>CM034147.1:569365116-571765116 GCA_019776745.2 Taxus chinensis | reverse complement strand
TAATGCACCTATGCATATTTTCACTTATCATGCCGATCAACATGTTCAACATCACATCCAGTAATGTGAGAGACTCTAGAAAAAGGGATAAGAAGCATTACCGGTTTCACTATGGGTGCATAGAGTATATTCCACCCTACAAGGATGTGCACGTGCTTGGTATATATATGCAGAGCTACATAGAGAAACTAGAAATTGGTATAATTCAATTGCAAGAATGATCAATAATTTTGACTACTTCTCTTCCAAACCTCCAATAGAAGAGGCATTAAAATTTTTCAAGCATTTAACAATGGGGGAAAGTACAACAGCAGAAGATCTTATTTAGGCATTATTTGGTGAAACAGAGTCGGGAGCACATTTTGAAGAAGAAGATGACATGGAATCTATACTACTAGAATGCTCTTCCCTTGAGAAAGAATAAGGAATGATGGTATTCATAGTGGATGACGAGGAAGTTTAAAATCTAGATGTCAATCATTCACAAGGAATAAGCAAGGTCTTAGAAAGTGAAGATAAGGATACATGCGCATATCATGAACTGATGAAGAAAAAGAAAGTAAATATAGGGTCATAATTTGACCCTAAGGAGGCCATAATTGGAGACTGCAGGTCAGACTTAGAAGTGGCTAAAATTATTGAGTTATTAAAGAATTATTGTGATTTATTCCCTCAGGGGTATCATGAACTTAAAGGAATACATGAATCATTAGGGGAGATGAAGATAAAGCTTAAATAAGGTGTGCACCTAGTTAGAAAGAGACCTTATAGAATGAACCCTCACTTGTGTGAAAAGGTAAAAGAAGAGACTGATAAAATATTGAATTCAGGAATCATTCAATCCCTAGGACGAGTCAGAATGGGTTAGTCCAATGGTGATTAGTATCAAAAAGGATGCACAGATTAGAATATGTGTGAATTATAGGGAGTTATATGCTGCATGTGTAACAGACCCATTTCCTATGTCATTCACTGAGGAAATACTGGAAGGCGTGATAGGGCACAAAATCTATTCATTTACAGATGGGTTTTCTAGGTATCATCAGGTTAGGATTACCCAGGAGGATGAGGAGAAGACAACTTTTACTACTGAATGGGGTAGTTTTTCCTATATTGTTATTCCCTTTAGACTAAAGAATGCACCTAATGTATTCTCACAAATAGTGGTTCAGGCATTCAAAAAATTTATTCACAAATTCTTGCAAGTTTATTTAGATGATTGGATAGGATATGGTCTTGTTAAGGATCACTGTGACAATTTGTGCTTAATGTTTGAATGATGCAGATAGTTGAGTATCTCTTTGAACATCAAGAGGTGAATATTTTCTACACCATTTGGAATACTATTAGGTCACATAATTTTTAAGGAGGGTTTTCTAATTGATCTAGCTAAGGTTGCAGTCATTATAGTCCTAGAAGCGCCTACCAGTCAGAGTGAGGTGCATAGATTCTTGGGTCACACAGGGTATTATAGAAAATTCATAAAGGGATATGCCAAAGTTTCCAAACCTTTAGAGGAGTTACTAAAATGAAAAGGTACATTTTATTAGGGAGAACCACAACAACGTACATTTGAGATATTGAAAGAGAAACTTACTACCATGCCTATTCTATGTTTTTCCTTCATGGGATCAACCATTTAATGTACATTTGGATTCCTTTGGCATGGCCATTGGTGCAGTGTTAGCTCATCCTGGAGAGGTTTCTATGGATCATCCTATATGTTTTTATAGTGGAAAGTTGACTCTTGTAGAATAGAATTACACAACTACAAAATGCAAAGATTTGTCAATGATCTATGCACTACATAAATTACACTAGTACTTACTAGCTACACGATTTGTATTTCATATAGATGATATGGCATTGAAGCATTTGGTAAATAATTTCTTATTAAAAGGGTGCATATGTAGATGGGTGCTCTTATTTCAAGAATTTGATTTCATAGTTGTGGTAAAACTAGGGAAAAGTAATTCTGGATCAGACTATCTGTCAAGAATACAGTCAGGAGAAGAAGCATTGGAAATTAAGGATACAATTCCATATGCACAGTTATACAGGTTACAACGAGCTCCATCTAAACTAGAGGACATTATCATCTTTCTATGAATAGGGATGGCACTAGAACGAATGAAGGACTTAGAAAAGAAACATCTTTCTATACACGCGGCACCATTTATGTTGATCAACAGTGACCTTTACAATTTAGGGAGAGATGAAGTAATGCGTCATTGTGTATTGGAGCATGAGCACATAGATATTATGGAGGAGGCTCATGGTGGTATTGTAGGTGGCCACTATGTAGGTTAATCTATTATGCACAAGATCCTACTCACTGGATTATGGTGGGATACCCTATATAAAGACTTTAAGGCATATTTCAAGGCATGTGATCATTGTCATCATCTAGGAAAACTAGGGAAAAGAGATAAGATTTGTTTATGACCTATTTCTAATGTAGAACCATTTGATAAATGAGTTATGGAATTTATAGGACCTATCTCACTAGCCTCGTGTAGGACTAGTTCACATTACATAATTACTTGCATAGATTAACTCACAAGGTGGGCAGAAGTAGCACCTATAAGGGATTATATGGCAGCTACAATAGATAGGTTTCTATGGGAAAATGTTCTTATAAGGTATGTATGTCCTCTATGTCTGATAAGTGATAGGGGCACACATTTTTTGAATGAGACAATCAAGATATTTTTAGATGATTTTATGGTTGTGCACCATAAGACTACACCTTACCATCCTTAAGAAAATGGAATTGCTGAGGATTTCAACAAGATTTTGAGCCCGACCTTGACAAAAAATTTGATGTGGGAAGAAAGGCTTGGGATGCTAAGGTGTTTACTATACTTTGGTCATATAAAAAAACTTATAAGAGGTTGAACAGATCCACACCATTTCAGTTAGTGTTTGGCATAGAAGTTGTTCTTCCTATGGAATTCAATTTACCTTCTTTTCGTATCACACATGCTAGAGGTATAACTGATGAGAAAGCTTTAGAAGAACATATTGAAAAGATAATAAAGCTAGATAATAAGTGTGTTTGCACGCATGAAGCTAATTACTATTTGAAGAAAAGGCCATTCGCAAAGGACTGCACATACTTTTAGTGTGGGGTGGTTATTGATATCTAGGTACAAGACTGGTGGAATTTAATGATGAAATGAATAAGCTGCTACAATTGTGATTCAAGTCAAAATATTGCTTGTAAAAAATGACCAAAGATGGAGATTAATGAAGGGACAGTATAACGTGAGGTAAGAGGATGCCATAACAACTACCAGTGGAAGGTGTTGAGGTGTGAAGAGTGTGAAACCAAACATGGAAAGGAGGTTTCTTGTGTAGAGGAGAAGCTTGTGTTCGCACATGAGAAGAGTTCGAGAAAACCATATGCATTATAAATGAGATAGGGCACATGATTTCAACTATGACATGTATATTTGGGCTAGGGTTTGAGTTGCATGTTGCAAAAGTTAAAAGATGAGTATTTTTAGAGGATTACATGGTAGAAATGGCACCAAAGAAGGTAGTTATAGTAGGAGTTAAGGGAAGGAAGAAGGTGGTCATGGAGGAAGAAGAAATGACCCCTGAGAGCAATTTTTTAGAGATGTAATATCCAGTGGGGGTTATAGTAGGCCAGAAATGGGATTCCCACATTTGGAGAAGTAAGATAAGTGAGTACAACCATATTACCCCATAAAACAAGGAGTTGGATGCACTGTTGAAGACGAAGATAAATAAGCACACAACAGAGGGCATGTCGATCTATGATGACGTTGGGGAGAAGTTATTGAAAATGATTGGATTATATCAGTTATATGAGCCCTTATACTAATGGCTCATGACCATAGTACACGAAGACTTCTTCTAATTTGTAGGATGTAGAGTAAGGATTTTAGCCACACTGATCTCCACATTGATAAGGTTGAAGGCTACAAGTGAAGACCTCAAGGGGTACTTAACTGATAAGGCCAAAATTATGGAGACTAGGAGGGAGTTTGGATACATAAAGGGTCCGCGAGGCATGGACATAGACAAGATGAAAAGGTATCTAGTTGTGTAGGCATCTGCACACCTTGTGACAAAATTAAATGACCAAGAGAGGTGGTCACAAGTGAATACCATGTGGCTGCACATTGCTAGAAGGATGTCTGAAGGAGTGGTCTAATATTTTAGGTTACATTGTAGAAACTATCATCAAATAAATGTGTTCAGGAGGAAATATTAGTTTTGGACATGTTCTGTTATCTCTGGTATTCATGGAGATTGAGGTTATAGATGGAAAAAAGGAGAAGGTCTGGGAGTATGCCATGGATAACAAGTCACCTTCAGAACAATTCAACAAGTACTTGTGTGAACGATCAATGACCAAAATAGTCAAGAAGAGGGTTGATTAAGTGGTATGATAGGCTCCGTGTAGTGTTTGAAGAGGAATGGTGCATCCCCAAATAATTTCCTTCGGTGGTGGGTAAGGCAGTACAGTTTGTAGTTTACCAAAATTTTTGCATCACACATTTTTTAATGAAGGAAGGGGCTTGGAGCCCATGGTTCAAACTATTGTATGCCTTCATATAGAGGTATTTTTAGGCCTTGGTTCACAGGTTCTCAGACATGTACCACCTAACATTCAATACAGAAAAGGTAGATTGTGCCTACCAAACACTGAAGAAGTATGTATATCCAGGATGTAATTCTTATATTGAAAGGCTCATCTCAGATGTGTTGATCATAAATCTAGTAAGTTTGGCTATTGGAGACATTGGAGCAGCACTTTTTTACCTCCAAATAAAGCCCAAGATGGAAAAAAAAAATTATGTGCAAGATGTGTTTGCACTCACAAGGCCACCAGAGGGTTAGCATACCATGGAGAACATTCCAATGCCTAAGCCCACAGAGGCAATCGAAGTAGAGGATGAAGAGAATGAGCACTAGGATAGTGGTGGTTTGGAGCACCAGAGGAGGTAGACATCAAATAAAAGATAATCAGAGTGTAGGACTATGCCAACTCAGGGACATGAAGAAGAAGAGGATCCAGAATTAGTTCAAGGAGAGCACCGCTTTAAAAGAGTATTCAGGAGAATAAGGACTCAAGGTGTTAATCCACAATCAGTATGTAATTCACCGCAACTATCTACACAGAAGGAGACAACTGAGAAAAAATAAGAAAGTTAAATTTGGGAAAATAGGCAGAGGAATCCAAGGAAAGCACATCAGGGTCTCTTACACCACCTGAATATGAGGAGGAACCAAAGACCAAAGAGGCATCAGAGAGGTATCAAAGGATGAAGGAAGGAAGGATGGAGAGGAAGGAGAAAAGGAGATAACAGAATTTGCACATGATACTGCTTGGGGTATGTAAGAAAAAACTCCAAATATTGAAACTCCAGCTCCTAAGGGTCCTATAATAAAGATAATAAGTGGAGGACACAGTACACCAATCATGGGCTATGCTAAGTACATATGTAAAATTGTTCGTACGCCTATTTCTAGAGCACTGTGACACAAAAGTAGTTATATGGCTGGTAGTTGATGGATGAAGATATGACAACCGTACACACAAGGAAACAACTATCATGGTCGATGAACATGTATATGGATGAACCAGACTTCGATGTGTGTGAGGAGTCATGCGTGTCAAGGAGGTTGAAAAAGACTCCCCAAGATATACACATAATAGTAAAGCCTATTGTTATGTCTGATGAGAAAGTAAGTAATGCATTGGTAAAGGTCTCCATAGAGGCGGCTCATAAGAACATGGATAAGGCTGTAACCTTCAGGGTGCTGAGAGGGGAAATTAAAACAAAGGATGTAGAAATAGTGCACCTGATCTAGGAAAAAGGACTTGGAATAGAAGAGTAATCATGCCTTTTTCAGCATGGTAGAGACTATTGGGGACCATGTACTGAAAGCATGACCACATCTGATGTCAAAGGTACCAGAGAAATTTCCTTCAGCAATGCACTATGTCAAAATTTTTGAGGATTTGGTACTTGAAGATAAAACCATGTGAATGTCAATACAAAAGAATCCTGAGCAAGAGGTAGAATGGGCAAGGGCTGCAGTGAAGAGAAATATTTTATCTTATGAAGGATTGCTGCAAGCACTACAGGAAGAACTAAAAAAGGTAGACCAAGCCTTGAAAATTTCTACCGCTCTAGAGGTGCTCATCAAAATAAAAATCCTGGAGGAGGAAAATGAGGTCTAGAAGAGTGATGAAGGATGACACATTCAGGTCGTGCATAGAAATATTATCACTAGTTAAACAGAAGCATGAGGCCCTAGCAGCAGCCCAAAAACCACACAAGGATTGGTCTATAGGAGCTTGGGAAACTCATCACGTAGAAGATGGATTTTCTAGAGGGAAGGATGTATGCAATGTCCAAAATTGTGTTGATATTTTAGAATGAGAAAGGAGAGATTGTGCAATGTTGGGCCCCTATTATAGCTTCCAAATATTAAAGGCACATAGGCACACACAACTGGAGGAAGCACGCAAGTGAAGGCACACAAGGAAGGATTCAAAAAGGGTTCTTGGAGAACCAAGGTCGTCCACCCATGAAGCACAATTTGGGACTTATCTGTTTTTAGCCTTTTGGATAGAACACATGAGGAACGTGTTCCATTTGGATAAGGTTCTAGCCTGCAACAGCGTGTCCTAGAAGGAATATACCTTGTGATAGAAAGATCCAAAAAGTTAATCATGACATGGAGAGGCATGCGCTTGGGGCAACCCACACCTTGACACTTGGGGCCAAATATGAGGTTGCAGATAAGTTTGTTAGAACTTAGATGCCTAATTATATGTGCACCCTTAGCAAAGAACGAGGGACAAAAGTGAGGTAGTGGAGCTTTATAGAATTACTGTGAGAACTATGGGATGAAAATGGGTACATGATTCTAGTAAGGATGTAATGGGGAAATGGGGAACGTAAATTTTATCTTGTAAGAATACATGTATGGATCCAGATATGGCACATGACTATGGTCTACCTCTTTGTGATACTTTGTAGCAAAACTATGAATGGATATGATAAGGTTACCACTATTTTTACATTAAGATATCCTTATGTATTATCTACATGTTTTTACTCTACTTTCGATCTTGTATAATCATGGACCTTACTTGAATAATTAAGTATATTTATGGATTTACAACCTCTTGGTTCTGTTATTTTTGTTGCATGTTTGGTTTCTATTATGACTGAAGGGGTGTATAAGCCATCTTGAGCTCTATAGCTTCTTCATGTCTATTAAATCACTAAGTCAAAATCATGAACTGTGCCTTCCACTAGACTCACATAAAAGAGAGACTCATCTCCCTCTCTCACACCTCGGGTGAGTGTCTAGCACCCTTTGGGTGATAGGTTGGTGCGTATGAGGTTCCCTTGTTCTTAGTGGGTGTAAAAATGACTACATCTTGGTTCCATTTCTGGGACCTCTTTTTAAAGTTATATTGGAACATGGCATACATCATGATCTATGCAAAAAGTGATGGCGGAGCGCTTAACACTTGAAGGTGTTGAAAATTTGTTTAAAAGCATGAAGGGTGAATTCACTCAGAGATTCAGTATCAGATATGGGTTTGACACGCAAAGATGGGTGGAAAACACTCTTTATCATGAGTTGTATGAAACCTTCTTCTATCGTTTCCCAGTAGAGTTATTCGAATGTATCTCGGCTTATACATCTAGTTAGGGTGGTGTTATAAATCACACCCTTGGACCCAAGAAACATATTAGAACTTGCAAGATGCTGATGTAACGTGGACCCATGCTATATATCATTGGTGGAAGGGAGTATTGAATAGCTACACTCTAGTATATGCCATTTCCACGTATTCCTATCTAGAAGTTGTTGAGTTTGAGTTCTTGTGAGAGCCCAGGGGATCATTTCTACGTGATATCCCCCTTGTGATCAAAATATTGATGGTAACCATGGGTTTAGAGGCATTTCCTATGGCCGGATAAACCACCATGAGTGCTTGGTGAGGAAGCCAAGCTAGGGAAGGATGGCTTATCTGACGACTAAATAGGAAAGGGAGGAGATACGGCTCAAGTATAACGAAGCACGTGAAAAGGAGATCGATAGATAGTGTGGGATTACAAGTGGGTTATGAAGAAAGACATGGTGGAAAGGAGTTGAGGTTCACATGGAGGATGTGGAACCTGAAATGTCTGTGGTACCCCATCTTGGTAAGCGCATGAGAGAAAACCTTGTGACTTCTGATGAGAGTTTGTTGCGTAGAGAAAGAAGAGTCATTTGCGCACATCTGACCCCACCTAGTGACAAAACCTTGGTGCCTGGTTTGTTTGAATGATGGAAAAGTACAATTGATCCATTTGATATCATTAGAAGCAACCGATCAGCACCTAGAAGATACAACTTCTTGTTTGGGACTTCTATGGCTTCACACACTATTTCGGTATTTGGTGGAATGTTTAGACAAGGCATGTATACAGCTGGTTTTGGAAGCGCGTTAGGAATTGGTGGAGGAAATACGACTGGGATTGGTACTAGTTCATAAACTATCGGCGTGCAATTCATTGGGATGACGGGAGTGTTCGGCATGACAAACACAGGCCCTATTCCTAACACAGGGGGATTTGGGGGTGGAAGTTGTGGAGCTGGTGGCTCAAAATCTAGTGGGTCTGGCAGAGGAGGAAACACTGGAGGAAACCAAAGGACTGGATCAGGGGGAAAAGTTACTCAGCCACCTCCTCAAGTCTTTTTTGAGATGTCTCTACACTTACCAGATTACAGTGGGATAGAAGATTTCGTGGAGGATGTGCATAAGTGCGAGCTACTATGGCATGTGAAAGTAATCATAACCTAGGATCAAAAGGACAATAAATTTATGATGACCTTGCAAGGACGTGTGCATAGTTGGTATAGAAATTATGACCCAATTATACCATTTTGGATTATACCACACTAAGAAATGCATTCTTGGTGGAATTCCACATACCTAAGTTTGAACAAAAGAGCATCAGCTCTCTCAAAGAAATCTAGTAAGGCATGGTAAAGAGCATGTGGGAATATGATGCACAATTTAAAACTATTTTGTATAAACTATCTTATGATATCCACACTTCACAACATGCTTAGTGGTTTGTCAGAGGATTGATCACACCATTTAGGAGGGCTTTATCTCATAAAACATTCATAGACCCACGTGAAGCGTTAGAAGCTTCTTTGCACACTGAGGTAGTTGGTAGTGTTGACACTAGTTTTAGCCCCTTTCTGGAAGCTTAGATCACTACCATGGCTAAGCAATTGGAGAAATTATCTACCAACATAGTTCCAGATATTTGCGGTGGGATGTGATGCATGGATTATAACATAAAAGGGCACACAAAGGATAATGGTGGGGTATGTACACAGAAGGTGGTGTGCGTCGTAGTGGAAAATTATGAAATATGTCATGAGGACCATGATGCAAGTAGGTTCCCCTTGCTACAGCGCATGATCCAAAAAACATATCTTGTTATTGTAATATATGTACCTCAACTACACATGACACCAAGGATTGTATATTGATTGACCAGATTCATGAGGCAATTGATCTTGGTGTGTGTCAGATTGGCATTGCCAAAAGTTCCAAAGGAGATGACCATGAGTATGGAGAGCATGGAGATGGAGGTGCACGTGGAAGAGGGTTTCATGGAGTATTTCATGGTCATGCTAACCATAGAGGAATAAGTGAGTTCCCGTGTGGGACATGTTTTAAATTGTGGAGCCACAGATCATTATAAGTGCGAATGTCAATATCTTCTACAATGCTCATGGTGTGGAAAAATACATAAGTACGAAGAGTGCCCAGAGTTAGATGAACATATGAGGTCAACAGTACCGGAAGGATTAAGGGCACTACCATGGTGAGTATTAAGAAGGCTAACGCACAATGGCTTCTGTGAGTAATACATGAATCAGAACTAGAGTCTGTTATGGTGACAATAAGGGCAGAGTTCATGCGTGCAAGGGAAGCACCTACGAAGAGAGCTCTTGTTTTGAGGGATGAAGTAGTACATGGGAAGTATCCAAACCTAGCTCACCAGAAAGAAGTCTACCAGGAAACCATGGATGTAATTTGAAGTTTTACAAGGGGAGATCCAATGCTTAAAAGAGCAGACTAGAAAGGATGAGCAGAGAAGAACCATAGAAGCACTAAAGGATGAATTGGATGAGGTTAAGGAGGTGTGTAAACTACTGAGATAGGAGAATTATTATTCCCCTTCTAGGATCATGGTTAAGGAAAAAGGTACCAAGCGCCAGGGGGGAACACAAAAGGTAGATCTTACATGAAAACCTCCCACCTCACAGCCTTGATTATGACAAAGATATTACCTTGAATGCAGTAGTGGATGGATGGTTGCTTAGCAACATCCTCATTGACATAGGCGTGGAGGTTGATGCTCTCACTCTGGATTCCTAGCATCAAATGGGAAGACCTGCATTACAACCATCTTCAAACGTGTTGTATATGGAAAATAATACAAAGGTAATGCCCATAGGTGTCTTGAAGGATTTGACCATTACCATTTAGGGGACTAATTTCACTGGGGATTTCAAATTCTTGGTGCTTTCCAACCCATCACTCTAGGGGATTGTGCCACTAATTCCCTAGAGTGAGGTGTTACAGACTAGATTGAGGGGTTTGATGAGGTGTTGTAGACTATAAAACCCCTCACTCTAGGGGATTGTGCCATGGTAGAAGATAGATTAGTAAACTTACTTGGTGGAGCTAGCTTAGAAGTGTGGTTTGAAGAGGAGGAACTAGAAGACATATAATTTAAGTGCGCATGTGATGAAAAGGAGAAAGGAAAGATGGTATACATTGTTGATGGAGAGGAGATGGAGAACCTGAATGTCAACCATTCAGTTGGGACATGTGAAGTGGTTGATAGTGTGGATGCATGTGTGCACACGTATCATGAACCACTTAAAACCAAGAAAGTTAACATTGGCTCGGAGAGGGATCCCAAGGAAGCTATCATTGGGGAATATTGGTTAGACAAAGAAGTATGAAAGATCATCAATCTCTTATGCAAATTTGAGGATTTATTCCCACGCAGATACCATGAGTTGAAAGGCATCCACCATTTATTGGGGTAAATGAGGATAAAGTTGAAAGATGGTGCACACCTGATTAGGAAGAGGACTTACAGGATGAATACGAACATGTGCGCATGGGTTAAAGAAGAGCTAGACAAAATGATAGCATCCAGTATCATTGAGGCTGTGAAGGAATCAGAGTGGATAAGTCCAATGGTGATCAGCATAAAGAAGGATGGGTGGATTAGGATATGCGTGGATTACAAGGAATTGTATGTTGTTTGCATCATAGATCCTTTTCCCACCCCCTTTACTGAAGAAATTTTGGAAGGAGTTGTCGGGCACGAGGTCTATTTCTTTATAGATGGATTCTTGGGATATCACCAAGTAAGGATTACAAAGGAAGACCAAGAAAATACAACTTTCACCACCGAGTGGGGAAGCTTTGCATACACGGTCACGCCCTTTGGGCTAAAGAATGCACCCGCTGTATTTTTGCGCATAGTTTAACAAGCATTTAAGGACTTCATCCACATGTTCATTCAAGTATATTTGGATGATTGGACAGTGTATGGATTGGT
Organism: Taxus chinensis; assembly: GCA_019776745.2. Lineage (NCBI taxonomy): Eukaryota > Viridiplantae > Streptophyta > Pinopsida > Cupressales > Taxaceae > Taxus > Taxus chinensis. The sequence continues at coordinate 571,753,468 of CM034147.1, read as the reverse complement.
TAGGGACCATTGTGATAACTTGAGGTTGATGTTTGAAAGATGTCGGCAGTTGAGGATCTCCCTCAACATCAAGAAATGTATCTTTATAACTCCTTTTGGAATGTTGTTGGGGCATATCATATGCAAAGAGGGCTTACTGGTGGATACCGCGAAAGTTACAGTTATTGTGGGGTTAGGGGAGCCTACCAGTGAAAGTGCAGTGTGTGAATTTCTTAGAAACACTGGGGCCCAAGATCACTGCACCTTTGGAAATATTTCTCAGACATAAGAGTGTCTTTCAGTGGGGAGAAGTGCAACAGAGGGAATTTGACACTCTAAAAGAAAGGCTTATCACTGTACCTATTCTACAATTCCCATCATGGGATAAACCTTTCCATGTCCACGTGGATGCCTCTGGTACAACAATGGGAGTTGTTCTTGCTCAACTGGGAGAGGGGATTGTTGATCATCCCTTGTGTTTTATAAGTAGATAGTTGAAACTGGTATAATAGAATTATACAACGATTGAGCATGAGGCATTGTCAATGATCTACGTACTCCAAAAATTTAGAAAATATCTTCTGGCATCTCCCTTCATATTCTACACTGACCATATGGCCTTGAAGTATCTAGTAAACAAAGTAGTGTTGCAAGGGCACATATACCGTTGGGTACTTTTATTTCAGGAATTTGAATTCAAAGTGGTGGTAAAACTGGGAAAGAACAATTGTGGACTAGATCATTTATCAAGGATTGATTCAAGAGAGGATGCGCAAAGTATCAAGGAAACCATGCCAGATGCACAACTATTCAGGTTACAATGCACACCCTCAGAATTAGAAGAAGTTATCATTTTTGTCAAGGAAGGTGTGGCTCCCAAAGGGATGAAAGCTCTAGAGAGGAAAAGGTTAGCCATACACACCATAGCCTTCATGTTGATCAATGTGGATTTGTATAAAATGGGCCATGATGAGGTTTTGTGCCGGTGTGTATTAGAACATGAACACATGGCCATAATAGAAGAAGCCCATGGTGGGATTGCTGGAGGACACTATGTAAGGAATGCAACTGCACGTAAGATCTCAGTTGTCAGACTATGGTGGTAGAATTCAACAAGATTGCATTGAGTTTTACAAGGCCTGTGACCACTACCAGTACTTTGGAAAACCTAGAAAAGGGGATGAGATGCCCTTGAACCCCATCGCTAGCACGAAACCTTTTGAAAAATGGGCAATAGATTTTTTCAAACCAATCTCACCAGTTGCGCGAAGGACTAACTCGCAGTATATCATTACCTATACTGATTATCTGACAAGGTGGGTGGAGGCCACACCCATTAAGGATTACACTACAGCCACAGCTGCTAGATTTTTTGTGGGAGAACATTATCAGCATGTCGGGGTGCCCATTAAGTTTAACAAGTGATAGGGGAACTAACTTCTTGAATGAAACAATCAGAATTCTATTAGTAGAATTCATGATAGCCTATCACAAGACTACCCCTTATCACCCTAACGCAAATGGGACTACAGAGGCATTCAAAAAAATCCATAGTCACACATTGACTAAAATATGTGATATGGGTAGGTAGGATTGGGATGTCAAGGTATCAACAGTTATTTGGGCATACAAAACAACGTATAAAAGGTTGAACAAGGCCACACCATTTCAACTAATGTTCGGCGTGGAGGTTGTTTTGCCAGTTGAATTTATGTTACCATTGCTACGTATAGTGTGCACATGAGGATTGGATGATGAAAAAGTGATGGAAGAGAGAATAAATGAATTGATGAAGTTAGATGAAAGGTGCTCGCTAGCAAGATGGAGCCAAACAACTGAAAAATTTAAGCAAAAGGCATGGCATGATGGCCACATTAAGAACAAACAATTTGAGGTTGGCCAGATGGTATTGCTATATGATTCAAAATTTCTATGCCATCCTGGAAACTTGAAGGTGCATTGGTTGGGTCCTTATGTAATTTTGTACATCCTTGATTCAGGTGTGTGTCAGTTACAAGTGCTGGATGGAACAAAATTACCTAGACACTTCAATGAGAGTAGACTAAATCCCTACTATAAATAATTCTTCTTGGTGTTTGTAAATAAGGCAGTTCTACCAGTTAGTTTAGAATTTCCTTTTATGCTTTTCCTTTCTTGTTTTTCCCTTTCACGTTGTTATCTTTTTTTGCACCTTGGGCACCAGTAACCTTATTAATTTTTAACTTATGAATGCGTAGAGGACCATGCATCGATTTAGTGTGGGGTGAGGTGATAAAGAGAGGCATGAAGTTATTTTGCATGAGGATTGGGTTGGTAGACCATTCGAACTGGCCCTATTGAAAAGATGCATTAGGAGAAAAGAAGGTAGATGGGTGGAAAAATAAGGTTACATTGGAAATCCACGTATAAGGAGAAAAAGTGCAAAAACATGAGGTAGGTGAAAGCAAGAATCATGAGGATGGAAGAGGTGCCTTTAGCACTGGTAACACGTGTGCAAGAGTATTTTGTCAAGATGGATTGTTTGCACACTAGAAGGATGGAAAATTTTTCATGCAAGGATTGGGCGCGAGTGAAAACCTTTTTGTGCAAGGATTGGGTGCATAAGGAAAAGCATTGAAGTCAAGTTTCTTTGAAAAACACCCCATTAAATATTGTCGTATAGTGGTAGGTAGCCTAACCTTTAATGCGTAAAAGTGGGAAAAGCTATAAATACAAGGATGGGTAGTTCATTATTTTACTTTGCGAAAATAAGGAGAATGATTTTCTTTCAAGAGCTAGGGTGCCGAGAGCTGACTCATGTGAAGGAAAATCTAAAAAACTTACGTGCAATTGGTCCATTAGATCTATAAACCAGAGTAGAAGTGATTCGCTTATGGGAGGAACATTGTGAAAGAGCATAGTGATCGAAGGAGGAAAATTAGAGATTAGGGTTTGTGCTCTAGGGCACGAGGCATGCAAAGAAAACTCTTAGACAACTCAAAAGTAACCAGGGAATGAAAGAAAAGGGTAAAATGACGGCCACAAAACCAGTTGATAAACCTGTAGTATAATCTAAGAAGGGAAAGGATAAGGGAAAATGAAAGAAGAAAGAAGAAGAAATCCCCTTGGATACCAATGAGGAATGGTACTTAGATATGCAATACCTAGATGGGGTTTTTTCTAGGGAAAGAGTGGGAGTCCCACATAAGATAGATGACTGTGATCGACTACAATCACCGGTCAAATATAATCATGAAGGAAATGGTGCTAGAGTTTGTGTGCCCCACAAACAAATGAACACCTGATGAGATGCCAATCTATAGTGACGTAGTCAAGGTGAAAATGGATAAGGCAAGGCTTCTCCATTTTTTTGAGTTGCCATACTTTAGGAATCCCGAGTGCTTGTACCAATGGTTAATGACATGCGTACATGAAGATTTCTTCTACTTCACAGGGCACAAAATATGCATAACTTCCCAGTTAATCTCACACTTTATAGGACTAAGCTGTAAAGGGGATGCACTCATAGATGACCTCTAGGATGAGGAGGTAATAAAAGAAACCATTGCATCCTAGGATTATAAGAAGGGATCAAGATACTACGATGTCTCAGATATCAACGATCCAGCGATGAAGATGGCCACGCACCTTGTCTCCAAGATTAATGGACAAGAGAGGTGGACCCAGGTGAGCAAGTCCTGGTTGAATGTCTATAGGAAGGTCACAGAAGGCACCATGTACAACATCTCCCAGTACATAGCAGATGAAATCATAAGTAACGTGGAGAATGGAGGAAAGATTTTGTTTGGAAACTTTATGTTAACAATTGTGTTCTCATAAATAAGGAATCTAGATGCAGCTGATAAATTTGTATGGGAGTACCCAACTGAATATCCCTCTCCCACTGATATATTCTAGAAATACAGATGTGATTCAATGACAAGGGTGCACAAGGCACGCTTAGACAAATGGTACACTCGCCTTAGGAACGCATTTGGAGCTAAATGGCAGATTCCCTAGAAAATGCCCACAGTGACTGAAGCAGAAGCAAAGTTCACGGTATACCAGCACTTCTGCATTGGTAGATTCATCTTGGTGGATGGTAGTTGGAGTCCCTAGTGTAAACTCCCCTTCTCATTTACTACCCAATTTTTCCAAGCAGGGGTAAACAGATACAAGGAATCAAAGAAATTAAATCTGGAGTTGTCTGCCCTTGACAAAGAGCACAGGGAGATGAGTAAGAAGATGGTCTACCCAGGGAAGCATGCATATGTTGAAAGGTATGTGTCACAGAACGTGTACATCATAAGGCCATTGACCTTACCGATTGTTGAGAGCACTACTGCTAGGATCTACCTACGCATAAGGCTGAAATTTGAAAAGGGCGCATACGTAGAGAATGAGATATCCATTCCAAATGACCCCATGGGAAGAAATAAGCCCGCACCAAAGCATAAGGAGAGGTAAGAAGAAGAAGAAGAACAAATAGTAGTGGAGAGGCAGAACATAGATACCATAGGGCCGAGTACCTACGTCTAGAAGAAGAGGAGAATAGTGGTTAGGGAGAAGACCCTGAAGCCTGTGAAGCCACCATCCCCTAAAAAACATTCAGATGAAGAGAATACAACATCCCCAACTCTAGAGTTTTCTATAAGGGAAGAAGAACAAGTGATGGAGGAACAAGGGTCTGAAGATACAGACAACCCGAACGCCTATATAGGTGAAAAGGATGATGATGAAGGGGAAGAGTTGGAGGTGGATCAAGAGTCGATTGATGTCCATGATTTGGGGGAAGAGGAAGAAGAGGATACAAATGATGCTTTCATATTTGTAAGAAGGAAGGGCACCAAAGGGGAGGAAGGCATGCAGAGTGAAGAAAGGAGTGAAGGGGATAGTACCAAGGAGCTAGATATGCCCAAGCTCACTCAGGAGGAGGTGATTGAGAAGGCAACAAGGGAGGTAGAGAAGATTATCAATACCCTGGTCAAAGAGGAGTTAGAGCGTAGCTAGTGCTCAGCAAATTCAGAGAAGAGAGGGAGAAGAGTGTGGGTAGCACAAAATGCCCAAATCTTTTGGTAACTATTCGCAAGGGATTGCGCATGGGAAATAAATGCATGGAAGGGGGAAGAACAATAATGGATTACATTGATGACCCCAATAAAGTTTTATGTGCTAGTTTTCAGAGTACTGTTCCCACCAAGGAGCTCACCGCCATGGATTCCTTTGATCCTAAGGGTGGATACCCGCAAACAAGGAAGATGCTATCATGGGCATTTGACTCTCACCTCGATGAGCCTGAGTTCGAGGTTAATCAAGGAGTGGTATTAACGCTATTCGAAGGAAAGGGGGAAAACCCCATTATAAACATGCAACAACTATCAGATGAGAAAGTGTGTAACGCACTCAACAAAGTCTCTATGGAAATCAAGGCTAGGATCTTCGGCAAGAATGATAGGGTTAAAGTCTTGGAGGACTTGTTGGAGAAGAGGAAGGAAGAAGTAGTGAAGCTAACGAAGGACCTCATCCTTGAGAAATTAATCAACGCTCAACTATAGAGGGATCTTCAGGAAGAAAAGGCCAGGGTACGTGAAGTTTCCAAGAAGGTGGAGCTCATCTCCCAAGCGATTATCACAAAGCACCTTGACCTTAACCCTCCCACGCAAAAGTATAGAACCTCCCTGGAGTGTTTAGAGGACTTGAATCAGATCCTCACCATGGAAAGGAAGCCTTTGGTAATGGATTCGGTAGAGGAGGTAGCGGCATGCTTGGAGAAGGAAGAAAAGTTGAAGGCCATCGCACTTATGGCCGAATACAACAAGGTACCCACTGACGTAAGAGCAGATACACAAACCGTGGGGATCACTTACTACCATTGTGCGGATCAAGACAAAGTGACAAGAATACTACTTGTCAGTGATGAGGCTGAGCTAAAGGACTTCAAGGAAAATAATAAGGGAAATAGAGCCGAGTGAGAAAGGATCATAGCCAAAGTGGAAAAGAAATATGAAGCTATTGATAACCGATGAGTCTCAATCAAAACCTAGCTAAAAGAGTTCTACAAGGTCATCATGAGGAGGATAGATGCCTTAGAAGATCACACTAAGGAATTGGAGACTGTGGGGGAAACCATTACCACACAAGGGGAAGGGTTAACCTTTGATGAGGTAAGCACCTTGGTTGGCGATATCTACACTAAATTGTAGGATGAAGTTAGTGCTTGGAGTACACTAGAGGCTGACCTATGAAAATTTTTTCCCCTTCTTCTTCTTTAGGTAATTTTTCCCCTATTATTTCTCTCCCCCCATTCTTTATTCTTTCCCTCCATTCTTCTCTAAGGCAAGGCCTTGCATTCTTTTTGTATTGCATTATTTGAGAAGGTTCCCAAGGGCAGAGAATAGGTGAAGTGTGGGGTAATGTTGGGCCCCTATTATAGCTTCCAAATCTTAAAGGCGCATAGGGGCACATGGCTGGAAGAAGTGCATAAGTGAAGGCACGTAAGGCAGGATTCAAAAAGGGTTCTTGGATAACCAAGGCCGTGCGCCCGTGAAGCACAATTCAGGACTTAGCTATTTTAAGCCTTTTGGACATAACACATGAAGAATGTGCTCCGTTTGGATAAGGTTCCAACTTGGCGATAGGGTGTCCTGGAAGGAATATAACTTGCGATAGAAAGATCCAAAAATTAATCATGACATGGAGAGGCATGCGCCTGGGGTGACCCACACCTTGACACTTGGGGCCAGATCTGAGGTTATAGAGAAGTTTGTTAGAACTCAGATGCCTATTTATAGGAGCTCTACAGAATTACAGTGAGAACTATGGGATTAAATAGGTAAATGATTCTAGTAAGGATGTAATGGGGAAATGGGGAATGTAATTTTTTTTTTGTGAGAATACATGTATGGATCTAGATATCGCGCATGACTATGGTTTGTCTCTCTGTCATACTTTGTAGCAAGATAATGAATGGATATGATAAGGTTACCACTATGTTTACATTAGGATCTCCTTCTCTATTATCTGCATTTTTTCACTCTGCTTTTGATCTTGTATAATCATGGACCTTACTTTAATGATTAAGTATATTTATGGATTTACAACTTCTTGGTTCTGTTATTTCTGTTGCACGCTTGGTTTTTGTTATGACTAAAGGGGTGTAGAAGCCATTCTGAGCTCTATAGCTCCTTCATGTCTTTTAAATCACTAAGTCATAATCATGAACTATGCCTTCCACTAGACTCACATAAAAGAGAGACTTGGCTCCCTCTTGCATGCCTCGGGTGAGCTCCCAGGGCCTGCTGGGTGATAGGTCAGCACGCATGAGGTTCCCTTGTTCTTGGTGGCTACAAAAATGACTACATGCAAGATGAACTGGAGTCCATTGATGTTGACATTCTAGAAAAAGAAGAGGAGGCACTCATTGATTAGAAGACCTTGGAGGCTAAAATAAAGGAGGAATATACTGAATTAATTTTTCAGGTTAAAGTGGATGAAGCTGCAAAGTAATATCATTCTTTTATGCATATAGATTTGTTCTTATTCTTTCCATTCGGATTCTTTAATTCATTTTTTATACAACCATTTCTGGGATGACAATACAATTAGTATAGGGTAAGGTTGAGTAGAGAATACTTAACAAAAGGCACATAAGAGGTCCACTTGGGAAAATAGGGCATGTTCAAAGGTGTGAACAGATAAGGGAAGCACTCATGTGGAGGATAATTTCATATTTTAGGACTTATCCATTTTTGCACATAAGGATCTACTGTTAGAGATGGCATGCAGAGCACATAAATGAGGTAGAGACTTACACCCCATGCATTGGGTAGTTTTGGAGGATCAGCTACAATGAACTTTACATAGATGCGGGCTAAGAATAGGTTTATCACTGTTAGTTAACTAAAGGAATTATATTATTAGAACACTTGCATGTGATGCTATGGCTATAAAAAGTGCGGGCTAAGAATAGGTTTATCACTGTCAGTTAACTAAAGGAATTCTATTATTAGAACACTTGCATGTGATGCTATGGCTATAAAAAGTACGTAGCTAATAATAACATGTGACCTATTTTGGGATTGGATAAAGGGTGAAGGAAAAGTCCCCACCATTATAAATATGTAGTGAAGTACATAGTAGAGGATAATAACAGAAGGAGTAGAGAGACATATATATTTATGTATGTGTGTAAGAATGGAATACTATATCAGATCTATGTGCATATGGGCATAGAAAGCTATTACTGCAAGAAGCTTCTGTGTAATTTTCATATTTAATATAATGGAGGATATTGGCTGAACCTAAGTGTTAGTTCTGTGTGCATTTGGATCTAGTATGTTCTTGATTTCATCATGGATAATACTTAATTTTTTTCTCCATTAGATATAGATTTGGCATGCTCTATAGAATGATGTCTTAATAATGGAATTGCTTGTATTAATTCTTCATCATGTTAACATCCTGCAACAACAAGCCTAAAGAGGGACCTGGTACCTTTACACACTTCGGGTGAGAACTCAGTCTAGGATGAGTGATGTGCCAATGTGCCTGGGGTCTTACTGGGCTTACATTACTGAATTCTAGGCTACATCACTGAGTAGACAGAGTTCAAAGGCATAGAGAAAAGAGAAATTAGAATGGAAAAGATGGTAAATCTTGAAAAATGAAGAAACTCTGCCATGATCAAGCTAGAACAACATCAACAAGCAACAAATAAATGGTTTAACAAAAAGGCCAAGCCTCAAAATTTCAAATTTGGGGACTTGGTTTTGAAATGGGATGTTGATAGAACTAAACCAGGCCACCATTCAAAGTTTGATTCAATTTGGAGTGGCCCATACATCATCAGTTCAGGAAAGGAGGCTAACTCTTTCGAGTTAACTCATCTTGATGGAGGCGCATTGTAAATCCAAATAAATGGGATCTATCTCAAACCATTCCATTAAGTTTTTTTACATTGTTTTTTATATAAAAGTGTAGTTTAAATTCATCAAAGTGTAATGCACATACGTTATTTGTATGTACATATTTATTTCTTCTTGTGTGCTTCCTGCATGCACTCTTCTTTTTCTTCCAGGGTGTTCATATTCTTTTAGCAGTTTGAAATATCTGGAGTAGAATCAAGAAATCATCCCTCAAGTGAATTTAGGGGTAGTTCTTCAAAGCTACAAATTAGAATTTCATGACTAGATTACAGAATCTATGCCTAATGGATGCTCCAGACTATTGATCTCCTTCACCTAGTAGGAAGATGACACTAAAATTCTCCAAAACTGTTATCGAAACAAATCTCCTAGTTATTTTGAAAAATTATCTATTTATTATGGCTTATAGATAATCATTACAGTGGTGCACACCTCAATTGTCCCACTCACAAATTCACTTGATCACTATTTTCTAGCATGCCTTTGCACGCTTCCCCTTCTTCCTTTCCCATTTTCCTTTTCCTCTTTGTTTTACTCTTACTTTTCAAACATCTTCTATGCATTCACCTTCTTCCTATTGCCTAGTCATCTTGTGTGCATGCCTTACAATTACTTGAATCAGCTGAGTCTCTGGCCCTCTCACACACTCCATACATTACCTTGTAATAGTTTCACCTTGACCATATGTTCTCCACTCATTAGTTTGTCTCATTTCATCCATACGTGTTACACGTGCCTTCCTTCTACCTTCTTCCCGCACCTCATTCTTCCACATGTATATCTTTGCACCCTTCTTTGTGCCCTCTTATGCCACTTTATTCTCTGACATGCTTGAGTGTGCCACACACAATCAGTTAAAGCACATTTTGGCAAGAAAATTTATCTTGTGGAAATTTTTTTGGGTTTCAAGCAAACACTATGGGAATCCAAGTCCCTCTACTTGAATGGTGTATCTTTTGTATGTGCATGTGTGAAAAATTGTATTTTAATGGTGGCCTTTTGACCTGAGATTCAACAGGGGCACTCCACTGACCTTGTGACAAAGATAGAAATTTCTCACTAGAGAAGAAATTTTTATGAGAAGGGGAAAGGGAGTGAGAATGGAGGTAGGAGAAACTAATGTTGCAATTAGAATATTAGATGCCCACACACATTAATTAGAAATTTCATTTATATGCATTTATAGTCAGAAGAAAAAAAAATACGCAAGAGAAGCTACATGACCAAATGAAACTCATTGGTCGCAAAGTACCAATTAATTCCTCAATTAAAGAGGAAAAAATTCCTTCTTTTCTTATTGAAGATTGAGCATAGTTTGTACATATCTTGAGAATGGAAGAAATTCATGGAAGAAGAGAAAATAGAAGAAGAATGGCGTTTTCTATCTTTTCCAGGTACAGAGCACTCTAGTATTTTCTTAAATCAATCACCAGCCCTTGGAATGACATCAAGAAGCCATTATATCCTTTGCCAAAATGGTTACAGTCTTTACAAATCCTTTACACCTCTTTAAATTCCTCCATTGTGAATAAAATTCTTATGGTGGGTTAGATACCAGATCTTGCAAAATGACTGTTACATTCGATTTTCCATTTTAAATATAGACCATTCGATTTTCTCCTCTAAATCTAAAATCAGGTCGTCCACATTCCAGGAATGGATTGGAGCAGCTACAGGGGAAAACCTTTGTATTTTGTGATTTTTTTAGAAATTTGGTAATTTGGAAAAAATTGGCCCGCACTCCCGCATGACTTTTCAACTTAGACACGTAACACCTTATTGGAAATGGGATAACAACCCTTTTCTCAACATTTTAACCTTTTTTAGAAAAAGGCTCAAAAACTCAAATTCCTCTGCCATCCCACTACTCTGATTTGACTAGAACATGTGGCAATTTTAGATTGGAAATGGGGTCATGGCCCTTTTCTCAACATTTTAACCTTTTTGGAAAAAAGGCTCAAAAACTCAATTTCCTTTGTCGGCCCGCTGCTCTGATTTGACTAGGACACGTGGCAAATTCACCTTTGAATTTTTTCCTACAGGCTTCAACTTTGATTTTTTCCCTTCAAAGCCTGATTAAGGCTGCGGGTCACTTTTTAACTTTTTTCCTTTTTGCAAAGGGGCTCAAAAACACAAATTCCCTCGATGGCCCGCTCGTCCACTTTGAATTTTAAATGGTGGGCTTTACCTATCCAATGACTCTGACCAAATGGTGATATGATGCTAATTTTGTAATTGAACCTTTCTTCCCCGACCCTAGAGGTGTGCCATTATGACAAATGGAGCCTTCCACTGAGGTTAGACTTTTCAACGGCGATTCGGCTTTCCAGGTCCGCAGGGAAAATTTACCATTTTTGCCAAAAAAATGACCAAAAGTGTTAATTTCACCAAAAATCTCATTCCTTCTCATCCAATAGGATCTAACCATGTACTTGCATTCATTGGGGCCAAAATTTGATGGGGAAAAGACACATGTTATCCTGACTGTGGGAAACAATACTCAGAGGAAGAAAACTTCATCATTTTGAGTCCAATTCTTGAATTTCCTTCCCAAACCAGAGGTGTGGAGGAAAAAAAATGATTTGATGACCCAAGCCATAGAATACGAAAAAAATTTCGATTGCAAAGGAGTTTGTAAAGAGGATATTTTGTACACAGACCAGGAGATGGAAAATTTCTCAAAATGAGCAAAATAGAGATTTAAACAACACTAGGACACGAATTTTGCTAATTTGTTAAATATATAACCTAGCTTAAACACCAATGAGGGCATGAGCTCAAAAAAATTTTGAATTTGGTTATAGAAATGTAGAGCATTTTTCAAGAGACAATAGTTGGCTCTAGCTTGGGGACATGGCGTGAATTGGGCATGATAAGGGCATGACATGAAGATCCAGAATCTCAAGTTTCAAAACATATTATGTTGACTAGTGCCTTATCCATTGGGCCTTGTAGAGTCATGTAAAATTTTAATAAATAATGGAAGGAGGAGGAAACACACAAGAAAAACCACACACAACAAAAACCAAATTAAACAAAACCACAACCACACAATAGAAAAGGGAAACACACTACGAAAATACCTATGATACAAGGCGGAGAACAACACGCTTTCAATGATGAGAAAGTTTCAAGTATTTACCACTTCAAGGAAATTCCAATGGTGTTCCATCCAAGTATGAGAGGAGAAAAACATTCTCAACATAGGCTCCATGAATTTTGAATGGGCCCAACCACAATGAATCAAAATTTCCATGGTTTCCCTTTAGTTCTCTTCTCTTGTCCCATAGCATAACAAAATCTCCAACCTTGAATTCTCTTGCCTTTTCCTTCTTGTCAAATATTTTCTTCACTTTCAATTGGTGTTCTTTAATTCTATCCACCACTTGGCATCTGCTTTCTTCCAGCTTTTCCATGAAGATGATCCTCTTGTCAATGGAGTCTTTGTATTGACCATATTCTATTTCTTGCAGAAACTTGAGAGCTAGCATCTCAATTGTGAGGGGAATATCTGCCTCAACTCCATACAACATTTGGAAAGGTGACATACCTATTTCCTTCTTAGTAGTGATCTTATAAACCCATAATGTAACATATAACTTCTTGTGCCAGATCCTTTGATTCTCATCTACCAACTTGCGAAAAATGGTCACAATTTTCTTGTTGATTGACTCAGCTTTCCCATTTAACTATGGGTAGTAGTCAAAAGAGTGAGATAGGGAGATTCAAAAGCCATAACAATTTTATATGAGCTCCTTGGAAGAGAAATAGGTGGCATTTTCTACAATAATTTTCTGTGGTATTCCAGAATGAACAATGATATTCTCCTCGATGAAGTTGCAGATTGTTTCAGAGTTGTCTTGCTTGGTCAGGATGGCTTCCACCCATTTAGTTAATTAATTAGTTGTAGTGAGCACATAAGTATGTCCTACAATAGAATGAGGATTCAGAACACCAATGAAATCTAGCCCCTATTTCTGAAATGGTTCTTCAATCACCATAGGCCTGAGTGGAAATGCAACTAGTTGTGGATTTCCAACAAATTATTAGCATGATTTGCTTTTGGAAACCCAATTCTAAGTATCTGTAAAGATGGAGGGTCAATAATATCTCCCTCTAAGGATATTATGTGTAGTGACCATTGTTGAGAAATTTCCACCACAAGCTTGATCATGATATTCCCTGAGCAACTTTTCTTGCAACTCCTTGTCTACACACCTGAGGAAACAACCATCTAGGCCTCTTGTAAAGTGCATGATTCCATATCACAAAATTGGCTGCCTTTAGCTTGAGTTTCCTTATTTTTATGTAATCAAGATGAGGATGGAATTATCCATAAGTGAGGTAGTAAGCAATGTTATCATACCACTCATTAGTAGTGGTGACAAAGAGCACATGTGGACTGTCTTCTGAACAGGTTAAGAAAACACCATATTTTTCTCCATGTTGAGCTTTGAGAGCTTCATCTTTAGAAATCAGCTTGCACAAACCATTTCCTCTTACCATATTAGAGGGTCTAATCTCCAAGTCATACTCTTGGGTCTTTGTAATCCAGCTTCCTCTCTTAGCCCTAGGATCTTGTTGAATCAAAATGGACTTGATTGCACTTCTAGGGACCATCACCACTATATGGGAATTGAGAATGTAGAATCTAAAAATTTTAATAGCTTTGACCATTCTGTAGGCATGTTTCTCCAATTAGTTTTACTTTAGCTCATGATTTTTCAAAGGAAAACTCATGAAAGCAATGGGTTCTTCCAAACCTTCATCATTTTTCTAAACAAGGACAACAGAGAGTGTATGTTCTGATACATATCAATAAATGATGAACTCTTGTTGAAATCTGAAGGTACAAGAGTTGGAGCTTTGGCAATGGCTTTCTGATCTCTTCAAATGTTAATTTTCCTTCCTTATTCAACTTGAAACTTGCTTGAGGTTTCATCATGGAAGTTTTGTGATTAGTCAGTTTAGAAAACACAGGCATAAATCGATGAAGGAATTTTACCTCTCCAAAGAATGAATGAACTCCCTTCTTACTGATTGGTAAGACTAGTTCTTGGATAGCTCTCGCCCTCTTAAGATCAATGTGTGCTCCATGTTTGTTCACAATGTGTCCCAACAACTTACCTTCTGTGATTCCAAATATGCACCTCTTTGGATTTAGAGAAATTCCATGTTTCCTACACCTTGCAAGGACTTTCTCTAAATGATTGATATGATCTCCCCTTCTCTTTGAAAAAATTGTGAGGTCATCAAGGTAAATGACAATGCAGTGTTTCAAATATTTTAAGGCCAAGTCCATTGCTCTCTAGAAAGTGGCTCCAACATTGATCAAGCCAAAAGGCATTCTGTTGTAGGAAAAAGTACCCCAAGGTGTTGTGAAGGTTGTTTTGTTGCAATCCTCTTCTGACACCTTGATTTGGTTGTACCCTGAGAATCCATCAAGAAAAGAGAGCATCTCATAACTAGTGACTACTTTTAAAATATGATTCATGATTAGAAGAGGGTAGTTGTCCTTGAGATATGCCTGATTCAGATTTCGGAAGTCTACACAAATCCTTATTTCCATGTTATTCTTCCTTAGTGGCACAATGTTAGCCAACCATGTTGAATGGTGGATGGGGAAGATGATTCTAGCATTGATCATATTTTTCACCTCTTCCTTGATAACATCAGCAGTCTTTCTATTGTAGGGCCTTTGTTTTTTCCTAAAGGGCTTAGCTCCTTACTTGAAAGGAATGGAGTGATGCATTTCCTTTGGCTGGAAAGATTTGAGTTCATCATAGGAGTAGGCCAGGCCATCTGAGTACTTTTTTAGCAAACCAAAAAAATTCCTCTTCTCTTCTAGTGAGCAGCATTTACCAATGTTAACCATCCTTGGATTTTCTGAAGTGCCAATGTTTTCTTCATCAAAATCAGATGGACACCGAGAAGACTATTTTTCTTTCTCTTGGATGAACCTGTCATGCTTGTCAAAGAGGTCTTATAAAGAAACTAGGCCTTCAGGGATTTTGTTTCCTTTCAGTTTGATTACTCCCTCTTCATCAATTCCCTCAATTCATTCCTTCTCTTATTTGGGAATTGATTCACGGTGTGGGTTTTTACTTCCTTAAAAGAACAAATTATTGAATTTATCCCTTTATTCTAAGAAGTATAGGATATGATTATCATCATTGAAGACCTGCCAGTGATTTGCATTGTGTGGTATGCTGGGTCTGAACACCATTTCAATGGTCATTTTATCCTTTCCAAAAGAAGGATAAAGTGTCACTAAGGAATCTGACGTTATTAGAGGATCATCCTTTTCATTCTATTCCTTAGGGATAGCTTCAATGGATAATTCATCAAAGGATTCAATGTATTCCCACACTCTATTTCTATAGTGTCTCAGCCTTGGATTTTTCACCTAATATTATTGGCAGACCAGCTTTACCACAACCTCTTCATCACCTTTGCATCTCAACTTCTTGATTCCCATGTCCTCTGTTGTATTCATGCCTAATAGTAATGCTTCCTACTCTACAGTATTGTTTGTATTATCATATTGTAGCTTATAGGCAAAAGGATATACCTCATTGGAGAGAAAGTATAATACTACACCAGCTCCAGAACCTACTATGGAATGACTTCCATCAAACTCCATTGTCCAAATCTGATCTTCTTCTTCCTCCATGAGGAGTGGAAAGTTCTCTTCCTTATGTAATGTAAGGAAGTAGTTTCCTAGCAGAAAATCATGCAAGGAGATGTTAGCTCTTCGATCATCAGATTTCCTTACTATGATATTCATTTTCCTGACTGGCAGCATCTTCTTCATTTATCCTTTCACTAGGAAAATTGTCGATGACCAATCCATTTTTATTTCTCCACCTAGATCTCTACAAAATATTTTACTCAATTGCATACCAAAAGATGTTGGGATATCTTCCACCAAAATGGTCAAGAGTATCTTCTTGTCAGGGTAATCAGCTAGTGCAACCTGAGTATCTTCTTGGATTCCATTGAGTAGAATGTGCCATTTACCTGAGTCAAAGTGAGGCCAAGAGAATTTGTAACTTTTTATGGCATCACATTATCTGAGGCTCTATAATTTATAATGCAATTGTTCAGCTTGAAACCTTTAATGAGAAGTGACAGGTAGAATGGCTCAACTCTGTTGGTGGTGGAGGCACTAAGGGCTAGCATGTTTTAAGAAGGTGGTATGGATGGTGTGCAAAGTAAGCCTTTAGAATTAGAGATTTGGGATGTATAGTTACCACCCCAGACTGCCTTGATGAATCTGTCAAATTGGGTAGGATGTGTTTGTAGGTATTCAATCCAGAGAGCTGAAATTTGGCTTTGCTTTCATGCTCCACAAAGTCAAATGGAGTTATGGTAGATGAGGAAGGGGTTCCAGAAGTGGGAAAGGATTTAAATGGAAGAGGTTTTGTTACTTTTGGTGTTGGGTTCTCCTTTTCAAATGTAGCAGTTGGCTTGGAAGGAGGTGAGGGTGTAGTCCTTAACTGATATTTAGATGTTATTATAGAACCAATATTTAGAAGAGAATTACTTTTAACAACTTTTGAGTTGGGAGAAGAATCAGATAACTTACTTGGCATAGAAGTGTGATACTTGACAAATGGTGAATCTAATTTCTCTCTAGCTGATTCCATGGAAGGTGGTAATGGTGATCCCCTACTGATGATCTTGTTTAGTGGAGGATTTGAAGAGTTATCTTCTTTGTTCCTCATACTCTTAGCTGTAACTACTGAGGCTGAGAAACCATTCTTGGATGGTGTATGAGTGAAAATAGCACATGAAAAAATTGGAGCTTGTTCATTACCTTCCTCCTCATCATCAACATATTCAATCAGGACATTGTGCATGCCTACCTCTTCAATTTCAAGATAATTTTCATAGTCATCCATGATTTCTTCTCCAGTTTCTTCAATTTATATTCCTTATTTTGATTCCCTAGTGTCACAGATGGCATTGATTGGTGGTGCTTCAAGAGCAATCCTACAAGGAGGTGGAGTAACTCTTGGTCTATTAAGATGATTTGGTCTCCTTGGAGCATTCCTCATTGTGATTTGTGGCAGCTTCTTCTTCAAAGCAACGAGATCATTTGCCATTTTTGGAACATTGGATCATTGGTGACTAAATTTGAAATCTGAAATTTTTGCTTCCCATTTGGTCCCTTCACTTTTCTAGAAATGATTAGATCATCATTAGTCTCAACTACAAAGTCTTGAACTTCCCTTAATGTTCTTGGTTGGGCTCTTTTGAGGAATAAATTGACTTCTGGTGGAAAATCACTGACGAAGAACCTTTTTAAGTTGTTTTCAAGGGGCACCACATCTTTTTGGATCATTCTTGTCAACCTAATATACCTTGCTACAAAATTTCTCATTGATCCAGAGGTATCATTCTTCATCTGAACTAATTGGACTAGCAGATCCTGACAATCTTCTATGCTCTTGAACCTATGTTCAAATTCACTTCTTATATCTTCCCATCATGTGACAGATCTTGGGGGAAACATGTAGAACCATTCAACAACCTTTTCTTGGAGTGACTCCAAAAAGAGCCTAACTGAAACATCTTCATCTTTAACTCCTAACACTCTACAAGCAGTGATGAATGCTACTACATATTCTTCCTAGAGCTGAGAACCATCCCCTTTGAATTTTGGGAAGTTATTTCTTGAGCCTCTTAGGAGTTCATGAAGTGGTTGCGGAAGAGCAATTGGACCAGTATTTCTTCCCCATGATACATTAGGTTCATTTTCCTCATGCTCATGATCACCCATTCTATTCCTGTTTCTATCCTCCAATCTTGCTAAGGCTGCTTTTTTTGTTGTTATTTCTTCTACTTCAATTTGGAGTCTTTTTGTTTCTTCAAGTTGAGCCCTTATCTCCTCTTCAGCAACTACCTCTCTTTCAAGGTCTTTAAATTTTGGATCAATTTTTCCTCTAAACCCTAGTTGCCAGGTGTACCTTCTATCAGCTAGCTTGAAATTTTATGCTCTTCTCTGGGGTGCTCGAATTTGTCTCTACTTTTCCAATTTGATAGCACGTTCCTCTTCCAGGTCCAAAATCCTTATGGTAATGAATAATTTATTGACACTTTGTCTGTTATGCCAAATATCTTCTCTCAAATCATAATTAATGTCTTCTTGGATGGTGAAAGAGTAAATCAGGTCTCTCAATAGGAGGATTTCCTAGAATAGCCATGATGTACATCCATGAAGTTTGTGTGATTATTTAATCTCTAGAAACTTTTCTTCTAGAATCTTTTTTTTTTATTTTATGACCCTGAGGTCGTTTTTAGGTGCATATGTTAAAAAATATGCCCCACAGTGGGCGCCAAAAAACTGATGGTAAGAAAAAATTTCTTGTGGAAAAATTTGTGGGTTTTAAACCAATGCTATGGGAATCCAAGTCCCTCTACTTGAATGGTGCAACTTCCATATGTACATGCATGAAAAATTGGATTTCAATGGTGGCCTTTTGACCTGAGATCCAACAGGGGCACTTTGTTGACCCTATGGCAAAGCTAGAAATTTCTCACTAGAGAAGAAATTTGTCTGAGAAGGGGAAAGGGAGTGAGAATGGAGGTAGGAGAAACTAATGTTGTGAGTAGAATATTAGATGCCCAAACACATTAATTAGAAATTTTATTTACATGCATTTATAGTCAGAAGAAAAAAAAATCCGTAGGAGAAGCTACAAGACCGAATAAAACTCATTGGTTGCAAAGTACTAATTAATTCCTCAATCAAAGCGGTAAAAAAAAAACCTTATTTTCTTATTGAAGCTCGAGAAGTGTTTGTACATAGCTTGATAATGGAATAAATTCAAGGAAGAAGAGAAAATATAAGAAGAATGGTGTTTTCTATCTTTTCTAGGTATAGAGCACTCTGGTCTTTTCTTAAATCAATCTCCAGCCCTTAGAATGACATCAAGAAGCCATTATATCCTTTGCAAAAATGGTTACAATCTTTACAAATCCTTTACACCTCTTTAAATTCCTCCATTGCGAAGAAAACGCTTATGGTGGGTTAAACACTGGATCTTGCAAAATGACCGTTACATTAGATTTTCTTGTTTAAATATAGACCATTTGATCTGCTCCTCTAACCCTAAAATTGGGTCGTCCACGTGGAAGGAATGGATTGGAGTGGTTACAGGGGAAGCCCTTTGCATTTTTTGAATTTTTTAGAGATTTGGTAATTTGGGAAAAATTGGGCTCCATCCCCACTTTGACTTTTTAACTTAGACACATGGCACCTTCTGATTGGAAATGGGGGGGTAGCAGCCCTTTTCTTAACATTTTAACCTTTTTTGGAAAAAGTATCAAAAACTCAATTTCCTTCGTCATCCCGCTACTCTGATTTGACTAGGATGTGACATCTTAAGATTGGAAAGGGGGGTCACAGCCCTTTTCTCAACATTTTAACCTTTCTTGAAAAAAGGCCCTAAAACTCAATTTCCTCCACTAGCCTACAGCTCCAATTTGACTAGGACATGTGGCACCTTCACCTTTGAATTTTTTCCTGCAGGATTCAACTGTGATTTTTTCACTTCAAAGTCTGATGGGAGATGTTGGTTAATTTTTAACTTTTCTCCTTTTTGTAAAGGGGCTCAAAAACACAAATTCCCCAAATGGCCCACTAGTCCGCTTTGACTTTTCAACAACAGGCTTTTCCTCTCCAATGACTTTGACCATGTGGAAATCTAGCACTGATTTGGTAATTAACCCTTTCTACCCCTAGAGTTGTGTCATTTTGACACGTGGAGCCATCCCTTGAGATTATACTTTTCAACGGTGATTTAGCTTTTGGGGTCTATGAGGTAAATCTACCATTTTTTCCAAAAGTGACCAAAAGTGCTAAGTTCACCAAAAATATTGTTCCTCCCCATCCAATAGGATCTAACCATGTACTTGGATTCATTAGGGCAAACATTTCATGAGGAAAAGACACCCGTCATCCCAACTGTGGGAAAAAATAGACAGAGGAAGATAAATTCATCATTTTGATTCCAATTCATGAATTTCCTTCGCGAACCAGAGGTATGGAGGAAAAACAATGATTTGACAACCTAGGCCATAGAATAGGAGAACAATTTTTATCACAAATGATATTGCAAAGAGGATATTTTGTGCACAAATTAGGAGATGGAGAATTTCTCAAAATGAGCAAAACATAGATTTAAACAGCACTAGGGAACGCATTTTGCTAATTTCTCAAATCTTTAACTTGGCTTAAACACCAACGGAGGGCATGAGCTTGAAAAAAAATTGAATTTGGTTATGGAAATGTAGAGTAGTTTTTAGGGAACAGCAGCGTGCCAACAGAGCTTTGAATCCTTGCAACAAATCAATGCATGATGTGTAGTAGAAATAACAAGAACATTTTCACAGTTAGCAGTCCTTTTTACAGATCTCTAATCGGCGTGTCCCAAATCTCAATTTATAACTACTGATTTAGGGTAGAATCTTAGACATTCAAATTTAAATTCTTGGTAGATCTGGTAGGTGAGACATGCAAAAACTTTGTTCTATAAATTCATGAGTAGATCTGATTGCTCCAACCACCCCATTTGATATGATCCTTCCTCTATCTTTCTCTAACATGCCAAAAATACTTAGGGATTTGCATTTGAAATATTTTAGAGTGGATTTACAGTCATTGAATGCTTCTTGTTGGTGGTTTCCTTTCAAATTCATATTTTCCCTCCTTCTTCTCTTCTTCTTCTATGAATTCATCTATAAATGTAAGAGCTAAGCTCATTGTTAATGTTGGAAATTTTGGATCCTTACACACTTTACTAAGGACCTCATATTTTCTTTATTTTCAGTCACAAACCTCTAGATC
Source organism: Taxus chinensis (assembly GCA_019776745.2). NCBI lineage: Eukaryota > Viridiplantae > Streptophyta > Pinopsida > Cupressales > Taxaceae > Taxus > Taxus chinensis. The sequence goes on along the minus strand of CM034147.1, from coordinate 571,732,732 downwards.
TGGCTCGTGCATTTGGATATTGGCCTCTTTCACCATTGTAAAATATCTGTGCATTTTTCGAAGTAATGAAATCATCGTTTTGTGACTATTCTTTGTCCTAATGTGCTTGTATTCCTTTTTCTTTACTTTTCTTTTACATTGAGTGTTTTTTGTTTAATTATACATCACTTATAGTTTCCTTTCTAGTTGTGTTCCATGAAAGTGATCTATTAAATATGTATTAGATTTTCTACATGTTCCTAGCCTTCTTTCACACATTCTCCCTCATTTTTTCTCAGAATAGATAGTTTTTGTACCTCTTTTTCTAGTGATATCACCTTTTAGTGTAGTTTCCTTTCATTTTCTCCTTCTATCCTTTGTCCCTTGGCATTGTTAGCATAAATTTCCCTCTTAGCACTAGGAGTAATAGTAGAAGTGGAAATAGACAGAGGAACGAACCTTCTCTAGAGATCCATTTCAAGTGCATAAGGTCCCATAACTTGGAGATGGTTCCATAATTGTTTCAAATGACTCGATTCTTCCATCTCCAAGACATGGGTGCAATTTTGATGACCAACACTATCCAAGGGGAAAAATTGACTAGATAATTCAAATTCTTGGCACTTGATGAGGCTAAAAACTTTCCCGCATTATTTGGGCACCCCTGGTGCTATAATAAACAATATTGAATTATGTTTCAATAAGGTGTATATAATTTTTGAGAACAAGTAGGAACATGTTATTATTGCTTTAACAGATGGAAAGTTAGTTCCCTATACTGAGTCCTTGGGAGAAGAAGACCTAGACAGAATCTATGTGCACACTATAAAAGACCATGAGGTTGTGCATTCGACAAGATAATAGGTTATTCAGTGGGAAGGTCCACTCAATCTATAAGTGATACAACTAGTGTGGTATGTTACAATTGGGCATACGAGAAATATGAGTTAGTTAGAAGGTAGTTAAAAAGCTCTATAATGGGAGTAAACAAGGTGTGCTCATTCAAGAAGCTGGGAGGAAAATGTTTTCTAAGTTACACTGGTGAACAAAACCCTGATGTTTTCCTATGAGTAATGAAGACCCATTTGAGATTTGAGATCAAAAAGAGAAGAATTATTATCGATTCTTTACGTGGAACAAGAGCACATTAGTGGGTGACCCATTGGGATAACCTTCTAGAGTGGTAAGAGGTGAGAATTGCATTCTCTGTTAGGTTTATCCAAAGCACCGCACCTAATGCTATACAAGACTATCATGGAAATGAACCCACCTCATTTCATGTCTAAGAATGTGAGAAGGCCTAGAAGGAAGGCATAAAATCGTTGTCTCCATCACTTTGGGTGCATAATATTTACTCCACCTTAAAAGGTTGCATTCACACATGGTACATTCATTCAAAGTTATGTTGTCAGAAAGGAAACTGGAAGGATTTGACAGTTTATCTTATTCAACATTTTGAGTATCAGAGTACTAAGCCATCGGTGAATCAGGCATTACAAGTTGTTAAGAGCCTAACTATGGGAGATAGTGCCATGGTGGAGGACAAAGTACTAGAATTATTGGGTAAACCTTGTTTCAAGGCACACTTTGATGAGGGAGTATCAGAGGAGGTGCATTTTTAGTGCACCTACATGGAAAAGGAGAAATGAATTTTGGTCTATGTGATAAATGTTGAAGAGTTATATAACTTGGATGCTAACCATATGGTGGGTACATGTGAGGTTATGGATAATATTGATGATAAAACGCACACTTACTATGAACCCCTGAAAACTAAGAAGGTTAATATTGGCTTGGAGGAGGAACCTAAGGAAGCTACTATTGGAGTTACTGGTTGAAAAGGAAGGTTTAAAAGATTATTGATCTATTGTGTGAATTACAAGATTTATTCTTGTATGGGTACCAAGAACTCAAGGGAGTTCTCCACTCTTTAGGTGAGATGCATATCAAATTGAAGGAGGGCACGCACCCAATTTAGAATATACCTTAACAAATGAATATAAATATACATGTCAAAGTCAAGGAGGATATTGACAACATGATCACATCATGAATAATTGAGGCTATTGAGGAATCAAAGTGGATAATTCTGATGGTAATCAACATTAAGAAGGATGGGAGGATAATGATTTTCATTGACTACAAGGATGTAAATGTAGTGTGTGTTATTATTCCCTTCCTCACCCCATTCATGGAAGAAATTTTATAAGGTGCCACAGGACGAGACAATTATTCCTTCATGGATGGGTTCTCGAGATATCATCAGGTTAGAATTATTACAAAGGGTCAGGAGAAAAATAATTTCACAACAGAGTGGGGAAGTTTTTCTTACACTATTATTCCATTTTTATTGAAGAACGTTTCTGTTGTGTTTTCACACATTGTGGTTAAGGAATTTCAAGACTTCAACCAAAAAGTTTTGAAATTCTACTTAGATGATTAGATGATGTATAGATTATTGAAGGAAAATTGTGACTATATGTGGTTGATGTTTAAGAGATGCAGGAAGCTGGGTATATCTCTCAACATTAAGAAATGTGTTTTTGTTACTCCATTTGGCACCCTGTTGGGACATATCATATGTAAAGAAGGCTTGGTGGTGGATCCTACCAAAGTTGTTATTTTTTTATTGGGGGATCCTAGCAACCAGAACATGGTGTGTGGATTCCATGTACATATAGGGTATTACAGGAAGTTCATCAAGGGCTATGCAAATATTGTCACACCATTGCAGGAGTTGATTAAACACAAGAGTATGTTCCATTAGGGAGAGGTGCAACAAATGGCTTTTGACACACTGAATAATAAACTCATTATTATGCCCATATTATGCTTTATCTCTTGGGATAAACCTTTTCATGTTCATGTTGATGCATCCGAGATGGACATTGGATAAATATTCACACAACCTAGAGAGGGAATTGTTAACCATCTCTTGTGCTTTGTTGGTAGGAAGCTAACCCTTGTAGAACAAAACTATACTACCATAGAGTGCAAGGCATTATCGATGATCCATGCACTACAAATATTTAGGAAGTATTTTCTAGTGATGCCTTTTATCTTTTATATGGACCACATGATATTAAATTACTTAGTTCAATCCCATATTGTAAGGGAACATATGCAAGTGGGTCCTATTATTTTAGGAGTTTGATTTTATTCTTGTTATTAAACCAGGTAAGATTAATTTGGGGCGTGATCATTTCTCAATGATTGACTCAGGAGAGGATGTGCAGAGTATTAAGGATATAATGCTAGATGCATAACTATTTAGATTGCAATTTGCACCCTATGATTTGGAAGATATCATTATGTTCTTAAGAACAGGTGTGGCACAAGTGGAGATGAAATCCTTGGAGAGGAAATAGTTGGCTACACGTGTCGTGTCCTATAGGTTAATCAATGGATACTTGTAAGGCTGAGATGAGGTTTTTTACTGGTGTGTGCTTGAGCGTGTGTGCACTGCAATCATTGAGGAAGCACATGGTGAAATTATAGAAGAGAATTATGTAGGAAATTCCACCGTGTGAAAGATTTTATTGGTAATTCTTTGGTGGGAAATACTTTACCAGTATTATATTGAATATTGTAAGGCTTGTGATCATTGATAGTGCCTTGGTAAGCAAGAAAAAAGGTATGAAATACCATTGAGATAAATAACTAGTGCTGATACATTTTAGAAATGGGAAATTGATTTCCTAGGCCCTATTTTACTTGCTACATAAAGGATGAGTTACTGGTACATAATTACTTGCATTGATTATCTTACAAGATGGGTAGAAGCAACACCTACTAAGGATTGCATGAAAATGAAAAAAACTATATTTTTATGGGAAAACATCATTAATAGATATGGGTGCCCACTAAGTTTAATGAGTGATAGGGGTACATATTTCCTAAATGAAACTATCAGGATTCTATTGGTAGAATTCATGGTGGCACATCACAAGACTACCCCTTACCACCTACAAGCTAATGGGACAACATAATCCTTTTTTAAAAAATTGAATCAAATGTTGAACAGGATTTTTGATGTTGGGAGAAAGGATTGGGATAACAAAGTCTCGACTGTGATATGGGCGTATAGAACAAATTATAAAATTTTGAACAAAACCACACTATTTCAATGGGTTTTTGGCAAAGAAGTTGTTTTTCCAGTAGATTTATTTTTACCCTCTCTACATATTGCATGTGTAAGAGGATTGGCCAATGAACAGGTGTTGTAAGATAACATTGATAAGTTAATGAATACGGATGAAATACAATCCATTTTTAGATGGAGTCATAGGATTGAGAAGGTATGACAAAAGGCATGACACAATCGTCACATTAATAATAAGAAATTTGAGGTTGGGAAGATAGTTTTAATTTATGATTTTAAGTTTTTTCACTATCCTGGGAAGCTCAAAGTCCATTGGTTAGGGCCATATATTATATCCCTCATACTGGATTTAGGTGCATGTCATTTACAAGTGCTGGATGGGACACGGTTATCAAGTTATTTGAATGGGAGTAGTTTGAAGCCCTGCTATAAATAAGGCTTCTATGTGTTTGTAATTAAGGTAGTATTATAAGTTAGATTGGGTTTCCCTCAACACATTTCCCTTCTATGTGTTTCCTTTTTTTTTCATTTTGCTTTGTTTTCTCTATTCGGTGTTGTGTTACGCATTGGTGCACCAGTAGCTAATTACATTGCAAGTGATTCCATGTGCAAAGGACATCATATACATTTAGTATGGGGTGGACAGATTAGCAGATATGTTTGGATATGGTTGAAAAATTATTTGAGAAGACGTATTGTTAGTGCAAAGGTATAAGAACAAGTGGTACGATATATAAGGTCTTCAAATTCATTCGATCATAAAGGTGGGTTGAGAAAATTTTAAAGACCACACAGAAGAGAAACAAATATCACACAATATAACAAGAGGAAGGTGGCACCATGGGGAGCTACTTGGTGAATAGCATAAGGGTTATGTACTTTGACATGGTGATGTGCGTAAAGGAGATATGTGGTAGTGAAGTAGTATTGGAGAGTGAAAAGGTTATAACTCTGACGCGCGAAGGGGAGTTGTGAAAGTTAATTTAAGTGAAATAAAATGCTTTATTAAAAAGAGACATTAAGGCACGTGGTTAGGGGAACATTAAGGTGTTGAAAAAGTATAAATAGAGGGAAAAGGTAGTCATTTTGAGTACTTCTCCTCAACAATGTTTTTTACTCCTGACTTGAAGTACAATGATTATTTTGTGAAGAAGAGCAAGGTACTTATCACAAACTTGTAAAATTGTGTGAGTTTTGGTGTGATCTTGTAGTATAGCAAGTAGGGAAAAAGATAATAGAGCACGAGGGGGTTGCATGAGAGAGAAGTGTGGAGGTCATCAAGTTAGGGAACACACAAGAAATGTTAGAAGCACCTAGGTCATAGAATAATGACATAAAAATGAGATGGAACCCAAGAAATCTCGTACAAACAAACCAATGGTGGAAAAGGAAGAACCCATGGAATTCTATTCAGAAATGCAATATCCTCCAGGGGTTATTAAGGTAGAGAAGTGGAGTTTGAAGTTGTACAGACACAAAATCAGTGAATTCAACCATCAAACAATTGACTATGACAAGTTTATATGGGTGGATATCTACAAGGAGATACCAAGGTTTGACGATCAAGGAAACCATAGGTTAGATGATTCATTGAAGAGGGAGTTACAGAAAACTAGGGTCTTCCACTTTGGGAGATGTCATTTTTTGCTAAACCCGCACTATTGTTTAGATGGTTGATGTCAAAAAGTGCATGAAGAATTTTTCTACTTTGTGAGGAGAAGCATGAGAATAATAGGAAATTTAATCCATAGGGTAATGGGCTTGAAAAATAAAGCTGAAGACAAGGCTCTCAATTTAAGTGCCACTGCGAAGGTAGAAGAGCTAGCCAAGTAATTAAACTATGAGAACGGGGAAGGGCATAAGTTATTACAGATCTAATGGATCTAGCATTGAAATTCTCTTCCCAACTCATTATTTTCATGTTGGGCACAGCTGAGAGGTGGAAGTACATAAAAAAGACGTTTTTGTATGTTGCATACAGGGTGTCCAAGTGACCACATTGCAATTTACATAGTTTATGACAAACAATATCATTGAGGAAGAGCGAGTGTAGAATGACCTAGAACAAAAGATAACTTTGGGGTCCATTCTATTAAGAATTTTACCATGGGAACTTGGTGTCCTAGATGGATCAGATGATAACATGTAGGTTTATCCATCGATGCACCCATCACCTACAATACAGTTCAAACAATTCACTTATGATGGGAGTATATCTAACGCATCCAAGGTTTGGATAAAAAATGTTATTAGAGATTGCATGCATCTTTTGAAAATGAATGGTGCATCCCACATGAGCTTCTAAAGATTGTTGGGGACCAAGTTCAGTTTGTAGTATTGTAAAATTTTAGTCTAGCATAGTTTGTTATGGGAAAATGAGAGAAAGGGCCATGGTGCAAACTTATATTTACATTCACCACTAAGTACCTAAAGTTTTCCATCAACCAGTTGATGGATGCACAACTATTAACCTTTGACATAGATAAGGTGGACACATATGTTAACACCCTTCATGTAACCTACAGATACAAATCGAGACCAACATATGTGGAGACCCTAAAGAAGCATTCTTAGATCTGCACCCACAAATAAATTTTACCATCGAGGGATACATCCAAAGGGTGTTTGAGTAGTGGTGCCCCAAGACACAAGGAGGATTTGAGATGGATGTTAGAGACACCTCCTTCCCCAAGTCACAAGAAGCACCAGCCCCACCTATTAAAGTGGTTATGGTCGACGAGGAGGTAGTAGTGGGAGAAGAAGAAAGTCAGGAGAAGTTGGACACCTCTTGGAAGCAGAAATACTATATGCCCTGAGGTAGTAGTGGGGGATAAATTTATTTACATTTAGGAAGTGCTAAGGACAATGAAGTATGATGCAAGGGAGAAGAGTTACTTGAAGGAGAGGATCCAAAATAGAAGAAAGAAAAGGAGCATGAGGTTTCTAGTTTAGAAATAAAAATAGGCTCAGAGCAAGATAACGCAACCTTCAAGGAAGAACTCGAGGCTGAACTTGAAGTACAAGAGAAGAGAAGAGCTGAGGAAGATACCAGGGTGAAATTTTATGCACACACCAAGGACAAGGCTCATTTTTTGGAAGAAACTGAGAAGATCCCAGTGTGAGAGTATTCTCCTACAAATCCCACCAATATAGAGGAAGGAAGTAAGGGAGACTCCTTTGTCATAAAGGAGGATAAGAGGTTCAATCTTGGATCAAAGAAGCAATGTTCAATGAGCAAGGAAAAAAGGAAAAAGTAGACTCCTGTGTCCCCCCATTGGTATTTTCTGGATGACCCCACAAAGGTATTGCACAAAAGGTTTTAGGCCACCCTTCCCCCAAAAAAACTACATACATGGGATATCTTAGACCAAGAAGGGGGCATGTCCAAAATGAGGAATATGATAAGTTGGAACCTACACTACCACACAAATGAGCCAGAATTTGAGGCTAACGATCATGTGAATGAGACCATTCACCTGGAGAAGAAGGAAGGAGAGAAAAACCAAGTGGTGGATCATATCCATGTTATAGATGAATAGTCTTGCAACACTTTGAAAAATATGTCCTCGGAGGTGGTGTAACACATCTTGGATTTAGGGGCCACTCTTCGAACCTTAATCATGATGAAGAAGGAAAAAGAAAAGGAGATAGAGAGATTATACCAAGGACTGAAAGGTGAGCAGGTGTGAACCAAGGAGGCCTATAGTCAAGATGGCACCCTCGTCAAAGGAATTTTTGAACATTGTCTTATGCTGGTGAGCTAGGCCAAGACAGATTATGGTGGCGAGATGGAATATTTACAAGACCTATTTTAGATGTTGTTGACCAACATCAAGGATGGCTTGGGACCAACAGCCACAGACCTTGGAAAGGAGAAGGAGAATAAGAAAATCACAGTTGAGGAAAAGGTTTCAGAGTTGGAGGATCTACTAAACTAGATCAAGGAGGAGGACATCTTGGCAAATAGGGGGTTCGATAACTATATGTTATGTGATCCTCTAATTGATGCATCGGTAGTTGAGGAAGATACTACTCTCAAATAATTATAGAATAAAATCACTACCAACAAATCCGAGTGCATACAGTTAATGTTTAACACTACTATGAAGAAGGATAAAATTAAAAAAAAAAGCACAAGAAAATGGATTTCAAGATTGGTGTACTCTAGGAATCCATCACTAAGTAGATGGATGAGTTTGAAGGTATTTTCATGAAGCTGTTAGTAGCCATAAATGAGCTCAAGGGGAAATTTGAGGAAGTCACTATAGACATAGTTCCCAACATTATAGAAGAGGCACTAGGAAATGATTTAGTAGAATTGAAGGCATGGGGGAAGCTAAATGATGAAATAGACATGGATTTCCCTGAACTCCAATTAGTCACTTAATGGTTGAGCCATGTAATATTTTGGCCTTAGCATATTTTAGGGTCATTGAAGTTTTGTTCAGGAAGCGTGATGTATTTTCAAGGGTGGAAATAAAATTAGTGTGGGGTGATGTTGAGCCCCTAAAATTACAAAGTACCCAAGGTGTGAATGGTTATGGTGCACTAGAAAATGGCATGAAGGCATGTGTGGAAGTAACCTTTGGGGACATGCAAAGGCTCACACCGATGCCATAAAGGTTTGGCACTTAGTCACTTTTGATCCTATAACAAAGTCACTTTTGTAGAGCATGTGCAAAGGGAAATAGATTCGGTTTGGATAAGGTTAAGCAATGAATCCTTGTAGCTCAAGGAATGAATATTCCTGGGTATCATTATGGTTATCATGAAAGGATCAGGGGATGAAAAGGTGGATTTAGTTATAGAAATTTGGCACCCGCATATTGAGGATACTTTATTAGGGAAATGCAAGATGACATTTGGCATTTTCATGAGCAATGATGTTTAGGTGGTTATGGAGGATTCCTATGATCCCTTCAGTTATAATGATGAACTAGAAAAGGCATAAGGTGGGTACGAGTAGACTAGAAAGAGATAGAGGATGGGTTAGAATGAGGAGGAGAGGAGAAAAGAGTGCAAGAGGTGATTGGTATCCCTATAATGAAGTTACTATAGAGAGCATGCTAAGAATTTTTTGTTGTATTATCTCTATTCATGGATACCTTAATGTATTTGGCTACTGTATTTTGATGACTTAATACAATGGAGTGGTTCAAAACATCTATGTTATGGGTCTTTATTTATGTGTTTTATTTATTGTCTATGAATTTGAACCTTTGTGTTCTTGATGCTATTTAGGGTTTATCTATGATATTTGTAATGTGATCATGTTTACTTCCATATGTGGTGCACCTGAACCTAGATCTAGTTCTTGATCTAAATTGTAAGAATGAATGTAACTATTTTCTATCTGTGGAAACACATTTTTTGTTAATAGAGAACGTTATCATTAAGCTCATATAAAGGGAGGGCTTAACACCTGTGTGCACCTCGGGTGATCTCATAGTTAGGTAGGTAATATGTTATCATGTTTAGAGTTTTAAGAGAAGTTAGGGGTAAACACAAACTACAACACCTTTCATTAAAGGTCTCTTTAACATCCGCATAAAAAGATAGACATTTCTCTACCTAGGATCAAACAATTCAATGCCCCATCATCTATCTTAGGACCACATCCATATCTTCTAGGATCATCCCCTTCATCCAAAACATCAAAATCAATCAATCATCCATAGCCAAAATCATCTAACACTTCTTCTTCTAGAACACCAACCATCACTAATCCTGAATCCAAAACATAAAAAAATCTCAAAATAATAGGACACAACCTTCAACATCAAAGTAATATCAAACATCTACTTCCTCTTCTAAATCTAAAGTTTCTCACAAATATAAGTCACCTCATAATACTTAGGTTGAATTATATGTGGAGGTCCTTCAACACTTCAAATTTCCTCCATCACACTGGTAAAAATCCATCTTAGTTTGACTCCAACCTCATTTGAACTTATCATTGTACCCCTCGATATGAAACCGAACATTGCAAAGAAGTCCAAACCATTTCCCACAACATTATTGAGGATTATGACCTTATTTTTGAAGAATATTAATCCTCTCCTTTTACCTCCTCATCCATGAATGCACCATCATCAAACTCATCAAATAAAGTATATAAGTCACCTCATTCATCACAAAAAAATTTGACCATACCAATACCAAGTGATGATTCATCCAAGGATGATCCCCCCTTATTCATCAATTTTGTTCAAATATCTACTAAATTCAGCCCACGTGATCCTAAACCAACAACCCAACCAAAATCTAGTACTTTCACCACCATCTCACCTCCTAAGGAGTAAACCTCATCCATGCCTTCATCAAAATCCATTGTTTTTATCGCCCATCCTTCTAGCGAGCCCACTTCATCTCCATCATCGTCATCCAATCCTAAATCTTCTATCTTAGCCACACCTCAACCGATTGAACAAATCATTGCCAATCAACTTTATCAGGCCCCAGTTAAGATGTCCCTTTAGGATATTATCAAAATCTCGTCAAACCATAGACATGCTCTCACTAAAGCCTTGAAACATATCCCAACATCCAGTGATGATACTTATACTTTTTCATCTCTTGTACGGGAACTTACGGCTTCTAATATTATCTCATTCGATGATGTTGAGATTCTGGATATCACACCATAGGAACATGATCTTCCCATTTTCATCACGTTTAGAATCAATGATACTTTTATTTGATAATCCATTATTGATAATGGGGAAAGTATAAAAATCATCCCATCACATACCTTTGATCAACTAAAAATCACTAAAGCCACTATTGTTTAAACACCTATAGTCCTTAGTGAATTTAATGATGTTATCACTCTCACCTTGAGAATGGTTGTATTTCCTATCTATGTTGGTGATAATTTCCTCCACGAGTTATTTTATATCGTATAAGAGGAATTTAAATACTATGTTCTTCTTGGATGACATTGGATTCATGTCATGCACTACATCCCCTCCACACTTCATCATTGCATCAAATATGAGTACGAGGGAAAAGTTTTGACACTTCCTGGTGATGTTCCTTCCTTCTAAGAATCCAACACAACCTATCAACCTAATGATTTTCTCATTCCCAAGAACGAACCATCTCAACCATCCAATAGCTCATACATTCCTTCATCCAAGCTTCCTAATGATGATTCCCTAGAAAAATTTATAAATAAACTTACATTGGGGGAGTATCGTCTTCACATGCTTAACACACTCCCTACACCTCATCATCTCAATAAACCCAAAAAGGCTCCAATGCATCAACCCAATTTCAAGGACATCATTCCTTTTGACCTACCTCATCTTTGCACCTATCTTGTCTATGGTGGCATCGATTCCACTTCTTCTCAAATCATTGATCATCCCCATGCCAAACCTTATACCAATAATTATGGCTTCCTTGAAAAACCCTCCCTCTCCCACACCTACCTTCACCATTTCACATGGAAAGGATTTGGAATTGGACATTATGAGCATGGCATGCATGACCTTATCATTGACTAATGTCACAAACCTCCTAAAAATTTTAGATTCTACTATCGAGAGAAATCCATTGATACTCTCCCACCATCCATGATGATTACAGACATGCATTTTCCACCTTCCCCATCCCATAAGGCCATGGATATGGATGATAATGTGTATATTTCTTGTGAATTTTTTTAGTCTCCACCATTACCTTAGAACCAATCACTTATTAGTGTGAGAATCAGACTAGGTCCCTTCCTCTTCACCATCTAGAGATGATAGAAGAGGACTATTCTACTGTCAACATTCTTCATTGTGTTGATGAAAATGCCATCCTTTCCCACATGCTGGTATAATATTTTTATCTTCATAGTACCTTGCTATCCGACACATCCACTCTTCTCAACAAATCCACCATTGAAATCAATATCAAACTCATACATCAGCATCAAGACACCATAAGATCTTGAGTCTTTCACTGCATTCCTTTCTCATCACAATCAGACATTCACATGGTCAAAATATGACATGATAGGTATCGATCCTTATATTGTCTTCCATAACATCATCATCTTTCCTAATTCCAAGCCAATGAAGCAAATGCTTCACCAAATGCACCCTCAAGTTTACTTCCCTGTCAAAGAGGATATAAAACGTCTTCTTTCCACTAACTTCATAATCCCCATTTATTATCCCCAATGGGTTTATAATATTTTTCTTATCGTAAAAGTGACTAAAAAGCTTCATATATACACAAAAGTTCGAGATCTAAATATTTCCTAACCTAAATATGACTCCCCCCTTCCAAATATTGTTCAACTTGTATATCTCACCACATTTCATGAGATACTTTCTCTTATGGATGGTTTCTTTTGCTATAATCAGATTCTCATCATGCCATAAGACTAACATAATACTTTATTCATTACTCCTTGGGGGACCTTTTTCTATCACATCATACCCTTTGGTATGAAAAATGTTGTAGCCACTTATCAGCGGGACATGAATTACATCTTTCACAAACTCATCCATAAGACTATAGAGGACTATGTGAATGATATTTTGCATAAATATAAACATTGAAATGATCATCTTGTTGTTCTCAACATCCTTTTTGAGAGTATCATTCATTTCTTTCTTCGTTTTAATCTATCTAAGTGTGTATTTGGAGTGAAAATGGGAATACTCATTGGATTTATCATATCCATTAGGGGCATCAAATTTGACCCCATAAAAATAAAATCCATCATTGATATGCCTCCTCATTCCAATCTAAACCAGCTCCATAGTCTTCAAGGCAGAATCCAATCAGTACATTTTTTAATATCACAACTTTTAGATCATTTCTAACCCTTTCATCATCTTCTCCACAAATATGTAGAATTCGAATAGGACCATAACTGCCATAAATATTTTGATGATATTAAGCAATATATATTTTCCCCACTAATGCGTACACCTCCATGTGAGGGGGTCCCTTTTATCAATATACCTCTGCCCTAAGTAGGACATTTATTACATCATTCACACCCTCCAAAACTATGATAATTTCTACACTAAAGCTTAAAATTTGTGTTGCACTCTTTTCTTTACCACTTCTAATCATCGACACTATCTTCTCAATCACAAAAATTATGTCATAACTAGATTTCATCTTCTCAAAAAAATGAATTATAAACCCTATCACAATGATCACATTACTTGATGGCTCATGCTCATGACCAATTTTTACCTAATTTTCATTTGTCAAAAATATATCAAGGGCCAAGATATTGCAAATCAATTAGCTAAATCCCCACTTCCTAGTACGCTTCTTCCTCACTAGAATTTTTAGATGAATTCATTAACCAGATCCACCATGAGAAGGATCCCCTTAAAATGTACTTGTTCTATGATGGTTCTAAGTTTTAGCAATGGTGAGGTATTGACATATTTCTCTTTCCTCCATGGGATGCTCCTATTCCCCTTGCAAATAAGCTCAACTTTGAGTGCATGAACAATATGGTAGAATATGAATCCCTCATCTTAGGTCTTGAAACTACTTCCTTTTTAGGTGTTCAAATTCTTGATATTTATGGGTATCCTGAGCTTATCATCAAACAGGTTACGAGAGAGTATCAACGTAAAAATTATACCCTACGTAAATATATATATATATATCATCCTTTTCCTCCTTAAGGCCATTGATTTTTACACTATCCAATTCATTTCTCGATCATCAAATCATTTCACTGATATGATGGTATCTCTTAAAACTCTCATCCCATGGAAAACAAAGGAATCCAAAGTTTCTTTTTTGATTCATCATAGTTATCAACTACTCCATGACTTACCTCACGTTAATCTTGTTGAGTCCAGTTAATCATATATTTTATATTCCCAATTTTTTTATTATCTATCCAAATCAATCATTCCTTTCAATCTATTTAAGATTGGAAGGAGGTATTTTCATCAATGCGCTAATCACTATGTCATTCTTGGCATATTTCTCTATATGCATGGATTTTATGGTATTCTCCTTCGATGCCTTAAATCCCTTGAGTCTTCTCACACTACCTAAGAAGTTCACGATGACATTTGTGGTGGAAAATTTAATGGCTTAGCTATTGATAAGAGTGTTATTATTATTTTTTATTATTGTCCTATAAATCATGAAAACTATTCATATGTTAAGAATTGTGTTAAATGTCAGCACCATTCTAATATTATTCACATTCCTAGTCAAAACTTGTAGCTGGCTCGGGACCTTTGGAACTTCTCATACTGGGGCCTTGATGTCATTGTTACCATCAATCCTCGATCTTCATAGCAACATAAATCTATCATCAGTGAAACTAAGTATTTCACCAAGTGGGTGGAAGAAATTCCACTCACCTCAACTAAAGCTGGTCCAATTATTATCTTTATCTATCAGCATATCATTTTCCACTTCGGTGTCCCTCAAAAAAGCATCATGGACAATGGAAATTCCTTTAAAAAACAAGATCTCAAGAATATTTGTGACTCACTCAATATTAAAATTATCTTCTCTTCTCCATACTATCCATAACCTAACATCCAAGTTGAAGCATCTAATAAAACTCTTTCCAAAATTCTTACCAAGACTATTGATCACTCAGGTTGTAATTAACATCTTCATCTCCCTTTTTTCCTTTGGGATTATCAGACTAGCATTCATACCTCTATGGGTGCTACACCATTTTCTCTTTCTTACGGATCTGATGTCATTGTTCCCCTTAAATTTAAAATTCCATCCTTGTGCGTATCTCTTCGTGACTTCATTTTTGATGAATATTATTGTCTAGAGCATATAAAATAACTTGAGTTGTTAGAAGAAACCTGATTTCTCTCTCTGGAGTAAATTTGTGTTTATCAAGAGCACATTAATGAATTTAATCTTGGTGACCTCATCCTTAAAGAAAATAAAAATGTTACTAATCTAGAAAGGAGCCAATGTGGAATTTTTTCCCCAAATAGATTGGACCATATGTTATCAAACAGAAGTATGGGTTTGAAGCCTTTCATTTGACCTCCCTTGATACTAAACCAAAAGTGAAACCACTTAATGCATTGCACTTGTGACCATTCTATTATCAGCACAATATTAGTGAGCACATAGTCATATCCTTAGATCATTTATCCATCATTAGTCTCTTACATCTATCATTGTCATGGTTTCGAATTATGTGGTCTACCATCACTTTCCCTAACATGACCTTAAATATGGGCACCAAGAATTTGTTGATAGCATTTTCCTTATGGATAGTTTATCCCTATTTGGTTAGAACTCCGCAATCATTAAATAGATTACCCTATTGTTTACCTCCTGGAGCCATGCTAAGGGTCCATAGGTGTCACTTATACATCTATTATCCCCTCCTAAGTGTCTACCTAGATATTCCCAGATCTTCCCCATGTAAAATATTTTTTTTTTCATTCCCCTATCAAAATTCAAAATAGACTTCTCCCTCAGAGGACAGTTGTTCATGTCAAAAAAAAAGAAAAAAAGAAATCGATCCCTCAAAGGATAGTTGTCATGTACATTACTCTCACCATTGAAATCATAAATGCATAAATTATACCATATCCTCAAAGAATAGATGCTCTCTTATAGCATGGCATTAAAGGCTTCCCACATTGATTAGCCTTTTATCTTATTACCATCCTAAGAAAGCTTCCCACATTGATCAACTTTCTCATGGTAAAATTCCCACATTCATCAGTTTGCTCTCCTTCACCTACCCAGAGATGGGGCATAGAATTAGGTAACACCACTTATGGAGAACCCTCTTCCCACATAAAATTTATATCAAAAAATTATTTTTCATGTCGACATTAGGTTTATGAGTTCATTCCATGTTTCTTTCATGATATTCAGCATAACTAACTATCGTTGGTTATATGTTACCACATGTTCTGGCTATGTGTGCATTACATTAATTTCATCCCCTTATATTTCACCTCAAATATGATTAGAGGCATCATTTGACTGTGCACCCCTTGATATGACATACAATCATTTGTACCCATAGGTTGTGAATCATAAATTTTTGTTATATTCTTAGTTGTCCACATCTATCCTTTATTCCTTGACCTCATCACCTCCTCCCTATCCCCCTCCTCAATGTTGTTAATCCCCACTCATGGTGCTCTTATATATTCCTAATTTGGTTGTTGCTCACCTCTGCACACACTCCCAATACCTCAGTGTCTGTAAAGTCTTCTTGATTAAAACCCCCTCATAATAATTATCCTCTATGGCTAAGGCTCTATATCGATCCATGGAAATCATGTCAGGAGATGCCATCTCTCCTCCTCCATGTGATAGTATCAATGCACCACTTGTAGACTCTACGACTATAATCATAGAAAGTTCTTAATACTGGTATCTATAGGCCTCATGTAAACTCCAATGCCTATCTCTCTCCTGCTAAAGGGTCTGGGAATCTTGTCGTGCAACATCTCACTCTCAGTTCATCGATTATCACATGAGCTAACTCTGCATGTAGATGTAACATATATGCACTCTCTCCTCAATCACCATCTCCATCACTTCCCTTAGGAGCTATCTCTACATAAATATCCATCTCCTCCTCCTCCTCCTCATCATGTTCCTCTCTAGCTACCTTAGATACCCAAGTAGTGGTCATCCACTCAACAAACCCTGCTCCAAACCCTACGTCATCATTCTTATCCCATGGTGTTGGTTCCTTCTCCCACCAATTTTCCATATCAGGACTAAGCATGTTCCTATCTATCTC
The DNA here is from genome assembly GCA_019776745.2 of Taxus chinensis. Classification (NCBI taxonomy): domain Eukaryota; kingdom Viridiplantae; phylum Streptophyta; class Pinopsida; order Cupressales; family Taxaceae; genus Taxus; species Taxus chinensis. The sequence goes on along the minus strand of CM034147.1, from coordinate 571,715,918 downwards.
CTCATTCCTATAGGATATGGGCTCCACATGTACCATATGAATGACCCCAAACTGTCATCGTACCTTATCAAACTGAATAGCCTCAATCATCTCTAGCCTATGGCCCTACACCCACCTCATCCTCCTCATACCAACCAATTCTACATCTTCTCATGGCCATGTGGGGAAGTACATGTAAGGTCGTCATGTGATGTGCTCTCCCTCGAGCTCTGCAAACCTGTCACTATACCAGTTTGCATCCCTCACTCCTCTATCCCTGCGAGCTTAGTTGCCTCTCCATCTCAAGAATATGACTGTGAGATCTATATTGTCCCATGTGACCCATGGTAGCATTGGTGTCCTGTTGACTGCAATGTGCTCATAATCCTAGTAGTGTAAGAATAATCCTACATCCATCCATATCCTCCTCTTGGCTTTGTACATCGATAACTCACAATACACTTGTGCTAGCAAAGTGATACCAAATGAGAAAATTGTCTCATAATCAACCATATCAACTAGGACCCCTAATAATTCCCGTGGAAATTGGGCTCCACCTAAGTATAACAATACATAATAAGAAATGGCCATCATTAATAAAAAAATCAATCTACTTTGTGTGTCCCGACACTCATACCTCATATTAAAAGAGAACGCCCCTGATGTAAATGTTATATGTGGTGCATTGGCTCTAATTAATCATATTAACACTACTAATCTAATATCCACTATAATAGGAACTATCTACCCCCCTTTTATAAATAGTCTAAGGATGTGATACACATCCTCCAGGGTGTTCATGATCTCACCCATCCTGAACTAGAAGGTGCATGTATGCATATCCCACCTCTTGACTAATACAATCATCAACCCTACATCTTGTTCTATCATATGACAATGTTTGAATCCTCCCAATTCCACATCTACTAAGTGATCCCACTCAGTGTTAGCTATGTCCCCCTCAGATATGGTCATACAATGCGAGGACTCAATCTCTCAAATACAAGGTCCCTGAGGCCTACAATCACCAATCAATGAATAAAATATTAGTCCCTTACTCATTGATTTTATATAATCCTCATCCAAAATAAAAACTAATCATCAATCTATCTCATCATGCTCTACTCGACATTGGCCCAAGTTAGGTCGACACACATAGGGGTCGATCAATTCCTTTTAGGGATAAGTGGATGGTGACCCTATCTAGTCACCACCGAATGCCCTCGGCACCTATCCAAATTTTTTAAAAAAATCAATAATAATAATAAAACATTAAATAAATTAAAAAAAGATATGGTTTCATTACTCACCATCCAACAAACCCTTTGGAATTTCATATATGCTCCTCCAGCCTCCATATCTCTCCAAATTGTGATCTCCTTTTATATCTTTGAGCTCTCAATTCAGCACTTGCAGGTGTGAAAATGAGATTTATTGGCCGACGTTTGCTATGATTTTTACTGAATCTCAAGCCCATAGGACATTTTCATCATCTCCCTAAACACCGTGACCTTTGTTTTCTACCGATGTGGCTCCTAGAATAACTTCCATATTTTAATTAATTTTCTTTAATCCTTTTATCTTGGGGCATCTTACCTCACCTTATCATTTTCCCACTTCTTTCTTTTCCCACCCACCCTTCTTCATTTATCTTTTTCAAACTCATGATCAATTCCCATTTTGTGTCATTGATCCCTCTTTTGAGGGGGATAACATCTTCCTTAATAATCCATCATCAATTACCTTATCATTCCCTTCTTGTTTTTGTCTCGCGACTTTCCCAAATGTAAACCACTCAACAAAAAGGGGCAAATGTAGACACCTAAATTCGGTATCACTACCCTTTTCACATGAGTTTTCTTATTTTACCATGCACTCACTTCTTTTACCACAATCACTAATCTAGATCTCCCTTATTAATTAATTCATATTGTTATTAACATTCCCTTCTTTTGTACCTATTATCATATCCATTTTAATCTATTATTAATTCCTATCAATTATCTCCTAATCCTCATCTCATTATATAATTATTCATAATTCCCCTTCTATAGATTTTTTATTACCCCTAAAATCCTGAGTTCCTTATCTTTAGGTTATTACTATCTTTTATTTAATACATTTTTATCTCCCACTTACCCATATAACTTCCTTAGGAAACACTAACCCACCTAAGTGCTTTAAAACACTCATCAGAATCAATAAAATCCATATCCCTCAAATAAATCATTCTTTGACTACCTAAATGGACATTTCCTTGCAGTTGGTGGTGACCCGCCTGGGTTTTGGTTGACCCTGTAAGGTAACATTTACCTCTCTTCCTGAAGGAAGACGTAATCAGAATTCTCTTACATTTTTGAGATACTATCTTTGATCCTGATCTTTCTCAAAGCTGTAGTAGCCAATTTGGAGTACCTTCAAGCTTATTTGCATCACTTATGGAGACTTTGGGGAGTTATCTTTATCTTACATGGATTTATGATATCATGTCTTATCATTACTATTATTTTCTAGTTACTAATGTTTTGTAGGTTTAGGTATCGTGTAATTTTTAGATATAGCTTCTTCTCTTAGTCATTTTGTTTGTAGTTTATCTATCCATCCCATCCACCCCTGGCCTTGTTCAACACTTCCCATGTCATCTTTGATTCTATCAGGTCATTATCGACCAATCCCTATTCTGTCACCTAATCAGTGTGTTTCCCTATTTTTTTTATTTCTAGTTATCAGATCTATTAATCTATTTCTCTATCAGTCCAAATCTACTCTACCTATCTCTAGTCACTTCCCACTTAGCCAATTCATCTTCAACCTGTATCTTGCTAGCCATATAATCCATCCAATATATGTTTTTTATATCCGTGTTGTTTCCTTTTCTTAGATCTTCCTCTGGAGGTTCCTGTCAATATTTTCATACCTTTGTTATCATCTAATCTACATTCAGATCCTTCCAAATCTGAATTTTCATCTTTTTCTCTAGATCCATTCATTCAGGTCACCATCGACCTACCTTCTACAGCTTAGGTCACCGTTGACCCATCCAGGCATAATTTACTTTGTGTTGATTTAGATCATATCTGCACTTTCCATCCATTTATACAATTTCTAGATTCTGTTTACTTTTTAGTTTCTACATATTATTTAGTTTCTTATCATTAATTTTATCGTGATTTATCAAACATGGGGGTTGATATCCACTAAAAAAGTTAAATCCTCTTTGAACCAACTTCATCGAGAAACACCCATCTACCATCTAATCCATTTTCCTCTTAGTTACCTTTATTTTGCAGGTTAATCATATTTGAAGTGAGGTCATCTAATTTGTGCCCTTCCATTTGCACTCATCATACATCAAGGTACCTTAAGCCATTGAATTTTGGAGTTGTTTTTTTTGTTTAGTATCTATTTCACTAATCTGGACCTAAAAGAGAAAACTTGATCAATACTTATATTCACAGAAGTACAACCCCTATACCACTTCAAGTACCTATAATAACAACTATCCCACCATCAATTCCTATTACTCAACATTTAATTCAAACTAATGCAACTTTGAGAAAATCAAATGAATTACAATAGTTAAATATCATTTTAAAATATTTTGGGAATGAGATAATTGGCCTTAAAAGATAGTAAATTTAGAGTTATAAATCCCACTATCCACCCAATTAGCAAAATAGGCCTCCATTGTAACCAAATTTACAAGGCCAAAATCAGTTTACCAATGCTAAACCTTTCCAACCATTCAATTCCAACATTGTTAGTTAATCCAAAATAATTGTACCTATCCAAAGCAATCTGATACAAAACAACGAGTGGTGTTATCCTTATAATTTATCCCATAACAAAAAATATTCCCTCATTGGTGTTATAAATCAGGAAATTATGGTTAAAAACATTTCTATGTTTCAAAATTCATTAGGAAGATATTTCTTACAAGTTGGTGCATAATGATGCTACACATCTAAATTGGAAAGATGATTATTTATTTGAGTAAATAATTTGGATCAGTCTTCCACTTTGAAACAGAGAATGTAAGATCTAAGAAAACAGAAATAGAAGTGGATAAACCAATTGGTAAGACTAGTTCTTATCCTTTCCAAACATTTCAAGGTGTTGTTTTAGTTTCTAATCAGCAAGGTACTTAGACAAATCATTCTACAAGAGTCTAAAATCAACAAGAGATTCAAAATTTTAAGAGAATAATGAAATAAGGTACTACTGTTAATAAAGTATAACAAAAGTTTAGTAATTTGTCTTTGAATATTCTTTATCATATGAACTAAAATAAGGTCAATATGTAAATGTGGGATTCTTTGTCTCTTCTTGGTTAAAAATATCTATTACAATAAGTTTCTTCTAATCTCATTCTCTCTAGCCAATAATCGAAAGTTGTGCTTGCTAACACACCTAAAAAAAAAAAGAGGCCCAAACAAGAAAAAGTTTCAAACTACCTCCTTTCTTTGCTTTCTTGATCATAGGCAAAAACTTAGTCCATAATTGTAAGATTGATTCAAGAGATAGTTTAGTATCAAATTGCTAATAACCTTGGTCTAAAATATGAATCTCTTTCTAAATGAGTAGTTTATTTAGATGACACACATGTAGAAACCATTAGATTCATTATAAGACTAATCCTAACCTTGCATACATACCCAAAATTTTTCAACCCTCAAGATATCTTAATTATTGATCTTCCTCCATATTTTTCCTTGTATCTTTATAGATAATTCACTACTAAAATTTGACACTACTTATCATCAGACTAGTCTCAAATGTTTTTTAGAATGAGGTATGACACAAATTTATAATAAGGTCTGAGCCCATCTCAGTAAGTCATATAGATCCTTATATTACTATTTCTAATAATTCCAATTATATGATCATAGATGAAGAAAACTAGCTAGTTGACTAAGAACCAAGTACACTTATTCAATGGATTCTAGACATATTACTTGATGAATGGGCCACTAAAAGTCATGTTATTGATCCATATAGTCATATTTAAGAGGCTAGTCTTGGAACATAATGTCTACATAAAGAAAATTCTATTATTCCTAACCTTGTTAGATCATATTAGTAGGATGAAGGTGTATGGAAGTTATATTTTTATGGATCAATAATCAAGAATGGATCAGGTGGAGGAATCATGTTTATTTATCAAACAAAATAGAAGTATGTTTATATTTAAGGTTTTGGTTTAGTTATACTAAAAATACAATTGAGTATGAAGCTCTTGTGCATTATATTCACTGGGTTAGGAAAAGAGGATTAAGACAATTGCATGTGTTTGGAGATGGTGAGTTATTTGTTAATAAAATCATAGGAAAAGCTTCAACCAAGAACAATTTATTAAAATAATTTTAAAAACAAAGTGTGGGATTTAATAGTATATTTTGATGCTTTCAATGTTAAATCCATTGTTAGAGGAAAGAATAAATATGTAGATATGCTAGTTGAAATTGGTGCTCAGTTTGACATTCCAAATTGTCTAAAAAAGGAAAAAATTAGTAACATATCAAGATAGTTATAAGGCCTTATATCCATGATAAAAAAATTTATCTAGTAAGTATTTGAATCATATCATTAGTTAATTGATTTCTTACAAGAGGAAGTTGAGTTACTATCTAAAAATTAGGACAAACTAAAACAACATTATGAGTAGATCATCCAGTTGAGATATAGCAAAATATATCAGGGATTAGTCACTCATAAGTCTATAATTAATACAAATGATCATATCAGAGGTTAGAATTCTAACATGTTGATCAAGAAATAGTATTTTGAGGAAATTAACATTGGCAATGATAAAGAACTCAAGGTTGGTAAGGTATGTAATCAAGATGAAAAAAAAAATTGTTCAAATTTATCAAGAATTTTATGATTTTTTTTATGGATCTATGGTGATTTAAAAAATTTAATACATATTTAGCTCAGTAGAAAATAAAGCTGGTTTCAGATGCAAAGCTAGTAAGAAAAAAGCAAAGACCCATAAGTGTTAAGGTTGAGCCTCTCATGAAACAAGAGTTGAATAAATTTGTCAAAGATAACATTAATTTCCCTGTGAAGCATTCATCATGTGTTTCCAATTTGGTTCCAATGAGAAATAAAAAAGGATAAATATGCCTATGTGTGGATTTCATAGATTTGAACAGGGATCTTTAAAATATCATTAACCGTTATCAGAAATGTAATTGTTTTTACAAATATTAAGTGTCTCAAAACGTTTTTCACACTTGGATGGTTATTATAGGTATAATGAGATTATTGTGCAAGAATCAAACAATTTCAAAATTGCATTTACAAACAAATGGGGTACTTATGCATATAAGAAAATTTTGATTAGAATCTAAAAACGAGGGGCCACATTTCAACATGTAATGGACTTGGCATTTTCGGGATTTATTATTAATTTTATTCTTGTCTATTTGGATGGCATAACTGTATTTTCCATACATGTTTCAGATCATCTAGTTTATCTCATACATGTTTTTATAAGGTACAGTTAGTATGGCATATATCTCAATCCAGAAAAGTGCATCTTTTTAGTTCATAAGGGTAAATTTGATTAACTAATAATAGGATTTCATGTTATTTAGATATTTTATAAGTTAATCTAAATAGAAAAAAAGTGATATATTGAAGTGTTAGATTTAGTATATATTTTCTTTTATATTTTAATGGATTGAAATAATGGAAAGAAGAGGGATATGTTACTAACCTGTGAATAACTTACCTCACTATGTGCTGGACTCTAACAAAATGGTGTGCTGACTGGGTAGGCTATGATTGAATAACTTCAGGAAGGGTAGAAGCTGATTGTTTTTAGTTACAGAGGTTCTTGGGAGTGTATTATGATGCCCTGGGGTGCCTTAGTCTGTGTTTTAGGTACCACAAAATTTAGAAATTCTTGAAACTTGAAACTAATAGTGTTACAGTATCTCTATGTTATTGTTTCTCCTATCACTCAGGTGTTGCAATAATGTCACCTATATCACTACAACTGTTGTATGAAAATTTACCTACAAAACCCTATCTAAAGCATCAATCCCTAGAAAATAAAAATTCATATGAATAGGTCAGATTGACCTCAGCTGTCAAACTAGTGCCCTTACGACTGAGTGTTGTACTAAATTTCAGAGCCAATGTAGTTCTATGTGCATGTGTGTGTAATTTTGTGCCTAGGATTCTCTAAGACCATTGACGTGGTAGTAATGTGAAATAACTAGATGTAAAATGTAAAATGGTGGATGGAATGGAATGAATACAACCCTTTCCCCCTATATTGTGTGATGCAGATGTAGAAGAAGCCCAAGTTTAGTACCTTGCCTTAGTATATAACTACCCTTGATGTGTAAGATGTCTACCCATAATGTAGTCAGTATGATTTATTTATATAGGAATCTCTTGCTCAAATTTTGACACTAGTGACCCAAAAATGCCAATTATGACCTAGGGGAATACATAGGGTAATAGTTAGGACTGAACTCGTATACAGAAATTAAGACCCCAAATTATGATGACATGGGTGCCTTAAATTAGGGACTGGGTGCCCCATTTTAGACATATAAACGACAACTTAAAAAATTATGACATATAAGACACCCTGAAAGATGGCCAAAAATGTAGAGACAACTGACAACTGAACTAGAAAAAATACAGTGACACCTGACTAACTGACCACAAGACCTAGAAATGGGTCACTAGTGAATACATTTATCACACAAGATCCATATATTAATTACCATACCTGATGGTATAAATGTAATAGTAAGTGTGTGATTTTGTGACTAAATTTTCCCCCACTTTATGTTGCTCAGTGAAAATATCGGTAACATAAATTAGGTAGAGATGTGTACTTGAGGAAAAGCAAGAGAAGCCCAAGTTATAGAAGAACACATAGATGTGTAGTAGAAGCGTGCTGATAGAGCTATAAAAGCATTCTGAACCATGGATCAACAAGTTGATCCGTGCATCATAAAAGTGTAAGTGTTGTGATGAAGTGTGGAAAATGAAAATGATGATTAGATGAATTTGAATGCAATTAAACATCAAATAGGTGGGTAGGGAGTGATCATTTCCCAACCTGAATGTTTGTATATGAATGAAATGATGGGATTATTTGGAAATCCTAACACTAGAGGAAGAGTGTAGGGATAAAAGTGTGTTATTCTTCAAGCTTTAACTACATCCTCAAGGTCTATCCATTGTAGATGGACTCAGATCAAAAAGTGGTGATTTTGGATCCATAGGATTTTGGTTAAAATAGTTGACCCATATAGGAGTGATAACGGGAAAGTAACTCTTACCCTCACTTCATGGGTGTTGCTACAATGTAAAGGCTTTCAAGTTAGATCATTTGGAAGTGAACGCGATAGATAATGAGATGGATTCCAAGTTAGGTCATCAGAAATCAAATGCAACATGAACAAGACAGATTCTAAGATGGGTCATCTAGAAGAAAATGCATAATATAGAATAAAATCTAGATTTAGGTCATTTGGGAACACAATGGTGAATGTAACTCCCAAGTTAGGTCATCTGGGAGACCACTTTTAGGTTTGAATGATATGATTTGAACGTGTTGATTTTGGTTGGTTGATTGATTGTTTTTTATTGGTTACTCATGGATATGTTTTTCTCTAATTATCCCTAAGTTTACAAATTGATAAGATGTTTTGTAAAATGATTTTTAGTCACTTGTTGCCCCTAAGTTATGTCGTTAGGGAGAAGTTGATAAGTTATGATGTGTGAAGGTGTTAAATGATTATTTCCCCCAAATTAGGTCATTAGGGGAGATTGATGATAAAATGTCATGATGAAAATTGTGAGGTGTTGAATTAAGTATTTTTGGAATGTGTGGTGACATAAGGGGTAATATAGGAGGATCCTTAATGATATGGCCCCTTTCAGCGAAAGAGGGAGTGGTGACTAAAACAAACTCGAAGTGAAAGTAATGCAAGAGGTTAAAACATGGTTGTGAGGAATAAAAAATAGTAGTAAGGTGTATAACATGGGAAAAACATGTGTGGTATGTTGGTAGGTGGAATTTTGAAAATAATTCCGCAAAGAGGGTGAAAATTAGAGTAAAAAAACTCAAGATATGAACAAAATGGTGTTCCATATATTATTTGTGATGATAAGCATGAAATGTAGAACATAGTAAAGGTGGCAATTATAATGTGCTTTTAAATAGTAAAGTGAAAAGGTAACTTATCACTTCATTTGTTTTTGGCACGAGTGTAAGAGTGTATATGGAGTGAGTGAGGATGCCTTAAGTGAGACAGTTACATCCAACTTGGTTTGAGAGAGTAGTGACCACGGTAGCATTTTGTACTACTATGGAGTTAGTAAGTGCATTATTTTTACTTAAATGTAGGGTGTAATAGGCTAATGAGGTGAATTTTTGCATTTTTGAGATTTTTAGCTTTCTCAAAATTTGGGACTTGGAAAAAATTGGTGAGGGAGCTAGTGACCCTTAGTACTAGAGTACCCAGATTTGGGTGCTAGTCTCCTACTCTGGGGAACCCTAGTCCTATTGTTGGGCACCCTAGTCTAGAAAAGTTTCATTTTGGGGATAATTCTATGGAATTTGGTACTAACATGTTGAGTAGTTGTTTTTCATCATGTAAAATTTGTTAATCATTGCGTTTGGTGTTTTTTTGTGTTGTGTAGAGGTATATCCAATTGAGGGAGTTATACAGTGGTCGAAACTTGAGTACACTATTGGTATTAGGTTTCTCTGATCATGAGTGGGATGTGTTGTACCGTGGCAACCTACGCTATATATCACGGATGTGGGATGTGCCCCATAATATTCCCATGTTGACCACATTGTGTGAGAGTTAGTGTGAAGACACGTGCACATTTTGGTTACCTACGGGAGGGATGACAATGACGTTGGATGATGTATATTACAATATGTGGTTTCCAATGGCTAGGGGAGAGAGTACAGGTGATGGCGCTAGTGAATATGAAGGGACAGATGCACTCAAATAAATAATATTTTGTAGCGATCCAAGTTCCTACGAAGGCCTATATTAGTTTGGATGTGATATTTTAGTTAAGGGTTCTGCATTTATGGAAGTTCATCATAGTGTTGATAATGTCTTGTATAATAGTGAAGGGAGGAGGTGTCAGAATCTTGTATAAGATGCATGACATATGTTAGAGGATAGAGGAGAATGGGACAAAATATGCATGGGAACAATGTGTGTTGGCCCACATGTACATTTACTTGTATCAATTTACGCACTATGAGCATGGTGGGGATATAGGAGCCACCACACTACTACATGTATGGGCATATGACCATATAGGGGTATTGAGACTAGTTATAGGGCCACGAGGGGAGTGGGCTCTGTGAGAGATATTTTCTCAATGGTGGGTGGATATTCATGGAATGAAGATGGACACATATAGATAGGATGGGATCAAAGTCAATGATATGGAGGCCATACTATGATTATGGGGGATGGGGTAAGGATGTAACTGAGTTTTGATGTATTCAAAGGACCATGTGGTTAGAGGATCATTTTCCAGGTGTAAAAAAGATGTTTCATGTGGAGAGAGTATCATAACAGTTTGGGGTGGCACAAGATGCGACCCTAGAGCCATACATATAATTACGGGATGTTAGAGCCCCTAGGAGGGAAGGTACTAGGCCAGGGACCATTGAAAAGTAGTTGAAACCACTAGGGTTAGATGTGGTAGACCCAGCAATAGCAGCCATGGATGACGATGACGCGGGGTGTATGGAGGATTATCAAGAGGGGTGGGTAGCACATCAATTGGTGTTCCTATACCTAGTATTTATGGGTGCTATGGAGTTACCAGTAGGAAGAGTGGGTAAGGGATGTATCCTTGACCCTATAGTGGAAACTTTAGTAGATATTAAATATTGGTGTATACTTAAAGTTTTGGTTAATAAATTGTTGTAGTTTTTGTGTACACAGTTAACTAACATGAGGTTGTATGTGATGTACACAAGACATGCCTATTAGTCATTGATAGTAGAAACTTCTATCTGTACATTAACATGGAATGTGCCATGGATGTGCTATGCAGAGGAATACTAGAGAACATGGATGATATCATGGGCGAGCATGGCCATCTCTTTGAGTCAGTGGCCTTAGCAGTGGTGACATGTATGGTGCTACTCAACGAGAGGGATGAGACACCTGAGGAGACTCGATGCACCCGAGAAGTGGTAGGTGGTTTTACCTTGACCTAGGACATGTTCTCTTAATATTTATGTTTGGAGCATCAATTCTCAGTGTAGATTATGGAGATTTCTGTGTTACGCAGATAAGTGGAGAAGTTTTACGGCCACGAAATGTGGCATCAGGTTGGTGGAAAGGCATCTAATTCTATAGATGTCATGGTACATGAAATAAATTGTGATGATGAGGTTTGATAGTTATTATTGTATATGATGTAGGATGCCTTTCTCCCAGTGATGAAACATTTTTTTGTTTTGATGATCATAGGACATCTATATGTATGGACACATATTTTTGATATATATGAGATTGATATTTGTGTTGTGTTTTTATTGTGGTGTAATGGATATGGTATGGTGTTATGTTGATTATTCAAGAATGCGTGTTGTATCATGTGTGATGAATATAAATATGCATGATGATGTGTGTAGTAGTGGTAGATAAAATATGTATGGTAACATGAGGTTATAGATAACTAATACAATGTGATAGATGAAATATTGGAGGAATGATATGTAGCGTGTAGGTTATGGAATGATGATAATAGTATAAATGTGGAAATAAATAAATGTGTCATAATGAATATGTGAAAATGAAATGTAATGTGATAGATTAAAAAAAATAAGATGGGAGGAGGAGAGTAATGATGCACCTAATGTATGGATAAATAGGCTCATGTGATAATAGCCCTCAATAGTCAAGTATGAGCCACATAAGTAAGAGTTCATCATAAAGAAATGATTAAGGTGTGTTAGATGAATGATAGAGCGTGTGATGAAATTTTCTTAAAAATAATCCCTCAAAAATCATGTAAGAACCGTAAGAACACAAGTACATCATCAGGGGGTAAGGTGATATTGATCACCTACCAATGACTAGGACAATGGGTGGAAGTAGATGTACATGGAATGGATGGAGTGTGAGTGTATGGACTGAAGTGTGTGTCATACAAAGTGACCATGGGATATGAAGAGACTGGTTGAAACCCATGGGATGCATGTGACATATAGTGTAAATGAGGTGGATGGAATGAATATTGAAGTGGAAGTAATGGAGGTGGTGGATAGTGTGCATGTGATGCTGGTGAATGAAAAACAAACTAAGTACCAGGCAGAGAAGAATTAGGGGGTGTATGCCTATACTGTCATGGTGAAGGAGATAATGATATCTCACGAGATGTAAAATATATGACACCAATTTCCTCTAAATTTTGTAACCTCTCAGGTAAAGCAAGACAATAATTTCCAAAATGGACACTAATACAATGGTAATTACCGTGATACTGATCATTTTGGCATTGTAAATGGTGTGGAGGATGGTGGTGATTGGAAGGAAGCCTAATTTCACTCATCAAGTACTATATGAAAGAAATCATGAGGTTTACCATTAGGTAAAAAACACAGGCTCACAGTACTGAGGTTATGTAGTTCTAGTAGTAATTGGTCACAGAGGTGGAGAGACGCGTGTAGGAGATGGAGGAGGAGAATGAGGTTGTTTTATTTACACTTTGGGTTGAGATAATGGTTTCTTTAGATTTTTTGTAGGAGGTGGAGTAGGAGCAGCATGGTTTTTTTGAGTTTTAGCTAAGGGTGTAGGTTGTTGAGAATGTACAACTAGATGTGTAGGTGGAATAATAGAGGACATAGTAATCAGATAAATTTTGGAATGATCTGCAAGAGGAGAATTAAGAAGGTCACACTCTAGATCAATAACCTTGTAACATGAAAGTATAAAAGGCTCACAATTATCATATTGTAAGTGTTGTTTTAGAGGAGAAAGAAGACCATGATAGAATAGGATCTACTTTTTAAAGTCACTAGGATGAAAGATAAGTTGATGTATGCATACATTAAATCATAAGATGTAATCTTGAATAGGTTGAGAAGAGCCCTGATGGGGAGTGGTAATGTGATCATATGTGACCCTAGGAAAATTATTGATAATAAACCTACAAGGAAGACATCCTTCATGTCATAAAAAGTGCTAGTAGAACCAAAAGGGAGATGGGTATACCATTGAAGTGCATTTTCAACTAGAATAAACTGAAAGAACTTAAGCAAGAGTTGATCATTGGAACAAGAGGCAATAAGAGTGATATAATGTGCACTATGAGCATGAGGGTCATCAACAACATCAAAGCATGTAAATGTGGGCATGATGAAATCCTTAGGGAAGACTCAGTTATGGATTTTTTGGGAACTAAATTACCATGCAAGGAATTGTTATCTATAGATGTGTAGTAGGCTCTACTTTATAAGGTGAGAGAGTGAACCTGAGACTAAATTTTACCTACAACATGCATGAGGGATAGAATTTCCTGCGATGGAATAGAAGAAGATTGAAAAATGTATTCAGAGGTTGGAGCTTTACATTGTGTGTGATCATAGGTATATCAAGAGGTGAGATAGTATGCTCTGAAGTTAATGATGCATGAGGAGTGTGTGTCGAAGGGGCCACATGATATGATGAAGGGGAAGTTTCACTACTAGTATAGGAAGGAACATGCGGTGTGGGTGAAGTGGAAGAAGGATACATAGATAAGGTGGGGGTAGAATGAGAAGAAACAATAGAATGCAGAGACTCATGAACTATGGTAGAAGAAATATCAGGAGAAGAAGAAGATAGAAGAGGGGAAGCACTATCAGCAATTTAGAAAGAAGGATACTCCTTAGGAATGAGAGACGAAGTGGCATGGTCAATTTCAGATGGAATAATACTATAAATAGGATCATCAAGGTAATAAGAATGTTCTAATGAACTAGAATGGGATGTCGGAGAAACACGATGAGAAGCGGTAGGATACGTGGGAGTAGCAATAGGAGTGGAAAGAGGAGAGGTAGGAGGAATACCAGGTCGGGAATCAATTCCTAACAAGTAATCAATGATAGAAGGATCTAAAACATCAGGTGGCATATCAGAAGAATAATAATAAGGATCACATTCCACTGGATGACATGGCGTATAACTATTAAAATAAACATGGTCATCAACAAGGTATCTGCCGATAGGAGAATCAACAAGATTAGTTGGCACATGTTTTTCACCTTCTAAGACGAGTTGTTGAGTGGCATTGAGTAAGGTCATAGTATTACTATATAAAGTTTTAAGTTTAGTGATGGTAGCCTCATCATAAATAGGGTTGACACTAAAAGGTGACATGATAATAAAAGAAGAGCTATTCTAATAAAAAATGATCAAAAAACAACAATGTTTGAAATGATGATTTCACTGAAATAATCAACTAAAAAGAGGATTTTATGTTCTTTACCTATTTTATAAGTTAATCTTAATTGAAACTAAGTGTTATATTAAAGTGCTAGATTTAATATATTTTATATTTTATATTTGAATGGATTTAAATAATGGAAATAAGAGGGATATGTTACTAACTTGTGAATTACTTACGTCATTATGTGTAGACTAGACATGTTATGACCAAATGACTTCAGGAAGGGAAAAAGCTAAATATTTTTTTGTACTGAGGTGCCTCATAGTGTATTGGTTTTCCCTGAGGCACCTTGGTCTATGTTCTAGGCACTGTAGACTATGAAAATTCTTAGAACCTTAAACTGGTAGAGTCGTATTATCTTTGTGTTATCTTTTCTCCTATCACTCGAGTGTTGCAAAATGTCTCCTATATCACTGTAACTGTTGTATGAATATTTACCTATAAAACCCTATGCAAAGCATTAATTCCTATAAAAGAAAAATGCATATGAATAGGTCAGACTAGCCTTAGATGCCAAACTAGTGGCCTTACGACTAAGCACTGCACTACATTTCAGACCCAATGTAGTTCTATGTACATGTGTGTGTAATATTGTGCCTAGGATTCCCTAGCACAAATGACCCAATAGTAGGGAAAAATAACTACATTTAAAATGCATAATGGTGGATGGAATGGAATGCATACAACCCTTTCCCCATATTCTTATATAATGCAGATTTAGAAGAATCCCAAATGCAGTCCATTGCATTAGTAGATAATTGTCCTTGATGTGTGATATGTCCTCCCATAATTTAGTGAGTATGCTTTGTTTATATAGGGATCTCTTTCTCAAATTTGGACATTAGTGACCTGAAACTGTTGCCTATAACCTAAGGGAATACATGGGGTAACCATTAGGAATGACCCTGTACAAATAAATTAATACCACAAATTAAGATGACATGAGCACCTAAAATCATGGACTAGGGCATCTCAGGGTGCCCCAATGCAACCCTATATGCCCTAGTATAGACCTAAAGATGAAAAATGAAAAAATTACGACATCTAAGACATCTTGAAAGATGGCCAAATTTGTAGAGACAACTGACAAATGAATAAGACAACATAATGACACCTGACTAACTGACCACAAGACCTAGAAATGGGTCACTAGTGAATACTTTTATCACGCAAGATCAATATCTAAATTAACATACCTAGTGGTATAAATATAATATTAAGTGTGTGATTTTTTGACTACAAAATTGTTGGGTCATGTTATTTCCAAAAAAATGTCTTTTCATTAATCCAGAAAGGGTAAGTGAAATTTTTTCATTATCTTTGCAAAATTATAAGAAGCCATTGCAGATTTTTTTAGGTAGAATTAATTTTGTCATAAGATTCATTCCATATTTTTGAATTTAGTGAAGCCACTAACTTTAATGCTAAAGAAAAACATAGTTTTTAGTTGGAGCACAAAGGGTTAGAATTATTTTGAAGCAATTAAATATGCTATTTCATAACATCCAACAATTACAAATCCAAAATTTAAGAAAGATTTCATTTTATATGATTTTGGAGCAATTGACACAATCTTATCCATGTTTTTTTAGAAAAATGAAGAAAATTTATAGCAGCCAATTGATTTTTTCAATAAAGGACTAGAAGATTATTCTAGAAGATTATGAAGTAAGGTATTCTTTTATTAAAAAAATATTCCTTTAGTCATTAGAATTCTAAAAAAAATACATATTTTGTAGTGCCCACTTTCCTTTAACACTGTCTAGATACTGATCTTGCTACTGTTGATCTCATTTTGGACATTATTATGTTTTGACTTAGTATGATGTGTATATGTTAGATCATTGATTATTATGGACATTGATTCAATTAACATGCATGATGATTACTGGAGAAACTATTATTATGTGGATGATGATATACTGTTTGACATGGACAAGTTATTGATGTTGATTTTAGACATGTGACATTTGATATTATGAGTAGCTCTAGTATAGATATTCATTGGATGATGCTATAGTGGAAAAATTGAATTTAAAATGATTATGTTGAATTCTTGATATTGTTGTGATTTTGGATTTGATATTTATATGTTGATTATATCATTTTGGATGTTCTGATATGGCCATGAGGCCAAAGGAGGTGTTGTTATTTTGTAGGTTAAAATATCACAACAATGTCGGGGGACTGGAGACTAACCATATTGGAATTCTGGGTGAAATCAACAAGGTCACCATGGCAACTGTGTTATGATTTGTGTGTGTGTGTGTGTGTTATGTTAGGACTTCCCGTGGGGGGGATTTCCATTATATGTGACCATGGGATATATGTGTTTTATTTATGTGTTCCCTTTTTATTATTATTATATGTATTTTTATTTGTAATGTGTTCTTTTTTTATTATCTAATTAAATGTGATAGTTTTAATGAGATATTCATATAGTTAAACTTTATTTAAATTTAGTTAGGATGTGGAATGTAAGTAATAAAGTGTTGTCTTGATTATTAATTAAATTGGATTTATGTCATGTAATAAATGAAGTCATAGATATTAATTCATGTTGTAAGAATGTGTAAGAGGATGTAAGAGATGTGTAAGTGATGTGAAAGTTTGTGTAAGTCATATTTTGGAGTGTAGAACACTCCATCCTCTAAGAAATTCGAATTTGACCTTGGAGGATAAATTTGGAGGCTTGTGGGACAAGTTAAACTTGTCCCACACCTCTTAAAATCATCCACTAACCATACCTATGGTTTGGGAGTAAATTTTAGCCTTTTTAATTAAAATTTGAAATGACTATGTGTAAGTTTTTATTGCACTTTACTTACAAATTTTTAATTCAGTCCTTGTTAAAGTATGGGTTAACTTTGAGTGTGTAAGTTGCTTGTCATCTCCATTTATTGGGATTAATTGTGAAGTTGACTTTCTCCTTTTGGAGTTGAGTAAGAATGATGTGACATCCCACTTGGAATCCACATCATCCTTTCCCTCCCTCTCCTTTAAAATTTGAATTTTCTCCTCTTTTTGGGTTGTTGAAACTTTTCTCTCTCATCCTTGGGTTGAATTTTTATTGCTATTGGAGCTTGCTTTGTGGAAGGAGTTAGAAATTATTTTGCATGCTTATACCTTGTTGTTTTGGACTGAATTTTGAGCACTGAAGGAATTGTTGTTTGGGAAAACAATCTCCACTATGGAGAGGTTTGAGCTTGTCCTTTTTTATATGTTGTTTTTCCCTTTTCTTGCATGAATTGAAATGGTGATTCTGTTGTGTATTCATGGCTGGTTGTGTAGATTTCTTAGGGAAAGGTGTAGGAGAAGACTATGGGGTTTCATATGGGGGGGCATAAGGGATTGCCAATGGAACTTATTCTTTTGTGGAGGGAGAGTTGGTTTGGGATCCACCTAGGAAAAGAAATTGCTTGCATTTCTTAATCTTGTGGGGGGGGGGGGCATAAGGAGGGGTTGGGAGATATAAGGTTTATGGGATTTGGCATGTTTAATGGTGGTATGCATTTGGTGGATGCCCAATTCCTACTTGGGAGGTATAAGGAGCTCCCCATAGCTCTTTCTCTTGTTTGGATTCCTTGAAGAAGAATTTATTTTGGTTGTAAATGTTTGATGTAGTTGTGAACTAAATCTTGCTTGATTTATGTTTTTATGTGAATGTGAAAATGTGCTTATATGTGAAAGAAGCTTTTGTTGCCATGGGTTGATATTCATGCTCCATTTAAATATGGTTGGGGCTTGAGGGCCAATGGGGAAGGATGGCTTCTCATTTCCCATTGCATGTATTGGTTAGGTGGAGAGCGTTGCCTTTCCCCCTTCCTTGTTGTGATCAAAGTTGAAAATAAGAAGAAATCAACATGTTGCTGTTTTGGAGCTCAGAGAAAACATAATTTTGACAGTCTCATCCTTTGAGAAATTTCATTGTTATTTTCCCAATTGAAGTGGATGAATTATATCATTAAATATAATAAGAAGGCACATTGTATTGTAAAGGAAATATTTATATTCATTATAAACTATGAGGAATTATTATTTCATACTCTGTTCTGAAAATGACGTGACAGAATGAAATCTACTTGTATTTGTAAATTGAAATTTATGGAAGGAATAAAGTTGCAATGTTTTTTTATTTAAACCAATAAAATAATTACATCCATTTTTCTCCAATTTTCATTGTGGTCTTGAATTGGAATGGTTGTTTTAAATTGATATCTCTGTTGAAAAGAAAATGCGTGAAGGAGAGATGACAACATTTTGTTCCTTACTTTTATTTTTAAAAAATTGAGATATAAAATATTTCCATATGCTCTTGAATGATAAGTTAGACAAATTGAATATCTTAGATCAGATTCGTGAATGTTTTCCCACATTGGGAGTTGCAATTTGACCTTTAAAATTGTTATGGAATGAACTTTGTTTCTTTTTTTAAATCTGGCAATTGAAATTTTATCCAATAAATGTACAGTTCAGAATTACAACTATAATTAAGAAATGAAACAATTAAATTTAGGTGTAGTATTTCATAATGAACCTAATGGGAACTCAACAATTTAAAATGACTATCACGGGCTTCATCAAATCAAATTTCAACCTGTTTAACAAACTTCCTGTCAAAAGTTGTAGAGATACAATTTGCAACTGAACTATCAAATTGAACCTTGAAAACAACCCTAAACTTACCCAATACCATTTCTCCATTCTAGTTTTACATGTTGAGATGAAGAAAAATCAAAATTGAATCAAATCCATTCCTAGGTCATTTTCTGTCTGCTATTGGAAATTGCCTATTTTTAAATTAAGAACCCTACAGATCGATTTCTTAAAATTAACCCTCAAAAATTCATCAAAATAAAAAAAAATTGATTTCTATGTAGAGAGAACTCTGAGATATTTTCAGAAAGTCCTTTTTTGTCCAAAACTGACTTCTCTATCAAAAGTTATGGCCATTTGAAGTTTTACTTCAAAATGGCCATCCAAAAATAAATCTAACTATAATAAAATCAAAATTTGAACTTTGGAAAATTTTCACCAAAAATTCTACGACCCTATAACACTATCAACCAATCATGTGTCACCATGTGGCACTTGGGAGGGGTGAATCTTATTAAAAACTTAACTTTTGAAAAATTTGCCTTTAGGAAAATTTTCCCAATTTTCTCCGCAACCCCGCGGCCCCGTAGCCAATCATGTGCTAACACGTGGCTTGGCGAGCGCGCAAAAGAAATTTTGAAAACTTAAAATTTTTATCCTTTTGGAAAAACTTCATCATTTTCCCCATGTTCCCACAAAATCGCAACCAATGGGGTGCTGACACATGTCATGGCAGATGCACGGGCCCGTGTGAGTCCTTTGGTTTCTTAAACCTTTTGGCGCAAAATTTTAATTCCCTCCACCGCTCCGCTGACCCATGTCCAATCACAAGATGCCACATGGAATTTTTTTTGGTGATGATACAGGAAGAAAGGAAAATTTTCCTTTGGAAAATTTTGGGTTTGGACTTTGGGAAAAATTCCCAATCTTTCCCCGCGACCTATAGGTGTTTGACGTGTGGCACTAGAGAATCAGTGTGTGCACAAACCTTTTTGTCCTCTTAGCACTTTCGGAGATTGAGAATCAAAGTATCAACCCACTCCATCAGCCCAACAATCCTTCTAGCTAATCATAGCATGCCATGTGTCCCCTTTCGTCGGCCCCGCAGGCGCGCGGAGGTGTTTTGCGCCTTGTGCCAAAGGAAGGGAAAATTTCTCTCTAAAACTCCGTCGGCCCATAACTTGATTTTTAAAAGGAGTTAGGAGGAATTATTTATATGGTTTGAAAGGTGAGAAGATTTCCTACCCAATGAGCATGATTTAGGAAATTTTTGATGTATTTGAGTGTGTGAAAAATCAATTTGAAACATGTAATCCCGTTAGGGCAGGGAGGAGTGATAATTTACTCTCCTAACCTAAGTGATGAATTTAATCCCTTGTCTTGACCTTGTGCTTGTTGTGAGAGGTTGTAGAATCATTCTGCAAGTCAATCTTGCTATTAACCTAAACATGGTTTGTGATAACAATGATATTATAACCTTCTTTGCAAACACCCTTAACAAAAAAAAAATTATTCCATAATTTTCCTAACTAACCCTAGTTGTTTCTTGGTCTCCAGTGGTTGTTTGACTGGGCACTATAGTTTTGGTATTAGATAAAGGTTCAAAGGCTTGGACCATTGGGTACACTAGAAAATTTAGACTCGAAACTTTAAAACTAGTAAACCTTTTAATTTAGAAAATAGAATAAGTTGGAAATTAAACATAGTAAACTTAGAAACTAAAGAAGAGAGCTTGAAGTAATGAACTAGTCTGTGAAGGAGGCTCAAACGGAGTGAGAGGAACATTCATAGAGACTCAGAGTCACCACCACCACTGCTACCGCCACCGCCGCTGCCACCACCAGATCAGGGTGTAGCAGATATCTTGCCACAGATCTTACAGACCCTCCAGGATGTTAATGCCACCTTACGTGGAGGCTCAGTAGGAGGGCATTCAGGTAGACATGATATAGTTACTTATATTGAGGGACATGCACCTCCTCCACTCAACGAAGAGCATAGAGGAGATAACTCCCATGCGGAGTCAGTCAAGGTGGATTCACCACCTAGGAGACAGGATGACATAGTTATGGAGTATAGAGAGAGGTCTCAGAGCCCTAGGCTTATGGATGAGCTTGCAAAGAGGCCTATAGGTCAATAGACCATAGATGCAGATCACATCAGGGAGGTCTTGAAACTTATGCCATCACATCACTCAGGTGATACAGGTGGATTTCAGGTAGAGGCCTAGCTGGTGAGCTTAAGCGGTTGCTTCAAGCTTTGTCCTTGTTCTAGCAACATGAAATCTTGTGTTGTGATCCATCTACTGAGGGATGGATCAGGAGTATGGTGGAGGACAAAGGAGTAGAAGCTCCATGTAGATTTAGAGACAGTGACTTGGGATCTATTTGAGGAGAGATTCAGGAGTAGGTACCTATCACGGAGGTTCATCCAGCAGAGGATTGACAAGTTCCATGATCTCCAATAGGCTACCCTTTCAGTAGCAGAGTATGAGAGTAGATTTTTAGATCTACTTCAATATGTAGAGTATATGCAAGATGAGTAGGTTTGGATTCATAGGTTCATCTAGGGCTTGAATTTGGACATTGGAGGAGAAGTATAGATTCACTACCCACAGACATTAGCAGAGGCCATCGAGAAGGCCTATATTGTAAAGGAGACTCAAGGTAAAACCCAGTAGGCTAGAGACCAAGTCAGGAGCCGCATTCAGAAGATGCAGGATGGTAGATCGAGGGATTCAAAACCTATCCCTTGTGGTGGTAAGCATTCAGTATAGTCATCCTTTAGGCCGTAGCAGGAGTAGCAGTAGCAGTCCTGCCCACCATATAGACCTCCACAGAGAGCTAATGCACAGAGAGGTCAGAGCTTGGGGCCTCCTCCTAGGGGTCCCATCAGGACATAGGGTGGACCTAGAGCTCATTCATCTAGAGCTCTCTAGCAAAGGCCACAGTAGACCATAGCTGGGTATTAGGATCCACACCGTACGCTTCTAGGGCACCTACTTTGAGGTGTTGCCCCTTGGAGAGGATCAGCTGGTTGCTTTAGATGTGGAGTAGCTTGAAATTTTTGGAGAGATTTCCCTCAGAACCCTGACAAGGGTAAGGCACTAGTTTCTAAGCTGACAGTTGGAGATATGGGACATAGCCATATGATCTATGCAGTGGTTGAGAACCGCCAGGAAGAGCACCAGAGCACAGTAATAGAGACCACAGGAAGCATTGGTGGTATTCCTACCTCTGTATTATTTTATTCTGGTTCTTCTGATTCCTTCATTGCACCATATTTAGTAGATCAGTTCTTATTAAAAACTTAACTTTTACAAAATTTACCTTTGGGAAAAATTTCCCAAATTTCTCCGCAACCCCGTGGCCCTGCATCCAATCATGTGCTGACACGTGGCTTGGTGGGCGCATAAAATAAATTTTGAAAACTTAATATTTTTATCCTTTTGGAAAAACTTCATCATTTTCCACATGGCCCCACACACCTGTAACCAATGGGGTGCTGACACATGTCCTGTGGACGCACAAGCCCATGCGAGTCCTTTGGCTTCTTAAACCTTTTAGCACAAAATTTTAATTCCATCTGCTGCTCAGCCAACCCATGTCCAATGATAGGATTCCATGTGGTATTTTTTTGGTGACGAAGGAGGAGGAAAGGAAAATTTTGGGTTTGGAATTTGGGAAAAATTCCCAATCTCTCCCTGTGACCTATAGGCGTTCGACGCGTGGCACTAGGGCATTGGCATGCGCGTGGACCTTTTTGTCCTCTTAGCACTTTTGGTGATTGAGACTCAAAGTATCAACCCACTCCATTGGCCCACCGATCATTCTAGATAACTGGAGCATGCCACGTGTCCTCTTTCATTGGCCCCGCGAGCACATAGAGGCATTTTGCACTTTACACCAAAGGAAGGGAAAATTTCTCTCTGAAACTCCGTCAGCCCATAACTTGAGTTTTACAAGAAGTTAGAAGGACTTATTTATATGGTTGTAAAGGTGAGAATATTTCCTATTTAATGAGCATAATTTAGGAAAGTTTTGATGACTTTGAGTGTGTGAAAAATCAAGTTGAAACTTGTAATCCTGTTAGGGTAGGGAGGAGTGAGAATTTACTTTCCTAACCTAAGTGATGAATTTAATCCCTTGTCTTGACCTTTTGCTTACTGTGAGAGGTCGTAGAATCATTCTATAAGTCAATCTTGTTGTTAACCTAAACTTGGTTTTTGATAACAATGATCTTGTAACCTTCTTTGCAAACACCCTTAACAAAAAGAAATATTTCATAATTTTCCTAGCTAACCCTAGTTGTTTCTTGGTCTCTTGTGGTTGTTTAAATGGGAACTACATATTTTTTGTTTGATAACAACACTCATTTAATGGTGTCTCATCCAATTATTAAAGAATTTCTATTGAGAAAGGATTTAAATGATAAAAGGCTAGGCTAGATTACAATTTTTTTGAAGTATGATGTTGATATCAAATTTACTAAAATGGTAAGAGGAACAAAGTTATGTGAACACCTAGCTTCAAATTTTCACGATGACAGAAATTTGGTTTTAGTGCTCTAGCATGGTGAAGATACAACTGCTCCTTCATTACCTCAAAGTTTGATTCATGACATGATCCATTTTCTTTGTACTAGATAGTACCCATAAGGTTTGGATAAGACAAAAAGGAGGTATTTCAGATTTTAGTCTATTCTTTATGTTTTTGTTGATAATGTTTTGTTTATAAAGGATTTAAATGGGTTTCTTTTGAGATTTTTTCAGTAAGATTGGATTGAACATGTATTAGAAGAGTTTCATATAGGATTATCTAGCGGTCTTTTTTACCAAGATTTTCATCCTTGAAAATCACGAGGACATGTTATTATTGGCCAAATTTATTTAGATATGCTCATGCATATGTAAGGAAGTGCTCAAAGTGTTCTATTTTTCCTATGTGTACCTTGTGCACTTTACTAGTGTGTTTTTTTGCTAATAAGTTCTCTAGCATAGTTTTTCTTTTTTTGAGGAACTTATCTTCAATGTTCATATGGTTCAAGAGGTTGTGGAAGAATTTACACTTTCATAGCGGGTTTTTATGACTTTATGCCCAATGGATACTTCAAGGCTACTAGTTCTTACATCTAACAGGTATATGCCCTTAGAAAATCACCAAATTTTTATCCAAATAATCATTCATGCTTATTTTCACAAATTATCCATGTTCCAGACTTGGGTGGTTTCCAATGGAAGACCCGAAGATCAAAATACAAAAAATTAGTGTTATGTGGACTTAGATAAAGAATGTTTTTTTCAAATTTCATAAAATCCATGAAACAAAGCATGTAAAAAAAGAGGGGAATACACCAAAAATGGAACATACACATGTCAAATCCACGAATAAAAAGGGAAAAAGTTATTTCAGATTGAATTTTTTACGCTGTGAAATAAAGGAAATTCGTTTATAGTGTTCCTTGTATTTTCGAATCAATTTCATGCCAAAAAACAAAGAAAATAAAAAACACAGTGTTTCATAGGTGTTATGAAGGCCAATTTTCTGTGTAACAAAGGAAATGAAGTTCTAGTGTTTCCTAGTTGTTCAAAAGGTTATTTTATTGTGTGACAAATAAAATTGAAACATAAATGTTTGGTGGGTATGTCAAAGTGTAAAGAATTCCATAGGGGTTAGTAAAGTATATGAATGACTAAAAGAAACTACAGAATAAGTGGGAAAAGCATATAAAGTCCACATAATAAGGTTAAATAAAGGAAAAGTTGTGGAATACTACAGAGACCAAACTAAAGAAACAAATGTCTAAAAAAAATTTCTGGGTGATCAGCAAAGCCACAAAACAAGGTAAAAGGTCATAAAAATCGATGTAACATGGGACAACCAAAAAACCAATTCTAGCTTCACAATGTTAATTAAAAACTAATTTTGCAACATACAAAAGCTAAAAAAATATCAGAGCATGCAAGAATACTTAATTAGAGAATGCACATGTTGATAAATTTAAAATGAAGCATGTAGATGGGTCATTTTTCTCATCCATCCATTTCTAAACATGTTTTGTTATTCTAGGCACATAATTTATATTTCAGAGCATGTGTTTTAATTCAATGATTATTCTACATGCATGTCACACACATTTTGGATATTTTGAACATCATAATTACATGTTTGTGTTTTCCCCTTTCTTCTCTCTCTCAAATATCTATAAAAATCCATGGAATTCATTATAAAAAATTTATTTTCACCTTCTATTCATCAATATTAAATAATTTAGAGTTCTGACTGGAAGATCAGGGATCATGAGTGATAATTTTTTATTGCTTTTTCCTTTTGGATCAATAAAGGAGATATTTTTATCTTCTTACAACTTTTTTATCATGTAATATTGTTCCTTTAAGATGATTTTATCTCAAAATAATGTTTTATCCCTTATTTATAATTTAATATCCATGCCTTTATAAATTTATATATTAATTTGTATCACATAGATTGTGTTTGACAATGTGTGTAGGATTTTTTTATAGAGCTTACTAAATTCCCCTTCTTTATTATTTCATAGCTTGAAACCTGTCTCTGAAACACTTTTTCATTGACATATCCATTTTAAGATGTGCATGGTGTATGTGGTTTCTATGGTCCATTTGTGTGGTTCAAACAAGTCTTAAGATCCTCAAAATTTGTATTATATCACCATCTTTTATTTTTTTCCATTAATTATTTCTCCCTTTTCCTTATTGATTCAGTAAAGTAGAGTTGTTTTAGGAGTAGAATTAGTCTTAGGTGTTATAGTAAGGAAACCATCCATCTCTAGAGCTCCAATCCAACGTATAGCTCACCCACAACCTATGAGTGTTTCCATTTTGTCAGTTGGGAGGGGAGACATAAAAGGTGCATTCCTCTTAGGAAACATGTACCACATTACATTCTCTTCTCATATATGTTAACGTATCTCTCTTGTATGGCTATATATCCTTAAGATGAGATTATTCCATGTACAAATTGGTATATTAGAAGGGAATGTATATAGACTTGTCTGGTATATAAGCCTCATAGTATATAGAAAGGGTGACCTATTTATATTGACAAAGAACCCTTTTATCTACCATTTTATACACAATGGATGCAAATGCTATAAATTTAATTCTTATTGATTCACATATCCTAATAGGATACAACTATTCTTATCTAAAAATAAAAACTAGAACACAACTTAAATTTGAATACATGTGGAATGTAGTTGATGGATCCTTGTTTAGACCTTAAAAAATGTTATTGTATAATTCTGTTTTTCAAAAGTTAATCAAATGGCCAAGTTGATCATATTGTTTAGATTTTTAGATGAGGTTAAAACCCACATTAGAGATGTGAAAATAACCAAATAAGTGTGGGATAATATCCATATAGTGTATGAGGATAAGAATCAATGCATTATTATCTACATCTTAAGTCAAATACACAATCTAAAAATGAAAATTGGTGAAAAGTATAAGAATTTATAGAGGTGTATTGCAAATTTGAGGGATTCGATCCTTACATTGTAAGTGGGTGTGATAGATGCATCTCCCGTACTAATTATCTTGAGAAACTCTCCTCCCTCCTACAAGATCTTTGTGACCACCATGAATGTCATAGGACAAACGCTGATATTTGAGAATTTAGTGAACACATTATAATAAGAAGGATCCATGCACATACCTGAACAAGAAGAGGAACATACTCTAAATTCACAGCAAAAAAGGAAAAATTCTACAGATTCATTTAAGTAACTCCAAGTAGATTACTCAACATAACTAACAATTGAATAAACAATAAAATTAGTGTCTCACTTTTTACACGAAGGTTTATAAATTCAAAATATTATTTCATATAATGGATTTCAATAGGGATAAACCATTAGAAAGAATCTCAATAACCAAAACTTATTCTAGTCACAACAAAATAGGTCTCAGGCATAGAAAAGGGATGTTAAAAGAATGATTTAACAAGGTAATTGTAGACACAAAATCACACGCTTTGTGTAATTATATAGTATCGATCACATACTACTATTTACATGATTCCTAAGTAAGAAAATTACTGATTAACCCATGTATTTGGCCACATTTATTTTCTTTATGATTCTTGTCTTAGTATTTCACTCTCATTTTCTCATTTTGTCTTTTCACATTATAGAATTTTTCATTCTAGACACCATCACCTAGCTAGGACACTAGCGTTAGGTGCCCTTATTCCCTTTGGGTGTCCTTGTCTTCTTTGTATGTTGGTCACACTTTCTGGGTCCTGTCTATCCATTTGAGCATCTTATCTTTTGAGTAGTTTGCCTTTAATGGGTTAGTTATGAAATTCAAGCAAAGGAATCATATAAATATAAATTTATGTGATCATAATAAGGTACTTGTATGTACACAAAAAAAATCATACTGTACTGCCAAAAAGAGGTTATAAAAACTCCAATGATGATTCAGATCTCTTTGCAAGGTGTTTGGAATCCAGAAAAGCTTTCCAAGTATACATTTGCATCCTAGAAAGCCTTGTCTAGCTTTTGCATGTTTTGTTCTAACCTCTGCCCCCTTTTCCTTGAATTTTGTTCTTTAAGCTATAGAACCCACTCAGGATAGGGAGGTGGTCCTGTGCGCATTTTCGAGAACATTCTGATGATTTAGTCAAACGTAAAAATTCAAATTACAACCGCATTTCTCAACGACTAAAGCTTGTATTTATGTTTTGGCCACTTGGTAAATAGTGATTTCTCTTTGTTTATATTATAAGAGATCAATTCAAAATTACCCTCTTGTAAATCCAAATGCTATAAATACCCAACTTTTCCACAACCAAATGGCCCCTTTCCTTCCATGTTTGATTATTCAGTGTGTTTTGAAGTTATTCCATGAGTTTCAATAGGTTTATATTTTGCATGAATTCTCAACCTCTCCTTTCTGCTTTAGAGATCATTTGATCCTCGTACTTTCATTTAACTCCATTTCTATCCACAAAGTCAGCTTAGTATAAGGTAGTTTCAGTTCTAGATTAGAATCCATTTGATAATCTTAGAGTTGCAGGTTTTGTTTTGTCACAAGAAATAGATCCCAAAATTCTTGGTATATTTGCGTTGTATCCCCGCAATAAATCTTTTTAGGAATTACATAGTCAAGCTCTGTTCACTTGCAATATCCCTCTCTTACTTGCATTGTATACAGTTTATATCCAAAGCTTCCATTGTTTGAGTATCTTCTTCTACTGACACTATCATATTCACACTTTTCTAGATTCATGAGAATACGAAGGAACAAAGAGATCACACTGATGGGACAAGTCATGACACAACTGGATTTACCACTGTTCTATAAAATTCCAAGTTTGAGCTATCAAAGTTATAGTTACAATACATCAAATAGAGTAGCAAATCATTTTATTTCAGTAAAATATTGCTTTCATTATTACCAAGGAAGATGTGGGGAATGATAACTTATGAGAAGATGTGATTCATTCCTCACTTATGAGGTAAGATTGGAAGTCTTTCGATTAAACTAGTTAGTTGTTTAAATATTTAGGATAAATTCACAAGTGCACAGGAAAATAGCTATATCAGGCTAACTTGTTTGTTTTAATTATGTTATTAGACTAATTGTCCATTATATGAATATATTAGAATAGCTACTCTTTTAATTTTGTTCAAATATGCATCATTAAAAATACAAAAATAAGAGAAATATAAGCATAGTGTAGATATATCTTTCCTAGTTAATTTACTTGTTTAAGTTAAAATTGAATCATATCTTGCATGACAATTACAAGACCTAGAGATCCCAGGGAATACGTATTCAAACCAATAGTACCTCAGCTAACAACGTTAATAGATATAGATCAAGGGCTTAGGATTCAAGTCTTTCAAATGACAACAAACCCAGAAGCAATTAGTGAAAATTTGAGGAAATTGAATATTGAAGATGACAAAGCATACACATTTTGGTCAAATCAACCCAACTATAGATTTCCTTGATAGGATATTCACATGACCATACAAGAAATAGAAAGAGAAAAAATATTTGGCTGTGATCTTTTAGTTCTGTAGCCAGATGTAGGAGACCTTCTCATCTACATAGACACAGGGTTGCATATAAAAGATTCCAGAACACCCGTAAGGTATTCTGAGAAGATTGCACAACTCCTAGTACTAAACATAGAAGCTAAAAAAACTTATGACCATTGGATAGTCAAAATAAGAGATTTATTCTTCATATGACCATAATAGGTCCACAACAACCACAAACTCATGGTTATGATCCTTAGGTCCCACAACCCAATGGGCCTACAAGTCAATTAAATATTGATACAAATTTACATACGAGGGTATTCAGATCCTCACCACTCCCACCAGATATCATAACACAATTTTCTATATTAAACATAGAATCCAATCAATCCAACATTTTCTGAGCTAGACGATAAAACCACCCATAGTTATTATAAAACCACTACACCTCTCGTTACCATTCTCCATGACCTTGTCTGGAAATATACATGAAGCACCTATAGGTCATTTTCCACGTATCCAACAACCAATATATAGGATCTCAGTAGATCTTGACATTGATTGGAGCCTTCGAGTAGCTATTATATCTAAACAATTCATTACACCAATTTAGGTTAGGAGAGATTTCTTTGCCTTAGATTCGCATATTACATTATTACATGTTGAGGATATTATATTTCCCAACTAGTTTTTTTGTATCCATATATATATTCCATTTCCATTGGCTAGCTCGGCACGACCTCGAGAGGTTGGGTACGAAGAAGAGCTACTTGTAGATTCTCATGCTCGCATGTCACTTTTCTATCGTATAATATTGGTGAACCCAACGTGAAACAAACAATTGTTCCCCTTTTATTCTCATTTCTTTCATCCATCTTTTATCTTTCCCATTATTTTGTGGGTATTTATATACCCCCCGAATATATTGGGATACGACACATATGGCAGACCTCTCTCATGTCTCGAAGTGCATTACAGTCAAACAAATAGACAATCGTCACCCTCACTTTCTACATGGGCTGACAATTATTCAAGTAACTACTTGTCATCACAAGCTCCTCCTCAAATAACTAGCTCTAGTTCTTTGTTCTGAATTGAGGAGTTGGATTATCTCACACAAACGCAACAACCAAATCCCTCATGCTCTAATAATATGATGTTTATTGGAGAATCCATTTCATCTCCTCAGGTTTTGTTTAGACCACAAATCAGTAGACAATCAGATCCACTCCCATTTTTGGATGAGGAGTATTTAGCGCGCTATGCTAGAAGAAAAAAACACTTCCAAAACATGGACCCATCTATAGGAAGTTTACAAACACAACCTAACACCCTGCTCCAAGAAAACACCCCCATTCCTCCACCTCTAGGAAATACTTTCGTTTAAGCTTGGAAAGGTAATGACAAGTTCATAGTAGGGTACCATACCCTTTTACAACCTCAAGGTGTACAATAAACACCATTAAGGAAAAACACTATGTCTTTGCCAATCAGGGTCATCTCAGCCTTAATTGAGAAGGTTAGAGGATCAGAACTTGCTCAAGCAAATTAAAATTCACATTTTGGGTAAGCAAGAATTCACAACCCTCCACATCATCCCAACCAAGTTGACTTCCTCACAGGAACATGCACGTTAGTCATGCCTCCTCAACATTCGTATAACTATCCACAACAAACACCAACTAAAACCATGTTTTCAAATTCCGCTCCAGTTGAAAGTATGATACCTCCTGGTTTAGCACCAAACAACCCATACCAGAGCAATGCTCCTCCCTATTTAAACATTTATTCAAAACTACCATAGGGATACATGTTCTCCTCTCCTGGGATATTCACTCAACCACAGGGATTTCCTTATGTCCCTGAAAATACATATGCTATGCCATATCAACAACCCATTCCACCCCACCCCCTCAGCAGCCACCATCGATGGTCAAAACCTATGCGGTAGGGACTTACTCACAATATTTAAAAGAGCCTCTAGCTTCACCATACGAAGTGTCATGCTTCCAATACCTCTTCCTGATTTTTTGAAATATAAAGGGGGGGGAGATCTGAATACACATATCAAGGCCTATGCCACGGCCATTCGAGAATTGCTCCCTTGGGATGCAGTTGTTTCTAAGATATTCCCTAAAAACTTAGAAGGTATTGCCCTTGATTGGTATTACAGAATACCTGAAGCCTCGATACACTCATTAAAACAACTTGTGTCAGAGTTTATCAAATATTTTGATATGAACAAATTGTTAAGAACAGGAATAAGGGAATTATTACATATTAACAAGAGCACAATGAATCCACTGCTCATTTTATTCAAATAGGCGTACATTCCTCTACTCATCAGCAAGTTCTCCAAACATGGATCAAATGGAACTATACAAATTATTCATTCTCTCAATAGAGAGATAAAGGAAGAAGTCCAGAAGTTCCCTCTAATGACTTATGGTGAAGTACTTGAGAGTGCTCTCCGAATCGATCAAGTGAAAATAAATAGTGGTCGTAAGACATAAAGAACAAATGGTAAATTAATCATTCCCAATCAAAACACTATGACCTATCCTAATGTTAGGAATAGCGATCAAGGACATAAAGTCCTTAACAAAAATTGTGGGGTTACCAGAGATGGAGTAACAGAACAGGTTAAAAAGGAAAACGTCATAAACATATCACCACCCATTAATAATCGGTGAAATAACAACTTTACTCCAATAATCAGTGTGATGGATTTCAATCGTCCATCAAGACAAAAACAACAACAAAAACAACAGAAAATCTAGACACAAGGTACAAATCGAAACCCAACTAGATATTAGAGTCAAAACTAAAGGCAACAGCCTCAAAATTTTAACCCTAAGAACCAGCAACCTAATCAGAATTTTGGACCACAGCAGGCTTCAAATCAACAACCTCAAAACTATAATCCCAACTTGTATTGTGGTTTCCATAAGATTTAAGGCCATGATACTAGGACTTTCCGTGACTACAATAATTCATGCAGCATTTTCCGGAAGACCAAAGACAACTCTTTATAGATATGTTTTTAGAAAATTCTGTAGTACCCATGCCAAACACTTATATGGGAGTAGTTTCCCTTCAAAATGCACCCCTCAAGATTTTTAACGATCTGCTCCCAAATCACTCTAACAATAATAAGTTAGATCCAAGTGGAACAAACAAGGGTGTTATGACAGGAAATAATGATCATAAAGCCTCAACTTCATTAAATCCATCGGTCACACCCTAATTAGGAACTCAAACACAAACCAAGATAGTTGGCCTAGTAGAGTTAGATACTGAGCTACCCATAGAAACCATAACAATAACACGAGATTATTCTTCTCAACCAGTTCCAAACTATCCATTAGAACCAGACAACATTCAACAAACATTGGTAAAACCCATAGGCTCTTACAATTTAATTAATGACTTAACAAATACCTTCTCTCACATTTCCTTATTGGATTGTTGAAGAAATCTCCCACCCATAGGGATTCTCTCTTAGAAACATTAGGCCTTGGTCATTTAATTAACATCACTCCTCCTCTGGAAATGCAAGTAAACCATGCAGACTTTGATGTCTAACCTCCAGGGTAGCCAGATAGGGATACTGAGTTTATATTTGATATAAGTAAAATGCCCACATATGTTGAGATTACATGTAGAGGTGACCCAACCTTACATTTATAGGTATGGGTTTACAATAATTATGTTAAGCATGTAATGATTAACGATGGGGTAGCAGTTAACATAGTCCCCTTCTCTTTTCTTCAAAATCTAGGATATGGAGAAACAAATTGTTCCACAACACGAAATATGCTAAGAGGTTATGATAGCCTCAAGGCCACTTCAATTAGGACCATAGTTTTACTAGTCACCTTAGGACCCAAGACATTCCTCACCAAATTTTATATTATAGATTGGGAAACCAACTATAATATGATCCTCGGTTGACCATGGATACATCACATGAAGGCAATCCCTTCCACGTTATTCCAGGAAATAAGATGTTTGTACCTAGGGAAAATATTTGTGGTGCAAGGTGACCTAAAACCATTCGATATACACCTAGCAGACTTGAAGAAAAGACCAGGTGTTCACTCTAAGTTTGAACTCCCAATGAATCAACTTAGAAAACTAATCAATTCAAAACCAGAGGAGAAGTTGATACCTACAACAGAATTAGAAATTACAAATCTATTCGAAGGCATTCTAGCACTCAAAAATGAGAGTAACATCATAGAAACAGTATCATTGGGGACTACCACAAAAATTATAGAATTACTAGAGAAAGATCTACCCATTCTCCTACCATTTGATTCTATGCGTATGAGATACACCCTAGGAATCGGTTCCCTTCCATCAGATGAAGTCTGTATGGTAGAAGTAATTGAGGTAGAAGAAACAAACGTGAGGAATATCCCAACATCCATTGTTCCAAGAAATTATTGGAATATCCACTTCGATGGATCTAGAAGTCATTTTGGAGCTGGGGCAGGTGTGATCTTTACTTCTCCCAAGGGAAATATCCTACCTTTTTCCTTTAAGTTAAACTTTGAATGTACAAAAAATGGGGTTGAGTACGAATCCCTCTTCCTTGGTGTCATCATAGCAAAAGAATTGGTTTTGATAACATTAGAGTGCTAGGAGACTCATAATTAGTTGCAAACCAAGTCTATGAAGTATATGAGACTAGAGTTGATCATTTACAACTCTATAAAATGGCAGTATTAGATCTAACCAAAGGATTCAACTTCATATCAATCAAAGAAATCCCATGAGAGCGTAACCTTCTTGCAGATTCAATAGCAACCTCAACTTCCCATTTCACTCCAAATAGTGAGTTGGAAAATACAAGTTTCATGTTATCACTTCGTACTAAACCATTGGTACGTAAAATACCAAAAAACCCGCTCCTGACACATATAGAAGCTGAGAATGAGTTTTCTATCTTGGATCACTTTGACAGTGATAGAGTCACTCTTGGATATCTAAACACCGATGTGGAGCTACATCTCACTCATCACATAGTGTATTTTTTCCTAATCCCACATTCCTCTTCCTATTTTGGAAATCCCATGATAGAATCTCCTCTACAAAAGGATCTCGATATCTATGAGGTAGAGAACGGAGAAATTTTGGAACTACCTCTAGCCCTGCCTTGATTTTAAGAAGGCAACACTTCCAGAATTGAAGAAACAATTGACATAACTATTGGAACGGAGGAAGAACCAAAGATTTTGAAGTTGGGATCCTTGTTAACTGTAGAGGAGGTAGAAATACATACTCAGATCCTCAAGGAACATCAAAAGGCTTTTGCATTTAATTACAAAGAAATGATGGGAATTGCACCACATATTACGGTACATAATCTTGTCACCAAACCAGATGCAAAGCTAATCAAACAAAATTTGATACCAATGAAACCAAAAGTGTCTCTCATGGTGAAAGAAGAAGTAATGAAACTTCTCCAAGTGGGATTCATCAAACTAGTTGACTATTCACAATGGGTATCTAATATCATCCTTGTTCTCAAAAATAATGGGAAGATACACATTTGCATAGAATTTTGGGACATTAACAAATATTTTCCCAAAGATGAATTCACGTTACCATCCATCAACATTATTGTTGATGCAACATCTAGATTTGAATTGTTGTGCCTCATGGATGGGTTCTCAGGGTATAATCAGATTAAAATATCTAAGGAATATTAACTCAAGACCATGTTTATAAATCCTTGGGGAACTTATTGTTACGTTGTCATGCCAGTTGGTCATAAGAATGTTGGTGCTACATACTAGCGGGAAATGACATACATATGTCATGACCTTATTCATAATATTGTGGAATCCTACATAGATGACTTGTTGGCCAAGGCCAAGAAGTGTTGTGATCACCCAGAATTACTCTGTACCATTCTTTCACGATTGATTGAATATGGCGTCACATTGAACCAAGAGAAATGTGTATTTGGTGTGACAAGAGGCAAGCTTCTAGGTTAAATTATATCCTCACGGGGAATTGATGTTGATCCAGCCAAAATTTAGGTTGTTCTTGAACTGATTCCACCATCAGATGAGTCTAGTATCAGATCATTTCTTGGGAAACTCAGTGCAATTCGAAGGTTCATTCTGGACTTAAGTTTTGTTTTTGATCCAATCAACAATCTATTAAAGAAATATTATAGCATTGATTAGATAGAAGAATGCAAAGAGGCCTTTGAAGCAGTTAAACACTTCTTGTTGTCTCCTCTAATGCTAATGCCTCCTAGACCAGATCATCCTTTGATCCTGTATTCATGAGCTACAGATGTCTCGCTAGCCTACATGTTGGCTCAAGAAGACAATGATAAACAAGAACATGTGATCTATTTCATTATCCAGACGTTGCTTGATTATGAAACATGTTATACACAGGCTAAAAGAAAATGCCTTGCCATAGTCTTCGCAATGAAATTTTTAAGACATTACATGTTAAATCAAGAAACAAGGGTCCTTGTAAAGATAGATCATTTACAGAAATTCTTCACCCAAGGGTCTTTATCTAAAGAGGTTGGACGTTTCATAACCTTAATGGGTGAATTTGAATTAACATTTGTAAACCAAAAATCCTTTAAAGGAAAAATCATTATAGACTGGTTAGCTGACAATCCGTTAGATGGAAGCGATCTGGTAGATCTAGAATTTCCTGATAAGTGCATGTAATTTTTTAAAACCAGACCCCTCATCTCTACATGCCCTTGGTACACTGACATCCTCAATTTTATCATGGACCATACGTACCCAGAAGGTGCCACATCACAAAAAAGAATGCGGTTATGCATTATCACTACTAAATATGTTATCTTAGAACAAGTACTCTATCGTAAAGCCTTCGATGGAATGATTTTAATATGCATTGACACTAAAGAATCCAAAAATATTATTTACGAATCCCACAATGGGCTATGTTGAGGCCACTTTGGTGGTCATGCCACTTCTCACAAAATACATCGGATGGGTTATTTTTGGCCCACTCTAGAACATGACACAATATATTTTGTGTGCAAGTGTCATAAATGCCAAGAATTATCCCACGATATTCACATGCCAGCACAAGCTCTGCAACCAATAGTAACCCCATGGCCCTTTTCCACGTAGGGCCTAGATTTGATAGGGAAATTCTCTCCCTCATCAACAGATGGCCATAACTTTATAATCATGGCCACAAAATATTTTACCAAATGGGTAGAGGCCATGCCTATCACCATCGTACCAGGTTCTGTAATCACTAAGTTCATTTTGAATCAAATCATTTGTAGGTATGGTGTCCCACAAGTCATTATCTCAGATAATGGCGCATCTTTTAAGAATGATGAGGTCCATGAATTATGCAAAAAATTCAAGATAAACCATCATACATCCTCTCTTTAATACCCTCAAGCCAATGGACAAGCGAAAGCAACAAACAAAATATTAAAAGCTATTCTCCTCAAAATAGTTAAGGAGAACAAACAGGATTGGAATTTAAAATTATACTTGAGCTTGTGGGCCCATCGAACCTCAATAATAACACAAACAGGGAAACCCCTTCCTCATTAGTATTTGGGGTAGAAGCAGTTCTCCCACTTGGGGTCGAAATACCTGGTCTCTGCATCTCATTACAAGGGATTTTAGGAGAAGAAGCCTATAGAGAGGCATGCCTCTCTCAACTAGAAATCCTTGAAGAGGCCACACTAAATGTTGAATAAGGACACATAACCTATGCTAACTGGATGTGCTAGCAATATAACAAAAATGTCTAGGAATGAAAAATATACGAGGGATATCTAGTTCTAAGACTAGACAGCTGGATTGTTAAGAAAGCCGGCAAAGGAAGGAAATTCCAGCTCAAGTGGTTGGGCCCATACCGAGTCATGAAAGACTAAAGAAATGGTGCGCATCTCTTATATACACTAAAATGTGAGGAATTCAATGAAACTGTTGATTCCTTGCATCTTAAATGATTTTACGAATAGGTCATCAACGTCACCATTTGTATATTACATCTACTTGCATTACATTTAATCACTTAGTTGTTTCATTTTGTTCACTCATTTCATAAAATTTGTTGTCAAGGAACTTATTCTTAATAAATTCATTACAAGCTTCTGAAAATATTGGAAAAATCATTGAAAATCATATCTCTTCAGTTTTCATAATATCATCAAATGGTTCCAAAATCATTTCATCAATTGAATAGACAAAGTATTGACAAAAACCATACCAAGGCCTGCATACTTGGTCATACTCATTCTTTTATACTCGGTTAATTTTTTCTTACCTACGGTCTATTCTAGAATTTTCTTGGTGTCACATATATCCTTCTTACGTCTCTTTGAAACAAGGATACTCTAAAATCACTAATCATAAATGTCAAGTTAAATAAAAAATACTAAACAAAATAGAATATTTTATATTTATGCACTTCTTTACCCCACCAAACTTTGGTGATGAGCCCACATCTCTTACTGGTGATGCAAGGTTGAGAAAGGAAATAAGTGCCCTTACTTGCCTATGTCCTACCTTCAGTGATAAGCCCATGCTTCCTACCAGTAGCATGAGACAGGGTGTAGGGGGTCCATTCACGTAAATTAGTGAATATTAATATTTTAAAGCAAAGTATATTAAGTGAAATTAAGTATCTAAATTCCAAAGAGATTAAATCCTTAATGTTGGT
Source organism: Taxus chinensis (assembly GCA_019776745.2). Classification (NCBI taxonomy): domain Eukaryota; kingdom Viridiplantae; phylum Streptophyta; class Pinopsida; order Cupressales; family Taxaceae; genus Taxus; species Taxus chinensis. Next base: position 571,678,160 of record CM034147.1, on the reverse strand, counting down.
ATCTAGATTTAATCTACTTCACAACTTAAACAACATCATGAATTTACACAAGACACTCAAGGATAGATAGATGTTTTGTATGCCGTTTGTAGCCGGGGATGCACCTATTTTCTTGTTTGCATTCAAGAATTGAGGGAGTGGATAACACCTTCAAGAGGGTTTTTATCTAACCCTCACTATTTTAGGTTGTGCCTATCAACCAAGGCAAGAGAACCTATATTGCAGACCTTATATGGTAAGGAGATGGAGATATCCTTATGTTTTGCATATGATATAGAAGAGGCTTTGTGAAAACATGATCAAGTATCCATTATCGAAACTTAAAGGAGTTGTCACTACTAAATGGTGGAAATGTTTTCAAAACAAATCTAGAGCTACTAAAGACATGATAAAACCCTAATCAACTTTGTGCATTTTAGTAAAAGTATTGAATTCTTTTGTGGACACGTAATGCAGATGCAGGGGTATTGTAGGTAGGAGGAGTTAGTTTAAAAAGATATTCTGATGAGAGATGTTGGGACAAGAGTAGTTATAAGTCATCACCTTCTTTGGGAAACTTTGCAAATGAATTACAATACCTAAGCAACAAAAATGTTTCAATGAATTTGGGGTGCTCTTTCGACCAGGATGTGTGCACACATGGATGCCCAAATATGCACTATTCCATACAAACTTTGATAACCTGCCATAAAGGCTTGAAGAAAAATATCAATGAAGCATTTAGAAACCCTTGTTAGATCATGACCTAATGTACACCCAAAGGTTTACAAACACCCTCAATTTACAAGGAAGGAAAGATGAATTTAAATTTGTTTATCTTCACACAAATGAATGTTCTTCTGGATGGAAGATTGCAGATGCCTTCAAACCCTCTACAAGAAATGAGACCATGTATGATCAACAGATATCTCAAACACAATATTGCGACATGAGCATGAAACACAAATTGAAAACATAATGAAATACCAGTGTATGTAAGCTTTGCCAAGAGATAAAACAAGTTAATCCAAGAATTTGATCAAATATATCAACAAGGGAATGTTATTTAGACAATCTCAAATATTTTTTATGGCTTTATAGCTGAAATCAACTCAACATGATGAACATTTGATGAAAACAAGAATAAAAAATGGCTCTCAAGCAGTTTCTCCAAAAGGAAATGGACTTCTTCCAGTTTTCCACGTGAAAATTCTTCTCTCCTCCCCAAAAATTCTCAACCCAAATTTACAAAATGCCCCCAAATTACATAATATACCCTATGCTAGTTTGGATCCTTACATCCCAAGAAAATAATATGCTCAAGGGATCAAATTTGTTGCAAAACCCTATCCATTTCATGAAAATGACATCAAACTGTAAAACAACTCACATATTGCCAGGGATGCACAAATATTTTAAAATATTGCATGAATTCAGATCCTTATCCATCCCAGGGTCACATTTTTGGCATTCAGACATGCCAAAATGCTTTTGCAATCATTTTTCACCTTTTATTTCATTATTTTTAATTCTATAACTTTTAATTTTTTACCCTTTCACGTTTTTACACGGGCTGAGAAAAATATTTCATGAAAAACATCATAGAATAGCAAATCAGCTAAAAAGAATGGTGTCATTTTTCTCAGAAGGCTGAGGGGATACAGATTCATATAACATTTCATGTGAATCGGTGCAAAAATGAAAATTCCAAGCATCTTGGAGCTCCTATGGTGCCCAAAAAATGAAATTACACAGTTGTCGCCGATTTTGGATAAAAGAAACACCAACCATCTGCATGTCAAATTCAAATCCCCTTCAAAAACATAAAAATTACCTTTTTACCATAAGGATAGGGTGAGACACGTGTCAAAACATGATTGGGGCGGGCCCCCAAACCTTAAAACACATTTTAAACCCTTTTGAACTTTGGGAAAATTTTGAAAAATTTCACCGCAAGCCCCCTTGACATGCCACGTGTCCTCCTGTGGGCCCTACTATAAACCATGGGCCAAATTGATGATTTTTACTCCTTTTTTGAGAAAAGGAAAATTTTCTCCAAAAAAATCCTCGGGCCCGAACACCTGTTATCTCCCTGTAACATGTCGCTCTCCTATTCACTGCGGAGCTGACCCTTCCATTTTGCCTTCAACCCTCCGCGAGGACAAAACCTCTTGTGGGCCCGTGCTCCTTTTTTCACCCTTTTAAATGTGCCATGTGTTTCCCCCTGATTGGATGTGGGGGGACACCTTCAACTTTTCCCATTGCGGCCATGGACAAGTTTTTGGTTTTTTAGATTTTTCACCAAAATTTGTAAATTTTTCATTTTCTCTCCATGCTCCACATCTCTGGCAAATCAGCAACATGTTTCTTGTTTTCATTGGATGCGGACCTAGTATTCATTTTTTACCTTTTATACCAAGGGAAAAAATTCACAAAAGTTTTCTTCGGCCCCCATGTCCATTTCTCTTGTCGGACACATGTCTCCTTCCTACTCATCACGGGCCTTCGGGCAAAAAATTGGTCTTAGCATTTTGAAGTTTAAAACTTATAAATATTCAAAATGTCTACCCGCACATGGCATTTCCTGGACACGTGTCCACTCCTCATTGGGCACAGGCCTCTAGGTCAAAATTTTCCCCTTAACACTTTGAGCCAAAAAATCAAACTTTTTAAATTCCCTGCCCTCCCATGTTGATTCATTTGGACAAGCATCCATGTGTAATTGGGTGAGGGCTTTCGGGTTGAATATTTTCTTTGGCATTTCGAAACCAAAACTTCAAATTTTTCCAACTCTTTACCTATCTACTTGATCTCCCTGCCACATGTCCTTGTGCCATTCGTGGTGGGCCTTTTGGAAAAAAATTTCCTTTCGCCAAAATTTCAAAAAGTAACAAGTTATAACAATTTTTTTTACCATTCCTGACCAATAGGAGCCTACCACATTAGCATAAAGGTTAAAATGATAAATTTAACAGCCCGAGAGCTCGTCAAAATGTGAAAAATACAGAGGCTATCATAGAAATCAATTTTTTTGATAGGGAGGGCAGATTTCTCAATTTTGAATCGATTGAATCATGTTTTGACATTGATTTAGACCTGGGGAGTGAGATTTCACCATCAAAAAAATGGAATTCGATCAAATACAGGTTTCTTTTACATTTTGGCTAAGGAAAAATAACACATCCTGTAAACATGAAGAAATTAGGGCACAAAAAGGGGGAAAACATGGAAATTGTTTCAAAATAGGGTAGAATAACAATATTAAGGGCATTTTGAAGGCATTCAACTGGATAAAATGAGTTACAGATCACCTAATCGAACAAATGAAACGTTTCTTAACAAATTGGGCATAGAAAATTAAGACAAAGTGTGCAAACTCAGAATTTGCACTAACACTAGCTCCTGCTTGGGGATGGGCATTCCCAGCGAGTACCAAAAGATCACAACGTAGCCAAGTGCCAAAAATATATTGGGCAAGGAGTCTAAATATGCAGAGTAGCCCAAAAACCAAAATTTAACCAAAAAGGATCGAGGAAAATAGACCAACAATGGTTTCCAAGGACAAAAGGGCAAACCACAAGCTAACAACAACAAGAATAAGGAAAAGACAAAACAAAGACAAGAGCTATACAAAATGTACAACTTGTGCATACCTCACATGGGGATTTAAGAAGTGTTTTAAATGTCTTCCATTAACAGGCAGCTCCAGCAAATCCCCATCCAAATCCTTGAGAAAAAATGTATTTTCTCTGATCCTAATAATAATGGCATAAGGGCCCATCCATAAAGCATCAAACTTGCCATTCTTTCCCTTGTCTTAAAGCCTACTATCCCATAGCAAAACTAGATCTCCAACACTGAAAGCTCTAGGGGTGACCTTCTTATCAAACAACTTCTTCAATTTCTCTCTAAATATGACATGCCTTTGATGACAGGATCTTCTGTCTTCATCCAACTCAATGATTTGATTTATCCTTGATTCATATGGGCCATGCTCTTGATCTTCCGATTGTTTGGAAAACTGAAAAGTGGATAATTACAGGTGTAATGGCAGTAAAGCCTAAGTTCCATACACCAATTCAAACGGACTTTTACCAGTTGCTCTTTTAGGAGTGATCCTATCTACCCATACTGCAAATTTAAACTACTCTCCCCACTTCATCTTGTTGATTTCCAAGGTTCTTCTAATGATCTTGAGCAAGTTCTTGTTACTTGATTTAGCTTGCCCATTCCCTTGTGGATTGTAGTTTGAAGAATAAGTCAGATTTATCCCATATTCATTACACATTGCCATCAAAGGCTTGGCTCTAAAAAACATAGCTTTATCAGATACAATCTTAACTGGAACTCCAAACCCACATATGATATGACTCAGTAAGAAATCCATCACCACTTGGTGTGTTTTCTTTCTAGATGGAATAGCTTCAAACCATTTTTAAAAATAATCAGTTGCTACAAGGATCCATTTATGACCATCACTAGAAGGATCTGAGATCTCACCTATGAAGTCCATTCCCCATTGTTTGAAAGGAGCTTCAATTGATATAGGCTGCAAAGGAAGGGAGCTTGAAGCTTTCATTCTTCCAGAGAAATGTTGGTAACTATCACATCTTCTAACCAGCTGGGTTGCATCTTTAAAAAGAGTAGGCCACCAATAGCCAGCTCTTATAATCTTGTGTATTGTCACTCTACCAGCAAAATTTCCTCCACAAACTCCCCTATGGAAATCAGTAATCAACTTGGGAGCTTCATCTTCAGTTATGTATTTCAAGAGGACACCTTTAGAGTTCTTCTAAGCCAGCCCAAGGTCTATCATGATATATTTCTTAGAAGCCATCTTGAGGGCTCTTTTCTATTTTTTATTCAAGTAATTAGGACAACATAGATGCTTGAGGTAGAAGACTACATCCTTGTACCATTCAAAATTCATCAATTTGTCAAGTAGACCTTCCCTTTCTTCCTCTAGCTGATTCACTTCTACATTTTGCAAATTACTCTTAGCCATGAGCTTGGTAAGCCCCAAACCTCTCACCAGCTTTTTTGTTTGGATATCCATATCATATTCTTGTAATTCGTTGACCCATCTATATCTCTTGCTTGATATCTCCATGTCAGATAAGATGTCTTTAACCATTGTATGAGGAACATAGGAAACAACCTTTGAACTCAGTATATAGGGCCTAAAAATCTTTGTTGCTTTCACTAATGCAAATGCTTGTTTCTCCATAATTGTGTACTTCATTTCAGCTGCTTGTAAAGCCTTGCTAAATAAAGCAATAGGCCTCTCAGCTCCATTCTCATCCTTTTGTAACAAAACTGAAGCAATAGTAAATTCAGAGGTAAAGGAAAAGATTTGGAAAGGTCTCTTATAGTTTTGAGCTGCCAAAATAGGTGCATGCTTGAGTGCATCCTTTATTCTTTCAAAATCTTGCATGACAGCCTCATCCCACTTAATAACTTGATCCTTTCTTAGCATGATTGTGATTGGGAGAGTTAGCTCAGCAAAATTAGAAGCAAACCTTCTAATGAAATTGATTTGTCCAATGAAATATTGAATACCTTTCTTGGTTCTTGGAATAGGCACCTTGCTGATTGCTTCCACTCTCTTAGGGTCTATCATAACACCTTCTTTAGACACAATATGTCCCAACAACTTGGCCTTTTACACGCCAAAATGACACTTCTTTGGATTAAATGAAATGCCATACTCTCTACATCTGATTAGCATCTTCTCTAGGTGTTGCAAATGGTCTGCTCACTACCTTGAAAAAACAGTCACATCATCTTGGTAAACTACTATGAATTCATTGATATAACCAGCAAAGGTGACATCCATTTCCCTTTGAAAAGTATCACCAGCATTCATCAATCAAAAAGGCATCCTTACAAAAACATAAGTCCCCCAAGGAGTAGTGAAGGTTGTCTTAAGTCTTTCTGATTTTTTGATAGCTACTTGATTGTATCTAGAGAAACCATCCAAAGTAGAAAGCATCTCTAACCCCATTACAAGCTGCAGCATATTCTCCATGTTTGGCAAGTGGTAATTTTCCTTCATAGATGATTTTTTATATTCCTTAAATCCACACAAAGTCTGATATCTCTGTTCTTCTTTCTAACTAGGACAAGGTTTGCCACCCAAGATGAGTATCTAGTAGGCTGAATGATGCCACCATCTCTCAATTTCTTCAAATTTTCTTGAATTTTCAAGGAAAGTAATGGGTTAATAGGCCTTTTTTTGTCTAAATGGCTTGGTCTTGGCCTCAAGAGGAATCTCATGCTGAAATAAATCTTCTCTATATGCCTTTAGCTCTGAATAAGACTAGGCAAGGTAGTCTTGATACTTCTTTAAAATTTGGGCATAGGACTGTTTTTCCTCTTTGCTGAGATGGTTTCCCAACCAGATATTCCTTGGTTTATCTTTGGTTCCCAAGTTGTGCTCTTCCACATCCCTTGAAGTAAACAAGCTTCTATTTATGATACAATCAGCATTGTTAAAATTGGATTCAAGTGCAATAAGACCTTTAGGAATGGTATTTGTTTTCAATTGTATAATATCCTTGTCAAACAAAGTTTCTATACCTTAATTCATGCATACCATTGGTTCCTAATCAATATTATGACCAGTAAACTTACCTTGGCATTGTAAGAATCTCAATACTTGTGCATCATCATCAAAAATATGCCAATGTTTCACATTATTTGGGACAGTTGGCCTTGTTAACACTTCAATGTTATATTCACAAAAGGGTGAAATGGTGCAATTTTCAAATCTAGAACCAAGGATAGCGAGCTTATCAGTAGCATCATTAAGACTTCTATCATGATAAATAATGTTAAAGGAATCAAACATTTCAATCAAGTCCCAAACAACATGTTTATATTGTTTCATATGCTGATTTTTTGTAGCATACAACTTTCTTACTTGCTTGACAACTAGCTATGAATATCCTTTAGCAAAAATATCCTTCACTCCATATTTCAATGAAATCATTAATCCCAATAGTAATGCCTCATACTTAGCAATGTTGCTAGTACATTCAAAATTGAGCTTAAGGAGGAAAAAAATTCTTCCAAACTAGGAGAAGCCAACACTATACCAACACCATTTCTAACTTTGGAGAAAGTTCCATCAAATAGTAATGTCCATGGAGAACCTACCATACCAAGGAACTCTTATTTGTCCATCTTATTCTCCTTTCCATCAGCAAAATCAATGAAGTTATCAACATCTACATCAGCAAACAACACTTCATAAGAAGCATTGTTGGGATCTTCAATCAAGTGTAACATATTCTTCTCACCATAGAGCTTGACAAGATTGCCCTCAATGGGAATGGTGGCATAGGACATGTCCATTTGAACACTACCACCAACACTTGTAACCCATTTTCTTGACAAAAGCATACCCCATTTGGTAGGGAAATCAACAATTACAACATCAAGCTTTAAATTCTTACCTGGATAGGTTGCAAGTTGCACTACTAAGCCCTTCACACAACCAACAACTAGAACTTCCCTTGAATCCATGGTTGTACACTTCCCATATGCTGTTGTCACTTTGATATCCAACTCATTCATGAATTCTAGAGGCATGACATTACATGATGCACCAGAATCAAACATGTAATTGTGAAGCAACCTATCTTTTATGAGCAAAGTTGTGAAAAACAGATCAACATTCAATTGGTAATCAACCAAGGATGTCCCCAAATACACTTTAGGTGCCTCTCCAAAATCTTCCATTGGTTGTGGTGTTTCAAGGCCAGTAATGCTTTGAAGAGGATTCTTAACAACATTTACATTTCTGCTTGGGGTAACCTTTTCTTCTTTCAATCCCAAGTACTCGAATGCTCTCTTCTTATGTTCAGGAATTCTAAGCAATTCAATAATTAGAACACTCACTTTAATTTGGCTCAAAACTAGGGCTATATCATATGGAACATTCTTTGGTAAAACAACATTAGAAGAGAAACAAGAAGGTTCATCAGATGGAGAAGTGTTCTTGGCAGCCCGGGCATGAAGAGGAATGATATTCTTGCATGGGATAGGAGGGTTCTTGGAAATTGTTTCTTTTCTAGGATTATATTTGGAAATTATTGTCAGTAAGGGTGTCTTTGTTTTGGCTTGAGGACCAGCTCCCCTAACAACTTTACTTCTAGTATTGTACTCTTTTTCTTGACCAACCACATCATTCATTAACAATTGTCTATCTTACTCTGAAGGAATACCACCATCATACTTCTTGATCATTAAACCCCTTAGATATTCGAAGTCATTATTAGGAATTTCAAAGTCCTAAACCACATCTACATCATGAGCTTGAGGAAAAGAAAGAAATGGTACCCTCTTTATGCAATCCCAAAAGGTTGCAGTAGTCCTTACACTTATCACATATGTTGATGTTGTTGCTTTTTGTGAGCCTGAAGAGCTTCCCATCATACAAATTTCATCATCCATTTCATTCTCATTATCATCATCAATAACTTGTTGGTCCACTTCACATGGAGGATGAGGAAGAAAACATCTATCACACCAATCCATAACAACAATTTCTTGAACAACAACAACTCTTGCAGTCAAAGGGTTAGGCACCACTTTATTTTCACGTGCTTGGGGTTGTCTATTTGTAGATCCAATAGGCCCTTTACCTCTATCATCTTGTCTTTTATCACCCCTAGGATGATTGCCAAATCTATCATGGTTTTGAGTTCTTTGCTGTCCTTGTGAACTTTTCCCAATTCCTTTCTCAGCCCGGGCTAATTTGTAAGAAATTTCTTTGACAGCCCTTGCCAAAGTCTTGAAAACATCTTCTAAATTCACCCTTGCTATCTTGAGGCTTCTCAAGGTTTATCAACTTCACACCATCTCTCTTAAGTGGTTTACCAACAGCCTTAATATTATTTTCAATTTGAAGTGCCATGGTGAAAGCTTGTCTCAAGTTTGTAGGATTTTTGTCTCTCAAGTAATAGGCTACCTTTTCATCAAATGCATCTACATATTTGATCAAGCAAGATTCATCACAAGGCCTCAAAATGACAAGAAGCCTTCTCAACGTTTTATTAAATTTTGTATTAAAATCATGAACAGTCTCATTAGGGTTCTTCTTGTTGTTCTCAAACTCAGATAGAAGGAACCTTGGATCTGTTTTGTCTCCATATTGTAATCTGAATGCATTACTCATCTCATTCCATGAGTTAATAGAGTTATCAGGAAGAGCTTTGTACCAATCCCTTGCATCTTCCTCAAGTGTATGGATAAACAACTTAATATACACATCCTCAAATTCTATCTCAAATTCTTCCATCATGTTAACAAAGAGTTTGAGATGCTGATCTACAATTCTTGCATTGTTACCTTGGAATTTTGGTAGCCTATTTCTCACATCTTGTGGGAAAGCATTTGGATAACCACCCATTCCTCCAAAATTTATAGGACCAAAGGTGTTAACAACAAATGGAAGTTTAGGCTGAGCCATATTTTTTGATAGGGGTGATCTTGATTGTGAAACAAGCTGGTGAGGAATACTAATGGGTCTGATTGAAAAAGATGAGTGATCTTTAAAATGACAACCCCCCAAAGGCTCTCTCTCTTGATAAACTTTGGAAAACTTAGAAACCATAGGAGAATATCTAGGAGTAAGATTTTTAAATACATAAGAAGGTCCCTCACTTGATGGAGAATGAAAATCGGCAAGAAGATTGCCTGAATCAGATCAACTTGAAGAAGAATTATAATCTTCAATAACAGGATGCTCACCTTCAAATTCAACTATGGGGATCTCTTTCCTTGCAACCAAATCACCAACCACTTTCCACACTCTTCTTCCTTCTAGTTCTGAGCTTCTTGATTCAGTGAGCAACTTCTTAGAAGAGTCCTTGATGAAGAGGGATCTCCTTCCCTCCAGCTTGACAGATTTAAACAACAAGTTTCAGATGATAGAGATGTATAAGACAACTGGTATTTCAAGGTCCAAACAGCATGGAGTTTCCACTAAGGATTTCCACCTTAGTTGTGAAAGAGAGCACTAGGATATTCTGTCAAATGTATGTTATGACTAAAAAACTTTGCAAGGGTTTACAAATCAGATCTTCTTCTTATTGAATCAACCAAAAAAAATGCATCCAAATCATATAAACTACTGGTAAATGAGAAGATTAGGATAAGATTGAAATTCTCAAACCTCTCAAATACTTAAAAACCACCAAGAAATCAAAGAAAGTCCCTGGCAGTAGCACCACTCAGGTGTTGGTATCCAGATTTAATCTCCTTCATAACTTAAACAACATCATGAATTTACACAAGACACTTAAGGATAGATAGATGTTTTGTATGTTGTTTGTATCCAGGGATGTACCTATCTACTTGTTTACATTCAAGAATTGAGGGAGTGGATAACACCTTCAAGAAGGTTTTGATCTAACCCCCACTATTTTAGGTTGTGCCTATCAACCAAGGAAAGAGAACCTATATTGCAGCCCTTATATGGTAAGGGGATGGAGATATCCTTATGCTTTTCATATGATATAGAAGAGGCTTTGTGAAAACATGATCAAGTATCCATTATCCAAACTCAAAGGAGTTGTCACTACTAAATGATGGAAATGTTTTCAAAACAAAGCTAGAGCTTCTAAAGACATGATAAAACCATGATCAACTTTGTGCATTTTAGTGAAAGGATTGAATTCTTTTGTGCACACACAATGCAGGTGTAGGGGTATTGTAGGTAGGATGAGTTAGTTTTAAATGATATTTTGATGAGAGATTTTGGGAAAAGATTAGTTAGAATTCATCACCTTCTTTGGGAAACTTTACAAATGAATTACAATACCTAAACAACAAAGATGTTTCAATGAATTTGAAGTGCTCTTTCAACCAGGATGTGTGCAGATTATTGCATCCCAAGCAAATAATATGCTCAACGGATCAAATTTGTTGCAAAAACCTATCCATTTCATGAAAATGACATCAAACTATAAAACAGATCGCATATTGCGAGGGATGCACAAATATTTTAAAATATTGCATGAATTCAGATCCTTATCCATCCTAGGGTCATGTTTTTGGCATTCAGACATGTCAGCATGCTTTTGCAATCATTTTTCACCTTTTATTTCATTATTTTTAATTCTGTTACTTTTTATTTTTTACCCTTTCACATTTTTACACTGGCTGAGAAAAATATTTCATGAAAAACATCATAGGACATCAAATCAGCTCAAAATAATGATGCCATTTTTCTCAGAAGGCTGAGGGGATGCATATTCATATAAAATTTCATGTGAATCGGTGTAAAAATGATGATTCCAAGCATCTTGGAGCTCCAATGGCGCCTAAAAAATGAAATTGCACAGTTGTCGCTGATTTTGGATAAAAGAAACACCAACCATCCGCATGTCAAATTCAAATCCCTTTCAAAAATTTCAAAATTACCTTTTTACCATAAGGATAGGGTGAGACACATGTCGAAACATGATTGGGGCGGACCCCCAAACCTTAAAATGCATTTTAAACCCTTTTGAGCTTTGGGAAAATTTTGAAAATTTTCCCCGCGAGCCCCCTGGACATGCAACGTGCCCTCCTGTGGGCCCTACTAAAAACCATGGGCCAAAATGATGATTTTTGCTCCTTTTTTGAGAAAAGGAAAATTTTCTCCGCAAAACCCCTCAGGCCTGAACACCTGTTGTCTCCCTGTAACGTGTCGCTCTCCTATTCACTGCGGAGCCAACCATTCCATTTTGCCTTCAACCCTTTATGAGGGAAAAACCTCTTCTGGGCCCACGCTCCGATTTTCACCCTTTGAAATGTGCCATGTGTTTCCCCCTAATTGGATGTGGGGGGGCACCTTCAAATTTTCCCGTCGGAGCCATGGACAAGTTTTTGGTTTTTTATATTTTTCACCAAAATTTGTAAATTTTTTATTTTCTCTCCGTGCTCCACATCTCCGCCAAATTCGTAACACGTTTCTTGTTTTCATTGGATGCGGGCCTAGTATTCATTTTTTACCTTTTATACCAAGGGAAAAAATTCACAAAAGTTTTCTTCGGCCCCCATTCCCATTTCTCCTCTCGGACACATGTATCCTTGCTACTCGTCGTGGGCCTTCAGGTGAAAAATTGGTTTTAGCATTTTGAAGTTTTAAAATTGAAAACCTTCAAAATGTCTACCTCCACATGGCCTAACCTAGACATGTGTCCACTCCTCATTGGGCGCAGGCCTCCAGGTCAAAATTTTCCCATTAACACTTTGAGCCAAAAAACATCAAATTTTCAAATCCCCCGCCCTCCCATGCTGATTCATCTAGACAAGTGTCCACCTAAAATTGGGTGAGAGCTTTCAGGCTGAATATTTCCTTTGGCATTTTGAAACCAAAAACTTCAAATTTTCCAACTCTTCACCTATCTCCTTAATCTTCCTGCCACATTTCCTTGTGCCATTCATGGTGGGCCTTCGGGAAAAAATTTTCCTTTCACCAAAATTTCAAAAAGTGACAAGTTATAACATTTTTTTTTTACCATTCCCGGCCAATAGGAGCCTTCCGCGTTAGCATAAAGATTGTAATGATAAATTTGACAGCCCGAGAGCCCGTCAAAACGTGAAAAATATAGAGGCTGCCCCAGAAATCAAATTTTTTATAGGGAGGGTAGATTTCTCAATTTTGAATCGATTGAATCATGTTTTGACATTGATTTAGACCTGGGGAGTGAGATTTCACCATCAAAAAATAGAATTCAATCAAACATGGGTTTGTTTTACGTTTTGGCCAAGGAAAAATAACACATCCCGTAAAAATTAAGAAATTAGGGCACGAAAAGGGGGAAAACATGGAAATTGTTTCAAAATAGGGCACAATAACAATATTAAGGGAATTTTGAAGGTATTCAACTGGATAAAATGAGTTGTAGATCACCCACTCGAACAAATGAAATGTTTCTTGACAAATTGGGCATAGAAAATTAAGGCAAAGTGTGCAAACCTAGAATTTACACTAACACTTAAAACCAGATTTTGTCAACCAAGTTGCCATCCATGGATCTAAGTCTAGATAAACTGGAAAATAAGATGCATTCTAAACTATGTAGTAGTTTCAAGTAAGAGTAAGTACGTAATTCTGAATTTTATTTTTGTCAGAACCTTTTCTCTCTCATCAATTCCATCCAGTCAAACTCATACAATTTTTTCCCTTACCAACTCTTGGTGTTGAGCCCTCACATCTTACTAGTTGTGCGGAGTAAGGAGTGGGGCAAGTTCATCTCATTATCACTATATATTCATCACATTTTTCCAAAACAAGAATAAGCAACCAACATTACCCAAAGAAGCCAAAAGTTTAGTACTACAATATGTTTTCATCATCATGTGTCAGCATTAAAAAAACAAATAAAAGAGAAACATTATGTTCAACATTTGTTATCACTTGTCATCCATTGCATACATTCTAAAAATAATATAAAAAAAATATTCTAGAAACATCTAGTGTACACATGGGAAATGAATCACAAAATTCTAGATACAAGAATATCTAGATCCAAATTGATATATATATATATATATCATGTTTTATACACAATGCCATTATGCACTAGGCATGGTCAACATGCTCAATGAGTTTAGAAAATACAAAAATACTCGTATAAACATCCAACAAAAATCACTACAAAAAGACACCATGATCTCTCAATCCCTATGGGATCCCTTAGAGGGTGCATAACCACGTATAGGAATCCTGATACAACAATGCCTTGAATGAATTGAGGGCTCATGATCATGGCCAGTAGTTGTGGTATCACTGTGAGAATGGCTCCTCCTCATTAAGTGCTCAACAGTCATATATCCAACCAACTCAGTACAGAGAGAGGTCACTAACTTCGCCACCCTCCAAATAGGGAGAAACACATCAGTATGTCTACCAGATGCTAAAGGCTCTCCCACATCCGCAGTAAGCTTGGCCCGAGTACTCTCCGAAGGTTGTAATAGGGTGTCTGCACACAATCGGAAAATCAAGTCTCACCATCCCTTAGCAGTCGCTACAAATAGAAAAGAGAAACAAACAAGTTAGAAAAATACCAAAAATAAAGTAAAAAATAAACAAATTAACAAAAGAGAAATATCAACTAAACATTTCTAGCTAAAACAAAATTGATAAAAGAGTAGTAACTCACTCGGATCTCTAGGATCTTCACCTACCACTAACACTGCCACTGACTGTGGAGCCTCCCCTAAATCTAGAAAGAAGTGATGTCCTGTCATGGACTCATCATCTCCCCCAATGTCTTGATAAGGTAACTCCTCTGAGATCAGGGTCACCTTGTCTGCATTCTCCTCTACCATTTTGGCCCTCAAGTATCATGCCACTAAGATTCACTCTCATCCTCCTCGAGAATCCCACCTGTCTTTCCTCCCTCCGTCTCCTCCTCTGTCTCTTCTTCTATAAACTTCTCAGAGTCTAAGTCCACATCAATGGGTTCATCTCCCTCTCCAATATGAGCAGGACTGGCTCCGATCTGAAGTAAAGGTGCTCAAGGAGCACTGGCTGCTCCTTGGGCATAAACCACCCAGCTAGCTGTGATGGGAACTCCAAGAGTAACCATGGTCCAACCTCATCATCTAGGACCTCCCCTGGCCTCATGAATATACCTGTATACTAGACCCACTGGAGGAAACATATCAATGTCAGGGATGCCAAAATGCTGAGGTACTCTATCAAAGGGGTTGGTCTCCAACTTCCTCTTCATGTCTTTTAGCTAAACTATAGTATAGTAGGTGATCAGTGCATGTGTCTCCTCTCCCCATTACCATGCCATGGCCTGATAAGGAGTGGCCTCCATGTCTGTAATAGTCAGAGAAGCTAGTGGCTAGTGTGGCATCCTAAGTATAGTCATCCTTGTCCACCTCGCTTCCCTGACAGCCTCAGGATCCTTTTCCTATACACCTCTCACATAGAGGATGATGCACTCATACACCCAACTCACAACTAGAGTAGGGTGGCTCAATAACTTCCCTTGTAATCCGACCACCCTATATAAATAAAGGTAGGTGGTCCCAAGAATGTCTGCTCCCAAAGCATAAACATGGCCATGAGCCTTAATCTGTGCAATAATGGGAGCCCAGCAATATAATAGAGTATCTCCTCCCTTGTCCCCAATCAACTACAAGGCCAAGATACTAATAATAGCCCGGTGGAGCATAGGGATAAGAGAATCAACAATGGAATGGACCTTCACCCCCTTCTTCGAGCCCATGGAGACAACAACATCACCCATGTAGGTGGCCCATTAAACGATCTAAGACCTGGATATTGTAGTCTTAAGAGATAGCTTCCTCCCAAGAATCGAAACCCCTAGTATGTGATAGACATCCTCGAGGGTGATATTCCACTCACCCCTAACGCCTAGAAATTGGAAAGTGTTTCGATTTGCATCCTAGTATGAAAATGAGTCACACAATATGTGACTAGCAGGTGCAACATGAGGAACCTACGCAATCCTCTAAATACCATCCCTCTGTAGAGTATCTCTCTCTACCTGGGTCAGTGCCTCTAACACTGCTGGGAGCCAATCACACTCCCTCTCTCTACTCGACTTGATATACTCCTCCTTCTTTTGCATCCACCCAAAATAGAGAAAAAGAGTAAGTTAGGAACATAATCCAACTGGAAAAATCATCAAGAACATATAAGAGTATCAAAAATGCAAAAACAATTAAAAACTACATCTTTTTTTTGCATTCTGTTAGAAAACGCCACCCTGTGTGGAGTGGCAGTTCCCTAACCACCACCTTATGAGGTGGCGGTCTTGTAATTGATGCCTTATGAAGCAGCGGTCCCGTAACCACTTCCATCATAGGGCAGCGGTCCTGTCCTGAATCGGTGAATGCCCCTAAAGCCCTAAAAACACTTAAAAAGGAAAAAATACATTGTTTTTGACAAAATAAAAACCTACCCTATGGGCAGCCCCCCTAGAAACTCATTTAAAACTAAAATTTCTAAAAATGATCCCCCTAAGATTTTTTTTTCAACATTTTCACATTTTAGGTTTAAAAATGATAAATTGATAAGAACTAACCTGGGGCTTTGTGGGTCGATGTCCTGCTCTCATAGGCATGATCACGATCTCGTAAAAAATGTTTAGACTATACTCTCATCGAAAATGGTTACCGTGGGTCCCAAAGCTCAAAAACCACCAAATCGACATGCATAAATGAATATTAAAATGAGCTTACTTTATATATATATATATATATATATATATATATAGTATTCTAATTTTGTCTTGAGTGCTCTTACATAGAGTTGGAGCACCGACGGAGGTAATTTCTCATCCCCGCGCAAATGCTAAGTCCTCATTTCATGTTACTTTAGTATTTTTTATTTATTTATTTTATCTATCTGCACTTGAGTCCTATTTTCACTTTGCAGATAACGGGAATTTGGATGACAACATTTCAACACACGGGCATGTCAGGTATAGCTTCTAACTCTCCATTTCGGGACCGCCATACATGGACCCACCATTTTACGCCTCTTCATGGCTAAAACACTTCTCTGAGGGGGAAATATGTACATACCCAAAAATGTCAGTACTATACTACCGAAAAGAGGTTACAAAAACCCCAATGATGATTCAGATCTCCTTGTAAGGTGTTCAAAATCTAGAAAAGCTCGCCAAGTATACATTTATGTCCTAGAAATCCTTATCTAGCTTTTACATGTTTTGTTCTAACCTCTGCCCCCTTTTCCTTGTATTTTTGTCTTTAAGTTACAGAACCGCCACCCTGCCTAGGCGGCGGTCCCGTGACCACCACCCAGGATAGGGTGGTAGTCCTGTAACCACCTCCCTACATAGGACAAGGGTCTTGTGTGAGTTTTCAAAAATATTTTGATGATTTCCTCAAACGTAAAAATTCAAATTGCATACGCATTTCTCAACCAGTAAAGCCTGCATTTATGTTTTGGCTGCCTGGTAAATAGTGATTTCTATTTGTTTATATTAGAAGAGATTAATTCAAACTTACCCTCTTGTAAATCCAAATGCTTTAAATACCTAGCTTGTCCGCAAGAAAATGGCCCCTCTCTTTCCATGTTTGATTATTAATTGTGTTTTGAAGTTCTTCCATGAGTTTTAATAGGTTTATATTTTACATGAATTCTCAACCTCTCCTTTTTGCTTTAGAGATCATTTGATCCTCATACTTTCATTTTACTCCATTGTTGTCCACACAGTCAGCTTAGTATAAGGTAGTTTGAGTTCTAGATTAGAATCTATTTGATAATCTTAGAGTTACATGTTTTGTTTTGTCATAACAAATAGATCCCATAATTCTTGGTATATTTGCATTATATCCCCACAATAAACCTTGTTAGGAATCACATAGTCAAGTTCTATTCACTTGCACTATCCCTCTCTTACTTGCATTGTATTCAGTTTATATAAAAAGTTGTCATTGTTCGAGTATATTCTTCTGTTGATGCTATAATATTCACACTTTTTCTGGATTCATGAGAACATGAAAGAAAAAAGAGATCACACTGAGGGAACAAGTCATGACACAACTGGATTTACCACTATTCTGTAAAACTCCAGGTTTTAGCTATTAAATTTATAGTTACAATATATCAAATAGAGTAGAAAATCATTTTATTTCTATAAAATATTTCTTTCATTATTACCAGGGAAGCTGTGGGGAATGATAGATTCTGAGAAGCTATGATTCATTTCTCACTTCTAAGGTAATATTGGAAGTCTTTCGATTAAACTAGTTAGTTGATTAAATATTTAGGATAAATTCACAAGTACACAAGCAAATAGCTATATCAGGCTGACTTGCTTGTTTTAATTTTGTTATTAGACTAATTTTTCATTATCTGAATATATTAGAATAGTTGCTCTTTTAATTTCGTTCAAATACGCATTATTGAAAATAAAAAAATAGGAGAAATATAAGCATAGTGTAGATATATCTTTCATAGTTAATTTACTTGTTTCAATTAAAATCGAATCATCTCTTACATGATAATTACGGACTCAAAGAGCCCAGGGAATATATATTTGAACCAATAGTACCTTATCCAAATATCTTCACAACATTAATAGATATAGATCAAGGGCTTAAGATTCAGGTCTTTCAAAGGACAAAAAACCCACGAGTAATTAGTGAACAATTGAGGCAATTGAATATTGAAGATGACAAAACATACACATTCTGGTCAAATCAACCCAACTATAGATTGTCTTGATAGGATATCTGCATGACCATACAAGAACCTGAAAGAGAATAAATATTTGGCTGTGATCCTTTAGTTCCACAGCCAGATGCAAGAGACCTTCTCATTGACATAGAGATAGGGTTGCATATACAAGTTTCCAAAACACCCATAAGGTATTTTGAGAAGATCACACAACTCCTGGTACTAAACATAGAAGCTGAAAAAGGCTTATGACCATTGGATAGTTGGAAGAAGAGATTTATTCTTCACATGACCATAATAGGTCCACAACAACCACGAACTCATGGTTGTGATCCCCAGGTCCCAAAACCCAATGGGCCTACAATTTAATTAAATATTGATATTAATTTACGTACACTGGTATTTAGATCCTCACCACTCCCGCCAGATATCATAACACAATTTTCTATATTAAACATAGAAGCCAATCAATCCAACATTTTCTGGGCTAGACTAGAAAACCATCCATAGTTATTATAAATCCACTACACCTCTCGTTACCATTTTGCATGACCTTGTTTGGAAATATACATGAATCACCTTTAGGTTATTTTCAATATATCCAATATCCAATAGATAGGATCTCAGTAGAGCTCGACATTGATTGGAACCTCTAAGAAGCTATTATATCTGAACAATTTATTACACCAATTTAGGTTAGGAGGGATTTCTTTTCCTTAGATTCGCAGATTCCATTATTGTGAGTTGAGGATATTAGATTTCCCAAATAGTTTTTCTGTATCCACATATATTCTATTTCCACCGGCTATCTCGGTAGGGCCTTGGGAGGTTGGGTATGAAGAAGAGCTACTTGTAGATTCTCATGCTCGCATGTCACTTTTCTATCGTATAGGACCAAACACTAAACATCTAATATCTCCATATAAGGTTACATTCATCGAAGGAATCTATATCTCCATTTGCATCCATATAGCTCCATCACAAGGGACAAAAAGGCTAGTTCATCTGCATCAAAATTCATAGGAGGGGAGTCTATTATTTCCATAAACACATTATTTACATTCTACATATAGATATTTTCTTGCTATCCACGTGTGACTAGCACAAGAGTAATTTAGGGTACAATTGTTTACACACACACACACACACAAATAAATTGGGTATGAGATGTAGTGAAATGCTCAATTATAATTCCATCATTTTGGAAGCCAAGGATAGTCTGACCCTTTCATTTGCATCTTTATTTTTTAGGGTTTGATGCTTTCTTTGGGGTTTTGTAGGTGATTCAATCATTCCATATTTGTAGAGATATTCGATGAAATTTAGTGACATACACATGAAAAAATAATAGCAAGTATGAACCTCTTGCGACACCTAAAAGGAGGTTTTCTGAGAATCTACGCAAACCAGGGCACCCACGAGCACCCCTAACCTTTTCTAGGCACCCCAATCTAGTCAAATCTTCTGGATCTACATTTTTCTAGGCTTCTGTGAGACGATCCTCCATCTTTGTTCAACTAGTCTCCACTACAACATAATCCAATAACTTATTTGAATCAATTAAGGCATTACACCCTTATTTGCACATTAGGGTTTCATTCATTATTACTTATCTTGCTTTGGTATAATTCTATATTTCATTAATTTACTGCTACCATAGCAATAGATTAGGCTATTATTTTATATCCATTCCATAAGAGTTGTTACCCCTATAGTGCATCATTGTGTAAAAAATATACATGAAGGTGCCGAGTATACTATTCTTCGTGACCATCGTCTGTACAAATATTGTGACCATGATCCAAATTTACACTTCCTATTCTAAGAGCTGACACTACTGATGACCCATAACCCATAGATAAGCTACCAAATTTATGACCAGTTGAAGGTGTTATTTACATGTTGTATTTCGTAAAAAATACATCTACACCTACCTACTTCTACCAATGTCTGATTTTTTGTTAGGGGCTTGTCCTTACATCATACGTCAGTCTAGATACTCCAGATTTTCATGTACCACCTCCATCAGTATGAACTTCTTTCACATGTACAATTTTCATGAATGATTCTTATTAGGAGCACTTTCCATTCTATCCTCCTTGTGATGACACAATATGTACACATAACCTGGATTGACTCAGCTAGGCTTCACTTTTGAGGATAACTATTCTTCGATGCATTCTTCTCACCTTTATCATGGATTCATTAATATTATTACTACTTATGGTCTATGTGACTTTCATCTCACAATTTTCCTTGTGCAAAGTTATCACTCTTCACCACTTACATTAGCGCAATCCTTTCTTGATTACATTGCGGGAATGTTAGATCTTGATCACATTGATATATCATTTTACATTCCCTTTGGTCATGTATTTATCTGCAACGATGTCTTTCCTAGATATACTCAAAATATTACTCACTGGTATGCACATAGGTGTCAACTACCACCCTTTACTGATGAGGTATATGCCATGGGCATTTACAAATTACACCTCAATGGCTTATTATGTGATTAACCTGAAATTATTACTTACCAAGTCTTTGGTTCTTGTTCATTTGGATTTGACCATAACAACGATGATCTTCTAGATGCCATTACTTTATTTTTCCCATCCTTCACACACTTGGGGGGCATTACACTTATATCCCCCATCTAAATATCATATAATTTTGTATAGACATTTTCACACACACTAACATCGTCCTTACCTGATAATGCACTCTTTTTCTCCGGTTCAAAATTGACTGTTAAGGGCATCTTATACATATGAACCTCACACACTACACAATATACACTACGCATCACACATTTTCACACATCTTACACTTTTATACAAAACATCCTTACACAATTTTCATCCTACACCTTACATATTACATCTTACATTTCCTATACATCTACACATCATATCTCATCTACGCATCTTGCATTATATATTATACATCCTATATTACAAAACACACATCACACATCACATGATTTTTTATCATCACCAAATCTACTACACATATTACACATCCTACTCATATACTTATACGCACCGCACTCACTATCCTATGACCCATTCTAGTATCATGGTCCTTATTGGAATGTTGAGGGTATAAAAATCAAGTGGAACTCATCACACTCATACATTCAACCATTCAACCTTTTTCTCATGCAACATTAATATATTAGTGATCTACACCATAGGATACATCATCATTTCTTCTCACATCCTTTAGAGATATAGGCTTTAGGCTAAATCATCACTTCTTCCATTATATTGTTGTGATATAAACATTAGGATAATTCATCTCAAATTCTCACACCTCATCTATATGTCACATATCATCATTACACATTCATCACATCATGCTACACACAACATAACATACGACTAATTCCTAATTACGCACTCTCATTTATGGTTCATTCTTGACTGCTGAGGGGGAATAAATAAATGAAATTCATTGCATCCAATTCTATTGACTTGGGGGGCACGCAAATTCTATTATTCAATATACATTACATTACATCCATCCACACATATCTTGGATGCATTTTATCTTTCTTGCATTTAGTTTTACATGTTCATTTTATTAGAAATTCTAGATACATATCTTGTATGTCATTATATTTATCATAACACATGCGTGTTCACTTGATTTCTAGTTGTGATCATAAATTATACAATTCCATTACATGCAGCATGGATGCTTTGTGCAATACCTAGTACAAGTCCCACAATAGCTCCTAAGGGCACCCAATTTCGTGTATTACATGTTCTATATTGTTCCATTTTGAACTTAATTCTTTACATTATCATATTATACAAAATTTGACATAATTTTTATCTTTATAACATGCTAAAGGGTGCTTACTGTGTAACATTTATTATGAAGGAAAATTTTATATGATGATTAACTATTATATTACTTCTACTTTCTTTTCATTGTATGCCATTATTTTTGGGATTTTCCCTATGTGTTGGGAATTTGGGACTATGGAATAGTGTTATTATTCAATAAAAAACAAAATCACACAAAAAGAATCTAAAAAATTCCCCAAAATATACAGTAGTGGAAGTATAAACTAGAATAATCCAAATAAAAAAAATTACACACACATAACACAACATGTACCATGGTACACCCAATGTGGGCTATGTCCACCAAAGATAAATATCTTGTATATATATAATATAACAAGATTACAAACCAACTATTCAATACAAGAGTACAATGCATCTCTCCAAGAGTATCCCCTCCTCGAGATATCTAAATGGATCTCCATGAGTGCACTACAATCGTGCCTCCAAACCACCAGAAGATCTCACATAACTAGGGACCACTCCATCTCTGAACTACAACCAATCTCTCATGTGAATCTACAAACAAGACCTCTCACAAGGGTCTACTAATGTGTAACCATATATTTTCACCAAGAAGTAAGTCTCTCCTCCATCTCACTACATCAACCTATGCATGCAATAAGATAACATCCTGTACTATATTTGGATACTCTCTAGTACTCACAAGCTCTCCAACAAGCTACAATAATAGATTCCTATGGACCAATAATACAACATGATCTTATGGATATATAATACAAGATCTCAAAACAACATGTGGATCTACAAGATGAAAGACTATGTACTTTTCATATTATGCAAGCCATTACATTGAGACAAGACAATACAAAAGAAA
The DNA here is from genome assembly GCA_019776745.2 of Taxus chinensis. Classification (NCBI taxonomy): domain Eukaryota; kingdom Viridiplantae; phylum Streptophyta; class Pinopsida; order Cupressales; family Taxaceae; genus Taxus; species Taxus chinensis. The sequence goes on along the minus strand of CM034147.1, from coordinate 571,655,305 downwards.
TAGAGTAGAAGACATAACCACCTTCTTACCATTCAAATGTACCTACTATTTCCTTTTGTGAAACTTCTCTCCATTGAAGCTCTGTATTCATACAACCTTTTTCTTCTTTATCGTCTTCAACCAAGGAGAATTAACATTATTCCTCTATCCTTATGTTATAACCCTAGTTTTATAGCTACTATAAGGTTAGAAAAACTTAGGGAACCTTAGATATGCATTTAAAACCTTTACATCACCTTTATAATCAACCATCAGATCAAATCCAATGTCTAAAATAAAAACATAAATGCACATGTAACCGGTGTCGGTTCCCTGATGCTGATCGGTGTTGATTCCCTGACTAATGTTGTTTCCTCATAGGTGAACAAAACTAGTTCCCTGACTGATGCCAATTACTATATAAATTTACAAGTTACAAAATATAATACTTGTGATGCAATTTAGTTTCACAACTCAATAATCTTCCACTTGGAGATAAATTTTTCAACCTGTACTTGTACAGTACCATCCTCTACATATGATGAAGATCAACCATTATTTAATTCAAAAATTCTCTTAAAATAGGGAAGATTAAACCATCTTCTAAAACCACATACCTACATACCACTTACCACATACCTACATGAAGCTACTATTGATCCCTGATACACGAGTTATCCATACATCAAGCTCCCATTGAATCATAACTCCAAGCCTCTCATGCAACTAAGACACCATAAATAACATACTTACAAGAGCTACCAATCAAACTGAAATACTGAACTTCAACTATAACCATAGCCATACCTATAAAATCAACCATGTTCTCTAACCATCTATCCATTTCTCCATGACACTACCAATGTAACTGACCAAAGACAAGTCAAACTAGATTAAACGTAAGTAATAAACAAGATCTTGGGTAAGATAACCCAAATGAGTTCTACATGCAACAAGTCGGTGATCAATCCACAACACCTACATAACTCAAATAATCCAAACACTTAATTCATCAAATCCAACCTTTCATAAACAACTTGCATTTCCAAGAGTAGAAAACACATATTTCATGGAGTAACATAGTAAGAAGAGGAAATACAAGCATCTCCTACTCATGCTCAAGGGCATATAAACCATGCTCATTGGAATCCATGTGCAAAAATAATATCTATATAATCATAAACTCACAAAATAGAATCTATCGACATGTACAAAAAACACAATGTATATCCATCCATATCTCCAAGCTCTCCAGAAAATCCAAGTCTTCCACCTACTAACTCCAAAGCCAAATATGAATCATGTGTTCATCAATATCAACAACAAAAACAACCATGATAACCATGATACTAATATCTAGTGAAAATACTAGTAAAATAATGTCATCAAACATATTACACAAACCATCCAAGATGAAACCAAACACGGGAAACATCAATAATATGTAAATATACATTGCTTTCATATTGTAACCTGTAGCTAATAGATTTTCTTTTTCCACCCTTCAAACTCAAAAACATTGCTCTCTCTCTTAACCTAGCTTAAAAACCATCAACTGCAATCCCATAAGGATATCCATGCACCAAAAATTAAAATTATAAGTGACATCATCATGCAATAAATAAAAAAACCTACAAAATCATGACTTTCATCCAAAATAACTTGTGCCTCATGCTAATCTAAATGGTAACATTATCCTCTCACTCTACACGTGTATATGTGTCACACCTATAATGCAAATAACCATGGATTACTCCCACTCAACATGAAATCCCCAAACTACCTCTAATCATCAAGCTCAAAATATCTGATATATATCAATGAGAAATAAAACCAGACAAAAGAAATATAAACCGGATTCCCTTCTTATCAAACAATACTTCTACATCATAGAAGTTTGGACTTCTTGTGAACTAGGTGAATCACCTTGTTTTCATACATGTGTACTAACATCTCCGTTACATGCAACTGTGTGTCTATACATGCCTTTTCATTGAATATCTCATCCTTACACTAAATACCCTTGTCCTCAAGATTCCAACCCATCCCGTAAATAAAATTCAAAACTACCAAATATCCATGGTGGAAATTTTTACTTGTTCACACAATACAAGTTTCTTAAAATGAAAGAAATAAAACATGAACCATATAGAGATACCTGACCCAAAGTCTCAGTAGACTAACCAAGCCAACTCTGTCCACTTTCTGATTCAATCATTAAAGTGATCTACACCATTTCTTCCATGTACACTTAGTGTTAGAAACTCAATCCTCCAAAAAAGGACACTGAACCATCCTCCTACTGTAAAAACCTATTACAAATTCACTACCACATAGACTAACCTCGATTTCCTGACTAGTACTAGTTCCTCTTTGAGTGACGATGGTTCCCTGACCGATGTCAGTGCTGCTGGAACAAACAGAATACCACAAAATTGGCATAATACACCAAACCAGCTACCTACTTTGACCAAAGTCAATAACTCTAATGAGCTAGTCATTTCAAAAAGCACCCAAATCTTGTAAAAAAATCTTAACAACAATACAAGAAAATAAATTGCACTAAGATGAAACACATCACCTTACCAACACCAAGATACTCAACTACATCTTCAACTGAAGAACATGTTTCTCTGATGGAAGCCACGTCTTCACTCTATGTTATTACCTCTATAATGAAGCTCGTGCATCTGAATGCACTAAGGATGCATTAATGCTCCTCTATCTCATACTCAAATCTGTAATCACAAACCATACATGTGCATCAAAAACATACAAAAAATACAATACCAAGATAAAACCATACATCTATAACCTATATTTGTAATCTAACCAACATGCTTGTGCCTCAAAGAACCAGGGACAGCTCAGTAAACAAGATACATTCCATGCAAACTTTCAATTCTTTAAATATGTGATTTTTTGTTAAAAATGAGGTTTCACAGTAACCGACCACAGTCACTGTACACACCAAAAATTACATGTGCTACATTGTTGGAAAACAATTATAAAAGTCCCTAATGATGATTCATGTCCTTTCACAAGGTTTTTGAGTTCCTAAAACCATTCACATTTTCTATTTTTAGCCTAGACATCCTTATTCAACTTTTTCAAGCTTTCTTCTAGCTTCCTACTTCATTATATGTATGTTTTGGCCTTTAGTGTCAGGACTGCCGCCCTGCCTAAGTAGTGGTTCTAAAACCACTACTCAGGTAGGGCAACAGTCCTACTTGCTTTTTCTAGAATCCTTCATGTGTAATTTTAACATGCGCAGTTTCATTTAACTTGACTTATAGAGCACGTTTATGAACCAAATTGCCTAAAAATAGTCTTGATTGTTTGGTTTTCCTTCCCTTCTCTATTTTTAAATAGATTTAATTAGTTTGAACTGCATCTTCACCCAATGATTTGGCACTCCAAGGTTTTCTTGTTTATGAATTAACATCCCAACAAATTCCTATATATTTCATGCTTGTATTCAAGAAAAAGGCCTGAGAATTTTGTGTATCTTGCATAGTATTAATTGCATAATCCTACTAGAAAATGCATAACCAGGCTTTGTTCACTTGTGTTATCTCTCTTCCACTTGCATTGCAACCAAACTACCTTTAAGTTTCCATTTCTCAAGTGTCTTATCTTGTTGTTATTCTTACATTCCCAATTCCTTGAAGTCATGTGGACACACAAAGAAATAAAGTAACAAATTAAGGGGGAAAATATAGATACAACCAGATTTTCCAAAGCTCTTGCTTATCCAGGTTGGAATTACTTGTGTGTTTTCGTCATTTGTCAAATTTTCAATTTTGAATTACTCATTTCAAATACATTTCAAATAGAGTGGTAAAATTTTTCATTTCAATTGATTGAGAAATTACAAATAGAGAAAACCATTAGAAAGCTTTCTCTTTGACATTGCAAGCTTACTCTTTGACATTACAATAGCTCTTCTAGGTATATGATTTGTTATCCACCTCTGAGGTACAGTTTGAAGGGTTTTGTTTAAATTAGATTAGTATTTTTAGATCTAGATTCATATGCCTTCTCAAGTAATTATCTACAACTAGCTGATTATTTGTATTTAGTTTTGTTTATTAGATTAGAAGCATTGCTTAGGAACCAGAAAAGATTAAAAAAAATATTTACTTTTATTTGATTAGTTTTCTCTCATTTTTTTGTTCAAATATGCTATGAAAATACCAAAAACATAGATTAAATTTCCTATCGTAATTAGCTTATTTTATCAAAATAAATTCATTTCATTCTGTATGACCATCAATGGTCCACAATAAGAGAAAATGTTTGGTTTTGATCCATTGGTCCCACAACCCAATGGTCTAGAGTTGTTGACCAAAATTGATACGGGTGTATGCTTGTTATTTTTACACACACCTGTTAGGTAGAATTAAAAGATAGAACAATTAAACATGTTAAAATCACATCTAATCAAGCCTAAAATTATTGTACTACTCTTGGCAATAGGGTTTTATTACACACATGACCATACAAAGACCAAATCCTCCACAAGTTTTTTTGGTTGTGATCCCCAAGTCCTGCAACCCAATAGGCCTGCTGACCAATTATATATTGAAAATGATTTGTATGCATGAGTATTTATATCATCACCACTTCCACCTAATATCATTGCACAATTTTCAGTATTAAACATAGAAGCCGATCAGTCTAGGACTTTCTGGACTAGACTAGAAAATCATCCATAGTCCCTATGGTTTCATTACACCTCTCTTTCTCACTTTCATGACCTTGTCTGGAAATCTATACGAGGTTCCCATATGTCACTTTTTATGTGTTCCGCAACCACCACTAAGTAGCTATTCTATTAGATCGATCCATCACACAGCTTCAACTTAGGATAACATTCTTTTCCTTAGACTCGTAGATCATGATATTACATGTTGAAGGTATAAGGTTGCCTTGTTAGCTTATTCATCATTACCACACATACAACCATTTCTATTCTACATTGGTTGTCTTGGAAAAACTTTGAGAATTCAGGTGGGAAGAAGGCCACATGTTGATTTTATTTCATATAAATTGGTGAACCCAACGTGAAGAGCTAGTCTCTAAACATTTCCACTTTCTTCATCCATATTCCACTCTCCCTTTATTCTACAGATATTATTATACCCCCTGAATATGTCAGGATATGATGAGTATGGTCAAACCTTCCCAGGTTTCGATATGGAAAACTATCAAACAAGTAGACAATAATAATCACCTTTACTCTCGACATGGGTAGATAACTATTAAACTACTCAGGCTCAAAATCCTCTTCTTCAAGGAATCAATGCTGGTTCCTCCATACGTATCTAGGATCTTGACCAAATAACACAGACACATCCTCCTAATTATTCAATTTCGAACAACATGACTTTCACTAGGGAGGCAAGTTCATCTCCTCAGGTTTTGTTCTTATAACCCATTAGAATGTAGTCAGACAAACTCCCTCCTCTAGATGAGGATTACTTAGCATGATACGCCAGAAGTGAACAATGCTTCAAGAATATAAACATGGATTTTGACAAGTTACAAGGACATGTTGATGTCTTGCTCCAAAATAATAACACTACCCCTCTAATAATGGAAAACATTAGCACCGAGGGGTGGCGGAACAATGAACAATTCATAGTAGGATACCACACTCCTAAACAACCTCCAAAAGTAAAAAAAAAGGCATGAAAAAAAAAACCACCCCATTAACAAGTGATGTCATCTTGGCATCAGTAGAATAATTCAAAGAGTGAGAGATTTCCCAAAATACTCAAAATTCATATGCAGGCAAGTAAGATTTTCTCACTATCCATAGAATTATTGACATGTACCTATTACACAGACTTCTCTAGTTTATATGGGTGCTCCAAGCCCTGGAGATTTGATGACTGGGAAGCACACCTTAGCTAAGCCCCCCATGCCACATATGGATATTTACAATAGGCACTAGTTGGAAGTGTGTTCTCAAACGCCATACCAACTTGAAATGCAACATTCCTTGGCTTTGTGCCTTCAACTCTATATGAAATTTTTCAACCCCCTTACATACACATGTACTCTAAATCACCACAGGGTAATATGTACACTTACCCAGGTTTATATGGATAGCCACAGGGAATTCCATATGCCCCAAGAAAATTTACGTTGTACCATTTCAGAAATCGATACAACCTCCACCTCCCCAAAAATTATCATCAATGGTTGAAACATACACATTGGGGACCTATTCTAAATATCTTAAGGACCCACTGGATTTTCCCATCCAGACTATCATTCACCCAATACCCTTTTCCCATCTTCCAAATTTTAAAGGGAGGGAGATTGCAACTCTCACATCAAATCTTATGCAATGGCCATTTGAGAGCTTCTCTCATGGGATGTACTTTTTGTAAATATTTTTCCTAATACCCTAGAAGATATCACTCTCAACTAGTACTATAGAATACTGGAGACTTAAATACACTCCTTCAAGAAACTTTTGTCAGATTTTATTAAGGCCTTTGATATAAATAAACTTTTAAGGATAAGAATTAGATAATTCCCTCATATCAAACAAGATCACAATGAGTCCATTGCCCAATTCATTAAAAGGTGGTGACATGTTCTCTATTCCTTTGGAAGCGCTCTAAATATGGATTAGACGAACATTTTTGATTTTTTTCTCCACTCCCTCAATAGAGAGACAAGGGAAGAAGTCAAAATTTTCCAACTAATGAGCTACGAAGAGGTGTTAGAGGGTGCTCTTAGTATTGATCAAGCATCCATTGACAATGGTTGTAAGACTTATGGAAAAAATGGGAGGTTATTCACTTCTAACTAAACTAACCCTGGTTACTCCAAACAAAAAATAATTAGGGACCAAAGGTCCTTAATAAGAATCATGGGGTTATGACAGATAGTGTCACTGATCAGCCCAAGAAACCCATTGTTGTTAGTTCTCCCAATACAAATAATACCAACAACAACAATGAAAATAATCAGAGGAATAATAATTCCTTACCCTCAATCAACGTTGTGGGTTTTAATCATCCTCAACAACAATGGTAATAACAACAAAAACAAAAACCTTAGTAACCAAGACAAGTGTAGACCCAAGGCCCTAATAAGTACCCAGGTGGGTATCCGAACCAATTCAAACACTAAGGCCAAGAGTTCCCAATTTTTAATTACAACAATTAGCAATAGAACAATAATCGTAATTTTAGACCACAACAAAGTGCAAAACCAAATGCCTTGAGATTGTGTTCCCAATTTATACTATGCAGTTTCCATAGGGTTCGATGGGCATGACATAAGAACATGCCACGATTACAATAAATTTCTATAACATTTTTCCTAGAGGATCAAAGGACAACTATTTATTGACATGTTTTTCGCAAACCCAACAATGCCGACTCAGAACACTTACACAGGGAAATGGTAACCCCATAGAACACACCACTTAGGATCTTTAGTGATCCTCTCACTACACATGCACTTGAAATAATATAGAATAGATCCCAATGGCTCAAACAAAGGCATTATAATAGGAACTAATGGTCATGAAGCCTCAACTTCGTCAAACTCATAGGTAACACCTCCTTTGGGATGGTCACCAACAAATAAAAATTGTGGGATTGGTATAGAATTGGACACCAAACCTCAAATTAATGGTTGCAACTAAAACAAAATATTATTCTCCACATCCTATCCCAATCTACTTGACTATATCAGATGACATTCATGAAATAGTAGGCAATCCAGTAGGAGCTTATGACTTGATCAATGACTTGACCAAAACCTTCTCTCACATTTCCTTCTTGGATCTGTTAAAGAATTCCCCTGTCTCACATAGCCGCTTTATTAGAAGCACCAGGTCTTAGGAATTTGATTAATGTGCACCCTTCCTCCAGAAGTGCAGATAAACCATATAGAATTTGATGTTTATCCTCCAGGGTAGCTTGAGAGAGATGTTGGATTTGTATTTTACATTAGTAAGATGCCCACGGATGCTAAAATAGATCATAGATGTGGATCCAGACTTTTTTTTTACAATTTTGGATTTACAATAACTATGTACAACATGTGTGATGATTGATGATGGGGTAGCGGTGCAACATAGTCCCCTTCTATTTCCTTCAAAATTTAGGTTATAGAGAGACCAATTGCTCCTCAACACGAAACACATCTGACAGGTTATAACAACCTCAAAACAAAGTCAATTGGAACTATAGTGTTGTCTAGTCACCCTTGGGACCATAAGATGGTTCTAACCATGATTTTTATATTATAGATTGGGAAACCAAATATAACATGATCCTCGGTCGTCCTTGGATTCATTGCATGAAGGTGATTCCCTCCACGTTTGTTTTAGGAAGTAAGATTCCTACATTTAGGGAAGGTCTTCATGACGTGCAGGGTGACCTAAAAACCTTCAACATACATATAGCTAATCTAAAGAAGAGGGCAAGGGGTTCATTCTGAGCTTGAACTTCCTGAAAACTAAGTTAAACAAACCTACAAGCTCAACGCCAATAAGAAAAGCTGGTTCTTACAACGGAACTAGAAACTACGTGTTTGATTGAAGGAGTTCCTTCTCATAAAGGATGAAACCTGTAATTGTTGAGACAATGTCAATAAGAACAAAAAAAAATATAGTTGAGTTGTTGGAGAAGGACCTACCCCTACTTCTTCCATTTAATTCCATGGGTATAGGCCATGCCCATTTGGACATCGGCTCTCTCCCAGCTGATGACGCATGTATGGTAGAGGTATCAAAAGTAAGGGAAGATAATACAACAAATGTTGCCATCCTCAAAATCCCCCCCCTAGATGACTATTAGACCTTCAAATTCAAAAATTTTGAGCTCAGTGCCACTCCAGAAGTGTTCAAGTAAAGTGTGGATACTCTGACCAACCCTCAGAGAAGGTTCATGCTTTGAAGTTGTTTAAAACTATCTAGTCTGCACGTTTTGATAAATTTTCCATTTTCTTGTCTAGACGCATGAAAATTTTATTGTTGTCCTCATTTGAATGCAAATTTCAGTCTTTTTATGGCCATGGATCATCAAACCTTGTATTTTTTTCAATTCCTTAGTTCACGAAAGAAATTTGAAAATTGGGTGAGAAATGGTGGAGTTTTCTTCTTCTTTGCATTTTTCCATAGTCGTGAATGACGGGTGTTTTCTTCCCCATAAAATTTTGGCACCATTATCCATGGGTACATGGAAATATCTAATTGGATGCGGAAAGGTGAATCCTTTTTGCATTTTGAGGCATTACACTGTAAAAAGGGCTAAGAAGTCCTAGGGTATTTAAGTGACCCGCATAGCCCCGCATCATGCTCATGAGGAAAAAGTCAAATGTTGAGCCCGCATCTGACAAGTCAAAGCGATTGAAGCTTCCTCGACGGAGGTTCTTTGAGGGTTTGAGCCTTTTTGTAAAAGAGGGATAAAAGTCATTTACAGCTGACCTACAACACCGATCTATGCTTGATGAGGAAAAAGCTTTTTTAATGTTGAAGTCCACATTAAAAGTCAACAGCGGGGATAGCGGGTCCGCAGGGAGATTTGAGAATCTTGAAGCCTTGGTTTTCATTCAAAGGGGCTCTAGAGGAGTTAAAAAGTGATCCACAACCCCACCCACACCAAGGAAAAAGTCAAATATTAAGCCCACATAGCAATAGGTCAAATGCGGGGAGGTGGGCCGACAGAGTAATTTGTGTTTTTGAGCCTTGTCATTGAAACCAAACGCTAAGATAATTATACAGAAGTCAAGACCTATGGCTCTAAAGGTCTCCAATCAAGGTGAAAGAAGTCACGTGATCAAGACTCATACTAAAAAGTGGGTTTCAGCAAGACCAATCAAATGTAAAAAATGCATTTCTAACATTATCTATAAAGTCAAGAAGAATGGAAAAGGCATCCTCCATGCCTGTTCCAGCAAAATTCTCCCACATGGATGACTTTGGTTGAAAGCTTGTCAAAGGCAAGATGAACGGTTCAAATTACAAAGTTACATTGATGTTAGTGTAATGAATGCATTATGAAACCATGTATGAGTTATTGTCCCACCATTGGATGGTTTCTTCTGGATATAACCAAATCAAGAATCTCTGAACGGACACGAATGATTGAACCAAGATTGTAGACCATTTCTTCACTAACAAAGAAGAAGTTATAACCATTTCTTGAAACATAGCATATTTGAAAAATGGTCTTCTTCATGCCATTGCAAGGGTTGGCAATTGACTATTGTAAATCTACATGAGCGCTAACAGTACCATAGACGAAAGCTAAATGGAGTATAGCCATTTTATTCTACTTTCCATGGATTCTAGTGAAATTTCCTTCCATTCCCACATTAGTGTACAAGCTTCTAGATTATAAGCATCAATACAAGAAGAAGGATTTTGTAGCCTCTTTGATGAGGAGATTTTAGAAGGCTTTGAGTGTTGTAATCTTATCTCATCTTGTTTCCTATTTGTAGGGTTGATCTTGCTTCTCACTAAATGCATGTGTTGAAGTTCTGCTAACTAGTGCTGTGCAGGAACCCTATCCATTTTTAACCTACAACTTTAGGATGCTCCCGTGACCTATTTTGGGCACTGGCTCTCTTAAACACCTTCATAGAAGGCTCTATCCCCTGGTGGGCTAGAATAGGGTGCTTTAGCATGTTATTCCGCCATTGGATAGAGATGAAGTACCCCTGTTGGATCCTCCGACCAAAGAGGCCATTCTAAATGGAAAGATCCATGCTTTCTCATGCATGCATACATGGCAGACATGTACCCCATGTATTAAGTTTGAGGGACTTAGATGTCCTAGAGTGTTGGATCTAATGATTTACTACAAATTTATCCACCCAAAAAATTTCCTCACCATTCGGGGGGAATAATGGCCAAGCCTTCCCTCTTCGCAGATGACATGTGTAGATCTCTGAATTACGATTGGAGCAAAGTGCAGCTTGGTAACTGGGGTAGGTGTGATACTTACCAACCCTCAGGTGCTAAGGGTCATTCCCTTCACCTTTAAATTGAATTTCTGAATGCAATAACTGATGGAGAAGAATATGAGGCATCTCCTTCTTGGTCTCATAGTAGCCAAAAGTCAAGGGTGCTCTTAATATTATGGTGCTAGGTGATTCACAACTAGTTGCAAATCAAGTATCTAAAGTATACGAGACTAGGACTAAACATCTGTAGCTCTACAAGGACTACCTGTCCTCGAGTTAGAGTGCCCCAGGTTTTGATTTCCAATTTTGGAGTCATGACTGCTATGACATCCAGAGAGAAACAACCTCTTTCCTGACTCTATAAAAACTTATACTTCTTGTTTTACCCCAAGCAACTAAGTTAGACCCACACTAATTTTATGGTTTTGGATCCAGGTACCAAAATTTTGGTTCACATTGATATAGAGAACCCCAATTCCTACTTACTGTAGAAGTCTTAGAATGAGTTTATCACCTTAGATTATGCTTAAAATTGACAAAGCAATCCTAGGGTATTATGAATGTTGCCTACATAGATTTACATCCCGCTCATCATAAGATCAATTGTTCTCTTATCCCACACTCTTCCTACTTACTTGTGGAGATTCCATGAAAGACCCTTCCTCTACGAGAGGTCTTAAGGCCTATGAAGTAGAAGAGGAAGGAGGCTTAGAGCTACCTCTGGCCCCACCTGAATTTTTGAAGCAAAAAGGGTAACACCTCCTTGAATCGAAGGAACAATTGATAGAAACATCGGGATGGAGGAAGAACCAAAATCTTGCCAGTTGGGAACCCCTCTCTCTGAAAATCTAATTGTTAGGAGCATAGAATACATGCACCCAAATTCTCAAGGGTAGCTATGAAAATATTAAGTTTTTCACTTAAGCATATAAGAAAAATGCGACTGAGAATTGAGTACCACACATTGTAGTTATTCAACCTCGTCACTAATGCTAGACTGCATCAAGCTGGGTTACGGTTAGCAAAAGTCAAGACCCATGAAGCCAAAGGTGACCCTCATGGTGAAAGCTCTAAGCCTGGATGAAGCTCTCTATTAGTGTTTGGCTGGATTTCATCAAGCCATTCAAATATTCAATATTCATAATGTGGCCAGATCTAATATCATCCCCGTTTTCTAAAAAGAATGGAAAAAATCCACCATTTGCATAGACTTTCGGGATATCAACAAGGCTTCATCCCAGTTGATTATTTCCCATTGCCATCCAGTCGATGGTTATTTCTTGACTTTGCAGACAACTAGTTATGCAGTTGGTCCTTATTGTTATCTCTAGATGTCGATCCCCTTATTCTGTGATTATAACTTTCAAATCTAGAATCTGAGCTTTGTTGTACAAGGGTCATAGTCCCTTTAAAAAACCTAAATTCATCACTCTTTGGGGAACATATTGTTATGCTGTCATGCCATTCGAACCTAAGAACATTGGTGCCACATACCAACATGGTGATGACTTATATATTCCATGATCTTATCCATAAGATTGTGGAATCCTACGTGGATAATCTTCTGGCTAAGGAAAAGAAAGAACAATGCGATCACCCTGATGCGCTTCATATAATCCTTTCTCACTTATTTGAATATGATGTCATGTTGAATCTAGAAAAATGTGTATTCGGCATAACATGGAAGGCAAGATGTTGGGATATATCATATCTTCGTGAGGGATTGACATAGACCCAACCAAAATATGGGTTGTACTAGAAATGATTCCACCACCAGATGAGTTTGGACATCAGATATGTTTCTTGGAAAACTCAGTGTAATCCAAAAATTTATCTCTTGATCTAACCTTTTCTTAGTCACCCAATCATACAATTTATTAAAAAATGATTGTTGTAATTGATTGGATGGAAGAGTGCAACAAGGTATTTGAATCGGTCAAATGGTTCTTATTGTCTCCTCCTACACTCATGTCCACCTAAGTCAGATTTCACCTCTTAATTCATGTATTCACGAGCTACAGATGTCTCATTGGCCTGCATGTTAGCTCAAGAGGATGACAATAAACGAGAAGAGTGTGGTCTATTTTATTATTCGAACATTGCTTGACTATGAGACTACGTTACACATAGGTAGAAAAGGAATGCCCTTGCCATGGTATTCACAACAAATCATCTTGAGACATTACATGCTAAATCAAGAAACAAGGGTCATTGTTAAATCGGATCATCTGCAAACATTTCTCACACCAAGGGTCCTTATCTAACAAAACTAGACACTTCATAACTCTGATGGGAGAGTTTGAGTTAAGGTTTGTTAATAAGAAATCCATCAAAGGAAAAATCATTATGATATTGGTTGGCTGATAACCCATTAGATGGAGGCGATCTAGTAAATCTAGAATTTCCCGATGAATGTGTGTATTTTCCTGAAACCAAACCTCCCATTTTTGTGTGACCATGGTACACTGATCATTATTAATTTCATTGTGGATCATACATATTTGGAAGGGGGGTGACATCACAACAAAAGAATATGGTTACGTGTTATAACCATGTAAAGTATCGTTATTTTGGAACAGGTTCTCTATCGTAGAGCCTTTGGATGGAATCATGGAATGTTGTTAAGATGTGTTGACGAAGTAGAATTTGAGAAGATTATTCTTTATGAATCACGCATAGTAGAGTATGGTGGAGCTCACTTCGACGGCCAGACCAATGCTACTTGAAAGTTACATCGGATGGGCTACTTCTAGCCCATGCTCAGAGCATGACGTAGTAGATTTTGTGCACAAATGCCATAAATGTCAAGAGTTCTCCCATGAGATCCACATATCAGACACAAGCTCTACTAACCAGTTACAACACCATGGCCCTTTTCCACGTGGGGCCTCTGATTTGATGAGGGAAGTTCTCTCCCTCATGAATAGATCGGTCATAACTTCTTAATCATGACCACATAATACTTTACTAAGTGGGTAGAAGCCATGCCTCTTACCATTGTGCCTAGATGTGTAATCGCTAAGTTCATTATGAACCATAATCATTTATAAGTATGGGGTCCCACAAGTCATTATCTATGATAATGTCACAAATCTTTCAAAACATTGAGGAAGTATGCGAATTGTGTAAAAAGTTTAAGATAAAATCACCATACAACTTCTCTATATTATCCTCAGGCCAACGGACAAGTTGAGGCTACAAACAAGATGTTAAAATCCATTCTCCTTAAGACTTTTCAAGGAGAATAAATGATATTGGCACTTAAATCTCTTTCCAGCCTTATGGGCCTATCGAAACATTAGATAAGAATGCTAATGGGGGTAACCCCCTTTTCTTTGGTATTTGGTGCAAAAGTAGTTCTACCGCTTGAGGTCGAAATACCTAGTCTCTGTATCTTCACTGCTAGGAATTCATGGGCATAAGAAGGCTTATTGAGAGGCTCGAATCTCTCAATTAGAAAGCCTTGATGAAGCTAAGCTCAACATTGAGCAGTGACATAGCATTTATGCTGACAGATATGGCTTGGACAATAAAACAAGAAAGTCTACGAGCATGAAATATAAGAGGGAGATTTGGTTTTAAGACTCGAAAACTGAAAAGACAAAAAAATTGACGAAGGAAGGAAATTTAGGCCCAGGTGGTTGGGTCCATATCAAGTAATAGAAGACTATAAAAATGGGGCATTTCACCTATGTAAACTAGAGGGTGAGGAGTTTAGCGAACCTTGTAAACTCTCTTTACCTGAAGACATACTACGCATGATCTATTAACATTTCCATATGTATATTACTGCATCCACATTAAATTTTCATCTACCAGTTCATTTCATAAAATTTGTGATCAAGGGACTTATTCTTATCGAAATTCCTAAAAACTTCTGAAAAACATTGTAAAAACATTCAAATCATGTCTCTTCAAATCTTCACGGTATCATCAATTGTTTCCAAATCATTTCATCCATCCAAGCAAGATAAGACAAAGCTTTGACAATAACCATACCAAGGCTTGCATACTTGGTTCTACTTATCAGTTTCTTCTAGATTAGGTGTCATTTGCCTATAATTTTTTCTAGAAGCTTCATGGTGTCGCATCTATCCCATATATATATCTTTGGAAAAAAGAACATTTCTAGACATTTTTCCTAGATAAATAAGTCAAATGTAAATCCACAAAAAAAATTTATTTTACACATTTCTTTGCCTACCAGCCTTCGGTGTTGCGCCTACGTCTCTTACTAGTGATGTAGGGTTAGGAAAGGAGAGAAGTGCAATTACTCACCTACGCCTTATCCATGGTGATGAGTCCATATTTCCTACTGGTAGCATGGGGCAAGATGTACGGGGTCTCTTTGACAAATTTGAAAGTTAGAAACAGTTTCATTCAAATGTTGTTAAATCATAAATCAAAACAAAGTGAGTTAGATGTCTAAAATTCCAAAAGAGTATAAAACCCCAAAACTAGATTTTGTCAACCAAGTGGCCATCTACAGATCTAACTCTAGATAAAATGGAAATCATTTCACATTTTATAAACTATAGAAGAAAACTTGAGTAGAATGATGTTATAGTGTCTTCAATTTGGTTTTTTCCAAATCCTTGTCTTTCTCTCATCATTACCATTCAACAAATTTTCTATAACTTGTGCCCGTTCTGGATCTTGGTGTTGAGGCCTCACATATAAATTGGTTGCATGGAGTTAGGAGTGGGGAAAGTTCATTCACTTATCATATCACCCTAATTTCACCACATTTTTCCAAAACAATACGAAGTACTAAAAGTTGCTTAGAGAAACTAAAGTTCAACATTACAATGTGATTGCATTATCATATATCAACATTACAAAAAAAAAGAGAAATTTGAGAACTATCATCCCTATCTAGCTGGCAGCCTTGATGGCCCATGGATCTTGTACTGACACTCCCCTCCCATAGGGGATGATCCACTCATACACTCAAGTCATAATCAATTTGGGGTGACTCAAAGACTGCCCCTATAATCTAATGATGAGATAGAGGTCGTGGTAAGTGTTGCCAAGTATGTCTTCTCGCCACACGTAGATAAAGCCATATGCCTCAATTTGTGTAATGATGGTAGCCCAATAGTCGAGTAGTGTGTCACCTCCCTTATCCCCAATCAACTGCAAGGCCAAGATACCCATGATGGCCTTGCAAATAGTAGGAATGGGAGTAGTAGGAATGGATCGAACTTTGATCCCCTTCTTTAAACCAAAGGAGGTTGAGGCTTCCCCCATATATTTCACCTATAGAGTCATCATGGTTTTGGATCCTACTATCTCTAGAGTTAATCGACTACCCAGTATTAGAACCCCAAGAATATGCTACACATCCTCGAGGGTAATCGTCCACTCACCCCTAGTACCTGAAAACTAGAATGTATTCTGTTATACATCCCAATAAGATAACAAATCACATAGTATGTGACTGGAAGGAGTAACATGGGGCACTAGTATAATCCTCCATATTCTTACTCTCTAAAGATTATTAGTCTCATCTTGATTCAACTGATCCAATATCACTGGGAGCCAGTCACACTCCCTCTTGTGACTCCAACAGATATACTCTTCCTTCTTCTGCATCCACCAAAACACAAAAAAGAGCAAGTTAGTGACATATTTTGAAAAATAAGCTCATCAAAAACATAGAAAAATAGTAAAAATACAATAAAATATAAGTTATCATCGAGTTTTGACATTCTGTTCAGAACCACCACCCAGTGTAGGGTAGTAGTTCCAAGACCGCCACCCTGCTTAGGGCGGTGGTCCTAAACTAATTCGTCGTATGGTTTTGTTTCCCTAAAAACAATCAAAAGTATAATAAAAAGACCATTTTCAATGAAATAAATGACTAATCTAAGGGCACCCCCCTAGAGACTCATCTAAAATAAGAAATTTCAAAAATGATCCCCCCCAAGAAATTTTTTTGACATTTTGACATTTTAGGTTTAAAAACACATAATAGAGGAAAACTAACCTGAGACTGTGCTAGTCAATCTCCCACTCACAGAGGCATGATCAGGATGTCACAAAAAATGTTTCGACTATTATTTCAATGAAAATAGTCAATGTGGGCCCAGAGCTAAAAAAATTGCTTCAATGAATTTGAAAATGAGTTTGTTTAGATATATATATTGTTATAAATTTGTTTTGAGTGCATATGTTCACAAGGATGGAGCACTGGCGTAGGTATATTTCTATATCCCCGCACAAATGGTAAGTCCTCTTTTCATTTTAATTTAGTGTTTATTTTTCAATATTTTATCTATCTGCACTTGATTCTTCTCTTTGTTTTGCAAGTAGCGGGAGTTTAAGAAGTGACATTTCGACACATGGGTGTGTCAAGTATAGCTTCTAACTCCCCATTTTAGGAAATCCATACTTGCACTCTATGTTTTACACCTTTTCATGGCTAAGACACTTCTTCAAGGGGAAATATGTATACACCCAAAATTATATGTGCTACATTGTCATAAAATGGTTACAAAATTCCCCAATGATGATTCATGTCCTTTCATAATGTGTTCGAGTTCCTAAAACCATTCACACTATATATTTGTAGCCTAGATGTCCTTATTAAGCTTTTGCACACTTTCTTCCAACTTCCTGCTTCATTTTGTGCATGTTTTTTCCTTTAGTGCAAGGACCACAGCCCTGCAGAGGGTGGCAGTCCTACGTGCTTTTTCCATAATGCTTCATGCATAATTTTAACACGTATAGTTTCATTTATCTCGACTTATAGAGCACGTTTATGAACCAAATTGCCTAAAAATAGTCTTGATTACTTGGTTTTCCTTCCCTTATCTATTTTTAAATAAATTTAATTAGTTTGAACTGCCTCTTCACCCAATGATTTGTCACTCCAAGTTTGTCTTGTGCGTGAAGGAACATCCCAACAAATTCCTATATATTTCATGCTTGTATTCAACAAAAAGGCCTAAGAATTTTGTGTATCTTGCATAGTATTGCTACCATAATCCTACTGAAAAATGCACAACCAAGTTCTATTCACTTGTGTTATCTCTCTTCCACTTGCATTGCAACCAAACTTCCTTCAAGCTACCATTTCTCAAGCATCTTCTCTTGGTGTTATTCATACATTCCCAATTCCTTGAAGTCATATGGACACACAAAGAAAGAAAGGAATAAATTGAGGGGACAAATATAGATATAACCAGATTTTCCAAATCTCTTTCTTATCCAGGTTGGAATTACTTGTTTGTTTTCTTCATTTGTCAAATTATCAATTTTGAATTACTCATTTCAACTACATATCAAATAGAGTGGAAAAATTGTTCATTTCAATTGATTGAGCAATTACAAATAGAGAAAATCATTAGAAAGCTTGCTCTTTGACATTACCAGGGAATTAGTGGGGAACAATAGCTCTTCTAGGTATATGATTTGTTATCCACCTCTGAGGTATAGTTTGAAGGGTTTTGATTAAATTAGATTAGTATTTTTAGATCTAGATTCATATGCCTTATCAAGTAATTATCTACAACTGGCTGATTATTTGTATTTAGTTTTGTTTATTAGATTAGAAGAATTGCTTAAAAACTAAAAAATATATAAAACATTTGCTTTTATTCAATTAGTTTTATTCCATTGTTTTATTCAGATATTTGTGAAAATACCAAAAACATAGATTAAATTTCCTTTCGTAGTTAGCTTGTTTTATAAAAATCAATTCATTTCATTCCAAATGACCATCAATGGTCCACAATAAGAGAAAATGTTTGGTTGTGATCCATTGGTCCCATAACCCAACGGGCTAGAGTTATTAACCGAAATTGATAAGGGTTTATACTTGTTAGTTTTACACACACATGTTAGGTATTATGAGATGATAGAATAATTAAACACCTTAAACATTACAGCTAATCAAGCGTATGATTATTGGACCACTCCTAACAACATGGTTTTATTACATACATGACCATACAAGGACCAAATCCTCCGTGAGTGTTTTTGTTATGATCACCTGGTCCTGCAACCCAATGGTCCTACTGACCAATTATATATTGACATTGATTTGCATGCATCGGTATTTAGATCAAAAAAACTTCCACCTAATATCATTGCATAATTTTTAGTATTGAACATAGCAGACGATCAGGCTAAGACTTTCTGGACTACACTGGAAAATCACCCATAGTCCATGTGGTTTCATTACACCTCTCTTTCACACTTCCATGACGTTGTCTAGAAATCTATATGAGGCACCTACAGGTCACTTTCCACATGTTCCACAACTAGCAGATAGAATCTCTGAAGATCTCGATATTTACTGGAGCCTTTGAGTAGCTATTATATCATATCAATCCATCAAAATGCTTCATCTTAGGAAAAAATTCCTTACCTTAGACTTGTAGATCCTAATATTGCATATTTAAGGTATAAGGTTTCCTCGTTATCTTGTTCATCATTACCACACATATACCCATTTCTATTCAACACTAGTTTTCTTGGCATGGCCTTGATAAGTTGTGTGTGAAGAAGGTCACATGCTGATTTTCTTTTGTACATTCACCCTACCGATGTCGGTTGCCACCTAATTGACACAGGTCATTGTATTCTCCAACAACCTCATATTTATAACTTCCACTTGAGATTTAAATCTCTTCCTACAATTTTAATATCAAGAAAAACAAACACTACTCTCATACACTTGTCACTAAACCATTAAAAATATACTAAATCAAAACCTTTCTCTAAAATAACCATGCTTTGAAACCAGTTGGTGGGAATTCAGGACTGCGGAATAGTTCTTTGATTCAATAACAAACAAAATCATGAACATAGGATCTGAAAAATTCCCCAAAATCTACAGTAGCGGAAGTATAAAGTAGAATAATCCAAATCAAAACAAAGTAGAAACTCAAAAGACAACATGTACCATGGTTCACCCAATGTGGGCTACATCCATAAAAGATAGATATCTCATATATATAATATAACAATATTACAAACCAAATCTTCATTACAAGAGTACAACACATCTCTGCAAGAGTATCTTTAGCTCCAAATCTCTAAATGGATCTATATGAGTGGACTACAACCATGTCTCCAAAACACTAACATATCTCACATAACCAAGAACTACTCCATCTCTGAACTACAACCAAGATCTCATGTGAATCTGCAAACAAGACCTCTCATAAGGGTCTACTAATGTGTAACCATATATGTGCACCAAGAAGTAAGTCCCTCCTCCATCTCAATGTATCAACATGTGTATACAAGAAGATAACCTCCTCTAATATATCTAGATATTGTCAAGTACTCACAATCTCTCCAATGAGCTACAATAATAGATTCCTATGGACCAACAATACAACATGATCTCATGGATCTACAATACAAGATCTCATAATAACATGTGGATCTACAAGATGAAAAACTATGTGATTTGCATACTATGCAAGCCATTAGCTTGAGACACAACAATACAAAGGAAATATATTAGAATACATAACCACCTTATCACCATTCATATGTACCTACTATTTCCTTCTATTCAACTTCTCTCCATTGAAGCTTTGTCTTCATGCAACCTTTTTCTTTTGTTTCTTCTTCTTCATCTTCAACCAAGGAGAATTAACATTATTCCTCTATTCTTATGTTATAACCCTATTTTTCTAGCTTATATAAGCTTATAAAAACTTAGGGCACCTTAGATATGAATTTACAACCTTTAGATCACCTTTACAATCAACCTTTGAATCAAATCCCACGTCTAAAATAAAAACATAAACACACACGTAACCAGTGTCGGTTCCCTAACTGGTGTTAATTCGTTGATGCTTCCCCATGTCGGCTCCCTAACTGATGTTGGTTCCTCCCAGGTGACCAATTTTGGTGACTATATAAACATACAATTTGAAAAACATGCTACTTGTGAAGAAATTTATTTCCACAACTTAACACTTTGTCTTGTGTGCACAATTGTATGTCATTTTCTTCGTCGACCTTGATTACTTAGTCTACATTGTATTCTTATGTGTTTACTTGCATTTTATAATAAACATTGTTTGCTTAGCTTAAATGTCATATTTTACATGAGTGTTTATCTTTTCTTATAATAACACTTGTTTTCGTATCCACTTATTTTTGTGTGCCTTGGTTTCTACCAATCACATTCCCTTCCCCTTGTAGGAAAAAATTTCAGTGGTTGGTCCTCCTTTGGGCCAAATTCTCCTTCATCGACATTGTATGCACCCTAATCGAGTTGGGGCATCCTATGAGTGAATCACTCACCCATAAAGAGTATACACAACACATCATAGTACTAGTATAATACCTTTTTGTAGATTACGGGGCTTAAAATAAGACTTAGGTCCATGAAATAGTGGCCTTACCGGGATTCTAACACTAGGGGACATACCACACATCGGCCTTACCTAAATTACCTGAAACTAAAGGGCATATCACATAGCGGTTGGGTTTAACACAATCTACAAAACTCATACACAATAGTTTTTATAGAGTAGATAGTCTTTATCACATGTGTTAGTGCACATCATCTGCAGTGGTGTTCCATATAATGGGAAGTAGTTAATGGTTAGAGGAAAGAACCAAAAATTTTCTCCCTAAACTTATTCTCTTAGATTAGTGTGACATCACCTAAAAAAATTGTGCGTATCGACATCATCTACATAATCCTTTCTATACTCTTTCCTCATCACGGATCAGGTGCACATGTTCCTTTTATCACATTTTCAACATTTTCTTATACATATTTCCTTACATGATTTTTATACATATACATGCATATTTGACTACTTGATCGTCTTCTCCTTTCTAATTTTGTGCATATGAGAAACAAGAAGTCAACATCAACAACACCATCAACATGATACTAACAATAGGTACATCACACACACATCAACATCTATACACACATTTCCACCCTAGGTTCATTTTCATCACATTTTACACTTTTGCATATTTATTCTCCATGCTCCATATTTCTTATCACTCCATATTTTTTCTAGTCCCCCAGCATGCTTTCTGCATCAATATACATGGATATCAGGTACGCATATCTATCCACTTTATGTTACTGAGAATTCTTCTCACCAACATAAATTAGGGGGAAATGCAGACACAAAATCATGCACTTTGGATAATTATGTAGTCTCAATTACATATTTCTATTTGCATGATTCCTAAGTAAGAAAAGTATTGATTAACCCATGTCTTTGGCCACATTTCTTTACTTTATGCTTCTACTTTTAGTCATTCAGTCTTACTTGCTCAGTCTTTCTTTTCACCTTTCGACATTTTTCATTCTAGAAACCAATGCCCAACTAGGACGTTGGCACCAGGAACCCCTGTCCCCTTTGGGCACCCTTGTCTTGTTTTTACTTTGGTCACACTTTATGGGTCCTTTCTAGTAATTTGAGCATCTTATCTTTTTGGTAGTCAACATTTTCAGGGTTATTATGAATTCAAGTGAAGTAATCATATAAATATAAAGTTATGTGATCATAATAAGGGACCAAGAACTAAGCATCTACTATCTCCACCTAAGGTTGAATCCATCAAAGACATCTATAGTTCAATTTACATCCATCTAGCTTCATCACAAGGGAAAAAAGGCCGGTTCATCTACATCACACTTCATAAGAGTGGATTATATTATTTCCATGCACACATTATTTACATTCTACAACTATCTATTTTCTCACTATCTACATGCGACTGGTACAAGGGAATTGTAGGAAAAAAATTCCAAACACACACAAAACTCCATTGGGTATGAGATGTAGTGCAATGCTCAGTTATAATTCCATCATTTTGGAAGCTGAGGATAGTTTGAACCCTTCATTTACATATTTATTTCTTAGGGTTTCGTGATTTTTTTTTGGTTTTCACAAGTGATTAAATCATTCCACATTTATAGATAAATTCCACGGAATCAAACAACATACACATGACAAAAGGTGAATAAGTTCAAACCTCTTGTGATACCTCAGAGGATGTTTTATGAGTATCTATACAAACTAGTGCACCCAAAATCTAGACTAGGGTACCCATGGCTGCCCCAATCCTTCTCCAAGTGCCCCATTCTAGTCAAATCATCTAGATCTAAACTTTTCCAGGCTTCTGTGTAACGATCCTCCATATTTTTTCAAGCGGTCTCCACTACGACATGGTCCAACAACCTCTTCAAATCATCTAAGGAATCTTACCCTTATTTGCACATCAGGGTTTCATTATTTATTGCTTAGTTTGCTTTAATATACTTTATTATTTCATTATTGCATTTATTTACTGATACCATAGGATTAGATTAGGCTATTATTTTACATTTTAGCATAATCAATAATATTGTTGATGAGGAAGGAAGACCATTTGATGATTAATTTTTGTATGTTTCATAATCTCAAGGGAATTAAATTTAGAAAATTCTATCTAGTATGTTGACTTTGGTGTAACCTGATACATGAATGGGAGAAAATATTGGTTCTTAATTTATAGAGATATACCTAATAATATACTTATTTCATTGGGTGAAGATATATCCTATAGTGTCTAGGGAATTGGAAACATCTTGTTACCCTTTAGAATACAAGGATGAAAAATAACATGTCCTATATGTCCTGGGACTTACCAAGAATTTAATCTCTAACGACCAACTCTTAGATAACAATCTAAAGGTTTATTTTGATGGAAAATTTGGAATAGTTCCTCATCGAGGATAATACCAAGATCTCAAAAATTATTTCATGAACATTTGTGGTTTCATGTTCCAACTTGATTTTTTCCAAGTAACAATTAGTCACTTCTTGCAAAGGATTTACACTCCTAATTTTTGCACATTAGATATGGCCATGTGAGTTCTGGATACATATATGCACTTATATTTTATACTATGGTGAGATGATTTATTCCACTCAAAAACACACTAAAAAGTCCCTAGTTTTAAAATAGGAAAATAATGATGAACACCATTTTAAAACAATAATTTTCAAGCCCTAAAAGGTTAAATTTTGTGCATGCCAATATTTATGGACATATGATACCTAGTCATGCTGGGTTTTAATAATACAAGCTCTTTTTTATTACTACTCATGAAAATGTGAGTATACATCTTCGGAAAAAATACCGATCCATCAAGACCTTAAATAATTCCAAAGTGTTCAGGGAAACATAAAATATTTTTGAAAACATAACTCTCTACTTAGATCAAAGGGAGATACACTAGAAATGAATTCTTAGCATTGTTTCCCAAAAAAGGTATTTTTTTCAAATAAATATGCCTCACATGCCATAACATGATGGTATTGAATAAAGGTGGAACTGCACTATCATGAAAAATGTACATTATATGATTGTAGATACAAGTTTGGAGAAAATGTAATAATTAGAAGTGGTTAAAACAATAGTTTTATCTATTGAACAAAATTACAAATATAGTTTGTGATTGTAAATGAATCAATAAGAGTAATGGTGAGAAAAAATATAGATCATCTTCATGTTTTAGGATTAAAGGAAAGTATGCACGTTCCCAAAAATAATATAAAAAATTAGAAATGAAATCATAAAAAATACATCTTCTTAATGTACCTTGAAGAAACATTATGT
The DNA here is from genome assembly GCA_019776745.2 of Taxus chinensis. Classification (NCBI taxonomy): domain Eukaryota; kingdom Viridiplantae; phylum Streptophyta; class Pinopsida; order Cupressales; family Taxaceae; genus Taxus; species Taxus chinensis. The sequence goes on along the minus strand of CM034147.1, from coordinate 571,630,780 downwards.
TGTATACTCATGGATTAAAATATAAGAATATGTATATCAAAAAGTATGTTGAGTTTTTTAGAAGAGTGAGTCATATCCATCTTCCACAAGCTCACCTAACAAATAAATTAGTGATGTTGTGAAAGAATAAGGTTATATAATATTTGATGAGGAATGTGGTGATGGGAATGAAGTGATGATCTATTAGGCCCGCCACCCATAATAATAGATCAACATATACCAAAATGGTATACAAATGTGATATGAGATGAAAAGTTGGATGCAATTCCAAAAATACTTGCCACTTGACTAAGCACTCATAATATGGCTCAAGAAAAGGTCAATTTTTCCTTAATGGGTGTATTTATTGAATCTATTGACCCCTCTATAATTTAGGAACCCCTAGATTCAATACCTTACAATGAAGTTGTAAGTGTAAAATATCAGTCATTGATGAAAAAATAACACATGTTATCTTATAGATCTTCCACTAATAAATAATCCAATTGGTTGTAGATTTTATTTTTTAAAGTAAAAAGATATTGAAATGGAGGTGTTATCACATGTATGATCATGGATATATTAAATGGGTAAGGATGGTCGTGGGGGATCATGTGTAAAACCTCGAGGACAAATGTGATTGAGCACGTATGTATCAATTTTAAGAGTTTAAAGGATCTTGACTATTGTAGGAGCATTAATTATAAGGGGTAGACATTAGGTGATGGAAGACACACAATTTCTATGTGTTGATTGTTAGTGCCACTGTGAGATGGTTGAAACCAGCAAATGCTTATATCCAAATTGTTCACATTCTATAGGTGTAATCCTCTTTCTTAAGTAGAATGTAATCCTGGAGCTGAAGGACCAAGTCAACATGTTACGTTGACGGATGGAAGGGATGGAGTATGTGAACTAGAATAAGTTATTTGCATAAGTATGTGCATTATATATTGCTTTGAGGACGAGCTAGAGGAAGATATTGATGACAAAGGTGCTCAGGGTGATGATATCAAAGATAGTCATGATGGTAGTAGTGGGGGATCTCCAAAAAATTAACTTTTGGTTATCTGGACTGTTGGAAGAATTTTGGTGAAATTCTGTTGTTTTGATGTTTTAGAGATTGTTTCTCCTTGTCCCTGGCTTTCCCACTTTGCTACAAAGTCTGGTTCATAATTTTAAGAGTTAAGAATTTTTAACTCCTTTCTTGGACTTTTTCATTTCCTTCTTTCTCATTGTTTTTTGTTCCTTATCTTGTAATGGCTCGTGGGAGCCGGTCCTTGTTTTTACCTTATCTAATAAAAAAACATGGAAAGACTCATAGAAAAGGGGTGTGCTAAAAAATAAGTTCTTGATTATGAGGGTAATTTTTCTATCATAGTTTATATCAAGACCATCATAGTGATATTTTCTTAAGATACTTAGTTTGGATGGAATTTCCACCAAACTTATGTTAAAATTTCCTTCTTAAATGTATACTTGGAAGAAGAAGTCTACACGACTCAATCAAGAGGTTTTATCATACTAAGAAAAGAAGAAAATGTAAGTAGACTCATTAAGTCACTATAGGTCTTAAATATGCTCCACGAGTGTGGTATATCAATATTGATGAGAATATTATTCATCATGGGTTTAAGAGGAATCAATGTCATTTCAATATCTACCTCAAAAAGTAAGGGGGAGATTCTAGTTCTTATTTTCTATGTCAACGATTTAGTCATCACTAACAATTTAATGAAGATGATTAATTAAAAAAATAAATATATCAAGCAATCATTCCAAATGAGTGATATCAAGCTATAACATTATTTTCTTAGAATCAAAGTACAAAAAAGTAGCACCGAATTTTTTTGTCTCAAATGAAATATTCTAATATATTTTTTGAGAGGTTTTAGATGATGGATAGTAAAATATTTTCTACACCTATGGAGGAAAATATTAATTCATCTCATTATGATACATCACAATGAGCATATACCACTCTTTATTTGCAGTTAATCAAGAGTCTCATTCACTTGACTTGTATTAGGCTAGACATCAACTATGTTCTTTTATATATCTTGTGGTTCAAGTAAGAGCTGAAAATCGGTCACTAGAAATTAGTAAAGAGGATTTTGAGTCACATCATAGGAACCATTTATTTTATCCGAGAATATAAGAGTAATGATTAATTATTCTTAATAGGTTATTCTGAGTCAAATCATGCATGCAATATCAAAAACTACACTTCTCGATATGTGTTCTATTTTTATCTTTTCCAATGTTTTAGAGGAGCAAGAATTTTTTGTTTTGGAAATATACCATTGATACATAATATTATGTTGGAGGGTCATATTTATGTGAAGCAATATGGTTATGTCACATACTTGAATTACTTTGAGTATAAAATAAATTAACCATCTTGTATGTTGAAAATTAAGGTGTTATTAAGCTTTTTCGCAACCCAAATTTTTATGAACGAATGAAGCATACTAAGGTACAAGTTCATTTCATATATGATCATGTTCTATATTAAAATATCCATCTCCAATATTTACTAACTACAAAGAAATGTGTGTATGTCCTCACAAATTCACTTACACAAGATAAAATTTAGGATTTCAGAGAGCATCTCTCTTATTCTCTTAAGACCATGATGAATTAAGGCGGGATGGGGTTTGTTATGAATATATAATTCATCATTTCATGTAATGGAAAGTTTTTTTTAAAACAATTTTTTTATATTTCAGGGTATTCATATTTTAGTATGTACCTATAAGTTTGGTAATACCGTAACTATCTCCCCTAATTAATAAGATGAATTATGAGAAAGTTAGTTGATAAATAATCTCCTTGTAATATTTTTCAATGTTGAATTAAAATCATATTTAGTTCACAATTTCATCCTTATGTAAATGTATGAAGTTAAAAATAATTCTAGAATAAATATAGACTTATTTATCTTACTCCAATGATATTTCTTCTTGTGTTTTAATAACAATCAACATTTCTTCCTTCTACAACCGTTACATATTTGAGTGTTCTTTGATCACCAATGTCTTTCTCTTAAACTTAAATTTCCCATAAATTATCATATTCATGATAGAACTTGTAATTTAACTATGTATACATCATTTTAGTAGATTAATGGGATTTTCATTTCTTCATGGGTTAAATTAGTTGTATCCACAAATTTATAGCAAAGAAACCTCCCTAATAGTTTCATAATTTCAATGGTGATTGTGAAACCACTATAGATAAAGGTACTTAAATAATCACCCCTATGGTTTCATATCTAACATGGTAGTTACACGAAAATCACTTTGAAAGAAGTTGAGATTCCAAAACTATCCATTATTTTATCCCTCTAAAAACAAGATAAGTTTAATAACATTCTTTAGTTTATCATAGATATTTTATAATGGATAACTATGTCTCTTTTCCATGAAGTATCTAGCCTTGGATAACCAATTAACATCATATTGTATCCCCCTCTACCAATTTCTCTCAAGTGAATTTTTTGAAACCTTTAGTAGTGTAATAATCAATTGGTATATAAAAAAATATATCTCTCTCTCCCTCCCACACACACACACATGTAGAGAGAGAGAGTGTGTGTGTGAAATAAATAGCCTCATAAACAACCATTGTACAATCTTGATATATCAATATAGAAGATACATACTAGCTATAACCATATCCCCATATACAAAATATACAATGTGTTATTCTCTAAAGATTCTTAACAAGCTACTAATGCATAAAGGGTCACCCCATTATTTGAATCATGGCATAATATGCTCAACAATGTGTTATATAATCACCTTCTAGATATCTAGACTAAATCGGTAATATTTTACTAATATATATAAGCAATGATTACAAATCATGGAAATATAATTTTTTTACCACTATGATAATGTAACCTACTTGGATTCTATATGGGATAAATATTAGAACATATATACCCACCATACTAAAAGCCCTAGTATGTTATGCACATCCTCCAAGGTAAATGTTGTCTTAACCACATCCCATAGTATTATTCATAGGAAGGTATCATAATTATAATGTTAAAGTCTTTATGATAATCACTATCAATTCTATAGCTAGAGGGTTTTTTCATATCTATATAATCCCTCCAACTCCTAATCCACATAATATTTTCTTGTCAAGGTATATCAAATGATACAATAAATTTTCAAACTATGAGATTTAAATTTTCCCCCACTAAACGAATCATCTATGCATATAAAAATTAGAAAAAAAGTTTACTTGATTAGTCTCACACACATAAAAACCTAATCAAATAGTAAAAATATTAAAATAACTAAATAATAACATCATTTATACCACACTATCCATGCTAGTCAAAATACATTACATCATCCATATAAAAATTTTCTACTTAATTAACTGCATTATCCATGTAAAATAAATGCAATGCATTTTCCCTCTAAATGCACAATTACATAAGCCACATGAAATAAATATCCTAATTCTACTATAAATGATATGTTGCAAACACAATATCTGCCATATTGTTACTATTTTGCTATAGTAGCCACTCCATGATTTTGACTCCTCAACATGGCCAACAAAATTAGGTGGACGACCACATGGGTATTTTTAGTATTAAAATTAATTCTCTTAATTAAATTACATCCAAATGCAAAATATCAAAACACACCTAAATTTTGTTGATTCCTTTATTTCTCACATAACTCGGTGAGGAAAGGCGGATCTCCAGCGAAAATCGGACGGATTCAAATGAGAATGTGGAAATACCTAAATCCACACCTTTGGCCTGGAATAAGATACTACAAAGCCCTAGTGCTAAGGTGGGTCCAAAAACTGTTGGACAGTTCACGTGGGAAAAGGACAATGAGGGTGCCACCTTCCTGAGGGTCCCAGATGGTTGTGTTGATAGAGCTTTAAGCAAAACGAATCTCTCCCTCATTGGTAAGTTTCTTGGCTCTAGACCTAATATTGATTTCATTAGAAAATGGGCTTTGAGAAAGTGGAAACCTAAGGGAGCCTTGAGCATTACCATCATGCCAAAAGGCTTTTTTCTGGAAAAATTTAATCAGCAAGAGGATTTGGAATCGGTGCTTCTGGGAGGACCTTGGTGGCTGGGTAATATGGGGCTTTTTTTGAAAGAATGGTATCCTAGATTTGACCCTAATACTGAAAATATATACACCATCCCAATCTGGTGTAGGTTACGTGGACTTCCATTGCATTTTTGGGATGATGAAATTCTGTTAAACATTGCAAAGTCCTTAGGTGCCCCTATCGGGCTGGATGGACCCACGAGAAATAGATCAAGACTTGCTTTTTCTCGTTTCTGTATTTTCTCCGCTATGGATCAGGAGTTTCCGGAACACATAATCTTGAAGTCTAGATATGGGATTTGGACCCAAAAAATTGAGCTTGAAACTCTGAGGTGTAACAACTGTCATAGCATTGGGCACACTGATAAAGGCTGTTCCAAGAAGAAGAATCCTGCAATGGAAGCTGAACAGCCTATGGAGGACCCAGTTCGAAATAAGGATAGTAGGATTCCTAGCAAGAATAGTTGGAATGAAAAGAAAGCTCCTAGTCAGAAGGAGTTGGAATTAAATAGTAATGGAAAAAAAAAAAGAGGCTTTAGAACTCAAATAAGGAAACATCTGGTCTGGCATCCCAAAGTCTCAGCAGCAACTTTTCCTGAAGTACCGAGTAAAGAAAATCAAGAATATCCTGTGAAGGTATTCTTGATGGTGAATGAGCAAGATGGCTCTGTGAAGGTTAATATAGTCCCTACTGAAAAATCTCAAAGAAATTTGGAATTCGAGATAGATAATCTGATGAGTATCACTGAGGAAACTTCAAACAAGGAGTGTTCTACTCCTAAAGAACCATTGCAGAAAAACTCTCCTAGGGGAGATGGTAATTCTGTAGAAGATATACTTCCTTGTTTCAGCAATATATCAGCAGTTTCACTTGCTTGCTTCAGCACCAGAACAACTGATATACACACTTCAGACAGGACTCAGAAAGAATGTGAAGATGGAGAAGTCACACCCAACTTGGATGAGGAGGATCCAGATTCGAGATTCACAAAGGTTATTTCAAAAAATAAAAAAAGAATGAAAGGCTTTGAATTGATCCCAGAATCACTTTACAGTGATAAAAAATAAATAAAGATAACTGGGACACCTCCACATCCAGAACAACTAGATCTTCTGCTAGACGAATAGTGGACTTTGGAGGAAGTACAAAAAGAGGAAGACCCTCTAAAAAGGCTCTAAGAACTAAGAGAACGGAGAGGGACATTGCAGATGGAGTTCAGCGCTAGTTGAACCATCAGACAGTTCCAGCCACCAAATATTCCAAATGAAGATTATTTCATGGAACATCCGAGGCCTAAATGGAAACTCCAAATAGAGAACCATCAAGGAGTTAAGGGACTCTAGTAATCCTAATATTTTGATTCTACAAGAAACTAAAATGAAAGCTAGAACCCTTGAAACTATTAAAAAGAGTTTCTGGGATATCTTTGAAATGGAAGTTATTGACTCCCAGGGAGCTTCTGGTGGGCTGGCTACTTTTTGGGATAAAAGACACTGTACTGGTATGGTTCTTAATGCTAGTATTAATCATCTTGCAATAAAATTTGTTGCTGTTGAGAATAATGATGAATGGATCCTTTCTAACATATATGCCCCTAATACAGTTAGTGGTAGAAGGAATCTTTGGGCTGACCTTAAAGCTTTTAGAAATCAGCATGGTTCTACTAACTGGCTTATTATGGGGGATTTCAATTCTCCACTAAACCCAGGAGAAAAGTTTGGAGATTCCTCCAACTTTTCTATTGGTATGGAGGATTTTGCTAATTTTATAGTTGAGCATAACCTCTTTGATGTGGATCTTCATGGAATAAGTACACCTGGAATAATAGAAGGTTGGGGAAAGAGTTTATTCAGGTAAGATTGGATAGGGCACTAATTTCAGCAAGCTGGATTCTCAGTCAAGACTTTCACCTCTCCTCCTTGCCTAGACTTGGATCGGATCACAATTCGATTGCTCTAAATCTTCTCAATTGGACTAAACCCACCAGAAGCTCTTTCAAATTTGAAAAGATGTGGATGGAACATGACAATATATATGACAAGATAAAATAATGGTGGGAATGGAATGGAGAAGGCACTGCTCAATATAGATTGGTCCAAAAGCTCAAAAATGTGAAAAAGCAAGTCAAAATCTGGAACAAAAGAGTCTTTGGTAATGTTTTTGAGGAAAAAAAAAAGTTAAAGAAAAAACTTCAAGAGCTAGAGTTAAAGATGGATACTAGGGGGAGATCGGCTGAAGACGAAGTCAATGAAAAGAATATTCTTTCTGAGTTGCATATGATCTACAGTCGAGAGGAATCCTTATGGAGACTTAAATCTAGAGCTATTTGGCTTAAAGAGGGAGACATGAATACAAAGTTCTTTCATATGACCACTCTAAAGCATAGAGCTTGTAATAGGATCTTAGAAGTTTCTAAAAACAACAAAAATATCATAAAAGATCCCAATAGCATCAAGAAAGAAGCGCTGGAATTATATAAAAAACTTCTTGAGGAGGGGAATATCAACAACTCTGAAGCCATTTCTTTTATGTTGGAGGCCATCCCCCAAAATAAAATTGAGGAACATAATTTCAGAGATATCCACAAAGCGGTTACACTGGAAGAGCTACAGAAAGCTGTTTTTGCTTTAGAGGGTGATTAGGCCCCTGGACCGGATGGATTTTCCATTAATTTTTTCCAGAAATTTTGGGAAATATGTTCGAAGGATCTCCTCAGAGCGGTGAATTAGTTCCATAGAATGGGTAATCTTCTAAAAGAACTCAATAACACTCACATTGTGTTGGCCCCAAAATAAATGGATGCTAAAGATTTCAAGGACTTCAAACCTATCAGCCTGGTGAATGCCATCTATAGAATTTTTACCAAAATTATTGCTACTAGGCTCCATCTCATTTTGAATGAACTTATCTCAAGGCAGCAGAGTGGCTTCATCAAAGGCAGGATTATACAAGACAGAGTGATTATGGTTCATAAGACCATACATTCAATGGAGAATAATAAAAAGGCAAGTATGGTCCTCAAGTTGGATATGAATAAAGCCTTTGACAAGGTCTCTTGGGCTTTCCTTGACAAAGTCTTAACAAAATTCGGGTTTCCGGAAAAATTTAGAAGAATTGTTAAGGCTTGCATATCCACGGCAGGATTTTTCGTGGTTGTTAATGGTGAACCAGTGGGTTTTTTCACTAGCAGCAGGGGACTTAGACAAGGAGACCCTATCTCCCCCTTAATTTTCATTCTCTTGGCTGACAGCCTCAGTAGAACAATTGGTAAAGCGGTGAATGACGGGCTTTTAAGTGGCTCCAAGCCCACCTCCATCAGTCGAGCTGTCTCACATCAGCAATTTGTGGATGACACTATCCTTCTCCTTCTAGCATCTATCATTGAAGCCAAGGCTACCAAGGCTATGCTAAGGCTCTACGAATCTGCTTCTGGGCAGGAGATCAATTATGACAAAAGCACCATCTTCTTCTTCAACACTCCTGAGAAAAGACAACTTAAAATAGCTAAAACTCTGGGCTGTAAAATAAGTGAGCTTCCATCCACTTACCTGGGACTTCCTCTCGGCACTAGGAAAGTCTCTTGCAAGGTGTGGGATGATTTATTGGAGAGATTCCAAAAAAAATGGCTGGTTGGAAAGGAGCCATTTTATCTAGCGCTGGTAAGTGCCTGCTCATCAAAAGTACTCTCCAAAATCTGCCAATTTATATTATGTCACTCTACAAGATCCCCTCCTCTTTCAGGGATAAGATTGAAAGGATCCAAAAAAAAAAATTATGGCAAGGCATGGATTAGAAATTCAAATTTCATTTAGTGGCCTGGGATAAGGTTTGCACCCCGAAGTTTATGGGAGGTCTGGGTATAAAAGACATTGAGAAAATGAATGAGGCCCTCATTGCTAAAATGGGCTGGAGAATGCTGACTGAGAAACAACCCTGGATAGATTTAATTAAAGAAAAATACCTAAAGCATCAATCTCTGTACTCCTTTCTTCTTGATGAACATCTCCCCTATGGTTCCATTTTTTGGAACAATTTGGTTAAAAGCAGAAATTTCATCAGGCTGGGCAGTAAATGGAAAGTGGGGGATGGTAGGGACATAAACTTCTGGGAGGAAAATTGGTTTAATGGAAATCTCATGGAGAGTTTTGGGATGGCCAAGGACAGTCTTATAAACAAGTATGACATCAAAATAAAGGACTATATTGAGGAAAATGGTACCAGAAAGAAGTGGAAAAAACTTGCTGTTGATAGAAATGATCTGAAACAAATTACTTCCTCCCTTCAAGATCATTTAGAGCTTATTCCATTAATTCAAATGGATTCCAAGGATGAGTTGGTATGGATTAACTCCAATGATGGGAGCTACACTGTCAAAAACTAGATACAATAACTTCTTTCATTGTAATCAAACTGAGTTCAATTGGAACAGGATTTGGATGTCTGATTTAACTCCCAAAATTATTTTTTTCCTTTGGCTGGCTATCAGAGGTAGAATTCTTACCAATGACAATCTGATGAGAAGAGGATTAATAATCCCTAATAGGTGCCATCTTTGTAAGAAAGATTTTGAGGATATCAGCCACTTGTTCATACATTGTGAGTATACCACTAGATTATGGAGTTTTGTCCTTTCTAAATTTGAAGCTCTCTGGGTGATGCCGAAGGATTTCAATCAGCTATGGACTCATTAGAACCCACCCTTTAAGCATTGTGTTGTTAAAAGGATCTGAAAGCTGGTTATCCCTCATTTAATCTAGAGAATATGGAAGGATAGAAATGATATTATCTTCAGAAACAGAAAGCAAAACTACAAGCTTAGTATTGGGAAAATTTCTAATGGTATCAAAGAGAATATTGCTAGATCTAAACCCCCCAAGAACAAGAGATATCCAGAAAATGAAGAATACATTCTTTCCAACTGGAAGATTGGATCAATTAATAGCTGGAACATTCCCGAGAATAGCATTGATAGATCTTTGATTAAATGGCATCCTCCAGATCTAAATTGGTATAAGTTGAACTTTGATGGGGCTTCTAAGGGAAACCCTGGGAATGCGGTAGGGGGAGGAGTGATACGGGATCATAAAGGCAATCTAATAGCTGTGTATGCTGGTAAAATGGGAATTCAAACTAATCATTTTGCTGAAGTTTTATCTGCTCTTTGGGGTATGAGAATTTCCCAGGAAAATAATATTTAGAACCTCATCATTGAAGGAGACTCCCTAAATATCATTAATCTTCTTAAGCAGTGCTCATCTCCAAGCTAGAGCATCAAGGATTTTATTGTAGAGTCCATAAGCATTAGTCATACTTTCAAGAACATCAGGATCATGCATACCTACAGGGAGGGTCATAAATTGGTGGATGTGCTGGCAAATTATGGCATTAATGTCAACCTTACAGTTTGGGACAATAACAACATCCCTAAACAGCTTCAAAACAGCATTCAGGCGGAACTCCATACGTAAGCAATATCTTGAAATGAGTTATGAATTTTGGGTGTGGATCAAAAATACTCCCACACGTGTTGATTTAAAGAATTGGTTAATGCAAATCATGTCTAATAATCAAGATAATGTGAATCATATGGGGAATTACAAGTGGAGATACACGATTTTGAAAATTGCGCATGCGGGTTGTAATGTGACTATTAAAAGATGGATTCAAACCTCCACGGAAACCGAAGGCGGTGATAAAGTGATTGATGGAAGGGAGTGGGTTATTCTCACATGTGATTTTAAACAGGTTCAGATCAGCAGACACGCAGCCGATCATGGGAATAACAACGGCTCTCATTTCCATTTTGGTGCGGATTACTATAGCAAAAAGTGGACTGGCTTTAGTAATCAGTTAGGAATTAGTTGCAAACAGTTCAGAAAAGAGAAGATGGGGGATCCTCCTTGTCAAATTGAGCCTAGTGTGGACCCTGACTGGAAAGACAATATTGAGCTGTGGAGTATTCTTAGCAAGGGTGGCATAACAAACTTCATGGAAAAAGTGCAGGGGCATGACCAGAGCATCTCTGTGCACTTTGCAAAGGATTAGAAGGAGAGGACAGTGGAGTATGGGGGGTAGAAGGTCTTAATCAATGAAGAGCTTATAGCTGAAGTGACCACCTCGGCTTGGAAGGCTTCAGATTCTTTAACAAAAGGGTCGATAAGGATGTGGAAGAGAGAAGATTTGTTGAGGGAGAGGAGAAACTGACCCACTTAACAGTAGGCCTGCTTGTTAGCTCGATACCTCCACCATATGATGAAGTAACCCGCATGATGATACGGTTCATCTCCTTGGAAGGGAGGTTTGTCACTGTTCCTGCGAAACACCTTATTTTTCTTAATCATTTTCGTAGGGATCGTCTGGTTTGTTTCCCCCATTACTTGCTGAACTCTCTTGAATGCTCCATTCTTGAGTTTCAAAAGCATTCCCAGGTGGTTCCTCTGCACCAAGGGCTCATTTTGTTGTTACACAAATTCCGTCTACTCAGGTTTCCTGGTCTCCCATCCTCCCCTAGCTCGATTCCCCCTTTGTCGAGCTCTGCTGCTGCCAACCCTATTTTTCCTTTCTCTGTCCCTACCACCGCTGTTGTCACCCCCATGCCGGCCATTCAGGCTTCTTCTCCCATTCCCCCTTCTGATGCTCCCGGCCCCCACTTGGCCTCTACCTCGCGGAGACCAGTTACCAGGGCTTCTAGAAAGCTTAACCTTAAGACCCTTGCGGTGGAGAAGGGTTCTCATGAATTTGAAATTGCTCATGACCTCCTGCATATCAGCAGTGCCAGCCCCCGGGAAGTGCAATTGGAAATCCCTACAAAAAGGCTGGAAGCCTTAGAGGCAGATATGAAATTGTTAAAGGATGAAGTTAAAAACTTGACAAAATAGAAAGGAAAGAGGAAGGAGGAGGAGGAGGATGTGGATAGCAGCCAAATTGAAGATATTTACAAGAAATTACACTCCTTGGACTCTCGCTTAGGGAAGGCCAAGACTAGGCATGATTACAACATTGCCATCTTTAGGGCGATTGACGAATTTATTGAACAACATGTCAGAAGTGTCTCCAACCTAAGCAGAGTGCCGGAAACTCTTTGGGGTACTGATAAAGAAAGCAAGAAGACCTTGGAGCAGCTGGATTCTAATGACGCTGCCCATATGACTACTTTAGGTATGTTTAAATCCTAGAAGAATATCAAAACCATCTTAGACAAAGCTACTAGGAAGTAGATGCAGTTGTTTCTACTGTCCTTGTTTGTTTTTTTGCGGATCCTTTACTACTTTTTTGCAGTAATTTTGTTGTCCTGTCTCGTTTTGGTAGCTGTTTTTTAGCTACTTTGAGCATCGTTGTAACATTTGGATTTTGATCCTTTTCACTCTGTTTCTCTTGCTTATCTTGGCTTTTAGGCCTTCTTTGTATTCAAGGGTATAGTCCCTTTCAAAAAACTATTTGCCAATAATAATAAAAAACATAACTCGGTGAAAATATTTTTTGCATATTTTCCTTAGGGACTATTCTTCCATTTTTCACCTAACTGTTCATTTCATATTTAAATACAAAATATAAAAACATATTTGATTGTACACAACCTTTTATGCTTCCCCTCATCATATCATGATCACCTCATTACACTTACTGCATCGAAAATCATTTTTGAATCAACTAATAAAAATATCTATGATCGTAAAACCTATTAAAATTGATAAATAACATATTTAACCTCATATTTATAAGCTCTCAATTTTTTGGAACTTTTGAATATTTACACCAAGATTTGTTAAAAACATCATATATTTGTAGATGTAGCTCATGTTGCTAAATTAGAAGAAGTTTCATGACCATGCAATTATAAGCATTTTCTATATATTGAAATAGTTTTTGTAAAATAACAAAATATTCTTATTTTCCAAGCATATAAGACCAAAATTGTAACATTTTTTCACACATAACACCATATTCATCCTTATTTTATATTTATATAGGCTTGTGTGACTAGTTACTTCCCATCAATATGCATTGCATAATGTATAGGTTTTGTAAAAACTCATTTAGCTTCCCTTCCACATTAGTATTTTTGAGTATTTACCTTAAGTAGCATCACTAGAACATATTTTGACTAGTTAGTAGTATCCCATGAGAGATTCATTATGTGTGGAATCATATTAGGTTTTGATATCATTCATTTCTACCTTTTTCTACCATGTCAATATCGCTTTATGACTATTTTATACGTTCTTACATCGCTTTTACAATCAACTTACTACCTCATCGGTATTATCACCTTCACATCTAATATAACACCTTCTTAAATGTCGTGTTCATACTTTCAAGTATTATTTTTATCTCAATGTTGATTCTAATTTTATCTTTATGCCACATTATTTTTGGCTAATGGAATCGAACCTTTTTGTTGTTCTATAATAGAAAATATTACATAATGTGTAAATAATTCTACTATCTATTTAGATTTCACATGAGTTAGGTTTTTTATTTTGTAAGAAAAAATATAAGAGATATTAAATTATTATAAGTATGGTACAAATGTTGTGTAAATTTAGCATCACACTATTTCCTCTTTTTCATCATTTCCTTCTTAATTCAATTCATTAAAAATATATATCTCAAAAAAGGGGATAAATGATAATTGGGATACTTCGATTATATAAATGTAAATATTGTACTTATGTATTTTGATTTTTTGTATTGTATTTTAAAGGAAGTACTTTTTACTTTAGAATATTCATTTTTTTGTGTAAAATATCAATATTATTTTTAGATGTGTATTTTTAAATGTTAAAGTAAAGGTACCAAAAACATGTAACATAAAAGACACATACTTATAAATCTACTTTTTAAAGTTTAAAATAGTTGTTTTATTAGTAGATATGTCTAGTGTAGAGGTGAATCCCACATAAATGGGAAAGAATGAAGAAATAGTCTTCGAACCTTGACATAAATTGTAGATAACGAGAAGAAATTGGGAAGGGCAAGGTGATAATGGGAGTAGGTAAGATATTTTTGTGCTCATGTACCATATAATGATGAAGTATATTTTCCCACTACTAGTGGATCTAGTAGTAGAAAAATAAATTGAGTATACAAGTTCATTGACATAAAATAATATACATAAAAAATCAACACCTATGTTATGATATAATGTTGGTGTTTTGTGTAATATGTGAGTTATACCACAACTCACTATATTTATATAATGTTATATTGTAAGTGAATTAGTAATAATTAATCACATATATGGAAGATAGAAATATTTTTTAGGAATAATTTATAAAATAATACTTGTTATTTTCATGAGTTCTCTTCTATTCACATATATGATCTTTATTATCTCTAAATAAATAGTAAAAGTGAAGAATAGTATTACGAGTTTAAACTATAAAGCTATTTCAAAATTCACATTTGGTATTAAGGTGTCTAATCAGATCCTATGATTGTAAATGATTAGAGTTAAAAGAGGATCTTAAGTTAATGTTTTTAAATATTAAGAATTTTTCAAATATAAGGATTCATGGTTCTAGTATTACTCACCCCAAGTACTATATTAACAATTATCTAGTAAAACATTTTGTGAGACAGGCTTCTCATTCAGATAAATATCACAAGTAACCTACCACCTAAAGACCATAAAATCATGATTTGACATTGTAACTATTGCATTGAACATTCAGATCAGGGTTGAGATTGTATGGCCTATGTTGCGCATCGCAAGAAAAATTTGAGACTAGGAAATAATTTAAATGCCTATCATTTAAAGGAGAAAATTCCATATTTTAAGTATTTAATCTTATAAAATTTATATTTGTATGTATTTAAAATGATTTCATGGTCTCCCCTCTTAAAAATTATATCAATCAAAAATATAGTATGCAACAAGTTTAATGAATGTAACTTTTATTTAGATATTATAATATATGATACAATTTATTTGAAAAATTTTATGACTTGGAAAAAAAGTCCAAAAGAGATGGGTAGTATTTATTGATAACTATAAAATAAATCTAAAAACATAAAATATTTTTAGGACGTGCATCAAATCTTAGGGTTGATTCCAATCAATTCCTCTTTTTCTTGTGTGGGGATTCATCAAGTGCATACAAATCTATGTAAAATAATTATCAGCGCTTCAATCAACCCACGTGACTATAAACTCAATCTAAATCTTCATGTAAGTTAATTAGTTCATATATTGAACTATGCAGTATTCAATGTTTTAATTCTAGTTAATACTTATTATCAAGGTCTAGATGTAATGTCTAATGAGTCTATAGTCACAAAGAGGTGATATATAGTTAATTATGTGTCTATTTTGTTCTAAGTTATAGAATGGTTCTTTCAGAAAAATATTTTGGTCTTTATTTCCACACCTTTAAAGTGAAAATTCAAATGTAATTGATGAATAAAAACTTATTAGTGATAGTTAGTGGAAAATAAAAAGTACCTATTGATTAGATTAAATTATTAGAAAGGAAAAGTAGACATGATAAATCCATATTCATTATTTTCCCGTTACTTTAATATTATGAATTACACTATGTAGAAATGAAAAAAACTTCCACAAAAATTAGGGAAATTTTGCATAAACTATTTGGTGATAAATTAATTAATGTAATATTTTATTCAAATCTCCAATTTTTTAGATTCAAAATGAGTGATGGAATTACTATTTATAGGTACATAGAAGATGTGAGATTACTCAGTAGAAAACTAGCAGAATTTAAAGCTCTACTTAACGAAGAGACATGAAAGCCAAAATGTTGAATATATTGTATTCCAAATACAAAAATGTTACTTTTAATCTTGGTAAAATTTGTTCTCAATCTCTATAAGATATGATTTGATATCTCCTAACTAATGAAAAAAATATAACTAGAAAATATAAAAAAGAGGAAAGTGTATTGTTCTTAAGAAATAATCGTAAAAATATGATAAAAAAAAAAGAAAATATTAAATGGTTTTAATGCAAGAAAAAATGGAACACATGTCATAATTGTAAATTATGAGATAATGATGTTCTCAAAGGAAATATTAAACAAAATTTAATATGGTCATTAATAAATATAGCCAATCATTGAGTCCAAATATTTAATGAGTATTTATAATGGTGGCAAACAATACTTCGATTAAGAAGAAACTAGAGGAAGCAAACAAAAAGGGTTGGAAGTCAATCGATGAACTTTCATCACCTACTAAGGATGAGGCTACACATATGAAATGGTGGCATAACATTCAATATTTTAATATTTTGTTGTTATATGTGAATATTCTTATGGTTTAACATTTTTTTAAGATTCGTCCTCTTAAAATCCTATTGTTTGATGGAAGGATAAGATCAAGGTAAATTCAACATGGATTATTGTCTAGATATTTCAGGAATTTCGGGAGGTGGAATCTAGGAACTCGAGAGATAAACTTTAATGATGGTTATGAGACAACATGTTGGATTTTTACCTAGCCCAACTATTTCTTTTAGAGAAAATATACTACAAAATATAAATTGTTCTAACATGTTCAAAATAAGGGGGGTAATGTTAAGAATTAGTTCTTCCTATGTTAATGTTTTGTGTAACATGTTCACACTACTCTTTATGTCAATTGGGTGTTGCTACTTGTAAATGGAATTACATTTCAAGTACTATAATGACAAGGAACTTTATGTTAGGATTTTCTCCTTAATGTTGTTATCAAAGTGTGTATCCCCGATGTTTATGGAAAGCGACAAGTAGATCTTGAAGTAGAAAATGTAATTAGATTTAAATTTCATATATAATAAGGGTGATATTATAAGTGTGATCATTTTATTAAATATAGGACATGTAGTTCATTCCCTTGCATGGAAAATTTTCAAAGGGAAAAAATCATTTTAAAAAAAAAAGCACATGGATGATCATATTTGCATTGAAATGAAATTTAAAAATGAAAAAGAAACACACTGATAAATTAAATGAGATAGTCTTTAGTAATTTTTAAGAAAAAGACATTCTAAAACCATTTTGAATTTTTTGACAGGACGGAGAGAAATGAGTCTCAAGTGCAAGTAGGAGGAAGAAAAGGAATTAGTCATTTTCGTCGAAAATATTTCCTTTGGTTAGCTTAATCAGTCATTGTTAGAACTAAAGAAATAGTTCTTTTGTTTCTTCAGTTCACCACTTTACCTTTGTCGCACTTCACTAGAAAATTAGGTATATCATGTTTGAGTTGCACTTTCATAAAATTTATCAGGTTCATTTTTTCTCCACTTCATTACATAACCAATATAAGGGCATGACATCGGATAAACTGGAAGCTTTTACACGGATGGAACAAATCCTATATCCTTTGGTTCTTCTTATCCTTTGATCCTAAAAATGGAGGATAAGTCGCGCATGATGGAAACAAGTGGAATAGTTTGAATGTTTCACGCATTTTTTGAATAGTCATAATCACCGATAGGGGTGACACATTTTGGTGTTAGTCATTATGTAAAGTTTGGTATGTACACTAGGAATAGTTCCACTGTTCTTGTGCTTTACCTCCCACCCTCTGTAACTAATCCAAGCTATAGTGATTTCAGTCCCAGAAGGAATACTGGGAATTGATCCCTTGTCTCCATTATACCCTAATCACCCACATCCCCCACTTTTCAGAAAAGTAGAGCCCAAAAGGCCCATGGAGAATGGTGTCAAGGTTCTTCTAGTTCCCCAAAACTGTGCAATAACTAAACTACAAATTAGTCATACGAATTAATGGATGAGTCCACAAGTTCCGCAAAACCCCAACTAGGATGGATGTAAGGCTATTTCAATAGAAACCCATGAAAACATAGGTTTTAGAGGGAGAACAATGCAATTTATTGCATCTACAGGCATTCAAATGCTTCAACCACTCAAATTTATTGCTTAAGGGTGCACATGCCTTGTCTTGTTCTCTAATGGCACACAAATCGGAGGAAATGAAGGATTCCCGTGTTGAAAAGTCAAAAATGGTGGTTATCGGTCCTTGATAGGTGGAAATGGGCCATTTATGGTTTTCTAGTCACCCCCTTTCTCAATCTCATTCTCTATTTACGTTAGTGCTTATGCACATGAAAAACCTTCTTCTCTACTGGATTTGGAGATCTTCCTTATATATTTTGCAATTTCTATACCTTCGTACCTTTGTGACTTAATTTTTGTAAGTTTTTTAAACCGATTATATGGAAATGAAATTGAAAATTCTTTTGAGTGATATGTCATTGTGGTTCATTCCTTCAAATACAATGTATTTGATGTGAATCTCTTCCCTCATGCTTTCTTTTGAATATATTCACTTGTATTTTATAAAACTCTATTTTTCTCTTAGATTCATGCACGTGTGGTTTCATTTATGTCTCTACAGGTCATATTTGAACTTTGCTTTAGCTTTGGTGTATGACCCTTTTTAATTGTTTCGAATTTTCTCTCTTCTCAACCTTGGTCCCTAATTTTATTTTATTTTAGGCTTAGTTTAGTTGCACTTTTAAGTTGTGGGTTAGCTTGTAGTGGGCTAAAATATAAGGAACCGACCTTCTCTGGAGCTTTGTCTCACTTTGCTAGGTCACACACTTAGATAATACCATGTTATCCAAAATTATTGATCTTCCATGACCAAATCAAGGGTGTTAATTTTTATGCTAATAGTTTTGACATGTTTGGTGGGACTGTACATTAAAAGATTTGATATCATATTACTAGTATTGGTGTGTATCTTAGAGATTTACAATGTTTTGAGGCTTATGAAAAACACATCTAGTGACTCCCAACAAGGTATCTACTAGTTTCAGCAATCAAGTCTCCCAATTTCCTGAGAAGAGTTCAAAAAAGACAAAGGATAGAATGTGGAGAGAATTTTGACTACTTGCAATTTTCACCAAGGAGTAGAAGAAGAGGAAGATCGGTTCAAATATCACCATCACCTCCAGATAGATTTATCTCTAGTACTCATCCTATTTGGCCTTTATTCATATCTTATCTGGTTCTATGACCCATTGTATTAGGTAGATTTTGGTTAATGTTATCAAATGTAGAAATTACCTAAAACTAAAAAATAACAACATTTATTGATACTTGCACTGAAAGTTGCAATGCCAGGATGATTGAAGGTGGAAAATCAAATAATGCTCATCATTTCATATTGTGGAGATACTTGTAAACAAATACAACTAAATAAATCTATTAAATGGATAAGATAACGAGTTTCTCAGCATACGTTGATCCCAAGAATCCAAAGGCTATTCCTTGAAGGATGTTAACTCGTTGATATAATTAAGTGGATTTGATAAAGAAAAGATAGATGATATAAGAAAAGGAAGATAAAAATAAATATGGATAAGAATATCATGTTTAGCTTCATAGGTGGCGTAGGTAAAGGTTGTGGCAAGTTTTAAGTCTTCGATGTAGTCATAACAATACTCCTCGGTTGCTTGTTGTATCTCGTCAAGTATATTAAATTGTTCTTATTGTTTCACTCGGAAATGCTTCGTTCCTTTTAGAAACAGATAAGGTTAGGGTTAGGAGGAATACCTGTAGAATGTCGAGATAATGTGCGCGTACCGTAGAGAAAGATCAGGTTGACTGCGGAGAACTCCTTTTTGTCTGGGAAGGACTACCTGCAAATAAGAACACAAGACCACAAGATTTGATTAAACAATAAATGAGGAAACTGCCTTGGGCCCAGGAAATGTAAAACTTCCTTTCGAAGGTGGTCATTTTCCCTGCTAACGTGAATTAACACAAAAGACTGTAAAATATCAATTAAATTACTTGGCTGAACTGGGTAGGGAAAAGGCTATTTTTCCTGGTTTTGATCAAAGGAACCGATGTCGGTTACCTATAACCGATGGCGGTTACTGATAACCGATACCGGTGGGTTCTAGGATCTTCTGGGCTGGTTGTGGTGTTTGTAATGGCTGGTTTTTGGATAGTATTAGGAAATGGGATGGTTAGAAACTAAAGAATGATAGTTAGAGGCAATGGTACGTTGGATAATGGATTCAGAAATGGATTTAGGAGCACTGAGATCCAAGAAGCATAAGAAATGTTATAATGGAGGACATGCAAGATGTAACTTACTGGTTTTGATGAAGGTGCAAGTTGATCTCCTTTGCTGTAAACATGCCTAGTATTTTCACTCGTCTCTGCTTGGTCAAGTGAAGATCTGGACTCTGTTCCTCACTCGCAATGCCCTCGCTTGATCCAGAAATCCTTCGACTGATCCCCAAAATGAAATTCCGATCCGTTGTTTTGGTTTGGGAAGCCCATTTACAGGGAACTGATGGCGGTTGCGTAACCGACGGCGGTCGAGTAGGAACCGGCATCGGTTAGGAAAAAGTAGGCTATTTTTAGTAAAATAGCCCACCTTCCCTGTTTTTCTCCCGAGGGATTAGTTGCGGGCTTGGTCAAGTGGCTAGAAGGTCGGCTTTGGGTGCGAGTAAGGAGGCATTAGTTATGGATGTGAGTCTAGACCAAGTCATGGGTCCTAATTAGGTTAGTTTAGGGTTAGGGCTAGGTCATGGTGAGGTGGCCAAGTGAGGTGGCGGGTAAGGCGATGTGGATTTATCAATTATGAGGTAATTAATAAATAATTGTGTAAGGTTTAGGTAATGAGGTTAGGTTGTGAAATGGGATGCGGGTCACAAGGGGTCGTAAGACACGAATTTGGTGTCTACATTAGCCCCTTATTGTCGTGTAGCTTGTTTTGTTAAAGCTGCGCGAACAATAATATGAAGTGGTTTCTCATGTTAAGGATATAGGTAATCCCCCTCAAATCTATCACCGATGGAGTGAACGGGAAATCAGGGATAGGGTTGATAAAGGGTACATGTTGTAGAGAGGATGGTAAGGTGGTAGGGAAGGTCCAAGGAAGCAGACGCATGTAGAAATGCAACAGTACGACTAGGGTATATGATTTGACGAGCAAACCAGCGATGTATAGGCAAAGGTCGATAGTTTATCCAAACAAGGGTGATATAATCCTGGTATCCAAGGCATAGGAAGTAGCTCCAGGGTATATAGCAGGTAAGGTACAGGAACGTTTAGGCATGTTCGGCAGTACCAAATGGTTGGTTTGGTTGAGATAAACGTCACGGTCTAGGTCTAGACAAAGTTGGTCGACAGATCAAGTCAAGGACCCTAATCGTGCTAAAACACGAATAGGTGAGCTCGATTGAACACAAGGTACATGATGGATGGATAAAATAAAACGTTGATTGTGGGTATGGTATGGAAGTGATACGGCCTTGGGTCGGGCCAAGTTGTTGGGTTGTGGCCTTGGGTCAGACCATAACGGTAGAGTGAGACCTTGGGTCGGGCCAAATAAGTGGGTTGAGGCCTTGGGTTGGGCCAAATGGTTAGGGTGAGGCCTTGGGTCGGGCCGAATAGGTAGGGCGAGGCCTTGGGTCGGGCCAATTGGTAGGTTGAGGCCTTGGGTCGTGCCAAATAGGTAGGGTGAGGCCTTGGGTCGGGCCGATTGGTAGGTTGAGGCCTTGGGTCGGGCCGATTGGTAGGTTGAGGCCTTGGGTCGGGCCAAATAGGTAGGTTGAGGCCTTGGGTCGGGCCAATTGGTAGGTTGAGGCCTTGGGTCGGGCCGATTGGTAGGTTGAGGCCTTGGGTCGGGCCAAATAGGTAGGTTGAGGCCTTGGGTCGGGCCAATTGGTAGGTTGAGGCCTTGGGTCAGGCCAAATAGGTAGGTTGAGGCCTTGGGTCGGGCCAAATAGGTAGGGCGAGGCCTTGGGTCTGGCCAATTGGTAGGTTGAGGCCTTAGGTCGGGTCGGACCAGTGAACAAATGTTGTGCAGCAAAGGTGGACAGAGGCGATATTGGTGAAAAAGAGGCAAGGAGTAAAGAACTGCAAAGAATGGGGTGAAAGTTGGGTATCAAACCGATGTCGATTCCACATGACCGATATCGGTTAAGGGACCGATACCAGTTTCTTAGGGCAAAAAAGAAACCGACATTGGTTAAGGTCGAAAAACCTATAAAAAAAAATACGGCCTGTCATTGTCACTTTTGTTATTTGCAATCCAAATTGACTTTTCTGACGTGGAGAGTTGATTTGGAGGGGTATTGAGTGAGGTGGAGCTATTTGATTGGTGGAGAGAGTTGATAGTGGGCCCGAATAGTTGAGGAGGCAGCAGGTGATTGGCCGGGGACCCAGCAGATCAGGATTGGAGCCATGGCACAGGCAGGAGGAGCTGGAGGGGCTGGACCAGCTGGACCGCCACCACCCATCCCACCACGACGACGTGTCGTCGTACCGGTAGGTTCTAAACTCTTTATTTTATGCATTTGGTTGTATTAAGTGAGATTGGGGGTTTGGGTAGGAATTTAGTTGTTTTAGGAAATGAGGAGTAAAATAGACGTAATTTGAAAAAGAGAGAGGGTAGATAGGTAAGATAGGGTAAGGCGGCTAGGTGTGTAAAATTTAGGGGTGTTTGGGTGGGTAGATGGGTAAAAATAGTTGAAAAATGGTTTTTGGGGGCCGCGCGGGGGGTTCGGCTCGGGCAGGAGACATTGACCGATGTCGGTCACTAGGCGACCGGCATCGGTCGAAAAAGGATGGTAAGGTTGTGTTTGGGGGAAACCGGTGTTGGTCGCGCATCGGCCGATATCGGTGGGGTTGGGATGGGTGGGGGATTGTTGTGGGTTGGGTGGTTGAGTGGGTGGGTTGGGTTGGGTTGGTTTAGGGTGTGGGTTGGGTGGGGTTGGTTTAGGGTGTGGGTTGGTTGGGTTGGTTTAGGGGCTAGGTTTTTGTGGGTTGGGTGGTTGAGTGGGGTGTGTAGGGTTTAGGGTTTAGGGTCTAGGTTTTTGTGGGTTGGGTGGTTGAGTGGGGTGGGTTGGGTTGGGTTGGTTTAGGGTGTGGGTTGGTTGGGTTGGTTTAGGGTGTGGGTTTTTGTGGGTTGGGTGGTTGAGTGGGTGGGATGGGTTGAGTTGGTTGGGGTGGAGAAGGGTGAGGTGTGGGGTTAGGTTTTGGGTGTTACAAAAGGGGGTTTAGATGGTAAAGTAGATGTTATAATAAAGAGTGGGTCTAAGAATGTGGGTTGGTTTTACAGGCACGTCAGCAGTTGACGATGCGTGATAGGATGCCTCCACTATTGAGTCGGATGAGGCCACACATATCTGCGGCGCATTGGGCCATCATGCGCGAGGTGGGACTCGGCGGGGTCCAGAGCGATAGAGAGAGATCACATCTGATGGTCGCCCTCATCGAGAGATGGATTCGCGCCAATGTGGTTCCATCAGGCCGACCGGGAGATGACGTCACATTAGAGGATAGTGTATCGCATCCTGCGGCTAACGATCGAGGGGAAGGCCATTTTCCAGGTAGATTCCAAGACTGCCATGGATAAGCCATACTGCAGGTTTTTGGGGATCGCAGCGCTTCTTACGTATCATAGCGCGAGCATTGGATATGGTGAATGTACCGCGCACACGCGCACACAGACATGGAAACGGCTTGGCCGTAGTTGATTGATGATAGGATTCACTGTTCGCCCCTCCCCAGGATTCAGAGGATAGGAGGCCGCTTGGAGGCGCTTCCCATGGGCATTGGGATGGGGGGTGCTGTGGAGATGGTGGAGGAGCAAACCGTTTTGCATTGGACACAGTGTATCTGGTGTAATTAACAGGGAGTATGGGCTATCGCCGGAGGAGGGCGATTTGGTATTTGTTCACAATTTTTGTTGCATGTTGGGCATACGAGACATAGTATGCACAAGGCCGTAGGGGTACCCCAAGCAGCACAAGGGCCACAGGTCGTATACCGATATGGTTTCAGAGGTGGTTTGGGCGGTCGTGGCCAGCAGATCAGTTGTGGTAGGTCGGGATGTGTCTATTATAGAAATGTGAGAGGGCTTACGAGTAGTAAGAACATTGGTATGGCGACCCTACAGAGGTCACCAGCCTGGCAGAGGAAGAGCATGCCGTTACAGCTGCGCTGATCCAGTATACATTCTGGATAGCAGGACGGAGGCCGGGAGAGTACACGCGGATACCCCTAGAGAGGGGTACGCAGGCAGAATGGGGCTGCGACAAGGACCGAGCCACCTCCTTCCCTCAGTATAGGAGGGATGATGTAGAGGCCCCACTGCCAGCGCCACAGCCTTGGGATCCAGACTGGTAGCGGAGAGACCAGAAGGGAGGGTTGTGGATGAGCAGGTGCACCGGGAGTGACGCATACAGGGTAGGTGGGCTGGGCAGCGAAGCCAAGCGAGCGAGGATGAGGATAGTACGCCTGCGGCAGCTAGGGACTTTGCACCATTATTAACAGGCAGAGAGAGATCAGCATCGGGCGGTAGGTTGCAGCTATTAACAGGGAAAGTTGGCTGACGGAACCGGCACAGATAGGGGTCTACAGGGGAAGCTGCCCAGGTCAGGTACAGGCATAGGAAAGCACCACACCCGAGCACAGCCACAGGTACAGCGTACAGGTACAGAAGATGTGCGAGCGCAGCAGCCACGCCACAGCCCCAATACCAACACGCCCACAGGTGTGTACAGGCAACAGGAAAGAGTCCACCACCAGCACCACAGCCACAGGGCAGGTTACAGGGCTCAGGGGGTAGTGTGTGGTGCCAGGGGGACCATCACCAGAAAAAAAAAATTCTTCAGTGGCGCGAGATCGCTATATGGAGGTTGAGAGCAGAGAGGCCCGAATTATCAGGATATTTCGTGATGTACGAAGTACGAGTTATCAGGCATATGCCAGTCATAGCGAGTAGAGACCGCGCACCGCTAGAGGATCTCAGGGAGGAGCAGCACAGATGGTGGCGTCCGGACAGCAGGGAGGGAGAGGCACCAAGGACAAGCGGGGCGATGGGGAAGAGGTGTGTCGAGGGATCGGTTGGGGAGAGTGGTGATAGATCCCCGACATGTGGTGTCATAGGGACAGGGGAACCGGTCTGTGAACCGGTTGGGTTGGTTGATAGAGGCATGCGTGCCTGTACACTATTCATTGTTTTGATTCATTATTCTTATAAATTACCGGCCTGCGAGCCGATACGGGTTGTAATATTTGGATACCGGCCTGCGAGTCCCGAGTATATTTTGATATGAGAGACGGCTTGCGAGCCGAGTCGAGATTTTTGGTAGGATTGCGGCCTGCGTGCCGGCTTTGGATTTATGAGATCACAGAGGCCGATGTAGGGCACATTGTATTTTGAAAATTGTATATATAGAGAGACGATGTTTCGTGTTGTTGATCTACATGCAGCGAGAGTGTTCAAAATGTGTTGAAATATGTGGTTAATGGTGTAATAAATAGAATGTGTGATGAGTTTAATGACATGTTGTAGATGGATGATGATGCATGTTTGTTTGTTTGTAAGTTATATATGAATGTCAGGTTATGTGATGAATTGAATTGGTGGTTGTGACATGTGACATATGTAACTGCTGAGTTGGATCAAATGATGTTGTATAGATTGAAGTTCTTGATATCCGTAGTTGATGTGTGTGTATTGTGTAAAATAAATAGATATTAATGAAATGTAATGTTAGTATGTGGGGGATGAAACAAAGTGGTAAATTTGTGTGGTGTATTGACAGGAAACGAGGCAGCGTGACAAAAATTAAGGAGAAATGAAGAAAAGGACGCTGTTGAGAAGATAGGTGTGTAACCGATATCGGTAGGGAACCGATATCGGTGTGATAGACCGATTGATCGGTTAAGTAACCGATACCGGTTATTTAGTATGAGCTTTTCTAAACAATAAGAAAAGCTAGGGTGGCGCTTAAGTTGTAATTTAGGAGCCAGCCAAGAGGTTAAATACGCGAATACGCGACGCTCTTGACGACTGAGACAGTATTTCATGAGAGATTTGGGTGAGAGAGGAGTGAAAAGAGACAAGGAACGTAAATGTGATCGAGGTTCAGAAGGCAGCAGACAAGTGGAAAAGGGTGGTGATCATGGGCGAACGAAGAGAGAGAGAAAGCATCCGCAGGGCAAGGGACATGAGGGGAAGACAAGGGCCCACCTAAGCTGCTGCCAACCCAGAGGTATGGTTTTGTTTGGATTTGACTACTGCATGTTCGTGAATAAGATGGGGAGAGTGGGTGGTTTTAAGGGCACGTTAGCCGTGGACGATGCGTTGATAGAGCCTCCCCTGTGCGTCGGATGAGGCACACATATCTGCGGACCACAAAGAGCGATAGAGAGAGATCACAGTCTGAGGTAGCCCTCATCGAGAGATGGGATTCGGTGGGCCAATTGTCCATCTGCCGACCGAGGGAGAGCCGTCACATTAGAGGATGGGTATCGCATCCTGCGGCTTAATTGACGAGGGAAGAGGAAATTTTCCATGTAGATGCAAGACTGCCATGGATAGTACTGCCGTTTTGGGGATGCAGCCGCCGCTTCTACGTATCATAGAGCGAGAGCAGTGGATATGTGAACGTACGCGCACACGCGCACAAGACATGGACCGGCTTGCCGTGTGATGATGATAGGGATCACATGCGAGCCCTCCGGATTCAGAGGGAGCCGCTTCCCATGGGCGTGATGGGGGATGCTGCTGGAGATGTGGGAGGAGCAAATGTTTGAATGGGCACAGTGTATCTGGTTGTTGTCATATAAGGGAGTTAGGGGCTATCGCGGAGGAGGCTGATTGGTATGTCACATTTTGTTGCAATGTTGGGCATATCGGAGCAATTGTATGAATCAGGTCCATAGGGGGTTACCCCAGAGCCAGGGGCCAAGGTGGTATACCGATTATGGCTTTCAGAGGTGGTGGGGGTCGTGGGCCAGCCACGAGAGTGTTTGTAGTCGAGAGTGATTATAAGCCCACTGCTAGAGCGCCTAAAGTAGTAGACATTGTATGGAGACCCTACAGAGGTCACCAGCCTGCAGAGGAGCTGGAAAGATGCGCTGCTCCGTATAATTCTGGATAGCAGAGGAGGGCCGGAGGAGTAGAGAGGTACCCATAGAGAGGGGTGTACGCAGGAGATGGAGGCTGCGACAGGACGAGCCACCTCCCTTCCCTCATTATAGGGGGAGAGTGTAGAGGCCCAATGCCAGCGCCACAGCCGTGGGATCATGCATGGGTAGAGGGGAGACCAGCAGGGCGTGAGGGGTGGATTTGAGGATGATGCCGGTGCACGGGAGCATACAGGGGTATGGTGGGATGGGCAGGAGCAGCGAGGAAGTACCGCGCGCCGCTAGACTGGCACATTAAAGGCAGAGTAGAAAAGAGAGAGAGAAGATCAGCTACGGGGGTAGGTGCAGCTATTACAGGGCCAGTTGTCTGTGCACAGCCAGATAGGGGTCTTACAGGGAAGCTGCACAGGATCAGGTACAGGCACAGGACAGCACCACCACCAGCAGCACAGCACAGGTACAGGTACAGGTTACAGGCACTGTGCGAGCAGCAGCAACAGCCACAGCCCCAGATCCAAACCCCGGCGAAACATGGTGTAGGTACAGGCAAAAGGCCAGAGTACCACCCACAGAACCACAGCCACAGGTGCAGGTGACAGGCTCGGGGGTATCGTTAGGTGCAGGGGACCAGCCCAAGTCCTCAGTGGGCGCCGAGATAGCTAATGGAGGTGAGAGCAGAGGCCCGATATTATCAGGATATTTTGATGTTGTAGTACCAAGAAGTCGAGCTCAGGCATATGAGCCAAGAGTAGAGACTCGACAGCTAGAATCTAAGGAGGAAGGAGCAGCCACAGATGGGTGTCCGGGACAGGCAGGGAGGGAGAGGCACCACAGGGGGACGCGGGGAGGGGGAGGGGAGAGGTGGCGAGGGGCTGGTCGGGGAGGTTGATAGATCCCCGACCTGGTTTTGTATAGGGACAGGGCAACGGTCTGTGAACCGGTTGTATGATAGAGGCTGCGTGCCTACACTTATTCATTGTTTTGAGCATTTATTATTATATTACCGGCCTGAGAGCCGAGTTAAGGTCGTAATTGATTACCGGCCTGCGAGCGAGGAGATTTTGATATGAGAAGGACGGCCTGCGAGCCGAGTCGAGCTTTTGGAGGTTATTGCGGGCTGCGTGCCGGCTTGGTTATGGTATGAGATCACAGAGGCCGGATGTAGGGCACATGGATTTTGAAAAATTTGTATATATATAGAGACGATGTTTGCATCAGCAGTGTTCCAATGTGTTGAAATGATGGTTAATGGCTGGGGGAATTCAATAGAATGGTGATGGTTAATTGCATGTGATAGATGGATGATGTTGCTGTTTTTGTTGGTGGTACGTTATATAGAATGTCAGGGGGGGTTTAAATGTGATGAATTGGTGGTTGGACATTGTGATATATGTAATGATGCGTGGATTCCAAATGATGTATTAGATGATAGTTGCTGATATCGTAGTTGATGGTGGTGTATTGTTTGTGAAAATAAATGATATTAATGAAATGTAATGTTATAGGTGGGGTGTGATGAACCAAAATGTGGTCAATTGGGGTAGCCGGCAAAGAGGCAGCGTGACAAAATTAAGTGAAGAAATGAGGAAAGGAAGCATGTTGAGAGAAAAGATATGTGTGGAAAACGATATCGGTTCGGGAACGATTACGGAGCTATAGCGATACTCGGTTAAGTCAAAACGAACCGGTTTATTTAGGGATGAGCTTTTCTAAATAGAAAAAGTAGGTGACACTGAGTTTTAAGTTAGAGCCATGCAAGAGTAATACGCGAACGGCGACGCTTTTTGACGACGAGACAGGTATTTCAGAAAGAGAGTTGGGTGAGAAGGAGAAAAAGAGACAGGAACGTAAATGTAATCTCGAGGTTCAGAGGCAGAAAGACAAGTGAAAAGGTGGTGCTCATGGCCGAACGAGGAATCATCAGCAGGCAAGGAACAATGAGGGGAAGACAAGGGCCACCTAAGTGCTGGCAACCAAGAGGTATTGTTTTGTGGTGATGACTCTGCATGTTCGGAATTAAGATGGGGGAGAGTGAGAAAGTAGGGTGGGTAGAATGAGAAGAAAACATGATAACACGGGTTGCAGGTGAGGAAGTGTACAGGTAGGCAATCATGGGTCCAGGTTGTTTGATGTTAACACCCCATACCCGCGCAACGATTGTCGTAGGTGTTGTTTTGAGGGAAGGTGATAAAATTGAAAGTGAACCGGTAGCGGTTAGGGAGAGAAAGGTATCGGTTATTCCACCGATATGTTATGTATAAACCGGCTCCGGTTACTGGGAGACCTTTCCATCATGTTTGAACCCGACCTAATGGATGGAATGGTTGTTTGGTGTTTTGGGGTATGCAGGCAGAGACAGGGTGAGGATGAATGATAGTGACAGGGCTATTTTGTCGTCGATATGCAGCTGCTGTACCCCCAGTGGCAGGACATTGCTAATACGTTTGGGGTAAGTGGAATAGTATTATTCCCGAAGTCACACGTTAACCATGTTATGTTTACAGGCCACTGATGGAGAGATGAATCCTGAAGACCAATACCTTCATCTGCACCCGTTGACAAAAATGAAGAACTTGGAAGATGGTGCGTTATATGAGGACTCACAACAGGAGAACCCAGTAGTATATCAGGCAATACTAGCGCGGGGCGGGCAGCGATAACAGAAGTGTTGGTTCATCTGACGGGCCTGAACCACAGTGAGGTTTGGTCCCTCACAATGGCGGTAATGTCATGCAGCACACCTGAGGGAGGAAAAGGTTAGCCAGTGATTTATGATAGCGGTAGGGTATTATGCGTTAGAGGGCCGAAGGGGGGGAAGATTCCAAAGGCAGGATGGGTGGTAGTATTGGGAGATGATAGAAAGGAACGGGACTTGCATGAGGCCACCTGATATTTGGCGGAGGCTAACAGGGGTTTATGGGCTTGAGGGAAAATAACGGACAACGTTGGATTTGCTCATACGTATACACTGTTGGCATTATGAGACCTTGTTTTGTGTGACCAATAGCCGACATACAGGGCCGGAGCGACCAGGATACGAGGTGGGATTACGACGATGGGTCCAGCAGAACAGAGGCAAGATCCAGGCGTGCCGGGTGCCATTGAGGTATTACAGGTAGGTAGGGAGAGGTTGACGGTGCGGAATCGGTTGGAGGGCCCTAGGGAACTATATGGTAACCGAGAACATAGTGAGGCGTTGGAGGTTGTAGACGATTTGAGGGGATCGGGCACAGGCCCGTGTGAGGGGGGAATATGAGAGGCTTCCCATAGATCACGTGCGGCGACAATTTGGATTGTGCAGGAAACCACAGGCTTAGACAATATATGAGGATCGATGCCGAGGCGATTCTCACAACCCCCCGGGCATACACCTCCAGAAGGGCATTCGGGAGTAAGTGCCTTATTGCACGTGTGTAATGGATGCAGGTAAGGACAGGAGGCCTATAGATTATGGTGGTGCTAGGAACTGCGAGGTGTACTTGAGCGCCCTGACAAGCGGTCTTGATACAGCAGAGAGGGATCTCTGCAGGGCATTGGTTCAGCAGCCCAAACCCAGGTTGAATGACGACAAGAGGATGTTAGGGTGCAGCGTACGGGCGCTGCGACTAGAGCTGGAGTTCTCCCATGCGCGAGGGCGTATTCATAGTTAAGGAGCGATGCAGATCAAGTGGGCTGGTTGGTACAATCGCCGCGGTACCTTTGGGACAGAGAGTGCCGGGCGCGGCGGGGTCGACCGCTCCCGATCATTCCGAGGTCGGGATGAGGGTGAGGGCCTAATAAAGTTAGCAAGGTATGAGGAGAAAAGAGTACGCCCTGCGTGTCGATGATAGATAGAACGCTGTATTTGTTTACCCTCTCAATACCCCGAGGATCTGTATGGATTTGCCGTATAATATACAGCCTTTGTCGTTTGATTTCGGGGGGTTGGTTTGAAAAAGGATCCAAGCGGGCATGTATTAAATAGCCCTACCCCCCACTCTTCTCTTTACCCACATGATAGGCTATGGTAGGGGATGGGTCGACTAACTTGGGCGACCCATTGTTCGATCACAGTGCTGCCTACATAGCCCAGGCACAAGCAGGAAGGGCTTTAGACGATTAGTCTCATTAGATCAGGGAGGGGTGAATGGAATTAGGCATTGGTAGTATGGTTTAGGCCATTGTGGTTGGTACCCACCAAAAAAAAAAACAATTGATGTTGGTAGGTAATGTTGTTGGTGCTGGTAGGCAGAATGGTGGTGTAGGTATAGGTAAAGCAAAGGTTTAGCCATTACCAAGCCGTAGGGAATAGGTCCATGATTTAAAGCTCCCACACCACAATTCGAGAGGCGCGCAAAGCGGAAAGAGTGCTCCGTGGTGAAAGGAGCTAAACAACCACTACAACGTAGAACGAGCTGAAGCCTAAGTGCCGATGCATAAGACGAGAGTCCATAGTGAAAAAGATTTGATGTCACAACTCCAGGATGACGGTACGTCCCTAAGTTGAAAACAAATGGTGAGGTGATGTGGATGATATAGCTGAGGACAAAGACTGTTACACACTAATGATACCTACCCCTATACCATTCTTCCCCCCTTTTCTTTTTCTTTTGTTTTTTTGTTTTGTTGTTCTTTTTGGTTTGTGTTTTTGTTTTTTTTTGTTTTTTGTTTGGGTTGTTTTGTTTTGCCCCACAAGGTCGTTGAATGTAGGATTGATTTTATGAATGTAGGGACTGATTGATGGGAAGTCTACAAGGGATATTGATGTTTGATTCTTGAGGGTATCACGAAGTGATCATCTGCGAGAAGCTTCGCTAACGGTGTGTGTCTAGCTGTCCTTTGGGGGAGCAGGCTAGTTATAGTAGCAGAGATGATTTTAGTGCACGCCCTTCAGGGGAGCAGTCTATTTATAGTAGCCGCCCTAGTTGGCAATAGCTGTCCTTCGAGGGAGCAGTCTATATTTAATTTTAGATGACTAGATGTTTCTTTGGCGTGAAGCATCTAGGTAGTAGGAAGTTGACTCAAGAACATCCAATAAGAATCCGGCTTTTTACTACTGAGTCATGGAATAGCCAAAAAAAGGGGAAGGCATTATCAAGGGGAGGGCGAAAGTGATTTCGAGTTTATTAGAGATTCTGAAAAACAAAGTGTATTGTAGTGGTAAATGAGCTCAAGGGACGAGCAGTAGTAAGTAGAGAGTAGGTCCTACGAAGTATATAACACTAGATTCAACAGTTAGAATGGGTGAAGAGTAAGGCATTAAGGGTTTAGGCTCAGGGTTTACCATTAACGACGCTAAACGTATAGTGCCTGATCCATAGGCTGTGAGTGATTATCTAAGGCCCATCAATTGGGAGCAAATTTGTCCACGTTGCTCTTTCTAGGTTGGGGACATGTTGATGCTATTGAGGACAAGATCACAACTTAAAAGTTACGCTCATGAAGTCGATATCATAAGCACGCTGAGCGTTTTGATAGATTTGAAGGTGATCGAGAGCGTAAGACGCGTCGTCAAGAAGCTCCAAATTGGGCTAACCGGCTCTTGGCGGAAATCATCGTTGGTGAGGAAATACCTGAGGATATCTAAGGGAGGGTATTGTATTTCGAGAGGCACCCCAGCCGGGTACCGGATACCAAAGAAAAAAGGTGTGGCATTGTGAGGTACGAATGCTAGTACGATAAGGCCCAAAGGGCAAACAAGGGGATGGATCTGCCATTTCCTCGAGATTCCTGGACAAACTTTCCTGAGGATTTAGTTAGAGTTTTATTAGAAGTAGCTTGACCATGGCCTGCGGATAGGTAAGGTGATGAGAAACAAGTTTGATACCAAAGTTGTCACACAGGTTGTAACAACTGGTTTTTGACAGATTTACCAATTGTTATAGGCATGAGAATACCAAAATGACAGATAATGTGCTGGTTCCTGGACATTCGACAATTTTCTTTTTTGATGAAATGAGTGGATGGCCCCACCCATTTGGGTAATATTCGGCGCTGTGATATCCAATTGTGACGTTGTGAAGAGAGGTCGGGTGGCATCTCACCAATAGGTCTAAACCCCATGTGAGAAAGGCCAAAGTCACGAGCGATTGTAGCGGTGTGGCAAGGGAGTATGTTGAAGATGGCAGTTGTTGACACATGCCACAGGCTTAACATCTTCGTAGCAGTCGTTATTGAGAGTAGGCCAATAATAACTAGGAGAAGGATCGTTTAGGGCACGGCAAGGCACTAAAATGTCCAACACAAATCCCATCGTGCCTTGTACTTGTGGATGGTATGGTGGTCCGCGTGGACAAAAGAGAAGGAGGTACGCCATCAAAGCCCCACGTTGATTAGTAGAGTCCTCCATGACCACATACCGCGAAACACTTTTTTACGACAAGCACGTTTCTGTACCGTAAGGTCAGGTATGGTCGAACCGAGGAGCGGTAAGGTAGTCGTGAAATTAGGGGTTTACCAAGGAGTTTTGCGCAAGTAGTAGACACAGTAGTATTGATCATGCAAACTACCGGGGTGAAAGGAGGATGCAAAAAAGTGCTGGGACCACACCGAATCATTCGAGTAAGGTTGGTGCGGTGGAATCTGCGAGGCTAAGCAAGCCATAGTATCCACAAAATTTGCTAGTGGAGCGGGGAATGGTTGGATAGAATAGTGAGTAAATAAGGTTAGAAGTGATTCCACGTGGTGTTTGTACTTCTGAAGTTCCTCCATTTTACATTGGTAGCTGCCCATAACTTGATTGACTACCAATTGAGAGTCACCAAATATATTGATAGATTTAATTGCCTAAGTGTATCGCAACTTGGAGACCCAGAACAAGGGCCTCGTAGTCCGCTGTATTATTAGTGCAGGGGAAATCAAGCCGGAATGAAAGAGGCATAGGTTCAGCGTCAAG
Organism: Taxus chinensis; assembly: GCA_019776745.2. Classification (NCBI taxonomy): domain Eukaryota; kingdom Viridiplantae; phylum Streptophyta; class Pinopsida; order Cupressales; family Taxaceae; genus Taxus; species Taxus chinensis. The sequence goes on along the minus strand of CM034147.1, from coordinate 571,596,964 downwards.
AGGGATGAGAAACAACGCCAGGCTCCTCCGCCGCGCTGGCACTTAGATCCATCGAAGAAGAGGGTCATTTGATACGACTCTTCTTCCGAGCGAAAGAGTGGCGATGAGTTCGTCGGGGAAGGTTAAAATTGGTAAATTGTTCCCCAGGTAGAGGGGCCCTCCGCAAGTTGGTCTGCAAGAGTTTGTCCTTTGATTGATTTCTGTTGTATAAACTCAAGGTCAAGGTTGGCGAGGAGCATGAGCCATCGAGTGATGCGTTGGTTTAGGTGGTGGTTTGGCATACATATAATGAATGGGGTCTGTGTTGGTGATGACGAAAGTTTTGTGATTCAAGAGGTACTGTCGGAGTTTGGTGGCGACGAATGATAGGGTCAGGCACAATTTTCTACATGTGTATACCTAGTCTCGTAATCCACGAGGGTACGACTTATATAATAAACGTCCTGCTCTCGGCGTGCCGAGTCTCGATGTGCGAGCATAGCTCCTATAGCATGGTCAGTGGCAGAAAGATAAAGGTAGAAAGGGCGGTCGTCCTGGGGTGGGATAAGCACGGGTGGCTGTAAGAGATACGTTTTGAGAGCTTCGAAGGCTTGGTGACACTCCTCACTCCATTGGAAGGCAACATCCTTTTTTAGAAGGTGATGAAAAGGGTGACATCGATCCGAGAGTTGGCAGATGAAACGCCGGATGGATTGAAGTTTACCCTGCAAACTACGTAATTGTTTGAGGTTTTTGGGTGGGGGCATTTCTAGGATAGCTTTTACTTTAGATGGATCGACCTCAATGCCACGCAAAGAGACGATAAAGCCAAGAAGTTTCCCCGAAAGAACACCAAAGACACATTTCTTTTGTTGAAGGCGGACAGAATATTGTAACAGGCGATCAAAAATAATGGTTAAAACATCGAGATGTTCACTACGATGTTTAGACTTACCGAGAAGATCGTCGACATAGTCTTCAAGGATAGTGTGCAATAATGTCATGAAAAATGTAGGTCATAGCCCGCTGATAGGTAGCACCAGCATTCTTAAGGCCAAATGGCATGACACGATAACAGAAGGTTCCCCAAGGAGTTATGAAGGCAGTTTTGTGTTGATCGGCAGGGGCAACCAAAATTTGGTTGTATCCTGAAAAGCCATCCATGAGAGAAAGCATTTCATGGCCTGCAGTGAGATCAACAAGTTGATCAATACTTGGGAGAGGGAAATCATCCTTGGGGCAAGCAAGGTTAAGATCCCGGAAATCTGTGCATATCCGAAGTCCCCCTGTCGCTTTAGTGACAGGTACGATGTTAGAAATCCATTGAGGATAGTCAATAGGCAAGATGAAGGAAACAGAAAGGAGTCGTTGGATCTCCTCTTTGACCAAGAGAGCAGTGCATGGATGCATTTTTCTCAATTTCTGTTTGACTAGTTTGGAATCGGGGTTTAGGGTGATGTTATGGACGGCAATGGTAGGATCAATTCCTGGCATGTCAGCGTAAGACCATGTGAAAGCTTGGTTGCGAGCACGGAGAAAGGTAGAAAAGGCGGCTTGTTCTGAGGTGTTAAGGGATTGTCCAATCTTCACTATGTGAGGATCTTCCTCCGTGTGGATGTTGATTTCTATAGTAGATTCGTTCAGCATAGTTTGGGTTTCAGATGGTAGGGCGCGTTGAATATAAGAATCATCCGCGCCCAGGTAAGTGAGGATGGAGTCGTCATCCTAGCATTCAACAACATTAATCAAAGGTGAATCCTCTTTGATCATGTCTGGATAGAGAAGGGGAAGAGAAGATGGGTCCTCATTATCGCGTTGATAAGTGAGAGGACCTATGAAGATAGCATTTATGAAAAAAAAAAGTTAGGAGGGATAGATTCAGGGTCCATCGATTCTGTGGGTGATGATGGCAAAGTGGGTGATGATGGTTCGGTAGGGGCAACGTCTTCCTCTTCCAGGATACAGCTGACAGGAGGTGTCTCCTATGTAGGTGTTTTGGAAAAACCGAGACCACTTCGATCATTATGTTTGCGTGTGGTCACGGGAATGAGTGTATGTTGGCCTTGTTCGTAAAGGCCAAAACCAAAGCCTTTCCACGCACAGCGAGTCAAGAAGGTGAGGGCGAAACGACGATTTGTTAAGTATTAAAAATCGGATTGGAAGGGAACCACACCAAGAGGAGGTTCAGGGGTAATGGAGGATGCGTCAACACCCCCATACATTAGGTTAGTGCGGCAATGGGGTGGTCCGTAAGAGATTACCTCCCCCATGCGACGGTCGTAGGTGGGATGCGCGTGTAATTGTCCGTACTCCTGTGGGTTAGGGAAAGAACTAACGTTATATAGGGAGTACTCCCCCAGCGTGAGGTGATGAAAAACATCTACTAAGGGGTCGGAGGTTGGGATGTTAGCTGCGGGAAGAGAAGTGGTTTGTGCGACGGTGGTTTCATCAGTTGAAGGCGTAGGTGTAGTTGAGGTGGATGGTTGAGGTATATTTGAAGAGGATGGTTGGGTTGAATGTATGGGTGTCTTAATTGGTATAAGCACATCGTTTGGGCGGTATAACATATTGCAAGTTTTGAAGGGGGGAGGATCAGCTTTTACAGTGTAGGACTTCCCCTCGTACTCAAATTTTATGCATCGATGTAATATTGAGGGAACGCATCCCATGGCTCGGATCCAAGGACGACCCAGCAATATATTATATTGGAACTCTCCTTCAAGGACATAGAAGAGTTCGGGTAAAGTACGTGGGCCTACGCAAATGTTGAGGATCACGGTGCCTAAGGTAGAAGTAATAGCGTCATTAAATGACCGCAACATGATGGGGTTGGCACACATGCAACTAGAAGGGATGTTCATTTGTTGGAAGGCTTTTGAAGAGATGATGTTTAGGCTAGCGCCCCCGTCAATCATAACCCGACGTACTCGAATGTCTCGGACGTAAGCGGAAATGAAAAGGGCAGGGTCAGGGTCTTCTGCACCAAAGTCGATAATTTCATCTTCTGAGAAACTAACTGCAGCGGCTTGTTGTTTTGAGACAGAAGTGGTGGGGGAGATGGATTGTTTGGTGAGAGAGGAAATGTGATTGGGTGTTAGAATGGAGGCAACGGGCAGGGTTTCGTTGGGTAAAACCTCTATCCCTTGAAGGATCTCAACGAGAGCTTGTCGATGAGATTCAGAAGTCTGAATGAGATCATATAGTGTCATTTTTACGGGTGATTGATGAAGCTGTTTGATCATGGTTCGGTGGGCAACTCCATTAGAGACGGGATAGGCGGGTCCGCGAATAACCACTTCAGGTGGTGGTGTAATCGGGATGGTTGAAGGAGAAAGAGATGCCGCAGGTGTGTTTTCTTTCGCTTTCCCATTGTTTTTCTGTCCTCGAGTAGCAACACTAATCATATTAATATCGTAGATCTGAGATGAGGAAGATGGTTGGGATAATTCATGGTCTTCAAGAGGTGGGGTTGTAATAATGATAGATCTTGGTGAGGCGGGGATAGATGATATAGTAGAGGGAATTGACGCTAGAGGTCTCTCCCTTCGTAAGTTGTCTTTCTTAATCTTTCTATCCGGGAGAGGTGACTGACGAAGGAGGGTTTTTAGAGCTTTGCATCCCTCCACATCATGTCCTGGTGTGCGGTGATAAGCGTAGATTTTAGACTCATCGTAACCCATAGGTCGGGGTTTAGACGGGTCATAAGGTCTAAGTGGAGGTAGGGAAATGGTCGCATTCTCCACCAACATAGCAAGGATTTTGGCGTAAGATCCTTTGAGTGGGTCAAAATCGGAAGAGGATGAGGGTATTGATTGTGTGGGTTGTGGTAATGTTTGGGCGTGTTTAGTTCGTATGGGTGATGGTTTAGCCGAGGGGTGCTGACACATGTTTTTCACTAAACGTGGTTTCTTGGACACATAAGTTACATTCAGCTGGTTAGATGATGAGGCTACAGATGGCGTGGTAGTGGGAAACAACCACGGAGAAAGGGGAGTGACAGAAAATAAATCCTTTGATGATGGGATTGGTTTAGGGTTGATAGGTGGACCGGATATGCGGGGTAACGATGTTGTGATACCCTTTGATCTCTGTATAGGTGTAGAAGGCGTAGGTCGTTTTGTAGAAAACAAAGGAGGTATGATATATTGGTGTAATGTGGAGGGATGAGGTCCCAATATGGAAGGTGGGTGTGACGATGAAGGTTTTAATTGTGATAGAGGCCCGGATTGCATTCGTCTCCTAGGTGGCAGAACGGATTTATTTTTGGATAGATCGAGTCGCTTAGGCGGGTGTGTTAGACTGGGCATTGGTGAGGTCCCAAGCATAGGGGAAGATCTGGTTAAGTTGATAGAAGTGGACGGGGCATTTGGTAGAGGTGAGGGGTGTGAAGGCGAGAACAGGGGCATTTTAAGCTTCTGTAAGCACTTCGGGTAGATGGTGGAGACATCAGAATCAGTCATTTGCATTTGAGTAGAAAAAGGGGTACTCAAACGTTCCCATAGGGCCTGTCTATCTTCTCTGGAATGACAGTCTCCAGGTGTGATTTGTAATTTTGGTACGGAAGAAAGGTGGGTTGTAATTCCAGTCCATTGCGGGTGTAACACAGGAGGCAGATGAGGCACTATATCAATAGATGTTAGGAGGTCAACCGGTCGTTGAAAAGATTTAGGCGATGAGGGACTAATAGGTAGGAGGGCGTGTTCGAGGAGATCTGTCATGTTAAAAGAATGTGGTGACGTTAGTGTAAGAGATTTCTCGTCTAAGGATGTCAAAAGGAGTGGTGAGCCTTCCTCTTGTGTAGCAAGAGTGGTAGAAGGGGACGTTTGGGAAATAGATAAATTAGATAGCATCCGCTCACAGTCTTGTAGGGATGTGGTGTAAGAAGACTCATTGATGGGAAGGGAAGCCTGGGCAGTTAACTCTTCTATGGGTAAAGGAACGATTTCGCTTTGGCTTGATGGTGGTAAAGGAGGTTCGGGCTCCTGTGTTAGTGAAGAGGCCTGATTCAAAATTTTCTCGATAGAGGGCTTTTGGTTGAGAATCGAAGACTGCATGGATCTCATGAACACTCTCCTCAGCTAAGATATCTTGGTTCACGTTGCTGCTGGACGAGTGATTCGGGAATGGCTTGTTGAAAATTTTTAGATTTCGGTTAGCAGGGGCGTTAGGATTATCGAGTGTTATATCCCCTGCGTCAACCATTTCCTGCACTATGTTTTTCAACATCTTGCAGTTTTCATGACTATGTCCTTTTATGCGGTGAAAGTTACAAAATTCCTTTTCTTTGTACCAGGAAGGTATTACGCGGGTGGAGTCAAACCCAGAGTGAGGTTTAACAGGGGGCAAGGTGATAGCCCCAGCTTTGAGCAATTTCTCCAATATCACACCATAGGTTTCTCCCAAGGGAGTGTAGCTGATGGGTTCGGCTTTGTATCTATAGGTGGTTTTTGGTGGAGTATTGGACGGTGGTTGGGATTTGACCATCACCGCGTGGACAGCTCCTTTTGATTTAGAAGAGGTGGACGCGTGAGGAGTGGTGGTATTTGGTTTATTGGTAGAATCAGGAGTTCGGAAAGTGGAGTTCTTGTTGCGCAACCGCAATTTCTCTTCCTCTAAGGCTCGAATTTCTAATTTTCGAGCCATAGTAAAGGCCTCGTCGAATGTACGGAAAGTTTGGATTTGGAGGGTAGGGGAGATGTGCTTAGCGCAGGCCCGCGTAAAGAGTTCGATAAGTTCGGTTTGAGGCAAGGCATACGTAAGTTGGTTGATAAGGCCCCGCCATCGTCCAACGAAATCTGCGATAGATTTGTCCTCAAATTGTCGGATGGCATAAAGGTCGGTGATAGATACTTTCTTAGCAATGTTAATGGAGAAATGATCCAAGAAAGATTGGGCTAGTTGGTTAAAAGAGAAGATCGAGTGTTGGGTTAAAGCACTGTACCACTCCAGGGTGGGTCCTGATAAGGACATAGGGAAGGTGTGGAGTAACAAGGCGTCATTATGGGCAATCAAATAACAAGCATGTCTAAATGATCGCAAGTGTTGTTGAGGATCCTCCTTACTATTAAAATGAGTAAACTTCGGCAACTCCCATTGAGGAGGATATGAATGAAGGGGGACAGAAAGGTGAATGGGCTCCCGACAAACTTGTTCGTATGTCAAGGCGCTATGACTTCCCGAAACCGAAGCCTCCAGATTTTGCATTTTATCCATCATTTGTTTGATGAAATCAGTGGTTGGATGAGATGATGGTGCACCAGAATAGGGATGTCCCATATAAGGTGTTGAGGTTACTGGATATGTGTATGGGAATGAAAAGGTAGGCGGAGCTTGAGAAGGAAAGCTCGTGTGGATAGGTGGCAGAGAGCAAGTCATGAATGGAGCAGTCTGCAAAAGAGATGAGGTAGGGGCAGTTGGTGGTAACGATACGTGGGGTCCAAGATTAACAAAAGGAAAGCTAATCGGGGTCGTATGAACCTCTGCAGCTGTCGGATTGGGAGACGGGGCTAGAGATGCAGGAAGCAAGGCGGTATTATCAGGAGGAGTGGGAGCTAAATGAGCAGTTATACTGATAGGCATACTTATAAGGAGCTGACCATCAGGTGTACGGTCAGGTGTATGAGACAAATAGTATTGTACAGTGCTGGAATTAGCATCCAGAAACTTGGCAAAGTCCTTATCTCCCACAGGAATTTTTGGAACCTCACTGGTATCAGTAGGATTCCCCATAGAAGGTGAAGGGGGTGATTCAGGCAAAGAAATAGAGCAAGCGTGTGAAACCATGGCGGCGGCTTTTTTTTCGAGTGATAACAACCATGCACAGTAGTTCACGGTAAAGTTTCAATCTATCAAGAACAAAAACAACCCCAGAATGATGAATTTGGCAAGTTACTGGTTTGTTAGGGGCTGATGGAGACAGTAACCGATATCGGTTTACTAACCGCTATCGGTCACAGGGGAAACGACGTCGGTCTCTTAACGGATGCCAGTGTCAAAAATCTAGGATAAGAAGATACAAAGGGCTGCTAATTTGATTTTTAGCAACGTTGAGTATATTTATCAACTTATTGATCACAAAAGACGGAGTATGACAGAGAAAATAGAACAGCAAACAAGCAAGATGCACACGCAAATCCAGAGATTAACCTTAGGGTTGATTTTAATTATTGTGGGCTTATGCCTTTAGACGTAGAATGATGTCAGAATCCTAAACAAGAGACTTAGGGGAAATGTCAAGTTGTTTTGGCTTATAAGGTTACCTCAATCGGGCGGAGGAATACCGCGGAAAAAGGGGGGATGTTTGAGCTGTTGGGTCAATTGTGAAGTGATTCGGTATGTGTTGTGCAGTGAATGTAAGATTAATTTCCTGTCAATACCATGGATATCACCCCCACGTGTATGACCTGTTACTTAATCTATGTTCACTAGAATTGAAAAACAACAGGCAGGAATGCAATGCATGTGTTTTAAAACCCAAATCGAAAGTGATATTCAATGAAGCAAAAGAGATGACTTTTACTAATGCAAGATGTAAAAACAAAATGTTTCTTTTTTTTTTTTTTACCAGAATAATAAAATACCTTGTGAATATCTCTAGAAGAAGAAAACAGCAAGTATGCTCCCTATATGAAAGCAAGCAAGAAATAAAGATAAACCCAAAATGGGTCCCACCGGGCGTGCCAAAATGTTTCACTCGGAAATGCTTCGTTCCTTTTAGAAACAGATAAGGTTAGGGTTAGGAGGAATACCTGTAGAATGTCGAGATAATGTGCGCGTACCGTAGAGAAAGATCAGGTTGACTGCGGAGAACTCCTTTTTGTCTGGGAAGGACTACCTGCAAATAAGAACACAAGACCACAAGATTTGATTAAACAATAAATGAGGAAACTGCCTTGGGCCCAGGAAATGTAAAACTTCCTTTCGAAGGTGGTCAGTTTCCCTGCTAACGTGAATTAACACAAAAGACTGTAAAATATCAATTAAATTGCTTGGCTGAACTGGGTAGGGAAAAGGCTGTTTTTCCTGGTTTTGATCAAAGGAACCGATGTCGGTTACCTATAACCGATGGCGGTTACTGATAACCGATACCGGTGGGTTCTAGGATCTTCTGGGCTGGTTGTGGTGTTTGTAATGGCTGGTTTTTGGATAGTATTAGGAAATGGGATGGTTAGAAACTAAAGAATGATAGTTAGAGGCAATGGTACGTTGGATAATGGATTCAGAAATGGATTTAGGAGCACTGAGATCCAAGAAGCGTAAGAAATGTTATAATGGAGGACATGCAAGATGTAACTTACTGGTTTTGATGAATGTGCAAGTTGATCTCCTTTGCTGTAAACACGCCTAGTATTTTCACTCGTCTCTGCTTGGTCAAGTGAAGATCTGGACTCTGTTCCTCGCTCGCAATGCCCTCGCTTGATCCAGAAATCCTTTGACTGATCCCCAAAATGAAATTCCGATCCGTTGTTTTGGTTTGGGAACCCCATTTACAGGGAACCGATGGCGGTTGCGTAACCGACGGCGGTCGAGTAGGAACCGGCATCGGTTAGGAAAAAGTAGGCTATTTTTAGTAAAATAGCCCACCTTCCCTGTTTTTCTCCCAAGGGATCAGTTGCGGGCTTGGTCAAGTGGCTAGAAGGTCGGCTTTGGGTGCGAGTAAGGAGGCATTAGTTATGGATGTGAGTCTAGACCAAGTCATGGGTCCTAATTAGGTTAGTTTAGGGTTAGGGCTAGGTCATGGTGAGGTGGCCAAGTGAGGTGGCGGGTAAGGCGATGTGGATTTATCAATTATGAGGTAATTAATAAATAATTGTGTAAGGTTTAGGTAATGAGGTTAGGTTGTGAAATGGGATGTGGGTCACAAGGGGTCGTAAGACACGAATTTGGTGTCTACACTTATATATCTTTGAAGGTTGGTTTAAATCTAATTGCACACAAAGTGATCTCATAGAGGATGTTAAAATACTCCCAAACGAATGGTTGTGATTGGATGAGATTGGACTGGAATAGTCATCTATAGGAGACAAATCTAAAAAATAGACAGATTAAGTCTAGATTGATAAATAAAAGATGATAAAATGTAATGATTAGTAGAAGGTCACTCGATATATAGAAATCATATATGATTCACAGAAATCGTAAGCGATTTGCGATAATCCCTAACGATTAATGGAATCATGGGTGATTCTTGTGAAAGAGTTGGTGTTTTGACCAAATGCTAAACTAATGAAAAATGGGACAAAGATGCTTTTTTTACCTTGTTTTTAATGTGTAAGTAAAATGGAAACACAAATATATTGATACAATCCTACTTTTGATATGAGAACGGTTGTAAAATGCTTACAAGAATTGGATGAGTCTGTGATGATGAATTACTAATTGTTTGATAATGTGAAGAGGGTCTTAAAGATGTATGGCTACACAAGGTGATGTGGTATGGATTCCTTGATTGAAAAAGCTTCATTACAATGCTTGAATATTTTCAGAATAACAAAGTTTCTCTAGAAAATTAAAACATACCCGAAACAGGAATATTAAGCTTTTATTTATAATCAATGGAAATTTGTTAGATTCCCCGATGATTAAGGAAATATGGAGAAAATTGTTTGAAAGTGGTTTCAACCACTTCCAAAATGGGGATTTTGGGTATGGGGATGAGGTAAAATGGTTCGGTATAGGTTAGGCATGGTTAGGGAGTTATATGGTTATGTTAAAAAGGGTTAGGATGGGGTGAAAGTGGTTAAGAGGTTTTAGGGAGGTTAGGGTAAGTAAATAAGATTTATGGGGGTAAAAAATGATTTTACAGGGCGAGAGTAGTGACTTAGGTTATATTATAATAATAATTTTAATGATTAATTGTATGTGTGTGAGGTGTAGGTAGGTTACCAAAGGTGAAAAAAACCCGATGTCTACATTTTCCCCTTTTTCTCAGGTGGTTTGTAATGGAAAAAATGCTAGAAAAAAATGATTGAGAAGGTTTGATTTGTGTTTGGATTGGTGATCCCCCCTCAAACTTGGGGTGATTGTGATAAAGTGAAATAATCACTAGTTTGAAAGATATTTTTATATCAGATAGGTTTGTTTGATGTTTATGTTTTTCTTTTAGCTGCCCCAAAACAAGACATAGAAACAAGTTTGACACACAGGTGGATTTGCGCTATCATATAATCAAATGGTGGGGAAACCAAAGGGTTTGTAACCCATGGACATATGAATCAAATGAAGTGAGGGCTGGAGATACAATCCCAACCGGGTATGATATCCATGATTAATTTTCTACAAAGGTGTTGGCTAGGTTTTATGCTTGGCTACACACCATAAACCTAGGAAGTCATGGGATAAATCCTCTTCATTTAATAGTGAAGATCATGTGAAATATTTTTATCTACTCTAAATATTCACACTATAAATTTATGTGTAAGCTAAATTACTTTTCATGGTATTAATTTAATCACAAATCTCATGCACCATAGCTAAGTAACTTTGCAGAAAGTAAGCAATTCTTTTTAGAAGTTGTGCAGAAAATAAGAGAACAAAATATATAGAAGAGATAGTGGTAATGAGAAGAAAAGAGAAATTACTATTCAATCAGTAGATTTCAAATCTTATTGCATCTATACAAAATAGATAAACATTCAAGATGTTTCATAGTCTTCAGTAAATGACAAATAAAGAAATGAATTTAGATTAAGATTTAAGACAACACAAAGTTTACCATTAAATCCACACAAAACACACAACAATATCTCTTAGACACAAAGTTCTTCGAAAATCCTCTTCTTATTCAATTTCAGCCAATTTCACACAATGAACATTTAATAATCTCAACACAAAGATTGAAATATTCAAATTCATGCACAAAAATTACAAAATCTTATTGCCAAAAAGTTCTCCTCTTCTGTCCTAAAATCCCCCTCCTATATTTATATTACCATTAAATACAATACGGATAGGAGACATTAATTATGCTTTCCCCTTATGAGTGGCTATAAACGTGTAAATAGTTGAGAAACCTTCTCCTTGAATTTCTCATTATTTGCAATGTAATGGTTGAGGTGGGCTATTTGAACATTTCTACCATTTAAAACAAAATAACCTACTTTGCATGTAGTTCCAAACTATTTGTAAGTAATTGAATTATTCAAAATAAATTGAAGTAATGGCTTTCAACCATACTTAAGTTTTACAAATTTATCTCAATTACTCAACTACATTACTCATACAAAGGGAATGAAGGAGTAGAATAATGAGAGGAAGTTATTGTAGATGATGGACTTCAATGTTACACTTTTTTCGATACTTAATGTGTTGATCTATCATTTATTACATGACCTCTTTATCTATTGTAGAAATAACTTGTACTTCTATTTCAAACTTGAAGATTTCCCTTGATAATTCCTTGCAAAAAAAATTTATCCTTACGAAATTATGCTCAATATTGTTTACATCACAGTGAAGCTTCACCAATATATCTATTGAATCATATGTAAAAAGAGTAATGGCCTTATCAATTTATCAGTCAAAAAGTTGAAGAAACTTCTTAATAGTAGCTGGTTGTTTGGCGAGGTCATATATTGTGCTATAAAATACACAATCATCAAGTTAATCCATATGTTCAACAACTTCTTTCTCAAATAATTTCATCTCTTATATCATTTCTTTAAGAAGCTTCATGTGAAAAGATATGGTTAACTCTTCTTGCTTACCCCTCTTTGTTGATCCTTTGGCACAATTTTCTCTTCAACCAATACCTTTTCTTGAAAGGAGTTTATTTTATCAAGAATTTCCAACTAAATCTAAGCAATACCATTATCATTGTCCAATTCCAATCCAATATTATGAAATTGATTCATCTTTTGTTGAAGATCATTCAAATTTCTTGGTACTTCTAAGTAGTCTTTATTTGCTTTCTTAGTTATCTCATTTACCCATTCATCCACATCTCTGGATTTTTCCCTAGTTTCTTCAACTCATGTGATGACTTGTGGGTCAAATTTTTCTCCTGATAGTATGGGTTCAGAAGGAGTCTTAGCAACCTTTTCTATGATTTAACATAGCTTTGAAATTTATTCATTTAGTTTAGCCTTATCTATCTTCTCTTTATCAAAATTGAAGACAAGTGTATCATCCAAAGTATGTGTATCTTACTTCAATCCCTTAGTAGTGAATTCACCCAAGTCTACTCTTCTCACAGTTATATCTCCTTCAGTTAACTCACTTTTTTTGTTTTATTGTCGTTGGAGTTGATCCCTCGGCAAACTTCGAACCTCATGATTAAATTACTAAATTTGAAGTTACCTTGGCATCTTTAGGATTATTTCATCTCTTATCAAGACTTTTAAGAAGTTATAGGTCCATATCCTCTAGGTTTATTACTTCCTTATCATCTGAAACCATTTGTAATGATAACCAGAATGAGAAATATCAAAGTACCTGAATGCACTACCATATCCTAACTTTTTCCTACTACACTAGAATGCAACACCATTTCTTGACAGGTTCCTAGTGCAGCATCTTGAAATAGTACCTTCTCAAACTCTTCCATATTTTGAGTTAGCAAATACTTTTCTAACTCTTGTTCTTCGGGAGTTTTACATAATGTATTTGATTTAAATTTCATTCCAATCTCTTCTTCTTCATGTACTTGAGTCTCCTTTCTAACCTCTGAATGAATTTGATTTTCATTTTCTTCTTCAATTTATCCTTCTTTTATACTCCTCATTTTGGTAGCTTCTATTTTAGATCCTCATTTCTCATTTACTTGTGCCACTTCATGTGATGAAGGTATCTCCAAAGTAATATCATTTCCCTCCTTGTATTGAAGGATAGTTTGATACTCTGCTAGTGTAGGGGAGGATTTCCTAGTGGGTAGAAAGGAGGATGATCAGGTGGAGTATATATACTCATTTGGGGAAGGGAAAAAGAAGGCTTCAGGGGGTGGCATACTTATAACCATCTTAGAAGAGGAAACTTATGATGAAGAGAACACTAGGGACGAGGAAACAACTTGTGCTAATATCAGAGTAGTTCCTCTAGTAGTAACTCATTGAGTTGCTTCTTGTGTTGTTGAAGAATGTTATCCATATTTATTATTTCTAGGAATTTTCTACTATATTGGTGTCCTTCGAGGTGCTTTACTACTTTCACCTTACACTCCCTTCATTTTCATGCTTAATGGACTTATCTATCTCATCACCAATTCTTCCATATAATAATCCCTATCAAGAATCCATTTTTAAGTGAAGGCTAAGACCATTGAAGTTATCTCCTCAATTTTCTTCACATATTTCTTTTTGAAATCAATTGGTAGTAGTGGGGCCTTTGTTAGGTTGTGGAGCCTGTTTTCATATGAGAAAGTGTTAAAACGTTCCCGATACATCAAGAAACATGATTTTTCATATGGGTGGGTTTTTTGACCCATAGGTTTATGGGATGGTTTTGGCCCATGGTTTTGATACCCATGGTTTTGTAAAACTACTTAAGTAGTTATCTATTTATATGGTTTTGTGCATATGGTAGATATAATGAAAACATTATAGATGTGTTTTGAATTTGGCTGTGAATTTTGTAGATTTTGTTGAGCATAGCTCCAAATGGATCTGGGTATTGTATTGAGAGAGTGGTGGCTTGTAATAAAATATCAGCAAGTGATTATTTGTGGATGTAGCCCAGATTGGGTGAACCAGATTAAATATTGTCTCTTTGTGTTGTGTTATTGTATTCTGCACTTTTATTTGAGATCTGTAATATTTTTAGAATATTTGTTTCTACTGTTGTGATTTTGTGAAGTATTATTCTGTATATTTTATCCCTTATTTCCTAACAATTTTTATCAGCGCCTGGTTCGGTTTGCTGAAGTGTTGAATTGTAGGGAAAATTTTATCTTGAGTGGGAGATATGGTAGATGATGGAAGATCTAGGTTTGATAAATTTAATGGAAAAAATTTCATTCTTTGGAAGATGCAGATGGAAGATTACCTTTATCAGAAGGATCTTTATATTCCATTGTCTGAGAAAGTCAAAAAATCCTCGAGCATGACAGATGCAGAATGGGATTTTCTAGATCAGAAGGCACTTGGAAAAATCTGACTGTGTCTTGCATCTTCGGTATTATTTAATGTTTCAAAGGAAAAGACTACAAAAGAACTGATGAATGCATTAGGGAAGTTGTATGAAAAACCCTCTGCCTCTAATAAGATATTTTTAATGAAAAAGTTGTTTAATATGAAGATGTATGAGAATGGTTCAGTAGCATATCATCTAAATGATTTTAATAAGGTTATAAATATGCTAGCTTCAGTTACAATATAATTTGATGAAGAAGTTAGGGCTTTATTAGTTATGTGCTCTTTACCTGAGAATTCAAATAGCTTGGTAATGGCGGTAAGAAACTCGGTTCTAGCTAACTCAAAGTTGAAGTTTGAGGATGTTGTATGGGTGATTCTATGCGAGGAAATGCAAAGAAAAATCTCTGGTGAATCTTCTACTTCAGGGAATACTTTGATAGTGGAAACTAGATGGAGACAGAAGAATAGAGGAAGCCGTGGAAAATCAAAGGATCAAGAAAGGTCAAAATCCAAAAGCAAGATAGTATGTTGGTATTGTGGAAATTCTGGGCATGCAAAGAAGGAATGTTGGGAGCTTCAGGACAAGAAGAAACAATAGGAAGAAAACAACGAGGCAAATGTGGCAATGGGTAATGTATGTCAGGATGATTTGATTCTTTCTTTGCATAATATTACTGAATCTTGGGTTTTAGATTCAGGAGCTTCTTTCCATGCTACTCTACATAGGAATTATTTTGTTGATTATGTTCAAGGAGATTTTGGGCATGTTTTTCTTGGTGATGATGAGCCTTGTAGTATAGTTGGAAAAGTTTTTTTTCAGGTTAAGATGTAGAATGGGAATACTTGGCTATTGAAGGATGTCAGACATGTGCCTACATTAAGATGAAATTTGATATCGACAGGGTAGTTGAGAAGTGATGGTTGTATTGTGATATTTACAACTGACTCTTTAGAAGGTTACCAAGGGTGCAATTGTGGTGGAAAGAGGTAAGAAGGTTGGAACCTTGTATTTAACCACTTATAGCACTAATGTTTGTAATCTTGTGGCTTTAGAGGTAGATACAACATTGTGGCACTATAGGCTCGGTCATATGAGCCACAAGGGCATAGAGATCATAAAGAAGGATTTTCTTGGATATACAGAAACATGTTTGGAGTTCTTTGAGGACTACATATAAGGGAAATAAAAGCAAGTAAGGTTTCTCGAGGTTAGACCTACAAAGAAAGAGCGTAAGTTAGAGATGATGCACTCTAATGTGTGGGGGGCCAGCTCATATATCATCTCTTGGGGGTTCAAGTTATTATGTTACTTTTATTGATTATGCAACAAGGAAAGTTTGGGTTTATTGTATTAGAAACAAATTTGATGTATTTGCCACTTTTGTTAAATGGAAAGCCTTAGTAGAGAATGAAACAAGTCTTAAGCTAAAATTTCTCAGGTCAAATAATGGAGGGGAATATTGCAACAATGAATTTGATGATTACTATTCTAATAATGGAATTCGCAGGAAAAATATGGTTCCAAGAACTCCGCAGCAGAATGGGGTGTCAAAAAGGGATGAACAGGACAATAATGGAACGTGTAGGAGCATGAGGTTACATACAGGATTGCCTTTCTTTTTAGGTAGAAGTAGTGAGCACAATTATGTACTTGATAAACAGAGGACCCTCAAGTGCCCTGGATGGAGGGGATACCTGAGGAGGCTTGGTATGGTAAGAAAGTTGATTATTCATTTTTTAGAGTCTTTGGATGTGAGGTGTTTGTTCCTTATAGATAAGGATCATAGGACCAAGCTAGAGGCTAAATCAGAAAAATGTAATTTCATTGGTTATGGTGGTGATGACTTTGGATATAAATGTTGGAGTATTAAGGAAAAAAAAATCATTTGATCTAGGGATGTGGTATTTAATGAGAAAGTCATGTATAATCAGCAGTTGCAGGAAAACAGGGAAGAATCCAAGAAAGAATATGCAGCGGTAGATGACCTTCCGGATGGAAAAGTGACACATGAATTAGTTCAAGAACCTCCTCAACAAGAACCCCAAACTCCTATATTGAGGAGGTCTTCTATGGTAAGAAGAGAACCTAAACATTTTTCTCCATCTCTTTATTATTTACTACTCACTGATAGTGGAGAGCCAGAGAACTTTGATGAAACAATGTAGGTAGATGCTAGGAAGAAGTGGGAGAAAGCCATGGATGAGGAGCATCAAGCTCTCATGGAGAACCAGACATGGGATTTGGTGAAGCTGCCCGAAGGAAAAAATAGCATTACAGAATAAGTGAGTGTTTAGAGTCAAAGAGGAAGAAGGAGGCAAGAAAAGATACAAGGTCTGGTTGGTGGTCAAGGGGTTTACACAGAAAAAAGGTATAGATTTTGATGAGATTTTTTCCCTTGTAGTAAAAAAGACTTCCATTAGAACTGTTCTTGGAATAGTTATAGTAGAAGACTTGCACTTAGAGCAGCTTGATGTAAAAATGCATTTCTCCATGGTGATTTGGAGGAGGAACTATATATGCAGTAACCAGAGGGCTATGAGGTCAAAGGTAAAGAGGAGATGGTGTGTAAACTAAAGAAGATCTTGTATGGCTTGAAACAAGCTCCACGCCAATGGTATAAGAAATTTGATAGCTTCATGATGGAGCAAGGTTATATTAGATGTCATTATGACCATTGCATGTATACAAAGAAATTTGAGGATGGTAGTTTATATTATCATGTGTCTGTATCTAGTTGACATGTTGGTTGCAGGTAAAAACATGTAGGAAATAAAAGTACTCAAGAAGCAGCTAAGTGAATCCTTTGCTATGAAGGATTTGGGGGAAGCGAAAAAAATCCTTGGTATGAGAATATCTCAGGTAGGAAGGAACGTAAGCTGACTTTATCTCAGGAAGAGTACATTAAGAAGGTCTTGGAGAGGTTTAATATGTAGGATGCTAAACTAGTTTGGACTCCTTTGGCAGGCCATTTCAAGTTATCAAAGGAGTAGTGTCCCAAGACAGAGCAGGAGAAAAACCAGATATCCTTGGTACTTTACTCATCTGCAATTGGTAGTTTGATGTATGCCATGGTGTGCACTAGACCTGATATTGGCCATGAAGTGGGGAGCGATGAGTAGATTTATGAGTGATCTAGGTAGAGATCACTGACAGGCAATAAAGTGGATCCTTCGGTATTTAAAAGGGGACCATGGGGACAATTTTGTGCTTTAGTGGATTAGACACCACTTTGTGTGGTTATGTAGATTTAGATATGGCTGGAGATGTAGAAAACAGGAGGAGCATGACAAGTTATGTTTACACTGGAGGTGGGACAATAGTGAGTTGGATTTCATGACTATAGAAGTTGGTGACTTTGTTAACTATAGAGGTTTAGTATGTTGCTGCCACAGAGGCAAGCAAAGAAATGATTTGGTTACAACAATTGCTTGAGGAATTGGGGCATAAGTAGGAGGAAGGAAAGCTCAATAGTGATAGCAGAGTGCTATACACCTAGCTAAGAACTCTACTTCCCACTCTAGGACGAAGCATATATAGTTAATGTACCATTTCATCAGGACAACTTTGGAGGAAGAGAAATTGAAGCTAGAGAAGATCCATAGTAGTCAGAATCCTGTAGACATGATGACCAAGGTGGTCACAAGGGAAAAAATAAAGCTACGTTCATCTTTGGTTGGTCTTCACGGAAACTAGTGAAGGGTTGAGAAGCCTACTCAGAGAAAAACTAGTCTCCAAGTGGGAAATTGTTAGGTTATGGAGCCTATTTTCATGTGAGAAAGTTTTGAAACGTGCCCAATACATTGGGAAACATGATTTTCTCATATGGGTGGATTTTTTTGACCCATAGGTTTATGGGACGGTTTTGGCCCATGGTTTTGATACCCACAGTTTTGTAAAACTACTTAAGCAATTGTGTATTTATATGGTTTTGTGCATATGGTACATATAATGAAAACATTGTAGATGTGTTTTGAATTCGGCTATGAATTCTGTAGAGTTTTTTTAGCATAGCTCCAAATGGATCTGGGTATTGTATTAAGAGATCGGTGACTTGTAATACAATTTGAGTAAGTGATTATTTGTGGACGTAGCCCAAATTGGGTGAACCACATTAAATACTATCTCTTTGTGTTGTGTTATTTTATTTTGCACTTTTATTTGAGAATTGTAATATTTTCTACATATTATTTTCTACTGTTGTGATTCACTAAAGGGATTATTCCGCATATTTTATCCCTTATTTCCTAACAGCCTTATCTCCCCCCAATTGATTATAGGAATAAAGAACAACATTCCCATCATCATGGAGATCTTCAAGAATATTTTCTAGTCCAAAATAAATAATTTGATTGACTTTTAACCTGTTACAAGCTCTCTTTATAACGCCAAATTCATATCTATAGTCTATCAAAAATTCTTCTAATGCATGGATGTGCATGTATTCCATCGATCCTATTTTTTGTGCTATTTTTCTGAAATCAAAATTTTCCCTAACATCAAATAATTCTTATATGTAGATGTGAAACATTTCCTTCTGACTATTATTTTCCTTATGGATGTTGGAACAATGATAATTAGTAATTGTAATAGGGAAGCAAATTGTTTCCCTATGAGACCTTGACTAGATATCATAGAGTTCAACCAAATACCTCCATAGTTCCATCAACATCCACTTGTCATTTGGTTACTTTACAAGGTTCATTTTAAGACCCCCCCTTTGAAAAATTAGTTCACAATGGTTGCGTGAATCTTCAAAATCAAATTTCGCATCGATGGAAAATTTCTGAAATTTTTTTTTGTGGTAAAGCTGACTAGATTGGATAGTCATCCATCAATTTTCATACAAACTAGGTTTGACGCCATCTAATCCAGGTTTTATAGTAGAAGATGGATGGTTGTCCAACATGGCCATATTCCATAAAACCTAGGTTGGATGCCATACAACCATGGTTATACGGAAGAAGATGGAAGGTCATCCAACCTGGGGTTAGACGGTCATCCATTATTTTCATACAAGATGGGTTAGATGACATCCAACCTTAGTTTTATAGAAGATGATGGATGGCCATCCAACTTGGGTTGTATAGGTATCAATTATCTATCATCCAAACCTAGCCATCTAACCTAGGTTGGATGGCTATCTATTTTCTACTATCCAACCCAAATTGGATGGCCAAGTTGGATAACAGACAATGGAAGATCATCCAACGTAGGTTAGATTACCATCATTTGTCTTTTATCCAACCTGGGTTGGATGGAAAACAATGGTTGTACATCATACCTAAATTGGACGAACATTCATTCTTTTTTAATGTTTAAATTAAGAAGGTACCCCGATATAGCCCCCAGGATATGTATTATACCTCGGTGAATACATGCATAAGTTAATTTTTACATATAAATAGTAGGAAAAATTACCCATATAAATGAATTGTCAGCCAAAGTTTTAGGTGAACTGGGTGAAAGATGACTCCTAAAAATTTTCCATTTCAAATTCCCAAAATCCCTAATATTTGCGAGGTTTACGAAAATTTTCCACTAAAAGTTTCCTTGGTACCTTGGGAGCTCGAGTGGTTCCTGAAAAGCCATAAAATCTGAGATATGTGAAATTAACATATTGAATGAAGACACATCCATATTGGGAGACTATTTCCCATGCAATATTTTTCACCCTCTTTTCCTTTATTTCATTGTTAAGCTTGCAAATTATTTCATAAAAGAAACCATCATTTACCCTTCAATACATTTTTGAAATATTTAGATAACACCAATTAAGGATAATATTCATATATCAGATCTGCAATTAAGATTACTTTACTATGCTATATGATAAAAGTTCCATTTGAGGCTACAACATATACCAAGTAAGAATTCATTTTGAAATGTAAAGTTTTTGGTACCTCTCTTAAGTGATGATCAATATTGTTACATATTATTTGAACCAAATTAATCAATGCATTAGTCTTGTTGACATCAATTGATCTAATGAAGGAGAACATCCATGTGGAGAAGTGTTTGGCATTCTTTGTACCTGTTGATTATACATAAAAATTGAGTAATTTCATCTTCTTCTTGAATTAGATCTGACTCTTATTATGGTTTTGGGGAACCTAGATGCTTGTTTTGCTTTTATCAAGTAGCTTTCATTCATGATCTTAATTGAGTTAGTTGTATTCTTTTAATATTTCTTAATAGACTTCTCCATGGTCACCTCTATCACTTTTCTTTCATTCGAATATTCAAATAGTAGTTGAAATATTGGGTATCAAGCCTTACCACCACATTCCCTGATGTGTCCTTCATTTCTCTAATGAGAGGATCATAAAATTTAGCGCATTCCAAGACAAACTCAGGAAAATAAGTAGTACTTGGGAATACCTATGCTTGTACTATACCATTTTTAGTCATAGCTTGCATCAAAGGTGTTTTACTTAGTGCTTTGGATCTATCTATTAGTTTAGTTACATACACATCAACCATATCAGTATCACTAATTTCAATAAGCTTGGATCCAATGCATGAATTATTTGGATAACCTTTGTATTCATACTTCATTTTCTCTACTTGGGGCTCACTGAATTTCTTAGCTTTATATTTTCCCTTTATTCTTTCCCTAGAGGTCTCATCAACTACAAGAATAATATCTTCTTGAACTATAACTATGTCTTTTGTTTCTGATGACTTTTCTTGTGCTTCATATATTTGTTGTGTTTTCCCTCTAGTAAGCCTATGTAAACTACTAAGATATCAACACCTACTCCTACTTTAGATGTACAAATTGAGTTAAACTGTTAACCTGTATAATGACTTAAAGTAATTTCAATTTCATGTACATATTCAGTGTTTATATAGTCATCAAAGTCTTGAAAAACCCTTTGTAACTGATGTTTTAATATTTTTGTAAGAAAACAGATAAGAAAATTATTTTCACAATGTGGTTTGGGTTTTTAGATGGAGTTACTTAAATTATTTAGCAAGTTAGAAGTAGAGGCGAAGGTTCCCGCAATAAACTGAGAAGTAAAGACCTTTACAAAACCTAGCTTGGCACTAACATAGGCTTCAAGTAATGAGGGTTTGTATTTCTAGATGACATTGGGAAGTAGTAGTAGTTCAAAATACCTCTTAATGTTGGTTTTAAGGAATCACGGGTTAGATCTTTGTGATGTTCTGAGGGAATAAATGAATCTTAGAGGTGGAAAATTTTGAGGAGATAAAAAATTTAGTGAGAAATCCACATAGCATGGGGGTAAGTAATGAGCAAGGAATTTCCCAGAATGGTCAACCGATTTATTTTCATGCTAGGTCAAAATTTAGGGTTTTCAAAGTTGAATATTTTCATAAAAGCTAAAATATATGCATTATACCCAAACAATTCACAAGTTTCACAACATTTTTAATTACTCTTAGCATGATTTTTCGGGGAAGACATTGGTTTTCAAAGAAGGAAACCCTTGACAGTCAGGAGACTTATTGATGAAGAAAATAATGAAAAAATGCAAGGAAAATTTGAAATGAGAGAAGGGAAAGACGCTCTACATACCTTTTTTCAGATTGGTCTCCAATGGATTTCTTGAAGATCACTTTATTCAATTGGTTTGAAGTAGCTCAGGATTCAAAGGGTAGACTGCTTACTTGGACCACTAGACAAATATGTAGAAATGACTTCAATTTATTTTTTATTTTATACTTTCTACCTCATTAAATGCACTTGGCAAACAAGTGGGAAAAAATCCACATCGTTTTTCACTTGGGGGTGAGTTTCACTATCTTCTTTACTAGCTTAAGTTAATTAATTCAAGCACTATTGAAAACTGGAGTGTGTCTGTATTTGAGAGAAAGGTGATATTTTGACTTAACTTAGATTGATTTCTTGCTATTAAGTAGTTAGTATAGTAGATTGAAAAATTAAATTAGGTCTTGACTTGGGTTGCGGATTTTTGAAACAAATTTACTTGATCACTTTTAAAAAGTAAAGCAATATCAACTTTCCACATTACTCATACTAGTATGAATCAGGATTTGGGAATTTATTTACTCAAATGCTTTTTTTAAAAAGTAAGGTAATAACATAAACCTGCTTAGCACTATATAGTGAAAATTGGGTTTTTATTAAGGAACTACTACAACTTATAAAGTAAAGTAACTTTAAAAACCCACATATGTATAGAGGTGAGTTCAACACTTAGATTTTATGGATTTTGAGAAATTGGGTTGTTATCACAAAAGTAAACCGCCCCTAAATGGCCTTATTTGTGGATGAGGAATTTGGTGTAACTTGTGTAACATAAGGTCATCTCTCACGCTATGGTACTTGCGGGATTGAGATAAACCTCCAAAGAAATCCAAATATTTCTCCTAAACTACCTTCTACTAACTACACCTAATGTAGGTAAGACTATCAAATCCTAATTTTACTTTCCAAGAGACCAGGGGAGAGAGAGTGTGTGAAAATAAAGCCTACACTAACATTGGTGATACACCAGAAAAGGAGGGTGTTAGGATAACTTCCTAAAGTGTAAAAATAGGAATGGAATGTAGGTTAGAATGGGTGATAAAAGTTCTCCACAATAAAAAAAAACAATCACAGAACCATTTCTATGCATACATAAAAGTAATGAATCTTGCAAGAGAATAGAATAGACACAATACACCTGTAATAAGATTGAAGAGGCAAGAAGATTTCTAAAAAATAGAGGAAGGGAAGGTACATCCATAAAATTGCATCTATTACTTCATTGATAAGCATCGTTCAAACTTTTAAAAATGAAAGGTGTGAATCACCTTGCAAGGAGTCCACTACAAGGGCCTGCAACACATTAGCTTCATAAAACAAAAATGAAATTGCTTTACTACTAAAACTGTTCCCCCTAACAATGTGCCCAACTCTCCAATTTATATAATTTTGAGAGGAGAGAGAGAGGATTTAATTCTTGAAATACCTTTTCCAACTAATTTCAAGTCATGATAAATGAGGGTAGTTAGTGATTTTAAACTTGAAAAATAAATATCAAGGTGTCCCATAACTTACAATAGTGAAAGAATGATTTTTCATGCTCATTAAATGTTTTTCCAGCCACTTTTCAAACACCAAACAGAACTGATATCATTTTCCCTTAAAATGACAATAAAAACTTCATCAATTTCTATATTTCTATATATTTGTGCCTTGGTTTCAGAGACATGATTTCAATGAGACCAATTTTGTTAAAATCCATTGAAAATTTCTCAAGTTGTGACCTTCTGAGTGATCACATCCATTTTGAGTTTCACAGGTTTAATTGTCACTTCCACATGACTGTGCACTTAATCTATGGAGTTGTGGATGTTCACTCTCACTATTCGCCATCCTAACCTCACTAAAAATCCAATTTTGTCAAAATTATAGCTCCATGTAAAAATTTATAACCATTTTAAGATCATGGTCAAGGTGTTCCATGCGGGCTCTCATAATCTGAATTAAACCATATTCCCTTTGCATTGCGAGTATTACAGGTTTGCGGGGAACATAAGGCACTTGGGTACAAGGGCTACTTAGGCCTCTAAATTCCACCTTATAAACACTAGACTCTTAATCCTTTGTTATGCATAAATTTCACCTCTGTGGGGAACTTATATCACAATGGTACTTGTGTTGTTCGGGCCCTGAAATTCCACCTTGTCTATAATACTTTGAACCTGATTCTATTCCTTTGCAAATCAGGTAAATCGGGATTTCAGGGAACTAGTGGCCAAATGGAACTTGGACCTCCTGGGCCGTCGACACCTCATTTACCCATAAATCATTGTTTCTTTAGAATTTCAGATCCAATTCGAGGGAAATGAACTCTAGTTCTATCCACATCCATTCCACCTGTAGCCCCCAGACCCGTAATACATTAAAATAGGCCTTTTCCCCGTTTCTCTAAATTTTTAGCAAATTTTCATGAACTCCTTAGATTTTTCTTAAATAGGGAATTTAGATAAAAGAAAAGGGGTGGCTCCAAAATCCATTTTTTTTGTTTTCACCATTTTTGGCTGTTCAATTTTAAATAAATTATGTAAGTTATAAAATTTATCTTCAGGGTAAATTCTGGATAACATGGGTATTTTACAAATGTGACCAAGTAACCTCTTACAACCTCTTGAAAGGATCTCGAGAAATATTACAATCCAAAAAGAGTTAAGAAAAATACATTAAATAACTAAGTCTTATTTTAGAGAACAAAATTCAACATGACCATTAAATTTCAAAAGGAAAAAAGACCAAAATTTTAAAGGGGTATCCTAAAATTTCTAAGTGAAATCTTAAGGACACCAGTTAGCTCCATCTATAGAAATCTTTATTTCTAACAGAATGAAAGAAATGAATATGAGATACCAATATCTATGGTTTCAATCCTTGTTCATTGGATTCAAGGTCAACTGAAAAAGAAACAAAAAACTAAAAAAAAACTCAACAACAAAACAATGAGACTTTATTTACATACATACAAGTTTTACCCTGTATCTCAGTTCCTACAAAATTTTAAATGTATCCCATTGTAAGGAAGTGAAAATTCAATTCCATCCTGATAAGAAAGAATGGAACTATCCTTTCCAACATTATTTTTTATCATTAAGCGTCCCTTTCATAATAAATAAAAATTTCCATGCATACCCTTTGGCTCATTTTTATTATCCCACAAGAGAACTTAGTCACCAACCTCAAACTTTCTATTCATTTAATTTTTATTAAATAATTTCTTAACCTTCATCCGATGTTCAATCAACCTGTCATCCACCTAAATATGCACTTCTTATAACTCATATAATAATTGTCGTCGCCAAATCACTGCACCCCCCGAAAGGTTTGGAAATTAATCATGACATTTGGTGTGATTGGGACACATGGGATCACCTCTCAAGCTATGGAACTTTTTCTTGAGGTGAACCTCTAGAGAAGGTTGACTTCCTCTTCCTAAAATAAACACAACACTACTTCTGATGTAAGAAAGATGGCTAACTAGACCTATACTAACATTTCATGGGATTAGGGAGAGAGAATTCAAGGAAATAAAATCTATAATAGAAGTGGTGATGCACCTAGAGAATAGATGTTAAACTTATGGAATGGTTAATGTGGGTAGGATGCTCACATCATTGGCCACCTTCACCTATTGTAACTTGAAAAAGGGTACAAAATACCACATATTGGAAGCACACGTTCCTTTGTTAAACTTTAAACATACACAATAGAAATATTTTCTTTGATTTGATACACATATAATTTATCAAGAGGATAATCACAAGAACATGCCAAGTATCCAATTAAGTGATAACAATAATGCAATTCTTAATCAACAGAAGGAAAATAGTTTCTCACAACTGACGAAAGGTAATCACACTATTATTTTCACAATATGAAATAGATAATCTGAATTAAAGGTAAAGTAATCAATAATGCTAAGGAATCACATTCACAAAGCATACAATCACTAATGATTCAACACAATAAAATAGATCTTCAAGTGAAAGGAATAATTCTGAATATAATTAAAAGGTTTCAACAAATCTCTGAAAGCACTGTTCCAAGCTTGAAGAGAAACTTCACCAAAAATCTCTAAAAATATGTGTCTCTCAAATAATGGAAACATTCCACTATTTATAAGTTCCTAGGCTGAGCCATTACAACTAGGCCTTCAACTAACATTTAACTAAAAATAGTAATGTCATTAATATAATGGAAAAGGCTCCCATGAAAATAACAATTTTTTTGCAAAATGTTGACCAAGTCAACCCTACAACTTTGACCGATTCCAGAGCTTGAACCTGTCCTTTCATGGCCACTCAGCTTTGGCCTGATTCATCTACATCTCCTTTCTCTACAAGTTTTTACTGGCCTTCCTCCCATACATCCATTCATTGTTTGTACCTGAAGAGGCACATGATAACACCCTGAGTTTCTTCATCTCCAGGCCCACATGTGTAATGGTTCACTACATCTACTATCTCGATCTCTTTCATAATCCTTGTTGGAAAGCTTTGAAGTTTATTTGTGACTTTATTGAGTCTCCCTATGAAATTCTGACATAAGACTAGTCGGTTAATGGAGTCACTATTGAAAGTCTTCGTGACATCATCATCACACTTCACCAAATCTTTGAAATTTTCCTTAATTTGGTCCTTAGGAAGAGCATAAATATTTTCATTGAAGAATTTGTAGTTGGAATTGTCAAAACCCTCTGAGATTTCATTAGGGGCATCTGTAATCTCTACTCATTTCTCCTCCAATTTTTTATTCAAATCTTTTAATACCTAACACTAGAATTCCATAGCCTTTTGATATTCAAACAATTTAGAGGCATCATCAATCACCTCTTCCTGAAGAAGCAAATCAGAATCCTCTTCTCTAATGTCACTCCATGTTGCCAAGGTTAAATTTTAATTATTATTTTCCTTAGAGAAGGATTCGTCCATCTTAGAAATGGTAATTTTTACAACCTACAAATCATTATAAATTTCAACGGCTTCCTTGATCATAGGATTAGCTTCCTACAGGATTATTTCCATCCATCCACTCAATGATCTCCCTTTCCCCCCTAGCTTCTTGAGATCATGATAAGAAATATCATCAATTGTAGATGAAATTGTCATATCCATAGTATTTGAGATGTCAATAGATGGAGTGGGTTGGGTTACTTTATGTAGCAGTGTAGTGAGCTACTCGACCTTGGCCTTGAGCTCACCCTTGGTGCCCATTGTCTTTATAACATTTCTCCAAAAGGGCCCTAAGAGCAGTGTGTATAACTTTCTTGGCTCCTTCATGAGTAGCCTTTCCCAATGAGAACTTTCATATTTGGTAATCTGTTGCTGTGATTATTTCTTTAGTTTTCCCCTCAACAGTGTAGCCACCTCTATCACATGCTCTCCAGATGGATTAACTGTTAGACTTGATACGGTTATCATTCCTTTGGCCTATATTTTGGGAATGGAATCTAGTATACTGAGATCTATAGCATATCCCAGAGGAACCTTTTTCTTTTTCTTTGGAGTCTTTCTAAATATCCATTCTGGTATGGCTAGAGACGATGAAGATGGAGTGGCAAATTTGATACCTCAAGCATCACTTGGAGCAAGATCACTTGAAATATCAACTGGTATTTGAGCAGAGGTAGTAATGATGGAAGGTGTGGAAGTAAGGATAACCAAAGGAATTGACAACGTAATGCTACGTGTTGTAATTGAAGAAAATAGGAGTGTCAAAGGAAGTGAAGAGGAAATGGGTGACCCAACATTTTCCCCAACTGATAGAAATGGAAGTGATGAGAATACCTGGGCCATAGAAGGGGATGGGAAAAAAGAAATGATGGTGAAAGTGGAAATACCTTATACTAGAAGTGATAATGGAGGAAGGGGAAGATGTGATGGATCCTGAATGACACTAGGAGAGACACTGACTTCAACTACTTTTATTACTGGCACTACAGATGATGTAATCTTTGGGGCAGCAGACCTAGAGAGAGATGAGCTACCAACCACAAATGAAATCTAAATTTCAAATTATAGGAACCATTTGTGTCAACCTCTTTCCTTCTTTGGGTGTCAGTTGGTTTATTGGTGGTGTAGCCCCTGTATTTATAGGTTGATTTTCCCCTTTGGGTGAGATTCCCAAGGTGGTCAACCAACTGAAAGTCCTCTTTAGAATGGGTCATGCCCTTTCCTTAGTATTTCTTCATTCTTCCACATACCAATCAACCCATGACAGTGGTTTATTGGCAATATTATCACTCTTGTATGATGAATCAAGGACCTCATCATTATCATGCATGTCTTTTAGCACATCAGCCTAACCAAATTAGGGAACTTCATCAATGGTTAACATTTCATAATCCCTTTGTCACATGATGTATTCGTCCCGAAAATGAATCCATATATCTTATAATTGGGGCACATGAGCACTGGACTGACCTATCTCCCCAAACTTACACTAATAGTCAAAATTAGTCCACCAATGGAAAGTCTGCAGGGTTACCTCAGCCATTTTTGCATCAAATTTTTTTGCCTTGTGGATATTTGGGCAAGAATACCTACTAATCAAAATAGGGAAATGCATTCCCACCTTGTGACACTTATTTTGGATTCGATGATAATCCAAAAACTTCCAAACTAATTCCAAAAGAATCCAATTATCAGTGGGGCACCTTGGTAAATTGTTTGGGGGCACTTATAAAACCTAGAATTTGAATGTAGGTGAATGTAGGAAACTAAAAGTATATTGCTCCCCATTCTCGCACCTCTTGGAAAGCCTCATCAGAAACCCTCTGATTGTATAATTGTCAAAATGATAGAGGAAGATAGTGAAGAAAGCGTCATTGAATCTTCGGAAATGCTTGCTTCCCTCGTCCAGGGTGAGTTGGGGATAAAACTTGTATATTTGGGAGGTGCTATAAATACCCCAGGTATTCAAACCTAGGAAATCTCCCATAACAATAGCCACATATACCAGGAAAGATGTCATGTTGAAGGTCTTTGTTTCTGACACTTTTCCCAACTGATAGAAAATGTTGCTACTAATATGCTCTCCCCATCAGATAAACTTGTCATTCTTCTTGATATTTTCTATGTATAAAAACATCCATTCCTAGAATTCCTTTATAGAAGGAAGACCTGAGACTCTTCTTAATAGAAAAATAAGATCATTGAATTCCTGAATAAAATCCAATCGATGTATAGTCTTGGGTAATTTGGAAAAATTCTTAACCATATAGGATTTCATGATCACCTTGGAGCATACTTCCTCTTTCTTATCTTAGTGTTCCACTACTATTTCAGGTGAAATTGTGGCATAATATTGAATGTATGGAAATTTAAAAAAATCCTCAAAGAAATATGGGTCCAAATGGATTACCACCTTATCATCACTATCCCTAACTGACATAGAGTCCTCGTCGAAGTGGGATGCTACAGCTAAGAAAAACTCTTGGCAATGCACAGGTGCAGGAAAACTTGTGGCAAGGGCAAGACGACTGTCGTAGATGGCCTACATCCACAGCTTCTTGTTTGGGTCATTTAATGTCTCCCAGAACTCAGGAAGATCAATCTATCCTAAATTAGTGTCCCCGATATTTGCTAAGTCGGAGGACAAGAAGGATTGGGGAGAAACCCCAAGAAATGTGTACTTCATCTTGTCTTTTCCCTTTGAGGTGGAGGTAAACATCAATACCTTTGTTTTGGGAGTTGAATTCTTAAAACCCAAAATTAAAAAATCTCTGAAATTATGAACCAAAAAAGTTGGAAAGGAATTACTGAATCGAAATCCCCAAAAGAGTTTCTCGAAATGAAATTTCTGAAATAAAAATCTCTGAAAGAAATATCTAAAATGAATTTTTCTGAAAATAAATTTTCCAAAAGAGTTCCCTTAAGCTGGAGATTCTAAAAACCCAAAAGCAACAAATCTCTGAAATTACGAACTAGAAAATTCTCTAAAATCCTGAAAGTAACAAAGTTCTGAAATCCCAAAATGAGAAAATTTCGAAATCCTGAAACTGAGATCTATGAATATTTTCACCGAAGGAATTCTCTGAATGAGTCTTTCTGAAGATTTTTTGATGAAACTGCAAAACTAATGTTTATCATAAAGATGGAAAATGATAAATGAAAAGAAGTACGAGAGGCCTACAAAAATCCCTTGAACAACATTGAAAACTTGGAGGAAACTCAAAAAATGAAACATGGTGAACCAAAAGAATGACATCCCCAAAACATAGAGAGAAACCAAAAGAAAACCCCAAATGAGGAGGAAACAGAGGAAAAAGACCAAAACCAAAAGAAAAATAAATAAAAAACATACCTTGAAAAAGATGTTGCAAAGTACAAGAATGGAATGTCCAAGCAAATGTGTCAGGCAAAAATGACAAGTAAAAATATGAGTTTAAATAGAAATGCCGATATTAATGGTAAAAATTCGATCCATACAGAGGTAGTTGAAAATTAATTACACACAAAATCTTGAAAAGTCTGAAACATGAAATCCTGAAATTCCAAACATTTGGAATTTCAAACTTCAGAAAATGGGAAGTAAAAAGATGAATTGGTGATTGAAAAGTCTGAAACCTGAAAACCTGAAAGTCCAAAAATTTAGACTTTTAGAAATTTGGACTTCAGGAAACTTCAGGTGAAAATCCTAAAAATGAATCAGACAACTCCAAAAACCTGAAACTTGAAAGTCTGAAAATTCAAACTTTCAGAAATTCAAACTTTGGAAGTCCAAGAGGGATTTAAACAAAATGAGCCAAAAAGTCCCAAAACCTAGAAACCTGAAATTCTGAAAATTCATACTTTTGGAGTTTCAGAATTTGGAAAATTTCAAATGAAATTCATAAACTAAGCTTAAAAAATTTGAAAGGGAAAAAAATCTGAAGTCCAAAAATTGATTTTTTTTAGATTCTCGTCCTTAGCAAAAAAATTCACTATGCGAGGATTTCTCTAAAAAACATTGGTCTAACATATAGCCTTCTTCTGGGTACATTAAATGGTTAACATTTTTGGCAATTTCTAGGGAAAGCTTTCCTGCTAAGATTTTAGACCACTAGCCTTAAGAAAAACATTGGGTAAAGGAGTCTATAAACCAAAACCAAAATAGAAAACACGCAAGCAAAAGAAAAGAAAAATAAAACACTGTGCATAGAACTTGGAGGAAGAAATAGAAAACTGTACAGGGTGGAACATCCTCAAAAGTAATCTTTGAGGTGTATCCCATTCACATGAATGGGAAATTCTTCTCCATTCAGTCTAGATAAGAAAAATGAATTTGCCTCTTTGTAGCTTGTAATAATATAGGGCCCACTCCAGAGATCATTGAACTTAGCATGCTTTCTTTGTTTGGCATGATCTTCATCCCATTTTAGAATTAAATCCCCTTCTGTGAATAACCTATCAGAGGATTTCCTATCTAATTATTTCTTAACTTGAGCCTAATGCTCTATCAATGTATTCATGGTGGTGTTTTGAATCTCCTCTAGCTCCATGAGTTCATAAAACCTCATTGTTAAGGCCTCATCCTCCATAACTTCAAGCCAATAAGCCAAATCTAGGGAAGGCATTTCCAAGGAAAGTGGAATTTTTTCTTCCCTTCCATATACGAGCATGAAAAGAGAAACCCCGATGGTGTTTTAGGGAATTATTCGATTGGCCCATAAGGCGGTCTTGAGCTGTGTATGTCAGGTTCTTCTATTGGCCTCCATAGTGTGCTTAATGATTCGTATAATATTCTTGTTGCTGGATTCAGCCAACCCATTTCCCTATGGGTAATAATTAGAAAAAGTCTTAAGGTAAAGTCATTTCTTGATTACCCGTTCACTTATCTTCATCCCCAGGAAATACATAGCATTGTCTAAGATGAAAGTAAAAGGAACGCCAAACATTGTCATTAAACTTTATAGAAAATCTAGAATAGCCTTTTTATTACTTTCTTGTAAGGCATCTGCCTCTGTCCAGTAAGTGAAATAATCTATGGTAGTAAGGACCCATTTATGCCCCTCACTAGATGGAGGATTAATCATCCCAATGATATCTAAACCCCCACTGAATGAAGGTTTGATCCACTTGAATAGGGCGTAATGGGAGAGCTTCCAACCTCTATTTTCCTATGAAAAGAGCACACTCTTTACATTTCCTCACCTAGATATGAGAGTCTTTGAACAAGTCTGGCTAGTAATAACTGGATCGCATGATCTTGGTGGTAGTTTTCCATGTAGAGAAATGTCCTCCGGATAGGCCATTGTGGAATTATTCTAATACCTTATTCACCTCTTCTGGCCTGACACAGTATAGAATAACACCATTAAGATCCTTTTGGAAGAGAACATTATCTATTACAACATATGGGTTAGAATGCAAATGGAAAGTTCATCTCTGGACTTTATTCATGTTTGGAGGATATATCCCTGAGAGAAGAAAATTCTTCATCCTAATTGACTAATCAATCTAATCATAACCTTCATCATCATGTAGAAGCATGACTTCTTCCGTATCTTTGGTCTGCATGTCTGTGGCCAACTACTGACATAACCCTTTTCCCCTAACAAGCTTAGTGACCTTGATGTGTACATCATACTCCATTACTTTCGTAATCCACCCAGCTCATTTCTCATTCATCTCCTTATTCAACAAAAATTCTTTGATGCTAGGATGAGAAACAATTAAATGGATTTTTTTGTTAGACAACAGATGCCTAAAATTCTTTAGGGATTGAATGAATTCAAAGACCTATTTTTTGACAAAGGGATATTTGAGTTCGTATTCCTTAAGATACTGGCTAAAAAATGTGATGGCTTGCTCCATCAGGTCATCATTTTGCTGAGTGAGAATTCCTGAAATACTTCCTTGACCTGCAAAAACGTAGAGAATAAAATCCATATCAAAACAAGGATTCACTAGTGTAGGATCTTGGGAGATAGTTGTCTTGATGGCTTCGAAACTTTCTCTTCCACCCTTCATCCATGAAAATGGAATATTATTTTTAATCATGGTTGCTAGTGGTTTTTCCAATGTTGCAAACTGACGAATAAATCTCTGCACGAAATTTATAGTTCATTAAAATTTTTGGAGACCCTTTTTATGACTTACGTGAGATAAGTACATAATTGACTGAATCCTAGCTAGGTCGATAGAAAAAATTGCTGCTGAAACAATATGTCCCAAAAAATTTCCTTCCTACACCACAAAAATGCACTTTTTTGGATTTAGTGAGATGCCAAATTCCCTACACATTTGAAAAAATTTCCTTAGATGGGTGATATGATCCTCAACATGTTTGGAGTAGACAATGTCAAGGTAAACTAAGATCATGTCATTGATGAGTCCCTTAAATGCCATATCCATGGCTCTTTGAAAGGTGGACCCCAAATTAGATAATCTAAAAGGCATCTTTTTGTAAGCATACGTGCCCCATTTGGTGGTGAAAGCTATCTTGAATTGATCAAATTCTTGGACCAGAATGTGATTGTATTCTAAATATCCATCAAGAAAGGGAAATCTTTGAGCCCCTGCCACTATTTGGAGGATTTTTTACATTGATGGGAGAGGGTAGTGGTCTTTCAAAGAGGCACGGTTCAGGTCCCTGAAATCCACGCACAACAAAATTTCACTTTTCTTTTTCCTTACGGGTACCAAGTTAGCTACCCACAAAGAATGCTTGATAGGAAAAATTATACAGGCCTCGATAAGCTTGATTAGATCTTTCTGCATCAGTGGTTTGATTTTTGGATTAATTGGCCTTTGATTTTGACAAACTAGGTTGGAGTTTGGATCTAGTTCAATAGTATTTTAAGCCAAATCGGGATCGAAACTATGCAAGCCCTTGTAACTCCATGCAAAAATATCATGGTATTCCTGACATAATTGGACAAAAACCTCTTTCTCCTGTGTAGAGCATACCTTACCAATTTTCAGGACTTTCTCGCTTGCCACCTCAACCTCCTCAAAATATTCCTCTTTGACCACCATATTGGTGCCCTATTTGGGTTGATCATCTAGATTAAAAATGGATTCCAATGTAACGAGGCCTTTTAGAAGCTTGTTTCCTTTTAGCAGTATAATCTGATCACTGTAAGAGTTTTGGAGTTTATCCTGATGTTTGGTAGTGAATTCTACTTCTTGTTGTAGGAAGAGAACAATATGTTGATCGCTATCAAACACCTACCAACTACTCACATTATCCAGTACCATAGAACAAACCACCATTGTGACTGTTTGCTACCCTTTTTTCATGATGTCTGTTGGTACGCCATATTAAGAACCAATGGTAGCCAGCCTGTCAACATCTTGATTTTGTCTCCTATGAATTACATGAATTCTAAAAGCTTTGAAATCTTCTATCAGATCCTAGACCTGATTTTTGTATGACCGCAGTAAATCATTTTTTGTTGCACTACAGGTTGTAACTTGGTTCACAACCATTTTGCTATCAATAAATACAATCAAGGTGTGGATTCCTCTTTGTTGGGCCAGCTGAATTCCTTGTATAATAGCTTCATATTCATCAACATTATTAGTGCAACTGAACTGCAACTGAAAGGAAGAGAAATATTTGTTTCCTTCTGAAGATACTAACATAACACCTGCGCTAGATCCATTTTTACTTTGTGATCCATCAAAGAACTTATGCCACATTCCATTTGTATCGATTGATCCCTTAACCAACTAAGGTACGTTGGAATCTTCATCATGAATGCAATACGTACCTAATCCAGTATCCTCCAAGAACAACAGAACATATTCTTCATTTGCCAATAAATTGGCATAGGGGTCGTATTGATGGTTTATGCTTACTTCATCGAGAATCGTATATGGAACCTCTTCAACGAGAGTAGTTGGCTCATGATCTGTATCCTCATCCTTGTGATCACAAATTGCATAATTACCATTTATGGGTTTAGATGTGTAAGGTTCCACATGATTGTGATAGATTAGTTCTACCCTTATAGCTACCTTAGTCCCATATCGGGTGCTTAGAATCATATACGATCAGTCTGATGATAAATAGTATCCCATTTTTACGGTGAAATCCCATGATAAGTAGGTGGTGAAGAGGGAAGGGAGATCAATGAAAAATATATCCTATGTGAAATTCAAACTAGGACATGCATGGATAGTAAGCTGAAGCCCCTTAATGACCCCCACAGTTTGGAATGAAGTACCATCTAGCTAAAAAACACCTCTTGAAATTGGAGCATATGGAATTTGTAGTGCATATGTGACCTTCTTAGGCATCACAGAACTACTGGCTCAAGAATCGATCATACATTTGTGCACCAAATGGTCACTAATGATCAATGAGATATAAAATGGTGGAGGCTTGTTGGTCTGAGCATGTATTTTCATCCCGAGTTGGCATAAGCAGGTTGCCACTACTACCTCCTGGCCTGATGGTCTGTTATTAGTGCCAAAGTTGTTCAAGCCCTCTCGTAGTAAGTTCCTTTGAGAAGGAATCAAAAATGCATCCCACATTATGATGCTCAAATTGATCTTCTTCATTTGTTCCACGATGTTGAATGGAATCACTCCCACTTTACTAATTCCTTTTTGGGCATTGGGGTCTTCCTTTGGATAATTCTTATTAGGTACCGTGATACTCGACATCCCATCTTTCTTTGTAGCATGTTCCATAGATACTTCTGATGATTTATTTCTCATGCATTTATCATATGGTACCTATGTTAGGGCGTGAGAAGTAGACACGTGATCAGTATTGGAATACTGTGGGTCTATTTCCCTTTTCTTGGAATGTGTGTTAGATGCTATAGTGGAGGAGTCAATATTCACACCACAAAAATCTTCTGCTTGCCAATTTAGTAATGTGGTTTCATCAAGAGCTTGGTGTAGACACCAAATTGGTGTCTTATGACACCCTATGCCCCGCATCTCATTTTACAACCTAACCTCACCACCTAAACCTTACAAAATTATTTATTAATTACCTTATAATTAATAAATCCACATCTCCAAACCTACCACCTCATTTTGCCACCTCATCACGACCTAGCCCTAACCCTAAACTGACCTAATTAAGACTTATAACTTTGTCTACATCCACACCCATGACTAATTACTCCTCACCCACACCAAAACCAACCTAATAATGAATTGACCAAGCCCACAACTAATCCCTTGGGAGAAAAGGAGGGAAAGTTGGATATTTTACTAAAAATATCCCACTTTGACTTAACCGACATCGGTTCCTACTCAACCGCCATCGGTCATGTAACCACCATCAGTTCCTTGTAAATGACCTCCCCCAACCAAAAACAAAGAATCTGAATTCATTTGAAAAAATCTGGAATTCACTTGGCAGAGCAGAGACAAGTGAAGAAAAGAGAAGAGTTTGCAGAGAAGGACATCGAGCCCAAGACTACAACTGAGTAACCAGAGCACAGTGACACTCATCTAAGCATTGGGAGAGAAGATGGCTCACTTTTGATTGTTGGATCATCCCACCTAAACCCTGCCTTCGTCATCACAGTCCTTGGACCTGTATCTTTATCAAGAACTAGTAAGTAGTGTCTTGTACATTTTCAAATAACATTTCTTGAACTTCTGATTCATAGTAATTATAAGTTCACTCCTAGATCTACTACCCGGTAGCACCCTACATCTCACTATCATTCCTCTACCCTTACATTGCCTCAAGAACAACTCCCACACTCTCTGAGTCTTCTTCATCACCCTATTGCCTACCCTAATCACTTTCCAACCTTATAAACACCATAGCCGCCTCACATCAAACCTTCATTGAAAGCCCCTAAATCACCACCCCTACCGATATCGCTTATCAGCAACCGGTACCGGTGTATAACCGCAGTCAGTTATATAGTGACCGGCATCGGTCACTGTGACTCAAACCAAAACCATCCTTTCTTCTATTACTTTTTAAAAAGTTAATTAAAGTGTAATTTTGCAATAGCCTCTTTGGTATCATTTGTGTTAATTTGTATTAAAAGGGGAACTGACCACCTTCGAAAGGAAGTCTAATATTTCCTGGGCCCAAGGAAGTTCCCTCATTTATTATCTAACTAAAATTTGGTGGTCTTGTATTCTTACTTGTAGGTAGTCCTTCCTAGACAAAAAGGAGTTCTTCGCAATCGATCTGATCTCTCTCTATGGTACGCGCTCACCCTCCCAACATTCAATAGGTATTCCTCCTAGCCCTAACCCTTATCTGTTTCTCAAGATAATGAAAGGATAGAAACACCTCTATTCTAAGAACGGAAACATTCTGTGTGAATCTTGGCATTCTGAAGTGGATGGTCCAGTAGATGATTCAGGTGGAGTGGTTATGCTTTGAACCATGAGGGCTTGACTCAAAACTCCATTTGGGAAGATATTCTAATTATGGGGCTGAGAACAAGGGTAACACCATTCATAGTCTTAGATGAGATTTTTCTAGACCGGGACTATAACTTGGGAAGAACTGGTAGCAGAAGGGTTTTGAAAATTCAAAGGTTTTACATTTACAGCTTGGCTTGTGGCCTAATTTTATGACTAACCATTTCCATGGAATGGAGGATGGTTTATTTGATATTGGGGTTGAAAGGAGAAAGCATACTGGGACTGCTACCTCTTCATTGCTACGAGTTCATTCCCAAAAGTTTGTAATAGTGAATTTACCTTGGCCAAATCATTTGGGGGATTAGATATACATGGCTACTAGAATAGAAGCTATTGGAACTAGGGAAATGACCAGTTGTTATCCTGTGAGCTCTGTAAAAATAGGAATGGGAGGCCTAGGAGTAATTTTACCTACTTTAAATCAAGTAATTTTCATATCGTACGGGAACTTCGTAAGCATGAGGGATAATGGTCCCCCCATGGACCGAATCATGACGTTGACATCACTATTCAATGCCCATAAGTAATATGGAAATGTGATTTCTGGGGATGGCCTTACACGTTCTGGGATCCGTTTCAAGATCTTGTCAAAATGGAGGTTGAAATCACTCATATACTCTTGAGGAGACCACTTGATAGTATGAAAATTGTTCTTATAAGTGAGAGAGTATTACTTTTGTCCTTGAAATATTTACAACAACTTCATGCCTAAATCATTCCAAGTGGTAATGAATATAGTAGCTAAAATCCAGAACCATTGAAGTTCTCTTCCTTTGAATGAAGTAGTAAGGAGTTGAATTGCCATGTTATCTTCTGTGATAATGTGTACTGTGCAGATGCTAGCTACATCTAGTATGTACTACCTGAGGTAAAACATTAGTCCTCCTCAATGTAAAATGGTAAAATTTTCAAGGAAGCTTCCAGTATGGCAATCTCTTTTTACTAACAGTAAAGGACTACTAGCATTGAATAGAGGACAATTATTTGTTGTCATGGCATTCAAAAGTTGGTTGTGTTTTAATGGGAAAAATTTTCTTTTAGGAGTTGAATTCCCTCTATGAGAAAAAGTAGTAGCTAATGATACTGATAGGTTTCTTCGCCTTCTTCTTGGGGGAGACAAAGAAATCTCTGTATGATTATAATTGTCCCACCTTGAAGAAGCTCTTGTGTAAATTCTTCACATAAGTCATTGTACTAAAATTTGAAATCCAGAAACATGGAGTCACTAGGTACCATTGTGTCAATGGAATGAGAAGAGAAGTACCAACTCTCTATCCCACTAGGCGTGCCAAAAGCTATTGTCACCAAATCACTACACCCGCTGAATGTCCAGTGAATTAATCATGACATTTGGTGTGGTTGGAACACATGGGATCACCTCTCAAGCTATGGGACTTGCGCTTGAGGTGAACCTCTGGAGAAGGCCAACTTCCTCTTCCTAAACTAAACACAAACACTACTTCTGATGTAAGAAAGATGGATAACTAGACCTATACTAACATTTCATGGGATTAGGGAGAGAGAATGCAAGGAAATAAAATCTATACTAGAAGTGGTGATGCACTAAGAAAAGGGAAGTTCAAACTTTCAGAAGCGTCAATGTGGGTAGGATACCCACATCATTGGCCACCTTCACCTATTTCAAATTGGAAAGGGTACAAAATACCACAGATTGGAATCACACGTTCCTTTTCTAAACTTTAAACATAAACAATAGAAAGATTATCTTTGATTTTGATACGTAGATAATTTATCAAGAGGATAATCACAAGCACATGCCAAACATTCACTTAACTAATAACAATAGTGTAATTCTTAATCAACAAAAGGAAAATAGTTTCTCACAACTGATGAAAGGTAATCACACTATTCTTTTCACAATATGAAATAGATAATTTGAAATAAAGGTAAAATAATCAATAATGCTAAGGAATCACATTCACAAAGCATATAACGACTAATCATTCAACACAATAAAACAGATCTTTAAGTTCAAGGAATACCTCTAAAAATAATTAAAAGGTTTAAGCAAATCTCTGAAAGAACTCTTCTAAGATTGACAGAGAAACTTCACCAAAAATCTCTAAAAATATGTCTCTCTCAAATAATGGAAGCATTCCACTATTTATAAGTTCCTAGGCTAAGCCATTACAGCTGGTCATTCAACTAACACTTAACTAAAAATAGTAATGTCATTAATATAAGGGAATATGATCCCATGAAAATAGAAATTTTTTTTACAAAAGGTTGACCAAGTCAACCCTACAACTTTGACCGATTCTAGAGCTTGAATTTGTCCTTTTATGGCCCGCTCAGCTTTGGCCTAATCCATTTGCATCTCCTTTCTCTGCAAGTTTCTGTTGGCCTTCCTCCCATACAGCCATTCGGTTTTTGTACTCAAAGAAGTGCTTGATAACACACTGAGTTTCTTCATCTCCAGGCCCACATGCATAATGATTCACTACGTCTGATGTCTCGATCTCTTTCATGATCCTTCCTAGAAACCTTCAAAGTTTATTTGTGACTTTCTTGAGTCTCCTTATGAAAATTTGACATAAGACCAGTCAGTCAATGGAATCACTATTGAAAGTATTTGTGTCATCATCATCACGCTTCACCGAATATTTGAAATTTTCCTTAATCTAGTCCTTAGGAAGAGCATAAATATTTTCATTAAAGAATTTGCAGTTGGCGTTGTATATACTCCTCTAAGATGTCATTCAGGGAATTTGTAATCTCCACTCTTTTCTCCTCCAATTTCTTAATCAAATCTTGTTAATACCTGACACCCGTAATTCCATAATGTTTTGATATTCAAATAGTTTGGAGGCATTATCAATCACCTCTTCCTGAAGAATAAAATCAGAATCCTCTTCTCTAATGTCACTCCATGTTGCCAAGGTTAAATTTTAATTATTATTTTCTTCAGAGGAAGGATTCGTCCATCTTAGAAATGGTGATTTTTGTAACCTGCAAATCATTATAAATTTCAATGGCTTCCTTAATCAAAGGATTAGCTTCCTGTAGGATTCTTTCCATCCATGCACTCAATGATCTCCCTTTCTGGCCTAGCTTCTCGAGCTCATGATAAGAAGTATCATCGATTGTAGATGAAATTGTCATAGCCATAGTATTTGAGATGTCATTGGATGGAGTGGTTTGGGTTACTTTATGTAGTAGTGCAGTGAGCTACTCGACCTTGGATTTGAGCTCACCCTTGGTGGCCTTTCCTTTATCATATTTCTCCAAAATGGCCCCAAGAGTATCGTGTACATCTTTCTTGGCTCCTTCATGAGTATCCTTTCCCAATGAGAACTTTGATATTTATTAATCTCCTGATGTGATTGTTTCTTTAGTTTTCTCCTCAATGGGGGTAGCCACCTCTATCACACGCTCTCCAGATGGATTAACTGTTAGACTTGATATGGTTCTCGGTATCTTGGCATGTCTTTTGGGCATGGACTCTAGTA
The DNA here is from genome assembly GCA_019776745.2 of Taxus chinensis. NCBI lineage: Eukaryota > Viridiplantae > Streptophyta > Pinopsida > Cupressales > Taxaceae > Taxus > Taxus chinensis. Next base: position 571,556,603 of record CM034147.1, on the reverse strand, counting down.
TACTGTAATCTATAACATCTCCTAGAGGAAATTTTTTCTTTTGCTTAGGATATTTTCTAAATATCCATTCTAGTATGGCTAGAGTTGATGAAGATGGAGTGGTAGATATGATACCTCAAGCATCAGTTAGAGCAAGATCAATAGAAATATCAGCTGGTATTTGAGCATAGGTAGAAATTATGGAAGGTTTGGAAGTAAGGATAGCCAAAGGAAATGACAAAGTAATGTTGCAGGTTGTAATTGAAGAAAATGGGAGTGTTAAAGGAAGTGAAGAGGAAATGGGTGACCCAATATTTTCCCCAGTTGATAGAACTGGAAGTGACAAGAATATCGGGGCCATAGAAAGGGGATGGGAAAGAATAAATGATTGTGGAAGTGGAAATAACTAATACTGGAAGTGATAATGGAGGAAGGGGAAGATGTGATGGATCCTGAATGACACTAGGAGAGTCACTAACTTCAACTACTTTTATTACTGGCACTACAGATGATGTAATCTTGGGAGCAACAGACCTAAAGAGAGATGAAGCTTACCAACCAAAAATGAAATCTAAATTTGGAATTGTAGGAACCCTTTGAGTCAACCTCTCTCTTTTTTGTGTGTGTCAGTTGGTTTATTACTGGTGTAGCCCCTATATTTTTAGGTTGATTTTCCCCTTATGGTGAGATTCCCAAGGTGGTCAACCAACTAAAATTCCTCTTTAGAATGGGTCCCTTCCCTTTCCTTAGTATTGCTTCATTCTTCCACAAACCAATCAACCCATGACAGTGGTTGATTGGCAATATTATCACTCTTGTATGATGAATCTAGGGCCTCATCATTATCCTACATGTCTTTTGGCACATAATCCAAACCAATTTTTCAAACTTCATCAGGGTTAACCTTTCGTAATCCCTTTGCCACATGATTTATTCATCCCAATAATGAATCCATATATCTTCTAATTAGGGCACATGAGCACTAGACTGGCCTATCTCCCCAAATTTACCCCAATAGTCAAAATTAGTCTGTAGATAGAAAGTCTGTAGAGTTACCTCATCCATTTGTCCTTCAACATTTTTTGCCTTGTGGATATTTGGGTAAGAATAACTACCAATCGAAATAGGGAAATTCATTCCCGCCTTGTGACACTTATTTTGGATTCGATGATAATCCAACAATTGCCGAACTAATTTCAAAAGAATCCATTTGTTAGTGGGGCACCTCGGTAACTTGTTTGGGGAACCTACGAAACCTTGAATTCAAAAGTAAGTGAATGTACAAAATTGAAAGTAGATTTCTCCCCATTCTTGCACCTCTTGGAAAGCCTCATCGGAAACCCTCTGATTGTATAATTCTTTGTCAAAACTATAGATGATGACAACAAAGAAAGCATCATTGACTGTTCGAAAATGATTTCTCCCCTCATCTAGGGTGTGATGGGGATAAAACTTGTATATTTGGGAGGTGCTGTGAACACCCCAGGTATTCAAACTCGTGAAATCTCCGATAACAACAACCACATATACCAGGAAAAATGTCATGTTGAAGGTCTTTGTTTCTAACACTTTTCCCAACTGAGAGTGAATGTTCCTACTAATATGCTCCCCCCATCTGATAAACTCGTCATTCTTCTTGATAGTTTCTATGTATGAAAACATCCATTCCTGGAATTCCTTTGTACAAGGAAGACCTGAGACTCTACTTAATAGAAAAATAAGATCGTTGCCTTCCTGAATAAAATTTGAATGATGTATAGTATTGGGTAATTTGGTGAAATTATTAACCAGATATAATTTCATCATCACGTTTGAGCATACTTCTTCTTTTTTATCCTAGTGTTCCACTGCTATTTCGAGTGAAATTTTGCCATAATCTTTAATGTCTGGAAGTTTAAACAAATCTTCGAAGAAATATGTGTTCAAAAAGATTACCACCTTATCATCACTATCCCTAATTGACATGGAGTCCTCGTTGAAGTGGGCAGTTGCAGCTAAGAAAAACTCTGGGCAATGCACAGATGTGGAAAAACTGGCGGTAAGGGAAAGACCACTGTCGTAGATGGCCTGTATCCATGGCTTCTTGTTTGGGGCCTTTAATCTCTCCTAGAACTAAGAAAGATCAATCTGTCCTAGATCAATGTCCCTGATATTTCTGAAGTTGGAGGACAAGTAGGATTGGGGAGTAACCCCAAGAAATGTGTACTTCATCTTCTCTTTTCCCTTTAAGGTGTAGGAAAACATCAATACCTATGTTTTGGGAGCTGAATTTTGAAAACCCAAAAATAAGAAATATCTGAAATTTTGAACCAGAAAAGTCTGAAAGGAATCACTGAATCGAAATCCCTGAAAGAGTTTCTTGAACTAAAATTTTTGAAATAAAAAACTCCGAAAGAAATCTCTAAAATGAATTTGTTCAAAAATAACTTTTCCGAAAGATTTCCCTGAAGCTGGAGGTTCCGAAAACCCAAATGCAACAAATATCTAAAATTTGAAACTGGAAAATTCTTCGAAATCCTAAAAGTAAATTTTTTTTGAAATCCCGAAATGAGAAAGTTCCGAAATCCCGAAACTGAGATCTCCGAAGATTTTTACTAAAGGAATTCTCCGAATGAGTCTTTTCAAAGATTTTTGGAGGAAACTGCAAAAGTAATGTTAAATCACCAAGCTAGAAAATGAGAAATGAAAAGAAGAACTAGAGGACTAAAAGGACCCCTTGAACAACTTTGAAAACCTGGAGGAAACTCAAAAATTGAAGCATGGTGAACCAAAAGAACGAAATCACCAAAATGCAGAGGGAAACCAAAGGAAAAACCCAAATGAGGAGGAAACGAAGGAAAAATACCTAAAACCAAAAGAAAAATAAATAAAAAACATACCTTAAAAAAGACGTTGCAAAGTACAAGAATGGAATGTCAAAGTGAATGTGTCAGGTAAAAATGATAAGTAAAAATCTAAGTTTAAATAGAAATCCTGATATTAATGGTAAAAATTTGATCCGTACGGAGGTAGGTGAAAATTAATTATGCAAAAAATATCAGAAAGTTTGGAATGCAAAATCCTGAAATTCCAAAAATTTGGGATTTCAAATTTCAGAGAACGGGAAGCAAAAAAACGAATTGGTGATTGAAAAGTATGAAACCCGAAAACTCGAAAGTCTGAAAATTTGGACTTTCGGAAATTCAGACTTCAGATAACTTCAAGTGAAAATCCTAAAAATGACTCAGAGAACTCCAAAAACCCAAAACCTAAAATTCTGAAAAATTCAAACTTTCAGAAATTTGGACTTCGGAAGTCCGAGAGGGATTTAAACAATTTGAGCCCAAAATTCCCAAAACCCGAAAACATGAAAGTCTAAAAATTCAGACTTTCAGTGTTTCAGACTTTGGAAAATTTCAAATGAAATTCCAAAATTGATCTTAAAAACTCTGAAACAGAAAAAACTCCGAAGTCCAAAAATTGAAAATTTTCATATTCTCATCCTTGATTGGTCTAACATATAGCCTTCTTCTGGGTAGGTTAAATGGTTAACAAGAACATAATCATCTTATCAATTGCATCTTGGTAGGTGGCATCTTCAATGACTTTTGTTAATTGTAAAGTAGGCAATTCAATGGTAATTAGTATGTCAACATTTCTCCCATATAAATATTGAAACGAAGACATACCTATTTCCTTATTGGGTGTAATCCTATCATCCTAGAGTGCATTAAAAATCTTCTTGTGCCATGTTATTTGATTTTCATCTACAAGCTATTCAATAATGTTTACCAAGTTTTTGCTGCTAGATTCAGATTTCCCATTTCCATGAGGATAATAATTTTGAGAATGAAGCAACTTAACACCATGTGTGTAGTAAAATTCAATTAGCTCATATGAGGAAAAATTTGCAGAATTATTTTTAACTAAATTATATGGGACACCAAATCTCATGATTATATTTTCCTTGATAAAATTACACACTACTTTATAAGTATCATGCTTGAAAGGAATAACTTCCACCCATTTACTAAAATAATCGGTTGCTGTCATAATGTAGTTATGACTGGGACTAGATGAAGGATTCAACATAGAAATGAAATCTATGCCCCATTGTTGAAATGTATCATTAATCAATACTAGATTTAAAGGTAATTGTTAGTGCAAATCAGCAGCACCCTTGGATGTTGATCAGATTTCTAGTTTGACATTTTGGACATCCAGTGTGATTGCACAACATTGAATCTTTTCCCCAAGTGTGGGACTTGTAAAAATGGAAAAGAATATCCAGATTAGAGGTTGGTTCCTCAACTCCTCTTATCAGGTATATGCATGAAATTTGCAGAGGCTTAAATTCCTAATTCCTACTCTAAATTACAAGAGGACAGAGATAGAAAATGCAAGAAAAATGAGACTAATGCTGATAAGGTGATGCACCAAGGGAGTAGTAGACACTTGCTACTGCAAAACATACACAGTCCAGGAGGAAATATAACACAAAACATGCACAAATTTCCAAAATATGGTGAGAGGTTAGGAAAACAATGATAAACATATGAAAGGATTGAGAAACCTTTTATTCATAGAGCATATATTATCATTCTAGGTCCAACACAATGCATTACAATGACCAAGAGGCAAGAGAGGTGTTGTATTTACAGGGAAAGGTAAAAATTTCCACATTTTTTTCCAAAAAGGGAGTAAAAAGGGAAGTTGTAGAGCTAAAAGAGTGTCTCTTGTTTCTAAGAATGAGCCCATTTTGGCTTTTACAATGCAATAAACGAGCCTAGGAGAGAGAAACGTGGGAAAACGTGAGAGGGGCTCCAACCACCAAAAAAAATGCAATAAAATAGCATGGGCATCCTTAAAGGTCCATTCCCTAGCATTTTTCACCATGCTGGGAGAGAATGTGAGCCATTCTTCATTAAAAATGGTGGTTGAAATGTCATTTCTGTTGATTTCCACGTGCCAAAGGTGTTTTCCAATTTTCTCTCTCCAAACTCCATAAAAATACAAAATTGAGCTCAGAATCATGTAGAGAATTTCACCAAATTTTTCTTGATATAAAGAACATGAAAAACTGAGCTCTAGATTGAAAGTTATGCTCATTTGAAAATTTAGGGCAAAACAGAGCCAAAACGGGTTGGAGGGCCGAAAATTTGAAATTTTCCCATTTTTTGCATTTGGGAAAATTTTCCCAAAAATATCCATACTCTGCCACTTCTGATGCCACATGGCATGTTCTGATTGGACGTGGGCCTTCTAGCCTTCTGGGCGAGATATGATTCGTTGTGGGCCTCTTCTTTCAAATTCTCTGCCTGCTCTAGAACATTTTCCCTAACGGGACACATGGCATCATCTTATAGGCCATGGGATTTTCCTTTCAAAATTCTCTGCGGGCCTGCCTTCTCCATTTTGTCGCCACATAGACATGTGGTAAGATCTAACTAGTTGTGGCCTTTGGGAGCGGACTTTTCTTTTGATTTTTTACACTTGGGTGAAAAAGGAAAAAATCCTTTTGTGCCCCCGACCCCTGATGTCGAGGCAACTTGTGGCTCGATCTAACTAGTTGGCAGGCCTTCAGGATGGAATTTTCCTTTCACACCTCCTTCAAACACTTTACAAAATTTCCAATCTTTCCTTCGCGTTCCATCATTCCTGGTGCCATGTGGCGAGCTCCCATTGGATGTGGGCCTTAAGGTAAACATTTCTCTTTGCGCTAACCTTTGGGAAAAATTCCCAATTTCTCCCCAACGGCCGAAGCTCCGACACCTCTTGAGACACATGGCCTCACCTTATTGGCTCGGGCTTTTCCAGGGAAAACTTCCCACAAAAACCCCGCTGAGCCATAACTTCAAAAATACATGGAGTTAGGAGGAAAACTTTAACTTTTTGGAAAGATGAGAAAAATATCTATCCAATGGTGTCATTTCCAAAAGGTCTTGAGTCCCTAAAAAGAAAAAAATTATGACTGAGGCACAAGAGAGGGAAGAATGAAGGGAGTTAGCCACAAAATGAGCAAGGGGCTCATTTTGGATAATAGTATTCTTGGTAGCTTTGCACATCCAACAAATTTCTAACATGATTGACACTTATAGACCCATTCTAAAAAATATTAAAAAATGGTAGGCCAATAATACCTTGCACAAAGGATTTTGTGTGTTGTAACTCTTTCTAGGAAGTGGTCTCCACATGCTTTATCATGGAACTACTTCAGTAACATTCCTTGTTGAGATTTATCCACACATCAGAGAAAGATGCCATTAATTCCTTTTTTGTAAAAAGACATTTTCCCAAAGAATAAAGTCCTTTTATTTTATCTTGATAGTAAATTTATCCTTGAGTGTTAGGTGATATGTACATTCTCCATATCTCAAGAAGTAGGAAATATTTTGTACCATTCATCAACCATGTCCATAAAAATAACTATTGGAAAATTTTCATCAAGTTTAACTTGAAGTAAAGAGGTTGTTGCATCTGGATCATATTTCTTCCTTTCTATCATCAATTGGAAAATGCCTCTTCCTCTTACTAGTTTGGTTGACTTTATGTCAAGAACATACTCTTGTACTTTAGTTAACCAGGGGCCTCTCGGCAATCATGACTCTTGATGTGTAGAAATGGATTTCACTATAGTATCAGGTACATACACAATAGTATGCCTGGATAAAATATAATACATGGATTACCTAAATTATTTGAAAAATTCATATGCATGCTTTTCCATTGCTATTTACTTTAATTAATAATCCTTCAAATGCATACTCATGAAGGTTATATGGGATTCAATGATTTCCTCTTTCTTTTGCATTAGTATAGTTCTCATGGTGTGCTAAGAAGAATTGCAGTAGAGGATGAATTCATTATTGAAATATGGTGATACCAGCACTAGTTCTTCTACTAAAGCTAACTTGTTTTTTTCAAAATACATTTGACCTTCATCATATTATTTAAATTCTTTCTTCTTTTTCATCATATCTAAAATGTGGCGAGTTAGTCCAAAAAAATTTGGAATAAATCTTCTTAGAAAATTTGCATTATGGAAGAATAAAGGAACTCCCTTTTTAGAAGTTGGCAAAGTTAAGTTTTGAATAGATTTTACTCTTTTAGGATAAATATTTTCCCCATATTTTAAGACAATGTGTCCTAGGATCTTTCACTTAGTAAAAACAAATATTGACTTTTGGGGATCACCAAATTTCCCATGCTGCCTGCACTGAATGAAAACTTGCTCCAAATCGGTAATATGGTTACCTCTTTCTCTGGAGAAAATTGTCAAATCATCGAGGTATACCACTTTAATTTCATCCTTAAGATGAGAAAATTATAGGTCCATTTCCCTTTTGAAATATTCTCCTGCATTGAATATCCTGAAAGGCATCCTCTGCTAGGCGAATGTTCCCCATGGTGTAGTGAATGTCATCTTGTATTGATATTCCTTTGTTACCTGTATCTAATTGTAACTTGAGATATCATCTAACATAGATATCATTTCAGAACTAGTCAATACCTATAGGGTGTGATCCATTATGGGAAATAGGGTAGTTATATTTTAATGAGGCTTGGTTTAGATTACAAAAATCTACACACAAGCGTATCTCACCATTACTTTTCCTCATAGGTACAATATTGGATAAACATTTTGAATGATGAATAATAAAAATTAATTTTTCATATAATAACTTTTAAACCTCAACATAAGTTATACCTGATATACTTGGATTGTATCCTCAGAGCTTCTGTCTAAAAGGATTTTACTCTGGTTGCAATGGAAAATAGTGTTGTACTTCCTCGGTTGATATGTCTTCAAGTGTTTATAAGATGATGTATAGACATCAATATAATTCCTAAGAAGATTTGTGAATGCTTATTTTTCTTTATCAAAACAACACTTTCAAAGATTCACCATCAAGTGGGTTCATCCTCAGCACCCAAATTTAATGGTTGTACTTCTAGAGAAGAATTCTCACCATCTTATTCATTCTTCTGAAGGAAAATATCATGTTTATCAAAGATTTATTCTAAAGAGACCAAAGCCTTAGGAATTTTGTTAACCTTCAACTGAATTATATCTTTGATATCATCATGTTCAGAATCATTCTTGCCTATCATCATTTGATGTAGATATGAATTGTTTCCTTCAAAGTAAAATTCATAAAATTTATCTTGGTACTTAATAAATGAAGCTATTTGCTTATCATCAATGAAAACTTGTCACTACTCAAACATTGTAAGGGAATTTTGGGAAAAATATCATTTCTAATTTGTAGTCACCTTGTATGAAAATTACCTGTGGCTGATCTGGTGATATTAGTTCAACAGTTAGAGCTAGAGAATCTTTTTTGGAATTTTGATCCCTAGGAGCAAAATTGATTGAGAAAGATACAAAGTTAAGTGTTACAGAAAAAATTCTATCTTTTTAGTGTCTTACCTTATCCCTCTTTACTTGGTTGGGTAAGTGCACCAAGTTGGAAGGACAAAAAGGGGTCTTCAGTGGATTTTTTTTTTGAAAAATGAAAATCTTCAACTTCTACGAGTTATTTGAAATAGTTACACTCAAAATTGGAAGATGTTATAAGAACATGAATTGTAGAATTTTGAGCCTAGTTTCTAAGATGCTATTTTTATTTGAAAATGATAAGTTTAAGTGGGTTAAAGAACTAAAATACCAACATGTGCTCTTGTTTTTGTTAAAAAAAATTGTACACAGTCGGTCATGCCCCTATAATTTTTTGAGCACTATTTGGTATTTTTGAAAACCCTTTGGTAGAAATATATATGGGAGCATCTAGTTTGGGATATATATATTTTAGGATTTTTTAGTGAGTATTTTTTATATTATTTTTCAATAACAAAAATTTTAAATTTTGAAAAATAATATATCTCTGATCGTGCCCCCCTTAACTACCTCAAAAAATATTGAAAATTAGATTTTATTTTAATATGTATATAATTAGTCCTAGTTTGGTCCTGTAAAACTTTAATTCAATTTGGAGAAGTGCAAAAATGATATATGACAAAAAATAATTATTGACAATCACTAAAACTAGAGGTATACAATACATAGTTTGAAATAAATATAAATGGAAACCTTAGAATGGCTATGAAAATACAAAAATTACATATTTAGAAAGAGGATAGTTTTCTTGACATTGTAGGTAAATTTTCAAGAAAGATAGAATTTTTTTTCATAGGATTTAGCATGGTGGAAGAGGATTTTTTGTATATTTTGTCAAAAACATGGAGGTTGTTGTGTTGTTACAGGTCCAAGGCGTGGGTTTGGGAAACCAAAGCAATTCCAAGCCTCTAAAGTCTTGGGGTAGGGGTGTAATAGATTGAATGTGTACACGTTAAAATATGTATGCGCTATAACGCGTACGCATTCCGTAAAGTATATTTACAAAAATAAATGGTCAAGTATAATTTTTTATTTATTATTAAGTTGAAATTTAGTGTAGTAGATATAATATAGTAGGGTCACTGTATACCTTATGGAACTAGTCTCACAGCTCCATGAGTCAGGGGTTGGGAGATAGTTTTTTATAATCTAATCTGGTTAGTAGATAGGTAATTTTAACAATTTTAGCATTCAACCGTAACCTTTTAGTGTTTAAATTCTACAATCGCTTTCTATTTTGGCAATGAATATAGTCATTGTTTAGGTTTTGAGGTGTTTTGAATTATTTACTAACATTTATGGGTGTTTTAGATGTGTCAAAATTAGATTTTACAAACCTCACAAATATTAAAATAAAAAATAATTTATCAAATATATGCACTCATGTAATGCCTCATAATACATAAAAAATCAAAACACATGTGTTGGACATAGTGTCACTGGTGTTTTCATTAATGTAAAGTTTCATTGATATAAAATGGTGTCTAGGTGGAATATGAGTCATCATGAGGTGTCAATCATAAAGAAGCATGAAGTTTGATTGGTAGTGCCATGTTTTGGTGTCATGAAGTGTTGCATTGGTGAAGTGTTGGTTTGGAACAAAAATGGGCAACTTTACTATTTTTAAATTCTTCATGAAACCTTCAAGCCTTAGAGAATTATGGATGTCTCCAACATGTAGAGTATTTACGTAGCTTTCAAATGCCTATTTTTTCCCTTCTAACTCCTTATATATCTCCTAGAATCTTCGAGAGAAGTTAGGTTTCACCATTAGAGTGTTTGTTCCCTACACCTAGAAAACCTGATGTTGAGAAGATAGTCCTTGAATGATCAAACCTTTCCTAAATATTCTTAAATTACCTTAAACGCTTCCAAGATTCCCTGACATCACCTCTGGATGTTTAATATATTTCATAAACTCTCATGGAGGGTGTTTTAATATCTATAGAATGGCCAAAATAAATAGCATGCAAATTGAAATTTTTAAAGCATGACAACTAAGCCCTTAATTAAAAATAAGGCTTCTTAGTCACCATACATACTTCCTTTGGTGTTGCAAGAACATCTTGTTAATAATGAATTTTGGATTTCTTAGATGATTAGGGGGTATCTTGGGTCCACTTGAGATGGTCATAGCTTGTACTAGTCAATTTGGACTCCATAGGAAAGAATACAGAGTTTCCTTGCAAATTTATAATTTGAATATTTAAACTAGTTAGGTATGTTATAGGATTAGGTGTTAAGTGACACAATCCTCTTAGAATTAGATATCATATTTGGAGGTTAGAGACTATTTCAAAAAGCATTTTCACATGTAAATATCATGTTTTATATTGTCTTCTTATCTATAATGGTGTTCAAGGCTTCATGGAACCCTCATAATTAACAGGGAATGGAAAATTGATAGAAATAATTACTTAGACCAAACTATACCCTTTTTTAGAAGTTTAGTAGTATGTAGCATGAACATAAGATTCAATGGAATCCTTGAGTCTATTTTAGGGAATTGATCACAAGGACTTGTTGTTGTAAAATTAAATAAAAGGTAATAATCCATCTAAAGGAGGACTTCTTAAATTAAATTTGCATTCACAATCCTCATTGTGTGTGCCTAGTCTTAAGGGTATAGAGTAGAACATTCATTATAAAAGTTAATACTTGTTCCTGGCAGATTCCTTGATAAGTGTGGAGGAAGGTAATAAGAATATAATTTTTTTCAAAATTTCCAGTACACATTGGAATAAGAATAAAAGTAAAGGAATGTGTAAATACAATTTAGTAGTGTTAATGCCTAGTTTGAGGGCTAGGAAAGATGCAATTTTAGAAAAATATTCTTTATTCCATGTTTTTGAAGGTTGTGGAGCCTCTGGAAAGTTGTAGGAAGGCCTAAGGGCATTAAGGACTCATAAAATTAGGGCATAATGACATAGTATTGAGTGGTTAGTACATAAAATAAGCAATGTACGATCATGCTGATTTCTTGTGACTATCAAGACCAACCTTAAGAAATAGTAGTTTTAGGAAATAAATTCATTAGGAAGTTGTATCTATCATTAAGGGAGTATGTTAGAATTTTATGAGTCCTTGAGGAATAGTGGAAAATCCTTCTACATATTTAATCAAGAAGACCTATTTACTGTCCTACACATTTCCATAAATAATCCTAGAGAGAGTAAGGGTTTGTATGTAAATCCATAAGTGAAAGAGGAAAATTTGAGTGATTTGGATTAGTGATTAGGAGGGGGATAAGCATAGTGAGATGTGTGAAAATAATATTGAGTAAAAGTTAAGGTGAAGGTGAAAAACAATGTTGAGAAGATTTATTAGAGATTGAGAAAATAAGTGCTCTTAAAAATCCAAAAGTTGAAAATATAGCAAAATGATGGATAAATGAGTAATGGAGAATTGATATGTTCTTGATTAAGTTTTATGGGTGTGTTGAAATGTGGATGTAAGGATGAAACAAGAGGTAATCCATTAAACCCTTAATTTTTCTTTCAAACTCTAACTAGACCTACTTGAAACAAGGGAAAAAGAGAAAATTGAATTAGGGAAGTTGTATTTTGAGTTTAAGTTATATAAAGAGGATTGTAGGGTACTCTGTATCATTTGGAAAGATTAAATTTAGAAGTATGCTTATGAGGTTTTCTCCATGCGAATTATGGTAGTGAGTACTTGAGCATGCTAGAAGACATTCCCTTGAAGTGTTACATGTGGTGGAAGAGCTTAGAAGTGAAGTTTGAGGTGTGATTTCATGTTGGTCTCAAATTCCACTTAGTTTCCTCACCATGATTGGAAATATCATACTACTAATGGAAAAAAACATTCTAAGATCAATGGAACAACTTTCAAGACTTGATTTTTCCTGAACCTAAAATTTTAGGTCCATTTTTTTATGGAACCAAAAGGGGCAACCACAATGTTTTAAAATACTTCATGAAACCTTCAATCCTTATATAAAAATGGATGTCTCCAATATTTAGAGGATTTGCATAGATTTTGAATTCCTATTTTTATCGTCCTAAATCCTTACACATCTCCAGGAATCTTGTGGAGAAGTCAAGTTTCACCATTGGAGCATTCGTTCCCTACACCTAGAAAACCCATTATTAAGCAGATAATCCTTGAATGAGAAAACCTTTCCTAAATATTCATAAATTACCTCCAACACTTTGAGGATTCCTTTACATCATCTATGGATCCTCATTATATTTCATAAACTCTCCCAAAGGGTGTTTGATTATCTCCGAAACTACCAAAATAACTAGCATTAAAATTTAACATTTTGAAGCATGACAACTAAGCCCTTAATTTAAAATAAGGCTTCTCAATCATTGTGCATCCTTCCTATGATGCACAATTGAGTCATGAAACTGATTTCAATGATCCTAGAAGGCCAAAACAACATGGAATCGCCAAAAATTTGATGAAATTTGATGCAAAATTTGTAATTCCAAGCTTCCTGGAGAAAAAATGGTGGCAAAAAATGAAAATGTATAGTTACCCTTGATCTACTCCTTCTCCTTCAATATAGGCCCTCCACATGTCAAAATATGATTGGGAATCAATTTGGGCTCACCTTGTGACTTTTCGACATTTTTGGAAAAATGGAAAAATTTGACTTTTGTCTCTTCCCCTTTGCCCTTGAATTTTTGTGATGACACGTGGCACATGGTGGGTCCTATTGGGATTGCGTTTCAATTCTGCACATTTTGACCCTTTTTAGAAATTTGGAAAGTTTTCAACTTTTTCCCCGTGGGCCCGCAACTTCACCTTTGTCCTTGACACATGTCATGCTCTCTATCGCTGAAATTCTGCGGGCTTATTTCATGTTTTGACCCCTTTTTCGCCAAGGGAAAATTTTCCATTTTTCTTCCACGGGCCCATGCCTCTAATTTCTCCCTTGCCATGTGTCACTCGATGATTTATCGTGAGGCCACGCTTCAAATTTTTCATTCCAAGTCTTTCTTGCAAAAGGGAAAATTTTCCCTTTTTCCTCTGTCGCCCGGCCGACCCCCTCTTCCTTCGCCAAGTGTCTCCCTATGGCTCATTAGCGGGCCTGCGGCTTAATTTTTTTCCTTAACTCCTTTTGCTAAAAAGGGAAAAATTCCCCATTTCCTTCTGCATCCCGTACTTCCCTCTGAATTTTCATGGAAATGTGTCCACCTATGATTCGCCATGGGGCCGCACTCCAAAATTTCAGCTTAGCATCTTCTACCTCCAAAGGCAAAAAACTTCAAAAACTTTCACCATCTGCATCCCCTCTACCCTTGATTTCTACCACGTGTCCTCCTCTGATTGGAGTAGGGATACATTCCATTTTGTGACTTTAGAAAACTAGAGCTAAAAAACTCTAAGTCCCCCATCGGCCCACTCCTCCCTTTTTTATTTTTAGGACACGTGTCCACTCCTAATTGGCGGCAGGGCTTCAGACCATTTTGTGACTTCAATTTTTTTTGCCAAATAGAGTTCTAAAAACTCTAAGGAAATCTTACCACCCGCCATCCCTTGTCCAATTAGAACCTGCCACATTGGAAATGTATGTTGAGGAATAATGTGATGGGAAAATGATGCCCGTTTGACCGTCATAATACAGAAAACGCTAGGGATGTCCTAGAAATTGATTTTTTCTTCATGGGTGATGGAATTTTTGCTAAAAAAACAAGGGGAAGTTGTTTTTATGCAAGTTTCGACCCTGGGGAAGGATTTTTGAAGGCATATATGTATAAAACAATCAATTTTGATTTTTCATGATTGGGCAAAAGGGAGAACATGACATAGCTTGCGGATTTGAAGAATTTAGAGGAAAAAATAGAGAAAATTTTGAGTATTTTTACAAAATGGGGCATGTCAAATGATTTTCAAATGGACTGAGGCATGGGAACAAAGGAAAGAACTTCATTTCACTCATTAAAACTACAGAAAATGTTTCAAGAAGTGCAGAGTGAAAGGAAAATTGGCTCCTGCTCAGGGATGGGCACTCCTAGTGAGTGCCACAAGAACAACGTAGACCAAGTGCCAAAATAATCCATTGGGAAAATAGATTCATGAGCCAAAATCACCAAAAACCAGTTGAGAACCTGACAAAAATGGCTGCCACATAGCAAGGCAAACCACAAACTGATAAAACACAAAAAATAGAGAAAAAACCAAACACTATACACTATACAAGCTGTGCATACATCATATTTGGGGATTAATCCAAGAAATGCTTCAGATGCCTACCATTAACAGGTAGTTCAAGCAATTCCCCATCTAAATCTTGGAGAAAAAAGGTATTCTCACCAATTCTGATATCAATGGAGTAAGGTCTCATCCATAATGCATCAAATTTTCCTTGTTTTCCCTTATCCTCATTTCTGCTATCCGAAAATAAAACCAGATCTCAAATATTAAAGGCCCTAGGAGTGACCTTCTTGTCAAACAATCCTTTCAACTTCTCTCTAAATTTGACATGCCTTTGGCAGGATGCTCTTCCCTTTTCATCTAGCTCCATAATCTGATTAATCCTTGCTTCATATGGACTGACCTCTTGATCCTCAAGCTGTTGAACAAACTGAAATGAAGATAATTGTAGATGTAAGGGAAACAGAGCTTGAGTTCCATACACCAATTCAAATGGGCTCTTACCAGTAGCTCTCTTGGTAGTGATTCTATCAGCCCAAACTACAAATTTCAGTTGTTCACCCCTTTTTATCTTGTTTAACTCCAAGGTCCTCCAAATGATCTTTAACAAATTCTTATTGCTGGAATTAGCTTATCCATTCTCTTGGAGGTTATAGTTTGAAGAATAAGTCAGATTGGTTCCATACTCCTTGCACATTGTCATCAAAGGTTTAGCTCTTAAACAAAAGGCATTATCAGCCACAATTTTGACTGGCACACCAAATCTACATATGATATTATTCAACATACCAACTTGGTGTGTTGCTTTCTTGGTAGGGATTGCCTCTACCCAATTTGTAAAATAAGCAGTGGCTACAAGAATCTAATTATGGCTAGCACTAGAAGGATCTGAAATCTCACCAATGAAGTCCATTCCCCATTGTTTGAAAGGAGCTTCGATTGATATAGGATGCAAAGGAAGGGAGCCTGAAGCTTTCATTTTTCTAGAGAAATGCTGGCAGCTTTCACATTTTCTAATTAGCATGGTTGCATCTTTGAAGAGAGTAGGCCACCAATAACCAACTCTCAAAACCTTGTGTATTGTAACCCTTCTAGCAAAATGTCCTCCAAAAACTCCCCCATGGAAATCAGTAATTACGTTGGGAGATTCATCTTCAGTTACACATTTCAAGAGGACGCCTTTGGGGTTCTTCCAAGCCAGCCAAAAGTTAGTGATGATGTATTTTTGAGAATCCAACCTGAGGGCTCTTTTCTAATTTTTATTTAAATGATCAGGATAGTAAAGGTGTCTGGGGTAAAATATTATATCCTTGTACCACTCAAAACTTACCAATTTCCCAAGAACATTTTCCCTTTCTTCCCCTACCTCATTCACTTCCACAGTCTGCAAGTTGCTCTCAGTCATGAGCTTAGCAAGACCCAAACCTCTTACTAACTTTGTGGTTTGGATTTCATATCATACTCTTGCAATTTGTTCACCCATCTACATATTTTACTTTATATCTCCATCTTTGATAAGATGTCTTTTACCATGGTGTGGGGAACATAAGCAATAACTTTTGAACTTAAAATATAAGGCATGAAAACCTTTGTTTCTTTCACCAAGGAAAATGATTGTTTTTCCATGATTGTGTACTTTAACTCAGCAACTTGTAAATCCTTGCTAAAGAAGGCAATAGGCCTCTCAGCCCCATCTTCATCCTTTTGGAGCAAAACAGATGCAATAGTATTTTCAGATGCAAAGGAGAAGATTTGGAAAGGCTTCTTGTAATTCGGAGCTGCCAAGACAGGTGCATGTTTAAGTGCTTCCTTGATCCCTTCAAAATCCTGAATAGCAGCCTCCTCCCATTTCATAACTTTATCTTTCTTTAACATGCATGTGATAGGAAGAGTCAACTCAGCAAAATTGGACACAAATCTTCTAATGAAATTGATTTTCCCAAAGAAAGATTGAATGCCCTTCTTTGTTCTTGGAATTGGCACCCTGCTGATTGCTTCTATTCTCTTAGGATCAATCATGACACCAGCCTTTGAAACAATATGACCAAACAACTTGTCCTTTTGCACCCCAAAGTGACAATTCTTTAGATTGAGAGAGATTCCAAATTCTCTACATCTGATCAACATTCTTTCCAAATGCTGCAAGTGATCTTTTCTACTCCTTAAAAACACAGTCACATCATCCTGATAAACTGCAATGAAGTTATTTATATAACCAACAAAAGCAACATCCATTTCTCTTTGAAAGTTAGCTCTTATATTCATGTGACTAAAAGGAATTCTCACATAAACATATGTTCCCCAAGGAGTGGTAAAGACAGTTTTAAATCTTTCTAACTCCTTGACAACAACCTGATTGTAACAAGAGAAACCATCCAAGGTGGACAACAATTCAGATCCAGTCACTAACTGCAACATGTTCTCCATGTTTGGTAAAGGATAATTGTCTTTCAATGAAGCTCTATTCAGATTTCTAAAGTCTACACAAAGTCTGATATCTCCATTCTTCTTTCTAACTGGCACAAGGTTTATAACCCAAGATGAATGCCTTATGGGTTGAATGATACCTCCCTCCTTCAGTTTCTTCAATTCATCTTGCATTTTCATGGATAGGAGTGGATTAATTGGCCTTTGCTTCTATCTAAATGGTTTGGAATTTTTTTCAAGAGGGATCTTATGCTGAAACAAGTCCTCTCTATATGCTTTCAACTCTGAATATGACTGGGCAAGGCAGTCTTGATATTGTTTCAGCAATTGGAGGTAGGATTGTTTTTCTTCCTTGTTTAAACTGCTGCCCAACCAAACTTTTCTTGGTTTTTCCTTTCTTCCCAATTCATTCTCTTCCACATCCCTTGAGGCAGACATGTTTCTATTGATGATGTAATCAACATTGATAAAATTTGACTTGAGAGCAAAAAGACCTCTAGGAATGGTGTTAGTTTTGAATTGGATAATATCTTTTTCAAACAAAGTATCTCTTCCTTTAGTTATACACACCATTAGTTCCCAATCAATATGCTGATCTACAAACTCACCTTGATTTCGTAAGAACCTTTACACTTGAGCATCATCATCAAACAATTGTCAATGCTTGATGTTGTCAGTAGTTGTCCTTAATGCTCCAAGAACCTAGGAATGGGGGCTAATCAAAGTTGGGCTACAAGACCCTTTTGACACCTCCCATATGACCCAAGCACTTTAAGAAAGAGGCTTAACTCTTCAAGATGATGAACTCTCAAAAGGGCAAGGTGCAAGCTCTTAGTCTCTTTGCTATATGCTTTGCATTTACTCTCTTAGAAAGTTTAGGTGTAAGTAAAAAGGTAGGTGGAGGGCTCTTTATATAGCCCAAAGGATAAAGGATTCAACACATTCTCATGAATGTGGGATAAAGGTAAAACATGATTAGGAATGGATAAGGTTGCTTTATTAAAGGTAACCTTACTTTAGAAGGGTTTAATACATGTTTAGCAAGTCATGGGAGTTGGGGGGTATTTTAATTAATCAAAGGTGATTAATTAATAGGTAGGTGTAAGCTTATAGAAGCCAATTAGAGGAATATTAGTGTGATTTAGGCTATTAGAAGGGGATTAAATCAATTAAATATTGATTTATTGGTTAAATGGACGGGAAAGCTAATTAATTAATAATAATTAATTAGTCTAGGTAGAAGGGGTGATTTATTAACGGAAGGTCGTTAATTAGGGTATTTGTTGGATAGGCAACTTAATTAATTAGCTTAGTGTAATTAATTAATGATGATATGAGGGAAAATGAGTGCCTTTGACGATATGTCGTTGATTTGCGAGAAAGGGGATAATTAGCACAATTTAAGTATTTAAATTGCTTGGGCGTAATTATAGGTGTCTACATTTGCCCCTCTTTGGGGTGGCGTAAGTGATGCCACTTCAAAGATAGTAGACAGAAAAGATTTTGAAGAGATAGAAGAAAAATTAGTAGGAGGGAGAGATGCCCCCTCGAGTGTCGATGGGGTGATGAAGGAAGCCGATCGACGATCGAAAAATATGAGAAGTAGGCAGAAGAATGGGGACGAGGCAGGATGCCCCGAGGAGAGGGAGAATTAGGGGTGAAAGGGAAGTCGTGTAGAAGAAATATGGATGAGGGGAGAGAAGAGCTTAGCCTCTAGCTGCTTATTTGTTTGGAACAAATTGATGTCATCATATTGCCATAGGAACTACATCATCGGTCCTTATGAAAAATATAAGCATACGACAAAGGTAGAATGACATGAAAAGCCATACTACGAACAATTGTCCATTGCTGAAAGTACCAACTCCACGCAACATACAATAATGCAATGCAATACGAGAAGGAAACAAGCTCATATAACAGGGAAAACAAGTACGAACGCACATATCTAACCCAACAACGGTCAAGACAGTTGTACAAATGTTTTGTTATCAGTGCTGAAGAGATCCACAAGTTCGTGATTGACGACAAGGGTTAAAAATGATGCCCCAAGCAAGGATACATGCAAGGGGAAATGAAAATGGACACGGGGTCCATGAAAAGCATTTGTGCGCAACGAAACAGCACCAGGCAACCAAAAGTGCCCCAGAGTACAGACGAAGCAAGCAGCTAGCTTTTGTGAATGGTTGTGAATCCAGTGATCCGCGAGTCGTATTAATCGGGGAAGATGTGAGACAAACCAACAGGATATGGAGAAAATACCATGCGCAAGACACAAGTTTCAGCCGTAAGAAGCAAGTTACCATTTTGTAGGGTGTTTTACTTTTTAGGAATTTTTTGAAAAATTTTGCCTTGTTTTTAGATTTTTTTGATATATATATATATTGTTTTTGTTGTTTTCTCGAAACAATGTTCTATTGTTTTTGTGTTTTTCTCGAAACAATGTTCTATTGTTTTTTTGTGTTTTCTCAAAACAATGTTCTATTGTTTTTGTGTTTGGTGAAACAATTTTCTATTGTTTTTATGTTTTCTCAAACAATTTTCTATTGTTTTTGTGTTTTTTTTCTATTGTTTTTGTGTTTTTCTGAAACAATTTTCTATTGTTTTTGTGTTTTGTGAAACAATTTTCTAAAACAATTTTCTATTGTTTTTGTGTTTTGTGAAACAATTTTCTATTGTTTTTGTGTTTTGTGAAACAATTTTCTAAAACAATTTTCTATTGTTTTTGTGTTTTCAACAGTTTTCCAAAGCTATGTGCAGGTAACCAAGAAAGCATGGATGCCCCCAGCGTTAGGTGGGGAATATACAAGGGCAGAAGCCACGCGCTTATGAACAAGAAGGTGAATTCGTTGAGTTGCCCCCAGCGTAAGATGGGAAATAACGAAAGACCACGTCCCTTACAGACGAATAGAAGAAGGGAAAGCCGGATCAAGGCTGGACTAGATGGTGTGCACAAGGAAACTCGAAGGTAGAACCAGGTCCAGGACAAAGACAACTACCCTTCTGATACAGAATGCTTGTGAACAACGAATCCTCCCGAGGCACCGGAAACCGGTTTTCACCCAAGGACTTGTCCAAAGTGCCACAATTGCGTGGTTTTCACTAGTGGACGACCTGTTTTCTCTTTTTTTTTTTCTTTTTTTTTTTTTTTTTTTTTTTTGATTATTTTATTTTGATTTTTATGACTTTCTTGTGCCATGTTTAGGCATAAAACCTCTTAAGATGCATGGAATTCATGGGCTCCCGGAGCTCATCACCATTGGGGTGAGCCAACTTGTATGCCCCTGTGCCATACTTGGCAACTATGACATAGGGTCCTAACCAGTGTGGTTCGAACTTCCCTTTCTTTTCTCGCTCTGCTCTGGTGTTGAACTGGTTCTCCTTCATAACTAAATCACCCACCTCAAACTGGCGAGGGATGATTCTCTTGTTGTAGTTGCGGGAGATTCTGTGTTGATATACTTTCAGGTGATTAAGAGCGCGAATGCGCCTCTCATCCAGGAGCTCTAACTCAGCCAATCTTGCCACTCGGTAATCTTCATCCTTATTCAAATAGTCCCGAAGAGAAATTCGCAGGGATGGGATTTCAATCTCTAAAGGGATGATAGATTCTGTCCCGAACACGAGGGAATATGGCGTCGCACCCGTAGGAGTGCGAATTGATGTTCGGTAGGCCCAGAGGGCTGGGTGGATTTGTAGGTGCCAGTTTCGACCAGTTTTGCTAACCATCTTCTCCATTATCCTTACCAAAGTCTTGTTTGTTGCCTCAGCTTGTCCATTACCCTGAGGGTAATATGGCGTGGACCATTTCAATCTGATTTGGAACCGTTGGCAAAGACCTTTCACAGTTTTGTTCTTAAATGACTTCCCATTATCTGTGACAATGGCTGCAGGGATACCATATCGGCAAATAATGTGATTCATGATGAATTTAGAAATCTGTGCTCCTGTGACATAGGTTAAAGGGACAGCCTCCACCCATTTTGTGAAGTATTCTGTAGCTGTGATGATATGTGTATGACCATCAGATGAGGTAGGAGTAAGCTTCCCTATTAGATCAAGTCCCCACTTGGAGAATGGCCACGGGGTAGTGATTGGTTGCAATGGTTGCGATGGAGCATGGATGAAATTTCCATACTTTTGGCATAGCACACATTTTCTAACATAATTACAACAATCAGTTTCCATGGTGGGCCAATAGTAACCTACTCTTAACAGTTTCTTAGCCAAGACCATTCCGTTTGTATGTGCTCCGCATACTCCTTCGTGTACTTCTTTAATTGCCTGGATTGACTCCGGCACATCCAGACAACGTAACAGATTCCCATCGTAGCCACGACGATAAAGTGTACCTCCTAACAGGGTGTAACGGGCTATCTGGCGAATTAGGCTCTGCTTTTCAGAGCGGGAGATTTCGGGAGGGAATGTACTGTCCTTAAGATAGGTGAAAATGGGTTCATACCATGGTGAATGGGGACCAACAACCTCACAAGCCAAGCAAGATTCTGGCATGTCATACGCGGGCTGGCGTAGATTTTCTACGAAGAATGGCATATCATTGTTCCCTGGCGGAATACGAAGCATAGATCCCACCGTTGCCATAGCATCTGCCGATCTATTCTGCGCTCTTGGGATTTGCTCAAAGGTAATGCGCACAAAATACTCCTTCAGAGTTTCCACCAACTTCTTATAAGGTATGAGCTTGTCATCCTTAACTTTATACTCATCATTAACCTGTTTGATGATTAGCTGTGAATCACCTACAACCTTCACATGTTGAATATTCCACTTGATGGCTAGCTTCATCCCTGCAATGAGTGCTTCATATTCCGCAATGTTGTTTGTGCAAGGGAAGGCCAGGCGGAAAGCCTGTGGTATAGGATCACCTGAAGGAGTAATAAGGACCACTCCTGCACCTGAACCATGAAACGTAAAAGATCCATCAAAATGTATCTGCCATACGATAGATTCTTCAATGTAGAGCAAAGATGCATCTGGCAGATCCAGACTCAAAGGTTCTATGCTTTGCAAAGGTGCTTCCGCTAGCTGGTCAGCAAGTACTTGTCCTTTAATTGATTTTTGATGGACAAATTCTATATCAAACTCACTGAGTAGAATGATCCAATTAGCCATTCTACCTGTGAGGGCAGGTTTGGACAACAAATACTTGAGTGGGTCGACCTTGGATATGAGCTTGGTCTTAGTATTTAGCAGGTAATGGCGAAGTTTCTGAAAGGTAAAAACAACAGCCAAGCAAGCCTTCTCAATCTGAGGATAATTACATTCATAGGCGATGAGGGTGCGACTCAGATAGTACACTGCTTTCTCTTTATGGCTAAGGTCATATTGGGCGAGCAGTGCACCAATAGCATATTGCGTAGCGGAAATATAGAGCAAAAGTGGTTCTCCCGGAGTGGGAGGCATGAGGACAGGTGGATTAGCCAGGTACTGTTTAAGCAAAGCAAAGGCTTGTTGTTGCTCAGGTCCCCAAATGAAAGTGATGTCCTTCTTAAGCAAATGAGTGAATGAGTGACATTTATCTGCAAGCTGGGAGATAAAGCGGCGAATGGCTTGAATTTTCCCTTGCAAGCTACGCAGTTGCTTGATATTCTCAGGTGGAGGCATTTCTGTGATGGCAGATACTTTAGCAGGGTCTACCTCAATACCTCGTCTTGACACGATGAAGCCTAATAGTTTCCCAGATAGCACACCAAAGACACACTTCTTTGGATTTAGCCTGACTTTGTATTCACGTAGGCGTTCAAAGATACGCCGCAAAATGATAGGATGTTCCTCTCTTGTTTTGGACTTTCCCAGGATGTCGTCTACATAGTCTTCCATGATGTCATGAATCATATCGTGAAATATTACTGTCATGGCCCGCTGATAAGTTGCTCCCGCATTCTTAAGGCCGAATGGCATCACCTGATAACAGAAGGTGCCCCAAGGAGTTGTGAAAGCTGTTTTGTGTTGGTCTTCCTCAGCGATCTTAATTTGATTATAACCCGAAAAGCCATCCATAAGTGATAGCATTTCATACCCTGCGGTTGAGTCAACAATCATGTCAATGTTGGGCAACGGAAAGTCATCTTTAGGGCAAGCTTTATTGATGTCCCTAAAATCTGTGCAAATTCGGATACCAATAGGTTTCTTCTGGACAGGAACAATGTTCGATATCCATTCAGAATAATCAATTGGCCTGATGAATCCTGCTGCAAGCAACCTTTCCAACTCTTCTTTAACTAACAAGGCCACTCTTGGGTGCATCTTTCGAAGCTTCTGTTTGATAGGCTTAGCGTCTGCGTGCACAACCAAGTTATGCACGACCAAAGTTGGATCTAAGCCGGGCATGTCTTTGTAAGACCATGCGAACACATCAATAAACTCTCGCAGTAGCATAGTGAACGTCTTTTGTTCTCTGGCTGAGAGTGATGCTCCCAATTTTACTATCTTGGGATCTTCTTCAGTACCAATATTGACATCAATGGTTTCTTCAACTAACAATTTTGATAAATCCTCCATACGCGTGGGATCGGGAGGTAGGTTGAGATCTTCATCCAAGGATGTCTCTACGAGATTTTCATCCTTGGTGTGGTCACTTTGTTTGTCCTTTGATTTTCTTATTTGTTTGTCAGCCAATGCCTCAAAGAGGTTTTCACTGTGTGACTTGGACTTTGATTTTTTCCGAGGCTTTTCTTTAGAACTCTTGCCCTCGCTTTTCTTTAAATTTTGCTGACCACGAAGTTCAGCCTCCTCGCCGAAGTAGGCGCAGGTGTCTAAGTCGATAAAGAAACCCTTCTTGTGATCTCCAATGGGAATTGTATCCCTTATGCCCATGAACTCTGCAATAGCCTCGTCATTCTCGAATAAATCTAGTGGCACGTGACGTTGTTGGTCCCATTCAACAAGGGAGGGGTATACAAGGTCAAGGGTTGGTTCATTGGGGGTGATGGTTAGGACAGCATTATTCATGAAAAGGTTCGTGGAGGCCAGATCCTCATATTGGCTACAACAGGAATCCGTATCGCTGTCTAGATAATCGGAGCTATCCTCATGCTCAGAACAAGTCGCATCTTGATCGTTGGGGTGTGCTCCATAAGGGCGAATCCCAATGCCATATCTTTCTGTTTTGAAATGTGGAAGAGGGACTGGTTCTCTTTGTCCTTGTTCATTCCTCCCACATCCTAGGCCTTTGTAGCCCATGGAGTACATCATTCTGCTAGATTTTTCATATTCTGGGGTTTGATAACAAGATGGCTGAGTGTCCTCAGGGACCCAAGTAGTAGGTGGATCAAGTAATTTTTCCTCAGCTAACAAGCCTCCAGGTAGGAACGACCCAATAGTATGTTCCTCTCTAGGTCTCCTGAAGCAGTAGTTGGGTCGACCTCTAGTCTTGGGCGACAAGGAGAGGTCAGAAACCAAGAGCGCTTGTTGTACATTATACTCCCCACAGCCATATTCCAGAATTTTCATCTCCCATGAATTAAATGGAGATGTTGAAGTAGATGCCCCATGAGTGCAAGAACGAAGAGAATTTGAATCTACTCGAGATTCCATGGCCTCAGAATGAAGAGGGACAGCTATATCTGTGGAGGGACATGCATATGTACCCTTTCGTGCAAAGCTATTAAGAGCTCTACAATGAGCAAAGGGCTCTGAGTCTCCTGGTATTGTTACTGTATGTCCCTCATGCTTCAGCTTGATGCATTGATGAAATGTTGATGGCACTGCTTGCATGGCATGGATCCATGGTCGGCCTAGAAGCATATTATATGGAAGTTCCAAGTCTAAGACGTGAAACTTTGTCTGATGGCAAGTGGGGCCCACCTCCATTGGCAGCGTAATGGTGCCTGCTGACTCTCTTTCCGCGTTGTCGTATGCGGTGATAGTGATGATATGGGACTCAAGATCTACCTCTGTATGTCCCAATTGTTTGACCAACTTAAGCGTGCAGATATTCAATCCTGATCCATTGTCCACAAGCACCCGTTTGATTTTCCTGCGGGTGACAACTACCTCAATGTATAAGGGAAGATTATGTGTAGGATTCTCAGTAGGGACCTCCCTATGGTTGAAAGTGAGATGCTCACTGGGTGCAATATTTGCCACCGCGGCTTGAAGGTATGCAGGATCAACTTCTAAAGGCACTCCCGACCCCTGAAGAGTTTGATACAAAATTTCCTTATGCACATTGGATATCTTGAGAAGATCTAAGATCGAGATCTTAGCAGGTGTCTTCTCAAGTTGTTCTAAAAGGTTATATTTACCAGTTTGTGGGGTCAACAGAGAGGGTTCTGGAATCACGAGGCGGGCACGCCTTGTTACCGCAGCGCAGTCCTTTCCCTTGATCCGGATGGTATTGACACGGTCAGTAGGGGAGCGAATACATCCGATAAGTGAATCGTAATGATTGTTATCTCTCTTGGTATACAAGTAATTCGTGGCTTTATAGGTTTGGGATGACTCTCCCCGATCCGGTTTTTCCTTTTCCGACTTATCATGCTTGGGGAATGGTTCCTTATAAATCCCCATTTTCTCGTTAGGTGTTTGCATGTGGCTAGGGTTATCCACCTCTATCTCCCCGTTGTCAATGAGGTCTTGAATATAGTGGCGAAGTCGCAAACATTTGTCTGTTTTATGACCTTTAACGCGATGCATTTCGCAGTATTCATGCTCCTTATACCATGAAGGTTTAGGAGTGTTGTCATCGAACGGTTGTGTTGTAGGATAGGTCATCATGTGGGCCGCATCCAACTGTTTTAGTATGACAGACAACGGCTCATTGAGGGAGGTGAATGTTCTTCGCTTTGGTGGTGGTTGAATTGGGCCCTTGGTCAGTTTAAAAGGTTGACTGGTTTGGACCGTTTGAACACGTTTGGAATCAGTGATTCCGTCTCCCACCACGTTTTTGTTTTTGTTAAAGATCTTTGGCTTTTCAGCGGGTTTGACACTTTGGTTGTCTTTAGATTGGGTTTTGAGGGTGCCTTTGGCAATGAGAGCCTTTTCTATTTGAATCCCTTTCTCGATAACCTCCTCAAAGGTGCGGACACAATGCATTTGGAGGTGGAAAGCTATATCTGGGTTGAGATTAGGGACGAAAATACTGACTAGCTGCTTCTCAGGGAAAGCGCAAGGGAAGCGACTAGCTATCCCTCTCCATCGTTGGAGGAAGCTGGCGAAGGTCTCATTTGGGCGTTGTTTTGTGCTGCACAAGTCTGCCATGGTGACGTCACTCTCTATGTTATATGAGAAATGACGCACGAATCTTTCCGCCAATTCTGGCCAGGTGAAAATTGATCCTCGTGGCAAGCGCGTAAACCATTCTAATGCTTGACCTCCGAGACTCTTAGGAAAAAGTCTGATGAGGTAATTATCACTATAAGACACCTCTTGACATGCCATGTAGAAATCTTTAACATGATCCCTTGGGTCTCCCTTTCCTTTGTATTTGTCGAACTTTGGCATATCAAATTTCTTTGGAAAGGGTTGAAGGGTCATTGTCTTGTCAAAAGGATAGGGGCATAGTTCTTCGTATTGGTATTTCCTAATACTCCCTATATTGCTTTCTTGTATGCTCGCAAGCGTTGCTTTCATAGATTGTACTTCTTGTGCGAGCAATTGTTCTTTAGTGGGAGAAACGGGGATGTGTACATGATGATACCCTGTGTCTTCTTCTCCTTGGTTTTCTCGATGGAGTTCGTGGATCCTAAACTTAGGCTTTGACTTTTGAACATTCTTGTTTGTGTCTTTCTGTACTTGGAAAGTAAGCAAAGCTAGTTGTCGGCTTAAGTTACTGAGTTGTTGTTGGATTGTGACTTGGTTTGTGTCTTCTTCTTCTAAAGGTTCCTCCTCTTCGTATTGTGGAGGTTCTTCCCCTGTCTCATGTTCTATCTTGTTTCTTCGTGGCACTTTGATGAGGGGTATTCTATGCCCTACCACTTTATCATTTTCTACATAAGAAGTGGAAGCATGTCCGCCTGTTAAAATATCTTCCATATTGATAAGGGGGTGTTCCTCCTTAGTAGTGTCATTTGTTTGTAGTATTGGTTCCTTCTCAATGGGCAATTTGGCCCCTAATTCCATGACCCGTGCCAAAACTCTATCTTTGTTTCTAAGGAGAAACTCATCTAGTAGAGTGGGGTCAAAATCAAAGTCTGCGTGTGGTGATTCTAATTCATTTCCACTATGATCGACCATCTCTTCTGTTTCCTTTTCTGCAGAAAATAGTGGTCCTAGATCGTGTCCGATAAATGGGTTTGACCCTTGTCTGTTAGAGGTTTCCCAAGCTTGCGCCTGTTGTTCCTCATATGTTTGTTTCTTTAACCCTAGACGCGTCTTAGGAGCCATGTTTTCGTGATAAGTTTCACTAAGGTAAGTTGTAGATTTGTTCAAAATTCAATGACTACCCCTAAGTGAAACACAAGATGTACGTGTTAAGAGTAAATTAACAGTGTGAGAATACCAATGTGATAGAATGATAAAGTCACCAATGAAACAATCGTTTGGTATCAAAACTTAATCAAATGAAGTACCTCCTAGATTACGTTTTAAAGTAATTTACGACGCCAGATGATTAACAAGATGTCTCCACTTATGCCAAGTTCAAAGGAATGAACAAGACGTAAGTAAATACATGAAGTTAAATGCGATCTCCCAATCAAGATATACGATGAGCAAGCTCAAGTCTGATTAAGACCTATATCTCAAAAAGTGTCAATTACGATTTGCGAATGACACAACAATATCACCAAGATATGTTAACCCACTTTGCAAGAAAGTGGAGTATTGATATCGAGGTGTTATTGATATAACACGCACAAATGGTAGTTCCTAACACCTTTTGAAATCGAGGTAATAATAAAACTGAACAAAAAAAAGCTCAAAGTATAGCTAGGAATAGTTAAGAATGTGTGCAGCGTAACCGTACAATATAGGTATTTATGTCGAGTTTACAAGAAACAAGACGTAAATATCGAAATTGTAATGATACGAGACAAACAAACTAACTCCTCTATGGAAGTCCGCAGTGATGAACCACGCCTAACTACAATGACGATCTTGACGTGGGTATCAAGATCACAATGGCTACCAAATGACGTGAAAACGCCTCCACTCACTTTAGACGTTTAACTAACCCAGCCGCAAACATGGATGGGCGTAAACGGACATAAAAGTGAGAGAAACAGTCGAATGGCAACACAAAGGTAATCACACCTCTTTTGATCAACAAAGTGTCAAAAGAATATGAAGGAAATAAATCAAGAAAAAATGACAAAAAATGCTAGTCTTACTTCGGCAGAGTTTCGCCTCGCCCTAAGGCAAGTAAAAACTAGGCGAAAGTAATACGTCACACGTTTCTCAAAAAGAAGGTTCACAACTCAACACTGTTTTAAAGTGGTCAAAGTGGGCTCCTGGCCAAAGTATATTCTCCTAGGTGGTTCTCTCGCCCTAGGTGTTACAAAGTTGCCACGAGCGAGCGCGATTTACCCAAAAAGTCGCACTGACTAGTTTGGGAGTATCTCGGCTTTACTTTACCCCCTTCAAGAACAGTAGGCAACTAGTGCGTCTACGTGTACTATCACTGGGGTCGCCACAACGGACAACCTGTAACTCTATCTCACAAAGGAATCACTAGTCAAGTAGGTAGTGCGGAGCACTTCCCGTTTCGTCCACAAGGTTCCCTCTTGCGTGGACTACTTTGGGGTTCCTGGAACCACCCCCATTGTTGTAGCTTAAGGCGTTATGCCAAAGGGGTTATGTTCCAGTTGAGCGGAGAGGGACGTACCCTTTTCCGAAACCTGCAATACAGTGTTTTGAATATGTTGTTCTTTTTATCTTGTTTAATTAGGTGTGGTTTGCTTGAACACCTTTTGGCAACCTGTATAACAACTGTATTAGTAGTTTTTGATTTCGTTTTGATTCCTCCTTTCTTTGACAAGCGTTTTTAGGTCCTGCACTCAAGCGTTAGTAGTTCTCCAAGAAAATCACATTATTTAAAAGAGGATTAAGAGTTGCTTTTGATTCTCAAGATCATCCAAGGATGCAAGAGAAGAGCATACACAACAAATAATCCAACTAAAAAGTAAATAAAATCTTTTCAATCAATGAACCATACAAAATTCTTGATAAATGTTCATTCCCTTAAACCAAAAGTGAAAGATGAAGTTTCCAATTTACCAAATGTTATAAAATGAAGACTAAAGTTGCTTTTGATTCTCAAGATCACCCTAAGGTGCAAGAGAAGAGCATACACAAACTTTATCCCAACTATATAGAAATGGAAAACTTCAAATCAAAGGACCGTTGAAAAATGCTTTGTAAAAGGTTCATTCCCTTAAGCAAAATGAATAATTAAATTTCCAAGTTTAATCCCAATGTTAAAAAGATATAGATCAAAGTTGTTTTTGATTCTCAAGATCACCAAAAGGTGCAAGAGAAGAGCATACACACGCTTTGATCTAAATCGAGTAAGCATGGAAATACAACATTCATCAAAACATTAGACATGTTAGAAAATGACCAGTTTTAAAATAACAGAAAAACCTGCAACTTCTGTAAGTGTAAATCCTGAATTTATGTTTTCATTGCATAGTTAACTTCAATACCTTTCCAACGCAAAAAAAATGGAGTCATTTCGAGGTCGGGAGCAAAAGTTATGGCCTTCGGAAGATGGGTTACGCATATGCTCTTATGCTCATGGGTATGCACTTGACATGCACTTAAAAAATGTCAAAAAAAACGTCCCTTAATATGCAAAATGGGCAAATTTTTCCAACCAAGATTCAATTTTGACAACAACCCATCACATTAATATATGAATAGAAGACTCAACGCTATCAAACATTAACATACATGCTCAAGAATTTAAGATTTTCAAGAAATTGACAAAACTAGCATGTAGAATGATGAAAAAGTAAGCTCTAAAAATGAAAACATGATGAAATCTTGAAATTTTCTCACCAACATTAAATTTTGACAGCAACCCACCACATTAATATGTAAATAGAAGACTCAGCACTATCAAACACTAACCTACATGCTCAAGAATTGAAAATTTTCAAGAAATTGACAAAACTAGCATGTAAAATGTTGAAAAAGTAAGCTCTAAAAATGAAAACATGATGAAATCTTGAAATTTTCTCACCAAGATTAAATTTTGACAGCAACCCACCACATTAATATGTAAATAGAAGACTCAGCACTATCAAACACTAACCTACATGCTCAAGAATTGAAAATTTTCAAGAAATTGACAAAACTAGCATGTAAAATGTTGAAAAAGTAAGCTCTAAAAATGAAAACATGGAGAAATCTTGAAATTTTCCCCTCAATTCCAATTTTGACAGCACTTCACCTCCTTCATACCTACAAGGAAGACCCAACACATGCAAACTCAACAAAACATGTTAAAAAAAACAAGTTAGATCAACATGTGTAAAAGAGGGTTAGTAACCAAAAATAAAACTTAACTACAAAAACTTGAAATTAAGTGCAAAGGACAATGGAGTAAGTCCCACCGGGCGTGCCAAATGTGTGCATGTATACTTTGCTTAATGCTAAATCAAATGAAGCAAGAACTACCACCTAAAATAGTTCTACAATTTAGCTAAAACAAAGCATAAACACCATCATGATAAGAATTAAACAAGGGTTAGATGCTAGCATTCATCAATACAAACTTTGAAACTAACAATGCTAAATATCTAAACTCCTCTATTCTCTAACAACAAATAAATGAATGGACCTAAGTAAGCTCCATGGCTATCAAAATAGTTGTCCTTAATGCTCCAAGAACCTAGGAATGGGGGCTAATCAAAGTTGGGCTACAAGACCCTTTTGACACCTCCCATATGACCCAAGCACTTTAAGAAAGAGGCTTAACTCTTCAAGATGATGAACTCTCAAAAGGGCAAGGTGCAAGCTCTTAGTCTCTTTGCTATATGCTTTGCATTTGCTCTCTTAGAAAGTTTAGGTGTAAGTAAAAAGGTAGGTGGAGGGCTCTTTATATAGCCCAAAGGATAAAGGATTCAACACATTCTCATGAATGTGGGATAAAGGTAAAACATGATTAGGAATGGATAAGGTTGCTTTATTAAAGGTAACCTTACTTTAGAAGGGTTTAATACATGTTTAGCAAGTCATGGGAGTTGGGGGGTATTTTAATTAATCAAAGGTGATTAATTAATAGGTAGGTGTAAGCTTATAGAAGCTAATTAGAGGAATATTAGTACGATTTAGGCTATTATAAGGGGATTAAATCAATTAAATATTGATTTATTGGTTAAATGGAAGGGAAAGCTAATTAATTAATAATAATTAATTAGTCTAGGTAGAAGGGGTGATTTATTAACGGAAAGTCGTTAATTAGGGTATTTGTTGGATAGGCAACTTAATTAATTAGCTTAGTGTAATTAATTAATGATGATATGAGGGAAAATGAGTGCTTTTGAGTACATTCAAAATTAAGCTTGAAGGAAGAAACAAATTCTTCCAAGCTAGGAGAAACCAATATTACACCAGCACCATTTCCAAATTTGGAGCAAGCTCCATCAAATATCAAGGTCCATGGATAACATACCTGCTCAAGGCACTTTGACTGATCCATTTTGTGTTCTTTTCCATCAGCAAAACCAATAAAATTATCAGCATCAACATCAACAAATAATACTTCATAAGAAGCATTGTTTGGGTCCTCAATTAGATGCAACATTTTCTTTTCTCCATAGATCTTAACAAGGCTGCCCTCAATGGGAATGGTGGAAAAATACATATCCATTTGGAAACTCCCTCCAACACTTTTAGCCCACTTTCTTGACAATAAAATACCCCATTTGGCAGGGCAATCAACAATCACAACATCTAATTTTAAATCCCTTCTGGGATAAGATGCAAGCTGCACTACCAAAGCCTTCACACAACAAACAACTGGAACTTCTCTTGAGTCCATGGAAGTACATTTTCCATAGGCTTTTGTCACTTTTATAGCCAACTCATTCATCACTTCTAGAGGCATGACATTACATGATGCACCGGAATCAAACATACAATTGTGAAGTATCCTATCCTTTATGATCAAGGTTGTGAAGAATGGATCAACATTCAATTGGGAATCAACCAAGGATGTCATCAAATATACCTTAGGTGTCTCTCCAAGGTCTTCTACTACTGGTGGTGTTTCAAGGTCAGTAATGATTTGAGGAGGAGTCTCAACAACATTTATATTTCTGCCTAGAGTAGTCTTCTCCTCTTTCAACCCCAAGTACTCAAAGGCTCTCTTCTTATGCTCAGGAATCCTAAAAAACTCATTGATTAGAAAACTCACTTTGATTTGGCTCAATACTTGGGCTATGTCATAGGGAACAATCTTTGGAAAAACAACATTGGAAGGTAGACAAGAAGATTCATCAGATGGTATGTGATTCTTGGCAGCTTGGGCATGAGGACTATAATTTTTGCATGGGACAACAGGGTTCTTAGTAATTGTTTCCCTTCTAGGGTTATCTTTGGGAATGCTTGTGACCAAGGGCGTCTTTGGCTTGGCTTGAGGACCAGCTCCTCTAACAACTTTACTTCTAGTATTGTACTCCTTTTCTTGACCAACCACATCATTCATTAACAATTGTTTATCTTCCTCTGAAGGAATACCACCATCATACTTCTTGATCATTAAAGCCCTTAGGTCTTCAAAGTCATTATTAGGAATTTCAAAGGCCTGAAATACATCTACATCATGAGTTTGAGGAAGAGAAAGAAATGGTACCCTCTTTATGTAATCCTAAAAGGTTGCAGTAGTCCTTGCACTTATCACATCCGTTGATGTTGGTGCTTGCTGTGAGCCTGAAGAACTATCCATCATACAAATTTCATCATCCATTTCATTCTCATTATCCTCATCAATATCTTTTTGGTCCATTTCACGTGGCAGATGAGGAAGAAAACATCTATCACACCAATCCATATCAGCAACTTCTTCAGTAGCAACCCTAGCAGTTAGGGGATCGGGTAACACTCCTCCTTCACGCACTTGAGGATGTCTATTTGCAGACCCCATGGGTACTTTCCCTCTATCATCTACCCTTTGATCACCCCTAGGATGATTGGAAAATATGTCATGGTTTTGTGCTCTTTGCTAACCTTGTGAAGTCTGTCCAATTCCTTTCTCATATCTTGCCAACTTGTATGAGATTTCTTTGACAACCCCTGCCAAAGTTTTCACAACCTCTTCCAAATCAGCACCCTTTCTAGCTTGAGGTTTTTCAGGGTTTATCAACTTTACACCATATCTCTTGAGAGGTTTCCCAATTTCTTTGATATTGTTTTCAATTTGAAGTGCCATGGTGAAAGTTTTCCTTAGATTGGTAGGGTTCTTGTCTCTTAAGTAGTAGACTGATTTTTTATCAAATGGATCTACATATTTGATTAAACAAGACTTAGTACAAGGCCTCATATTAACAGGAAGCTTTCTCAAAGTTTTGTAAAACCTTGTGTTAAAAGCATGGATTGATTCATTGAGGTTCTTCTTGATATTCTCAAACTTAGACAAGAGAAATTTAGGATCAGTCTTATCACCATATTGCAATCTAAATGCATTCTTCATTTTAGTCCATGAATCAATAGAATTATCAGGCAGAGCCTTGTACCAATCCCTAGCATACTCTTCTAATCTATGAATGAAAAAATTAATATACACATCTTCAAACTCTATCTCAAAATCTTCCATCATGCTAACAAAAATTTTGAGATGCTGATCACCAGTTATTGCATTGTTACCTTAGAATTTTGGAAATCTATTTTTGACATCTTGTGGGAAAACATTGGGTAACCATCCATTCCTCTAAATTCTAGAGGACCAAAGGTGTTAACAAAAAATGGAGGTCTAGGCTGATCCATATTGTTTGGTGGAGGTGATCTTGGAGGTGAAACAAGATGATGAGGAGTGCAAGATCCTTAGAGCTCAAGAATGTGATTCACAAGACTAGTATTCTCTAAATGTTGATTTTCTTGGAAATTTTTATCAGGATTGAAAAAAACAGATGTAGATTGAAGAAGGAACTTACCAGGTACAACAGAAGGACCCTCACTAGCTAAGGCAAACAAGTTTATGAGAGGATTGCTTAAATTAGAATCACTTAAGAAGAGTGATAATCCTCTACCAAAGGCTGATCTCTATCACCTATGGATATATCTTTTCCTGATGTCTAACCTTTAACAACTTTCAAAACTCTTCTCCCTTCCAAATCTGAGTTTCTTGAATCTATAAACAACTTCTTAGTAGAGTCTTTAAGGAAGAGATATCTTCTTCCTTCTAGTTTTGCAAAGATTAAAAACACCAAAGTAAATGACAGAAAGGTTAAGACACTAGTATTTGTTAATATTAAATTAGCATGGATTCGTCACTAAGGAATTTCACCCTAGTTGTGCAAATGCACTAAAATACTCTGTCAAATATCTATCAACACTGAAAACCTTGCAAAAATTTATGGATCAGACCTTCCTTTCTTTGAATTTATCAACCACAAATGCAACTGAAGTGTAACAACTGCTGAAAACTGATAAAATTTACAGGTAGAACATATATCTTAACTTAATTGTTACATGTTTGATTATAAAATGATTCTTCAACAATGTATTTGCATGCGGAATTTGCAAGGGATTTTACAGGGTTTGATATGCATTCAAATATCTCAAATATTTATGCACATGGATCAGATTGAACTAAGAGAATATCAAACTCAGAACTCTACTCTTCATTCCAATCTTATAAATCTGATCAGAAGATGATACTCAGATGTTGTAATTTCACATAAATCAGACAAGAAGTATTACCAGGGATGTAAAATACTGAAATATTAAATCAACAGTGGCACCAAAAAGTGTTGGTACCCAAATTTGTTCTCCTTTTCAGTCTGAGTAGCATCAGAAATATGGCATGAAGCTTGAAGGTAGATAGATCTTGATATATGCCATTTTGTAGCTGGGGATATGATCTAACTGGCACTCAAATTTATGGAGAAATGGATAGCACTTTGAAAGTATTTTGATCTAATTCTCACTATTTTAGGTTGTGCCTTTTCAACCAAGGTAAGGAAAACATGATCAATTTTCCATTATTCAAACTCAATAGAGCTTTCACTACTAAATGATGGAAATGATTTCAAGATAAGGCTGAGGCTGCTGGAGACATTGTATGATCCTGATTTGATTTGTGCATTTTTATAGATGGGTTAGATTCTTTTGTTGACATATAATCCAATGCAGGAGTAGTATGGGTAGGATTAGTTATTCAGATGATATTTTGGTGGGGTATTGACAAGAGAAACTTTGGATATATCAAATCTTTTACAACCTCTATAATACTCGAACAACTATCAAATAAAATGCTTCAAATAATTAGGATGTTCTTTCAACCAAAAGATGCATAATGGAAGCCCAGGTTACACTCTTCACACAATCTTTGACAACTCATTACAAAATCTTGAAGTAAAGAACTCAATTAAACACAAAAATCCTTGACAAAACCATGCCTAAGGTACCCCCAAAGACTTACAAGCAATCCTAATCAACAAATGAAGGTGGACTGATTTTAAGTTGCTTATTTTCAATGTCAGATGAAAGCTCTTCTGACAAAAAAAAATGAAAGTGCCACTAAACTATCAATAAGGATGAGATTCTGTGTGATTTCTAAAGAATTTTAATGCAATATTGCAACAAGAACAATGAAAACTCATTGCAGGTATTTAAAATGATAACAAAAATCATATTGCCTAGAAAAACAAAGATTAACTCAAAAACTTGTTAGATTCATCAGCAGGGGAGAGTTTTATGAACAATCTCAGAGCTGTGTGATGGCTATACACTTGTAACAAACTCACATATATCAAGATCCAACACAGAAGAAATTAACCTGGTTCTTTTGTGGGTTTATTCATAAAAATGAGTTTTCTCTCAAAATTTGCTCATGATTTTCAACTTCCCGACCCTTTGCATTTCTCAAAAAATGCATTATATATCTCTTGCCATATTGGAGCCTTCTTTTCCAAGCAAAGCATATGCCAAGGGATCAAGTTTGTTACAACAATTTCTCATGATTCACTGAAAATGACATTTAACAAATTTGCAATGAGAGTTGCCAGGTTTTTTTAAAAATACTGAATCATTACAAATATTTGGATCACTATCTGTCCTAGAGGCACATTTTTCATCATCAAGGCATGCAAATGCCTTTCCTCTCATCATTTCACCTTTTCACCTTTTAAAACTACTTCTGTAACTTTCAAATTTGACATTTCACGTGTTTGGATGGATTAGGGAAAAACTTTGTTTCAAAAACACCTCAAATCTACAAATTGAGTCATGAAACCAATTTTAATGATTCTAGAAGGCAAAAATGACATGGAATCGCCAAAAATTTGATGAAATTTGATGCAAAATTTACAATTCCAAACTTCCTGGAGCAAAAATGGCAGCCAAAATGAAAAATGCATAGTTACCGTTGATTTTCCCTTTTCCCTTCAATCTAGGCCCTCCACGTGTCAAAATATGATTGGGAATAGATTTGGGATCACTTTTTGACTTTTTATCATTTTTGAAAAAATGTAAAATTTTGTCTTTTTTCTCCGCCCTCCACCCTTGAAATTTGGTGCTAACACGTGGCACATGGTGGGTCCCATTGAAGTCACGGCTCAATTCTGCACATTTCCACCCTTTTTTGGAATTTGGAAAATTTTCACTATTTTCCCCCACGGGCCCACACTGCCACCTCTATCCTTCACACGTGTCCACTTCTCTATCACTAAGGATCTGCGGGCTTCTTTCACGTTTTAACCCCTTTTTCGCTAAAGGAAAATTTTTCACTTTGCCTTCCACGGGCCCACGCCTCTGGATTTCTTCCCTAACCACGGGTCACCTTCTATGGTTTTTTCATGGAGCCATGCCTCATATTCTTCATTCCATGTCTTTCTTACCAAAAGGGAAAATTTTCCCTTTTTCCTCCGGTGACCGCACCTGCTATCCCGACTCTTTCCTTCACCACGTGTCTCCCTATGGCTATACTTAACGTGGACCCGTGGCTTAACCCCTTTTGCTTAATTTCATACCTTTCACCAAAAAAGGCAAAAAATGCCTAATTCCTTCACGCGGTCCTGCACTCCCCTCTGACCCTTCACCCTGGACTATGTGTCCACCCCTCATTGGCCATGGTGGACACACTGGGCCTAAATGTTGGTCTATAGCATTCCTTTTACCTCCAAAGGGCAAAGAAACTTCCAAAACTTCCACCATCCGCCTTTCCTCTGCCTTTGATTTCTACCACATGTCCCCCTGTGGTTGGATTATGGACCCGTGGCCCATTTTGTGACTTTACAAAAATAGAGCTAAAAGACTCTAAGTCCCCCATCGGCCCACTCCTCCTTTTTTGATTTTTAGGACATGTGTCCACTCCCGGATTGGCGGGTGGGGGTTTCAGACCCTTTTTTGACTTCAATTTTTTTGTAAAATAGATTTCTAAAAACTCTAAGGAAATCTGACGAACCCACCATCCCTCAACCAATTATAACCCGCCACATTGCAAATGTATGCTGAGGAAGAATTTGAGGGGAAAATGACGCCCGTCTGACCGTCAAAATATAGAAAATGCTAGGGATGTCCTAGAAATTGATTTTTTCTTCGTGGGTGATGGATTTTTTGCTCACAAAATAAGGGGAAGTTGATTTTATGCAAGTTTCAACCATGGGGAAGGATTTTTTCAAGACATATATGTATAAAATGATCAATTTTGATTTTTCACGATCAGGCAAAAGGGAGAACACGGCATAGCCCGTGGATTTGAAGAATTTAGGGCAAAAATTAGGTCAAATTTTGAGTATTCTTGAAAAATGGGGCATGCCAAATGATTTTCAAATGGACTAAGGCATGGGAATAGAGGCAACAACTTCATTTCATCCATTAAAACTATAGAAAATGTTTCAAGAAGTTCAAAGTGAAAGGAAAATTAGGGAAAAAGCATAGATGATCAAAATGGACACCAACATGACATAAATCCCATTCAAGGAGCAATACTCTATCGACAAAGTGAGGACCTCATTTCAGTAAGAAGTAAATAATCATCATAGAGCTAATTCATGGTCACTAAAGTTAATTATGGACCAAATTTCAAAATTGGTTTTAATTCGAGAAGTGATAGGGATAAAATCCAATCCAGAAGGTCAAAAAATGTACAAAATTACTATATGTTTTATTGAAACAAATACCAACTACAATATATCTACCCTAGCTAGATTGGATTTTGAAAAATTATCTTCTAGATTATAACTACTAGAGCTACGGGACCACTTCCGTTAGGTGCAGAGTGACCCTAATTTCTTATATTTACTAAAATAAATTTAAATTATAATTTTTATTTCATTATTTATTTGTAATTTTATTATTTATTATTTAAATAAAGAAATAATAAAAGTGTAGACACCTATAATTACGCCCAAGCAATTTAAATACTTAAATTGTGCTAATTATCCCCTTCCTCCCAAATCAATGACATATCGTCAAAAGCACTCATTTTCCCTCATATCATCATTAATTAATTACACTAAGCTAATTAATTAAGTTGTCTATCCAACAAATGCCCTAATTAACGAATTTCCGTTAATAAATCACCCCTTCTACCTAGACTAATTAATTATTATTAATTAATTAGCTTTCCCTTCCATTTAACCAATAAATAAATATTTAATTGATTTAATCCCCTTATAATAGCCTAAATCCTACTAATATTCCTCTAATTAGCTTCTATAAGCTTACATCTACCTATTAATTAATCACCTTTGATTAATTAAAATATCCCCCAACTCCCATGACTTGTTAAACATGTATTAAACCCTTCTAAAGTAAGGTTACCTTTAATAAATCAACCTTATCCATTCCTAATCATGTTTTACCTTTATCCCACATTCATGAGAATGTGTTGAATCCTTTATCCTTTGGGCTATATAAAGAGCCCTCCACCTACCTTTTTACTTACACCTAAACTTTCTAAGAGAGCAAATGCAAAGCATATAGCAAAGAGACTAAGAGCTTGCACCTTGCCCTTTTGAGAGTTCATCATCTTGAAGAGTTAAGCCTCTTTCTTAAAGTGCTTGGGTCATATGGGAGGTGTCAAAAGGGTCTTGTAGCCCAACTTTGATTAGCCCCCATTCCTAGGTTCTTGGAGCATTAAGGACAACTATTTTGATAGCCATGGAGCTTACTTAGGTCCATTCATTTATTTGTTGTTAGAGAATAGAGGATTTTAGATATTTAGCATTGTTAGTTTCAAAGTTTGTATTGATGAATGCTAGCATCTAACCCTTGTTTAATTCTTATCATGATGGTGTTTATGCTTTGTTTTAGCTAAATTGTAGAACTATTTTAGGTGGTAGTTCTTGCTTCATTTGATTTAGTATTAAGCAAAGTATACATGCACACATTTGACATGCCCGGTGGGACTTACTCCATTTTCCTTTGCACTTAATTTCAAGTTTTTGTAGTTAAGTTTTATTTTTGGTTACTAACCCTCTTTTACACATGTTGATCTAACTTTTTTTTTTAACATGTTTTGTTGAGTTTGCATGTGTTGGGTCTTCATTTTAGGTATGAAGGAGGTGAAGTGCTGTCAAAATTGGAATTGAGGGGAAAATTTCAAGATTTCTCCATGTTTTCATTTTTAGAGCTTACTTTTTTTACATTCTACATGCTAGTTTTGTCAATTTCTTGAAGATTTTAAATTCTTGAGCATGTAGGTTAGTGTTTGATAGTGCTGAGTCTTCTATTTACATATTAATGTGGTGAGTTGCTGTCAAAATTTAATCTTGGTGAGAAAATTTCAAGATTTCATCATGTTTTCATTTTTTGAGCTTACTTTTTCAACATTTTACATGCTAGTTTTGTCAATTTCTTGAAAATTTTCAATTCTTGAGCATGTAGGTTAGTGTTTGATAGTGCTGAGTCTTATATTTACATATTAATGTGGTGGGTTACTGTCAAAATTTAATGTTGGTGAGAAAATTTTAAGATTTCATCATGTTTTCATTTTTAGAGCTTACTTTTTCATCATTCTACATGCTAGTTTTGTCAATTTCTTGAAAATCTTAAATTCTTGAGCATGTATGTTAATGTTTGATAGTGTTGAGTCTTCTATTCATATATTAATGTGATGGGTTGTTATCAAAATTGAATCTTGGTTGGAAAAATTTGCCCATTTTGCATATTAAGGGACGTTTTTTTTTTTGACATTTTTTAAGTGCATGTCAAGTGCATACCCATGAGCATAAGAGCATATGCGTAACCCATCTTCCGAAGGCCATAACTTTTGCTCCCGACCTAGAAATGACTCCATTTTTTTTGCGTTGGAAAGGTATTGAAGTTAAATATGAAATGAAAACATAAATTTGGGATTTAAACTTACAGAAGTTGTAGGTTTTTCTGTTATTTTAAAACTGGTAATTTTCTAACATGTCTAATGTTTTGATGAATGTTGTATTTCCATGCTTACTCGATTTAGATCAAAGCGTGTGTATGCTCTTCTCTTGCACCTTTTGGTGATCTTGAGAATCAAAAACAACTTTGATCTATATCTTTTTAACATTGGGATTAAACTTGGAAATTTAATTATTCATTTTGCTTAAGGGAATGAACCTTTTACAAAGCATTTTTCAACGGTCCTTTGATTTGAAGTTTTCCATTTCTATATAGTTGGGCTAAAGTTTTTGTATGCTCTTCTCTTTCACCTTAGGG
Organism: Taxus chinensis; assembly: GCA_019776745.2. Taxonomy (NCBI): domain Eukaryota; kingdom Viridiplantae; phylum Streptophyta; class Pinopsida; order Cupressales; family Taxaceae; genus Taxus; species Taxus chinensis. The sequence goes on along the minus strand of CM034147.1, from coordinate 571,515,928 downwards.
TGATATTGAGAATCAAAAGCAACTTTAGTCTTCATTTTATAACATTCGGTAAATTGGAAACTTCATCTTTCACTTTTGGTTTAAGGGAATGAACATTTATCAAAAATTTTGTATGGTTCATTGATTGAAAAAAATTTATTTACTTTTTAGTTGGATTATTTGTTGTGTATGCTCTTCTCTTGCATCCTTGGATGATCTTGAGAATCAAAAGCAACTTTTAATCCTCTTTTAAATAATGTGATTTTCTTGGAGAACTACTAACGCTTAAGTGCAGGACCTAAAAACGCTTGTCAAAGAAAGGAGGAATTAAAATGAAATCAAAAACTATTAATACAGTTGTTATATAGGTTGCCAAAAGGTGTTCAATCAAACCACACCTAATTAAACAAGATAAAAAGAACAACATATTCAAAACACTGTATTACAGGTTTTGGAAAAGGGTACGTCCCTCTCCACTCAACTGGAACATAACCCCTTTGGCATAACGCCTTAAGCTACAACAATGGGGGTGGTTCCAAGAACCCCAAAGTAGTCCATGCAAGAGGGAATCTTGTGGATGAAACGGGAAGTGCTCCATACTACCTACTTGACTAGTGATTCGTTTGTGAGATAGAGTTACAGGTTGTCTGTTGTGGCGACCCCAGTGATAGTACACATAGACACACTAGTTACCTACTATTCTTGAAGGGGGTAAAGTAAAGCCGAGATACTCCCAAACTAGTCAGTGTGACTTTTTGGGTAAATCGCGCTCGCTCATGGAAACTTTGTAACACCTAGGGTGAGAGAACCACCTAGGAGAATATACTTTGGCTAGGATCCCACTTTGACCACTTTAAAAAAGTGTTGAGTTGTGAACCTTCTTTTTGAGAAATGTGTGACGTATTACTTTTGCCTAGTTTTTACTTGCCTTAGGGCGAGGCGAAACTCTGCCGAAGTAAGACTAGCATTTTTTGTCATTTTTTCTTGATTTATTTCCTTCATATTCTTTTGACACTTTGTTGATCAAAAGGGGTGTGATTACCTTTGTGTTGCCATTCGACTGTTTCTTTCACTTTTATGTCCGTTTATGCCCATCCATGTTTGCGGATGGGTTAGTTAAACGTCTAAAGTGAGTGGAGGTGTTTTCACGTCATTTGGTAGCCATTGTGATCTTGATACCCACGTCAAGATCATCATTGTAGTTAAGCATGGTTCATCACTGCGGACTTCCATAAGAGGAGTTAGTTTGTTTGTCTCGTATCATTACAATTTCGATATTTACGTCTTGTTTCTTATAAACTCGACATAAATACCTATATTGTATGTTATGCTGCACACATTCTTAACTATTCCTAGCTATACTTTGAGCTTTTTTTTGTTCAGTTTTATTATTACCTCGATTTCAAAAGGTGTTAGGAACTACCATTTGTGCTTGTTATATCAATAACACCTCGATATCAATACTCCACTTTCTTGCAAAGTGGGTTAACATATCTTGGTGATATTATTGTGTCATTCACAAATCGTAATTGGCACTTTTTGAGATATAGGTCTTAATCAGACTTGAGCTTGCTCATCGTATATCTTGATTGGGAGATCACATTTAAATTCATGTATTTACTTACGTCTTGTTCATTCCTTTGAACTTGGCATAAGTGGAGACATCTTGTTAATCATCTGGTATCACAAATTACTTTGAAACGTAGTCTAGGAAGTATTTCATTTGTTTAGGTTTTGGTACCAAACGATTGTTTCATTGGTGACTTTATCACTTTATCACATTGGTATTCTCACACTGTTAATTTACTCTTAACACGTACATCTTGTGTTTCACTTAGCGGTAGACATTGAATTTTGAACAAATCTATAACTTACCTTAGTGAAATTTATCACAAAAACATGGCTCCCAAGACGTGTCTAGGGTTAAAGAAACAAACATATGAGGAACAACAGGCGCAAGCTTGGGAAACCTCTAACAGACAAGGGTCAAACCCATTTATCGGACATGATCTAGGACCACTATTTTCTACAGAAAAGGAAACAGAAGAGATGGTCAATCATAGTGGAAATGAATTAGAATCACCACACGCAAAATTTGATTTTGACCCCACTCTACTAGATGAGTTTCTCCTTAGAAACAAAGATAGAGTTTTGGCACGGGTCATGGAATTAGGGGCCAAATTACCCATTGAGAAGGATCCAATACTAGAAACAAATGACACTACTAAGGAGGAACACCCCCTTATCAATATGGAAGATATTTTAACAGGCGAACATGCTTCCACTTCTTACGCAGAAAAAGATAAAGTGGTAGGGCATAGAATACCCCTCATCAAAGTGCCACGAAGAAACAAGATAGAACATGAGACAGGGGCCTCCACAATACGAAGAGGAGGAACCTTTAGAAGAAGAAGACACAAACCAAGTCACAATCCAACAACTCAGTAACTTAAGCTGATAACTAGCTTTGCTTACTTTCCAAGTACAGAAAGACACAAACAAGAATGTTCAAAAGTCAAAGCATAAGTTTAGGATCCATGAACTCCATCGAGAAAACCAAGAGAAGAAGACACAGGGTATCATCATGTACACATCCCCGCTTCTCCCACTAAAGAACAATTGCTCGCACAAGAAGTACAATCTATGAAAGCAACGCTTGCGAGCATACAAGAAAGCAATATAGGGAGTATTAGGAAATACCAATACGAAGAACTATGCCCCTGTCCTTTTGAAAAGACAATGACCCTTCAACCCTTTCCAAAGAAATTTGATATGCCAAAGTTCCACAAATACAAAGGAAAGGGAGACCCAAGGGATCATGTTAAAGATTTATACATGGCATGTCAAGAGGTGTCTTATAGTGATAATTACCTCATCAGACTTTTTCCTAAGAGTCTCGAAGGTCAAGCATTAGAATGGTTTACGCGCTTTCCACGAGGATCAATTTTCACCTGGCCAGAATTGGAGGAAAGATTCGTGCGTCATTTCTCATATAACATAGAGAGTGACGTCACCATGGCAGACTTGTGCGGCAAAAAACAACACCCAAATGAGACCTTTGCCAGCTTCCTCCAACGATGGAGAGGGATAGCTAGTCGCTTCCCTTGCACTTTCCCTGAGAAGCAGCTAGTTAGTATTTTCATCCCTAATCTCAACCCAGATATAGCTTTCCACCTCCAAATGCATTGTTTCTGCACCTTTGAGGAGGTTATCGAGAAAGGGATTCAAATAGAAAAGGCTCTCATTGCCAAAGGCACCCTCAAAACCCAATCTAAAGACAACCAAAGTGTCAAACCCGCTGAAAAGCCAAAGATCTTTAACAAAAAAAAAAACGTGGTGGGAGACGGAATCACTGATTCCAAACGTGTTTAAATGGTCCAAACCAGTCAACCTTTTAAACTGACCAAGGGCCCAATTCAACCAACACCAGAGAAAAGAACATTCACCTCCCTCAATGAACCATTGTCTGTCATACTAAAATAGTTGGATGTGGCCCACATGATGACCTATCCTGCAACGCAACCATTTGATGACAACACTCCTAAACCTTCATGGTATAAGGAGCATGAATACTGCGAAATGCATCACGTTAAAGGTCATAAAATAGAAAAATGTTTACGACTTCACCACTATATTCAAGACCTCATTGACAACAGGGAGATAGAGGTGGATAACCCTAGCCACATGCAAACACCTAACGAGAAAATGGGTATTTATAAGGAACCATTCCCCAAGCATGATAAGTCGAAAAAGGCAAAACCGGATCGGGGAGAGTCATCCCAAACCTATAAAGCCACAAATTACTTGTATACCAAGAGAGATAACAATCATTATGATTCACTTATCAGATGTATTCGCTCCCCTACTGACCATTTCAATACCATCCGGATCAAGGGAAAGGACTACGCTGCGGTAACAAGGCGTGCCCACCTTGTGATTCCAGAACCCTCTCTATTGACCCCGCAAACTGGTAAATATAACCTTTTAGAACAACTTGAGAAGACACCTGCTAATATCTCAATCTTAGATCTTCTCAAGATATCCAATGTGCATAAGGACATTTTGTATCAAACTCTTCAGGGGTCGGGATTGCCTTTAGAAGTCGATCCTGCATACCTTCAAGCCACAGTGGAAAATATTGCACCTAGTGAGCATCTCACTTTCAACCATAGGGAGGTCCCTACTGAGAATCCTACACATAATCTTCCCTTATACATTGAGGTAGTTGTTACCCGCAGGAAAATCAAACGGGTGCTTGTGGATAACGGATCTGGATTGAACATCTGCACGCTTAAATTAGTCAAACAATTGGGACATACAGAAGAAGATCTTGAGTCCCATATCATCACCATCATTGCATACGACAATGCGGAAAGAGAATCAATCAGTAGGAACCATTACGCTGCCAATGGAGGTGGGCCCCACTTGCCATCAGACAAAGTTTCACGTCTTAGACTTGGAACTTCCATATAATATGCTTCTAGGCCGACCATGGATCCATGCCATGTAAGCAGTGCCATCAACATTTCATCAATGCATCAAGTTGAAGCATGAGGGACATACAATAACAATACCAGGAGACTCAAATCCCTTTGCTCATTGTAGAGCTCTTAATAGCTTTGCACGAAAGGGTACAAACGCATGTCCCTCCACAGATATAGCTCTCCCTCTTCATTCTGATGCCATGGAATATCGAGTAGATTCAAATTCTCTTCGTTCTTGCACTCATGGGGAATCTACTTCAACATCTCCATTTAATTCATGGGAGATGAAAATTCTGGAATATGGCTGTGGGGAGTATAATGTACAACAAGCACTCTTGGTTTCTGACCTCTCCTTGTCACCCAAGACTAGAGGTCGACCCAACTACCACTTCAGGAGACCTAGAGAGGAACATACTATTGGGTCATTCCTACCTGGAGGCTTGTTAGCTGAGGAAAAATTACTTGATCCACCTACTACTTGGGTCCCTGAGGACACTCAGCCATCTTATTATCAAACCCCAGAATATGAAAAATCTAGCAGAATGATGTACTCCATGGGCTACAAAGGCCTAGGATGTGGGAGGAATGAACAAGGACAAAGAGAACTAGTCCCTCTTCCACATTTCAAAATAGAAAGATATGGCATTGGGATTCGCCCTTATGGAGCACACCCCAACAATCAAGATGCGACTTGTTCTGAGCATGAGGATAGCTCCGATTATCTAGACAGTGATACAGATTCCTATTGTAGCCAATATGAGGATCTGGCCTCCACAAACCTTTTCATGAATAATGTTGTCCTAACCATCACCCCCAATGAACCAACCCTTGACCTTGTATACCCCTCCCTTGTTGAATGGGACCAACAACGTCACGTGCCACTAGATTTATTCGAGAATGACAAGGCTATTGTAGAGTTCATGGGCATAAGGGATACAATTCCCATTGGAGATCACAAGAAGGGTTTCTTTATCGACTTAGACACCTACGCCTACTTCTGCGAGGAGGCTGAACTTCGTGGTCAGCAAAATTTAAAGAAAAGCGAGGGCAAGAGTTCTAAAGAAAAGCCTCGGCAAAAATCAAAGTCCAACTCACACAGTGAAAACCTCTTTGAGGCATTGGCTGACAAACAAATAAGAAAATCAAAGGACAAACAAAGTGACCACGCTAGGGATGAAAATCTCGTAGAGACATCCTTGGATGAAGATCTCAACCTACCTCCCGATCCCACACGTATGGAGGATTTATCAAAATTGTTAGTTGAAGAAACCATTGATGTCAATATCGGTACTGAAGAAGATCCCAAGATAGTAAAATTGGGAGGATCACTCTAGCCAAAGAACAAAAGACGTTCACTATGCTACTGTGAGAGTTTATTGATGTGTTCGCATGGTCTTACAAAGACATGCCCGGATTAGATCCAAATTTGGTCATGCATAACTTGGTTGTGCACGCAGATGCTAAGCCTATCAAACAGAAGCTTCGAAAGATGCACCCAAGAGTGGCCTTGTTAGTTAAAGAAGAGTTGGAAAGGTTGATTGCAGTAGGATTCATCAGGCCAATCGATTATTTTGAATGGATATCAAACATTGTTCCTGTCTAGAAGAAACCTATTGGTATCTAAATTTGCACAAATTTTAGGGACATCAATAAATCTTGCCCTAAAGATGACTTTCTGTTGCCCAACATTGACATGATTGTTGACTCAACCATAGGGTATGAAATGCTATCACTTATGGATGGCTTTTTGGGTTATAATCAAATGAAGATCGCTGAGGAATACCAACACAAAACAACTTTCACAACTCCTTGGGGCACCTTCTGTTATCACGTGATGCCATTCGGCCTTAAGAATGCGGGAGAAACTTATCAGCGGGCCATGAGAATAGTATTTCACGATATGATTCATGACATCATGGAAGACTATGTCGACGACATCCTGGGAAAGTCCAAAACAAGAGAGGAACATCCTATCATTTTGTGGCGTATCTTTGAACACCTACGTGAATACAAAGTCAGGCTAAATCCAAAGAAGTGTGTCTTTGGTGTGCTATCTGGGAAACTATTAGCCTTCATCGTGTCAAGACGAGGTATTGAGGTAGACCCTGCTAAAGTATCTGCCATCACAGAAATGCCTCCACCTGAGAATATCAAGCAACTGCGTAGCTTGCAAGGGAAAATTCAAGCCATTCGCCGCTTTATCTCCCAGCTTGCAGATAAATGTCACTCATTCACTCATTTGCTTAAGAAGGACATCACTTTCATCTGGGGACCTGAGCAACAACAAGCCTTTGCTTTGCTTAAACAGTACCTGGCTAATCCACCTGTCCTCATGCCTCCCACTCAGGGAGAACCACTTTTGCTCTATATTTCTGCTACGCAATATGCTATTGGTGCACTGCTCGCCCAATATGACCTTAGCCATAAAGAGAAAGCAATGTACTATCTGAGTCACACCCTCATCACCTATGAACATAATTATCCTCAGATTGAGAAGGCTTGCTTGGCTGTTGTTTTTACCTTTCAGAAACTTCACCATTACCTGCTAAATACTAAGACCAAGCTCATATCCAAGGTCGACCCACTCAAGTATTTGTTGTCCAAAACCGCCCTCACAAGTAGAATGGATAATTGGATCATTCTACTCAGTGAGTTTGATATATAATTTATCCATCAAAAATCAATTAAAGGACAAGTACTTGCTAACCAGCTAGCAGAAGCACCTTTGCAAAGCACAGAACCTTTGAGTCTGGATCTGCCAGATGCATCTTTGCTCTACATTGAAGAATCTGTCGTATGGCAGATACATTTTGATGGATCTTTTATGTTTCATGGTTCAGGTGCAGGAGTGGTCCTTATTACTCCTTCAGGTGATCCTATACCACAGGCTTTCCACCTGGCCTTCCCTTGCATGAACAACATTACGGAATATGAAGCACTCATTGCAGGGATGAAGCTAACCATCAAGTGGAATATTCAACATGTGAAGGTTGTAGGTGATTCATAGCTAATCATCAAACAGGTTAATGATGAGTATAAAGTTAAGGATGACAAGCTCATACCTTATAAGAAGTTGGTGGAAACTCTGAAGGAGTATTTTGTGTGCATTACCTTTGATCAAATCCCAAGAGCACAGAATAGATTGCTAGATGCTATGGCAATAGTGGGATCTATGCTTCGTATTCTACTAGGGAACAATGATATGCCATTCTTTGTAGAAAATCTACGCCAGCCCGCGTATGACATGCCAGAATCTTGCTTGGCTTGTGAGGTTGTTGGTCCCCATTCACCATGGTATGAACCCATTTTCACCTATCTTAAGGATAGTACATTCCCTCCCGAAATCTCCCGCTCTGAAAAGTAGAGCCTAATTCACCAGATAGCCCGTTACACCCTGTTAGGAGGTACACTTTATCGTCGTGGCTACGATGGGAATTTGTTACGTTGTCTGGATGTGCCAGAGTCAATCCAGGCAATTAAAGAAGTACACAAAGGAGTATGCGGAGCACATACAAATGGAATGGTCTTGGCTAAGAAACTGTTAAGAGTAGGTTACTATTGGCCCACCATGGAAACTGATTGTTGTAATTATGTTAGAAAATGTGTGCTATGCCAAAAGTATGGAAATTTCATCCATGCTCCATCGCAACCATTGCAACCAATCACTACCCCGTGGCCATTCTCCAAGTGGGGACTTGATCTAATAGGGAAGCTTACTCCTACCTCATCTGATGGTCATACACATATCATCACAGCTACAGAATACTTTACAAAATGGGTGGAGGCTGTCCCTTTAACCTATGTCACAGGAGCACATATTTCTAAATTCATCATGAATCACATTATTTCCCGATATGGTATCCCTATAGCCATTGTCATAGATAATGGGAAGTCATTTAAGAACAAAACTGTGAAAGGTCTTTGCCAACGGTTCCAAATCAGATTGAAATGGTCCACGCCATATTACCCTCAGGGTAATGGACAAGCTGAGGCAACAAACAAGACTTTGGTAAGGATAATGGAGAAGATGGTTAGCAAAACTAGTCAAAACTGGCACCTACAAATCCACCCAGCCCTCTTGGCCTACCGAACATCAATTCACACTCCTACGGGTGCAACGCCATATTCCCTCGTGTTCGGGACAGAATCTATCATCCCTTTAGAGATTGAACTCCCATCCCTGCGAATTTCTCTTCGGGACTATTTGGATAAGGATGAAGATTACCGAGTGGCAAGATTGGCTGAGTTAGAGCTCCTGGATGAGAGGCGCATTCGCGCTCTCTCTTAATCACCTGAAAGTATATCAACACAGAATCTCCTGTAACTACAACAAGAGAATCATCCCTCGCCAGTTTGAGGTGGGTGATTTAGTTATGAAGGAGAACCAGTTCAACACCAGAGAAGAGCGAGAAAAGAAAGGGAAATTCAAACGACACTGGTTAGGACCCTATGTCATAGTTGCCAAGTATGGCACAGGGGCATACAAGTTGGCTCACCCCAATGGTAATGAGCTCCGGGAGCCCATGAATTCCATGCATCTTAAGAGGTTTTATGCCTAAACATGGCACAAGAAAGTCATAAAAATCACAAAAAAATATAAAAACATAAAAAAAAATCAAAAATCAAAAACATCAAAAAAAAGAAAAAGAGAAAACAGGTCATCCACTAGTGAAAACCACGCAATTGTGACACTTTGGACAAGTCCCTTGGGTGAAAACCGGTTTCCGGTGCCTCGGGAGGATTCGTTGTTCACAAGCATTCTTTATTAGAAGGGTAGTTGTCTTCGTCCTGGACCTGGTTCTACCTTTGAGTTTCCTTGTGCACACCATCTAGTCCAGCCTTGATCCGGCTTTGCCTTCTTCTATTCGTCTGTAAGGGACGTGGTCTTTCGTTATTTCCCATCTTATGCTGGGGGCAACTCAACGACTTCACCTTCTTGTTCATAAGCGCGTGGCTTCTGCCATTGTATATTCCCCACCTAACGCTGGGGGCATCCATGCATTCTTGGTTACCTGCACATAGCTTTGGAAAACTGTTATAAACACAAAAACAATAGAAAATTGTTTCACAAAACACAAAAACAATAGAACTTTGTTTTGAGAAAACATAAAAACAATAGAAAATTGTTTCACAAAACACAAAAACAATAGAAAATTGTTTCACAAAACACAAAAACAATAGAACATTGTTTTGAGAAAACATAAAAACAATAGAAAATTGTTTCACCAAACACAAAAACAATAGAAAATTGTTTCAGACAACACAAAAACAATAGAACATTGTTTCGAGAAAAACACAAAAACAATAGAAAATTGTTTCACGAAACACAAAAACAATAGAAAATTGTTTCACAAAACACAAAAACAATAGAACATTGTTTTGAGAAAACATAAAAACAATAGAAAATTGTTTCACCAAACACAAAAACAATAGAAAATTGTTTCAGAAAACACAAAAACAATAGAACATTGTTTCGAGAAAACAACAAAAACAATATATATATATATATATATATATCAAAAAAATCTAAAAACAAGGAAAAAATTTAAAATTTTTTCCTAAAAAGTAAAACACCCTACAAAATGGTAACTTTCTTCATATGGCTGAAACTTGTGTCTTGCGCATGGTATTTTCTTCATATCCTGTTGGTTTGTCCCACATCTTCCTCGATTAATACGACTCGTGGATCACTGGATTCACAACCATTCACAAAAGCTAGCTACTTGCTTCGTCTGTACTCTGGGGCACTTTTGGTTGCCTGGTGTTGTTTCGTTGCACACAAATGCTTTTCATGGACCCCCGTGTTCATTTTCATTTCCCCTTGCATGTATCCTTGCTTGGGGAATCATTTTTATCCCTTTTCGTCAATCACAAACTTGTGGATCTCTTCAACACTGATAACAAAACATTTGTACAACTGTCTTGACTGTTGTTGGGTTAGATATGTGCGTTCGTACTTGTTTTCCCTGTTATATGAGCTTGTTTCCTTCTCGTATTACATTGCATTATTGTATGTTGCGTGGAGTTGGTACTTTCAGCAATGGACAATTGTTCGTAGTATGGCTTTTCATGTCATTCTACCTTTGTCGTATGCTTATATTTTTCATAAGGACCGATGATGTAGTTCCTATGGCAATATGATGACATCAAATTTGTTCCAAACAAATAAGCAGCTAGAGGCTAAGCTCTTCTCTCCCCTCATCCATATTTCTTCTACACGACTTCCCTTTCACCCCTAATTCTCCCTCTCCTTGGGGCATCCTGCCTTGTCCCCATTCTTCTGCTTACTTCTCATATTTTTTGATCGTCGATCGGCTTCCTTCATCACCCCATCGACACTCGAGGGGGCATCTCTCCCTCCTAATAATTTTTCTTCTATCTCTTCAAAATATTTTCTGTCTACTATCTTTGAAGTGGCATCACTTACACCACCCCAAAGAGGGGCAAATGTAGACACCTATAATTACACCCAAGAAATTTAAATACTTAAATTGTGCTAATTATCCCCTTCCTCGCAAATCAATGACATATCATCAAAAGCACTCATTTTCCCTCATATCATCATTAATTAATTACACTAAGCTAATTAATTAAGTTTCCTATCCAAAAAATGCCCTAATTAACGAATTTCTGTTAATAAATCACCCCTTCTACCTAGACTAATTAATTATTATTAATTAATTAGCTTTCCCTTCCATTTAACCAATAAATAAATATTTAATTTATTTAATCCCCTTATAATAGCCTAAATCGTACTAATATTCCTCTAATTAGCTTCTATAAGCTTACATCTACCTATTAATTAATCACCTTTGATTAATTAAAATACCCCCCAACTCCCATGACTTGTTAAACATGTATTAAACCCTTCTAAAGTAAGGTTACCTTTAATAAAGCAACCTTATCCATTCCTAATCATGTTTTACCTTTATCCCACATTCATGAGAATGTGTTGAATCCTTTATCCTTTGGGCTATATAAAGAGCCCTCCACCTACCTTTTTACTTACACCTAAACTTTCTAAGAGAGCAAATGCAAAGCATATAGCAAAGAGACTAAGAGCTTGCACCTTGCCCTTTTGAGAGTTCATCATCTTGAAGAGTTAAGCCTCTTTCTTAAAGTGCTTGGGTCATATGGGAGGTGTCAAAAGGGTCTTGTAGCCCAACTTTGATTAGCCCCCATTCCTAGGTTCTTGGAGCATTAAGGACAACTATTTTGATAGCCATGGAGCTTACTTAGGTCCATTCATTTATTTGTTGTTAGAGAATAGAGGATTTTAGATATTTAGCATTGTTAGTTTCAAAGTTTGTATTGATGAATGCTAGCATCTAACCCTTGTTTAATTCTTATCATGATGGTGTTTATGATTTGTTTTAGCTAAATTGTAGAACTATTTTAGGTGGTAGTTCTTGCTTCATTTGATTTAGCATTAAGCAAAGTATACATGCACACAAAAAGTATAAAGAAATAATCAAAGAAATCTTATACTTAACATTTATTTTAGTAAATATGTCCCATTCCCCTTCTAAAAATCATAAATTTAGAAATGTGTACACATTTGAAATATGATAAAACATGTACACATTTTACATTCAGGAATTACAAAACCAAGAAACATTTGTGCACTTACCAGGTAGTGACCTTGGATTTGTTTTACAATGAGCTCAACATCTCTTTGTGCTTTGATTAGTTTTACTCCTTTCTTTCTGTATTCTTCCAATTCTAACAAAAAAGCTTCATATTATGTTATGTTATTATAATTTTCAAACATTAACTTGTAGGACTATGAATATACCTTTCCTTTTAGAGATATTAATGCAATGCCCACACTTGATGTAAGAGAGAAACGACTACCATCAAAATCTAAAGTCCAAATGTTCTCTTCTTCTTTTGGTCCATCCTAAATATCTGGCTCTGGAGTTTCTTTTTCCATTTCTAAGTGATACACTCCATGATCTGATTCTTGGAAAATAATCTGAGATCTCAGATATTAAGACTTCATGACTATGTATTTTTACTTTCTATGAAGTTCCAACCTCTGATTTACTCCTTTGACTATAATGTGATCACATGGCCAATAAATTTTCACTTATACCCCTAACTTTTTGTATAAGTTTCTACTCAATATAATCCCATAGGAGACAGGTGTTGAACCCTGGTCATTGGTGTTGTCATTTATCTTAAGTGGCATTGATGGAAAATGTGTGAATGGTGAAGTGAAGGTTAATTGGTATTTCCTTCTCATTGATAGTGATAGATAGTTAGTAAGCTTAACACAGGTGTTTGTGTCTCAAAATGAGCTTATAATGATTGGTATGAATGAAATTTTTTGCAAAGTATTCATAAAGGTATTTCACAAGTGTGATGAGTGTTTCTTAGTGCTCTCCAAGTCATATCCCTATGTTAAAAGTGGAAAACAAGATGGTAGGATATGGTGTATGATTCTCTACATGTATAAGATTGTGTCAAGCTTGTAAAGGATGGATAAGTAGTGTAAATGAAGAGTGAGAATATGCCTAGTACAGAAAACTTATAGGTATAGGATTTTGCTGGGTCTTTCATGAATAAATATTTGGTGTTCTAGATAGCTCTTGAAGTCTCCTACGTGCTCACGAAGTGTTTTGAGAAATTTGTGTAAGTGTTTGTGTATCCTGAAGTGAAGAAATGATATTGATGTACATTAAAGGTTTGAAATGATTATTTACACCGATGCAAGATCTTTTGGAATTCGTGGAGGTATTGGACCTTGAGAAATCAATGAGATGTTTCCAAAAAATCCAACTTCGTTCAATTTGGAGATATGTTGAGGAATTTATGGCCATTTTTAGTTTTGTAGGATGGGTGAGTACGATTTTATTATATTTCGGGTCCATGTGATGAGGTAGATCAAAGGTAGGTCAACATAATTCAATATTATTTGTGCATCCCCACTCCATAAACTTGACAGATATGTGGAATAAACAAAGACATGTGGCATAGATAAAAGGAAATAATAATGGACACTTGTCATTTTTTTGACACTTTCTTAGGAAGATAATGGTCCACGGTATCAACTAAGTTTGATATATTTCTGGGTCCAGGAAAGGTTAAAAATTCAATAGGACATGTGGAAAAATCTCAACGTTGAATGTTTTTGTTACATTTCATAATTATGGGTTACTTGAAGGAAATTGGGGTACAATAGACTTAGACCTATGAAATCAACTGTATTTAGATAAAATTTCAAGTCCATCTAGTAGTTACAAAGAAAGGAATCAAGTTGCAAAAAAAAGAAAGTTTGTCTGACACTTCAAAATGTGAAGAAACGTGGAGCCTTCTAATTGGCTCTCTTTTTTGTGATCTTACATAGAGGTGGAAAATATAAAGACCAACATTGAAAAATATGAAAAGGTACATTAAGCTTCCCTATTGGATTATATATCGCATTGGTCAAATACCAATTAAGAACAATCTGACAGTGTGAAGTGTGTGAAGCTTCTATATTGGCTAGCTTCTTGAAGTGGCTAGTGGAGGTTAAGAAAGGACTAAAAAGTGAAAATTGTGTGGAGATTTATTATTGGATAGAATTTTGTAAATGGTACACACTCGAGCTATAAGATAAGTTAGTAAAAGATAGAGATTGGTGGATCAAGCATTGGTAACCACGTGGTGATGATTTGATGACCGAAGGTGGACAAATGGTAGTTTTTTTCCATATTTTTGATATATGGCTCTAGAAAGATGTGAAATACATGGAATGATCCAAGGTTAATAGATTTTGGGTTTTTTGGAAGTCTAAAAGAAAAATGTAGTGTGTAGGTCAACATGCAATATGCAAACTAATCCCCAAACCCTATAACTTATCACAAGGAGATACGTGGAGGAGGTGACATGGATAACTACAAAAATGTTAGTAATCCTCAAATAAAATCATATGGATACATGTTTCTGATGTATGAGACAAGAAAAATTGGCAAAGAGTAGAGTTACTATTGAATCTTGTCACGCTCATATTTGAAATGGAAAATTCATCGAATCTCAAGATTACACCAATGAAATTGATTGAAATTTGAAATTAACTCTATCTAAGGGATGTGGATGTGTTTCCAAAGAAATCAAGTTGATTTATCTCAAAACAAAGGAGAAATTTGTGATAGAATTTTGTCACAGTCGGGCAAGTCTATGAGGAACAAGTCAAAATGGTGCAAAGTGAATAAGCTTAAAAGTCATGGAACACGAAACATGAAGCATTCCTATTAAAATTGAAGGAACTCATACAGAAGGTAAATAGTCATGGAATAATGTCAGATGGTATAACTGAAGATATCAGATGCAAGAAGAAAAATTTATGAGGTAGTATTGTAAAGTCATTTTTTATGCATTTGTATGTAAGAATAATGATTCATGTAAAGAGTCATTAAACATTAAGCATCAAGATTCTTGTCTACGAGTCGTTCCTATTTATTTAAGCCCAATTTCTTAGCTTATAAGAAGGTTTTTTGTAGGTGCAAGAAATGTTGTTGAAAGAGTACAAAGATGAAGGCATGTTTATGAGAAAGTGAGAAGAGTGTGAATTTATTGAAGCCATGAAAAAATAAGAAAAGAGAGGAGACAATTGAGATTAAGAAGTGGTCATAATTAGTTGTGGAAGAAAATATAGTAAAGTGATCACAATTTTTGTAAAAATTCTAAGTTGCAGCATAGCATATAGGGGGTCAAATCCTCCTTGTAAGTAGTAGCTTACAGAAGATCAATTTTTACTTGTTAAATTATAGGGGGTTGAAGCCTCCTTATAAGTAGTAGCTTACTGAAGATCTGTTTTTGCTAGTTAAATTTGGGAGTTGAAGCTTCTATACAAGTTGAAGCTTGTCAAATATTGAGTAGCACCTCGGTTAAATTTTGGAGTTGTTTATCCAAGTTGAGTTAATACTCAACCGTGAAATCATTGTAACTTTATAGGATAGTTTTCCAAGCTAGTTCTCTTGTTTTAATGGGTTTTTGTCACAATATGGGCTCCCACATTTCATATTGTCTCCTCACAAGGTTATGTGTTTCTACATCTCTCTCTATCTCTCATGGTTGAATATGCATGCTTATCATAGTTAAATTAATTTAAATATTATATGACTGACCAAATATGAGATGCACAAAATTTTAATAAGAATTTATTCATCACCCCCTTGGTGCCTATATTTCTCACAACAATAATTTATTCTACTAGAATTATCATCTTTAATCTTTTATCAGGGAAGGCTGCCAAAACAACTTGTGCATCCTTAATTTTTTTGATCAAAGGGACTGGTATATATATAGAATAACATATCCCTATTGATTTAGTCAATGTGAGACCAAGATCATCCACAAATTTTGTTAGTATGACATTATAAAAGCTCTTGAATCTAATATATAATTACTTAATTTGAAACCATTGATTAAAAAAGACACATAAAATGGTTTAGTATTTCAAAAGATGTGGGAACAATAATTGTAACATTTTTTGGGGGATAAGTGTTCCCAAGGTTGAGAAAAATGCCTTTTGTTGTATTGGGTGAATTTTTAGATCCATTACTCTTAACAAACTTAACTAATCTATTCAAATAATCATGGTATGATCTCAAGTACTCAGCTTATGACATCTAGATTTTGGTTTTCTTAATATGATCAATGATATCAAAAGAAGAGATAGATACATCTGGATTAGCTTTGGGAGTGTGAATAGTTCATATTTGTGGTTGAGAAGATGGATTCGCATACCTAACTTTTGGAGCTAGAGAAGAAGGTAGAGTAATACCTCTTTTGACAATGGTAACATTTGACTTGAAAATGTTCTTCTCTCTTCTTTGTTCATTAGTAGAAATTTCACCACCTTGTTGAGCTTGGGATATCGTAAACATTGTAAAAGTACTTCCATGATCATTTTCACAAATTTTATCATAGTCATTCTTTGATTCATAGTCGAGGTAGCCAATTTTGGATTCGTCGGTAGGTTCTACGAAATCATCAACTTTAGATTCATCATATTCAATAGTCTCTTAATCTTCTACATTCATTTAGAAATTTTTTCTCAGGGGCAGCTTCAATTTCTAATATTTGAGGAGAAGCAGCAATACAATTCCGGTTTTTGTTATTGAAATTATTTGCAATAGAAGTATTAGCAGGAACAACATTATTACCTTGTGGCATTTTCTTCTTTATCATTTTCCAATATTTATAGTGGATCAAAATTACTTGTTGAAGCAAAGCCTCAACCTTAGAGGTTCTATTCTTTATTTTTTCATCCATGATGAGATCATCCTTAACTTCAATAAATGTTTTGGTATATCAATAAGTCAACAGGACGTGCTCTACATAGATGATAGCCAAATTCAGGTAACATAACATTAATGAAAAATACTTTTTTATTTTCATCACTAAGCAAGGCAGTAAGAGGAATCTTATAGAGTATCCTTTGAAATTTACCAATGGAATACCACATGTGCTCATGTGGTTCTTTTATAAGCTGAGCTAATTGAGTGATCAATATGCTTGAATATTCTACCATTTTGAATCTTTTATAAATTTTTATCACATGGTATCCCAACTCGTTATGGTTCCAGGAGCCATACAGTAAAACCATTCTCCATATAAGTCATGTACAGTTTCTATAAATAGTCTAACACACACGTATTCATGTTTAATAGCAAGTACTCCACATGATATAAATAATGCAACCAAATGATCATTTGGATTCTGTTTTCCATCTCCATAAAATTTGGAGAAATTATTTCTGGATCCTTTTGGAAAATCATGGAGAGTGGGTGTTAAATTCAAAGGTCCAAAAGCCACACCCCATGGGACATGAAGTTTTTATACCATTCTTTGAGGGATATGAAGTCGGTGATTAAATGAATAGATAATCCCAACTATTGGATTATGTTGTAATTATTCTGCAAGAGGAGTTTACACTCTTCTCACGGGTGAAAGGATTACTCTACATGTTTTTGTTTGGGACGATTGATTGAAATTAAAAAAATTATTGCAGTCTAAAGAAATTATCAATTTTGGCATGAGCTCTACTTTCCTTTGTAAATGAAAGGTCTTCAAGGATTGAATAACTTGCAATGAATGTAACTTATCTTAAATAAACTTTGATTTTATAATAAAAATAATTAGTGAAGTGGTTTATGGTATTCCAACATGTAAACAATTTTCAACTTAAAATTAGCACTGACATGCAAAAAATTCTAGTCTTGGTGGGTAATTCCTTTAAATAAGAGAAAACGCATTCTACTTGAACTAGACTTAAATAGATCCACACATTTGGTTTTAATGTCTCTCTTTAATGACACAAACTACAATTTAAATGACCAATAACTTAAATATTTATTTTTTTAATAAGGACATATTGGGATTTCAAGAAGAAAACAACTCATGTAAAAATTTTAAGACTCGAAGGAAAAACATAGGTCAGTGCTAACTTGGAGAAAATCAAATATTTTCAAGAAAGGATTTGTTCTTGATCTCCCGAACTAATTCATCAGAAACTAGTGGCTATATTTTATGCTTGTCTACACACAATAAACATAACATTCATGGGATAAATCCCCTTCATTTAACTTTGAATCTCTTGTGCAAGATATTTATCTACTCTAACCATTCACACTATCAATTTATGTGCAATCTAAATTACTTTTTGAGGTATTACTTTAATCACAAATATCATGCACCATAGCTAAGTAATTTTGTAGCAAGTAATTTTGCAGCAGGTAAGTAGCTGTGTTTAGAAGTTGTGCGGGAAAGAAGATAACATAATACATAAAAGAGATATTGGTAGTGAGAAAGCAAGAGAAAGTACTCTAGACACGTAAATTCTTCTTTTTCAATCTTATTGGAAAAACACACACAAATCACTCTCATTCTTGACAATTCCATTATAATTAGTGATCTTTGCTAATTAACTAATGTTTCTCACCACTTTATCCAATTAACATCATTTTTTTGATTGAGTAAACCCTCTCGCATTCAGGATGCCACTTTACGGGGAATCGTAAGTCAAAATCCTCTTCAAAAAAGACAATTAGCATTTATTAGCTAATTAAGCCTATTTTGCCCTTGTTTTGGTCAATATACCATAATATTGACTCAAACCCCTCTTCCAACCACTCAAAATCACCCCATTCACCTCCACAACATCTCATCAAGCTTCAAAAGCTTATCCTAGCCTCCTAGTTGACCATAAGCGGTTGATTAATGCTTCACACTTCTTAATCATTTGGTAATTCACTAATTGTGATTAGAAAGGCCTAATCATGATTAGAAATTTAAATCTAATTTGGGGATTTTAGTCCCACATGCACCAAAATACAAGTTTCTCCCAAAAGTAAAACTATAAAAAGGGTGCACCTCATTCCCTTATACTTTACGTCATGCTTTGATTTACATCTCATATAATAAATATGATATATAGCCAAGTTCAATCCTTGGTAAAAGCCTTCAATGGTTTTAGTAGATAGATATCCAAAATAACCAAGTAGTCATTGGGAGATGCCATTTCACCTTGTTTGGAGTAGAAACCATAACCATTTGATTTCCCTCTTAGGTATATTTAGGCCCATGTTAGGTAATTCAAGCATATTAGTAGGCATGTTTAGTTAGATTTTGTATTTTTTTCATACTAGTTAAAAACTCTTTTAAGATTCTATCTTAATGTTACATTCCTAGAATTAGAACCTTGGATAGATGGATGGAAATGGTGTTAGATTTCCTTGTTTAGTCATGCAATTTTCTTTGTAAAGTTTAGGGTGTCATCAAGTACTTTACAATAAGTAGATTTTAGATATTATTACATCCATACAAAATAAATAAACATTCAAGAAGTTTCATAGTCTCCAGCAAATGAAAAATAAAGAACCGAATCTAGATTAAGATTTAAGGTAACACAAATTTTACCATTAAATCCTCATATATTGCACATCAAGATCTCTTAGACACAAATTTATTTAGGAATCCACCTTATTCTTATTCAATTTCATCAAATTTCACTCAATGAAAATTTGAGAATCTCAACACAAAGTTTTAAATCTTTAAATTCATGCACAAAATTTACAATAGCTTATTGCCAAAAATTTCTCCACTTCTAGCCCATAGGCCTACTACATTTATAGTACCCTCAAAGACAATTCAAATAGGAGACATTAGTTTATTTTCCCTATGTTCCTAGATATAAACCTGCAAGTAGTTGAGAAACATTCTCCTTGAATTTCTCCTTGTTCGGCACATAAAGGATGAGGTGGGGTATTTGAACAATTCTAAAATTTAAAAAAAAATCAACTACTTTTCATGTAGTGTTGGACTATTTGTAAGTAATTGAAATTTTCAAAATAACTTGAAGTAATGTCTTTCAACCAAATTACTTAGTTTTTATAACTTTAGCTCAATTACTCAACTACATTGCTCGTAGAAAGGAAATTGAGTAAGAATAAGGTGGATTTATGAAGAAATTTGTGTCTAAGAGATCTTGTTGTGTGTTACATGAGGATTTAATGGTAAAATTTGTTTTACCTTATATCTTAATCTAAATTCATTTCTTTCATTTTCATTTTCTGAAGACTATGAAACTTACTGAATGTTTATCTATTTTGTAGGGCTGCAATAAGCTCTCAAATATACTTATCGTAAAGTAATTTCTCTTATTTTCTCACTACCATTATATCTTCAATATATTTTGTTCACTTATTTTCCACACAACTTCTAAACACAGTTACTTACTTGTTAAAAAGTTACTTATCTATGTTGAATGAGCTTTGTGATTAAAGTAATATCCAGAAAATTAATTTATCTTCCAAATAAATTGTTAGTGTGAATAGTTAGAGTAGATAAAAATATTGAATGGGAACTTCACCATTAAATGAAGGGGATTTATCCCATGACTTCCTAGGTTTATTATGTATAGCCAAGCATAAAATATAGTCAGCAAAAGGTGGTATTAGAAAACCAAGAGTTTAAGTGATAGGGTAACAAACTAGTTTTTCCTATAGATGTATGACTTATCTGTTGGGGAATTAACGGGAACGAATAATTAAAAATTATAAATCCATAATATAATTACTATAGATTATAGATTATGAAGTGTAGTGATTAAACATAGATTAAGATGTTTATATTTATATATTTCAGATTGTAATAACAATAACTAAAATTAAATAATAAAAATAAAAATGAGAGATGAAAACCATATTTATAGTGGGGAAACCTGAAGGAAAAAACCCACTGAGAAATAAAACACTACATGTATTAAGAATTTCACAACTACTTTTACCCAGCACTTCCACTTCTCTACTCAGTCTCACAAAATAATTGCAGAACAATTCCTTGCAATTACAATACAATGATCATAAAAATCATAATGTTTATCTAATCTATCTATCCTCTAAGGGATCATCATATATATATATATATAGGATGGGTGAATTGGTCACACCATTTCACTCTAATTTGTGAAAGACTTATCCGTAAATCTCTTCTTTGGAAATTCACAACTCACAATTAATGTTGTTCTACTTTCAATCTTAGAAAATGACATATTTGAAGCTAGTGATTTAATTATTAATGCCTTATAATCAAATTGTACATAGTGATAAAGAAATTAAGAGAAACATCACACAAATTTTATCCTGGAAACCCCTGGTGTGAGGGAAAAATGGTCGGGAATGGAAAATGCTCTTTCTTCCCACTTATTTATTGGCTAATAAAATGCAAAGATAATGATTACAATAAGTAGAAAAAGAGATAAAAATGTCAAACTCTCCTTTCCTGTGCTTGATTTCTCTCTTCCACAGACACCTTGCTTCTACAACTCAAGTCCAACAATGAAATTATCTTTCTCACTTACTCCCATGAATGAAATTATATTTGATGATCAATACTCTTTCTCCTCCATGTATTTATATCCCTTCTCATGTCCTCCTGTGCACTGGAGAATGAAAAATGTCATGAAAGGGAAAATACACAGTTGAGACACTTCAAATATGAAACTTTTCATGCTTCATTTTATTTTTCCATCAAAACTAATAGGACCTCCTCCTTGGCAGGGGGCGGTTACAGAACTGCTACCCTAGCAGGGTGGTGGTTACATGATCACCTCTCTACATAAGGTGTTGGTTCTATAGATGTATAGTATGCTCCTTTTTTTCTTCATTGTATTCTTCTAGTACATGATGATTTGATGAAGTGGTGTTGTTTTGGATCCCTATGGATCACACCTCCCCTACTTAGGAGGATTTTGGTCCCAAAAAATATTAGTGGGGGAGTAGATGAGGAAATAATTCCATCAATTTCTCCTTCAAGTAACACCGTATCTGCCGTAATGTATTCCCTTTTATTCCAACCTTTTAAGCCTCCTATGGATCTCTCCTAGTCTCTTTAACCTTCTAGTGCAACACTACACCCTCCTCCAATTTTCCTCATGAGTCCAAGATTTAATCTTCTATGAAAGGTAGCAACTATAATGTTTCATCTTCATCAAGCATGGATGGTTCATATAGGTGCAAATTATCACACTTTACTATTGATTACATTGACATAAATGGTGGAAAATCAAGCCAAAAGACACTTTGTGTAGCCTGCTCTAGTATGGTGAAGGGTCCATTTCGTAGTGGTTTGAGATTTTGTGCTTGACCTTGTAGTATTTCCTTTCTCAAGTAAAAGAAAAATATGTCTCCAAAATGAATCTTATGTTTTAGTTATGTGTTGATCATGTCTAGCCTTGTATTTGGCTTGGGATTTTTCCAATTATTCTTTCACCTTCAGAAGGATTAACCGGATACTCTCAATGAATGTGGTTTCCCTAGTCACCACTGAATCTCATATCTCCTCCTCATACTGTTGTGTAAATTATATATCCAATGGATTTTTAGGTAGATATCCCAATCATGCTTCAAATGGTGACTTCATGTTGGATGTGTGTACTTACTGGTTGTAGGAAGTTTGAATGTAGGCTAAGGAATCATCCCAAGTCCTCATATATTTACTATTATATGCTTTGATCAGTTGTACCAAAGTCTTGTTCACCACCTTTGTTTTTCCATCTATTTATGGATGTAAGTTTGTGCTCCTCTATAACTTGGTATCCATCTTGTCCCACAAATTAGTCCAAAACATTCCCAAGAATTTGGAATCCTTGTTAGAAATAATAGACTTTGGCAAGACAAAATGCACCCATACATTATCAAAGAAAAGATCTTCCACCTCATGTGATGTTCTTGTCTTTTTACATGCCATAATAATACACATCTTACTAGAATCTATTAACAAAAAAATAGAGATAGTCATTTCCATGTTTAGACATAGGTAGTCCTACAAAATCCATAAAAATGTCCTCTGACAGACGAGTAGGGACTAGTAATGGCATATACAAACCTTCCGTCCTAGTCTTAGGTTTGTTAGTACAACACATTTTACATCCCCTTACAGATTTAGAAACTTATTCTTGCATATTGTGCCAATACACGTACCTTTTCAAGTGGGCTAGGGTCTTACCAACACCAAAATTTCCCGCTAATTTCAAGGTATGTGCTTCCCTCATCGATAGAATCCTTTCTTCTTTTGGTACAAAAATATTCCCCCATCGATAGAGCATCCCATCCTTGAGATAAAAACCTTCAATCCCCATCCTTTCAGCCCCTTGGGACTACAACTGCTGAAATGTCACCCCAAATTCTTTGTCTTGGGCATATTCCTCTTTGTAATCTTCCGTCGTGAAGGGCTCGATCTGAGATATAGTGTTCAAGAAGGATATTTTCTCTTGTGAGGGTATCCTAGACAACATGTCTTCCATAATTTTTGCACTACCCTTCTTGGATTTTATCACCAAATGAAACTTTTGAAGGAATCCCATCCATTTGTAGTGCCTTGCCTGGTGAAATTTTGAAAATGCTTGCAAATACTAGAGAGATTTTTGGTCATTTTGCATAATAGTTTCTTTACCCAAAAAATAATGCTTCCATTTCTTAATATCCTGAACTAGTGCATACATTTCTTTATCATATACTGAATATCCTCTAGTTCCTAAAGTAAAGGTCTTAGAATGATAATAGACTAGCTTACGTCCCTGTAGAAACACTACTCCCATAGCATAATTGTTGGCATCTAGCTTTACTTTGAAGGGATACTACAAAAAGAGAAAGTATTGGAGCATGACTAATATTTTATTTTAATAACTAAAAGGATTTATCATGTTCCTTACCCTATTCAAAATCCTTACTCTTTATGGGCACTTTGTGTAGAGATGTTGCAATAGGGGAGAAGCCCAGAATGAAATTCCTCATGTATTGTACTATTCCCACAAAACATCTAGTCTCTGTGGATCCCGTTGGTGTTAGCCAGTTTGGCTTCCATCTAATTCAAATCCACTCGTAGCTCTCATCCTCCAACCACGTGCCCAATATAGACAATTGAATGTTTGGAAATTCACACTTCTTCATATTGCATAGTAGTTGTTTCTCCTTGAGAAATCACAAGACTTTCTGCAAATGTGTTAGATGTTCCTCCCATATGGCACTAAAAATCAAAATATCATCTAGATAAATAATGAAACATGAATAAATCAATTCCTGTAATACATCATTCACTAATCTCATAAATATAGCGGGTGCATTATAAACACCAAATTGAGGTACTAACCATTCATACAAACCTTGTTTGGTATTGAAGGCATTATTCCATATATCCTCCTAATTTATCTTGACTTGATGATAGCCTTACTTAAGATCCAACTTCATGAATAATCTAGCATGTTGAATCTAGTCCAAGAGGTCATCTATGTGAGGGAGTGGATAGTTATTCTTGATGGTGATCTTATTCATAGTGTGGTAGTCGATGCACATCCTCCAAGAACCATCCTTCTTCGGTAACATCACAATAGGCAAACCACATGGTGAGGTGCTTGGATGTATCAAACCTTGGACTAATACCTTATGGAGTTGTTTATTTACCTCAACACTCTCGAACAAGGATTACATATACAACCCAATGTTCGATAGAGGGTAATCTAGAAATAGTTGAATCTCATGCTCTACCTCCTGTTTTAGTGGTAACTCAGTGGGAGTCTGAAAAACTTTCTAAAAAGATAGAATAATACTATCCAAATATTTCATCCCCTGGTTAGAAATATCTTAAACTTCCACCCTGTCTTTTTATCCTTTAGCAAAAGTAAACAAAAGTGATTAAGATTTTCCTGAATAAGTCATTTTTCTTGGTTATCACTTACCATAGTAACATATGACTTACGCTGGTGTGAACAGATGTTTTATTTGATCCCATCCTTGACCCATATATATTGGTTCTCCTTTCTCATGAATATAGCATCCCTGGTATACAAGTAAGGACTACCAAAAACAAGATCAAATGCATCAAGTGGAATTGCATCAACTTCCAATATATCAATATATTGAGAATTTATCCCAAAATTTACCTTACATATTTTGTTACTTGAATTTCTACACCCTTTGTAGTCATTTTTACTCCTATAAAAAATGAAGAAACCCCATGTGCGTCGCCCTATCACCCAGCAGAAGCTTAGTGCTCGTGCGAGGCAAGCACGGGTACCACGTCTCTCTTTTATGTGAGTTTAGTGGGAAGCATCATCTATGATTACTGTAAGAGTATTTAGGAAGTTAAGACAAACAAGAACCATAGGGCTCACAACGGCCTCCAGATCCTTGCAGTCACTTAGACCGAAGGCTTTTAACATAATCTAGAACATATATTATAACAAAAAGAAATATAAAAACATCCATTCTTATCATGAAAGGACATAAAACTCATATGAGAGAAATATGCATTAAAACCATTGATATCCATGTCTATTTATAATAGGTAACCTCAGTATATTCATTAGTTCATTACAGAGTGTCACAGAGAGTAGACCGCAGTCATGCGTATCACTAGACATATGTATCTAAGCAAGAAAAAAGAAAATAACAACTTCCATGTTTAGTACATTCTTTCCCAAACACAAAATATCCACTCACAACAATTCTGCAGAGCTCCGCTCACTTTCTAACCCTCTATTCCCTAGGTATATCTCCCTATATGTCTATATGTCTCCATGTATCTCTATGAAGATGCATCTCTGTCTGAAGAGGTATATGTGTATATCGGTATATCCTCTACTCCGCAGTCACTTGTATTTATAGCTTTCCTGGGCTACCAACTCACCTTCCAGCACTCTCAGATCAGATGCCAAGTGTCGATTGTGGTCCTTCATGTGAGCATGCTTCTCTAGGCCTGAGCTTTCCACTTTATATCATGATGATCTTCTAGAATATTCCATCTAGGGCATGTTGTTTCTTAGGCCATCCTATCACCATGATGGCATCTTATCCACACACAACCGATCACGCTATTCACATGTTCTGCCTTGGGTGCCCAAATTGACTAAGTACTGAGCCTCCTTTCACGCATTGTACGCACTATGTGCTTCCTTAAACCTTTGTCCTGCGTGCTTTTTCCTTGTGTGTCATTCTATAACTGGGATCCCATGCACCTACATGCCTTCATACTTGGTCAATATTCCAAGGGCCCAACATCACCCCACACTACGCCTGTTCTCCATCCTTAGAAACACTCTACTTAACTAAGATACACACTTCCTTAAACAAAATTAGTACTAGCCTTACATTTTGCAAAAGAATAAGGAAATGTAAGAATAGGGAGAGAAGAAATAATGGGGGGGGGGGCATTAGCTTAGTAGGCTAGGGAAATCCCTCTGCAAGTCAGCCTCCAATTTATTCCATGTATCGACCTCGCCCTTCACCTTCTGGAAGAAGTCGCCGACTAGGATGTTTACCTCATCAAAAGTTAGGCCAATCCCCTGGGCACCCAATGTTTCAACAATATTTTCCATCTCCTTACCCAGGTCTTCAAGTGTGTCCATACTTCTGGTGATCTGATGGTATAGATCCTTCAGTTGTGTTTTGATTGAGCCCCTTAGTGCCTCAATCTCCTTGGATTTTCTTTCTACATATACTAGGACTTTATCCCTCTCCACCCTATTTCCTTTATTCTTCTCCTAGAATTATTTTAGCTCTACTTCATGGGTAGTGACCAAGGCACTTGCTACCTTATCCATTTTTGTGCATTTTTGATATGCGGCCTCAGCAGATTGGGAAGAAATATTTACATCTACGAGTACCATGCTATACTCAGTAATGAGTGCTACCACCTTCAGCTTGTCTTCTTCCTTCAAGCACACTGCTACTTCCTCCACAGACTCCAGGGCCAATGGTCATCTCTCCATGGTGAGGACATGTGTTAGGTATTCTAAGCATTCCAAAGTTAATGTGTACCTCTAAGGGATTGGCATTAGGTCTAGGTGCTTCAATATGATAGCACTCTTGATTGACTCCACCTTCTTATAGACTTATTGCACCTTTCTCTTCTCATCTTTGAGCTTACACCTCAACTACACATTGATCAATTCCTCTTGCTTCAACTTCCTCGCCATCTCAGCCAAATCCTCTTCTTTCTTGGTTAACTTTCCCTCTAGAGCCCTTATGCTTTCATTTAGTGTAAATATCCTTGCTTCTGTCTTAATTGTGACCTTATTAAGAGCATTGCATACATGCTCATATGAGAGCTCCTGAGAATTCACTAAAGGGTTGTCTCCCTTAGATTCTAGCAATGTTATGAGCACTTTCTGGCAGACTTCAAAGTCTAGCTCATCAATGTTGGACTCGAACACCGAAGAAAGCATCTTCTTGGTCTTGGGGTACACACCCTCCTTTTCAAATGACCCCATCACTAGAAGCCTTTTAGTGGGTATAATGTTATGGAGCAGTATGTGCAACACCTCCCTTGAGTCATCAACATAGCTCATTATGTGCCTTTTCTCTACATCAAGAGCCCTTCTTCCCGAGCGTGCTCCTTTTATAAAACTTACAGTTAGGCTGGGACCTCCTCCCATACTGGCATGCTTCTTCTCATTTTCTTCCTCTTTTCCTTCCTCTAGCACTATATCCATGATGCACTCCAAATATTGGTCTACCAAGACCTCGAGAATTCTATGTGCTTCTCTCTTTGCCACCTTCGTGATCTACTCCTTTCTAAGACTTATGGGTTCCCACTTTTCTGCGCTATCCTCAGTCTTTCCCATGTCTTGGGTGCCTTCCACACCCTGTGTAATCTTTTTCCACACAAAGATGAATTCCTTTTTCTCCTCTCCACTCTCTTCTCCAAAGTCATATACTTCCAAGGCATGTGGCTCCTGGTCCCTTTCAGGTTCATCCTCCCCACTATCACCTTCTCCACTCTCATCCTCTCTTTTTCCTTGGTGTTTCTCCAAGCTTTCGGTCTCCTCCAAGTTAGCTTCTTCTTCTATCCTCTCCTTTTTCTTAGTGAGGGGTTGCTCTGGTGCCTCTTCTTCTTGTGTCTTCTCTTTTATCGGGGACTTCTATTTACATGCATAAGTATTGGGCTTGGTGCTTGTCAACAACATGTTCACTATCTGAGTCATATGCACACTTGGTGCTTCTCCTTCTCTTCCCCTCTTCTTGGGTGCGGGCCCCTTCCTACCCATGGGATCTTCAGGTATGGATACCTCATTCTCTAGGTACATGCCCTTCTCAAACTTGGGCCTTATGCAAAGGTACACACGTGCCATGGATGCTTCTGTAATGGGCAGCATTATTGGCCTTATCATTTGTATATCATGCGATACATATCTCTCTATTTATGCGTGCTTTCCTCCAAGGTAGTTCAAATTCTTGTGCATTTATCTGTGCTCCCGGGCTAGACTACCTAGCTCTAGCCTCATATTTTTGGACTCCATGAATCTATTTACTCCTGCTTGGAAGTATTGAGCTATGAACGCGAAGGGAAGCTTGTACCATGGGCTCCAAGACTCATCTCCTAGTCTGAACCCACCCAAGCAGAAGTGTTGGTACACCACAAATTTGGCTTCTCCTTCAGTGATTGCTGAAAGTTTCTCAGGAATCCTCCATTCCACCCCGAATGCATTCCTCAGGCATGTGTACCACTTCTCCAAGAATGCCTTATGGGGTGTTGACATTGTGTCGCACGCATACTTCTCAAACCTCTTCATGGGTGAAGGGTCCTCGATAGGGTATTCCCATACAAAATTTTCTGATGCATCTCGTACTCTAATATACAAAAAAATATAGTTAACAAGATGTTTCCGAAGAGGATTCTATCCCCCTCCTTCTTGCAACTAACAATTTCATCCACAATGTATGCAGGTAGGTTATAGATGGTTCCCTCTACAATTTTCCTATAGACATGTAACCAAGGCTTATTAACCTGAGTCCTTCTCTCCTGGCCATTTATCTTTGTTACTAGATGTGTAGCCATCTTCATCACTGGGTCCTTGATGTCTAAGATGTCATAGTATCTTGACCCTTTCTTACAAGCGTATTTAGTAATGGTTTCCTAAATTACCTCCTTGTCGCTCAGGTCATCATCTAGGCTGACTCCTTGGCATTTGAGGCCTATGAACTATGAGATGAGTTGAGGAGTAATGTGCATCTTGCACCCTACAAAATGGAAGTAATCCTCATGTACTCTCAACATCAGCCATTGATATAGGTGCTTTGGCTTTCTAAAATAGGGCAACTCATAGAGTTGCAGTAATCCCACCTTCTGCATCTTGACCTTTACATCATCATTGTAAATGGTTAACCATTTTGGCGTCCATTTATTTGTGGGGCGCACTAACTCCAGTGTCATATCCTTCTCAATCATGCTCGTTTGATGGTTGTAATCATTTACAAACACTTTCCTTGGGTGTGACTCCCATTCTTTATCCATCATTACCCTGTCGGGGTAACCCATCTCTACATACCACTCTTCATTCGTACTTATCTCGGGCTCTTACTATTTGGCCTTGGCATTGCCCTTTCCTTTCTTTAGTGCCATTGTCTACATCCTCTTACCCCTTAACTTACTCCTTGTCACTTTACTTTTCAACTTCCTCCAATCTCGGATCTCCATTCTGTGAAGAAAATTACTTTTATCGTGCCCTAGCTTCGCAAAAACCTAACTTGGGATAATACTTCCACAAAACAAAGCCTCCTCACAATACTTATAACACCCGTGAAATCCATTCTAGTTTACAGATTCAAACTTAGCTACTCACACCTCACCCTTGTAGATTCTTCTTCACACGATCAAATTTTTGAAGCCCTAGTTTTCCACAAATGCACAATCGCTTCTCTCTATTTATAAAGTGAAAATGAAAGTTCCTCGACCCTTTATTTATAGTCTTTCCCTTTTTTGATCATTAAATGCTCCTTCACCTACCACTCTACCTTGCTCATTTAAAGCATATTTTTTAAGAAAATCCCATCTTCAGTGCCTTCACGTGTGCACCCAACCTTACATGAAAAATCTTCCAACCTTCTGGCACACAACCAATCCAACCTGACAGGAGACTCTTGCACATGCGTAACCCACACTGAATGCACTTATTCTTTCCTGATCCTTGCTCTCACTTACCTTGTGTTGTTTTAAAATGTGATTTCTCCTCGGTATGTGGGATCTACAAGTAGCTTTACCCTGACACCAACCATTCTTTTATCTTCTCTTTATATACCTCTTTTAACCCGACCATTCAATAAGGCTTTTCAACATAACTTTATTTGTACTTTAATCATGCGATTCTTCACTTTTTTCCACCCCAAAATTAAAGTGATGCGTGGTCCTCTATGCACTCACAAATTCTCAAAAAATAGCAATAAGGTTACCATCACCCAAGGCGCAAAACAAAACAGCAACGCGAAAGGGAAATAAAAAAAAGGGAAAAATGCATAAAAGAAACTTCTAAACTGATTGGAAAACTACCTTATTTACAAACACCAAGAAGACTTATTTATAGTAGGGCTTCAGCCTACTCCCATTGAAGTTTACAGGAAGCTTCATCCCATCCAGCGCTTGTAACTGGCATGCACCTGAATTGAGGATGTACGTGATTGTGTAAGGATCCAACCAATGGACTTTCAACTTTCCAGGATGGCGCAAAAACTTGGAATCATATAGTAACACCATCTGCCCAACCTCAAACTTCTTGTTTCTAATATGGAAATTATGCCAAGCCTTTTGATTTTCCTTTTCTGCTATTTGGCTCCATCGGGAAAGTGATCGTTTCTCATCCAATTTCATTAGCTCCTCAATTCTTTCTTCCAGCGCTAGTTCATTGGCTAACCCTCCTTCACGAGCTATTCACAGAGAAGGTAACATAAATTCAACTGGTAAAATAGCTTCCACACAAAACACATATTGAAAAGGTGTGGCTTTGTTTTTTATTTTATACATTTTCCTGTAAGCCCGTAATACTGTCGATAATTTTTCATCCCAATCAAGTCCTTTGACATCACAAATATGGGTCAAGGTATGACTCAGTATTTTTTTGAATGCTTCCATGGTTCCATTTTATTGTGGGTGATCGGGCATAGTCTTGTGATGAGCCACCATGAACTCAGATAATAGGATCCTCACAGTCTCATTTAAGAAATGCGTACCCCTATCACTGGTCAGACTCAAAGGGAATCCATATCTCGTGATAATGTTTTCCCACAAGAACCTCATTGTTGTTGCTGCCATGCAATATTTAGTTGGGGCTGCCTCTGCCGACCTTGTGAGATAGTCTGTGCAAGTGATGAAATAACGTGACCCAGTCCTCCATGTTCCCGGTGCAATAGGTCCTACAAAGTCTATCACCCACTTTTCAAAAGGCTCCGCACTAGGAATAGGGCCCAAAGGCATTTCATCTCTCCTTCCTAGTTTTCCAAGGCAATGATAATGGTCACACACTTTAAAATAATCTATGAAATATTTTTACAAGGTTTCCCATCGTAAACCTACCATTAATATCTTGCGTGTGGTGACATCACCTGCATAGTGCTCACTCACACTTCCTCCATGTGCTTCCTCCATGATAGCTAGACATTCATGCTCTAAGATACACCTATGGAACACTTCATCATGTCCCAACCTGTATAAGTCTCCACTGATTAACATGTAGGGTGTGGCGTGTATGGAAAACTATTTTTTCTAATGCCTTCATTCCATCCTGCACCACACCTTCCTTTAAGAATACTGCAATCTCCTCCTTAAATTTCACATGCAAATTGGGGTTCATCTGGTAGGGCCTTTTTCTAACTGTGCATGCACCATCCTTCACCTTTATCTTCATTTCCCCTAAGGAGTGGTGAACGCCTTTGAGCTCATGGTACCCACATGGGAATAAATCCTCAAATTCACACAATAGATCAATGATCTTTAATACTTCCTTCTCTATCCAGTAATCGCTAATAATAGCTTCCTTAGGTTCTTCTTCTAAACTGATGTTAACTTTCTTTGTCTTTAAAGGCTCAAGGTAGGCATGCACACAAGCATCTACACTGTCCACTACCTTGCGTGTCCCTACAGAATGGCTAACATCTAAGCTTTTTTATTCCTCTGCATCAATCATATATACCAAATTTCCCTTCTCTTTTTCCAAACATGCGCACTGAACCTATAACTCTTCTATTTCCTCAACTTCTTCAAAGCGCGCCACTAGACCTGGTTCACCTAATAATTCTAATAGCCTATCCTCTATCCTGGCACTATCACACATTGTAAAGTGCTTGATACCCTGCAAGGCCTTATGAATCGATGGCTTGGTACTCTGATATGAAAAGGTTTAAATAAGGTCAACTGC
Organism: Taxus chinensis; assembly: GCA_019776745.2. NCBI lineage: Eukaryota > Viridiplantae > Streptophyta > Pinopsida > Cupressales > Taxaceae > Taxus > Taxus chinensis. Next base: position 571,483,792 of record CM034147.1, on the reverse strand, counting down.
AAGCTCTTACCAATTCCTCATCTGGTGGCATGTCTCCGAATGAATGTACCATGTGCACGCATAACCATGTAGTGTAGAATATAACTTTTACACCCAGAGGGATGGTGGTAAAGCTTCTGTGGCTTCTCTCTAGACCCGTTCACACTCCTGGATATGGAAAGAGGAAGGCTCCTTCCCATGGTAGTTCTTGATGATGGTGGGTACATTACTCCTAGAAAATCTTACAGAGAGATAAATTCTTACCTCGCACCATTCTAAAAGGCTCTCCTAATGTGTGGCCCACCACTAGGCTACTGTGCCAAGTAAGACATAACTTAACATCTCCCTCTGTTCCTTCTCATTCTTCCACTAAGCTTCTACCTCCTGCAGAAAGATCTTAGGGAAGGCTCCTCCTGAATACTTGGGTAGTTCTTTTCCTCCAAGGTAGCTAACCATGCACACCTTTGTTACATTGGTCACCGACCCTCTCAACTAGCACCCCATTAATTCGTAAGTTCCATGCACGTAATTGTCACATGCTAGGATAGTGGTATCACTCACTGACTAAGCATCTTCAAACTGGATAACCCCATTAGCAGGGTGTATCATCTTAGGGTCTTTGATTGAGCACACATATATCCTATCTAGAACTTATTCTCCCAGCGGTTCAATATAGGGTGTTGAATTCCCATCAACCAGGGGTATAATGACCCGCTTCTCTTTGTTCTCGAAGCTAATGTACCATTTGTTTAACCAAAGGTCTACCTTATTCTTGTAACACCAAGGGTGCCCAAGTAGTGCTGGGAAATTGTTTGCCTTAGTGAGGACCAAGAATTCAAAGTCCCCAGTAAACTTAGCTCCATAAATAGTAATAGCTACATCTTTCAAGATACTGATGGGCATTGTCTTAGTTTTTTTTTCATATACAACACATTAAAAAATGGCTGTAATGTAGGTATCCCCATTTGATGCCATGAATCCAAAGTTAGAACATTAACCTATGTGTTAGTGTCAATGAGTATATTGCTGAAGGTCCATCCATCTATAACTACATTCGATGCAATCTCCTTTTCATAGTCGAGGCTGTGAGGGGGGAAGGTTTACGTGCAAGACCCATCTCTCACGCTCTTCTCGAGTGCGTGGTACCTTCTCTCTCAACCAGGATCCTAGAAAAGGAATGATGTTCTCCTACCTTAGCATTTTACACACCTCCTTAACCTCATTCATGTCATCCTTTTGCAACTCGACTCTCATCCCTTGTTGCTCCCTTATAGATTGCTCCTTTAGACAGTAGATATCCCCTTGTAAGCTTCGAATAACATCCATGGTGTCCTGATATATCTCCTTCTGATGTGTGGGGTCTAGATACTTCCTATGAATGACCTCTTCTCTTAAAACCAGGTTCTTCTATCTTGGTACCTCTCTTGCGCACATGGCTTCTACCCTTGTTGTTACCAAGAAAAGCTCTAAACTTTCATCTCGTGTTACCCAAGGCATCCACTCTATGTCTGCCTTCTTAATATTGACCATCGCAGCACCCTTGTCCTTCTAGTGCTGCTGATTCATATGCTTAAATAGTTCCAGGAACTCCCCATACTTATGCTTCATTCTGCACCATGACCACTGTAATAGGTCCGGGCACTCACGCTTGTAATTTTTTGTAGATCCATAGTTGAAACATGTTACATGTGGGAACTCACTCCTTCCTCCTCGGTTACCTCGACCATCGAATTCTCCTTGAAAACCCCTTCCACGCATTCCTCCATCTACACGCCCCTTATAATGGTGATCATCATTTTTAGAACCACTGACAATACTAGTTTGGTGCACCTCATGATCAATGGCCTCATGGATTTGATAAATGAGCCTACAGTCCTTAGTATCATGGGTTATGAAGGTGTAAATTTTGCAATAACAATATACATTCTTCTTGATCACGCACTGCAGCAAGGGAAACCTACTTGCATCATGGTCCCAATGACAAATTTCATAATCTACCGTCACAATGCGTACCATCCTTTGGGGGAAATTATCCTTGATGTGCCCCTCTATCTCACAATCTGTGCACCATAAACCACTGCGAATATCATAGACTAAGTTTGCAAATAATTTTTCCAACTATTTGGCCACAGCAGTAATCTGAGCCTCCAGGAATGGGATAACACTAGTATCAATTCTACCAATAGCCTTGGCACACAAGGTTGCTTCCAATGCTTTGCGTGGATCTGTAAAATTTTTATGAGACAAGGCCCTTCTAAAAGGGGTGATCAATCCTCCAATAAACCACTATGCATGCTAAGAAGGATGGATATCATATGATAATTTAGACAAGAGAGTTTAAAACACGCATCATACTCTCGTACACTCTCAGCCATTCCTTGCTGAATCTCTTTCAAAGAGCGAATGATTTTCTGCTTGAACTAAGGAATGTGGAACTCTTCCAAGAAATCATTCTTTAAGGAAGTATATTCCACCACTATTTGATGAGGGTCATACTTTCTATACTAGCTATGCGTGCGCCCTTACAATCTGGTCATGAATTGACTAGCCTTTTGTTCTGGTGTTGTGATACCCTTCGTGCATCATAGCAGCTTGCATTTGTGAACATGTTCCAATGCATCCTCAATGCCCCTATAATCTAGAAAATGTAGATACATTTCAAAGAATACTTGAGGTGGTGGCTGGGGTCCTTGTCCTCTCGATCCTGATCCTTGGTTCCCACCGGTGTTTCCTTTACCACCTAATCCACCAGGTCCACTGGGTCCTATGCCTCCAAAGCCACTAGATCCACCAGAACCACTAGGTCCAATAGGGCCTGTAGGATCTGTGTTAAGCACCCCCATAGTCCCATTGAACTGTGTGCCAATGGTCTGTGATAGCGCCCCACTACCACTACTTTGTCCTATGCCACTCCCTGATGCGAGACCGAAAGCTTGTATACTTTTCCCTTGTCGAAAGACTCCTCCAAATACTAGAATATGTGCAGCCATAGAAGAAGGAACTGAAAAATTATATCTCCTAGGCACGGATCTGTCTCTTCCACTTATATCAACTAGGTCAATAACACTTCTTCCTGGATTGGGAAAACCAAGCGTCAGGGCTCAGTCACTGGGTGGGTTCAGATATGCACTAATGACTTTCCTCTCTCCATGCAATGAACTCTCACCAGAAGCTGAAGGGGTCTCCCTTACGCACTTACCTAGATGGGGTAGCATAGACTCTCAGGTTCCACATCCTCCGTGTGAACCTCAACTCCTTCACGCAATGTATGTCTCCATAGATCCATCACACTAGTAGTCTCACGTCATCTAGTAATCTACCGTTTCACGTGCTTCATTATAATTGAGCTATCTTTCTTCCCTCTCCTTCTCTATCATGATATCTGTCATCTTCCTCCACCCAAGTTCCCTTACCCAGCACTTAGAATGGTTTAGCTAGCCATTGGGAGTGCCTCTAAACTCATGGTAACCATAAATACCTTCATAGCTAGAGGAATAGTACATAGAAATGTTCCTCTACATTCTCACATAAATTCAAACTCAACATCCTTTAGACAAGAATACATAGAGATGGCGTACTCTAGAGTGTAGCTAGCTAGTACTCCTCTCCACCAATGATCGATAACATTAGTCCACATCAGATCTGCATCCTGCAACCTTTGGTAGTCTTCTTCATCCCATACATGTGATCCATAATGCCAACTTGATCTAGACTTATAGGATGAAATCCATTCATATAACTCTACTGGGAAGCAGTAGTAGAAGGTCTTGTACAGATCATGGTAGAGGTTCTTTTCTACCCATCTACATGTATTAAACTCAGGTCTAGTGTTGTATCTTCAAGAAAATTCATCCTTTGTGCTCTTGAACCATGATTCAACGTTCTCCAATGTCAACTGCTCTATCATTACTCATTACACAGATCATGATGTATGTTATATCCCAATACAACTTCAAAAAGAGTTCTCGGCAATGGAACCAAGATGTAGTCATTTTTACTCCTATCACAAAAGGAAGAAACCCCATGTGCACCATCATATCATCCAACAGAAGCATCATGTGCACGGGTAACAAGTCTCTCTTTTATGTGAGTTTAGTGGGAAGCATCATCTATGATTACTGTAAGAGTATTTAGGAAGTTAAGACAAACAAGAACCATAGGGCTTAGAATGGCCTCCAGATCCTTGCAGTCACTTAGACTGAAGGCTTTAACATAATCCAGAACATATATTATAATAGAAATAAATATACAAACATCCATTCTTAGCATGAAAGGATAGAGAAATCATATGAGAGAAATATGGATTAAAACCATTAATATCCATGTCTATTTATAACAGGAAACCTCATTATATTCATTAGTTCATTACAGAGTGTCACAGAGAGCAAAGCATAGTCATATGTATTACTAGACATATGTATCTTAGCAAAAAAAAAGAAAATGACAACTTCCATGCTTAGTATATTCTTTCCCGAACCCGAAATATCCACTCGCCGCAATTCTACAGAGCTCCAATCCCTTTCTAACCCACTATTCCCTATGTATATCTCCCCATTTGTCTAACCTTGCTATGTGCTTCCTTAAACCTTTTTCCTGTGCACTTTTTCCTTGCTTTCCATTCTATAACTGGGATCTCGCGTGCCTACATGCCTTCATACTTTGTCAATATTCTAGGGTCCCAACACCCTTCTTTACCCATCCCAAAGGATATGGGTATGGATTATCGTAACTCTCAAGACCAATATTTTTTACAATCACTTCAGAAATCAAATTAGAATGAGAACCAATATCAACCAAAGTATTGACCTTAGTTCTCTTGATCTGTATTTTTATCTAAAATAGTCTACTTATCTCATATTCCTCCTCTTAGTTGTACATGTTGATGGTTGTGTATCCAAGACTCTCCTCTACATCTGATTCATGCTTTATATCCACCTCCCCTTCTATCTTCACAGCTGTCATGGAATTCTTTAAAACCTTGGTTTGGTTCCTTGGATGTAAATTTGTATGTATCTTCCAACATGTAGCATCAATATAATGATTGATATCACAATTCTTGTAAAACTTATTAGGATATTCAAAAGTATTTAAAGTATTGTCATCTTGTTTACCTTTCCCTTTCCACTTACCCTTGCCATTTTTTTCTCCCTTCTCTTTATTTTCCTAACTTGTTGAATATTTTTCCTTTGGCTCTACTTCTCGTTGCTTCCTTTCATCGTCTATTTAGTATGCCTGCACACACACCTCATTGATATATTTGGGCTTCGTGGAGATGACTTCTCTTTTAAAGGTGATTATGTAAGTCCTCCAGAGAGAGGGGAGAGAGAATTTCCTCAAAAATCCACTTCCACCAACCAAAATACATGGCATTAATGGGAAGAAAAACTATAGTATGGAGTACCTACAAAACCCATCCCCTACTATCTTGCAGTTTGTTATAGAGTAAAATTGTTGTCCATGCTTCATTAAATGCTTCTAGAAACACTTGGAAGTCATCATTTGGAAATGGTCTCGTTTTCTATATTTTCCACCTACTACACTCCAACAAATAGGTGATTTTAATTGTTGGGGGTAAAATACGGAATCATGATTCTAATGAGTCCAGATTTTTGCCATTATGTACATTGAAGTAAACTTCCAGTTTCTTTAACCATTTATATAATAATTATGCATCTACATGTCCTTCAAAGATCCTAATTTCAACATTATTTTCAACCTTAAAGGGAGCATGATCACATTTTACCTACCCCAATAGTGTTTCTTCTTCATGCTCTTCCACATCATCTTCCTCTTGGTGGCTCTTCTCTATGCCAAACTTATCGACCAATGCTCAAACCAATGATTCCATGGAATATTTTTTCAAAGAAGCCATTATTTTCATAGCTGAGAGCTCTTGTTGATTTCTATACAATCTATCCATCATGGTCTCAAGCATCTCAATTATATAGACCAAGTTTTCTTCCTTCATTTGTCCCCAAACTCTCTATTTCCAGTTCTTTGTAGAAATTTCTAGATTGCAAGGTAAAGCCTCTTAGCCTTTAGAGATTTTCACTATCATACAAATCACAAGAATGGATACCACAAACCTGGATATTTGTTATCTCTAATACCAAAATGATCCATAAACCTTATCTTTAGAAATTCACAAATCATAATTAATGTTGTTCTACTTTTAATATTATAAAATGACAGATTTGAATCTAGTGATTGAATTCTTAATTCCTTAGAATCAAAGTGTAGAGTGATAGATAAATTAAGAGAGAAAACACATAAATTTTATCCTAGAAACCCCCAATGTGAGGGAAAACCTGTAGTGCCCACTTTCCTTGGACACTATTTAGATACTGATCCTAACACTATTGGTCACATTTTGGATATTATTATGTTTTGATGTAGTATGATGTATCGGGGATTATTATGGACATTATTATGTTTTGATTAGTATGATGGTTAGATGGTAGATCCTGGATTAATATTGATCTAGATTCAGATATTTTTCTTGATGATCATTGCGACATCAGTATTATTATGTGGATGCTGACATACTGGTTGACATGGAGAGGTTATTGCTTTTGATTTTAGACATGTGGCATTGATATTATGAATAGCTATAGTATAAAGATCTATTGGATGATGATATGGTTGTAGTTGAATTTAAATGATAAATGTTAAATTCTTGATAATGTTGTGATCTGGATTTTATAATTGTATGTTTATTATATCATTTGAATGTTCTGATATGGCCATGAGGCCGAAGGGGTATATTGCATTTTGCAGGTTAAAAATCACAACAATGTTGGGGGACTGGAGACTAACCATATTGGAATTTAGTGTGAAATCAACAAGGTCACCATGGCAACTGTGTTGGAGTTGTATGTTGTGTTTTGTTAGGATTTCCCATGGGGGGGATTTCCATTATTGTGACCATGGGGTATATGTGTGCTTTATTTATTGTGTTCCCTTTTTAATTATTGTTGTATGTCTTTTATTTGTAATGTGCTCTTTTTAAAATTATTTTAATGTGAGAGCTTTATAGTTAAATTTCAATTATATTAATTGGGATGTGGAAGATAAATTAAATTTATTGTCTTGGTTGAAAATTAAAAAATTGACTTATATATATATATATATATATATATATATATATATATATATATATATATATATATATTATAACCATGTGGTAAATAAATAAATATTTATAAAATATTGTAATAAATAAATGTCATAAATATAAATGCATGTGTAAGAAATTGTAAGAGGATGTAAAATTTGTGTAAGTAAAATGATAGATTGTGTAAGGTAGATTTTGGAGTGTAGAACACTCCATCCTCTTTGAAACTCGGATTTGGTCTTGGGAGCCTAAATTGGAGGCTTATGGGACAAGTTAAATTTGTCCCACACCTCTCAAAAACCTCCACCAACCATGTTTATTGTTTTGGAGTCAAAATAAATCTATTTTATTATGTTTTGATATGAATTTGTGTAAGTATTGATTGCACTTGTCTTGTAATTTTAAATGCATTCTTTTTTTTTAGGATGGGCAAAAATGAAGTGTGTAAGTGGTTTGTCATTCAAATTTATTGGGATTTAATTTCCTTGATGTTGATTGCATTTTGGGATGAGGAAAAATGATGTGGCATCCCACTTGGAATCCACATCATCCTCTTCCAGCCTCTCCTTTAAAATTGGAATTCCTCCTCATTTTGAGGTTGTTGAAAGTTGGAGATTTCACTCTTGGGGTCAAATTTTTCTCTTTCCTTTGGAGCTTGCTTTGTGGAAGAGTTTGGATTGATTCACATGCTTGTACATTACTATTTTGGGACTGTGTTTTGAGCATCAAAATAACTGTTGTTTTGGAAACAAGTCTCCATTATGGAGAGGTAGGCTCTCACTCTTTTAAAATTGTTGTCTTTCCCTCTTTTAGCATGAATTTTTGAATGTGTTGTGTTTGCAATTCTTAGAGGGATGGGTAGAATGCTTAGGGCATCGTGTGGAGAGAAGACTATGAGGTTAATCAGAGGAGGGATAAGGGATTTACAATTGGTACTTGTCTTGTGGAGGGAGTGTTGGTTGGGATCCACCTAGGGAAAATAATATTCTTGCATTTCTTACTTTGGTGAGGTATAAGGGATAAATTTAGAGGAGGAATAAGGAGGGGTTAAGGAGGGATAAGGTTTATGGTATGGTTATGTTCTTGGTGGTTTTTGTAGGTGGATGTCCAATTTCAACATGGGAGGCATAAGGAGACCTCCATAGTTCTTGCTCTTGTTTGGCTTGCTTGCTCAAGCCTTTGTGATTTTATGAATTTTTTCTAATGCATTTGAGAACTACTGCCTTGTTTTTATTTGTGTTTTCTTTGATTTTTGTGATTCATGAGTGTTGCTTGCATGTGAAAGAAGTCCAGGTTGCCATGAGTTGAATTATCATGCTCCATTTCAATATGGTTGGGGCTCGAGGTCCAATGGGGAAAGATGGCTTCTATTTTCCCATTGGATATCTTGGTTGGGTGGAGAGTGTTGCCTTTGCCCCTTCCTTGTTGTGATTCAAGTTGTAAGAATGAAGAAATCAGCAAGCTACTGTTTGGAAAAAGAAGAATACAGTTTGACAGTCATCATTTTTGAGAAAACTCTTGTAATCCCTTCCCACATCGTGTGGATGAGTTGTATAATTTTGTAATGTGAAGCCATTATCTGGTAAATGGAAGTCTGAAATTTAATTGAAATGTAAAGATGAAATATTCTATTCTCTGTATTGGAAAAGACTATCATACAGTTGTAGATTTAAGATTAAAATTCAAATGAAGAAATGATATGTTGATGTAATGTTGAAAATAAATGAAAGAAATATATTCCTTACTCAATTGCAGTGTTAGGTTTAGATTTAATTGTAATTTTTCTTTAAATTGGAGTTACTGTTTTGAAATGTTATCTCTGTGTGAGAAGAAAATGTGTATGGAAGAGAAATACAACTTTTTGTTCCTTGTAATTATTAAAATTTGAAATACCGAATGTTGCCTTATTGTCTAAATGAGAAGATGGATAAATTAATTATTTATACAAGATTTGATAAGTTTACCGTGTTTTGGAAGTGGCAAATAAATCATTACAGTTGTTAATAAATGAACTCTGTTCCTTTTCTTTTCTAAATCTGGCAATTAAAATTTTATCTAATAAATGTGTAGTTTAGATCTGTAACTTAAATTAAGTATTGAAACAATGAAATTTAAATGAAATATGTTATAAGGAATTCAATTTGACCTCAACACCAAAGAAACAAATTTTAGAACTTTACAAAATCAATTTTTGAACTTACTGGACCACTTTCCCATCAAAGGATGTAAAATATATCAGTTGCAACTCAATATATAAATTGAACCTTAAAACTAATCTAAAATTCACCCAATAGCATTCGTCCATGTTCAATTACATGTTGAAGAGAAGAAATATCAAAATTGAATTAAATTTTATAAGTTGGAAATTGCCAGTTTTAAAATTGTAAACCCTGAAGATCTATTTCTTAAAATTTACCCTCTAAACTTCACCAAATTCTAAAATTCATGTTTTCTATGCAAAGAGGACTTCGAGAGCTTTCCAGAAAGTCCAAGTTTTCCAAAAATGGAGCTTCTTATCAAAAGTTATGACCATTTGAAATTTTACTTCAAAATGGCCATCCCAAACCAAAAACGAAATAATTCGACCTTAGAAAAATTTAAATTTTCAACTTTGGAAAACATTTCCTAAAAAGTTCTGCAGCCCCACCACCCTCTCATCCTATCATAATTCACCACATGGCACCTTGGAGGGGCGGGCCCTTAGTAAAAACTTAAAATTTTGAAAATTTTGCCCTAGGAAAATTTTCCCAAATTTCCCCGCAACCCCATGGCCCCCAACCAATCACGTGCTAACACGTGGCAGGGGGTTGCACGGATCAAAATAGAAAACTTAACTTTTTTCCCTTTTGGAAAAATTTCAATTTTTTCTCCGCTGACCCGTATCCCTGTATCCAATAGGATGTTGACACGTGTGCCCATGGGTGCACGGGTCCATGCAATTCTTTTAACCTTTTAACCCCATGGGCAAAAAATTCAATTTTCCTCCACCGGCCCGTGGCCAATCACAATGCGCCATGTGGCCATTTGAGTAAGTGTGGAGGCATGGAGGAAAAATTTTCCTTTGGAAAATTGAGACTTTGGTTTTGGGAAAAATTTCAAAATTTTCCCCATGACCCGCTGGCCCGCTCCAATCATGTTTTGACACGTGGCATTTGGGAAATTTTTTCCAATTTTCTCCCTAACCCCGCAGACCTCCAAGGGAAAATTTTCCCCTAAAATTCCGCCCAGCCATAACTTGAGTTTTACAAGGAGTTAGGAGAACTTATTTATATGGTTGGAAAGGTGAGGAAATTTTCTATCCAATGAGCCTAATTCAGGAAAATTTTGATAACTCTAAGTGTGTGAAAAATCCAACTGAAGTTTAGGGCTTGATAGAGAGCAGGCCTGGCAATAAATTTCTCCTTGAACCTTAGTAAAACTTGTAAGCTCCAAATTGGAACCTTATAAACTTGTGATAAGATAAAAAATGGAAATCTTGGGTTTGGTTAATCAGAATTTGTTCCAAAACCTATTTAGTTTCAAATTGCAACTTGGTTGTAGACTCTTCCTATAAAAAATAAATTTATTCCATAATTTTCCTAATTTGTTTCTTGGTCTCAAGTGGTAGTTGAAGCGGGCATTACAAAACCATTCGGGAAGGGAAAATAATCTTTCTTCCCACTTATGTATTGGCTAATAAAATGTAAAGATACAAATTACAATAAGTAGAAAAAGAGATAAAAATGTCAAACTCTCCTTTCTAATTATTGATTTCTTTTTTCCACATACACCTTGCTTCTACAACTCAACTCCGACACTGAAATTATCTTTCTCACTTACTCCCATGAATCCAATTAGCTTCGATGATCAATTCTCTTGATCCTCCATTTATTTATATCCCTTCTCATGTCCTCCTATGAACTAGAGAATGATAAAGGTCAAGAAAGGGAAGAGACATAGTTTGGAATCTTCAAATTTGAGAGTGTTCATGCTTCATTTTATTTTTCCGTCAAAAGTGATAGGACCGCCACCCTTTACAGACCGGTAGTTACAAGGCTTCTACCCTAGTAGGGGCGTAGTTACAAGAACACCACCCTAGAAGGAAGGAAGTTTTAGGACCTCTATCCTAGAAGGGGGTGGTTACAGGACCGCTTCTCTGTACAGGGTGGCGGGTATGTAGAAATACAACCTACTCCTTTTTTTCATTTTCTTCTTCTAGTACTGGATGATCTAATGAATCTATATTGTTTTGTATCCCTATGGATCACACCTCCCCTACTTAGGTGGATTTTTTCACACAAAATCTTATTGGGGGAGTAGATGAGGAAATAATTCCCTCACTTTCTCCTTCAAGTACCACCTATCCTGCCTTGGTGTCTTCCCTTTCAATCCATCCTATCAAGCCTCTTGTAGACTTATCTTGGTCTCTCTAAAATTATGTTGTAGCACTACATCCTCTTCCAATTCATATCATGATTCCAAGACGTAATATTGTATGGATGATAGAAAATCATCAAATTTTACCACTAATTAGATCCGCATAAATGGTGGAAAATCAATCCAAAAGGCATTTTCTATAACCTTCTCCAATATGGTGAAGGGTCCATATCGTAGCGTCTTGAGCTTCCATTCTTGACCTTGTAGTCTTTCCTTGCTCATGTAAAGCCAAAAATTGTCTCCAGTATGAAGCTTATGCTCTTTTTTGTGTTGATCGTTTCTAGCCTTTTACTTGGCTTGGGATTTTTCCAATTGTTATTTCACCTTGAGATGAATTTTCTAGATCCTCTCAATGACTTTGGTTTGTTGAGTCACCTCAGAGTCTCGTATCTCCTCCTAATATTTCTACCAAAATGATTTTTCCAGTATATTTTTTGGTAGATATCCCAAGCATGCTTCAAACTGTGACTTTATGGTGGATGTGTATACTACCTAGTTGTAGGAATATTGAATGTAAGCTAAGGACTCATACCAATTCCGCGGATATTTTCTATTGATATGTTATACCAAATTTTTGTTCTCCCCCTATGTCTATCCATCTGTCTGTGGATGGAAGGATGTTCTCCTCTCTAACTTAGTATCGATATTGTTCCACAAAGTATTCCAAAACTTTCCCAAGAATATGGAATCCCTGTCAGAAACAATATACTTTTGCAAGACAAAATGCACCCATACATTAGCAAAGAAAATATTTTCTACCTCATGTGCTTTTATTGTATTTTTCAATGCCATAAGAAAACACATGTGACTAAATCTATCAACAACAACATAGAGATAGTCATGGGCATGTTTATACATAAGTACTCCTCCTACAAAATCCATATAAATTTCCTCCCATGGATGAGTAGGGACCGATAATGGTATTTACAAACCTTCCTTCATAGTTTTAGGTTTGCTAGTACAACACAATTTACATCCTCTTATAAATTTAGAAAATTTTTATTGCATATTCGGAAAATACACATACCTTTTCATGTGGGCTAGGATATTACCAACACCAAAATTTCCCGCTACTTTCAAGGTATGTGCTTCCCTCATCAATAGAATCCTTTCTTCTTTTGGAACACAAATCTTCCCCCATCGATAGAGCAAATATTTCTTGAGATAAAAATATTCAATCCCCATCCTTTCAGCCCCTTGGGACTACAACTGCTGAAATGTCACCCCAAGGTCTTTGTCTTGGGCATATGCCTCTCAGTAAGATTCCTTTGTGAAGGTCTCGATCTGAGAGATAGTGGATAAGAAGGATATTTTCTCCTATGTGGGTGGCCTAGAATACATGTCTACGACCAATTTTTTACTACCCTTCTTCTATTTGATTACAAAATAAAACCATTGAAGGAATCCCATCCATTTGTAGTGCTTTGCTTGCTACAATTTTGAATTGGCTTGCAAATACTTGAGATGTTTTTGGTCAATGTGCACAATAGTTTCTTTACCTAGAAAATAATGCTTCCATTTCTTAATGGCCTGAACCAGTGAATACATTTCTTTATCATATACTAAATATCCTCTAACTTCTAAAGTAAAGGTCTCATAATGATAATAGAATGACTTACCTCACTATTGTAACACTGCTCCCATAGAATAATCACTCACATCAGTCTCTGCTTCAAAGGGCTACTGTAAATTAGGAATATGCATGTATAATTATTATTTCATGTCACCATTCATAAATGCATTTTTAATATCAATTTGGTGAATCTCTTAGCCATTTTGAGAAGCTAAAGATAGAACAGTCCTAACAATGCTCATTTTAGCTAAAGGGAAAATTTTAAACATAGTGAAGACCAAGTTTTTTTAGTGAAACAATGAGATACTAACCTTTCCATGAATTTATCTATTTCTCTTATAGAATTATACTTAATTTTATATATCCACCTAGATCCTACAATGCTTCATTTGGAAGGAGGAGGGACAAGTTCCAAAGTTTTATTTTTATTCAAAACATTGTACTCATCTTTCATAGCTTTGATCCATCTATCATCTTGAATATATTATTTTAAATATTGTGTTTCATTCTCATATAGGGTCACTAAGGCATGATAATTATGTTGACTATGAGTTACCTTTCTCAAGTTAATAAGATTAGAGTTCTTAACAATATTTTGAGCCCATTTAGGAATCTTGGGATGCAACATATTTTGAGACGATTCCCCCTCAATCTCCATCATATCTAGATCAAGATAATAATACTCTTGAAATTATATTTCCATATTGTTAGGATAAGGATTACAAGGCTCTATTTCAAATGACACATAGGATGGTTCATAAGAAGCATCACAAAATGGTTTCTTTAAGACATGAACATTCATGTTTTCAACTATGTAATGCTTAAAAGGGTCATACAATCTTAAACCTTATGTTTGAAAACCATAACCAAAAAATACATGAATAGGAGGTTGGGTCAAGCTTCTTCCTTTTAAATTTTGGAATAAAGATAGAAGCAAGACTATCAAATATTTTTAAGTGAGAGATATCTAGTTTTTTCATTTTCCATACTTCATGAGGAGTAGTGTTGTGTAGATATTTTGTAGGACCTATATTAAATATATAGACCACAATATTCATTGATTTTTCCCATAGGAATTTAGGCACATTTATTTCATGAATCATAGTCCTGGACATTTCTAAAATGGTCTTATTTTTCCTTTTTGCAATGTCATTTTTCTGTTGGGAATAGGTAGTAGTCAACACTCTCTGAATTCCACATGACACATAAAAATCATCAAAAAAAAATCTAATATATATTTTTTATTATTATTGGTAAATAGTTTTTTGAAAGGGACTATACCCTTGTATAAAAAACGGGGGCCTAGAAGCCAGAATAGGAATGAAAATCATTACAAAAAGGATCAAGATCCATATGAGACATAGAAACCCAATGTAACCAAAGAGTAGTTACCCCAAAACAACAAACCAGTTTGAACACTGTAGAAGAGAAGCCAAAAAACAACAAAAAACAACAACAAAAAACACAAAGGAAGACAACAAGAGCATCCACAATTACTTCTTGGCGGATTTGTCGATTTTGGATTTGATAGTCTGCCAAGAGGTGAACATAGCCAATGTCATCATATGAGTAGAGTCAGTAACATCTAGTTGTTGAATGGTTTGTTTTCTTTTTTTTCCATGCCCCAAAGAGTTGCTGGTCTTCCGTTGAGATTAGAGATGTTGCGGACATGTTGCTCAATGAATTCTTCAATTGCACTAAAAATAGCCATATTATGGTCATGGCGAGTCTTGGATTTTCCTATATGGTTGTCCAAGGAGTTCAGTTTTTTGTAGATGTCTTCAACCTGTTTATTATCAATATCAACCTCCTCCTCCTTCCTCTTACCTTTTTGCTTTGCCAAGTTTTAACATCTTCTTTCAACAGAAACATGTCAGCTTCTAAGGCTTCCAGCCTTTTTGTGGAGCTCTCGATGTGTGCCTCCTGTGAACCAGTACTACTAATATGCAGTAGGTTATGAGAAAGTTCCAAGTCCTAAGGAACTTTACCCGAAACAGGGGTATCAAGGTTCAGTCTTTTAGAAGACCTAGTTGTAGTTCTAGTCGAAGTGGAAGTGAAGGGGGTGGGAGCAGAGGTGGGGGGATGACATAGGGAGCCAAGAAGGAAGGTAGAGGGGTGACAATAGTGGTGATGGGGACATAAGGAGAAGAGATGGGGGTAGTGGCAGCAGTTCTGGGCAGAGGAGGAACAAAGATGGGTGAGGTTGGGATGCCAGGAGACCTAAGAAGACAAAGCTTATGCAATAAGAAGATAGGACCCTAATGCAGAGGGACCGCACGTGCATACTTTTGGAACTCCAAAATGGAGCACTCAAGAGAATTATGCAGATAATGAGGGAAGCATACCATGAAATTTCTACGGAAGTGATTTAGGAACACAAGATGCTTTGAGGGCACAGTGACGAATCTCCCCTCCAAAGAGATGTAACACACCATCATATGCATGACCTCGTCAAAAGGCAAAGGGATAGAGCTGACCTGTAGACCCACTGTGAAAAAGACTAGTTTCTCATTACCCTCAACAAATTTCCTCTCCTCAGTACCCCTATCAATCCTTTTATTAAAAAAGTGGTACCCATCCATGTCAAGGCCTGTTACTTCGGCTATTAACTCTTCATTGATCAATCCACTGTGCGATCCTTCCAATCCTTTGTAAAATGCATGGAAATACTTTGGTCATGACCCTGAATCTTCTCAATAAAATTAGTGATGCCTCCCTGGTTGAGAAGATTCCAAAGCTCTTCATTATTTTTCCACTCTTGGTCCTCGTTGGGTTCTATTTGGTAAGGGGCACCTCCCATTATCACCATGCGTAAGTGTTTACAAATATAATTTTCAAAATCCCTATGAAGAGTTCTATAATAGATGCAGTTACCAGTCCACCTTTCTATGTTTTTATCCACGCGATGTGAATGATGACTAGTGTAGTCATTACTATTCTCACGAATGCCTGTGTGACTGCTGCTATGTACCTGGGAAAACCCACATGTGTGAACTTCAGTCCCCTTAGAAACCCACTCCAGATCATCATCATCCTTATTACTGTCTTGAGAATCCATAAAGCCCTGTTTAAAATCTATTGTAGTCACAATATTTCCCACATGTGCAGCTTTAATCTTCATATACATCCACTTTAAGTCCTCATTATACTTTCTATAACCTTGATTTCCCGTCAAGATCTGCTTGAGTGCTATTTTAATATCAGCATGTGTGGGAGTCTAATTCTTGAAGTCCCACTCCAAATGCTCATTTCTCTTACCTTGAATTTGCATGCTCATAAGTATCCACTTGTATGTTGTTTTGAAGCTGTTTAGGAGTGTGATCTCTATTATCCCAAAAAATGTGATTAACATTTATGTCATAATTAGCCAATGCATCTACCACCTTGTTACCCTCCCGATAAGTATGCTTGATTTGAATATTATTGAACATTTGGCAAATACTTATGGATTCCAAGATGAATTCCTTGATGTTCCAACTTGGAGGTGAACACTGATTAAGATGATTAATGATATTAAGTGAGTCTCCTTCTAGAATGAGATTTTAGATATTATGATTCTGAGTAATTCTAAGGCCCCATAAAGGGGATAATGCTTCAGGAAAATGATTAGTTTGAATTCCCATTTTTCCAGAATAAGTAGCAATCAAACTGCCTTTATGATCCTGGATCACTCCTCCCCCCATTGCAATTCCAAAATTACCCTTAGAGGCCCCATCAAAGTTCAGCTTATACCAGTTAAGATCAGGAGGATGCCAATGTATCAAAGATCTATCAATACTATTACCAAAATTATTTCGGATATTGTCAGCTCCAATCTACCATTGGGACAAGATATGCTCTTCATTTTCTAGATAACTCTTGTTCTTGGGGGGTTTAAATCTAGCAATATTTTCTTTAATAACATTAGAAATTTTCCCAATACTGAGCTTAAAATTCTATTTATTATTTCTAAAGATAATATCATTTCTATCTTTCCATATCCTCCAAATAACATGAGGTATTACCAAATTCCAGAGCCTTCTTACAACACAATGTTTATAGGGTGGGCTCCATTGGGTCCAGAGCTACTGAAATCCTTCGGAACCACCCAGAAAGCTTTAAAATTGGAGAGGGAAAAACTCCATATTCTAGTAGCATAATCACAATGGATAAACAAATGACTGATATCCTCAGTCTTTTTTACATAGATGACATCTATTGGGCATTATAAAACCTTTTCTTATTAGGTTGTCAGTGGTAAGAATTCTTCCTTTGAGAGCCAGCCAAAAGAAAAAGTTAATTTTAGGTGTTAGCTCAGTCATCCAAATTCTACTCCATTTAAAATCAGTTTGACTATTGTCAAAGAAAGTATTATAACCAGTTTTGACAGAGTAGTCCCCATCAATAGAATCGCTCCAGTCCAAGTGATCTTGCAGGGAGGAAATATTTTGGATTAGATCATCTCTATCCACAGAAAAAAATTTCCATTTCTTTTTGTTGCCATTTCTTTCAATATAATCCTTGATTCTAGTGCCATACTTGTTTTCAAGACTGTATGGCTAGAAGTGCACTTATTTTACAGCCCAGAATTTTTGCAATTTTAAGTTGTCTTTCCTCAGGAGTGTTGAAGAAGAAAATGGAGCTTTTATCATAATTGATCTCTTTCCCAGAAGAAGACTCATAAAGTTGTAGAATAGCCTTGGTAGCCTTAGCTTCAATGACGGAAGCCAATAAAATAAGGATTGTATCATCCAAAAATTGCTAATGAGAAGCTGCTTGGCTGATGGAAGTGGGCTTTGAGCCTTTTAAAATACCATCAATGACTGCTTTACCAATCGTTCTACTAATACTGTCTGCCATAAGAATGAAGAGAAGGGGGTAGATGGGGTCCCCTTGCCTTAGTCCTCTGTTACTTGTGAAAAAGCCCATTGGCTCACCATTAACCACCACTGAGAATCTGACCGTAGAGATGCAAGCCTTAATAATTTTTTTGAATTTAGCTGGAAAACCAAATTTAATTAAGACTTTGTCAAGAAAAACGCAAGAGACCTTGTCAAAGTCTTTATTCATATCAAGCTTAAGGACCATATTCACTTTTTTATTATTCTCCATAGAATATATGGTCTCATGAACCATAATCACTCCATCTTGGATAATCCTACCTTTAATGAATCCACTCTGCTACCTTGAGATTAAATCATTCATAATAAATTGAATCCTGGTAGCAATGATTTTGGTAAAAATTATATAGATAACATTCACAAGGCTGATGGGTCTAAAGTCTTTGAAGTCTTTAGTATCCATGTTTTTTGGAGCAAGCACAATGTGGGTTTTATTTAGCTCTTTCAAAAGATCCCCAGTTCTATAGAATTCATTCACCGCTCTGAGAAGATCATCCGAACATATTTCCCAATTTTTTTGGAAAAAGTTAATGGAAAAACCATTCGGGCCTGGAGCCTTGTCACCTTCTAAAGTAAACATAGCTTTTTGTAGCTCTTCAAGTGTGAAAAATTTAGTGATATCTTTATATCTCTGCTCCTCAATTTTTTCTTGGGGAATAGCCTCCAACAAGAAAGAAATTGCCTCATCATTAAAGTTATTCCTCTCATTAAGAAGTTTTTTATAGAAATTGAGAGCTTCTTCTTTGATGCTGTTGAGATCTTTTATAATATTACCATTACTTTTAGCCACTTCCATAATCCTATTACAAGCTTTTTGCTTCAAAGTGGTCATATGGAAAAACTTCATATTCCTATCTCCTTCTTTTAGCCAGATAACCCTATATTTTAGTCTCCTTAAGGATTATTCTCTGCTACAAATCATATGCAGTTCTAAAAGAATATTCTTTTCATCACTTTGGTCTTCAACAGATCTCCCCATTGTATTCATTTTGATTTCCAGATCTTGGAGATTTTGTTTTAACTTCTTTTTTTTTCAAACACATTGCCAAAAACTCTTTTATTCCAAATTTTAACTTGTTTTTTTAACATTTTTGAGCTTTTGAATCAATCTAAATTGAGCAGTGCCTTCACCATTCCAAACCCACCACTCTTTAATTTTTTCATAGATGTCATCATGCTCCATCCACATCTTTTCAAATTTGAATGAGCTTCTGCTGGACTTAGTCCAATTGAGAAGATTTAAGGCAACCGGATTGTGGTCCGATCCAATTCTGGGTAGGGAAGAGAGGTGGAAGTCCTGAATGAGAATCCAAATAGCAGAAATTAGGGCTCTATCCAGTCTAACTTGGATAAGATATTTTCCCAACCTTCTGCTATTCCAAGTGTATTTATTCCCATGGAGATCCACATCCAAGAGATTAATATCAGCAATAAAATCAACAAATTCCTCCATACCTATGGAAAAGCTGGAGATTCCTCCATATTTTTCACCTGGGTTTAGAGGAGAATTAAATTCACCCATGATAAGCCAATTAGCTATACTATGTTGGTTTCTAAAGATCTTAGGATCAGTCCATAGTTTATGTCTCCCACTAACCGTGTTAGGGGCATATATATTAGAAAGGATCCATTCACCATTGTTCTCAATAGCATGAAATTTAATAGCAAGATGATTAGTGCTAGCATTAAGAATCATACCAATACATTGTCTTTTATCCCAAAGAGTAGCAGACCTCCAGAGGCTCCCTGAGAGTCCACCATAACCATTTCAGATTTTTCCTAGAAACTCTTTTTACTAATTTCAAGGATCTTAGCTTTCATATTAGTTTCCTGCAAAATCAAAATACTAGGACTACTAGAATCTCATAAATCCTTAATGATTCTCTGTTTGGAGTTTCTGTTTAGACCATGGATGTTCCAAGAGATAATATTCATTTAATAGGAGTGGGAGTTGGGATTGCCTGATGGCTCAATTGACGTTGAATGCCATCTGCAATGTCTTTCTCTATTCTCTTGGATTTGAGAGTCTTTTTTGAGGGCCTTCCTCTTTTAGAACTACTTCCAAAATCTACTAGTCTTCTAGCAGAAGATCTAGTAGTTCCAGATGTTGAAGTTTCCCAGTTGTCCATTTTCTTTTTCTTTTCACTATAGAGCAATTCCGGGATCATTGCAAATCCTTTCATTCTCTTTTTTTTGAGATGACCTCTATGAATCCAAAAGTTAGATCCTCATCTTCCTTGAATGGCATTACTTCTACCTCTTATTTCTCTCTCTGATTCCAATCAATAGAGTGTAGGTCTGTTGATCTGTTGCTGAGGCAAGGAGGTATATTTGCTGATCTGTTGCTAAAGCAAGGAGGTATGTTTGTTGAGATTCTACTTTCACCCCTTGGAGTCTGCAATGTTTCTTCTGAACCCATGTTATCCTTCTCCAATATTTCCTCAATGATGCATAGAGAGTTATCTATCTCATCTTCCTTATTGTCATTTGGAAGTTCCAAAGTCTGAGATAGATCCTTAGGGATGATATTTATCTTCACAGTTCCTTCTTGTTCATCCACCTCCATAGTCACCTTTACAATATTTTCTAAGTCCTCTTTGATTCTGATTGGTGCTCCATGCAAGGATACCACTGGGGTTTTTGGACACCAGACCAGGTGTTTCCTTATTGGAGTTCTAAACACCCTTTTTTCCCTTTTTATTGTAGTTCAACTCAGTCTAGTTAGGGGCTTTTTCTTCTCTCCGGATTTTAATGTCAAGAACCCTATGTTCCTTTATCAATTCTAAATCACCCTCAGGTTGTTCTTTATTTTTTTGTTTGTCCTCCTCTGTAGAGATCTCCTTATTGGGACATTTTTTGGTGAAGTGTCCTATGTGATGACATTGCTTACACTTTAAATGAAATGTTTCAAATTTGATTTTTTTAATCCACATTCCACACTTAGATTTCAAGATGATGTGCTCTAGTAACTCCTGCTCCATTTTAGAAGAAATGCAGAATCGAGCAAAAGAAAGTCTAGATCTATTTCTCATGGGCCCATCCAGCCTGATCGGAGCACCTAAGGATTTTGCAATGTTTAGAAAAAATTCATCATCCCAAAATTGCAACGGTAGCCTAGGGAGTCTACACCAGATTGGAATGGTTTATATTTTCAATGTTAGGGTCAAACCCTGGATACCATTTTTTTAAAAAGAGGCCCATATTACCCAACCACCACAGTCCTCCCAAAAGCATCGATTCCAAATCAGTCTACTGATTAAATTTTTCCAGAAAAAAACCTTGTGGTATGATGGGAATACTCAGATACCCCTTAGGTTTCCACTTTCTAAGAGCCCATTTTCTAATAAAATCAATATTACATTTGGAGCCTAGAAACTTACCAACAAGGGAAAGATTCACTTTGCTCAAATCCCTATTTACGCAGCCATCTAGGAGCATTAGATAGGTAGCACCTTCATTGTCCTTTTCCCACGTGAACTGTACTCTTTCAGGAGACTGTGGACCCACTTTTCTGTTAGGGTTTTGAAGAATCTTATTCCAGGCCAAAGGTGTGGATCCCAGCGTGTCCACTTTTTCAGTTTGCATCTTTTCATCCATCTGATTCTGGTCAGTAAGAAGCCTCTCCTCAGCTATGTTTGGCCTAGAATGTAGACATTCTGCAGCTAAAACTATAGAAACCACTCTGACTGTACCTCCATCACTTTCTCCATCGCTCACTTTCTCCATTTTATTCTCACGGATATTTAGATATTCTAGTATATTCACCTCCATTATCATTCCTAATTCTTTTAATTTTCAGATTAGAAGCATTTTTTAAAAAGAATTTAAATTCTTGAAATTTAGACAAGACATCAGACTTTTTCTTAATAAAATAATACCACTTCATCCTAGATAAATCATCAATAAAACATATAACATGTAGAGCTTCATTGAGAGAAGGAAATTCAAGTGGAGGTCTCTCACATCACTGGAATCAACCCTAATAGATGATAGGAATTGGGATCATGATTTTTGTGAAATGGTTCAACATGTTTTTTACCACGCAAGAAAATTTCACATTTTTCATTATCATATTTCATCTTAGGGAGACCTATCAAAATATTTAGGTGAGACATTTCATACAAACTTCTAAAATTCACATGTCCTAGTCTTTCATGCCAATGTTGAAGATCATTTCTAGATGAAGAAGAAATACAAGCTTCAAAAATAAATCCATCAAAAATATATTAACCTTTTTTATGTATACCAGATGCAATAACATCATTGGGTTCATTTTTTATATACCATTTATCTTACAGCTATACAACTTTATGGTTTTTTTGGTTAACTGAGATTAAGATAAAAATATTCTTTTTTGATTGAGGCACATACAAGAAATTTCTAATTATTCCATTTTTCAGTTTAACATCTCAAAGGATATAAGAAATGTAGGTCATGTTCGTAGAGGCACCACTATCTGGGATCCATTCATTTTCATTTGAAGTGGAAAAACACTATACATGGAAATAGAATGCTCAACATTACTTTCATGATTCTTCTTATGATTGTTAAATTACTAAATTTTTATTTTTTTTAAACTTTATTTTTTACATGACAATCATATTATTTATGACCAAATTGTGCACATTTGTTACATGTACCATTGAATTTTACTTTAAAATTATGATTGTTTCTAACAGAATTAGACTTGGGATTGGGTTTAAATTTTGATCTGAGGTTAGATTTCTTATTAGGATTGATAGTATTCCTATTTTGATAAGGTTTATGATTCTTAGAGAACAATTCTTGGGAGACAATCCCTTTTGAATCAAAATTATCCATTACAAATTCTTCTTGAATTAACAGAGAATATAGAGTGTCTAGATCAGTTAAATCATTCTCATTCTGAGATTTAGAGTTAAGAATGGAGATATAGTTTCTAAAATTTTCATGTATATTTATCTTAATGATAAAATACAAAATCTTATCATCAAAACAATTCAAAATTACATCCATCTAAATGATATTTACTATTTTTACTTTTATCCAAGTAATTACCAATTTTCTCATCCACCTTCATGGGAGTTGTAAACAATTCTAAAATCAGTTTAATTATATTGGGAAGATGATTACCTTCATACAAATTTTCTAATTGTTTCCATTCATCAATATGAGAATCCATATGACCTATATGCATTAAAAATTCATCTCTTATGCTTTGTAATAGGATCGATAAGGATTCCTATGATTTTTGAGAGAATGAACTATGGTTTTGAGGGTTTGCAAGTTTTTGGGTGGGACATTTTTCCACACCAGTTATAAGATCCCACAATTTCCTATCCATAAAACAGGATTTTAACCTAACTCTCCAAATAATGTTATTAGTTAAATTTAATAATTGAGATTTATCCATTAAGAAACTAAAGGAATTAGCCATTATTGATAAACTCACACAAAACTATGAAAACAAATTTATCTTAAACACAAAAAACTCCCTATGGAAGAGCCAAACAGAGACAAAAAAAATGAGCTATCTAAACATAATTTATAGACCTAAATTGACACAGTACACATGTAGTTTGACCTGTAATTGAATATAACTCATGAGAAAGTCAACCAAGCTTGAATCAAATCGAGCTACAACATTTTTCTCAAAAAAATAATAAATAAAAAATTAAAAAAAGATAAGAAAAACAAAGCTGAAGAAAAATACAACACATGATGAATATCAAATGAATGCAACAGGGCATGTGTCATCTTTCTGGTAAATTTTAATGCATATCCCCTTGGCGGATGTGAATTCCTCGGAATTTAATTAAAATAAATATATTAATCGGGTCTGTAATAGGGATGAAAATTCAAATGAATAAGCAATAAACACATAAAGGAATGCGCTGCAAAACATATAAAATATGACACTGAAAAAATAATGTATATGTTTAGCATTACTATTATTTTGCACTTTACAGTGTAACAATTTTTATTAAAGATAATTAAAAGAAAAAACAAACTGTTAAACTGTGCATACACGTAGAAAAATTGATAGATAACCTTTTTACACTCTAACATGATTATAACAAATGAAAAACAATATGCAAAAGAATTTGGACACATTCTATTGGTTCATAATTGTTTAACTCTGATACAGTCTTTAAAAAGGGAAAAACGGTGGCTTAAACTTATTGGTTAGCCACTTACACGTTTAAGAAAATACTGACAACGTGAAATGTGAAAAGAATTGGATCTTTTCTATTAGATTGTATTTTTCATTGCACGGAAACAAAATAACAAAAAAATTAATTTGTGATGAGCATGGAACAAACCTATTGGTTCGCAATTTACAATTGATAAAAGGATAAATTAGAATTCTGACATGGCAAAGCTATATGGAGCATTATGATTTTCTAGAACTTTTCAATATAGAAATTCACAAATATATATTGCATTTGGTGTTAGGAACGACTTAGAACCACAAATTTAACCATATTCTAAGGAAAATTTTTGGGTCCGCTCCCCTCTATTGCAATAAAATAAAATAAAATCACGTGGTGTAAATTCCATGATTCAACAAGGATAGGTGTCGCAATTCTATCACTTTTCAAAGGATAAGGAAACTACAGATGCTTAACCCACATAATAAGCCAAAAAATAACAAAAACTTGAAATCTTCTTGGGTAAAAAGGTCAAAAAACCCAAAACAAACCACAA
Organism: Taxus chinensis; assembly: GCA_019776745.2. Lineage (NCBI taxonomy): Eukaryota > Viridiplantae > Streptophyta > Pinopsida > Cupressales > Taxaceae > Taxus > Taxus chinensis. The sequence goes on along the minus strand of CM034147.1, from coordinate 571,459,143 downwards.
AATAAAACAACTTATTTTAAACAATTTACACATCTATATAATAGCTATAAAGGGAAAAAAATAATTTGAAAAACCTGTAGGAGACTATGAAGAACCAGAAATAAATAGACAAGGTCATAGAAAATAGATCTCTGCACAAAAAGTGTATCTCAAAGATCTAATCAAAAAATAAATCAATATTCGTATAATATTTGGTGGAAAAATTGGAAATTTTCTCCGAATTAGCTTGAAGTCAACGGCGGAACAATTCGGGTTTCACAAATCTAAAAAACTTCAAGTTTCTTCACCCTGTAAATCAAAAACATCCAGTTCTATCTTTGGACAAGCATAACCACTAGCTCTGATACCATGTTAGGGAATTAATGAGAATGAATAATTAACAAATTATAAATCAAAAATATAACTGTCAAAGATTATATGTTATGATGTGCAGTGATTAAACATAGATTAAGATGTTTATATTTACATATTATAGATAAAAGGGAAGAGGATGAAACTCTCTATAAGCAGTTCTGACGAGGAGGAATAGTTTGAGTGGCACAAAGAGAGTGTAGGGACGACTTTGAGGACAAGTGGGGAATGTGTATAGAAGCTCCTAAACTACCTTTTTGTTGACTATTCTTATGGTCCTTTGTTCATCTTTTTTTTTCTCCTGGTTCTATTTGTTGGTAGTGTTTTGGTTTGTTGTTTTGGGATGTAGTTGATTCAAGTCCTTTCTTACTCCCACTTTATTAACATATGTTTTGTCTCATTCGAGATACATTGTAATATATTATGTACATGGCCCTTGGATGATTTTATAATTATTATCTATAAAATAAAACAAGAAATGAAAGTAAATAATATAAATATAAATGAGACAGGAACACCATATTTATAGTGGGGAAAATCGAAGGAAAAAATACCACTCAGTAAGAAAGCACTTCTTATATTAAGAATTTCAAAAATACTTTTACCCAGAACTTACACTTCTCTCCTTGCTCTCACAAAATAATTGCATAATAGTTTTTTGCAATTACAATACAAGGATCATGACAATCATAATGCCGATATAATCTATCAATCACGTGAGGGATAATTATATATATAGGATTGGTGAATCAGTCTCACCATTTCACCCTAATTTTTGAAATACTGACATAATAAATTTTATTAAATAAAATTTATAATAACATGGGGCATGAAGTGGTGGTACACCTAAATGGTATCCCCACTTCACATTATTACGCGAACATTACCAGTGTTAAGGTTGTAAAAATATGAGGTGGATCTTGGTAAGGGAAGGTTTTGAATGATGAGATGTTTATTTTATAAGATGTATGGAGCCCAAAAATGTATAATTTTGGGAAAGGAGTGATGAGAATGAAGGCTTGATCATGAATTTAAAATGAATTATATGGTCAAATACTCTTTATTGATAATTCAATGTGAATTTCTAGTGATTTAAGTAAATCACCGATGAATAGGGCTACGAGAAATTGTTGGCGATTCTTGGGCAGGAAAATTTACACCCTATTAATAGGCAAAAATTACCATGGTGATCTCATTCTTACGATGCACTTTGAGATATTAAGAGCTCTGGATTAATGTATTTTTTAGTAAAAAAGAGTAAAATAGAGGTGGCATGAAGATATAGGAGACAGAGGACACCCACTCTATGATGTAAGTCCCTTTTTGTTTTTTTAGGTAGTTTTTAATTATTTGGATTTTGGGCCCATGGTAGGGAATGTTTGTCCAATCACAGGAATCACTAGAAATTTGGTAAAATCACCTACAATTAGGATAAAATGTTGATGATTATATTGAATCACTAGTGACTAGGTGAATATAAAGTGTGATTTGATGTAATTTTGTAAATTGATAAAAAAAATTCAAACAAGTGACATTTTAATGGATGTTTTTATGTTTTGGATGCAGGAGAGGGATAATTTAACTATACCTGATATGATTATAGTGATTTTAGATATTGTATGGGTATCTTTATCAAATGATGATTACACTCACTAGGAGGATGTAATCCTAGGAGCGATGCATCACTATAGACATATCCAAAAACAATGTCATTTGTTACTAACTTTTTTGGAGATATGGTATCCTTTTACATGCACTTTTGGTTACTGATGGGGGAGACAACCATTACTTTAGAGAATGAACACAGGAATTTGAGACTACCTATTCAAGGGGAGAAACTATTTTCAATTGATGAGACAGAGAGGCCCTAGGTGATGAGGAAGTTGTATGGTGACGAGGTGGATGGGGTGACATTTTCTTTAGGTGGATTTTTATATGGGGTACTATATAGTCACGAGATAGAGGGTCGAGAACTCATGACCTTGATGATTATTGGTATCAGTTACTATAAGTTTCCTGAATATTCTAGAGGTGAATTCTTATGGATGTTGATAGGGATATTGGAAGTTATCATAGAGCAAAGGACTATTTTTACATGGGCCACTATATTACTTGCATAGACTTACAAATATGTATGGTCATGGAGGAGAGGCCCATAGGGAGGATGTTTGGTATTGAAGTGGGGTTCTTTATATAGTGATGGGCTTATGAGCACATTGTGGTGGCTCAGATGAGGGGTATACCATGGGGAGGCCTAGAATTTTTGGATGAAACAACTAGATTTGTATGATGGATGTCATTTAGGGGTGAGGTAGGGTCGGTGAGAAGCGAGGAGAATTATCAACAAGTTCTCACAAGATTGTAGAGTGGTGATGTAAAATGGAGTTGTATATTGGATTTATAGTGTGGTAGGTTGAGGAGGGTGAGCTCATAGCCACCCAACATGATACATGGGTATGGGGTCAATGGTCAGAAGAGTGAAATCTTATCATATTTGGTCACATTAGGTGACACTTTGAATTTTTTCAAGATGATCATGAGGTAGCTACTGCCTATAGGTGTGATGATGGACACATAGATATGCTACTTCCAGTTATCTCATAGCTTCATGCCCTAGTGGATGAGGAGGGTGTTATGGGAATAGATGATCATGATCAACCCATGATGGTGGATGACAATGGGGTTCCTAAGGCTTACATTATATGATGGCAGGCTCATATTGTTCAGGTTGATATGTAGGTACGCACCTATTTGGAGGTTTCTTGTTAAGAGATAGCTAGTGAGGGTGGAGGAGGTGAGGATGTTGGTGGGGGTGAGGATAGTCCAGATTTGGAGGCTACCATAGAGTGTTTAGAGGATGAGAAGGCCACATTGTTAGCTGAGTGGACTGTTTTGACAATAGAGAGATACGTTCGCTGGAGAGCGTGATGGGCTTAGCCAACAAATTTCCATTGCATGGGCTGAGATGACACATGCTATAGCTAATAGGGACCATTATAGATAATAGTGATAGGTCTTGTTAAATTCCCTCGAGATCACTAGTATTTGAATTTCAAGAGCAAAGTTATAGGCATCCAAAGCTCAGGCTAGTGTTTATATGGGGCCACATGGTAGTGTTATCTTAGCTAACTACCAATCACTATGTAAGGATCTGAGTTACTATGAGGGGATAATATGAAAGAGGCTACATGATGAGCCTATCTATGTGTTATATCAAGAGCAAAGACATGTGTAACCTAGATGTAGTATGACGAGTGTGGGAAACCCTCCATATGGTCTAGATAGAGGTGGTCCTAAAAGGGGACCAGCCATAGGTGCTAGTGGTGAGTAGGGGAGTAGTGTTCGAGGGAGAATTTGGTCCACACATGTTAAATTTAATTGGTAGATGTGATGTTTTTGATGTATACGTCTCTCTTGAAGTTGATATTGATGTATATTTTTGAGACTCGTGATGATGTACATTGATATATATGATTATGATTTTGAGTCATGTATTATTGAATCATTTTAATGCTTGATGTTTATAATGATATGTTTTTAGTTGTGATGTTTATATTATTTAGATATATATATGTTGATCATGATAACTGATGTGATGTTAAGATAGATTCTATATATTATATTGTGTTTTCATATGTGATGAGTATGGATGTTAATTTTATATACGATGTGATAATTTTTATGTTGGATATGATGTGACTTCAAATATAATGGTCTTGATATATGTATTCCAAAATGCACTTCATGGTTGGGAATAAAATATGAATTGTTTTATTTTATATAGGATTTGATACATATGTGATGGTAAAATATATAATGAAGGAATTGCACTTTTTGGACTTGTAACAAGAGTTAACACGTAACTAATAATAATTAGTCGCATGTAGGATATTGGATATAGATGCAAAAGAATTTGTTTACCTTCCTAGAACATGAGAAGGGATAACATATGTAGTTTATAAGAGAGAGTAGGTTTTCCTTTTGATGGCTTTGTAGGCTCTTTCCCCAGGTATTCTTTATTAATGCAAACTGATTAATGTGGGAAGTTTTCCCTTGATGGGAAATTTGATCAATATGGGAAGCTTTGCTAGGATGCTTTTGATAATTTTACTTTTTAAATGTTGATCAATGCGGGAAGCCTTTTCATAATGACATGGGTAGCCATCCTTTGAGGGAGTGGTCTATTTTTTTTTAAATTTCTTGATTTTTGATTTTGAGTAGACGTACTTTGAGGGATCAGTCTATATTTTGACAGGAAATAGTCCTTTAAGGGATCAGTCTATTTTTGACAATATAATTTATATAGTTGTCCTTTGATGTATTTGTCTATATTTTTATAGGATGTTTCCATATATATTATTGAATTTTTATTTTTACCCTAAGGGCAGTCCTAGTAGAGAATTTTGAGGAGGGGAAAATATATGTGCACAAACTACACATGTGTGTCCCATAACATGTTTTCATTCAGTAGAAAAATGTGGATGTGTGTAATGGTTGTTGGGTTCCTACTAAGGATGAAATTTTCCATGTGAAAGATATGATGAACCAAGACATGGTTCTCATCTTGAAGATTTTATCATGGCATAGTGATGGTAAACCACCTACTCTTAAATAATTACAATGTTAAAATGATGGTTTGGTGATGGAATGAGATCTTATATGTGACTAATGTCATGACTGTAGATATATTAATAGTAGAAAGGTTACAAGTGCAAATCATTCAAGATTCCATTTCATGTGTACCATGAAGTGAGGCTAAATGATAGGCTTCTGACCCATATTTATGAGTGATGACATATGGATCGATCCAGTTAGGGAAAAACATTCCAGGTTTACTCCTTTCTAGATCACCAATATTGAAGTCACGTTATTTGACATGATTTTTATGTGCATGTTTGATTCGTTCTTGATAAACATGATGATGTTCAAGATCTCTTAAGTGACATTCATATAACAACTTGAGTTTTACTAGATTCTCTTGACAATAATCCTATAAGATATAGAACATCAGAGGGATACGCCGAGAGATGGGATTTGAAATTCAAGGGGTAAAACCACATCGGAGCCATAGAATAAATAAAAGGGCCTAAAACCTCTAGGTGTACGGATGGTAGTTTGATAATTCCAAAGAGCAAAAGGGATTTGGAGATGTAAATTCCTTCCTTCTTGGTTGATGGTTTAAACATAAGAATTTTGTTTTAAGTGCTTTATTCGAAGCCTTAAATTGTCTGTTTATTTATGGATAATAAGATGATGAAATGCTTAGTTTGATGTTGAATGAATAACATAATTTTGTTGACTTCCTTTTTCTTGAAATGTTTTCCATTATTGATGATTAGTTTGTGAGGGATGCCAAAATAACATATGATATCTTGATAAATGAAGTTGACAATTTTGTTTTCTTTAATAGAGACAAAGGGAATAGCCTCTACCTATTTAGTTAAATATTCAGTAGCTGTGATGATAGAATGATTCTATTGTGATGAATGAGGGTTGATGATGCCATTGAGGTCAAGTCCCCATTGTGATAATGTTCATAAATTTTGAGCAAGTTGTAGATCCTGACTAGGAATGTGAGTGAGATAGGAATGTTGTTGAAATTTAACACACTTATTGACATATGGAAAACATTCTAGGTTGAGATTAGGCTAGTAATAGACCATCTGTAAGACACATTTAGTGACACCCATACAATTAATCTCACACCTCATGTTTTCATTTCATGTTTTTGCTAGATAGGGTTATATGTGTGAAATAAAACATGAAGTTTTTTGGGTGAGAAGTGTTACCTGACTAGTATCACAGCTAGGTGTACCCACATTTACCATGAAAAGGATAAACATGTTTATCCTTGAAAATATGTGTAATGATGCTAATCACCAAGAACTCGTGAAATACCTTACGTTAATGCATTTTTTTCTTAGTTTTGATTTATTTAACTTTCCGAGTTTGATGATTTCCATGATTAGAAACATTTTTGTTGTTGTAGTTGTTGTATATATAGTAAGTTTACTTCTCTTACTAGAAGTAATAACTTGCGAAGTATGGTTGAAGTTATTAATGGTTATTATATATCATTACATTAAGTGAAAATAATGTAAATTTGAAAGGAATAACTCTTTTGATACTAAAAATCATTGATTGAATAATAAAGAGAGTACCTCCAATTAGAAAAGGTAAAAATATTTTTTTAGATAAGGTACAAGTTTAATTATCGAATTACGATTAAATGTTATTAAATTTTATTGAATAATATTTCATATTTGTTAGAATGCTAGTGCATAGGTGTTGTCATTGATTCAAAAAATAATTAATGAAAAATTGGATGATGATGTATTATCATATTATGCTCATATTGATGATGACATGGAGTATCAAGTATGTTCTTGGTTCCACAGGTTGATTCAGTGAGGATGGCTTGTTCTAGGAAGCCCATTCAGGTGACCTAGCTAGCCTAGGTGATTTTGCATGGTGATTTAAGCTTATTGGTTGCTTGAGAAGAATTTTATCATGATGGAGATCATGTTTTGAGGTTTCTTAGGCACTCATATGAGTTGCAGGGTGCAGATATAGGTTGGTAACCAGGATTCAAGTGCTCATTTGGAGCAGGTATGGATGTCAGGAGGTATGAGATTGAGGTATAGAGTTGTATGAGCTCATGTATACATGTAGAAAGGTTTACTATGATGTATCACGTATGTTTGGACCATTTTTAGTGTTTTCCAAGATGATTTATTGTGTTCTTTCAGTTGACCCTAACTTCTACAATGTAAAACTCTAAGGGGTAGTTATGAAAGTCTCATTGGATGGAAATATTGATACATAATAATGACATTCTGATGAATGGATATGTTACTAGGGTGTGTCCTTGTGCCATGGGAAAAAATTTAGGATGTCATGATGTGAATTTTTCAAGATATGAGATTTTTGATGAAACAACATCAAGAACTAGTGCAATTCCAACTCATATTAAAACTTCTAATGCTCATTTAATTGTGTGCTTTGCATGGGACCTTGTGGATTTTAGGGATGTTCTAAAATTTATTATATAAGTTTTCATTAAAATAATTATGTCATTTCATCGTCACATTTTTATGAACAAATGTTAAGAAGGTAAACAATTTGTTATGAGTTTGAAACCCTAACTTGAAAGAAGTTTGATATATTTGAATCCAAAGTGGTCATAATTTCTTCCTAGTGCATATATTTTTATTTTAGCATGTATATGACTCCTTAATATTTCTAAAAATGTATGGTAGAGGTCATGGTGATTAGTGGACCCCACTCAAACAGGTCAGTTTCTGAAGAAGTTTGTTTTGGGACAAGTTTTTCCAAAGGAGTTGCAAAGTAAATTTATATTGTGTTATGTGTATGATTTTTTTGATGTAAAAAGAGGTTTTAGGCCATGATAAATCAGTTACATGGTCAAGTGTGCTTCATTCAAGTTGGCTGGTCAAAGGGCAGTTCTGGGGCAGTTAAAAGTAGTCTTCAATAAAACAGACATAACATGAGATACAGGTGGAGTTAGGAGGTTATTAGAGTTGTGTTGGAAATAGAGTTCAGATATATTTCCAGTTATATGATTTTTTCTTCATGATGATGAGTTTTGATATGGTTTCCAGGTCAATTTTTGGAAAATAATATTTTTGACTATTCATGACATAATTGTTTTTGCTAAAACAAATTGAGTTTTTTGGAGCATGAGATTGATTAGGTGATGCTTTATATCACTTGTAATATGAAGAGGGATGAATTGGTCATATAATTAATTCATTTTTAATTCTTGAAAGTGTCAGGAAGGGTGTTAACCACTTGCTTTTTGAAAATAACTTTTTTAGCAACATGATTTGTTGAAGACAAAATTTGATGCAGTTTGAACCAATGGTTGTTTCATGACTTATAACTTTCTTAGAAGTTTTATAAATGTCTTCCAATTTCCATAAATTTTTCACATGCCATATTTTAGTTGATTTGAATAGTTATTGAGGTGAAAATTCAGAATCGGGGTCCTGAAGGGTGCTGGAAACAAGTGTTTTGAGAAGTATATGAAGCAGTGGTCCCATTTAATGAAATAATCTGATTGGTTAATGAAAATTGTGATAATTTAGGATTTTTAATTTTTTTTTTAAAAGTGTAATTAATTTTAAAGCATAACTAAAAATATTTTTGTATTTAGGATAAGTTTGGCATTCCAATGTATGGGTTTTGGTGATTTTTGGTGCATGGAAGAAAGGTTTTTCCTAGGCCGACCCATATGGTTCACTTATAGATGTTATGAAAAGTATATGGGATGTTTTTATGATGTATAGATCTCACAAAAGGAGGTAAAATATTTTTTTTTGATTTTGAAATGTGAAGGATCTTATAAAACTATTATTTCTTTTGCTCTTTGAAGCTAGAGGTGTGTGTGTGATGTGTGCAAGAAGTGTGACCTAGGTGAGTGATTTTGGCAGCTATTGAAGCATGAATTTATATCAAATCAGTTTTTTAACATGTTGAATAATATCATCAAGTATGTGTACAAGGGTTTATAGACTTGAAATGTGAAGAAAGAGCTAGTTTGTGAGAGTTTGAACACCTAGGGTCGCAATGAGGGTTTGAAGAAATGTGAACTGAAACATTGGTCTCTATCAGTTGTGGCAGAAATAATTCAGATATAATAACATCATAAGGTGGTTGAGTGGGTGCTTGATGATCTTGGGGAGTTGTATCATCCTTGTGGAGTTGGTTCTTCACAAAATTAGGGGTTGGTGTTCCTTTTAGGGTTATAGCTCTACTAAACTAGGGGTTGGTTCTCCTTGTGGGGTTGGTGCCTCACTAATTTTGAAACATATTAATATAAATATTTTGTTTTAGTTTTTTTATTCCCCTTAATGGTTTCCCACTTATATCTTGGGTTCTTGTGTTGATTTTATGTTTCATGGCTTATAGCATTTATGATATTTTATGATGTGCACACATTAATGATTAAATAAGTGATATTTTTGGTTTGATTGAATAACCTAAAATCTGATTTAAAATTTTGTACAAACTAATTCATCCCATCCTCTCATAACAATTGTTATCAGAGCAAGTCCTTTTGGAGAAGTTTGACAACTTGAAAGGAGATCCTTGAAGCACAAAAATGATGAGCAGTAAAGTTATTGGAAAGGCACCAGTGTTCGATATTGTGAATTATTATTTTTGTATTTTGAAGATGAATAAATTTATCATGGCTCAAGGTTTTTATGTTTGGGATGTTGTGGAGTATGGTTATACCCCTCCTACCACTATTCCAACCATTGATGTAGAAAATAAGGCATGTACTAATGATTCAAAATATTTTGGTTCCATCATAAGTTTCCTTGGAGAATCAGACTTGGGAAAAGTGATGCATTACAAATCATAAAAGGAAGCATGGGAAAATTTACAAGTTATTTATGAATGAGACTCAAAGGTAAGAATTGCTAAACTTAAAACTTTTAGAAAACAGTTTGAGTCTCTCAAAATGAATGAAGATGAGTCCATTTCTTCCTATTTTCTCAGAGTTGAAAAAGTAGTCAATAGTATGAAAGGTTTAGGTGATGATGTGAAAGAAGAAGTTGATGTTCAAAAGGTCTTAAGGTCATTAACTCTAAATTTGGACTCTAAATTTTCTGCCATAGAAGAAGCCAAGTATTTGACTCATATGAAGATGGTTTATTTATGTGGTACCTTAACTGCCTGTGAAATGAGAATAGGTGACTCTAAACCAGCTGAGAAAGATATAGCTTTAAAAATGGAAAAGATAGCAAAGGATAAGGTCAATGTTGATGATGTCACTCATGATCTAGATATGAAGAACTTTTTTCCTTGGTTGCTAAAATAATGAAAGTTGGAACTAGTAAGTACAAGGGTAAAATTCCTTTCAAAAGATTTTTTTATGGTAAAATAGGTTTCCTTGATGCTAAATGTCCTAATAAACATGATAATAAAATAAATAATGACCATGAAAGTGATCAAGAGAAGAAAAATTAGAATAATGACAAAATTAAAAAGGATTTCAAAAAGGGTAATTTCAAGAAGAAGGGTAAGAAGATTTTTCTTACCAAGGAAGAGGTCTATTCCTCTTAAGCAAGTAGTGGCGCTGATGGATATAATTATGAGATTGACTCGGATTACAAATATTTAGGTGATGAGGTTCTCTTCATGACAAATGAATCCATGAGATCCTCTAGTGGAAGTTCTATTTTGTGGGGAGATGTTACCCCTAATTCTTGCAAGGAAAATCAAGGATAAGATGATGGTTCAAGGCTTGAATCGGAATGTGTTCAATTAGAATTATAACATGATAAAAATAACAATAAGAAGTTGACTTCACAAGTCGAGGAGTATGAGGAAAAGATACAAGAACTTGAAGGGGAACATTGGGCCATTTCTGAAAAGATTTAGAAATCAGTGAGAAGGTTAGAGTTAAAAATGAGTAACATGACACTCAACCTATAAAATTGTGGAAATTAAGGAGGAAAAAGTGATAATCCTTAAGAAAGAACTCTTAGATTCTGCAAATAAGATAAAATCATATCAGAAGCTTGAAGATAGTACCAAGGATCTTGATGATCTCTTGAGAAATCAGAAAGTTACAGGTGACAAAGATGGTTTAGGATTCAAATCTGAATTCATGGACAATAAGGTGAATAAATAAGACATGGTTTCATGCAAATACTTAGGTTAACCAAGCACCAAGGAAGAAAGTAAGGAGATCTACATCAAGGACATTGAGAAAACCAAGAAAATTAGACAACCTAATGCCTTAAGGTATGAAATATTTTTAATGTTTATTGTTATACATGTAATGGATTTGGTCATAGGGATAAGGAGTGTAGAAGTCCTCCTAGAGATACTCATCCATGTAAATACAAAAAAGATGATCATGCCAATAATGTTGTTTGTTTAAAATGCATTAAGGTAGGACATGTTGTTAGTGCTTGTCTGAATGATACATCTAGTCATGGATATGATTTCAATGAAAATAATACACTGGTGTGTTAAAGTTATAACAAAGTAGGTCATGTTGCAAAGTATTGTTATCAAGGTTATTGAATTAAAAACAAAATTCTTCAAGGTCCTAGAGTGCAAGCTAGTGGAGTTCAAATACCTAGAATGTATGACAATAGTCAAAGAAGAGTGTGGGAACCTAGAAGAGACCTTGATGTCTCATCAATATCTTGTGATGATGGAATGAAGGGTAAAAAATAGATTTCTTATCACAAGAGAGAGGAAGAAGGAGTTTTCCAAGTACATAAGAGGGTTTGGGAACTCTTCAAGATATTCTTTTATGTCTTCATGGTGTTCATATATCTTTACTATGCTTCTTGAAGGTATATTGGTGCAAATGAAGAATTGGAGTGATGGGAAGTTATTTGGTATGTGTGTGTCTCCTCCAAGTCCTTACGGTATGTCCTTCTATGCATTTAAGTGTGTTCTACTATTTCAAGATGTTTGTCCTTTTGTGTGATTTGTCAAGCTCTATGATTTTTTATCATAAGGTGTATGTGTCTGAAGCTCTTATAGGTCTTTGATTTTGTTGTCATGATTAATCATCTATCTGAGGTGTTTTAGCATGATTAAGAGTCTATTTGAGGTCTCTTATGAGGTTTATTGTGTCATGACACTTGTATGGAATGTCTCCTTGTGGTCTATGTCATTGGTTGACTGTGTTGAATGAGTCTGTGGTCTGTGAAGTTACATGGTAGCAAGTATGGGTCTTATGAAGTGTCACAAAGTCATCATGTGTTGAAAAGGCATGTGTTAAGTGTGTCTAATATTTTGTGGTGAGTGTGAATATATAAATGTGTCTAAGGAGTTGTTGACATATTTCAAGGTTCCTATAGGTTTTATCTTCTCAAGGAAGTATGTCTTATTCATCATAAAGTGGTATAGGCTTGTCCATTATTTTGAGTGTATAAGTCATGTGTCATACATTTCAAAGTGTGTAAATGGTTCTAGAATGTGTTTGAAGATTCTCTTATATCATCAAATGTGATGACTTGATCATTCAACATGAAAGTGGAAGACCTATGCAGAGTTCTTAAGGGCTTATGAGGCACAATTGAAGGTGAATCCTAGTAAGTATGTGGTATATCCTGTCTTCTAATCATGATAAAATGGTGCTCATAGTGAGATAGAAGGTGTAAATACTAGTAATGTTAATGATCTAGTTATGAGATCATGAGAGTTCAAATAGTGCACTTTTTGAGACACTTCTCTTCCTTAGACTAGGTGTTAACTTAGTTCACTATGAGTTGTATATGGAAAAAGATGTGAAGTTTAGATGAGTATAAATGGTAATCTCCAGAGCTAAAAATTTGTACAAATCTTCTAGAATAAGGTGTTATAAAGGATTCATGTTGTCATGTAGGTCCTAATAATTTCTAATTCTCTTAGTAATCTTGATATAGTCTCAAAATGACAGTCATAATTGCTAACTGAGACAATGTTAGTGCTAAGGAAATATGCCTAGATCTGGGATAAATTCTATCTTCATGCACCTGAATCTAGGATTAAGGTGACTTATACTAGAGTTAAATGTGTGTCTCAATAAGTAAATATGATGGATTCATGAAACGATATGTATAAAAAAAATTTAGTGTGATTTCATCTAAATCAGGGCTAGTGGCTCTGTAACAGTTCCTCCTATGGTGAAAATAAGATGTGGTGAAGTTAGTGATTCTCAGAAATCATCTTATCAAAAATGATTTGAGATCTACAAATTAGGTATTGGAGAAGGTAAAGGTCAATGGGTGTAATGATTTACTCAATATGCACTCTTGAAGCATCTTGACCGTGTGTTGATTGAATAGGATAGTAAGGACATGATAAGTACATCTACAGGTATGAAGAGTTGATTTACACCGTTCTTGATGAAGTCTCAATCTCTATGGAGCATCTCCATACACTATGTGAAGTGATATATATGCTTTGAAGTGTGCTATTGATGATCCATCCCATAAGATGTGAATGATAGGTTATATGGTTCTCAGTCCATTTCTTGAGCCAAATTGACTATCCACAGGATACAGTATGTATGAAAGGCAAAGCATGCATGCTTCTACAGGTGTGAGAGCATACAAAATCCTCTAAATTCATCTAAATGCTTTTGAAGGTCTGATATAGACATGACAAGGTGTTCAAGATTCAAAAAAATTAATGATAGTGTAGTTGAAAGCTCAATGAACAAAATTGCAATATGATTACCTACATGTACTGAATATGTGAAGGATAGAGTATAAGAATATGTTGATGCATATTTGTGTGTTGATTCTATTGTTGAAGTGGAAAAGTGATCTTTTACTTGCTCTCATTTACAAGAAGGTCATAGTTAGCATGTTTATAAAGAAAGTGTCTGATGCTTGTTACTCAGAAACAGTGTTATTGTGATGAGTATAGTGCAACGGTGATAAGATAAACGCTTCTACAAGTGTAAATAATGTGCATGGTACAAGTTTGATAGGGGAGCATGGTATTTGCTTCTATATGGTGTCATGGGGGTCATTGAGCTATATGAAGAGTGATTTTAATGATATCTCCTAGATCTAGCAATCCATGATGTAAGTTTGTACTCTATCTTTCTATCATGACTATCAAAAACTGAGCATGAGATTTAGGACTGAGCTTAAGTGTTTGAAGTACTCCCAAGCCAAGAATACAAGGTAAGAAGCCTATTTTTGTGCTTGTTTACTAGATATGGTTGTATTAAGTCCAGGGGGAGTTGTAAGTTGCATGGTCAAGGTGTGTATGAGGTTTTAGGACATGTCAAAGTTGGTCCTAAAACTACTAGAGAGTTACTTCTAGGATCTTAGTCTTAGTGTGATATGGGGAAGCAAGAGATTGCATTGACAAGCTAGTTTTATGCCTAGAAAATGTGGTGTATGCCCAAGAAAGAAGGTAAGATGATTTTTGTAGCTCATATATAACATTTTTGGCATGTCTATGGTGTGGTTAGTTTAGATAGAGCTATGCTCTAGTGGTTTCATAAAGACAAAAACATGGATATAAGGTGAAATGACTAGTTTTGCATGACTCAAAGGTGGATGATGATTTCTTGGCCCAAAATCAAGTTAGGATGATTCTTCTTCATTATTATTTATATGCTTAGTTGATGTATATACTTTTCCCAAGGGGGGCATGGTGTGTATATGCTTGAAAAGGAGCTAGAAATCAGGTTTTAAGTGAAATTTCAAGATTTTGAGATTAATTGAGACCTTTGGTTGATGTTTCTAACCAAGAGGTGATAATATAAAGATGAGAAATGTGAATATTACACAGGTGCAAATATCCTTTTTCATTAATGTAAATAGGGGAAGAATTTCAAGTAATTTTCAATCAATGAAAAAGGGGGAGATTGTTGGCACGATGCTGCATAGGTTTTGTCATTGATGAAAAACCTCATTAATGAACAAATGGATTATGGAGTAGGATCAGATGATTCTCATAGTGATGATGACATGGAGTTTCAAGTATGTTGTTGGTTGGACAGGTTGATTCAATGGGTATGGCTTGTTCTAGCAAGCCCATTCATATGACCTAGCTAGCCTAGGTGATGTTGCATAGTGATTGGATCTTCTTGGTTTCTTGATAATCATGGTATCATGATTTAGAGCATGTTTTGAGTGTTCTTGGGCACTCATATGAGTTGTAGTTTGCAGATACAGGTTAGTGACGATGATTCAGGTGTTCATTTAGATTAGGTATGCATGTTAGGAGGTATGAGATTGAGGTATGGATATGTATGAGCTCATGGATACATGTAGATAGGTTTATGATTTTTCAGGTAGTTTTGGACCATTTTTAGTGTTTTTCAAGATGATTTATTGTGTTCTTTCAGTTGATCTTAGCTTGTACAGTGCAAACCCCTAAGGGGTAGCTATGCAAGTCTCACTGGCTAGAAATATTGAGAGGTAATCATGACATTATGATAATTGTATTTTTTTAGGGTGTTTCCTTATGCTGTGGGAAAATGTCCAGGTTTCCATGACGTGAATTTTGCAAGATATGAGGTTTTTGGTGAAACAGGGTCAAGAACTAGTGCAATTCCAGCTCAAATTGGAACTTATGATGCCCACCCTAAATTGTGTTCTTTGCATGGTACCTTTTTCATTTATTAGATGTTTATAAATTGATTCTATAATTTTTAACAAAAAAAATTAGGTCATTGCATCGTCACATTTTTATGAACGAATGTTAAGAAGGTTAACAACTTGTTATGAGTTTAAAACCCTAGCTCGAAAGTGGTCTAAGAGATTTGCCTTCTAAGTGGCCATAATTTCTTCATATTTCATGTATTATGATTGGAACATGTAGATGAATCCTTTATATTTCCATAAATGTATGGTGGAGGTCATGGAAATGAGTGGACCCCACTCAAACAAATCAGTTTTGGAAGAAGTTTGTTTTGGGAAAAGGTTGCCCAAAGGAGTTGCAAACTAAATTGTCATTGTGTGATGTATATGAGTTTTTCTTGATTTAAAAATATTTTTTCAGGTAATTATAATTCATTTACATGGTCAAGTGTGTTTTATTCGGGTTGACTGGTCAAAGGGTAATTTTGGGTCAATTAAAGGCAGTCTTCAATAAAATGGGCATAACAGGAGCTACAGGTGGATTGAGGAGGTGATTCAATTTGTGTTGGAAATAAGATTCAAATATATTTCTATTTACATAATTTTTTATTCATGATTATGAGTTTTTATATGGCTTCTAAGTAAAGTTTTGGACAAGAATATTTTTAACTATCCACAACAGAACTATTTTTCGCTAAAACATTGAGTTGTTTGGAGCATGAGATTGATTGGTTGATTCTTTATATCACCTATAATTTGAAGAGGGATGAATTGGGCATAAAATTATAATTATTGAAATTGTCAGGAAGGGTCTTAACCAATTTCTTTTGAAAATAGCTTTTTGGGCAGTATGATTTGGTGAAGACAAATAGTTATGTTATTTGAACCATTGTTTGTTTCATGACTTATAACTTTCTTAGAATTTTTCTAAAGGTATTTAAATTTCCATAAAGTGGTAACATGCCATATTTTAGTTTATTTGAAGAGATATTGAGGCTCAAAGTCAGAATCAGGGTCCTGAATGGTGCTGAAAACAGGTGTTTTGAGAAGTATAAGAAGCAATGGTCCCATTTAATGAAATAATCCGATTGGTTGATAAAAATCGTGACCATTTAAAAATTTTAATTGTTATTTTAAACATGTGTGATAAATTTTAAAGCATGAATACAAATATTTTTGGTGTTAGGATAATTATGCCATTCCAATGCATGGATTTTGGTGATTTTTGGTGGATGAGAGAAGGGTTTTTTCTAGGTTGACCCATATGGGTCACTTATAGATGTTATGAAACGTATATGGGATGTTTTTATGATGTATTTGTCTCACAAAATAAGTTAAAATGTTTAGTTTTGAATTTGAAATGTGAAAGAGCTTATAAAACCATTATTTTGGGTGCTTTTTGGAGCTAGAGGTGTGTGTGTGTGTGCGCGCGCATGCACACACGCGCATATGTGTGCGTGTGTGTTTACGTGTGCATGCATGTGTGCAAGAAGTTCCACCTATGTGAGTGTGTTTTGTAGGTTTTAAAGCATGAATTGAGATCATATCAAGTTTTTTATAGGTTGAATAATATCAACAAGCATGTGTGCAAGGGTTTGAAGTCTTGAAAGGTGAAGAAAAATCTAGTTTGTGAGATTTTGAACACTTAGGGTTTGAATGAGGGTGTGAATAAGTGTTAGTCAAACCATTGGTCTATATCGGTTGTGGAAGAAATAATTCAGATATCAGAACATCATAAGGTGGTTGAGTGGATGCTTGATCATCTTGGGGGGGTTGTAGCCTCCTTATGTATTTAGTGCTTCACAAAATCAGGGGTTGGTGCTCCTTATAGGGTTGTAGTTCTACTAAACTAGGGGTTGGTGCTCCTTGTGGGTTGGTGCCTCAATAAATTTGAAACATATCAATATAAATATTTTGTTTCAGTGGGTTTTTTTTCACCTTGAGGGTTTCCCACTTATATCTTGTGTTCTTGTGTTGATTTTATGTTTTATGGTCTATTACGTTTATGATATTTGATGATGTGCACACATTAATGAGTAGATAAGTGAATTTGTTGTTTGGTTGGATATCTGATATCTAATTTAAAGTTTTGTAGGGAATAATTCACCCTCTCCCCTCTCATTCCATTGTGCTTCCAATAATATTAATCTATTTTATAACATGATTGTGAAGTTTTTTTCATGATCATATTTTATATGGACTTAATTTATTTAATCGGTTAATTATCTTTGACCGATCAATACTCCATTTGTGGCAAAAAATATGTTAAATAACTGTGAACATATAGAAAATTTCCATGCTAAATAAAAAAATATAACACCTAGTAGCTTCTAAGCATAATCAAATTGACTATAGAACAATCAAGATAAGATCTTAAGAGAAACAAATTCTTCAATGCATGAACAATATCAAATCAAAATTCTAAGCTATTTCTTACTCTCTAGATTGTTAATATAACAAATGAACTTATTTAGATCACTTTATCAATAAAAAGGCAGTGGTTTCCTCAAGATTTGAAGATGATATCTCACCAAAACATGGCTACAAGGCCATTTTTATATATTCAATTTGAGAGAATGGATGCAAGATGGAGAAGCTATTTCCTTCAATGTAGAATGGTTCAAGATAAAATTTCCTATAGTTACTCATAGGGAAAATAGGGTGTAAGAATAAAGGTAAGGAGGATGGTTTCTTATATATCTTTCCTAAACTAGAAAGGATACCAAATTGATGAATGTTGAATAAACTCCAAAGAGGAAATACAAAGGCCATATATGTTTAATTAAGTGGGTGCACTTCGTGAGAGTTGAAAGGGGGTTCAATTAATCAAAGGTGATTAATTAATAGAAGGAGAAAGGTTATCGAAGCTCATTATAATAAAATTAGTATAATTTAGGAGATTTTAAGAGAGGAAATGGTTAAATAAATGACGATTTATTTATTTAGATAAGTGGTCGTAATTAATTAAGAATAATTAATTAACCTAGGCATAAGTGGATGTTAATTAATGAAAGGTCATTAATCGGCATCTTAAATGACAAGAGGGATAATAAATTAGAGAAATTTAATTAGTTAATGATGATAGAGTGACAATGGTGGTTCATTGACAAAGTGTCATCAAATTACGGGAAAAAAGATAGTTAATGCAATTTAGGTATTAATATTGCTTGACCGAATTCTAGGCACCTACATTTTCCCCTTTTTGGGGTGGCGTAAGAAGTGCCACTTCAAAGATAGTAGAAAAGTATAGGAATTTTAATTTCAAAGGGATACAATAAAAATTAGTAGAGTGAAGGATGCCCCTTTGTGTGTCAATGGGGTGATGAAAGAAGTCTATCGACGGTCGAAAATATGAAGAAAATGGATAGAAGAATAAGGAGGGGGAGGGGGGATAAAAGGTGATCCCTATTGCCCCAAGTGAGTTAGAATAATAGTGTTTATAGAAGAGAATGATATGGAATAAAAATAAATATTAAGGGGATGGAAATAAATTGCATGCAGTTGATGTAGAAACCTTCTTGTGTCATCATATTGCAAGTGATCTATGTCATCAGTCCTTTTTAAAATATACACATGCGACAAGAGTGTCTAATAACATGAAAATATATAATACGAACACTTGTTCATCACCAAAATACTAACTCAATGCAACATAAATAATGTAATACAATATAAGAAAGTAAACAAGCTAACCTAACACGGAAGCAAGTACAAACACTCATACTAAAAAAACATTCAAGACAGTTGCACAAATGTTTTTATTATCAAGCTTTGATTCTGACTTGTGTGTTAACAAAAAAGGTTAAAAATGACACCCAAAGCAAGGATGCATGTTAGGTGAATAGGATAAGGATTTATAAGTCCAATGGAAAATAAATCGTTCCCTTCAGAACTTCCCCAAGTAATGCGTTTGTGCAAAGGAAGACAAAGACAATGAACAAACCACATTTTGTTGATGGATGGTAGATCCAAATGATCTGTGAGTCACACATAAGAATATGAGAGATTAAAAGAAATATGTTTTGTAGGAAAATTTTGATGTTTGAGTACAATGCTAGATTTCAATTGTGTGCATGTCATTTACCGATTTTTTAAATTTTTTTATTTTTTTATAATTTATTGGATTTTTGAAATGATTTTACCATTTTTTTCCTATTTTAGAAATATTTTGCTAATTTTTATAAAAAAATTTACAAATTTTTAGGTTTATTTATTTTTGACAATGTTTTTATGGTTTTTCTAAAAAAATTTCGCAGCCATATATAGGAAAATGAAGATGCAAAGATGCCCCCAGTGAGAGGTGAGAATGTACAAGGGAAAAGATAAAATGTATATAGAAGAAGAAGATACGTCGGATCAAGTCCAAGATGGATATGATCAACATGATGATGAAATCAAACTAATGAATTACTATGAAGGAGCAATCATGCCCCCAGTACAAGCTAGCCAAGAAATAGAGGATAGATAGAAGTGGAAGATTATTTATAGAAACATGGGATGACTTCTTTGAAACATGGTAAAAAGGAAATATTATACACATGGATTTTTTGAACGAAGTAAAAAAAATAGAAAATGTTATGAAAATATATGGAAAATTTAGGTAGAATATTCACGATGAAAATGTGATTAGCCCAAGGAAAAAATCACGAGATAAGATAAGGACTAAAGTAAGAGTTTGAAAAAGGTCCAAGAAAAGACACTTGGTAACATACTAATCTTGTTTCCTCATAGAGATCCAATGTGTGCACATGGTGATAAATTACTTCTCAAAGTGAATTTTTAATAGACAACAAGTGAGGGAAAAATAGCCAATGTGTAGGAATGATTGATTTTGAAAGTTAATTTGTGAATAAAAGGTGGAAGGAGAGTCGTACATTTCTCTGCTTCCATTCAGGCATCCATAGACCCGAATGAAATGTATTTTTTTATAGTCACAAAATTTCTATAGTGTTAGCCAGGTGTTCATAGCCTCAATAGAGATATTAGAAATACCCCAGGAGAGAGTTATATATTGCTTTTCCTTAGATTTTTGATGTTTTGATTGATTTTTCTTTCTGAAAAATTATTTCATCTCTATCGATTTATTTTGATAAGGGGTTAAGAATCACTGATGGATTGATGGAAGGATGTGAAATTGATTATGACAATGACATTGGCTAGTATCAACAAATAAGTCTAGAAGTTATTCACAATAAGGTTATTAGATGTTGATTGTGATAGGATCTCTAAGAGGTAAGTCATTATTTAATTTACCAAGGTGATAAAAGACTAAGGTCAAATGGATATCCTAGAGATAAATGTCACACAATGAGCATGAAAAGATGAACCAAAATATCATTGAAGGGATGAAAATGGTGGGTTACCTGCAGAGGAATGACATGAAATGGAAGAAACAACATCCATGTGTATGAAATACCTAATAGCAATGTTTTATCTTTGTACCTTTTGTTTTTTTATTGCTTTAATGTTTTAATGTTTTATCATTTTTTTGTATTTTTGAATTTTTTTTTAATTTTTTTATAGATTTTGATTTTGGAGAACCTGGGACCAAAAATGTCACTCTACGTGATAAGATCCAACAATAATGTTTGTGATTTTTTGATGATGGATACTAGGTGTTTTTTCTTATCAAGAGTGATATTATCTCCAATCTCGATGACCGTAGTGAGATCGTAAGTGACTGTGACTTATATTTCAACATGGATTTTGTATGTGAGATCTTGAGTTCCCTATCTATAGGTTTCTAAAATTTTCACCATACTTGATGGTTACATTGGTGTGAATTCTTGAATCGTGTTTGATTTTTAAATTTATGTTTGTTTTACTTATTGGTAGCTTTTGAGCTCTTTGGATTTTTTATCTCAGCATGATAAAGAAGTGTTTTGGTTTCGTATAAGCCAATGTGTGATTTTGTTGATCCCAAGAAGTGGGAGAAGAAATTAGATGTTTAGGATTGATAATAGGAACATGAGAATGGTGATGGGATTGACCCATTTAGTGATAGAAGGATTATATGATGGATGAAGAGGATATGGTCCAAGAATTGAAGAGGATGGGTTATCAGGAGGTGAGCCACAAATAGAAGATGAAGAGCTACTAGGATGTCACCCCAAGATGGAAGAAAAGGGGCTACCAGGAGGTCTCTCATAGATGGAAGATGATGGGGTACTGGGACGTGGCCCAAAAATAGAATATGATGAACTAATAGGTGGTGTCTCATAGATAGAATATGAGGGGATACTAGGACATGGCCAAAGAAGTGGATAATGCGCTACTCGGAAGGTGACCCATAAGTAAAATATTGAGGGCTACGAGGAGGTGGCCTACATTTAGAAGAAGATGATGGGCTACCAGGCAGTGACCCAAGGTGATATTATGATTGAGGAATTATGATATGTAAAGAATGATTAGGTGACAAGAACATAGGCTAGGGATCAATTATACACCCAATGGTTTATCCATGTAGTGGGGATGGTTAAAATGGAAGAATAAGAAGAGGATCATGTTTAATGGTCTTAGGATCTTTCTTTTTTTTTTTTGAAAAAAATAATCAACCTCTTGCCCACAATATGTGAACACATCGAGGTCAAAAGAGAATCATTACTCATGCTCCTCTAGAGGGATGTCATCGTTTAGCCCCATGGATTATCTGATTGCTTCTTCATTCTAAAAGAAATAAATTGCTATGGGTTGTTATTTAATCATAGTAGGTTGATTATAAGAAAGAGTTCCGTTAAGTGTGGAAGATTTAGACAATGATGACTCAAGAGATGAAGTAGATTTGGATCTAGATGTATTGCAAGTGGAAGAAGATGTAGATTTGGAATTGGTTGGTATTGGTTTGCCTAGAAGATGACATTATACAAGTAGACAAAGAGGATCACATAGTTAGTTAGTGGATTGCAACATGGGGGTCAACTTGGTTTATTAGAGTAATTTTGATTCACATGGATCTTCAATGGAGGAAGAGGTCATTGAGGCGACTCATAAAAGGGGTCCTACGAAGAAAGGGAGGACCCTGACTCAGGAGTAAAATTATAGGAATGATTGGAGGAACTTGGAGTCGCATGGATATTCAAAGGAGGAAGATGTCGTTAAGGAGACTAATAAATGGAGTCATGTAAAGAAATGGAGGAATGCGACATAGGAGTCAAATTATAAGAATGATGAGGAGATTTTGTGGTAATGGAAATCCTTAGAGGAGGAAAATTTTTCTTAGGTGATTGATTACTCCCTAGAATAAAGTTTATTGGATGAGGCTCAGGAGACTGAGAGGAATCTGAAATATAGTTTGGATTAGAATCATTAGAATATTGAGAGGAATCATAATAATAGTTTGGATAAGAATCATAAGAATAACATGGATTAGAAGCATCACAATCATATCATCGACTATGACACGAAGGTGGGGAAAGGGGTAGCCAAAATGGTTTTCTAGTGTGAAGAACCAAACAAGGTTTAGTCTGGATGGGCATATTTTTATGTGAATTCATTACCCTAGGTTCCCTATTATCGTAAGCATGAGGAACCATTTTATAGTTAGTCATTTTTGGCATTGTTGGGTCTAAATTCCTAGATCTAGATTGTATGATTGAACCCCTTCAAAGGGAAGGAAGTTCCATGTCGATCAAGTAGCATAATAGAATCCAACTAGAAATTTTGTAAGTATGGATATTTTGTGTGTTATTTTAAGGGAATTTAAGGAAAAAATACATCATGATGACATAATTTCGATAATCTAACAAGGTTTGGACAACAAGTTGCGAGGTGTAAAAGGATCACATGATAAAAAGGATTTTCCTTAGAAAAATAAGTAGAAAATATGAACTATCATAAAGAAAAATCATACAAGTTTGGAAAACAAATCCAATCTATAAGGTTTTACTCTCTATGTAAATATGTCTCAATGATAGTTTAACGTAAGATGATCAACACAATGTCAACACCTAGGTCAAGTTTAAAATAAAAAATTCATAAGTATTGAAAAGGGGATGAAATGAATTCCAAATAAAAGTATACTATAACCAATATAGATATAAACAAGGCCTAAATCCAAAAAAGTGGAAGTTACAAATGTGAGAAACAAAAAAATACCACTTAAATACGTTAATCAAGCTTTACAGAAAATCAAGATATTAGTATTGAAATAATACACATATGACGTGAATAACATAACAAAAAAAATTCAAGGTTAAGGCAATGTTTATATAAGGAGAAAAGGTCAAAGTATACGAATGAGTTGTTAAGGAGTGAGCAATGTAACAGTATAATCTAGACACTTAAATCAATTTTACGAGAAACAAGATGTAAGTATAAACATTGTATCAAGATGTTGTGACAAAATTAACACCTTAATCGAAGATCAATGATGAATAAAAACTAGCTAAAAATGAGACCTCTTGACATGGGTATCAAGACAAGGTTACTCAAGATATAAAGATGTACCAATACAATTTCAACATTTACTATCGCAGTTGAAATAAGGAATGATGTAAATGGGTGAAAAAGTGGTGGACACAATCTTAAGTAACACTACGTATGTATGCATTTTTTTGTCCCAAAAGGGAAAAAAAATTAGTAGGCCAAGAGGTGATGCAACAAACTAAGTGTAACTTCGGAAAAGTTTCTCCTTTCCTTATGGAAAGTGAAAAACTAAGAAAAAATAACACGTCGTAAGCTTCGTGATGAATAACACTAAGTCAAACTTTAATGGACTCTCCCATTATTCAACTAACAAGGTTTTGAATCTGAAAAAGTTCTTGCTCATGAGAGATCTTTGAAACATGATCAGTTTCTTGGTAAATTTGGATCCTGTGAAAAATGGGTTCCTATTATTTCACTCTCTAGGTGTCACAAATTATCTTTATGAGCGCTGTTTGCCAAGGAATTCACACTAAATAAACCAAGAAGTGTCCCATATTTACTTTACCCCCCCTTCGATACAATGAGCAATAAGTGCGTTCATTTGTATTTTCACTGGGGTCAAGTGAAGATAATTTTGATGCTAAATCTAACAAGTGTATACTATACAAGTAGGTAAGTGAAGTGTTTCCCATTTTGTCCACAAGGTTCCCTCTTACATGGAATACTTTGGGGTTCCTAGGGGCATCCTTATGGGTTATGATGGATTATGCCAAGGCAATTCCCCCAGTTTTAAGAGGATGATCCATAACTCTTAACCAAAACTGTATATACAATGTTTTGAATGTGGTGTTTTTTTAATCTTTGAACTTAGTGTGGTTTTTTACACCATTGACAACCTGTGACAAACTGTATTAGTATTGGTTTTATATCATGATTCTTTAACAAGCATATTTAAGTCCTACACGTGAAATATTAGTAGTTCTCAAAAAATATCAAATCATCATAAAAAGAGGATTCAAGTGTTGTTGTTGATTCCCAAGACCACCTAAAAGGTGCGAGGGAAGAGCATATGCAAAAAAACCAAACTATAGCAAAAAATCGAGAATACCTGTAAAATCAAAGTGCAAAGAAATTCATTTTAACCAAATTTTTGTTCATTCCCTTAATCAAGAATTTTAATGAAGTGTTTGAAAGCTCATAAAAGTCCTAGATTCATTTTTGATTCCCAAGATCAGCTAGAAGGTGCAAGGGAAGAACATACACAACTTTATCATAGCAAATGAAAACAATACATTCATTAAACTCATTCAAACAAGTTAGCAAAAACATGAATCAATATATCCTGCAAACAATAGTTAACATCAAAAACCTGTAAAAAAATGTTAGAAATATCAAAGAACAAATTTTATAAAGCATTTAGACATGTTAGAAAATGAATAGTTTTATAATAAAGGAAACCATAAATTTTTTGTAAGTCAAAATCCTAATCTTTTATTTTCATTTTCTATTTTTCTTCAATAACTTCTCTAATGCAAAAAAAATGGATTCATTTCGAGTTCGGGAGCAATATTTATGGCCTCTAGAAGATATGTTATGCACAAGCTTCAATGTTAATGTACCCCTAATGACAAATATGTGCCCCTAATGACATATGCACACCCCTTATGTCACATATGTTCCTTTGATGACATATACACACCCCTAATGACATATGCACGACTCTAAGAGAAAAACAGTAGATAGTGTAACACCTACGCACCCACATTGACACATATGCATCCTTAATGACATATATGTGCCCCTAATGACATATATGTGGGTCAAAGCATGTAACTGTGTCCCACTTTTTTGTAGTTTTTGTACTTTCAGAAAACTATGTCTGACAACCAAAACATGACCAAAACACATATAAAATGACCAAACATGCATTTTTAAGAGGCTATAAATACCGAGGTGCAGGGCATCCAGAGTTTACCTGATTTTTTAAATTTTTATAGTATTTGTAATTATTTATTTACTAGTCAGATTTTAAAATATTTATGGCCACAAAGTGGGACACACTTGTATGCTTTGACCCATGTGGCTATGAGAAAAAAAAGTAGACAATGCAACACATATGCATCTATATTGACACATATGCACCCCTTATGACACATACTCGCCCCTGATGACATATACGCGCCACTAATGACATATACATGAATCTGGCATGGATTTCCTGTGTGGCGTCATGAACACGGAATGTGACATAGGAAAATTCAAAAAAGGTCAAATTTTTGGCATTCTAACCCAAAATTGGTAACATTCCATCACTCTTAATCCTACAAAAGAGACTCAACACATTCAAAGTTAAGAACATATGTTAAGGAATGCAAGATATTTAGCATGTGCATAATAAGGGTTAGAAAAAATTGAGAAAAAAAAAACTTCAAATAAAATGCAAGGGACTAAGGATACATCCCACCGGGCGTGCAAAATGTGAACATATAGAAATTTATCATGCTAAATAAACAAATCTAACACCTATTAGTTTCTAAGAATAATCAAACCTACTATAGAACTATCAAGATAAGATCTTATGAGAAACAACTTCTTCAATCCATGAACAATCTCGAATCAAAATGTTAAGGTATTTCTTACTCTCTAGATTGGTAATCTGACAAATGAACCTATTTAGATCACGTTATCAGTCAAAAGGTATTGGTTTCATCAATATTTGAAGATGAGATCCTAAAAAAACATGGCTAAAAGGCCATTTTTTGATCTTCCCATGCTCTTCAATTTGAGAGAATGGATGAAAGATGGAGAAGTTTTTTCCTTCAATAGAGAATGACTCAAGATCAAAATTCTTATAGTTAATCCTAAGGAAAATAAGTTGTAAGAACAAAGTTAAGGAGGAGGGTTTCTTATATAGTTTTTCTGAACTAGCAAGGCTAGAAAATTGATGAATGTGGGATAAACCCCAAAGAGGAATTACAAAGGCCATGTATGTTTAATAAAGTGTGTGCACTATGTGGGAGTTGAAAGGGGGTTTAATTAATCAAAGGTGATTAATTAATAGAAGGGGTAAGCTTATATAATCTCATTAGAATAAATTTAGTATAATTCAGGATATTTTAAGAGAGGAAATGGTTCAATAAATGACAATTTATTGATTTAGATTAGCGGTCATAACTAATTAAGAATAACTAATTTACCTTGGAAGAAGTGAACGTTAATTAACGAAATCTCATTAGTCGACATCCTAAATGATATGAGAGATAATTAATTAGTGAAATGTAATTAATTAATGATGATAGAGGGACAATGGTGGTTCATTGATGAAATGTCATCAAATTATGGGAAAGAAGATAGTTAGTTCACTTTAGGTATTAAAATTGCTTGACTGAATTCTAGGCGTCTATAATAACATTTAGATTCAGAGCCATTATTGGTTTAGATGGCTCGGTAAAATACCATTAGCTAGGAAGTCATAAGTAAAATTGTTTAAAGGTAATTGAGCATGATTTATTTAAAAGGTAAAAATAATTATGGTCTTAGACCATATTCATATGCATGGATTTTAAGTTAAATGTGAATGATCATATGCAAATTGTTTTTTAATAAGATAGAGATCATCAACCTCATACTAAGTCTTTATTTTTTTATTAATTTGACTATGGTTGAATGGTCATTGGTTTGACTGTTAATATATTTAGTTCAGTTGAATCATGAACCATGCAAATTATATGGTTTATAACTTAGTCTTGGACCACTCATCATCACCGAGTTAATATTGGAGGGAAAATGGAAGTTGGAAGAGGGAGGTAGATAGGAATGGCCACTATGTGGCACCTACAAATATTAAATGGATTTAATACAACCCCATGGATCTCAGGGAATGGGAGAAGCTTCCTCCAAAATCTCTAATGTAAACTTGGTTTTCTAGTTTTATTATTTTGCATGGAAGTGGTGAGATTCCCTCTCCCTCTCAAGTTGTTGTATGCATTTATTATTTGATTATTTCATTGAGCTAATCTGGGCAGGAAATAATGGTGGGTTTACCAATTTATATCCATAGTTTGGTTTGAGATTTTTGGGTATTTTTACATGCATATGTGTTTCTCTTCTGGGTTTTTGTGTAATGAGACTTGGAGGAATATTGTGTAAGTTTATGAAAATTTTCACAGGAATTTAATAGGCATGGAAATACCTCACCCTATTTGGATATTTTATTGTGAAATAATAGGATGTATTTTGGTTGTTTAATGTTGGATGTTGAAATTTGTGTGCTGAGTTTTCATATACATTTGGTTATCTTATTTTGGATATGGGTTTATATAATGATTTTGAGTGTTTGAATATAATTTTGGGAAGTGTTTATTCTACATGTTCTTCAGCCAAATAAATGGAATGTGCATGGTATTTATTTTTATATATAACTTGTGTAATATTTATTGGATATTGGATACCTATTTACTTGTTTTCAAAGCCGTTAAAGGATAGCATAAATATTCTTTGTGCTTCAGTATTATTCTATCTTATAGGATTTGGTTATTATTTTTATGAAGATCTATTTATCTTGAACCAACTTTATGGATACAAGGGTAAAATATCATCTCCCTCTATTATGAACATGACGTTAAGTCACTAGGATTGGTTGATAAGGGTCGATTGAACCCTAATATTTTCTTTGGGCTCCTATAAACCAGTCTAGTCATGGTTGGTAGATGGATACTATTGAAAATTTTGGTCTATCTTACACCATTTATTAATGTTTCTAGTTATGTATGTTTTAATTGTTGGATTTTGGGTTTGTGATTGTTACTTGAGAGTCACTATGTTGTAATAAACAATAGGGTTCGATTTGAACATAGCCCACTATTGGTAAGTTGTTGTTTCTTAAACACATGTGTAAGTAGGTGTTGGGTTGATTGTTTGATCTGGTACTCTATCTTGAATGATCAAATCTCAATACAATTTTTTACTATGAATGTTGTATTCATTAAGTAGTAAATGTCAACTTAAGTTTACTCATATCCTTTGCATCTTCAGTGGCCTCAAGTTGTGCTTTTAAGTGAGAAAACATGACTCTACTTTAAATGAAACTCTATCAAAATTGTAATAGAAGATAATGTTGAGATGAGTTCTCAAATATCTGGTTGAAATTAACTCTTCCTAGGTATGATTATTAGAGTATTATCTAGGCCTGCAAAAATGTAACTTGAACTCTTTCATATATGTATCGATTTTAGTAGGTTAAAAATAAAAAAGTTTTCTGACATTCCTAGATCCAGGGTTATGAATTTTTTTTCTCAATGATTGAGTTATGGTTACTATATCATAGTTTCATATTTGATGGTTAACTGATTATTGAAGGGTTATTCATAAGATAGTTTGATTTGAAATATTATTAGATGATAGTTAAAAGTTTAAATCAAGTTATGAATAGAGAATTACTTGATTGTTGTATATTTACTATGAAATTCAATGATGGCTTGTCAATGAACTTAGTTAGTAGGAGTAGTCTTGTCATGTTATCTTAAATAGTATTATTATTTAAGTAGGTGAAGGATCATCTCGATTGAATGTATTAGCATAGTCTTCTTAAGAAAGTGAATTATTTATGGGATGAATTATGCTCCTAGATTTCAGTACTATTTTTAGCTAAATTAAATAGTTATCATGCGAAGGTGTTGTGGTGAAAAGGAACTTATTATTTCTTTTGGAATTTTTTTATTGATATTTTATGACTTGTATAAAGGTATCCTAGTTTAAAAGCATTAAATCAATCAGTATAAATTTAATTATTTTGTAATAAAAAAAATTTTAGGTTGTGGATCTTGTTTTCATGTGTGAAAGTGTTGACGACTATACACTAAGAGTAAAGTACACTTTCCATAGTTTTCTCACTAGGGTTCGGGGCTAGGCTAGGCCTCAAGCGAGCGTCTAGGGGCGGTAGCCCCCGGTAGCAAAGGTTTGGGGGCACAGCCCCCGAATTTTTTTTGTCCTTAAAACGTGCTTGATATACCGGGAAATGTGTTTTTCTCATATAGGTGGTATTTTTGACCTATATGTTTATGGAATGGTTTTGTCCCATGGTTTTTATACCCACGGTTTTGTAAAATTGCTTAATAAATTGTCTACTTATATGGTTTTATGCATATGGTAGGTATAATGTACCATTGCATATGTGTTTTGAATTCAGGTGTAAATTCTGTAGAGTTTGTTGAGCATATCTCCAAATAGATCTGGGTATTGTATTGAGAAAGCGGTGGCTTGTAATAAAATCTGAGCAAGTGATTCTTGTTGGACGTAGCTCAAATTGGGTGAACCATGTTAAATATTGTCTCTTTGTGTTGTGTTATTTTATTCTGCACTTTTATTTGAGATCTGTAATATTTTCTGCATATTAGTTTCTACTGTTGTGATTCTGTGACGGATTATTCCACATATTTTATCCCTTATTTCCTAACAACATCTAGGTAGAGAGATATATATCCATGTTAGTTTTTATAATTGACCATGTACATTATCATTTTTATTTTTCAAATTTCAAGATGGATTTACTATTACGAGGAGATAGTGTGATTGTTACATGCATGCTTGTCATGTGATATATTAATTATCTGATTTGTAAATATTGATTTAATGTATACTTTAAACTTGGATCATATAATCCCTTTAGAGCGAAAGGTTATTCACATTTTTGTAAAGGTCATTGGTAAATTATATTAATTTGAAATTATTTTTTTACTTCTTAAATAGGGAGTTATCCTAATTGAGATCATGACATATTTTATTATTCGATTAAATCCTTATATGATGTAATAATGATGTAATGATGTATGTTTATTTTTATTTGTACTTAAAAATGATTGTGTAATTAATTGAACTTGATTACTTATTGTACTTTTCAATATCATTAAATTTGATTCAGTAAATGACAATTATTTAAATGTTAATGATGGTATCATTAATAATGTATATAATTAATGAAGTAAGTAATAACTTTGCCTTGGGACAATGATACTAGAGTTGTGAAATCAAGAATTTGTCTAAGACTCGATAGTATAAGGAAATATTTAATAATTACTTCATAATATAGTTGAACTAATTAATACTTAAATTTCTAATTTTACCAAGTTGTTATGTAATAGGCTTAGTGACCTAATGATGTCAAAGTACAATAGTACAACAATTGTAAATAATTTAATAGTGATTAAGTAAGAATGAATCGTTTGGATTAATGGTGATATAGAACTTACACAAATGATTAAAATGAGGTATAACTATTTTAGAGATACCTAATTTAGATAATGATAGGGTCTAAACACTACAATATATAATAAGGGTTAGACAATCACCTAATCTTAATATGATGATTTATGAAAGTAGTCCTAATAATGGAAGTCGTAAAGTGCTACTTGAGTTGGAAATGTAGAACGACAATATTAAACATGTTAATAATAAATTGTCATTACTATTCTAATTTTTTTATGTGTTAAGTTGGCATGGAATCTAAGTCTTTCCTATCAAGTTGAATTTACTCTGACCATAACATATTAGGATGGCTATGGGAAGGGTAGTGATTACATTAATGAGAGAAATAAGTCATCATTATCTTTCCCATGGGTCCAAAGTTGGGATAGTTTGCGTACACTCACGTCAAGAGGTGAGACCTAGAATTTAGTATTTCTTAATACATTAGATTAAACTTTTAATTGTTAAGATGAAATTCAAATAACTTGATGGAATTAAATTTTGGTGATGGGACAAGTTTTGAGTGACTTATGTGTAATCACAAAACTAAGCATACAAATTATATCTTAAAAACTTTGTCCTAAGGAGCGTACTAGCTGGATACACTGTCAAATCACCATGTTCCTATAAAATGGTGCGAGATACCAGATGAAACTCATTAAAATAATTTTTAGGTATACACTTGGAACTACATCAATTCACAGACCTAATAAAAAGGTTAACCAATTACATATAAGTTATGTACACTTGGATAAAGTGATGATTAATGAGATCTGGTAGATTGATTAATTATGTACACTCAAAAGAGTGATAAAGGGGAACAGGTGGATCTAAGGGAACTTTACATCTACATATGGTTATGATGTTATCATGCATATTGAAAAACCAGACTACTTTCTGGATTATTATTTATGAATTATAAAATAATTGAAGGCATGTATTGGGAATTAAGGGGTTTGGTATTACATTTTGGTATCAGCACTGAAGGTTAAAACAATTGTTGGACACAATGGGTTCTTATGCTAATAATGAAATTATTTATTTTCTAATAGAAAAAAATGGTAAGGACAAGGGGTAATGTTTCTAATAATGACATAAATGGAGTTGAGGCTAGAACTATTCATAAATTGGATGAGATACTTGTTGTTATGCAAGAAACCCATAATCAAATTGGTGTTCTAGATAAATGTATTTTGTTGAGGAAGAATATGATGTTAATGAATAAATTGAACAGCTTGAGGGATCGCTCAATGCATAAAATAATAATTTTACAGGTAATAATGAAAACACAATGGATCCCAATACTATAAATAATAACTTTAATACTTGTAATAATAATGCATATTCTATAAATAATAATGCAAACACTGTAATTAAAAATTTTAATGCTACTGAACATAACCATCTTGAAAATAAAAGATCATATTTGAAATCCAAACTGTCAAGTGATATTGAGTGAATCAGTCCCCTAAAATTTGATATAACAACACTAGGGGATAGGGTTGATAATTAGCTTAGCGAGATGGAGAAGTATTTCCCCATCAGGAACTTCTCTAAATAAACTAAGGTATTTTGGAGTTTGTATCAACTTGCAAAAGGGGATTCCTCTTGGTGGGAAAACCGGAAGGTAGAATTGGTGTAGATATGGTCAACATCACCTAGGATCTATTCAAGTTATATTGTACGTAAGCTACTTACCACAATTATACTATGACCAAAAGATGTCATAATTTCAGACCTTAGTTTAGAGTAAGTTGATTGTAACAAAGTACTGGAAACAGTTCACTAAATTTTTAAAATATGTTCCTCAGTACCAAGCTAATGAAAAATTTAGAATAATAAAGTTTATCATGGGCCTAAACCATGTTATAGGTAGGGAAGTAGATGTGAATGGGTCTTCAACTATGGATGTAGTTTTCAAAAAATCCACTCACCAAGAGTAAAAGATGCAATCTATATCTGATCATCTTGAAAAAATAAATAAAAATAATTTTTGTTCACCATCTCCACTATCACCAAATAATACTTAGTGGAAGAAAGTGGGCTATAAATCCAGGAATGGGAAGAAACTTACATCAATAAAGTATGTTGTAAACCATAATAGAAATGGCCAAAATAATGCAGTAGGGAATGAAAAAAAACAAAGAGGAAAGGGCCTATAGGAGGATGCTTTAAGCGATGTGGTGATTACTACATGAAAAAATTCCCTTAGAGAAACAAAGATAGCAACCAACATCATAGGATACATGCTACAGTGGAAAATAGGAAAGATGAAAATCAAGCCACACCTGTTGAAGTATTAGGTAAGTTGTAAGGATTATCTGTAACTATTTTTTTAATAATGGTGCTAGTGAATGTTTTATTTATAATACTTTATTTGAAAAATAAAAAATTAAAAACTAGATATATGAATAAATCTTGGACTGTGCAATGTAGGAGAAATTTTGTTCACATGGTGAACAGATGATTTTTTGGCACAACATTAGAGCTAGCCAGTTTTACAACTAAAATAGACTCGTACGTAGCTCCCTTAGGTTCATATGATGTCATCATAGGCATGAACTATTTTTCATACTATAAATCAATGTATGACTGCTATGAAAAAAATAAAGTGTTTAGATGACCTGCAAAAAACATCAGTTATTTAGGGAATTATAAGAGACATAGTAGTGTGGAAAATATTTGTTATG
Source organism: Taxus chinensis (assembly GCA_019776745.2). Lineage (NCBI taxonomy): Eukaryota > Viridiplantae > Streptophyta > Pinopsida > Cupressales > Taxaceae > Taxus > Taxus chinensis. Next base: position 571,425,416 of record CM034147.1, on the reverse strand, counting down.
CAACCTAAAAAGACCAAGAACAAAGGATTCATGCTTTATGAAGTTAAAATTTCTGATTTTAGCAAATAAGGCAACACTTAATTGGTTGATTACCCGCTAGATGTATTTCCGCAGGAGTTACCTATACTCAATCCAAAACGTGAATTTGACTTCACAATACTGGAACATAACCTATTTCAAAAGCTCCATACCACATGACTATAAAATAACTAGAATAAATCAAGGAACAAATGAAAAAAAAAAATTATCCAAAGGACAAATCAGACAAAGTGTGTCTCCTTGGGGTGCACCAGTCACTTTTGTAAAAAAAAAGATGACACACTAAGTTTATGCATTGACTACCACATACTAAACAATGAAACAATAAGAATATGTATCCATTACCAAGGATAGATAATATTTTTGATCAGATACGTGATGCATCATTTTATCCAATAATTGATCTAAGATCATGATACCATCAACATAGAATAAAATATGAAAACATACATAAAACAACCTTTGTGAAAAGGTATGGCCATTATGAGTTCCAAATTTTACCATTTGGAATCACGAATGCACCTGTTGCACTCATGAATTTAAGGAACAACATATTCCAATAATACTTCAAAAATTTTGTGTTTGTTTTCTTGGATGACATTCTAATCTAGTCCAAAAACATTGATGACCATATTGAGAACTTAAGAATAGTGTTGGACATACTTAGAAAAAGGAAACTATATGGAAAAATATCTAAGTGTTACTTTTTTAAAAATGAGGTTAAATACCTCGAGCATATCATAAAAATGGAAGAAATATATGTAGATCCATCAAAAATCAATTCAATAATAGAATGGTCAGCACCCAAGAAGATTCATGGGGTTGGTTGGTTACTACCAAAAATTCATACAAGACCTTTCTAGGGTTTTGGCTCCAATAACCTCACTCCAAAAAAATGATAAGAAATTGTTATAATCTGAAAAATGTGAGAATGCATTTAATTTTCTGAAAGATAAATTCACTACAACACCAATTTTGAAGGTTACAAACCCCAACAAAAGATTCACATTGCAACAGATTCCTCAGGTGAAAGTTTGGGTGGAATTCCTCCCCAAAATGACCGTGTTATATCATATGTGAGTAGAAAATAAAAGGTACAGTAGTTGAACTATGCTCCCCATGATCTATTTCTTATTATCATAGTGCACACAATCCAAGTTTGAAGACATTACTTGTTGGGAAATTCTTTTGAACTAAAAAATAGACCAATTGGGGATGAAGTATATCTTCACCCAGCCTGACGTAAATGCAAGAAAATGAATATGATTTGAATTATTATCACAATATGATTTTGATATAAGCTAAATAAAAGAAAATAAAATAGAGTGACAGATGTACTAAGTCATCGAAAGCATGTTTGCACGATTGTTACCCTTAGAGCCTAATTAAAGGATGAGGTAAAGAAACAAATGATAGTTGATTCTTATTATCAACATATTAAGGATTCTTTAACAACATATCGTAATGACAAAATCTATGAAGGATTCAAATTTTACAATGAGGGGATCTTGAAATTTGAAGGGAGAATCTATGTACCTTCAGGAAATGACTTAAGGGTTAAGGTTATGAAGTAATTTCATCATTCACCATAATTTGGGCATCTTAGAGTGAAAAAAATTATTTTTGATATAAAAAATAATATTTTGGAAGGGAATGAAAAAGGATGTGTTAAACTATGTTTCTCACTATTTATAATGTCAATGTGTAAAATCTGAGCACCTGCACCCTGTTGGTATGTTCTATCCACACAACATTCCACATTATAAATGACAAGTTATTAGCATGGATTTTTTGTAGGGGATTCCTATATCAAAAAATAAACATGACATGATACATGTATTTGTTGGAAATTCAATGAGATTAGATCATTTTATACTAGGAAATCTAAAAATTGATTCTCCCATACTTGTAAGAAAATTCATGCACGATATTTTTTGATTACTCAAAGTTCCAAAGTTAGTAATTTTGGATAGGGATCCATGGATGACATCTATTATCTGGTAGAATTTGAATTCATCCTTGGTGATGAAACTTAATTTAATTTTAGCATACTATCTGGAAATAAATGGTCAAACTAAACGGGTCAACCAAGTTATGGAGGATATGCTCAGGATGTACTTTATGGATCAACACTATAAATGGGAAGAATACCATCCATTGGCTGATTTTGAATACAATAAAACCTACTATACATCACTGAAATCAGCTCCTTATGAATAACTATATGAAATAAGGTGTAGAACACCCATCAGTTGGGATAGTGTAGAATATCGTGTGTTATTGGACCCTAAAATGTTAACAGAAATGGAAAAGTAGGTGAAGCTCATCTGTAAGCAACTGAAATAAGATGATGATAGGAAGAAGAGATATGCAGATCTAAAACAAATAAATAGGAGACAAGATATTCTTAAGGGTTAATCCCAAAAAGAGTTCCTTAACATTTGACAAGGTTGCCAAGTGATCACTAAGATATGTTGGACCTTTTGAAATTTTAGAAATAATAAGTCTAGTAGCATATCATTTTGCATCATCTCCCACATTTTCTAAGATTCATGATGTTTTCATATTTCCTTGATTAAGAAGTATGTTTGAGATGTATCACATGTGCTTAATTAGAACTCTTCTCAGGTTCAAGATTTGGGAATTGTTGTAGTTGAACCAATCAAAATTCTTCAAACTCGCAGATTGCACTTGACAAATCAAGAAATTGTGCAATGCAAGGTCTAGTTGGATCAATATTATGAGAAAATTGTAACTTGGGAGAATCTAGAATAAATGAAGACATCGTTTCCCTATCTGTTTCAGTCATAAAAGTGATATTTTTCAATTTATTAAGTTATACTTGAAGTAAATTTATAAATTGGAAGTGTTGAAATGAAAATTTTTTGTCATATTTTAGATAGTATGATAAAATTGATGTTTTATAAGGCTTATACATATAATAAATTGATGAAAGATAAACTAAAAATCTAGAAAAAATTCAAATTGGATGAAAATGCATGATTTTTTTTCCTTTTTTGTATGATATAGATATTTTTGTGGTTTATTCTAACGATGTTAGTGGTTAAAAATCATTGGGATGATGATTCATTAAAGGGGAAGTATGTCACATCATGTGTTTTCATTTCATGTTGTTGCAAGATAGGCTTGTTAGTATGAAATAGATCAAGAAGGTTTGGGGGAAAGAAGTTTTACCTGGATAGTATTACAACTAGGTGTACGCATTTTTACCCTGAAAAGGATAAACATGATTATACATAGTTGAGAATCAAATCGTGTAATGATGCTTATCATTAAGCACTCACAATATACCTTATATTAATGTCATATTTTTTTTGGTTGTTGAGTTTTTTACCTTGCTAAGTTTGAGGATTTCCTTGTTTTGATACTTTGTTGTTGTTGTACCTATTGTTGATATAGTTAGTTTACTTTTCTTGCTTGAAGTATTAGCTTGCAAATTATGGTTGAATTTATTTATGGTTATTATATATCATTAAGTTTTTTGAAAATAATATAAATGTTAATAGGATTAACTCTTTTGATACTAATGATCACTGATTGAACAACAAAGAGAGGACCTCCAATCGGGGCAGGTAAAAATATTGGTTTCAATAAGGTAGATGTTTAAGTATCTTGGTTAATAGTTACGATTAAATGTTATTACAGTTTATTGATTAAGATTTCATATTAATCTATTTTATAACATGGTTATGAAGTGTTTTTCATGATTGTATTTCATTTGGCTTTAACTTGTTTAGTAGGTTAATTATCTTGAACCAGTTGATACTCAATTTGGTGAAAACAATCTATTTAATAACGTTTCCACTTAGATTCATTATTGGTTTAGATGGATCAGTAAATTAACCTTGGCAGGGTAGTCATAAGTAAAAAAAATTAAAGGTAATTGAGCATTTTTTATTTAAAAGATAAAAATAATTATGTTCTTAAGCTGTATTAATATGCATGTATTTTAAGTTAAATGTGAACAATCATATGCAAATTTTTCTATTAATAAGATGGAGATCATCAAACTCATACTAAATATTTGGCTTTTTTAATTCAAATATGTTTGAATGGTCATTATTTTTATTGTTAACATATTTAATTTGGTTGAATCATGACCCGTGCAAATTATATGGTTTTTAACTTAGTCTTGGACTACTCAAAATCACCGAGATAGTATTGGATGGAAACTGGAAGCTGGTGGAGGGAGGTAGATAGGAATGGACACTACGTGGCACCTACAAATATTAAATGCATTTAATACAACACCATGGATCTAGAGGAATGGGAGAATATTCCCCCAGAAACTACCATGCAAACTTGGTTTTCTATTTTTATTCTTTTACATTGAAGCGACGAGTTCTTCCCTCTCCCTCTCAAGCTACTACATGCATTTAATTTTTTAAATATTTTTTTGAGCTATACCAGGAAGGAAATGATGGTGGGTTTACCATTTTATAGCCATGGTTTGGCTTGGGATTTTTGGGTATTTGTATGTGCATTTGTGTTACTCTTTTGCTTTTTTCTAGATGGAGACTTGGAGGAATCTTGCATAAGTTTGAGGTATTTTTGTAGGATTTTAACAAACATGGAAATACCTCACCTTGTTTGGATATTTTATTGTACCCCAAGGAGTAATGAAGGATGTTTTATGTTGATCATTGGTAGAAGTGAGGATTTGATTGTTTCTAGAGAAGCCATACATAAGGGAAAGCATCTCTAGTATGACAGTTATATCGACAAGATGATTGATGTTTGAAAGGGGAAAGTCATATTTAGGACAAGAGAGGTTTAGGTCTCAAAAGTTTGTGTAGATTCCTAAATTTCTAGAGCCTTTGGTCATGGGTACTATATTATATACCCATTTTGGATAGTTAATGGGAAAGATGAAATTGGAAGAAAAAAGATGTAACTCTTCTTTGTTGAGAAGAGCCATGTAAGGGTACATCCTACACAATTTTTGTTTGATAGGCTTAGCATTGAGATAGGTGAATATATTTTAAATGGAATTTTTAGGGTCACTCCTCGGTATGTTGCTATACGAACATGCACGTGATTAACTATGTTTGGAAAGGAAGATGGTAAAGTCATTCAATTATTCTCAATATAATGATTAACAAAATATGAATACATGAGGATCCTGTGGAGTCCCTATAGTAACGTCGATAATGGATTTATTGATAAGTTTCGATGTGTTAGGTGGGAGAGTCTTTTTAAGTTAATAATGGTCTTCTGCCCCCATACAGGAGATAATATATTGTTCATCATGACATTGAAGGATGCCAATGGTAGGGGAGTTTTCCTCTATCATTTATGGTAATATGATTGGGAGGATCTTAGTACCATTTTTATTTTGATAAGTAAGTGGTCCTAAGGTAAAAATATTGAATAAAATAATTAGGAGGGATGAAAATGGTGTCCTCTGTGTCCATGGTGTTGTCTTGCCCAGGTGGAGAAGATGGTTCTGGTTCTGTCGTAGATCTAGATTCAACATTTGTGGAGGATTATGAGGCCATTTTTTCAAAACATAATCCATATTTTTCATGAGGCTTACAAGATTGATGAAGGATTAGGTCATGAATACCATATTTATAACATTTGAGGCCAAATATCTTCCAGGAACTATAATGGAAGTACATATGTGAAAAATACTTGACTATATAGAAAGGATAAGTTTGATATAAACAACTTAGCATGACATTGATTATTAGGACCTAGGGAGTGATGATTGATCCTTCCATAGACGAGATTAGTTTAGAGATGTGGAGGATCGAAGGAGATGAAATATATAACATTAGACTCATACATGGGTTGTTTTTCAGGTATTCCATATGTCTTCAGTGTAGGAAGAGAATTAAGGGTAAGGGGGCAATACTCCCATAGTAAAATATGTTGCATGACATCATCAAAGGAGGTATCATCTTGTAATTTTGATGTGGCTACAGAAGAATCAGTATAGGATTCATTAAAAGATGCTGAGTTCTTCTTAGGGAAAATCATGTCATTAGGTCGATACCTCATATGGCATTCTTTGAAAGGGTTCACGTTGATTGGAGCAGTGAAGGTTTTACCATCATGTTCATACTTGAGACAATGATGGAGGGTGGATGGGATATAGCACATAACTCATATCCAGGGTCATCCTAATAACATGTTATATTGAAACTATCATTTTATAAGATAGAAAAGTTCATGGAGGGTCTTGACACTGAATTTGATGGGTAAGATAACCATGCCAATGTGGGTTTGACGGTGTTATTAAAGGCTTGAGCCATTGTAGGTGACTGGGAAACGATAGTGTTGGGTAATTGAAGTTGATCAATAACATGTGATGATATGATATTGATGTTGGTGCCATTATAAATCATAAATCTCTTAATGAGAGTATCATTGATTTGGGAAATGATTAATAATGGAAGGTCATGGTCTTCAGATTGCAAGGAAGGTATTTTGGAACTGTCGAAAGAGATAGCCATGGACATTTTAACAGTACCAACCAGATTTTTGAATGGTTGTGGATGTTCTAAGGGTACTGATATGGATCGAAGTAATTTAATCATGGCTTGTTGATGTTTTAGTGAATTTAGCACTAGGTCATAAAGGGACATCTGTACTAGAGCTTGGTGAATTTGTTTTATGATGGTGTTTTGTATAGAAGTGGTAGATTGGGTATATGGAGTGGAAAGGATGGATAACTTAGCCTTGGTAGAAGGTGTTGGGTTAGGTGATTCAAGATCGAGAGGGATGGAGACCTTGCATTTATTTTAATATGATGTCTTAGGGTCTTATGCATGAGCTCTAGTTTTTATACGCACTACATCAATTTGATGAACTGGGGATTTTCTGGAAGAGGTCTTACCTTTGTTGGATTTCGATGTAGTAGGAGGTGAAGGTTTTGGTGTAGTGGTTTTAAATGTCTGATGGTTTGTTTTGAATAGGCTTGATTGTTCTAGATATGTGGGAATAAGTCCTTTATTAGCGAGGATTCAAATGGAAGCATGAAGGGATTTATAGTCTTTAGTGGATTGTATTGGTGTTTGATGATAATCGCAAAATTCTTAAAAGTTATACGAAGAGGGTTTCCACCCCAAAGAGCAAGATGGTGTCACATCCTTCCATTTCACTCTGTTTAATCAATAGTATAAGTCGTAAAATGTTAATTGGTTCACAAAGGTGGGAGAATAAGCCTTGCCGTGTAGCTGGGTATACAGCTATATGCACATGTGTATATCTTGAAAAGGATATACATGTGAACGTGTAGTTACATGCGTAACCATACAACAACACTTGTTCTTCCATCATTAATAAACCACTTGGCATTTATGGCGTATCCCGTGTTTTGCTTGTTGTTGCATATACTTACTTATTGTGTATGATAGTTCGGTGCTTGAGTTACTATTTGTTTGTGGTATTGTTAATGCATAATTATTTAGCACCTTGCTTTTCTAAATGTGATTGAGGCAATTGGACACTTTCATTGTTATAGTACCTATTATTGATAATATTATTTTGCATGTCATGATAATGAATGCAAGAAAAAAATGGTCTATTCATGGTTGATGTGATTCACATTGCCTTCTTGTTGTATATGATGATCAGTTATTGTAAATATGTTCATTTTGCGTATTGTTTCATTGTACGACCATTAAGTGTTTAAATTGGCTTTCTTTCATTTATAATAATCGTTACCTTGTTTGCTATGGGTAATAACTTCATAATAATGGCAATATTATGCCAAGTTGACGTTATTATGAATGAAATACTTGGTCTATTAATTTCCAATATCTCTTTGGCAATGCAATATATTTATATGGTCTTAGACCATGGAGCAGAGTAAAAAGGGATATGATGTTTGTTAATATTTTGGTTTACCTAAATATTAAATGCCATGTGTATGAAGGAAAAAATTAATACTTCTTTGGGACTTAGGTTACTTTCAAAATTACATCATGGGCTGATTTATAGTTAAAGTTGGCTTATAAATTATGAACGATATTAAACCCTGAAATTATATTATCTTTTTATGGGCCATATGGTCCTTGACCAAAGTTGAGGCTTGGATCCAATGTTCAAAATTGCACCTATCACAGCCCTTCTGAGGGCTTCCAACCTATCAGAGAAGGGCAGGTCAAAATTTTCCTATAAAAAAAAATTCAAAACCTATAAATCATTTGAAAAATTGTAAGTGTAATATTTTATTCAAATTGTAAAAAGAAGGGTTGTGTGGAAAAATGTTCGTTAACTATTGTCATTTTAATTTGTAAATCCCGATAAAATATTTAGTTGCAAACACAAAATTTGGATGCTGGGCACTGGAAATATTAGATTAAATATAATACAAACATAAGTATATCATTTTTCCAAATTTCCATCCCATATATCAAATCACGTGAGAAGTGATGATGCAGATATTTAAAACACGAGTAAAGTCCATTATATTTCGTCATTGTAAACAACTATTTGCATAGCTTAGCGGCTTCTAGGTTCTAACCATAGTGATATTTGGCCATATTTCTCTTGGATTAATCAAAAGGATTAATAATTCAATTTTACTAAACAAAAAATTTCTAAAAATGTGATTTTTTGGTTAAAAAATGGAGATATTTATAGCTTAGTAGTTGCTAGATAAATTGGTAGCACATCAACATGACCATGGTAAATTTTAGAGCTTAGCGGTCGCTAGGTAACTTTGGCTAGACCATGGTGAATTTTAAGATAAAGCAAATTCTATTAGATTTTTTCATTGTAAACAACTCTTTGCATAGCTTAGCGGCCGTTACCCTACAACCACAGTGATATTTAGTAATGTTATATACATGAAGGTGAATTTTACAAATATTAATTTCTCGCTAATGACAATTTGAATTAAAAAATTTGGTTATTGGCTTAAATGCTGGGCGAATTGACCCCTAAAAGTAACTTGAACCTTGAAAATTTAGGCAAATTAGTCATATCCATATACCTAAAATTTCACAAAATTTTAAAAACCAAAATATTCATGAATTAATGAAGATTCGCCACTAAAATTTTCCCTAAGTGAAACCCACAACCTATGAAATGGAAATAGTGGACAATATCAATTAACCGTGAAGGCTCAAAGTATAAATTATGTAAGCCAAGGATCGTATCAATGTCGAATCAGAGGATCACTACATTGGAACCTATTGGCTTGAGCCTAATGTGAATCAAAGGGATGTTCTTCTCGTTTAACATGCACATTAAACAAAGTGAGTTTGAAAAGATAGTTGAAGGTGTGTAATAATGGCATTCATAGAGGTGGCATATAGAAAATCAAATATGAGTTTGAGTTAATAGTTCTGGATAATTTGCTTTTGTTTTTGTTGTCTAAATGCTCAAGCGTCTAGAGGTGCATTAACACACCCTAACACATTTAGACTAGTATAATTGATCTTATTCATTACTTGTGTGCTTAATGTTGTAAGAAACAAACTATTAAGCAACTTTTCAAAGTAAATGAGTAAATTAATAGATGACTTGTTTTTAGGTTGAGTTTTAAAATAGCGTTATAATAAAATAGACCCTATGTAGGGGGTATAAATATTGTTTTTAGATGTGATTGATGTAAAATATTTTATTCAACACATAATTAATGTTCTAAGTTTTTATAAAACATTCATTTTTTAAAAAATGAATCTCTCGATTAAAAAATGTTCTTAGTTTTAATAAACATTCATTTAAAAAAAAAAATCTTTCAATTAAAAAATGTTCTTTATTTTTGTGACGTGGTTACTTAATCTACTCTTGTCATGCGAAGTGCGAAATATTTATACTACTTTTCATCAACCAAAGGTTAGTCCAATATTTACCCTTAGAGTGAAATTCAGACCAGCCCTTCAAATTTGATCACTGCTCGGATCATCGTTTAAGAAAGTTGGTCAAACCATGCAAGTGTTTAAAGTTGAATTTGTTTTATAATTATTAAGTGGTCATTATATGTTACCCATGCATGGCTTAAACGTTAAGATGTTATTGATAAACTTTGACCGTTCATTAAGACTCCACTAAGCGATTTAGCGAGGGGAAATAGGTGGCGGTGGGTAAGTCTTTTGGCCACAACATGGCACTGCGAACATTAACTCCTTGAATTTAGAGAAGCTTCTTCAAGAATCTACCACTGCATGTTGATTAGGGTTTCATTTGGTTGATTGAGGATTTTTAACTCGAGCACTTCGAGCTCTACATGGGAGTTTAGATGGATGATTGGCGGCCAAGAAAGTAATGGACTCTGCTAATGTTAGAGTTGTCTTTCTGATTTCATGGGTGTTCTTGAATTTATGTGAAACCGAATAGAATAAAATGGATTTTATGGGCTCAAGTATTTGAGTTGATGGAACGATTTCCTTTTTTGAATCCTGTAAATGAAGGTCTCCAGTTTTGCTAGTTTTGACAAGGAAGCTCGTAAATAAACTGGCATCGATACATCTCTCTCTACTTCATTATTTATATTTTGAAATAATTGGGGTAACTTCTGGGTGATTGTTACAAAATATCATGCATGTTAGCTATGCGTTAATAAAGTTTCTATTTGCAGAATTTTAGTATGGTTTAGTCCTATAATGGGGTACTTGATTGTGCACTTGAAGTTGTTTGTATTTTTTATGTTCTTCCTTCTTGTGTTCATCGCATGGATTTTTGTTGTATGGGTATTACAGTCGTAAATTCGATCTGGGTACCTGAGAAAACCCTTATGGAGACAATTATGCCGAATCTTTGATGGTTTTATCTGATTAGATAACTCATCATTGTGAACAAATAAGGGATATATCCTGACATCTAAGGTTAGTGAGTGTGTGTTTCCATGGTTTTAATTATTGACATCTCTGTTTAGTGCATGAGTATATTAATATTCTGCATATGGACCAAACGCTCGGGTTTTAATTTTAGGTGAGCTTGTTGAACTTAAAACCGAGTTGTGCTTTGAATCCTCTATTTTGTGAATGAACTCCCGAGCTCGAAAAAGAGTTGTTGGTTTGAGTTGTGGCACCCATCATTGGAAACCGTTTACAACGCATTTGGTGTTATGGGTGTCTGCTTTTTTGTTTCTAATTTTTGTTGGTCGGTTCGCAAGATCACTATTCCTTCAGTTAGGGAGAAAACCTAGAGTCGAAATATGGGTGGAGCTCATAGTACCAAACCCATAGATTTACATAAAGCTCGTTGTGATTTTTATTGAGCTCTTAGAGCTCGAACCTGAGTGGTTACTTCGAGGCAGTGGTGCCCAGTTGTTGTTAGTAAGAATGCTTTCTTGTTTCAGAACAACATGCATGACAATGGTGGAAGCTTCCTCTTCTTTTTATTTATTATAAAAACAAAAAAAGCGAAAGTGGGACAACGCTCCTAGTGAAATCCAAACAAAATTTTTATGCAGTTATACCTTTAATACATACCTTCTAACTCGAATCATACGTTATTCCCCCAATCGTTTTCTAGTGTAGTTTATTGTTTCCAAATTACGTTACTTATACCGCAAGCTTTTTTCAAGCCAAAGAGAATCATTGAAATGTTTCTTTGTACAAATGTGCTCAGGGACCATGAAGATTTCATACTCAGTCTGTTAAAGCATGTTTTAAAAAAAATAGATTACAATTTTTTAGAAGGAAAAAGTAACATGACTGTACATCTGATAATTTAGACATGGTGCCAGTAACATCCTGTGGCAAGTATATACGTGCATGCATAAGGCCACAATGGGTTATTATAATTACCATTATTAAGTGTTTCGGTTAGCCCTCTTGAAATTTTTATTTCTTCCCTGGTTTAGCTTCTTGTTTAAATAACAAAATACGTAATGCCACGAGTAATGTGATATGAGTGGTCTAATACTTAGCACGAGTGATTGAAATCTGAATATCAAACGTAAAAAGGGAAAGTTGTTTGTACCCTGCCTGTCAAGGGAAAATAATGGAATGTGCATTTGTTAAAATAGACATTCAGGATTGTTATTTATTGGCATTGTTTTCTCGGGGTTGTACTTTGTTGGAAAGCAATTTTTGTGAAGGATATTTAACACTTATTCTAGTTTTTAAATGGGGGAAGCAAATTCAATATTGTGTAAGGTAAGAGGCTTTCTTGAAAAGCTTTAGGGAAAGAAAAAATATTCCATTTATTGTATTAAAGTTTTGTGATTAAATTAACATGTGTATGACTTAAAAAGTACTATGAAGTTTTTGGATGTTAAGGATATTAACCAGAATGTTTTTTTTAGGTCATTGTATTTTCTTTAGGTCATTTTTATTATGGTATTATAGTAGTAATTGAGTTATTTTGTAATAAAATAGTCAAGCATAAAAGTGTATTCCATGCCAGTTCAGTTAGAATTGGCCATGCACATACTATGTTGCATTTTTACATGCAAGTTGTTTGTATTACATGTTGATTCGAAAGGAAGGATTAAAATGTATTGAATGCTTCATTTCTATGTCTTATGATTGTATTAAATGAACTGATGTAATTGTTTAAAAGTCAAAGTATTTACTTCGCAAGTGGTATAAAGGTAATTTAAAGAACCTGTTGTAATTTATTATTGATTTCAATATCATTATGTACTTAACTCAAGGTTTATCCTCCATTTATTAATGATATGTTGAATTTTACAATGTACCTTGTGATGTGTTATAATGCCGAATTTGCTGACAGATTATTAGTGTATTATGTGAAAGTACAATTTGATGATTACTTATGATTGATTATTTTAATACGAAATAACACTACAACACTACTATAAAGTACATTTGAAAAAAAAATTTATGGCAACACATGTAATTAAGCATTAAAGATGTTTCATAAGTGAACATTGATTAATCATATGTTTAATGATTAATTGTATTAACGATATCAACAACCCATTGTTGTAATAGTACATACGAGATTTTCATAATGCATGATATCTCCTTATGTGGTATTATGATCATTAATATCTAATGCATGAATAAATTAAGATGTACCTTATCATATCCTTTTCATGTATAATTATGAGTTACATTCAATGCTGTAATTATGAGTCGCAAAGAAATGTGACTAGTATCCCGACCGAGCCAACTTGGAATGGCTATGAGAAGGGTGACAGTGTGCGATGACACAAGTCATCACACATCTGCAACCTTTCCCATAGGTATCCCAAGATGGTTCAATTTGTGTACTTTCATCAAGCTTAGTGGGTCCTAATTGTTTCATGATTACAAATTGAATTAGATAACATAGTGAATATTAACCAATGACAGGAAACATGACATGCCTCATGTGTCTTGCATGTCATACCTGCATCAGTTTGGGTTGGCTACAAGTAGAGGGGCAGAAACATAATGACTAAGGTCATTACGAGGACACATATTTACCTGTAGGGATCCCAAAGTGCTGTTGGCATGAGCCGTACGACCCCGAAGCCAAGTTAAGTTAATTATGGATTCAATGTTTGAATTTAAATACATGATTATGACTTAATAACCTAAACAATGGAAATCAATCCTGGTGACTATGACTGAATGGTGAAGGGAAGACAGGTTCCATAGGCTTATGTACATAGTCTTGGAATCCATCTTCCTAGCATAACACCAAATAACTATGGCCATAATAGTGCATGTAACTAGATGCATTGTCTGTTCACCAAGTCTTCTTGTTATGGTGTTCAAGATTTGGATGGTGGTTACGGTAGTATCTTTCCAAAGGATGCTAAGAAGACATCACAAGTTCTCTCAACATGTAATAATCCTTAACCAAATGATACACTGGGTAAATTAGCTCGTAATGAGTGTTTGAGAGGGAGATCAAGTAGGATTTGTAAAACCTTACATTTACACGTGGTTATCATAGATTGTCTGATTGGATTTTGAACATTAGTTAATGCAAGTTTATTTTAGTTGTTGTGGTAAATGATGTTTTCATTTCAACGTAAACATAATTAAGATATGGTAATATTTTGTAAGCAGTTAAACTGATGCATGTTTAATGCAGTGAAACATTAAATGTATTAAAAGATTTAGTAAAAAAATTCCCTCAGAGATGAAGTAAAGAGGTGTTACATTTTGGTATTAGAGCAGAAGGTTGTAGCTCTTGGACCTATTGAGTCCCTACGCTAACTTAAACTTAATTTTTGTCTATAAGAGAAAATGGTTAGGAGAAGAGGACACACTGTTAATCACTAACATGTATGTGGTGAAGTAGCCACAACACAAAAATTAGATGAAATACTCATTTTCCTGTAGAACAAATGTAATTGTACGGATGTTCTTGAACAATAGGTCATGGGTAATGACAACAATAGTGATAATGATGGTATTGAACAAGCTCAAGGGAAACCTAACGTTGCTAACAATAACTTGAATACTGAAAATAATAGCATAGCCGATCATAACGGTGTAAATTTTCCACTGAATGTAAGAGCTCACCTGATTGATGAGTTGTAGAAAGATATAAAATGTATTAGGCCACCTAAATTTCATGGAATGACTTTAGGTGATGGAGCCAAGAACTGGATGAGTGAGATGGAGAAACATTTCACCATTAGAATTTTTTTTGAACAAACTAAGGCATTTTGGGGAGCTTATCATCTCTTTAATGAGACTTCCTGATGGTGGGACAACCGAAAGGTAGAACTGGGGCTAAATGATGTTAGCATAACACAAGATCAATCCAAAGCCTATTTTAGGCAGCGCTGGTTACCACAACTATATTATGACCAAAATATGTCAGAATTTTAGACCCTAGCACATGGAAAGATGATTGTAACTGAATACTAGGAGAACTTTACAAAACTTCTTAAATATGTACCTCAATATTAGACTGATGAGAAATTCTGCATAAGGAAATTTATTATGGGTTTAAACCCTATAATAGGCGGTGAAGTTGATGTGCATGGGACATCAACCATGGAAGAAATGTTTGAAAAGGCCATTAGGTAGGAGGAATAACTCAAAGTCATTACTTCTCATAGCGATGATAAGAAAAAAATCAATCATAGTTCACCTTCACCATTGTAACTTGGGAATATATGGGGAAAGAAGGCATAAAATATAGCACAAAATGGTGGAAATAAAACTATTGAAAACTTTAAAAAGAATGAACAATAAAATGTTGTTGGTAGGAATGATAGGTTTGAAAGGAAGAGGCCTTTTTTTGGTTACTTCAAATGTGGTGGTAGTGACCACCATGCTAGGGATTTCCCTAGAAAAATAAGGAAAACAATCCAAAACAAAGGATTCAGGCTACAAATACAAATCTATAGGATGGAAAGGAAGTAAAAATAGATGAAGTTAAAGGCTCTGGATCCAAAAATTACAATGATGAGACCAGTTAAATTACTGAAACATTTCAAAATATATAAAAGTTGTGGGTTTTCTCGATAAATTGAATGCTAAAAACTATTTTTTAGACTAATTTATTCTTATTTCTATCAATTATTTGAATTATTTGATATTATTTTAAATACTGTACGTGGAAATGAAAAGGATTTTGTCATATTTCAGGTTGTTTGAGATTTATTGACGAATAAAAATGCTATCAAAGCTAGTAAATTTGAATTTTAGATCTGAAAAATTGTAAGTTGTTTCATAAATGATGATTTTTCACCTTAGTCATTAGACATAATGTTGTGTTTGATTGTTCTGATTGCAATTAATGAGTATAAACATCAAGACAATGATTCATTAAGGGGGAAGTATTTCAATCCTTCCATTTTAGTCCATTTAATCGATAGGATAAGTCATAATATGTTAAGTGGTTCACGAAGGTGGGAGAATAAGCCTTTCTGTGTAGTTGGGTACGCAGTCGCATGCATGTGTATATATCCTAAAAAGGATATACATGTGACTTCGTAGTTACATTTTCAACCACACAACAACACTTGTTCCCCAACATTCGTAAAACACTAGACATTTATGGCATATCCCTTGTTTTTCTTGTTGTTACATTTAATTAATTGCTATGTATGATAGTTTGGTTCTTGAGTTACTGTTTGTTTATGTATCAGTAATGCATAAATGTTTTTCTCCTTTCTTTAATGAATGTGATTAGGTAATTGGATACATACATGGTTATAGTACCTGTTATTGATAATATTATTTTTCCTTTCTTGATAATGACTGCAAGATGAAAAGGGCCTATTCATGGTTATTGTGATACATTTCCTTCTTGTTGTAGATGATGATTAGTTATTTGAAATATGATCATTTTATGACATGTTTCATTCTACGACCATTAAGTGTTTAACTTGGTCCTATTTCATTTGGAATAATCATTACCTTGTTTTTTATGGTTAAGAACTTCATAACAATGGCAATGTTAAGTCAAGTTGGTGTTATTGAGAATGAAATACTTGGTTGATTAGTTTCCAAGGTCTTTTTGGCAATGCAATAAATTTATATATTCTTAGACTATTGAGCAAAGTAAAAAGGGGTATGATGTTTGTTAATATTTTGGTTTACCTATGTATTACAAGCCATGCATATGAAGGAACATTATAATGTTTCTTTGGGAATCAACTTACTTTTGAAATTACATGGTCTGACTAATAATTAAAGTTGGCTTATAAATTACGAACAATATTAAACCCTAAACTTATATTATGTTTTTATGGGCCATATGGTCCTTGAAAAAACTTGAGGTTCATATCATCACTTAAGAAAGTAGGTCAACTAACCATGGAATTGTTTGAAAGATGAATGTGGTTGTTAATTATTAAGTCATCCTTATATTTAACCTATGCATGCCTTAAATGATAAAACATTATTGATAAAATTTGACCGTTCATTAAGACGCCACTAATTGATTTAGTGAGGGGAAATAAATGGTGGTGGGTAAGTCTTTTGGCCACAACATGGCACTACAAACATTAATATCAATGAATTCCTCAAACTTGGCAAAACTTCTTCAAGAAGCTACCATTGCATGTTGATTAGGGTTTCATTTGGTTGATTTGGGATTTTTTAGCTCAAGCTCTTCGAGATCTACATGGGAGGATAGATGGATGATTGGAGGTGAAGATAATAATGAACTTTGCTAATTTTAGATTTGGGTTTGTGATTTAATGGGTGTTCTTGAATTTGTGTGAACCTAAATATAATAAAAGGGTTTTATAGGTTCAAGTATTTGAGTTGATGGAATGATTTCTTTTGTTGAATCCTATGAACAAAGGTCTCCATTTTTTTGCTTTTGAAAAGGAAGCTCCTAGATAAGAAGGCATGGATACATCTCTTTGTACTTCATTATTTTATTTCAAAATAAGTGGATTAACATTTGGGTGATTGTTAAAAAAGGTATTTCATGTTAGCTATGGATTTATAAATATTTTAATAATAGGATTTTAGTATGGTTTTCTTCTTTAATGGGGTACTTGATTGTGCATTTGAAGTTGTTTGTATTTTTTATGTTCTTCCTTTCTTGTGTTCACCATATGGATTTTTGTGGTATGGGTATTGTAATAATAAATTAGATCTGATTACCTAAGAAAACCCTTATGGAGACAGTTGTGTCGAATATTTGATGGTTTTATCTGATTAGATAAGTTAGCATTGTGAACAAATAAGGGGTATATCCTGACATCTCAAGTTAATGGGATTTTTTTTCATGGTTATTAATTGTTTCAATCTTTGGCCTATGCATGAGTTTATTAATCTTCTGCATATGGACCCAATACTTGGTTTTTAATTTTAGGTAAGGTTTTTGAACACGAAACCGGGTTGTGCTTCAAATGCTTTATTTTTTTAATGAACTCCCGAGCTTGAAACATAATTGTTGGTTTGAGTTGTGACACTCAACATTGGAAATAGTTTACAACCCATTTGGTGTTATGGGTGTCTTATTTTGTGTTTCTAATTTTTGATGGCTATTTTTGGCCACTGCATAGGATCACTATTCCTTCGAATAGGGAAAAAAACCATACTAAATATATGGATGGATCTTGTAGTACCAAACCCATAGTTTTACATTAAGATCATTGTGTTTTTATTGAGCTCGAACCTAAGTGGTTATTTTTATCTCTGAATCACAGCACCCTATGGGTTACACAAGTGTGTGTGCTTGAACTCATAGTGTGATTGGATAACATGGGTAATATATCCAAGTTGTGGGAATTTCTACTTGAGATAGACCTCCAGAGAAAGTTGGTTCTTACTCCTAAACTACCTGCCATAATCTACTCTAATGCAGGAAAAACTTATCTAATCCTAATCTAATTTTCCAAGGGACTAGGGAGACAAAGTGCATGAAAAAAATCCTACACTAAAGCGGGTGGTACACCAGAAAAGGAGCATGTGAGTATAGTCTTCCAATGTGTGAAAAGTAGAAGCAAAGTGCATATTAGAAGGGGGTGATAAAAGTTTCTCCACAATCTAGTAAATAAATTCAAAACAATATTCCATACATGCATAATAAAAATGAATCCCTACAGGAGTATAAGATAGGCACAATATATTTATAATGATATTGAAGGGGCAGGCGGAATACAAACAAACACAACAGGGGAAGATACATCCACAAACTTGCATCTATTGCTTCATAGATATGCACAATCCAATATATTACAAGATAAGGGTTAGGATCACCATGCAAGAAGTCCACTACAAGGGCATGCAACATATTGGTTTCACAAAACAATTTTTTTAAAAATTTGTTATTCAAAAACTATCTCCCTTTACAATGAGCTCAACACTCCAATTTATAGAATTTGAGAAGAGAGAGAGAGGGAAAATGAAACTTCTGAAATTTGTCCTTCAACCACTTGCAAAAGGTAGTAAATGTAGTGAAATGATTTTTTGTTTCTTGTAAAAATATCCCCATAATTTACCATAACTTGCAACAATGAAATATGTCAGCCCATACTTCTCTGAATGCGTCCCAACCACCACTAGAATCATTGTTATGAACTGGGAATGTTTTCTACAAAACATCCATTGATTCCTCATCAAAATTCTATATTTCTTGATTTATGTGCCGTTGAGATCGGAACCACTATTACAATGGTACTAATTTTGTGTGTTTTCATTGAGAAATGCAAAATTTATGACCTTTTGAGTTTGGGCAGCTATTTTTGGTCTGCCAGGCATTTCTGTCATTTAACAGGATTGGGCATTTAATTTATCATATTTGGAGATGTTTCCTTTATTTTAAAATATACACCCTCCTTAAAATTAATAAATATTTTTTTTTTGGCATAAAGGATGTCCTTCTCATTCCAAAAAGTCAAATTTTGTGGAAAATTGGAGCTCGGGGTCAAAAGTTATGGCCATTTGATGTTTGGGGGTCTGACATTGAATATTCCTTTGTATGGGGCTATTTTGGTGAAATCAGGTCTAGGCATCCCAGATGTCCCTTGTGTGACTTGGTCTGAAAACCTCCACTTCATCTGCGTCACACTTGAGCCGCTTTGCAAATCAGACAAGTTAGCTTTTTGGTCCTTAGTTATCCTGCGCGTCCCGACATTGACCGGGCTATCGGGCCGTTGACCTCCACTCCAACCACATCCCTTTATGATCGGCCATTTCAGCATTTTTGTGAACTTGTGTCCTAATGTCCTGTGGACTACTCGAGCCATAAATATCTGACTTCACTTATTCCCTCTTCCTACGGTGATTTCGGCCATGCGGGTCCCATGCGTCTCGACATCCCGTGGGACCGTCTGGGACAAAAATATCTGACTTAACTGATTTTCACTATTTTCAGCCATTTCGATAAAATTAGATATTCCGGGTCCTGACTCTCCCAAATTAAACCTATGCAGCTTGGGATGAAAATATCTGATTTTTCCGCATTTCACTAGAACATGCCAATTTTTTTTAGATTTTCTCAAAATTTTCTAACTTTTTGAAAATTTTCCTTGGATGGGGGTTTAGAGAAGAGCCAAAGGGACCTTCAAAACCTGATTTTTGGGCCTTGAACCAATTTTACTTTCTCCAGCATGAGGAAATTATGCAATTTATCCAAATTACCGTGAGGGGTTAATTTTGGAATAGCAGTATTTATAGTACTTAGGGCATATTGAAAAACATATAAAAGGTTGAACAATGCCACACCATTTCAGTTAGTGTTTGGTGTAGAAGCAATTATTCCTAAGGAATTTATGTTACCATCTTTGTGTATTGTGCACTTTGGAGGTCTAGCTGATGAGTAAGCATTAGAAGAAAAAGAATCAAAAGTTAATCAAGTTGGATGAGCATCGAGAAATAGCACATTGGAGTCAAAAATAAGAAAAGGCCAGTCAGAAATCATGGCACGACATGAACATCAGGGATAAAAGGCTTGAGATAGGGACAGATGGTGCTCCTTTATGATTCTAAGTTTTTGCACCATCTAGGTAATCTCAAAGTACATTGGTTGGGGTTGTATGTTATCACTCACATACTTGAAATGGGCACCTGTTCAGTTAGAGGCACTTGATGGAATACAGTTACTTGGTTACTTCAATGAGAGTAGGATAAAGCCCTACTATAAATAAGTCTTCTTGGTGTTTGTAATAAGGCAGTCTTTCCATTTAGATTAGGTTTTCAATTTTGAATTTACTTAATGTATTTCCTTCTTTGTCATTATGCTTTGTCAATTTAGTTGGTGTTTTTGTGTAATAAAGCGCGTTTACGTGCTAGAAGCTAATTCTTATTTTGAAGAATTTTTATGTGCAGAGGACTGCACATACCCTTAGTGTGGGGTAGGTTATTGATATTCTAGGTACAAGACTAATGAAAATAAGTACACATGAAAGGAACTAACTGCTATAGGTGCTATTCAAGTTAGAGAATTGAAAAAAGGAGATTGCTTCTGGAAATGCAGGACCATAGGTGGAGAGGAATGAAGAAACAAGTATAACACGAGGTAAGTAGAGGCCATGGGAACTACCAAGGGAAAGCGCATTTCAGTGGTGTAGGGTACTCAGGTGCATGGAGGTATGCTGAAGAGAAGTCTATGGCTAGATAGTAGGAAGGCATGCACTAGAAGGTTATAGCTTGGGCGTCGAAGATGTACTGCACGTGAAAGAATGAAAATGGTCAATTAATGAGAGGATTGTTGGTAGGTGAAGGAGTAATAAATGCACTAAATTTTTGAAATTATATATAAGGATGGGATGCGAGTTCATTTTTACCATTACAATTAAGATAATTTGAAAAGAGCCTAAGTGTGAATGAGATGCCGAGAAATTGTGTTGAGGTGTGAAGAGTGTGAAACCAGACATGGAGAGAAGGTTTGTGCATCGCAGAGGAAAGCTTACATTCCCATCAGTGAAAGGGTTTGAGTGAAGAAGACACGTTACAAATGAGCTAGGTCACGTAATTTCAACTAGGGCATGAAGATTTGAAACTAGGGTTTTCAACTTGCTTGATTACAAAGGGAAGAAAAGAGATTATTTTTTAGATGACACTGAAGAAAGCACCCACAATAGGAGTAAAAGGGAAGAAGAAGGTCAAAGTGGAAGAATGAAATTACTCCCTGAGAGTAATTTCTTAGAAATGCAGTATCTAGAGGGCATGATTATGGGACAAGAATGGGATTCCCACATCTATCAATGTAAAATCAGCTGATTACAACCATCAAACATCAGATAATAAGAAGGATCTCGATGTGTTATTAAGCACAAAAATGAACAAGTGCACAACAAGAAGATATGCTAGTGTATGATGATGCTTGGTGAAAAGTTATTAAAGAAAATTGGAGTCTACCAGTTGTACGAGCTGCCATACTTTGGAAAGTATGAACCATTGTATTGGTGGTTGATGAGAAGAGTCCATGAGGACTTCTTCTACTTCACCAGACAGAGGTAAGAATCATAACTACCTTTGATTTCAACAATAACAGACTAAGGGCTTCAACTAGCAGATCTAGAAAGCAGATTTAACTGATAAGGCCGCAATCCTATGGAGACAAGAAGGAGTTGGGGTATACCAAAGGTCTGCATGGCATGGAAATTTA
Source organism: Taxus chinensis (assembly GCA_019776745.2). Taxonomy (NCBI): domain Eukaryota; kingdom Viridiplantae; phylum Streptophyta; class Pinopsida; order Cupressales; family Taxaceae; genus Taxus; species Taxus chinensis. Next base: position 571,403,465 of record CM034147.1, on the reverse strand, counting down.
CATATTGAAGAAGTACCCAATAGTTCAGGTAGCTGCACACTTGGTGACAAAGTTGAATGACCAAGAAAGGTGGTCACAGGTAAACACAATGTGGTTACACGTTGCAAAGAATATGTCTGAAGGAGTGGTCTACAATATCATGTAGATCACATAGCAAAGAAAATAATTGAAGAAGTGGTGGACAAGGTGAAAGAATAATTTTTGGTGCTATTTTATTGTCTTTAGTGTTCATGGAGATTGGAGTGCCTGATGGGCCAAAAAGAGAAGATTTGGGAGTACCCCACAGAACACAAGGCTCTAGTGAAAATATTTCAAGAATACTTGTGTGAAGGATCAATGGGTAGACCATTTAAGCAGAGGGAAGAGATGTGGTATGACAGGCTCCACATGGGGTTTGAAGAAGAATGGTGCATACCCAAGGATTTTATTTTGGTGGTGGGTAAGGCAGTACATTTTGCAGTTTACCAGCATTTTTGCATCATGTGATTTACAATGAAGGACATAGGCTTAGAGCCCATGGTGCAAAATACCCTATGCCTTCACAACAAGATATCTTCAAGGCATCAGTTCACCATGTTTTCAAGATGCGTGCACCACCTAACATTCAATGAAAATAAGGTAGATTGCGAACTACCACACTCTAAGAAATAAGTATTTATATCCAGGGTGGAATGCCTACATTGAGAGGCTCATCTCAGATATTATAAGCATGAAGCCTGTAAGCTTGGTAGTTGGGGACACCAGAGCAGCATTTGTGTACCTTCAAATCAAGCCCAAGCTAGAGAACACTAAGTATGTGGAGAATTATTTTGCTGCTCCCATAGGGCCGCCAAAAGGTAAGCATACAATGAAAATGTTTCTAGCACCTAAGCCCACAGACAATAATACAAGTAGATGATGAAGAAGAGGAGCATGAAGATAGTGGTGGTTTGGAGCACAGAGGTAGAAGGAAACCTCTAAATAGGGAAGAAGTATGAGCACATGACTACTCCCCTCATCCACAAGAGGGAGATGATGAGGACTTGGATGTAGTCCAAGGAGAGCAATGCCACTTCAAAAGAGTATTCAGGAGAACAAGGACCCAAGGTGCTACTCCACAATTAGTGCGCAGATCACCTCGAATCTCTCCACAAAAGGAGACAACTGAGAAGAAGAAGAAGGAAGATTGAATCTGAATGAGGAGGTGGAAGATTCTAAGGAAAGTGTGCCAAATTCCCCTACACCTCCAAAGAATATGGAAGAACCAAAGGAAAAAGAAATGAAGGATGGAGAAGAGGGAGAAAAGGAAGTAGATGAGACAACAACCGAGACTACTCAGGACACAATAGAACAAGCTTCTGAATCTTGAAGCCCAAGTTCCTAAGGAGATCTAAGAATCAAAGAGAACAAGTAGGGAATATGTTCCACCAGTCATGGGCTATGCTGAGGACATAGGTAAAATTTTCTGCACCCATTTTCAAAGCACAATGACACAAAAGGAGTTATATGGCTGGGAGTTGATGGATGAAGATATGAAAACCATGCAACACAAGGAAGTAATTGTCATGGTCGATGCACACACACATGGATGAACAAGAACTTTGATGTGTGTGAGGAGTCATGCATATCAAGGAGGTTGAAGAAGACACCTCAGGCTAGACACATAACATTCAAGCCTACTGTTATGTCAGATGAACAAGTGAGCAATGCCTTGGTGAAAGTCTCGACAGAGGTGGTAAATGGAAGGAATATGGATAAGGCTGCAACAATTAGGGTGCTACGAGAGGAATATCAAGACTAAGGATGTAGGAAATAGCGTGCCTAAAGCAAAAGAAATACTTGGCATAAAAGAAGAATGTTGTTTTTATCAGCATGACAGAGGAAGTTGGGGACAATATCATGAAAGCAATGCCACATTTAGAGCCAAAGGTACCCAAAAAATTTCCTTTAGCAATGCATTATGTAAGTACCTTGGTGGACTTAGTGCTTGAAAATGAACCTCTGTACATGCCAGCGCCAAAGGATCCAGCACAGGAAGCAGAGCCGGGAAAAGGCTTCAATGATGTGGAAGATTGCATCATATGAGGGGTTGCTTTAGAGCTTGTAGGAGGAATTAAAGAAGGCAGATCAAGTGTTGAATATTTGTACAGTGCCAGAAGTCCATTATAAGAGACCAGGACCATTTTAGAAGACAATGAAGTCCTTGAAGGCCATGAAAGATGAAACATTGGGCCACGCATATAATGATTAGCGCTTGTCAATAAGAAGTGTGAGGCCCTTACGGAAACAAGATCAAGAACCACACAAGGAAAGGATGGATGAGCTTGGGAAACTCATCGTACGTAAAAGATGGACTTATTAGAAGGAAGGATGACTACAATGTCCAACATTGTGTTGGTCTTGTAGAATGAGAAAGGAGAGATTGCAAAAGATGAGTTAGATTCAATTGCAGTGGATATCCCAGAAAAGGTAGAAGCCATGCTCAATGATTGACAAACTTTAGAGGTGGAAATAAAAGAAGAATATCTAGATTTGATTCTTTAGGTTGAAGTAGAAGATACTGCAGGGTATCACAGAAATTCTTAGATTCATCAAAATTTTGATATTCTGCTATTCAAATTCTTTGATTCAGTTTGGAGACAAGTACCATGATTCATAGGGTGGAAATGTTGACAATGTTAGTTGATGGGGCACGCTATGTTGAATCTCTTAAAGTCTGACAGCTTAGTCGTGAGAGCTTCCAACAAGTTGGAAAGGATGGAACGTACCTGAAAAGAAATAAGATTTGCAGAACTAGTTTAAAGCATTTCGGGTCATGAATGGTTTGGATGTATTGAGGTTGTAGTACTAGCATGTGGGGCCGAAAAAACAAAGTCAAATACTCAGTGCGACGGACATTGGATATTTTCCTAGATGGCTATCAATTCATAGTTTAAGCACTTTGTTGGTATATGAGGGACGTGATAAAGCTAAATCTATTACTGGAAGTTAAAAATCTAAAAGTTTTAGGTTCATCTCATTTAGGACACACAATAAGCATGCGTGTGGACTAATCGTAACGATGCGTACCTAAAGATAACATGTGACCTATTTTGGGATCAGTAACGTGGTGATTTTGGCAAGTCCGAGACAGGTCTGGATAAATATGTACGTGAACTACGCGTCGGGACAGCGAATAAGGGTGATGTGGCCGAATAAGTTAGATGAGGTTATTCTTCCAATTCTGGCACACATGAAGGGATAATTGTTATTATAAGGACAGATGCTCGGAATCAAAAGTGATGCCTATGGGTTGCGGAAATCTGAACCAGTGCTGGTGCGCTATGAAATCACAATGACCTGTGAACTTCAAACGGCCATAACATGAGCTCTGGATCTCCAAGTTATGGGACTTGCACAAGATAGGACTTGGTCTGGAATGAGAACGATGGTGCTTAGGCCTAAACTACCTGCCATTTATTGGGATTTGTAACAAGGGTAAAAATATCTAGCATAAAAGAACCATATCTAAGGGACTCCAGTCAGTTAATGCGAATTCCCGTCAAATGAAAGAAAACGCCTGCCAGACTAAAATAGCGGTGATACACCAGAACTCAGAAGGCTATGAAAATAGCATTTCTCAACATGGGTGAAAGAAGAGTAACAAAGTTCATACTAGAAGGGGTGATAATAGTGGCTCCGAGCATCCAGAAATGTATTCACAAAAAATCAATAAATTCTGAGATTTGATATAGAGTATAAGGTAGGGATAAGATTTTGTAATAACGTGGAAAGGGTTCATAACAATGTTTTATTTGGTCAGTTGGGAAGTGCAATTAAGAGGCATGGTCATCATTCCTTCTTTGCTACAGCAATATTTGTCTGGGACAGTGTTGGATGGGGGATCCTTTTGTAAGTAATATACAATAATTTGCACTCCATTTAATGCCTCACTTACAAGTGGTTGATAGGACATATTTTGCTGATTTCTATTTTCCCCTTCAAAAGATGTCATATATCTTCCCAATTTGCCTATAAATTTTGAGTGTTGGGCTCATTGTAAAGAGGAAGGGTAGTTTTGTAGCAAAGCTCTAAAAAGGTGACTTACCACGGTGAAGCCAATGTGCTGCAATGCCATTGTTGATGGACTCCTTTCATGGTGATCCAGGCCCCTTATCTTGTAACCGATTGAACTGTGCATATCAGTAAGCAATAAAATACAAGTTTGTGGATGCATCTTCCCCTGCTGTGTTTTCTGGCATTCTTCTTGCACCTTCGAACCTTCATCAGAAGTCTATATTGTGTATATTATTTATTAAGCATTGCAATTGGATCCATTATTATTGTGCCAATGTTGTGCATTGATTTTTGTAGAAATGCATTTTCCTAGATTTTGGAGAACTGTCATCACACCCCTTCTAGGTGTGCAACTTTACTTCTGTATCTTACACATTGGAAGAATACTCTCACACTACCCCCTCCTTTTTCTTGTGTATCACCGTTGTAGTGTAGGATTTCATTTTATGGCATTCTCTCTCTCTGGTCCCTTAGAAATTTAGGTTAGAATAGTTAAATTTCCCCTGCATTAGAGTAGATTGTGGCAAGTAGTTTAGGAGCAAGAACCAGCTTTCTCTGGAGGTCTATCTCAAGTAGCAAGTCCCAAAACTTGGAGATAGTACCCATGTTATCCAATCACACTGTGAGTTCAAGTATATGCACTTGTATAAATAGAGGGGTGCTGTGATTTGGTGATAACAGATATTACAGGGTAAAGACATTCTTTTATTCATCAAAATTATTTCTATTCTTCAATTCATATTCTTTTATTCATTTTGGAGACCAAACCATTGTCCACCCTCCTGAAGAAATTCAATTTAGTGTGGGGTAATGTTGATCAGTTAAAACTACCTCACTAGTGATTTCAGCACATTAGGCCTCAGCTGGGAGGACATTCAAGACAACCTAGGATTACTACCCGAAGAATCATGATGAACCAGATTCATGACTTAGCCATTTTCATGATGAGGATATATTTTTGGAGATAACGTGTGGAGCACACAAACTGGTTGGATACTTGTGCGACACGTATTGGCTATTTTTTTAGGATCGGCTACAAATACTTTACATGGATACAGGATGAGAATAGATCTACTACTAGCAGTTAACTAAAAGTAGTCTATTAGAATAGCGCACTTGCATTGTATGGATATTTTGATAACGGCTCGTGACTAATAATAGCATGCAACCTATTTTGGGAATAGATAAGTGGTGAATGGAAAGTCCCTACCCTTATAAATATGTAGTGAACTATGTAGCATGAGAGAGACTGCTTGAGAGCTAAGATAATTTGAGATTATGCTGCCAAATCTAATGTAGCACATGAGCATATATTATTTTTATTGTAAGGAAGCTTTTGTGTAATACCTTATTTACCCATATAATGGGGGTTATTGGCTGAATCAAGGTGTTAATCATGGTTATAGTTTATCACTGCATAACGGGTTTCGCTATGATTATTGTTTGATTCATGATACTTTAAGATCTAGATCTAGTAAATTCTCTGTAGAATGTTAGATTAATTATGGATCTAAATGCTTTAATTCATTCATCATAATAACATCCCCTACAACAACAACCTTAAAGAGGGGCCTGGTACCTTTGCACACTTTAGGTGAGTACTCAGTCTAGGCTGAGTGATGTGCTAGTGCACCTGAGATTTTACTAGTGAATTATAGGATGCATGATGTGTCATAATCATGCACACTCTCTGTCATTCCTTACTAAATATCCTTCAATGCACTAATTATTTTCTATTCAAACTCAAGTATGTGGAACTTTGCCAAAAAGGCATAACGTAGTGCAGTATAATCCACCACCATCTGGTGTTTGATCATATTTTTGGTATCAGCTATGTGTGTGCCCTTCCAACGTGGTTACAAAGTTCCATAATTTCTTCTCCAGGGTAGTGATTCCCTTCATGCGCCATAGTAACTCGCACTTATGTACATGTTCTGCAACATCCTCAATGCCCTTGTAATTAGATAAGTGGAGAGATATCTCATAAAACACATGTTAATGGTGTTGTGGACCTTGTCTACCACATCCAGGACCTTTATTCCCTCCGGTGTTTCCTCCACCACCAGATCCATAGAATCTGCTAGCTCTTATCCCTCTAGATCCACCTTATCCTCCTCCCATAGTAGGTAAGGGCTCTAAACCAATTTCACCCTATAAACCCACCATTGCACTAAACTACATGCCGATAGTATGTGATACCGAACCACACCCTTATGTGTATCATGTGTCACTTCTAGACATGATACTTAAACCTTGTGAACCCACACCTTACCTAAAGGATGTGCTAGACAAAATACCTCCAAACATCATAAATGTATGTGATGTAATAGATGTACTGAATGAAAAATTACATCTACTAGGTGTCACTCAACTACCAATGCCGATACCAACTCGATTGTGAAAAATTATGTCAAGAAATGGAAAACTAGGTGCAAGGGTCTATTCACCATGTGGGTTAAGATATGTGCCTATGTCTCTCCTCATTTCTTCATATGATGAGATCTCTCCAAAATTTGAGGGGGTTTCTCTTCCGTGCTTGCTAAGACGAGGTAGCTCAGACTGCCCAGGTTCCACGTCCTCTGTGTGAATGTCAAATCCTTCCCGCAATGTCTTCCTTTATAAATCTGTCACTCATGCAGCTTCACGTTGTCTTGCTAACTCCCTCTCCTGAGATTCATTATACTTGATCTGCCTCTCCTCTTTCTCCATTTCCGCTGCAAGGTCTGACATCCTCTACCACGTCAGCTTCCGCACCCCACGCCTAGAATGAGTTTAGCCAACCATGGGAAAGGCTTCCAAACTCAAATTAATAACTAGGATCTTGATAGCCAGTGGAATGGAATGCAATAATGATCCTATAGGATCCCTCAAGAACCAAAACTCAACAATCTCTGGGTAAGAATACATAGAAATAACATATTCCAAAGGTATAACTAGTCAGCACTCTACTCCATCAGTGATCAACAACACAAGTATAGGTTAGATTAGCATCATGTAGCCTCTAATATTCATCTTGGGTCTATACATGAGGTCTATAGTACCAACTTGACCTAGATGCATATGCTGAGAGCCATTCATATAACTCTAGTGGGAAATAGTAGAAGAATGTCGATCATAGAGTTCGTGATACAGGTTCTCCACCACCCATTTTTTTTCATCAAACACAAATCCAATATTGAACCTCTGAGAAAACTCATCCTCTATGCTTTTAGGCTAGGTATCAATGCTATCCAGGTTTAGATTCTCCATCATCACATATCATTCTCATAATATATTTAGAAGAGGTCCCGACAATAGAAACAAAATAGATTCTTTGTTTACCCATAACTTCTCTTCAAAACCTAAGCATGTTTGCATATCACCAAGCTTGACAAGGAGCTCACCCAAGGCACGTGCAGGTGTAGAGCCCCTCCTTTATATGATCTTTATGAGAATTTTCTCCATTAACAAAAAGGTTTTTGCACAGATTGAAACTAGTTACATTCATTGTTATAATTCAGATCAAGAGCTATATCTAGGTTTAGGAGCACCACATATAGAAGTAAAATTATCACATTACACCATTATCATAGATAAACCCTAAATAGTATCAAGAACAAAAAGGTTTGAATTCATAAAAAATAAATAAAATACATACAATAAGACCCACAAGACCCATAACACAGATGTTTAGAACCACTCCATTTTATTAATTCCTCAACATACTAAATCCAAATACTTTAAGGTATACATGAATAGAGGTAATACAACAGATTCTTAACATGATCTCTATAGTAACTTCATTACAGGGATTCTAATCACCTCTTACACTCTTTTCTCCTCCCCCCCTCATTCAAACGCATCCTCTATCTCTTTCTACTCTACTTGCACCAACCTTATGCCTTTTCCAATTCATCATTACAAGGGAAGGGGCCGTAGGAATCCTCCATAACTGCCTAAACACCATTACTCATGAACATGCTAAATGTCATCTTGCCTTTTCCCAACCGAGTATCCTTAGCATGCAAGTGTTACCTATCTATAAATAACTCCACCTTTTTATCCTCTTATCCTTTTATGACAACCGTAATGATACCCAAGAATATTCATTACTTAAGTTGTAAGGCTTCATATCTTAACCTTATCCAAGCTGAATCTTGTTTCTTTTCCATGAGCTCTTCAAATGTGACTTTGATCAAGGCTCAAAAGTGACTAAGTCCATAAAATTTCTTTCCTAAGTGTGAGCCTTCACACATCCCCAAAGGTTACTTTTGTGTGTGCCTTCATGCCCTATTCCTATGCATCACGACCCTTTGTAACTCAGGTAATTTATCATTTTAAGGGCTCAACATATATCATGGGTCTTAGATTTTCCTTGTGAAGGAGTTCCCTTTGGAGGAATGAAAATGATCTCAATTGGAGGATCTGACAGTTTTGTGGTTGGTATTGGTGGAGGAAGTAAATTATGTTTGATGAGACCTAAGGAATGTGAAGATTTTTTTGATGTGGGGATGTTGGATTTTTTTTGGATGAGATGGGGACATCATTTAAAGTTATTATGAGTTAGAGTGATTTTAAAAACTCTTCAAATGATGATAATGATGTGGCGGGAGAAGATGGTGTAGATGTGGTCACAATAGTTGATGTGATAAGTGAAGGTAAAACTAAAGAAAGAGGTAATGAGATTGATTCTAAGGATAATATAATAGGTAAGGGGGAATATATGTGGTTGGAGTAATAGGTATGATCAAACATGATGGAGTGGATGTGACATGTGATAAAGTACATATAGGTGTAGAATCAATGGTAGATCTAAATATAGATGTAGATATGATTGGTTTAGGTATGGGGATGATTGTTGCTAGAATTATAGATATAGGGACAATTTCCAAAGAACAAGTAGGCATAATAGTTGGTGAAGTAGGTGGAGTTGTGGATGGGGTAAGATATTGTTCAGTGGTGTTGATAATGTTGATGGTGTTAATGGTGTGTACATTGGGTGCTTGAGATTTAGGAGTTGTTCCATTTGTTGGTGTATGATTGGGAAATGGTTTTCTAAAGAAATAAAGTGGTTGATTTGGAGGTGCATTGGGGTTATCCACTTGAAGGTCACCTTAGTGAATGAGTTTTTAGATAGGATCCTTGAAGGTTCAACACCTTTCTGTATCATGTCTGTGAACTTGGTGGTATTTACAATAGTGGTACTCACAATACTACCCATTTTTCGGTCTTGTTTCACCAAATGGTTGAATGGGGGAAGAATGATGAGATGGACCTCCATCAACTTGATTAATATTGAACTATATGTTTCTCCAAAAGGAGTGTAGTTAGGTGGTGGTCTAGGAGATTTTTTGTTGAGGCCATGTGCTAGAGGTGGGTGCGAAAGAACATTTAACCACCACAGTATAGGCCACACTCTTGGATTTGTCATCATGTGTAGATGGTTTAGTAAAATAGATTTTTGGGTTGTTTTATTTAATTTTAAGTTAGCCTTTCTCAAAGGCACAAGTCTCAAGTTTACAAGCCATAGTGAAGGATTCTTCAAATGTTTGAAATGATTGGATTTGTAAGGTGGATGAGATATGATTCACACAAGAGCATGAGAATAAATCAATAATATTTGTATGTGGAATAGAGAATGATATTTGATTTATGATTCCATTTAATCATGCGAAAAAGTCTGTGATAGAATTGTCATTGAATGTTTGAATGGCGTATAGGTCTATAATGGTGATCTTACGTGTAATGTTGATTGAGAAGTGCTCTAAGAAGAGCCGTGAAAGATGGGTAAATGAGAACAATGAGTGTTGGGGGTTTCCATTGGACCAGTCAAATGTGTGACTGGCTAAGGAAATAGGGAAAGTGAGAAGCATGAGGTCTTGGTCATGGACAATAAGATATCATGCATGCCTAAACACACAAAGGTTTTGTTGTGGATCTTCCTTATTGTTAAATTTTGTGTATTTAGGAAGCTCCCAATGAGGAGGATAATTTTTTATTGGGATTGAGGGATGGATGGTTTTGTTGAAAAAAATTTCATAAGATAATGTGACCTTAGGTCCCAAGGTTGTAGCCTCAAGACTATCCAACCTATTCATCAAGACATGGATGGGATCATTTGAAGTTGGATGATATTGTGAATATGTGACATGGGAAGTAGCTTGATAAGGTTATTGGTGTACTTGTGGATGTGTGGGTGTTTGAGGAATTTATTGATGTGGAGGAATATAGGCCATTGGTTTAGATTATATGGGTTGTTGCAATAGCTGATGTTTAGAAATGGGATGTAGTGTGATTGTTGAGATTGGGTTGGTTTTTGAGGCATATGATGAGTAGGGATATAGGTGATGATATATTGAGATTTTTGAAGGGGTGGATTAGACAACATGCAATGGTAGGAAATCCTATGAGGAGGTTGGGAAGTGATGAAATTTTCATGAATTTGGGACGTGATGGGTAAAGATTGATTATGTTGTTCGGATATGATGGGGACACTAGGGGTGATAGTGGCCTAAGAGGTGATAGGAATGGAGGTTGTGATAGTTGTGTTAATGGGAGTTAGATTATGAGGGATGGGTGTGATTAGTTGGGTTTCTTGGTGAGGTCGAGGATTGGTAAAAGAGGATGGATAAAGCTCATGTCGGGCCATAGTAAGCTCATTCATGGATCAAGGCAAAAATGCCACAATTTGTGAAGAGAGAACTTGGGTTGTTTCGGGATTAGAGTTATAGCCATAGATTTTTTAGAGAGGTGACCCATCCATAAGAAGTTGGGTTGGCTTCCTAGGAAGTAAATCATGGATGGATATGGTATTGGCATCAAGAATCTCTTGGAACTTGACACTACCATGAGGGATAATTGAAAGCCCAAAAGCTTCAATCGATGTAGCAGATGGAGGAGTGGTCTACCTAGATGGGATGGATTGATTATGTAAGAAAGGATTTGTTTCCTCATAAGTGGTAGTTTAAACAATATGTCCTTGATGAGACACATTGGTGATCAAAGGTTGGGTGACCATGAAAGAGGTAACCATAGGCATGGATGAGAAAATGGCTACAGTGGAAGTCAATTGGGATGACATGATGGGATTGTTGGATGAAATATTTTGTTCCATTTTCCTAGCTAGATAACATGTAATAACAGGCATGAAAAAAACAAGAAAATAATTATTACACTAATTAAGACAAACAAGTCAAGCATGTAATGTTTTATTTATCTTGATTGATTTAAGAGATGTGGAAAATAAACAGGGAAATGGATAATGAAGGTACCTAAGAAATGGAAATATAATATTGTTTTTAGGTAGTTTTGGATGGGAAGTCCTTGATATAATCAAAGGTACATGAGGCCCGAATCGGTGAAGGATTTATAATGTAACCAGAACACGGTGGTAGATTTCCTATTGGGATACAAAATCCCAATCAATACACCAAGTAGGGAATGCATCAATGTGTTGATTAATGTGTTAGTTTGGTCATGTTTAATAGAATGTGAAATTCAATCAATTAAACCCCTACTTATACTAGATTTATAAGGAAGGATGCAAGAGGTTTTTTGTAAGCCCAAAACCAAATATGAAAAATTGATGAGAAAGATCACACAAGGAATGGAAAATGTGATGCAAAAAGGATAAAATAAGACAAAAATAAGAATACCTACTGAAAGATTTTATTTTTTATGTGATATTAAAGACGAAGCAAGTGAGGATAAATATCTAAAAAACAAACATGAAAAAGCAAAAACAAATCGTTTACTTGCAATGTTAGTGGGAAATAGAAGAAATATGATAAAAAATTAAATGACATAAAGTGCAAGAGACTCACCTAAAATGGTCATCCAATCGGACGTGCCAAAATTTTGATCAAATTTTCTCTTTCTTATCCAGATTAACTAAATAGATACTAAAGAAAAATAAACAACTCCAAAATGTAAGGGTTTAAGGCACCTTGATGTATGATGGGTGCAAATGGATAGGCACAAAATAGATGACCACCCTTCAAATCTAATGATCCTACAAAAAAAATGAAACTAAGAGGAAAATGGATTAGATTGTAGATGGGGGGTTTCTCGACAAATCTGGTTCCAAGAAGTGTTAACTTCCTTATCGGATATCAACCCCCATGTTTGATAAAGTAGGATAAAATTAATGATTAAAAAAATGAATAACATGCAGAAACTTAAACTAAACAAAATATGGAAATTACATAAATGGATGGAAAGTGTAGATCTAGTCTAAATAAACACAAATTAAATTGTACTTGGTTGGGTCAATGGTGACCCAGGATGTAGAGGGCATGTTAATGGAGACCTGAGTGAATGGATCTAGAAAACAAGATGAAAATTCAGATCTTGAAGGATCAGAATGTAGATTAGATGATAACAGAGGAGTGATAATACTGACAGGAACCTATAGAGGAATATCTGAGAAAAGGAAACAAAAAGGATGCAAAAAATATAGATTTGGATGTATTGTATGGCTAGAAAGATATAGGTCAATAGTGAATTAGTTGAATTGGTGGTGAACAGAGATAGGTAGAAAAAATTTGGACTAATAGAGAAATAAAGTAATGGATCTAAGAACTGGAAACAATAACAGAATAGGGAAACACACTGATTAGGTGAAAAAATAGGGCTAGGTCGAAAATGACCTAACATAAGTGATAATGATTGGGAAAGTGTTGAACAAGGACAACGATGGATGATTTGGATGGACAACCTACAAACATAACAACTAAGTGAAGAAGCTAGATCTAAAACTTAGATAGAAGCTGAACCTGCAAAACATTAGTGACTAGAAAATAAGAGTAATGATAAGCAATGATGGCATAAATCACTGTAAGTTCAAGATAACCCCCCAAATTCTCTATAAGTGATGCAAATAAGCTCCAAGGTATTCAAAGAAGGATACAACAACTGCAAGAAATCTTAGGCTCAAAGATAGGATCGCAAAAATTCAAAAGAATTCTGATTATGCCTTCCTTTTTGCAGAGAGGTAAATGTTTCTTTATAGGTTCAACGATGACCCGAGCGGGTTACTGCTAACTATGGGGAACTTTCCATTTAGGTGGTGAGAGAATTATTTATTTGAGTGATAGGTATTTTATGGATTACGATGAGTGTTTCAAAGAACTTAGGCAAGTCAGGGTTTCCTTGGGAAGTGATATGGGTAAGTGGGGGATAAAAATAGATTAAATAAAAGTTAGGAATAACCTAGAGATAATGAACTAGGGAGTTTAGGGGTAATAAAAAACCTAGAGAAGGGAAATTAGGAATAATTAAATAATGAGATGAGAGTTAGGAGATAATGTTAGGCTTATGTTAGTGTTAACATTATTTGTAATTAGTTTATTATTCTATTATGATTTGTTTAGAAATAGCTTATAATTATAATAATCATTATATGGTTTGTAAGTGAAGTTGCTAAAATAACTTCATGTTTTTATTGAGTTGTTATATGAGGTTTCCTATTTTATAGTAAACTCTCCTTCTATTTATTTTCCATATATCTAGTTGAATAGTAATAAGATCATGCTTTTATGGTATTAATCTTGTTTAAGCTCCTGCATTTTTTTATCAGTGGGATCATAGCGAATCTGATCCTTAGCCAAGGGCATTGTTTTATTCTAAGTGGATTTTTGGAAAAGGAATATAATGGAGGAAGATATAAGTTGAAAGTTTTTTCAAGATCACTTTGGTTTTCCCAAAGTTGTGTCTTTGACAAGTGCATGTGGTTCATCCTTTTATTGATGCAAAAATTCTATAGAAGTATTTTAGTTTTTCATTTCGATGGCTTCCTTGATTTTTCTGTATCTATTTTCATAGACATGTGAATGTTTTCTCCTTAATGCAAGGTTGTTTAGTCTCTTGGGTCATGTTCTGATAGGCTTGACTAATAATCATGCACATGAGGTATTACAATATTCACATTAATTTATACTTAGCCACGTTTCAAGATTTGCATACATCAGATTTATTCTTCATTGATTTCTTTCCCTTGCTATGGTTTTGCAATGGCATTGAAACTACATTACGCTTGGATCGGATCATTTAGCATTCATTGCAAACCCAAAAGTATTACATGCACTCCATACGATCCCATTCGTGTATCACGTTGGCTGCGAAGCTGGGTTGGTTTTGGATTTGTCTCTTTCAAGTGGATATTAGACCATTCAGACAAATATTATTGTTCGGTATGCAATCCATCTAGCTATATATTCCAAGTCGACCTTGAAGCTGAATTTTACATCATTTACCATAAATCTCAGGGGGAAATTTCACAAGCTATAAAAATCTATTATTGGCTCTACATGGCATGTTCCTAGAGTGACTGCTAAAGAATGGTCAATGCTGAAATATTTGATGGTCCTAAAGTTAATCATTCATAATAGAGATGTCTGATGCATGGAGGATCATTGGTGTGTAATAAAATTGAATCTGAGTGTAAACTATTTTTTTCTTTTCTTTTTCATTACATGGAGATATCAATTTTTCTTTATTATACAAGTGAATGCAATAGAAGATGAATGAAGTCATATATATTGTTGAACAAGTGGAATTCCAAATTGTAAAATTCTATCAATCTTTGTAATTATTTTTACCCCATAAAACAAATTGATCCTGGGCCACTTGTATTTGTTCAACGTATTTTTTTGTGAAATCTTGCAAAAATGGAGAAGTTAAGTCTGGTTGAGAAGTTCGAAGGATGATATTTTCATACATGGAGAATCCAAATGCAACTGACTTTGATTGAGAAGGATTTGTGGGATGTGGTTAAACCTAATACTACAATACCAACAAATGCAACGGATCTCTCAAAGTGGACTGTTAAGGATCAAAAGGCCCTGGGAACCTATGGTCTCAGTCTATCTAAAGATTATCTACACCATGTGGACTTTAAGTCCAAAAAGTCTGCAAAGGAGATTTGGGAGACTTTAAATAAGATTTTTAGATCTGAAGTAGAAAGTGCCAAGATGACTCTGAAGAAAAAATTATATGGACTAAAGATGAACGAAGGTGAAAAAATGGCAGATCATATAAGAAAATTCCACTCTCTTCTTAATCAGCTCGCAGACATTAATGAAAAGGTAAACAATGATGATGCCAAAACAATTCTTTTGAATAGTTTCCCTAAAAAAATGTCTCATATGATTTTTGCTCTGAGAAAGCTTAACATTGGTTTAGAAGGAGTTATTTCTACTCTTCTTGATCATAATGAACCCTCCGAGCTAAAAGAGGAAGTTTTATATGTTCAAAAAAAATCTAGTTCATCATCAAAAAAGGGAAAGTACACTCCTTCAAGAGGAAATGTTAAATGTTTTTATTATAAATAATTAGGACATGTAATTTTGAATTGTAAAAAGAGGGAAAAAGATCTACTTGATGAAAAAATAGATCAAAAAGCATTTTTGGTTGAAGAAGAAACTAATTGGGATGAATATTCCAAAGATGAATCACTTTCTTGTCCTAGTGATGAGGAATAATTATGCTAAATAATTAACCTATTAGAGGTAGGAGGTAATGGAGGATGGAGAGTGATCAATGCCTCTCATCACTCACTAACGACGGGGTCGCATTCAGATTTGGTGGCAATATTTTCTATTATTTCAGTTGTGTGGTGTGTGATGAATGAGATGGTGTGTGGTTTCCTTTCCCTATATTAATTGAAATGAGGAATATGTGCATTTTAGATGCTAAGAATAGTTATATAGGAAGGCAGCTGAACTGGAGTGATCCCCTCACTACAAATATCCTTTGACCGTCATACTTCTAACATCAATTGGCTAATGAAATCTATCATTCACTAGAAGTGAAAGAATGAACTGTTGAGTTCACGTATGTAGGTGAATCGGTGGAAGTGTGATCATCTAGTATGGAGTTCACTGTGGTGAAGCAGATTGGTCATGTGCTGTAAGATCCAGATAGCAAGATCCAAGCCAATAGTATGCAGATGACCTAAACTTATGCGGAGGCATACGATTCTGGTTCTAATTATATGGTGTATTTTTTTCCATGTTCACATTAAGAGGGTGATATCGGTAAATAATGTTCACACTAAGGGGGGTGAATGTCATACTTACGTTAATGTTAACATTATTTGTAATTAATTTATTATTATATTATGAGTTGTTTAGAAACAAATCATAATTATAATAATCGTTATATGGTTTGTAAGTGAAGTTGTTAAAAGAACTTCACATTTTTAGTGAGTTGTTATAGGAGGTTTCCTATTTTATAGGAAACTCTCCTTCTATTTATTTTCCATATATCCAGTTGAATAGTAATAAGATCATGCTTTTCTGGTGTTAATCTTGTTTAAGCTCTTCCATTTTGTATCAGATAATTGATGGAAATTATTAGATTAAAATTTATAGGATAATAGGAGGGAATGGTAATAAGAATGTGAATTAATTAAGAAGGGGGGTATAGATAGGTGATCATTGTAAAATAAGAAAACACGTGCGACAAGGGTAGCAATACAAAATTCTTGTGTGTACAATAGGCATAGGAGGCCGTGGTGCAATTTTTCTACCTTGTATAAGATTATTTTTAGATGCAATTGTTATGTCATAAGCATTAGGAAGTTTCATTCCACACATTTAATGTATCATCACTGAAAGATAAAAATTCAAATCCATTAGATAATACAAAAAATCATACTCAGGAGTAAGTCTTAGCAGTTATGGAATTCTATCCTAAGTACTTTGAAATTTGTAGTTGAAATCAAAGATGAAATCTTGTGGCGCTCTCTTGATGGTAGTCAATTGTTCCACTAGTGAAAGCTGATATGATTTGTCTTAAAATTCCCTATAAAAATTCCTAGTTGATCCCACGTATAGATGGAATTTAATACCAATCCCCTCTACCACTACAATGTCTTTCCTTTGAAAGATGCTTCTAATAACCTAACCATAACATTCTCTTAAGTAACATGATAAAAATAAAATATATTGGCCACATATTTAATGTCTTCTATTTGTGTAACTTGATTTTCTCTGATGAAAATTAATATGCTCTTAAGAGAAAAATGGGATATCATCACTTCTGGAAAGTTTTAGTGGGCTTCCATCATTAAAGAGAATAAAAAATAGATTTCTTGTGATGGTCATATTGAGATACGGATTGGATATGGTGAAATTTCGAGGTAAATTCTAATTTTTTGGGATGGAGGGAGATTTATTATATGGTTTGGACCTCAAAAACCTATTTATCTTTCTTGAATTAATGATAACTAAATAAAATCAAATGAAATACCTTTTGAAGATGGTCTCATTATAAATTTTGGCTTGAAACTTGTACTGATCATATACCATGATGTGTTTTGAACTTATGGAGCCTCTAGATGTTGGATGAATGTGTATGAAAAACTGATGATTGTCAAGAATAAAATTAAATATTTAGCATAATCTTCTATCTTTGTCCCACGAGCATGCCAAAAACTAATTAAACTAAAATGTAATTACACTATCCTAATCTCATGCAAGTTTGCAGTAAATAAAATGAATAATGAAATAATGAAATAATACCCAATCAAAATAAGCTAGAAAATATGAAACCCTAATGTCAAAAGAGGGTTAAAAGGGCCTTATCTGATTCATAAAGGTTGTTGGACTGTGTCACAGTGGATACTGGGTGAAAAAAGATAGAATATCATCACATAGGAGCTCTGAAAATTGTATATCTTACAGATTTTACTGGACTGGGGTGCCTGGAGAGGGATAGGGGTGCCACTGGGTGCTCTGGTATGAGTTCTGAGCTTCTAGTATGTATAAATGGTAGGAACCTAGTTTTGATATTGTTTTTAGGTTTCTATGCTCCTTTTCTTCTTGTCGTCATTAAACTTTGTTGTAAAATTGCAATGGATAAATCACTTGGAAAACCCCAATCAAAGCATCAAAACCTTAAACAAGAAATATTCATATGAAGGGGTTGGAATTTCCTTAGCTTCCAAATTTATGGAATTATCATTGAGAGATGCACAACATGTCAAACCAAATGTATTTCTAGGTGTGTGTGTGTGTGTGTGTGTGTGTGTGTGTGTGTGTGTGTGTGTGTGTGTGTGTGTGTGTGTGTGTGTGTGTGTGTGTGTGTGTGTGTGTGTGTGTGTGTGTAATCGTTCCCTAGGTTGCTCTTGTGTCAGTCACTTTTTGTGAGTAACAAACAAGTAAGTAAATGTAGAATGTAAGTAATTTGTCTATGGAAATAATATCCTCCCCTCTTATGAAGTATGATACATATGAAATAAACTTGTGTCCCTTGTGATAGAGTTAGATGGATGCGAATGGAGATATAGATGCCTTTGATGGATGCAGCCTTAGGTGGAGATAATAGATACTTAGTTTTTGGTCCCTTATTATGATCACATAAATTTATATTTATATGATTCCTTCTCTTGAATTTCATAATTAATCCCAAAAAGGAAGACTAACAAAAAGATAATATGCTCAAACAAATAGAAATGACCCTGAAAATGTGACCAAAGTACAAAGAAGACAAGGGAACCTAGAGGGGGCGGGGGGCACCTGACACTGACATCTTGGTTGGGTGCTAGTGTCCAGGATGACAAATTTCAAAAGGTAAGAAGACATACTAAGCAATTACAAGTGCAAGAATGAAATAATAAGAAAAAAAAACAAAGAAAGGTGACCATAAACATGGGATCTATAGTACTTTTCTTTCTTAGGAATCATGCAAATAATAGTATCTGATCAAGACTAGATAATGTCTCAAAGTGCATGATGCTGTGTCTAAATTTTCTGCCACTTTATGTTGGTGAGAAAAATTCTCAGTAACATAAACTATATATATATGGTTACCTAATATCCATGTAGTTTAATGTAGAAAGCGTGCCGAGGGACTAGATAAAGCATGTAATGATAAAAAATAGGGAGTGTAGAGACTAAAGATGTAAAAGTGTAAAAGGTGATGAAAATGAAACTAGGGAAGGAATGTGTGTGTAAATGTAAATGTGTGTGATATACCTATTATTAGTATCATGTTTATGATGTTGTTCTTGTTGACTTCTTACTTCCCATACAGATGGACCTATAAAAGAGAAGAAGATCAAGTAGTCAAATATGCATGTATATGATTAAAGTGTTTTTAAAGACACATGCATGTGTGTAAAAATCATGTAAGGAAGTATGTAAAATAAAATGCTAAAAATGTGAAAAAGGAACATGTGCATTTGATCCGTGATAAGAAAAGAGTGAAGAAATGAGCCTGTAAATTTCGAGGAAGTGCAAGTTTTTTGGGAGATCTCAAGCCACTTGCCAAAGAATCAGAGGGTGGAAAGTATAATTTATCCTCCAACCTTTAACCACTTCCTAAAACTATACAAATATTTGTACTATCTAGTTTTTTGGGTGACTCGATGCCAATGTAATGGAATAAGTGTAGGGAGAAAATACCTAGTGTCTTCCTCCCACCTTTAACTATTTCCCATTATATGGAACACTACTACAAATGATGTGTACTAATGCATGTGCTAAGGATAAAATTCCCTGTTAAATTTGTTGTGTATGAGTTTTGTAGACTGTGTTAAACCTAATCGCTATGTAACTGACCCCTGGTTATAGGTGCTCCAAGAAAGGCATCTCTATACTAAGGACCCAAGTTTGATTTTGAGCCTTGAAATTTGTTTTATCAATCCTATGATGTGTATAAACTATTGTTCAAGGTGACTAATTTACCCAAATTATGCTCCCCCTCTTTGGAGACACATATAACTTTGTAGAAGGAGTATGTGGCCCAAAAGAGGACCAATCGCTGAAACTATTCTCTACAAGGGGAAGGTGATGTGCTTGGTATAAACCAAGGCACATGAAAACAAGTGGCTAGGAAATAAGTTTAGTACGAACAAGCATGCATGTAGAAGACAAGTGTAAGATACGAAGATAATGCATAAGAAGATAATGTAACCACCCAAGAAGATAATATAAAACATGAAGAATGGGTTACAAACATGGTACATCACTCATGATGTTGCAATAAAATAAAGGGAAAAGAAGCAAAATTCATACAAGTGTGCACACAATACAAAGGGAAACACCCGCATACAATGGAAAATAATGACAAACAAGTACAAATAATGTAACAAATAAACATGGAAACAAGTAGAATTGCATAACAAATGCTTCACATGAAGCACCCATTAACATGTTAGAAAGAGATAAACTATGTTAAATCATGTATAATATTATTAAGTAGTGTGCTATGAAAAAAAAAACACTTGTAATGTAAGAAAGTTGATGCCGCCAGGAGTTGTTGTGCGAATGGTACGAGGTATTACACAAAGCATCCATGCTATGTGTGATGGTCTGGTATAATATGTGATCACAACTACTTTATAATATTATACTAGTAGTGTGCTATGTCAAATCATGTATAATATTATAAAGTAGTGTTATGTGAAAGAAAGTGAAATAACATGTGTGTGTGATATATATAGTGACATACAATATATCTATCTAGCATTTCGAATAAAGTGAACATGTACAAGTAAATACAAGC
Organism: Taxus chinensis; assembly: GCA_019776745.2. NCBI lineage: Eukaryota > Viridiplantae > Streptophyta > Pinopsida > Cupressales > Taxaceae > Taxus > Taxus chinensis. The sequence continues at coordinate 571,382,942 of CM034147.1, read as the reverse complement.
AAGAGTAAATGCAACCAAGATGTAAAATATGTTTTGGATGGATGAGATGGAATGTAAAGTGAATTATAGGATCCATGTGCCCCTCAAATGGATGGAATTTTATGTGGTGAGGTTCATTTTTTTAATGCCCCCTTAGCATTCAAGAATTAACTGTAAATGAGAGTGCGTCATCAGGAAATGGTCAAACTATGTGTTATGTTAGCATGGTGTGATGAATGTGTAGTGATGATATGTAACCTAGAAATGATTTCTGAGAACATGTGATGATTTAGCCTAAAGCATATATCACATCAAGATAATGGAAGAAGTGACAATTTATCCTAAAGTGTATATCTCTAGGATTCTAGAAGAAGTAATGATGTATCATATGACGTATATCACTAATGGATGCTAGAAGAATTGATGATGTTGCATATAGCATGTATCACTAATGGAGAAATGTCACATGATAGGAATATTGAATGGTTGAATGTGTGAGTATGATGAGGTCCATTTGATTTATATACCCTCAACAGTTGAGTATGGACCGAGGGACTAAAGTGAATCATAGGGTAGTGAGTGCAACACGTATAAGTAGGTGAGTAAAAATATGTGATATGTGGTGATGCGAAATCTTCATGTGTAGTTTGTGTAATGTACGACATATGTATGTAATGCAAGATGTGTAGATGCATAACAATACATAAGATGTAAGATAATGGATGTAGGATGTATTTTTATAGGACGTGTGATGATGTGTGATGTGTAGTGTCTATTGTGGAGTGTGTGAGGATCATGTTTATAGGATTCCCTCAATAGTCAAGTGTGAAGCAAAGAACAAGAGTGTTTCACCATGTAATGTTGATGCTAGTGTGTGTGAATATTTTTATGAAAAATAATACAATGTGTGTATAGGAGGGAAAATAAGTGTAATGCCCCCAAGTGTGAAACAAAAAAGAGGATCATGTGACACTGTCTAAAAGATCATTATTTTCATGGTCAAATCCTACTAGAGTGATATTAGAGATGTGATAAGAAATAGAATGAGGTGGGTCGTACAAAGAGCCATTGTGGAGTAAGATGTAAATACTCATTACATATTCCTCAGTAGTGAAGGGTACTTGTGGAAAATTGTGGGCATACCAAAAAGAAAGATTTAGAGAATAAGTAGGCACTAAGTCGTTAGCAATAGAAACATTTTCAAATAGCATGGGGAACGTGATTAAAGTGCAGTCGATTTCTAAATTATCACCAATATAGTCAAGACAAGATTTCCCAAGTGTTAGTGGAGAAGTATGAGAGGCACATGCTATGAATACTGTCAAATGAAACACATGAAGATCATATGCGGCCATAATGTGATAATAACCATGGTAAAGATGAGGTGAGGGAATTTTCCATAAAATGGTGTTAAGTATTAGGCCAAGCTTGGTTAATCCCTAATGTGTGTAAGTAGTATTTGAACAAGTACGATCTACTGGAATATGATTCCAAAAAGAGTTTTTTAGAAATAATGTGCATGTGGAAGGTGGAAGTGGAGATGTATATTTGTTAGGGAAGGGTGAAACAACATCTAAGGTGTTGACATACCCCTGATAAAGTATCATAAAATTAGTAGAAGGATTTTTATTGAATTTTTATTCACCTGAGCAATCAAACACAAAGGACTAAAATAGGATTCATCTACATCAATAGGATTAAAATTAAGATGGCCTGATGCTTCATCAGTAATTTTGATGACATTGACTTCATCATCAAAATATTTAGAATCATATGTGTTAACATTATCATGTTGTATGTACTTCATCTAAAATATTACTAGGAGTTACAATAGGCAGAGGAATGAGAGGAGTTTCGATAGATGGAGTAGTAGTAGTCATCAGAGTAGATACAATGGGTGAGATAATTGTTGTAGTGTGTGTAGAAATAGCTGAAACACTTGGATTGGTAGAGTAAGACTGCAAAACACTAGATTAACCAATGTTGTATGTGCCAATGCTACTATATAGAATATTTTGTATAGGAGGGATGGGTATAACCGTAATAGGGTTGATACGACAGAATGTGAAAGGTTTAGGATCTACATAAATAGTATGTCCACATCCGTAATGTAAGAATTTGACATGGGTGGATAGTAGATGAGATCACTTTCATTTCCTAGATCTAAGGTCTATTGAGTAACAAATTTAATTAAAATGAGACGTCGATAACATATAAGTGAGTGATGATGGTCTTAGGCCTGACCTGAATATGTAGTGAAATGGTCCCTAGACATATGTGAGTGGTAGAGTCATATCCTCGAATAATAGTAGAGGTCTTAGAAATTAGGTTGTCATTAATACCTAATTGTTTGAGAATGGAATGAGCACATAGGTTATCACCCGACCCATTATAATTAAATAAAAATTTGATGCAAGTGGTGCTAATGATGGTAGTAATAAGTAATGACATACATGGATTATTATTAGCAAAGGGTGATATGTCCTCATGAGTGAAGGATATAACATGTGGAAGATTTTTTAGAGAATGAATGAGATGTGTGAAGGAAATTTTAGATTTATCACTTTCTATATGAATGACACAAAGGGATGCTTCTAGTGTTTGATGACATTCATGTGCATTACATAATAATTCATAGAGGGAAATCTTAGCTGGTGTATTTTTGAGTTGTTTAATGATGTCATAGCCCTTAGGAAAAGAAAAAAGAGCCAAGGAAGTGATAAATGGAGGAAAAGAATCTAGTGAATACAAGAGAGGAAAAGCACAGAGAGTAGTTATTACATTGATAGAAGGATCAACCCTAGACATAAAAAAATGAGTAGGATGTTGAGTACAAACTTTCATAAAATCAGCAACAGTGCTAACTATACCAGAGAATTTAGTTGGTGCGAAAGAAGGATAAGATGATTGAGTCATGAATTGATAAGGATAAGACATATTCAGAAGAAATGGTTTGATTTTTCAAGTTCACCAAAATGATTAAAATAAAATTTAAATACATTAGACTAATCTAATGCAAGTTTGTAGTAAATAAAATGAATAATGAAATACTGAAATAATACCCAAACAAAATAAGCTAGAAAATATGAAACCATAATGTGCAAAGAGGGTTAGAAGTGTCTTAGTTGATTCAATGAGGTTGCTGGACTATGTCATAGTGGATACCCATTGAACAAAGATAGATGATCGTCACAGAAGAGCTCTAAAAATTATAGATCGGGTAGATTTGACTAGACTAGGCTACTTGAAAAGGAATAGGGGTGCCTGTGGGTGCCCTGGTCTTAGTTATGGACACTCTGGTTTGCAAAAATGGTCGGAACCTAGTTTGATATGGTTGTTAGGTGTCTTCACTCCTTCACTTCTTGTCTCTAAAATTCATTGGATGTTGATGTAAACTTGTAATGGATAAATCACCTACAAAACCCCAAGGAAAGAATCACAAACCTAAAAAGTAAAGACACATATGATGGGTTCAGACTATCCTCATCTGCCAAAATGATGGACTTATCACTGAGCGTTTGCACTAAATCTTAGACCCAATGTAGTTCTAGGTGTGTGTGTGTGTGGAATTGTGCCTTGGCTTTCTCTTGTTTGAGTCAAACTTTGGGAGTAGAGAGAAAGTAACTAGATGAAGAATCTAAATAATGTGTGTATGGAAACAATATACTCCCCTCCCATGAAGTGTAATGTAAAGGAACCCACCTCGTATCCCTTGTGATGGATCTAGATGGATGTAAATGAAGCTATAGATTCCTTTGATGGATGTAACCTTAGGTGGAGATAGTAGATTCTTAGTGCTTGGTCCCTTATTATGATCACATAACTTTATATTTATATGATTCCTTCACTTGAAATTTGTAATTAACCCTGAAAAGGATGACTACCAAAAAGATAAGATGCTCAAACAGATAGAAAGGACCCAAAAAGTGTGACCAAAGTACAAAGAGGACAACGACACACAGAGGTGATGGGGGCACTTGGTGCTAGTGTCCTTTTTGGGCACTAATATCCAGAATGAAAATTGTCAAAAGGTAAAAACACTGACTGAGAAAGTACAAGTGCAAGAATGAAAGAAGAAGTATAAAGAAAAGAAAGATGGCCAAAGACATGGGTTGATTAGTAAATTTTTAACTTAGGAATAATGAAAATAGTAGTATGTGATCGAGACTAGATAATGACTCAAAGTGCATGATTTTTTGTCTACAAAAACTATTAGCATTGAGAAATGCACCATTTGGGGGAGTAGTGTGATGTATCCCATTCAACTTGACAAAATGGAAAAAATCCTAGGATGTGGGTGACATGTATGTTGGATTTAATCTCTAGAGATATTTTTCTCCCTTATTTTAACACCTAAGACTAATTATACACGTAAAACTACTCTACTTTACTGAATCAATAAGGAAAAGGGAGAAGGAATTAATGGAAAAACTAAAACCTTTGGTGATAGACCATAAAGTTTGAGTATCTTCAGACTTGTTTGATCCACATAGATGGACCATAAGAACCACACACACGACACAACTTACAATGGATATATCAATGAAAAACTATTTCGGGAAAGGGTTTGAAGTTATGACAGAATAAAGAAGGGAGATTTGGTAAAATCCACAATAAGATCCTACATACAATGTTAAACACAATCTATGACCTCGGAAATTAACTTATAACTACATAAAGGCATGGATTTTAATTAGAGATCATGGATAAAAGAGTATCACGAGATAAAATCAGCTTAAAAGAACAATATTATATAATAAACAAGCTATATAAGAAGGTAAAAATAATTCCTTTATTGATCCAAGAGGTGAAACCAGTAAAAAATATCACCCATGACCCCTGCTCTTCCACTCATAACTCTAAATTAGACAAGAATGATGAATATAAAGTGAAAAAATATTTTTATAATGAATTCTATGGGATTTTATAGAGAATTAAGAGAGAGAAGAGGATGGAAAAAACACATAGATGCAAATATGTTGTTCAAAATTTCCAAAACATGTGTGGCATGCATGTAGAATGATCATTAAAGTAAAACACATGCTCATAAATAAAACATGTGTGCTCATAATAGAAAAACACATTTAAAAATGATGGAAGAATAAAATTTCCTATATACATGCTTAATTTTAAAATTAGCGACTTGTGCATGCTCCATTTGCGTCTTCTTACATGATATGATCTTATTTTAGCTTTTGTATGCTCTAAAATTATAAGTTTAATTGAAATTGTGAAGTTAAAATTGAATTTTTGATCGTCCCATGTCACACAACTGTGTTTGACCTATTACCTTACTCTAAAACTTTCTTAACCACTTGCACAATTTCTTTGGACATCAGCGGCTTTAGTTTGGTTTCCGCAGTCTTCCAAAACTTTTCATTTTTTATCCTCATTCTATGGCCTTTTTTTGATTTTCCCACTTATTCCACATCTTCCTACAGTTATTTGTAGACTTTACTAACCTTTGTAGACTTCTTTTCATTTTGACATACCATTGGAATACTGAGGTTTTGATTTTCTTTTATCTGCGATACTTTAGCCTTTCAAACACTGCTGAACACTAGAACTTTATTTCCTTTGTTACGTGGAAAATTGGCCTTCTGAACGCTTGAGTAATACTATGTTTTGATTTTATTTGTTTTTTTACATAAGATTCTTCTAGAAACACATGAAACGCTAGAAATGAACTTCCTTTATTCTGCAGTGTATAAACTTGCATCTACTCTAACGTTTTCCCTTTTGATTGGCTTTGAAAGACATATTTTCCATGTTTAGAAGATTCCTCTAAATTTACATGCTTTGTTTCATATGTTTTACCGAAATTACTAAAAAAATTCATTCTTCAAGTCTATGAAGCACTACTTTTATGTATTTTTTATCTGAGGGTCTTCCATCCAAAGTTGCCTAAGTATAGAACATGGTGTTAGCATATAGGCCTAATAGGTGTTGTCATTGATGAAAAAATACATTAATGACAAAGTGGATTTTATATGATGATGTATATAGAGCTAACACGATGGTTCAAATGTTTATTAAAATATAGGTTAGTGGACTACCTAGCGATACCTAGATCCGGGGAAGTGAGGTGCTTCCTAGAAGGCTGTCAATCCACTTTCAAATACAATTTAATGCAGCAAATAACATGAAATAAGGAAATCCTAATGTATTTGATAAGATTTATGTATCTCCTACAAAATAAAATAAGTAAATTTAATATAACACGTGAGGTTATAATTAAATTTGGATGGTTGGTAGGCCGATTTGGGTCTACAAGTATGACAGAGGCTATAGGCGAGGTCTGGGAAAAGTTGGGTATGATTTTGGGTTGTTTAGAGGAAGTTATAAGTTTGCTGATTTGGAATATATTACCAGTCATAGAGACCAGTATAAGTTAGGCCATTGATTCTTATACTAGAAACTGAACAACGCTAGTCAGGTGACCGGTGTTGGTAGGGGCAATATGGTCAAAATATTAAAAATAGGTTGTTTGGATATCTCTATGATTGCACAAAGAGTTGATGGGGTTTCAGAAGGTGATAAGATTTATATGAAGACTTAGTAAGGGTGATGGAGGTGATAAGAGGTGGAAAATGGTTTAGGTTAGTATATTAGATGGTAGATGGGTGAAGGGTGGTACTCGGGACAAAGGAGACTTGGATAATAGAAATGAATAAAAGACATGAGATCAAAACCAAAACTAACAAATAAGAGTGAGTTACTTATTTGAGAACCTGTACATCAAAATGTGGTGGTGGTTGATGAAAATTCAGATACAAAATGAGGTTTTGTCCATTGCCATGGTGACGGAGCCTGTCTAATTTGTTGTTGGTGATCCAAGGTTATGGAGGAAGAGATTGGATCCTGGTGAAGAACTGGTGTGCTTTGGTTTTTGGTCTAGTAGCTTGAATGATTGAGAGTTAAAATTCCAAAGCTTGAGTGGATGAATGAATTGAAGAACCTATGGTAAGAGTAAGAAACTCTAATTTAAGGTAACCGACGATGGTTAGGGAACCGATGTCGGCCAAGGGATAACCAATTTTAGTTTAGGAGAAATGGTCTAATTTTCCAATAATAGGGTTTTTATCCCAAATTTTTCACGGTCTTTGGATTATTCCATGTATAGAGTGTTGAATGGCATAAATTAGAGTGCAAAATTAGTTAGAATATTAATAGGTGATGAATAGTTATGGTCGAAAAGAGTCCCAGTTGGTTAGGATAAGTGGGGACTTGGTCTAGGTTCACTAATAGACTAGGAAAGGGTCTAGGATGAGGTGGAAAGGTGAGGTGGCTTAGTGAGATGGATATTAGTTTAATTAAGGTAATTAAAATAAATAATGGTGTGAGGATGAGCATTAATTTAACTACGGGTAATCAAATTGATACTAGTGTGTAGAATGGGTCATGGCTAGGTGTGTGCATCTAATTATTTAATTGAAAGCGGATAAAGGGATTGTGGCCTAAATTTAGTGTCCACATTCTCCCCTTTTTGTTGTTTAGCTTGTATTTATAAGAAAAAATGATGAAAATAGGAGTGGTTTCCCCAAGTATGGGTAGAGGTGAGATTGTGCCAAGTATGGGTTGAGATGATCCCCCTCAAATCAGGAAGTGATGAAGTAAGAGGCTAGATCAGCGAGGACTTAGATAAAGTTATAGGTGAGGTGAAACTAAACTAGGTAAGGTGCAGACACATGGAATTGTGATATAGGTGTAGGTAATAGGTGGGGGCATTCAAATGCACGCACATGTATAAAATGTAACAAGGAACTAGGTTGAAGATCTCATAAAGTCTACGTCGTCAAAGGTCGATAATTTATCCAAACAAGGTTGATGTGGTCTAGGCATCCAAGGTATAGGATACGGTCCTGAAACACAACTAGGATAGGTATAAGAATGATCATTAGGTGTGATCCAAAGCACCAAAATTTTTTTGTCTAGTCAAGATAAACATCACCAAAATTAGGAAAGGAAGGGTTGGTAGGCTAGACAACACAAGTAACATCATCTCAAGGTATATCGAGTAGGTGAATTCGAGTGTTAAATAGGAGGGTTCAATCTTGGTGAATAGGCAAGGCCATAGGTAAGGAAATAGGTATAGGAAAAAAAAATGCCCCAAATGATGTGGAGGTCAGGTGTGAGGTAATATGGCATTAGGTGGGGTTGTAAGGCTGGGGTAAGGCTGTGGTTGTAAGAAATTGGTATATGGCATCAAACGTTTGGTTAAATTAGGTATAAATGAGTTGGGAAGGTGACCAATACCAATTGAGGGTGAACTAATGCTGGTAAGATGGATGATGATATTTATATATGATGCACTTGGTTTATTTCCATTGTATTGTTATCATGGAAACTAGATGTGTAGGCATGGCTTTATGATGATGTATGGTTCAATTTATTTCCATTATATTGATGTCATGAAAATTAGATGTAGGCATGATTTGGTTGTATGGTTTGTTGATTTAATTTCCAAGTTATTGATTTTAAGGAAAGTAAATGATGATGTATATGTGTGATGTATGGTTTTTTATGATTCAATTTCCATGGTATTTTATTGATGGAAACTAACTTAATTAAGGGTTGGTTTGAGGGGAGAAAAGAGTGGAAATTGAGGAAGGGGAAATAGTGGACAAGCTAACCTCAAATGACCAAATTCCATAAGAATGTTTCCTACATAGCGCTTACGAAATGGACCACAGGATGATGTATTTGTCCCATAAACTAGGGAATAATGTGACTGGGTTAGGTAAGATGAATAGGTAAGTTGGATTGATAGTTTTTTTTGCGTAAGGCATGTGTTAAAATAGGAAAGGGTAAATATTGAATAGGTAATAGGAAAGGTAAGTTAGGAATAGGTATAGATGAAGGTATATAGGTGATTCAATTTCGATGATTAGGTCTGGTTAGAACAAACAACAAGTTAGGAAAATATGAACTAAAATGAAGCAGAATGCCCCTAGTTGGAAAAGACCATAAATGTTGTACCCTTAGAATTATTGAGCATAAGTCCCTAGATACATTACATGATGTGATAGGTCTATAGATAAAAAAAGAGAATATAAAGAGTTAACGTGGAGATTGTTTTTAGCATAACCTTATTGTGGGACAGTGTGCCCCTTCTATAAGATACTCAAAACTAGAATAGGTAAGTCCATGACCAAAAGTTTTTTATTTTTCTAATTTCTTTTCTTTTCTCCTTTATTTTATAAACTTACTGATGTGGGAAGTATATGTGGGATAAGTATAATATATCCTCTAGGTCTTCATGAATCTGATCAATTCGGAAGCTTTAGGATAATTTTATATTTTGCTTTTTCAAAAATAGTCTTCCTTTTGGATATACTTTGAACAATATAGATAAATTTTTATAGATATCCTTCGAGGGAGAAGTCTATTATGGAAGAAATAAAGAGAGGTAGATGTTATTTTGAGGGAATCATATTTTTACAAGAAGTTTGACTCAAGGAGTAGAGTGTTTGGTTATCCCATGTATATTTTTATTGTTGTTTGTATCACTTTAGACTTTAAGTCATGGACAAGACTATAAAATAGTATAATCCTCTTGTATGAAGGAAAAACCATAATGTTATATAGGTTAGCTATGAAATAGAGGTTTCAAGTGACGAAGGACCATGGGATTCCATCCTGAAAAGGATGAAAAGTATCCATGAGAATCATACCATGAGTAGAGCCGTGATACTCATATTAAAGATAAGGCTGAATGGTGATGGATAATCACACAATTATGTTTGAGATGTTGGTCCCTAAAATAGGTAGGTGTAAGGAGAGGTTTTCTCAAGGGATGATCATGTAAGTGACATAAAGTGATGTAGTACTTTATTCAACAATAGAACAGTCAATATGCAAGGTATTAAGGGGCTCAGGTTTGGGTTTAAGTTTAAGAGAAGATAAGTGATAAGATCTTGATCCATAGGTATGGGTGAAAATGTACGGCCCAAACCAATTAGGAGAAAAATTTCCTCATTTAATTTTCTCAACTTTGGTTATATGTTGATTTTATTTTAAGACAAGATCACTGACCTTTACATTTTGTTCATGAAAACATTTTTCATAAGCACGTTTGATACATTTTTCATACATTTGAAGATGGTTGAGAGAATTTAAATGACATTCATCTAATAACTCAAGTTGTACCAAATGGTCTTGGTCAAAGTCATCATCGTTGATCATATCTTTAAGTGAGATATGAAGAGATTGAATTTGGACTTCAAGAGGCAGGATGACCTCTATACCATAGACCAAAGAGAAAGGTATGGAAGCAGTCGAGGTATGAATGTTGATGTGATAAGCCCATAAGGAGAAAGGAATGGGTATATGTCAATCCTTTCCAGTATCATCGATGAATTTCATTATAATTTTGTTTGAGGATCATATGGTCAAGAGAAAATGAGTTGAATACCAAAGTTATCACAGAGTTGGCATACGGCCTTGTTTTTGAATTTCTTACCATTATCATTGATGAGGAACACCAAAATGATAAATGATGTGATGATTGATGAATTCACATTTTTTTGTCAACTTTTTTAGAAATGATGGGTACAAATTCCACCCATTTAGTGTAGTAATCAGTTGATGTGATGATCCATTGATGATGTTGAGAAGAAATGAGGTTTAATTTCTCTGATAAGATCTAAACCCCATTGGGAGAAAGGCCAAAAGTCCTTGACAAGTTGTAAGGTGTGAATTTGGGGTATGGTGAAGGTTAGCATGTTGTTGCCACTTCACACAATGTTTTACATATTCACAATAGTCTTGGTTTATGGTTGGCTAGTAGTAGCCGAGGGCAAAGGATACATTTGGGAATAACGTGACTAGTGAAATGTCCACCAAAAATCCCATCAAGTATTTCTTTAATGGTGTACATAATTTCAGAAATTGCGAGGCATCATAAGAGGATACCATCAAATCCACATTTGTAGAGATGACCCCCCATGACGACATTGTTAGTGCTTGAAATAATCTCACCCCTTTTTGTCTAGAAATTATTTTGACATTTTTTTACATTTTTTTTCCCATGAAAAATGTGAGTTTGAAAGTTACAGTCATGTTAAATTAATTTGAAATCCCATGTGTAGGTTTTTTTTCCCTCCTTTTTGGTTGAGGATCATGTTAGACATGTTGTTATTGAAAATCCTTCCAAAAAACTGATCATGAATTGGGTTTTTAAATCACAAAAATTACCTTTGTACACTATTCCTTGATCATATTACAAATTTTGTATTTGGTTTCGTCGCCTAATGATACATGGCATGTTCTAGTTGGTTACGGTATGGAGGATTTAAGTTAAAAAAATATAACATTTTATAACATTCACAATGTGAAAATTAGGGCCCCAAGGCCCGATGAATATTCCTCTAAATATTCATAGTCAAAAGATGCATAAACATAAATTTACTCCACCTCTGAGGAAATAAACTTTTCACAAATAGGTTGGATGTGGGGAATCATGGCATAGTTGTATTTCTGCACACTAAGGTAATATTCTATAAAATTTCAAAGAAACTCCCAAGGCCCAACTAGGACACGTGGCTCTTTCTTATGCAAGGAGTAGGGAAGCGGGTAATCAGAGAAAATTGGTACTTTTGGGCTCAAATGAAAAAGAGAAAAAAGTTTCAGAAAATTACTGCAACTCTGCAACTGTTTAGATGTAACCATGTGTCAAGCTTAGGATGAAAATCAAAAGTGGTTAGTTAGATCAAATAGTTAAATGTGTATGTTTTTATAACACGAAGAAAAAGTGCAAAGAGTTTCCCTGAGCCCATATTGCATAAGGCTATTCCACATGGACGAATCACATTTAAAATTTGGGAAAAGTGAAATGGACGACCATGATGCAACACATTAATTTCTACCACCATCAATGCATTTTCACACAAATCAAGGAGGATTTTTAAACTCTTTGAATGCCTTGATATTTTTGTTTTCCTTTATTGAGATCTGGATGCCATTGTTAGAAAATTTCATCAAGGAATAACGTGAAATTGATTGTGGTGCTTAGATTGAGGATTGGAGATTAAAAAGATTTCAAATCAAAGTTGAGTTGCACATCTATTCATGGGGAAATTGGTAAGAACTAAGGAACTCCTATGATATTTTTCATTGGCAGATAAATTTGATGTAAAACTAGGGCATTAAAAATGAAAACCATGTCGTCTGCATTTTCAGTGGTGTCCAGAATCACTAGTGATCTGGATAAAATCACAGACATAGACTTAATGAATGCCGACTTAAAAGAGTTTATTCAAAGATTTAATATCCCTAACAAGAGCAAATCCATGAAAGAAAATCAAGATATCCATATTGATTTAGTTTTTGTTATTCCACCTTTAGTACATTGCTTAGAATTATTATGGCTTTGTGCTATGAATTATGACCCAGAAAAAAGGGAAGTAATCGATGGAAGTGGTGATGCAGTGTTGACTTTGACACCTATAACTATAAAAATAATGCTCATATTTCCTATAATAGTAATTCCAATAACCTTGGGTATTTGTTTAGCCTTACGAGATTATGAGACCAAGAAAAAGGACTATGTCCAGCTCATAAATACTAAATGGCTCTTAGCAGAGAAAAAGGAAACCACTTGAATCCTTAAAATATTCGTTAGGGTGTAATTTTTTGCAGAAGAAGAGGATGTTATTGTATTGTTAAGTCTAATGGATGGGTTGGAGACCATGATTTATGTCAAAGAATGGATGTGAACTTACATGTGGATAGTTTTAGAGAAGAAAGGGAGCATTTTCTAGGAAACCTTAATTTTGGAAGCACTTCATGACCACATGGTTACACTAGTAACAAAAATAGAGATGTTTGATACTGTAGAATCGAAATTTTACATGTTGACTTATTTGATTTATAATATTGTAGGAAATAGGTGTTTCCCTTGCCTCTTGCCATGTGCTGATTTTAAAGAATGCCAAATGCATGAATTTTTCCCCCAATTACAGTTGGTTAATTGGAAGGGAAATGTAAGATTGGTTAATGATTCCTTTTTTACACCAATCATATGTTTGTTCAAACCAGAATGGGAGAAGTACAAGGTTTTTGGGGAGGCTAGACAAGTAATCATAGAATACGGATGCTATTTCATTCAGTACAAGAAGTTTACATATATGATGGTTAGAGGTTTTGAAGGTCAAACATTTAACTTTCTTAGGTACTTAGATGATAAAATGACCTTGTGTGAATTGGCAAGGAAGTTGACACTAATTCACAAATTAATTGCTGGGAAACACAAGATAAACATTAAGTTTCTAATCAAGGTTGGAAGGTACTCCTACCCTTCAATTATAAAAGCCAAGTTAATTAAAGATGAAATGAAAAGTTTTGGGATGGAAAAGTTTGAGGCAAGGGCCAAATATGATATTGTTATCAAATTTCCTCCACTACCTGCTGAAATTAGATAAAAATAATAATTCTTGTTGATTAAATTAAGATAGTCTTGAGGATCTTGAACCAATATGAAAGGATTCAAGCCTCCAGAAATATAAGAGAAAACTTATCCAAATCATGATGAAAAATAAAATTTTAGAAAGAGTCAATTCACAACACTGCAACGAATCCATAGAAAGTGCCACTTGTCATCCAGGAGAAATTCTAAAAGTGAAAGGGGGGTGGTAAAACATCAAAATCTTGTGAAGATTCCATGTGGAGCCAATAGATGGTCTCTGTATTAATATACAAGTCTCATTACAAACTCAAAGAAGGATAGAAGGTCCTATGGAAAATGTCGCGTGTTAGCTTAATGCACTTTCAAAAAATAAATGGAAATCAGAGACCTTGGAGATGCACTTAGCCTCTGCATGGTTCTAAAGATGAATGGGCCCTGAGTCTGAAGCATAATATTGAAAGAAGGATAGTGCCACATGTGGGAAGTATGAAACTCAAATCTTCTAAAAATAAGAGTGAATAAATTAGTAAATTGACATTTTAGTAAGAGAGTCAATATATAGTTCCTTATAGAAGAAGAAAACCCACTAAGAGTTAGGTTTCCCCTCCACACTCAAAAGGCCATAGCTGGAGCATTTCTTAACTTATTTTCACAAAGTATATATCATCAAAGTCATGAATCAAATCCTTAGACACAACAATTGATAAGTTTGAATATAAAGTATAGATCTGGGGGGTCTGTTCCTTAAAAAGTGAGCGCTCTTCAAAGAAGTAGTTGCATGTAGTTGAGAGGGCAAAAAATGAGTATGGCCCTCATTCTTTGATAACAGATCATGGGGTAGTGTGGGATAGATTTTTCAAATCTATTTCAGTCACTTTATTTCATTCGTTACAAACTAGAAGTGGTTAGAAGAAGAGTTTCAGAAATTGTTCTCCTCTCCTCCATATCCTATATATTGTAATCTAGGGACTAACAAAAAACAGAGAGATTTCAGAATATATCTGAGGAGTTTATATTTTTTTTGTCCCCTTGTTTCTTCTCCTCTCAGGGAAGGAACATGGAACTCAAGCCTCTTCCAGGAGATTTGTAATGTCATGTCCTTTTCTCTCACCTATTGATTGTTGTATTGTGCACAATTTTGGAGCAATATAAAGATGTCTTGTGATGCATTTCATCCATCCTTTGCATGTTTTTATAGTCTCTAACAACCTTTACTTTGATGTTGGTATACTATGCATATTTCTAATGTTCATTATGATTTTTAGAGGTTGTACTTAATGGGTTTGAAGTAGAGTTATATGTGAATTTATCTTTGGCTTTTGGTGCATTTCTTCCACCCTTTTCATTTCTCACATTATCTCATTTCAGGCAGTAAGATTCTTGATTAACTTATTTTTTTTGGTGCATCAATTTTGTTAAGTTTTGTGTTATGTTTCATTTTTCTTTGACCCCCATCTCACATCATAGAGAAAATCCAACTTATTTAAAAATATGGAGGTTACCTTAGGTCGCATATTCCACTAACCTAAGGTATCCAATGGATCTAACGGTTCATCTGCAAATATAATCATCAATAGTTTTCCTAACATGCCAGGTGGGAATCAAAGCATCCCACTATTCCACTTCATCAATTTTGTGTGTTATTGGTGAGATTCATCCTTTGGAGGCACACAAAAAGCACATCTAGAAACTCTACATGGTCCAAAAGGCCTATTCTAAAATGTTACAGACCTTTCTTCCATCCATTTCCATTCATCTTTCTTTCCATGTCTCTCATTTTCTTTCACTCTATGAAGTTATGCAATCATGAATTCATCACCATAATGGAATTCACACTTAAAGTAGTATCATCAGCCTTTGATGAATTTCACGAATTATCCACACCAACAGTATAAACAAGATCAAAGCCTCTATGCTTACCCATATGAAAAAATCCAAGATCAGTTTTTTCTATGGAACCTATCAAGGATAAAAGTATGCATACAATGACTATAGTCAACTGGAGTATGTTGATCTACTAGAGGAGATCCAAATAATGGAGGTAGGCATCGTCCAATCTCATGCTATAGCACAAATGAAGGAATTTAGGATAGGATGCAAGACACCTTGTCCAATGGAAGGCCCTATTCTTGGAAATCATAGCCCATAGGAGAAGCTTGAATTCTCATAAGAAGTGTTTCCCCCACTTGTGTAGTGGATCGAGGGTATTGAAACATATGAGTGAAGTCCAAGATAACCTTGTCAATGGGTAAGTCAATCACCGACTCTTTGTGCATCTCACCCACTTTCCTAAGCTCTGCCATGGAATACTACTCCAAGGGTTGATTTCCTTTCTCCATCTCCTGGACTTCCATCCCACCCCATCTCTTATGTCCCTTTTCCTCCCAAATAGTCATCCCTTCAATATGAAAAAAAATATCTCCAAATCCAAAAGAAGAGGAGTACATACAGATGATTGAAATAAATTTAAAGGATTTGAATCATGAGTCGGATGTATAAGAGATTGTAGATATCTCCCCTATCCATTATCTCCAGAAATGTAATTTTTTGGAAGATTTTGATCTCACAAGCTTCATGTTCAAAAGTGAAGCTATACATGATGAAAAATTTGCAGGCTCAAATACCATCATGTAAAAGGGAGAAAACTTGGCACAACAAGATGAAGATGAACTTTATTGATTATTTGACTTGGAGGAATGTATCAACGAAGAGGAGCCCACAGGAATCACAAAATTTTCATATTCATCATTAATTCCCCAAAAATAAGAGCTTTCTATTCACGATAGTCCACTGGATCAAATTTAGAAGCTCTTAATGAAGATAAAATCAATGAAGGCTTTTTTATTTCAACTAAAGTGTCTAGATTCATTGAAAAAGATTGTAAGGCGGAGGAGGAAAAGAAAGAAAATGATGACACCAATCCTATAAAATTCATCATGACAAAAGATCAATTTTTTATAGGAGCACAAGAAATTCCAAGTCAATATGCAAATAAATCCCTCCAAGAAAGTCTGCAGAAAAGCCTCATCCCCGAGGTTGAAATATAGAGTGATGAGAAAGCACAACAAATCTGAAAACCCTGCCCCATCAGGAGTTTGGAATCATCAAAGCAAAAGGATAAGACAACACCAATCATGATTACTTCAAAGCATGAGGGTAATATTTTAATCCCCAAGGGTCAGCCAAAACACCATGAACCAAATGATAAACATCTTGGGGAGTTATTCATTTTGTTTGTTGATACCATGGGAAAAAGAGTGGGAGGTAAATTTTCAATCTTATCATAGGCCATATCTATTACTAAATTAATCACATGGCCACACTTTATAAGGAAGGGAATCTATTTATCTCTTCTATTTTAAGGTTTTGTTTAGCTTTTTCTAGCCTGATTAGTGTAGGAATAGGAGTATATATGTTTTCAGTAGAAAAAGTGGTTATGCACACTTTACATGTCTTACTTGAGGCATGTATGATTTGATATTTGTATGTATATCTTCTCTGTGTTACTCTGATGGAAAAATACACCCATCCCCTCAATATTTTTAGTAGGGAAATCCTCAATTGCCTATGATAGTTGTAAACTTAAATAAAAAAGTAGAGTAACTAAAAATTAGCTGAGGAGGAAATCTTGTCAACTCTCTCAAGAAAAATTTATAGAAAATCCTCTACACCTCTGTAGGAATCATATGGAATACCAAAATATAATACACTCCATCCTTCAGTCTCTGAAGCTTATGATACAAGAATGGGTGAAGATCCATATCAAAACAATTTTCTACTCTCACAAAAAACAAAATTTAGAGTTTCCTTATGAGAGTTGAAAGGCGTAAAGGATCAGCCTGCAGCTGCAAAAGCAAGAATTGGCATTTAATAAACTCAAATACTTGTTTTACATCAGCTCATAATATGGAATCCATTTGCAAATGAATAAATGTAGATAGTGGGTTCGTCCCAGTTAGCAGACTAATGGCCCCGTGTGAGTCATCAGAATTGTTATCAAATTTCCTCCATCACCTGTTGAAATTAGATAACAAAAAAATTCTTGCTGATTAAATTAAGATAGTCCCAAGGATATTGAACCAATATTAAAGGAGTCAAGCCTACGGAAATATGGGAGAAAAATTAGCCAAATCAAGATGAAAAATTGGAGTCCGAAACAAGTCAATTCAATACACTACGATGAAGACGTAGAAAGTGCCACGTGCTGGCCAGGTGCAATTCTAAAAGTGAAAAGGGGGGAAGTAAAACTTCAAAATCCCATGAAGCTTCCACATGGAGCCAATGGTGAGGGGCCCAATGAAGAGAGGGTCTACGTATTAATATACAATGAGTCCCATTCCAAACTAAAGGAAGGATAGAAGGGCCCATGTAAGATGTCGCATGTCATCTCAATGCACTTTCAAAAAATACACGAAAAGGAGAGACCTTAGAGATGTTATTAGCCTTTGCATGGTGCTCCACACAAATGGGCATTGAGTCTAAAGAAAAATATTAACAGAAGGATAGTGCCACGTGCGGGCAGTATGAAACTCATATCTTCTAAAATTAAGGGTGAAGAAATTAGTAACTTGAATTTTTAGAAAAAGAGTAAATATACAGTTTCGTGTAGAACAATCAAACCCGCTAAGAGTTAGGTTTCCCCTCCACACTCAAAATTCCATCGCTAGAGCATTTCTTAAGTGATTTACACAAAGTCTATACCATCAGAGTCGTAACTCAAAGCCCAAGGCACAACAACTGAGAAATTATATATAAAGTGCATATATGGGGGGCCTATTACTTAAAAAGTGACCCATTTCAAAGAAAGCACTTACATGTAGTTGAGAGTGTGATAAATGAGTATGTCCCCTCATTCCTTGATGAAAAATCATGGGGCAGTGTGAGATAGATTTTACAAATCTATTTCTGTCACTTCATTTCATTTACTATCAAATGGAAATGGCTGGAAGAAGAGTTTCAAAAGTTTTTCTCCTCTCCTCCATATCCTATATATTGTAATCCAGGGACTAACAAAAAAAGAGAAAATTCTAAATATCTCTGAGGAGTTAGTCTTTTTTTTTGCTCCTTGTTTCTTCTCCTCTTAGGGCAAGAACACGGAACTCCAGCCTTCTTCCAGGAGCTCTATAATGGCATTTCCTTACCTCTTACCTATTTATTGTTGTACTATGCACAATTTTGGAGCAATATAAAGATGTCATGAAATGCATTTCTCCCATCCTTTGCATGTTTTTATAGTCTCTAATAGCCTTTACTTCACTGTGGGTATACTATGCATATTTCTAATGTTCATTGCAAGTTTTAGAGGTTGTGCTTAATGGGTTTGAATTGGATTTAAATGTGAATTTATCTTTGATGTGTGGTGTATTTCTTCCAGCCTTTTCATTGTTCACATTTTCTCATTTCAGGCAGTCAGATTCTTGATTAACTCCTTCTTTTTCGGCACATCGCTTCTATTAAGTTTTGTGTTATGTTTCATTTTTCTTTGACCCCCATCTCACATCACAAATAAGAGTCAAATTCTTTAAAAATATGGAGGTTACCTTAGGGTGAATGTTCCACTACCCTAAGGTATCCAATGACTCTAACGGTTCATCCTCAAAGATAATCGTCAACAAATATCACATGGGTTTTCAAAAATCTTGCAAACAATTTTTAGCATGAGCCTCAATTTCAAGACTATTGGATGAATTTTAGAGATGAGGAAGAGGCCAGCCTAAGATATTTCTCTAGAATGGATCTTGCCCAAATTATAGATTTCAAGATTTTTGTTATCCATGAGGGAATTATGGATGATCCACATATAGTGAGTAAATATTATTTTGATCAAAAGCTGGAGGGAAAACCTATACCCCCTTTAAACTAGAATGAAGAAGA
The DNA here is from genome assembly GCA_019776745.2 of Taxus chinensis. Classification (NCBI taxonomy): domain Eukaryota; kingdom Viridiplantae; phylum Streptophyta; class Pinopsida; order Cupressales; family Taxaceae; genus Taxus; species Taxus chinensis. The sequence continues at coordinate 571,363,684 of CM034147.1, read as the reverse complement.
ATCAAATGATTCATATTCCCTAATAACTGATGTAACAAGGAGAATAGTGAATTGGTTATCCCAAAAGACCATTGATTTATACATTCAAAACACAAGAGTTCTCAATAACTTTAGGGATTTGGGAAATTTGAAATATTAACTTCCTCCGCTGAGAGGAGCTGGTAGAATGGATCCTTTGGGAGTAAAATATCCTTTACTACCTTAAAAAAGACCTACTTTAAAGCTTATAAATGAATGGACTTCGGCTACCAGTGGGACTGGTACTTCTATATCATATCTAAGACAGAAGAATGAGGAAATGCTTTTAAAATCTATGGATAATGCTCATATCACGTTTACATTACAACTTCAAGAAAAAGGGAATGGTATGGCTTCTCATATGATTCCTTCAGATATTTTTCCAAAACCCCACAATGTTGATAAATTGATGAGTTTGGCCATAGGAAATGGCCATTCAAAATCTAAGCTACATAAAGAATAACGAAGAGCAACACCAGACCTTAAAATTTTCAAAAAAGGCATATAAGAAACACAAAATTGTTTACGAGCCAATCCTGGTGAATGAAGGTGCTCATACACCCAAGAAACATAAGCATAGGGGTGTAGTGATTGATCCCCAGAACATGAAAGAATTTATGTTTTCTAGATAGGACATGTAGCATCAATGCCACAAGTAGGGAAGTCAGTTCCTTTATTCTCACCTTTGTCTTCGGAAGTAGTGACAATGAGGAACATTTAAGAGAAAATGAATAAAGGAAATATCTTATCTAATCCAATAGATAGTGAAATATTAGATCAAGGCATGAAAAAATCTTAAACCGTGTCAGCTAAAAATATGAATATGCCCTTGTTTGAACAATTATGGGAGTTAGCAAAGGCTCGAGGAAATATAATATATGTTGATACTAGAGAGGAATTTCCCACATTGGATGCATTTGAGATATCTATTGATGAAAAAACAAAAAAACATGTAAGTAATCTTCAAATAAGTGAAGAAATGGAAAATATTACTCATGTGTCAACCAATGAAATCATAATTCAAGTGCTAGAAGTTTCTTCTGTAAATCAAGCGGTTTCTTAGTCAAATAAGCTAGAGATGCTTAATGAAAAAAGGTGTAAGTATTGAGGTATTAGTGATTGAAGATTCTTCCCATTATGTCAAGTCCACTAAGGATAGTGAGACATATCAAATAGGGAAATATCTAGTTGAAAAGATAGCAAAGATTACATAAGATACAATTGCTAGGGATGAAATTATTGCTTGTATGGATGTACCGATTGTGGGTGAGAATATAGAACCAACATTGGTAAAAAAATCCACCATGTAACAGCCTAAGGTATCAACAGTAGAAGAGGATGATGATGTTTCAACCCAATAGTCTCCAAATAAAGTGGAAATATTGTAAATGGAAGGAGAACCTAAAAACAAGACATTGGTTCAAGAAAATCCTAGGGGATAAGATGATTTTAACATTGCATCAGTTGGAGAAATAAGGAAACAAAATATCCCAATTACTGGTGTAAATAAGATAGAGACTAATCAATCAAAATCGTAAAACCAGGGAGGAATAAAATCATGAAAAATTCCAATACAGGGTGTGAGAAAAGAAATAATTATTGAAGCAGATCATGAAAATCAGGTAGAATCATTAACACATGGTGAACAAGTATGTTCAAGCAATTGTTGGATTTCCCCAAGAAACCCCAACAAGAATTATAAGAAACAAAAGTTAGGATAAGTCTTGCAAAGTTCTGGATTGGGGAGTTTATTTCAAAAGAAGAAAAATAAATTCTCCTTATTGAATCCATTGACCTCATGACTCTATCTTTTATGAAACCAATGAGAACATCCAAAAAAGCTAATTGACAAAAAAATCACAGAGCTAAAATCCAGGCCACTAGAATACAAGTAAAAAATTAGGCCATTGCGTGGATGCAATAGCAAGACAAACATTTATCTTTCAATACCATACATGACTAGATGAAAATGAAATCAATGAGCTTTTTCAAAGATATGATGTATTTGGCGAGGTTGCGAGAAGAAGAAGAAGAAGGAAAGGAAACTAAAGGAGAAAAGGGTGCAGGCATAAGAGATGATGAACAAGATTAGGATTGTTGGTCTTAAAATTATATCTTCTTTCCAGATTTCACTTCTGACTGGTGTTTTCTTTGATATTTTTGTTTCATGAAGGATGAATGCTACTTTGAAATTCATTGTTCTATAATATCAATTGTAATTTGATACAATGCATTCGTTTTTTATATTCCTTGGATTAAACTTTATGTCCATTAGTAAAAGCATATAAACTATTGAGATGGTTGTAATTTCTTCATGTTAGAAAAGGAACAAAATGGGATTTTATAGGGGCCCCAACCCATGAAAAAGAAGGTGGTGTACGTGTTCGAAATTAAAGACACCAAAGGAAAGGAAATGTTCATATGTCTTTTATTCCTTCTTTGAAATTTCCCCCAGTGGAGGGATTTTGTTCAATAGTGTTTTGTTCCTCTACATGAATTCACTTGAGCCTTGTTTTGTTTGGACAAATAAAATGGACCCTGCTAGATCCCAGGACATCCCCATGTCCATCAATGACTAAAGAGTCATTTTGGGACTATTCATGATATTTAATAGATCAATTTTCTTCTAATAGGAAGACACATAGTCTAGAAGATCCAAACCACTTGTGAAGAATGTTTTCTTCCCTTTTCCTTTATGAAGAGAAGATTTACTAGGAATAGAATTAGAAGGAACATCTGGAGTGATTAGAAGAACAAGAACTACACCTTGGGGTCTGGGCATAATAAGAGATCTTGAGATAGATTCATATTTCCATCTCCCTTTGAGGGGTGGACGTTCTCTTTGAGAACAAATTGGCTGAGGTCCTGAGAATTCATGTTCTGAAAAAGGAGCATAATGAACTGAATGAGTGGAAGACTGAATAACAAACCTACTCCTGTTGTCTCTAGTAGAAGAAATTGCCACTCTAAAGTGGCAAGCATATAAAGACATTTCCTCTTCTCCATCAGAAATGATAATTGGGTTTTGGGAGCTTGACTCAACCCTTCTCTTACTGAAAGATGATATTGGTATTGTGAATGGTTGTGATTGCACATGTCCTACCTGACCCTTTTCCAGAGAAATAATCCTCTGCTCCAGTTAATCTATTTTATGAGAAATGGTTGGAACCATATCAATAGAATACTTTCCATACAACACATAATATTTCATTAGGGATATCGTTCAAAACAAATTCTTCATTACATAAAAAGGGACACTACAAAATTAGTTTTCCTGGAAACTTGAGGCCTCCTTTCAATCTATAATCTCTTCCAGTATTTAGGAGCTTTCTGGTGTTCCCACCAAAAAATATGAAAATACATGGATTGAAAGGATCAAAAGATAGGATTGATTCTAATTAATCTTAGGAGTAGTGCAAGCCAAACTTGTCAATAATTCCAAGGCACTGTAGTATCCCCTAGATGTGCTATATGAAATACAGCTCTAATAAACACTTCATCCGGACCATGTAAGTCAAATATTTGGTTTAAATCTTCTGAAAAAATCTCTTTTGGACTGTTCACCACAAGCACCTTTGCCATTTTGCTGATAAGAATTATTGAAAATTTCTTTAAATTCAGGATATGGAAAGAAATTAATAATGGTGAAAGGGTAGAGCTGAGTTTTAGAGGTGAGTTTTATAGTAAGAATGGTGGATATTGATTTAGTTGAGACAAATATTTCATGTTAGATGAAATAATATTTTTCTCGACTCACATGAAGAAAAATTAAGAGTTGAAAGGAATTAGGAATGAGAAGAACCAATGTATCAATATGATTTTACACAAACCATGTGTGATGATTAAGCCAATAAAAAGTGAAATAAATTACACAACACCCAAGATGGATTCATGGAAAGTAGATAAGAGTATTTGTCATATCAGAATCACCTAGAAGTTCTCAAAGGTCATCAAAAGTGATTATACAATAACTATGTGGAAAGAATTATTAATTAATCTTAAAAAAGGTGTGACCTGGTATTCCAATCACACATGAACAGAGAAAATTTAAAAAGGATCATAATTCTTACACCTAGAAACACTAAGCAAAGTGTTTTTAAAATAAGAGCATGATTTAAAATATATGTTGTATAGAGGAACATTCCCTAGAATATTCATGCTTATGGGGGGAAATTTAGAAAGTTAATGAGTGGATGGAATGGTATAAATGAGAAGAGAATAATCACGCATAGGGGGGTTAAATTTTTTTTGAGTATTATTCGAAAGAAAAAATAGAGAGCTCAAAGAAAAACAATTTTCCGAAGAGCTCATCAGAGAAACATGTTACTTTATTTGAGCCTTCAAATTTTGTCATGTCAAGATGGTTGCAAGTGTAAAACCATTGATAAGCATTGAGACCGTAGATCTACTTTCCCTTGCCGATAAATTTGATGATCCTTGAAATAATTGTGTTAATCATGACCATTGTTTTATTTTCCATCAAGATGATATATTGTAAAATAGTTATTCATGTTCCCATTGCAAGCTTATTTTAGAGATCCTTTAAGTCACACAAAACTTTATCATTCTGGTAGCATTTTGGAAATTTCAATTTCACTTTTGAGAAGATATTTCATTTCATTTGTGTGATAAACAATTTTAAAATCACTATGTCACCACTTTGTTAAATGGTGTTTGTAATTATTTTGAGTGTATCTTAGGCATGATAAATTGTGAATCTCTGATGTTTTATTAAGTCTTCAACATGAGTTTTTATGTTTGAATCTTTAAATATTATGTGAAACCATGCATTCTTGGGTTTCTATGAGTGTACATCTTCTAGTTGAAGGATCATTGTGAGCTATTTGAGGTTTTTTTTGTCTTGAAATTGGTAGATCTCACAATATTTGTTGAAGTTTATGTGAAATTTGGTATATTCAACTTTATCTTGTTTAATTCCCCAAATCATATGCATCCGAAACCAAATAATCCTACAAAAATTACCCATGCTTGCCTCATTAAAGCCAACAAAATGCTAAAGAAAGTTGGTTCCTTACTGTCTTTAGTAGTCATGAGAGTTATCCTTTTCTAAATTGACCATGTCTTCCCAAAGCTATTTTTCAATTACTCCACAAAAGAGTGCCAAATATTGTTGATGAATCCACCCCTCTCACAATTACAATCTATAGAACGGGTCCTCTCACCTTGGATAAACATAGAGCCTAAAGTAGGAAGGTAGGACATACCCTCAGCATGGTTCTACCTGACTCTTGTAAGTTTTAGTGACAAAGAGATGATGAGATCCTTCCCCAACTAAAAAATGACAAAAATATAGATCTATCATCTGTCTAAGCATCCTTCTCATCTTGTTGATGTTGCTTAGCTACAAAGGGAGGAACGAATTTAGGTACCAACACTAATCTGGCATCGTTTTCAGGGACATTTGTGTACAAATCCATACAAATATCAACCTCTGATAACGTTTCCTAAAATGTTTAGATGCAAATACATTGTTTAAACATCATCCTTTATTAAAATTTTGAAAAATTTAAGTAAGATCAGAAGTATAATTGCATAATATATCCTGGTTTTAAGTGAAAGTTACACTAGATTTTCTTGGCTAGTGGTAAATATTTACAAAGGGTGATCAAATCTATCAACCTTTATATAAATTGAGTATTAGATAGGTACTTGACAAGTCATTTTTAGCAATTTTTAAACACATCTAAGGTGTAAATCCTTTGTGGCGACACTTCATTTTTGTTTGAAATTTCTAGCAAATGCCAGTGTCTTAGGCTTTGTTAGCTGAGATTTTTTGTTGATATTTGCAAAGTCTGGAAGGAAGAAGGTATTTCTTTAACAAATATCCTACAATAGATGGTTGTCTCTAGAGATTAGGAAGAATAAATCCAAATAAGAGACAAGTCTGGAAAGCATTGGAGTGATTAAGAGTCAAGAGAGAAGGTAGTAACAAGTCGTGGAAGGTGATCAACCTATGATTGAGGATTATCCTACATCTTTAAATAGTTCAGAATCAAGTATTCCTCATGTAAATCTAAATACTCCAACTAGTGAAGGGCCATCATTTGTAACTAGAATAGGTGTCCCTCATTTCCTTCCTTTATCACTCAAAACTAATAGGGTTTTTTGTGAAACTAATTCACTGGAGGATACTTACTTTGAATATCATATGTCATATGTCCCAAAGACCTCTTATCCCACACCATTTCAATCCTCCTATAGGATCACCTCCTAAAAATAACATGGATCATCCTCCACCTATACCTCCTTTTCTTGTTCAATATCTTTAGACCAATAAATTTTAGAGGCATGGTTTGGCGTCCTAGTGTTATACCACAAGATGTAAGAAATAGGTTGCCCAAATTTCAAGGGAATAATGTCATCACTAGTGATCAGCTACCTAAGACTCTTTGTTAATATGATGGAGGATTTAGAAATAGAATATAAATATTTATATGTGAAGTCTATTCATTCACACTCTTGAAGAAGATGTGTGTGACTAGCAATAAATATTTTCCAAACAACTCAATAGATTCATCGACTGAGATGAATAATGCTTTCAGTTTACAATATGGGGATAAGACAGACCCAAGGTTCCTATTATCTAAGTTTGATAATATAAAAAAGAATTCCAATGCATCTATTTAAGACTTCCATACCAGATTTAATAAGACTATGACTAGACTACCCATAATTTTTAGTCCTAGTGATGAGTCCTACCTAATTAAGTATTTTGATGTTTTTGATAAGAAATTTTCCTACTATTTTAGGGATAAGAACCCTCTAACTTTAAGGCATGATTTCGTAATGTCCTTGAAAATAAAAAACAATATTAAGGAAATTGGAAAACACCCTAAGAGGGAGGGTATCAAATTTATTAATTCAGATAGACCTTAGTCAGGCAAGGCAGTGGATATAGAAGAGGATGTGAAGACTTTGGCTAGAGCAGTCAAAGAAATATATAATAAGCTTTCTAGAGTAGAAAAGGAAATAGGAAAGAGTTCTCAAGGCCAAACACAAACCACATAGCCAAGATAGTTTTTGAAATCATCCTAGAGGTGATCATAGATTAGATGAAAGAGTAAAAGTGACCATGAGATCAAGAAATAAATAGCCATAATATAGAGAAAATAAGTTGGTCCCTGATCCTTTTACTGCTAGGGTTTCCATGGTAGAATAAGACCATGTTATTGATTGGTGTGACAAGTGTTTCTTACCACATCCCCCCTATGATATAAATAAGTAAATTGAAGAGGAAGATGATGATGAGACTTATGGTGATTTATGCATGATGGAGTACCCTGATAATCCACAACAAGGAGCCACTTCAAATGAGCTGATAATTGTCAGGAATGGAGAAATTTTTTGGGATTGCATTCACTGTGTATCACCTCTTCCTATAAATGATGTTAATTGAATTTGATATGGTGTAATATTTTGATTTACCTAATAATTATTTTGAATATTTGAGAGCTTTAATGATTAAGAAATATGATAGGAGAATTCCTTCTGAGGAAGATAGGAAAATTTTAATGAATGCAGTAGTTTCTCAGGAAAAGGAATACAATCTCATAAGTAGAGTTTTCGAAGGGGGAGGGCCACAAGCCAAGCCAAAAACTCCACTTCTCACTAAAATCTTAAAGTAACCCCCTAAAAAGGATACACTTAACAAGGTCTAGCTCAATCTAAATAAAAATTGTACCCCAGCCCATGCCCAAGATCTAAAGACTCTCATACCACTAGAAGGGGCAATAATTCTCCCTCCTACTATAGTCTTACCAAAATACATCCCATGTGATATAGCCTAAATTTTGAGTCAGATCAAAGTCAATATTCCTATTGTTAAATTCCTTAGAATCCCTCGGCATAGAAAAAAGGCATGTGAATATTTGGGATTTAGAGAGGAGGTAATACTCCAAAACAAGAATGTGAATAATGTGGATATTCCCCTATCATTGTAGAGATGGAAGTACCACAAGAATTGTAAGAGTTGGGAGAATCACCTAAGGTATATATGGGTACTTCTCTTGTTTAATCTTAGTTTGATGTTGATTCTTTCTATACTACTTTAATAATCAAATAAAATTTAGTGCACAAATGCATGTTGGATTTAGGGGCCTGATGTAATGTGATGTCTCTTGAGGTAATGAATGAATTGAATATCAAAGTGAAAAAATATTTTGGAAAATGCACTGTTATGGATTCAAGGGAGGTGTCAGTGATTGGATAAGTTAAAGGGTTGATAGTTCAATTGGAAGCTTACCCAAGAAAATTATTAACCATGAATGTAGTTATTGTGGATTTTCTGGCCAAGTGGGGAATGTTACTATCAAGAAAGTGGGTTGTTAATGTGGTGGGAAGTATACAGATGGATATTTCATATGCAACCATACCAGTAGATGGAAGCATTGTAAAATTATATGGTGAGAAAAAGATGCTACTTATGATTGAAGAACCTAACAATGCTTCTTATGAAGTATTATATACAGATGTAGATGTTGATAATTTTGCGGGTTATGCAGATTTTAAAGAGCATAGCATTGATAAGTGTAAATGTCATAAGAAAATTGGTTTTCCATGGATTTTGATGTTTGATAGAGATTGTTATAAATTTTGGAATGGTGTTGGTGTTTTCCTCAGATCTCCAAATCAGGAAGCATTCATTTTTTCCTTTAAGCTCATATTTGGTGCACTAAATATATTACAAAATATGAATCACTAATTTTGGGTTTAAAGATTGCTTGGAGGTATTTTATCAAGGACATTATTGTTAAGGGAGATTCAAAATTGGTATTCAAATAAGTTAGGAAATTATATGCAACCAAGAATCAAAGAATAGAACAATGTAAGAATGTCGTTTCGGATTTTATTGAAATGTTTGATTATTTCAACATAATATAGCATGATAGAAAGTAGAATGCTTCTGCAGACAGGTTGGTAGTATTGGGATCCAAATTTTAAAATTGTACAATGTATCCTTATTGTGAGTATGATATAGAAGTGTTGACAATACCATATGTCCCTAACAATGTCAAACATTGGCAAGTTTTTGAAGATGATGCCTAGGTTAAGAGGTTTTTACAAAATGAAGGAGAGTTTACAAACCAAAATATGGACTGGGTACCAATGGTTTTTGTTTATGATGGTAAAGAGACTCTATTTGGCAAAGACATTATTCAATTAAAAACCAATACCATTCCAATAGGTTTGGTTGTGTTAGAGTCAAACTTTGATAATGTTGACTGCATTGTTAATAGACATATATCAACCTCAAGAGATGTGGAGGATCAAAACTTCGGAAATTATGGTAAACCTAGAAAAATATGGCTAGGCAGTGACATGAGTAAAGAAGAAAAGTAGTCCTATGTCCAATTGTTAAAAAGGTACCAAGATTACTTGGAATAGTCATATTCAGAATTGAAGGAATATAGGGAGGATATTTTCCAACATGAGATACCATTAGAACCTAATGCCAAGCCACTTAGGAAAAGTCAAAGGCCAATCAATCCACTTCTTTCCCTCAAAATGCAATAAGAATTAAAAAAATTAATGGATGGAGGCATCATACAGCCAACAAGATATTCTTCATGGGAGGAAAACCTAGTACCATTTTGAAACAAAAATGGAGATATAAGATTGTGTGTGGACTTTAGAAATTTTAATAATGCCTCAATCAAAGATAATTATCCCTTTCCTAATATGGATAACATGTTATAGTTTTCTATTGGCTCTGAGATACTATCTACTCTAGATGAATTCTTGAGATATAACCAAGCATTAGTAAAACAATAAAAATTAATCAAAACTACTTTCACCACTCCATGGGGTGCCTATGTGTATGTGAGAATTCTATTTGGCCTGATTAATGTTGGAGATACATTTCAAATGGATATGGATGTAGCATTCTCATGTTACATAAATTATTTTAACACTGTATATCAGGATGATGTAACAATGTTTTTCAAGAAAGAAGAGTGATCACTTGCAACATTTGGATAAGATGTTGCTAAAATGTAGAGAGTATGGAATCTCATTGAACCGTAAGAAGTGAAACTTTAGGTTTCAAAAAGAAATTCTATTGGGGCACATTTTATCTAAGGGGTCATGATTGATCCTAAAAGAGTGGAAGCTATTGTCGAAGTTCCTATTCCCAAAACTAAGAAAGGAATTCAATCTTTCTTTGGTCAGACAAATTTCATCAGGATATTCATTTATAATTTTTCTGAGATGACCATCCCTATCAAAATTATGTTAAATAAGAATCAAATTATCAAATGACAGGAGGAAGCTGTCTAAAATTTTACTGGAATCAAGGAATCACTAAAGAGTGCTCTTGTCTTGGTAGCTTTTGATTACAAAAAGGATTTTCAAATGTTCTCTTTTTCCTCTGAAAATACCATTCCATCATTTTTACTCTAGAAGGATGAGGAGGGAAATGAAAGGCCAATTTCTTTATTTAGTAAAGCACTGCAGGGGGTTGAGTTTAAATACACCATCACAGAGAAGCATGACTTTTCCTTGGTTAGAGAAATAATTTTTTTTAGGCCATATATCTTAAGTTCCAAAATCATAGCTTATGTTCCCCATACCATGGTCAAGGACATCTTGTCATAAATGGAAATATCAAGTAAAAAATGTCGATGGGTGAACAAGTTACATGAATATGCAATGGATATTTAGACTACTAAGTTGGTTAGAGGTCTAGGCTTGGCAAAGCTAATGGCAGATAACACTTTGCAAGTGATGGAGATAAATGAAGTTGAGGAGAGAGATATGAATGTTCATGAGAATTTGTCAGTTCTATATGGTACAAGGACATCATATTTTACCTTAGAAATTTTGAGTTTCCTAGACATTTGAATACGAATCAAAAAAGGACACTCAGGTTAGTCTCCGAAAAGTACATCATAATTGATTATGGGTTGGGATGGAAGAATCCTAAAGGGGTTCTCCTAAGATGTATTATTGAAGATGAAGCTCCCAAAATTAATTATAGATTTTCACGGTGGAATTTGTGGTGAATTTTACTGGAAGAGTAACTACCCACAAGATCTTGAGGGTTGGTCATTGGTGGCCCACACTCTTTAAAGATACAATATTGTTAGTAAGAAAATGTGAAAGTTGTCAATGATTTTTAGAAAGAATGAAAACTTCAGGTGTTATCCCTTTACAACCAGTATCAATTGCATCCCCTTTTAGACAATGGGGTATGGATTTTGCTGAGGAGATATCAGATCCTTCAAGTGGAGGCTATAAATGGATATTGGTGGCTACTTATTACTTCACCAAGTGGGTCGAGGCTATCCCTACTAAGAAATAAACTCATCAGATTATTATGTATTTTATCCTTAATCATATAATTTACAGGTTTGGAGTGCCTGTCAAAATAGTTGCTAAAAATGCCATGAGCTTCCAAGGCAAACCATTAGTGGCCATGTGTCAAGAGTTTGGGATAAACCTAACATATGCATCTAACTAAAACCCTTAGGGAAATGGACAGTCTAAATCAAGAAACAAATTTTTTTTGAAGATAATTAGAAGGACACTAGAGGTTAATACAATAAGATGGGGTGCGAAATTGATGTTTGGTGTTTGGAAAGACATAATCACTACTAAAAGAGCCACTGGAAAGAGCCCATTTGAATTAGTCTATGTATTTTAGGCCCTTATTCTCTTACATATACAGTTATCTTCTTATCAATTCATTTGGCAACTTGAGGATGAAGAAGTTAGCCCTTATGATGCAATAATTAATTAGATTGTTGAGTTAGATGAAGAAAGAAGAGAATCCCACTAGAGACATTTGAAGTTTAGGGAAAATATTAAAATAATATTTGACAAAAAAGTAACTCCTACAAATTTTAGTTTGGGAGATCTTGTGTTATTATGGGATAAACAACATGAAGAAAAAGGAAAGCATGGAAAATTGTATGCATTATGGATGGGCCCTTATTCCATTGATATCATAGTTAGTGAGCCTTGTTAAAGGATCTGGATGGAGAATTACTTGAGTTTCTTGTTTGGTAGGTACTTGAGACATTTTCTTGAATAATTTCCAAATCAAGGTATGCATCAATGTACAGTGTACAATCTTTCTATTTTATTTCACATTTTTTGTTTGTTTTTTATTTTCCTAGTCTGTGGTGACTAGTTTCCTTTGTTTCTTGGTACATTTTGGAGAGATGCATTATTACCACTTTACCTAGTGCATATGTTACTTGAATCCATATCCTAATGGATTTTGGCACCTGGTCTATTGTGTCTATTTTGTCTTTGGTTTTTTGGCACCCACAAGGAGTTCCCATCCCTGAGTCGGAGCCGACATTGGTGCTCGAAATAATCTTAACCATTTTTGTTTTGAAAATGTGTTCGAATTTTTTTAAATTTTTTTGTTTTCCCATGAGAAGTGCAAGTTCAAGAGTTACAATCATATTTAATTCATTTTAAAATCCCATGTGTAGGTTTATTCCCTCTTTTTTGGTTGAGGATCATGTTAGGTATTTTGTTCTTTAAAATCCTTGCAAAAATGTGATCATGAATCGGGTTTAAATAAGTAAAATTACAATTTTACACTATTCCTTGATCATATTACAAATTTTGTATTTGGTTCTGCCACTTGATGATACGTGGCGTGTTCCAGGTGGTTGCAGTATGGTAGGTTTAATTTATAAACTTATAACATTTTATAGAATTCACAATGTGTAAATTAGGCCCCAAGGCCCAATGAATATTCCTAAATATTTGCATTTAAAGATGCACAATTTTTTTTTTACTTCGCCTCTGAGGAAATATACTTGTCACAAATAGGTTGGATGCAGGGAATCGAGGAATAGTTATATTTCAACATACTAAGGTAATAAAGTATAAAATTTCAAAGAATCTCTCAAGGCCCACCAAGGACATGTGGCTATTTCTTATGCAATGAGTCGGGAAGCGGGTCATTGGAGAAAATTGGTACTTTTGGGCTCAAATGATAAAGAGAACAAAATTTTAGAAAAGGTTTGTAGCTTCACAACCCTTTAGATGTAACCATGTGTCAAGCTCAGGATGAAATTTAAAATTTGGCAGTCAGCTCAAACTATTAAATGTGTGTGTGTTTATAACATGAACCAAAAGTGCAAAGATTTTCCCCAATCTCGTATTGCATAAGGTTTTTCCACGTGAAAGCCTCACATTTAAAAATTGGGAAAAGTTAAATGGATGACCATGATGCAATGTATTAATTTCTATCACCATAAATGTATTTTCACATAAATCAAGGAGGATTTTTGAATTCTTCGAATACCTTGATATTTTTTATATATTTTGTTGAGATCTGGATGCCATTGTTAGAAAATTACATCAAGTAATAACATGAAATTTATCATGGAACTTAGACTGAGGACTAGATATTGAAAAGATTTTGAATCAAATTTGAATTGCACAATTATTCATAGGAAAGTTGGTAAGAACTAAGGAGCTCCTGTACTATTTTTCATTGGCAGGGAAATTTTGAAGTAAAACTAGGGCATTAAAAATGAAAATCATGTCATCTACCTTTTCGGTTGCCTTTGAAATCACTAGTGATCTGGATAAAATAACAGATACAGACTTAATTATTGTTAACTTAAAAGATTTTCTTCAAAGATTGAATAGCCCTAACAAGAGTGAATCCAAGAAAGTAATTCAAGATAACCATATTACTTTAGCTGGTGCTATTCCACCTTTAGTACATTACCCAGAATTACTATGGCTTTACGCCATGGATTATGACCCAGAAAAGAGGGAAATATTGGATGGAAGTGGTGATGTAATGTTGACTTTGATTCTTGCAGCTATTAGAATAATGCTCAAATTTCCTGTAATAAGAAGTCCAATAACCTTGGGTATTGGCTTATCCTTACGAGATTATGAGACCAAGAAAAAGGACTATGTCAGACCGATAAATACTAAATGGCTCTTAGCAGAGAAAAATGAAACCACTCAAATCCATAAAATGTTATTTAGGGCATAATTCATTGAATAATCATAAGATATTATTCTATTGTTAAGTCGAATGGTTGGTCTGGAGACCACGAATGAGTTCAAGGAATAGATGTGCACTTATATGTGGATAGTTTTGGATAAGAAAGGGAGCATTTTTTTCGCAACGTTCATTACGGAAGCATTTCATGACCACATGGTTCTACTCGCAACAAAAATAAAGATGGGTGATACTTTCGAATTGGAATTTTACATGATGAATTATTATTTTTATAATATTACAGAACACACGTGTTTCCCTGGCCTCTTGCCACATGCTGACTTTAAAGAATGTCAAATGCATGAAATTTTCCCCCACTTATAGTTGGTTAATTTGAAGGGAAATGTAGGATTGGTTAACAATTCCTTTTTTGCACTAATCATATGTTTGTTCAAACCAGAATTGGAACAATAAATTATTCTTGATGAGGCTAGAAAAGTAATCATGGAATATGGATTCTATTTCATTCAGTACAAGAAGCTTACATATATTAGGGTTAGTGGTTTTGAAGGTCAATAATGTAAATTACATAGGTACTTAGATGATAAAATGGCCTTGTGTGAATTGGCAAGACAATTGACACTGGTTCATAAAGTAATTGTTGGGAAACACAAGATAAATATTAAGTTTCCCATAAATGTTGGAAGGTAATCCTACCCTACAATTATGAAAGCCAAGTTAATTGAAGATGATATGAAAAGGTTTGGGATGGAAAATTTTGAGGCAAGGGCCAACTATTATATAAGGTTGTTGTTCATCCATATTGCAAACAATCTTGAATATGAGCCTTAATTTCAGGACTATTGGATGAATTGTAGAGATGATGAAGAGGTCAGGCTAAGAGATTTCTCTAGAATGACCCTTACCCAAACCATAGATTTCAAGATTGTTGTTTTCCCTAAGGGAATTATGGATGATCCACATACAATGAGTTAATATTATCTTGATCAAAAGGTGGAGGTACAACCTATAGCCCCTTTAAAATGGAATGAAGAGGAATCAAATGATTCATATGCTCAGATATCTGATGTAATTACGAGAAAAGTGAATGGGTTAGCCCAAAATATAATTGATTTATCATTTCAAAGCACAAGATTTCTCAATAACTTCAAGGATTCGGGAAATTTGAAAGATGACCTTCCTCCCTTGAGAGAAGGAGCTAATAGAATGGATCGTTTGGGAGGAAAATCACCTCATTTACCTTCAAAAAGGCCTACTTCAGAACTTATATATGAATAGACTTTGGTTACCAGTGGGACTGGTACTTCTTTATCTGCTCTAACAAAGAAGACTAATGAAATACTTCTAAAATATATGTAGAATGCTCCTATCACCTTTGCATTACTACTTCATGAAAAAGGGAAGGGTATGGCTTGTCATAGATTCCTTCAGATATTTTTTCAAAACCCCACAGTGTTGATAAATTGATGAGTAGGGCCATAACTACTAGCCATTCACAATCTAAGCCACATAAATAAGAATGAAGAGTATCACTAGACCTTAAAAAGTTTGAAAGGACACATAAGAAACACAAAAGTATTTACGAGGAAATCCTGGTGAGTGAAGGTGCTCATATACCCAAGAAACATAAGCATAGGGATGTAGTGATTGATCCCCCAAAACATGAAAGAATTGATGTTATCTAGGTAGGACATGTAGCGTCAATGCCACATGTCAGGCAGTCAGTTCCTTTATTTTCACCTTTCTATATAGAAGGAGTTACAATGGGGAACACTCAGGAGAAAAATACTCAAGGAAATATTTTATCTAATCTAGTAAATAGTGAAATATTAGATAAAGGTATGAAAACATATTAAACCATGTCAGCTGAAAATATGTATATACCCTTGTTTGAACCATTGCGAGAGTCAGCAAAGGCTTAGGAAGATATAATAGATGTTGATACTGGTGAGGATTTTTCCACATTGGATGCATTTGACATATCTATTGGTGAAAAAACAACAAAACACGTAAGTTATCTTCAAATAAGTGAAGAAATGGAAAATATTACCTATGTGCTAACCACTGAAATTAGAATTCAAGCGTCAAAAGTTTCTTTTGTAGATCGAATGGTTTCAGAGTCAAATAAGCTAGAGATGCTACATTAAAAGGGTGTAAGTACTGAGATATTAGTGAGTGAAGATTCTTCCCATGATGTCAAGGTCACTAAGCATAGTGAGCCATATAAAATAGGTAAATCTCTATTTGAAAAGATCACATAGATTACACAAGATGTAACTACTATGGATGAAATTATTGATGGTATGGATGTACAGATTATGGATGAGAATAGGGAACCAACATTGGGAAAAAAATCCACCATGACACAACCTGATGTATTAACAATAGAAGAGGATGATGATGTGTCAACCTAACTGTATCCAAAGAAAATGGAAATATTGGAAGGGTAAGGAGAACCTGCAAGAAAGATATTGGTTCAAGAAACTCCAAGGGGAGAAGTTGAGTTTAATAATGCATCAGTTGGAGAAATAAGGAAAGAACATATCCCAATTACTGGTGTAAATTAGAAAGAGACTGATTAATCCCAAGGTCAAGACCAAGGAGGAAGATAATCAGGGGAAATGCTAGTACAAGGTGTGAGAAAAGAAATAACTATTCAATCAAATGATGAAAATTAGGTCAAATAATTAATGTAGGTGAAAAATATATGCTTAAGTAGTTCATGGTTATCCCCAAGAAATCCCAACAATAATTACAAGAAACAAAAATCGGGACAAGTCTTGTAAAGGGCTCGATTGGGGCGTTGATTTCAAAAGAAGAAAAAGAAATTATCCCTATTAAATCCATTGATCTCAGGGATCTATATTTTATGAAACCAATGAGAACCTCTAAAAATGCTAGGGTTCTTACCAATACCCATACTAATCCACTAGGGTCCAAAACTTTAGAAGTGGCAATCCCTCGCGAAGGAAAAACTTGAGACAATATAACAACTAGTGACTATGTTGTTAAACTTATTTATTTAGGAAATAATTCAAGAGATCAATTAAATTAGGGAGTATCAGAGGTAGTAAGTGATTTTTTACAAAAGGTTTATGAGGACAGGATAAAAAAAATTCAATTAAAAGAACAGGTTAAATCTTTTAGTTCTAGGCTGCAACAATTAATTAGGTAATCTAGCCAAACTCAAGCAAGTACCTCTGTCAATACCCCTGAAGGAATATAAAATATTGATAAGGCTATTAAGAAGGTCCAGGCTATGGACACACGGGTCAAAAATTTGACAAATAAGGGAAAAGAAGAAATTAAAGAAGTTAGGGAAAAGTATGAAGATCTCAATAATAGGATTAACGAAATTGATGAAATAATTAAGCAATGTGATAATGCAATCTTCTACTTTGAGTTAATTTTTCCTAATATGGACCACATAACTTGGCTTAGTGATGAGTTGGTTGAAAAAGAAGGGATTCTTTCAAAATAATTCAAAGGAAATCAACATGATATGGAGGAATTAACAAAGATCAAAGTAGATATTTTTATTGGGATCAAGGAAAAAATAGAAGTTAAAAGGAATTGGTTAAATGATACTTTAGATACCATTGATTTAAAACTTGAAGATGTGGTCTTTGAAAGATTCAAAAAGATCCTTGGTGATCTAAAATTTTATTTCTTGTTCAGCTCTTTTGAGAAGAATATCTAGAAAGATAATTTCTCTTATGAAGTCATTAAAACAATAAGAAAAATTGAGAACAAAATCACAGAGCTAAAAGCTAGGCCACTAGAATACAAGGAAAAAATGGGCCTCGTGGATGCAATAACAAGACTAACATTGATATTTCAACACCATATAGGACCATAAAAAGATGAAATCAATTATATTTTTCAAATATATGATGCATACGTGCTGAGGTTTCCAAAAGAAGTAGGAAAGGAAACTACAGAAGAAAAGGTTGCAGACATAAGAGATGATGAACAAGCTTAGGCTTGTTGTTCTTAAATCTATATATTCTTTCCTTATTTCATTTATATACTGGTGTTTTATATGATATTTTTGTTTCATGAAGGATGAATGTTACTTTGAAATTCATTTTTCTCTAATATCAATTATACTTTAATACAATGCATTAGTTTTTTATATTGCTTGGATGAAAATTTATGTCCATTTGTAAAATCATATAAACTATTGAGATGATTGTACTTTTTGCATGTTATAAAAGGAACAAAATAGGGTTCTATAGGTGGCCCAACCCATGAAAAATAAGGTGGTTTACATGTTATACAGTACAAACATTGAAGGAAATAATATGTTCACATGTCCTTTATTCCTTCTTTGAAATTTCCCCATAGTGGAGGGAGTTTGTTAAGAAGTTTGTTCTTCCTCAACATGAATTCACTTCAGCCATGTGTTGTCTAGACAAATACAATGGACCTTGATAGATCCCAAAACATCCCCATCTCCATCAATGACTCAAGATTCATTTTGGGACTATTCTTGATATTTTCTAGCTCAATTTTCTTCTGATAGGAAGACACCTAGTCTAGAAGATCTAAACAACCTATGAATAATTTTGTCTTCCATTTTCCCTTGCGAAGGGTAGACCTACTAGGAGTATACTCGGAAGGAACCTCTGGAATGATTGGAAGATCAAGAACTACACCTTGGGGATCAGGTAGAATAAGAGAAATTGAGATAGACTCATCTTTCCATCTCCTTCTGAGGGGTGGACGTTCTCTTGGAGAAGGAATTGGCCGAGGTCATGAGAATACATGCTCTAAAAAAGTAGAAAATGTACTAAACAAGTGGAAGACTAAATAAAAAACCTGCCCCTGTTGTCTCTGGAAAAAGAAATTACTGCTCTAGATTGATGAGCAGATAAAGAAATTTTTCTCTTCTCCATCATAAATGATAATTCAGACTTGGGATCTTGACTCACCCCTTCTCTTACCTAAAGATGATACTGGTATTGTGAATTGTTATTAATGCACATGTCCTACCTGACCCTATTCCAGAGAAATAATCCTCCATTGTAGTTCATCGATTTTATGAGAAATGGTTGGCACCTTATCAATAAAATACTTTCCATACATCACATAATATTCCTTGGAGATCTCCTTCAACACAAATTCTTCATGACATAAAAAGGGACACTAAAAATCAATTTGTTCAAACACTTTAGGCCTCACTTCAATCCAGAATATCTTCAAGTCTTCTAGATATTTTTGGTGTTCCCACCAAAAAATATGAAAATATATGGATTGAAAGGCTAAGAAGACATGACATATTTTGATTAACCTTGGGAGGTGTGCAATCCAAACTTGTTGATAAGTGAAAGGAACTCTAGTATCCCCTAGATGTGCTATATTAAACAAAGCTTTGACAAAGGCTTCATCCAAACCATGTAAGTCGAAGATTTTTTAAAATATTTAGAAGAAATATCCTTCAGACTATTTATGACAAGCACCTTTTGCATTTTATTGATAAGAATTATGGAAATTTTCTTTACCTTTAGGATAGGGAAATACATGCATAATGCTGAAAGGCTAGAGCTGAGTTTTATAGTAAGAATGGTGCATATTGATTTAGATGATAAAAATCTTTCCCATTAGATGAAAGAATATTTTTCTCAACTCACGCAAAGAAAAAGTAAGAGTTAAATTCAATTAGGAATAAGAAAAACTGATGGATCATTATGATTTGACAAGAACCATGTGTGATGATTAAGCCAATAAGACATGATATGAAGTGCGCAACACTTAAGACGGATTCTTGGAAAGTAGATAAGAGTATTTATCTTATCAAAATCACCTGGAAGTTCTCAAAGGTAATCAAAAGTGATTATCCAATCACTAAGTGAAAATAATGATTAAATAATCTGCCAAATGTGGTGACTTGGTATCCTAGTCACACACAAACAGAGAAAATTGAAAAAGGCTCGTAATTCTTACACTTGGCAACACTAAACAAAGTATTTTCAAAATAATAGCATGGCTCAAAATATATGTTGTAAAGAGGAATATACCCTAGAATATTCATGCTTTTAGGGGGAAATTTAGACATTTAATGAGTGGATGGAATGGTATAAATGTAAAAAAAATCACATAGAGCGGGGTTAAATTTTTCTAAAAATTGTTTGAAGAAAAAGAGAGAGTTGAAAGGAAAAACATTTTCCCAACAACTTATCAGAGAAACCTGTTACTTTATTTTAGCCTTAAAATTTGGTCATGTCAAGATGGTTGCAAGTGTAAATCCATCAACAAGCATTGACATGATAGATATTCGTTCCATTGCTGATAAATTTGAGGAGCCTTGAAATAATTATGTTAATCATGAGCATTGTTGTATCTAACATCAAGATGATATATTGTAAAATATTTATTTATGTTCCCATTGCAATCTTATTTTAGATATCCTTTAAGTCAAACAAAACTTTATCATTCTGGTAGCATTTTGGACATTGCAATTGTACTGTTGAGAAGAGATTTGATTTCATTTGTGTAATAAACAATTTTAAAATAATTATGTCACCACTTTGTTAAATGTTTCTTAAAAGTCTTTGAGTGTATCATAGGTGTGATAAATGTTAGGTTAATTTATGCATCATATTACCTTAAATTATTTAATTATTTGATAACGTAATTAGTTGATATATTTTTATAACTATATTTGTTTTATTATTGCATACGTTATATTGTTACAATAATTATTATTTGTTTTTATTTAATTATTGTTGCTTCCTGGATGTATTTTGGAAGCTGTTGTGATTATGGTTATTCAATTTGTATAAGAATTACAACACTTCATTGTAATTTTAGTTGATTTCACATTAATATAATTCACAGACTACCATCCCTGTTTTGTGAAATCACATTTGATGTCAGAGCAAGTTGAAGGATATTGGAGGATTGCAGCAGAGTTTGAGGAGCATTAGAGAAGCTTGTGCAAGAAAAGGAGAGCCAAAGTTTCCTCTGCAACTTCCCAGCCCTATCCCATGTAATACCATCATCAAATTCATCAAATCCACCTTTATTCATTGCAATTAAGGTTGATGAGGATTGAATACACCAAGGAAGAGATTATAAGCTCAATGGAAGGAAGAAAATCGATCTAAGGCACCATACACACTCAAAACTTCCTTCATTCTCACCAAAACCACATGTCAATTTTTCTCTTTCCTGGAATTTTTTCTCAAAACCACTTTTCCCAAACCGTGGTTTTTTAAAGAGGTATGGTTTTACACTTTGGAAGTGTTTAATTACAATTTTCTCTTATGTATACTTGTTTAGCTTAGCCACCCAAGTGGCTAGCATGAATTTTGTAAGAAACTTCCCATCAAGAGAGGTCAAGGGGTCAAATCCTGCTCCGTCACGCATTACCAAATGTGGTGAGAAATTTAGTGGAACAACTAAATTTAGTAGAAAATTAAAATTTAGTTATAACTAGCTAAATTTAGCGAGGAAAACCCTATTTTAGGGAGAAGAAAAAATTTCTCCACTCTGCATATTTTTGCATTTTGAGCACTTTTTACAAAAGGAGGCCTATCCAAAAATTGCATTTTCAGCTATATTTTTGCAATTGTTTGGTGTAGTGGGTCATTTTGGGCTCCGAAGGCCACTAGGGTCCATAAAACAATTTTGTTTTTGCCTACCATTCATTTTTTTTCTAAATTTTTGAATGTAATTGCATGCTTTATCATATTGTACTAATTTTCAAGTTGCCATAGTCAACCAAAAATATTGTAACTGCTCAGAAACAGGCAAAAAGTTGTAATACAGAATAGTAAAAATTTATTCTATAACACTCATGAGATCCTAGATCTCATTCACAGTGTTCAGTATATACGGTGCCTCTGGGAAGCTCTTATGGGTAAAGTCATGATGAGTACTACTACAGTTAACCCCTCATATAGTTGCAACAATGTCATCTGGGCATCGAACCTTTAAATCAACGGGGAGTAATAAGGTAACAATGCACACAATTTGAGCCATCCCATCTGTCTATGAATGATTGCACGACATAAATTCTAATGAAGAAATTATCCAGGTATATAGTGAAGTTACGCGCGTGTATAAGGATATTTCTTTGAGCTGGTATCAATAATCACATAGACCCCTTTCAGTATTGTCTTGGTACCATGTATTGAATTCTTTCATGTACGTTAATGCCTCTTTCACGTACCACTAGGTATATAAAAAGGGTGAGTTTCTTCCACGTACTGCCAGGTATATCAGAAGGACGCATATATATATAAAGGTTTAGTATATCGGACTGATGGTTTATAGATTGTGAGACCTTATACCTCGATTGATAAGAGCCAATCCCTGTCAATGTTTTTTACAAAATGGGCACCAATGCCCCCAAATGTTTTCTTCTAGATTCACAACTACTCAAAGGAAATAACTATGCTGCATGGAAGACAAAAATGAAGACACAACTTGAGTTTGAAGATATATGGCCTGTTGTGAATGGTACTTTGACCAGATCAACTACTGATACAACACAACAACGACAATTTGATAAAGTAGATCAAAAGGCCAAACTCATCATCTTGTTTAGAGTGTCTGATGATGTGTAACCCCACATTTGAGATGCCAAAACAAACGAATAAGCGTGGGATAATTTGAGAAAAATATACAAAGCCAAAAACAAGAATGTTATAATGAATTTGCAGAGTTAGTTACACACATTGAAGTTCAAGTAGAATGATAAAATAGAAGCTTTCTTAAGAAGAGTTATAAAATTGAGGGATTCACTTCTAGCCCTAGGAGAAGTAGTCAAAGATGATGATCTCATTCCCATTGTTCTGAGATCACTCCCTTCTTTATACCATATTTTTGTAATAACACTAAACTTGTCAGATACAACAGTTAGTTTTGACAAGCTTGTAAACCTACTGCAACAAGAGGAAGCCATGCATAATAACGATGATGAAGAGGAGCATACAATTTATTCACATCAAAAATGGAAATGAAAAGGTAAAGGAAAACCTAATTCCTATCAAAATTCCCAAAATCAATATCAAGGGGATAGACAACCAAAGAAACAATGTCCAATTTGTAAAAGAGGACATGACTTAAAATATTGTTGGTCTAATACTTACAAGAAAGGTTCATCAAGAAAATATGGACCTCCACAAACAAAAATATTACAAGGTACATTCTAACAAAAATCACAGGAAGAAAAATGGGAACTAGAAAAGAATACCCCATCAGCAAGGAAATATTACTAAGCAACAAGAACATTCATAAAATGAAGACTACATGTTCACTACTTGATCAATTAAACCATCCATGTCATCTAGTGATGTCTGGTATGTTGATTCAGGAGCCACTCCACACAGGACCAGCCATAGATACTGGTTTAATTCAATGAGGGATATACCATCGAAAAATCATGTTTCATTGGGAGATGAATCTTTATATATAGTTAAGGGGATTTGGAACATCTCTCTACCCCTTGGTTCACACAACTGCAGACTATTTGATGTCTTATATGTCCCTGGGTTAAAAAAGAATCATCTTTCAGGAAGCTAACTCCTAGAAAATAACTTGAAAATTGACTTTGATAGTCATTCCAGAAAGAAAACGGTTTGATTCGAAATAAATCACGAGGCTCAAAAATAGTTGTAAAATCCTCCAATATGGGACGCATGCTCCAACTTGATTTTTTTTTATAGAGATGATCAAACAATTATGGCTAAGAACTCTACCTCAGCTTAGTTGTGGCATTGGAGACTTGGTCATGTAAGTTTCAAGTATCTCAAGAAACTATGCCGGTGCAATATGGTACATGGGCTGCCATCTCTTTAAAAGGATACAGACAAGTGTCCTCACTACCTAGTAGGAAAACAACATAGAGCTTTATTCAAGAAGAGTACATATCAAGCTCATGGTCAACTTGATCTAGTTCATCATGATCTTTGCAGTCTGATATAACCAAGTCATTCTGGATTTCAGTACTTCATGCTATGTGTTGACGACTATTTAAGGAAAATGTGGATTTTTTGTCTTTACAAGAAAAGTGAATTTTTTTAAACTTTCAAGAAGTTCAAAGTAGTAGTTGAGAATGAAACTGGTCATCACATCAGAACTCTCTGCTCAGATCAAGGGGGTGAATTAACTAGTAACAAGTTCACAGACTACCTACAGACTCACGGGATTCGTCGACAAATGCCTCCTCCACACACACAATAGCAAAATGGTGTTATTGAGAGAATAAATTTTACTATCATGGAAATGATGTGATGCATGATTGATGACTCTAGACTTGCAAAGATATTATGAGGAGAAGAAACAAAGATTGTAGTGTATTTGTTAAACAGAGTGCCCATAGTTACTCTTGACAGTGTAACACCACAAGAAGCATGGTCAAAAGGGAAACCATCTATTACACATCTCAAAGTATTTGGGTGTAAAGAAAGTATGCACATACCCAAGCAGAACAAAAATAAATAGGACATAAAGTCACATAAACTCATCTTCATTGGGTATAATGAAGATACTCTTGAGTACATATTGATGGATCCAAAGACTAGAAAAGTATAAACCAGTAGAGATGTTGAGTTTTTCAAGAATAAGGAAGAAAATTCTCCTCCTCCAGACTCACATGATGTAGATTCTTCACTAGTTGTAAACATTGGAGATAATGTTCCCACATATGATGAAAGTGATGATGGGGATGATGGTGTTGATATGATAGAACCATGACCCATGGGAATAGTTTAACGGATACCAAAGTGGTGTACTAACACATTACAAGATGTAATAATGGTTGCTCCATCAGATACATCCACCCCTGGACCATAGACTCACAGTAACGTAAGAGAAGAAGTTAACTTTGATTTGATGAGTAGATTTATTTATTCTAATGATCCCTATACATTCTAGGAATCCCTACATTCAAAATCTTGGAAAGATGTCATGGACTTTGAATATCAATCAGTGATGAAAAATAACACTTGGCAGCTTGTCGATCTTCCACCAGGGAAGAAACCTGTTGGATGCAGATGGATATTCAAAATAAAGTACAAAGTAAATGGGACAATGGACAAGTATAAAGTGAGACTAGTAGCAAAGGGGTATGCACAAAAAGAAGGCATTGACTATGAGGAGACATTTACTCCCACAACTAAGATCAAAACAATCAGGATGATCTTTGCTCTAGCTACATAGTTTGGATGGAAAGTCCATCAGATGGATGTAAAAAGTTCCTTCATGAATGGAGATTTACAAGAAGTCTATATGACTCAACCTGAGGCATATGTTATACCTAGTCAATAAGAAAAGGTATGCAGACTCAGGAAATATCTATATGGCCTCAAACAGGCACCCCGGGAATGGTACATCAAAATTGATGAGAATCTCATACAACATGGATTTTTTAGAAATCCATACTATCCCAATCTCTACCTCAAAAATCAAGGGCGGGGGGATTTTGATTGTCATTGTCTATGTCGACGATCTAATCATTAGTGAAAGTTTAGTGAGGATGATCGATGCAACGAAGAAATATCTTAATCGATCCTTTGACATGACCGATCTTGGGATGATGCATTATTGTCTTGGATTGGAAGTATGGAAAAAATAAAATCACATATTTGTTTCTCAGATGAAACATACCAAGAAAACACTCAATAAATTCAGGATGATGGATTACACACCAATTTCTACACCTATGGATAACAAATTATAGTTATCTCATTCAAATCCATCTCTTGAGGTAAGTGCCACTCTCTATCGACAACTTATCGGGAGTCTCATTTACCTGACCTACACTAGACCAGATATCAACTTTGTAGTAATCTATCTATCCAGGTTCATACAGGAACCCAAATTTTGTCATTGGAAAGTAGTAAGGTGCATCTTGAGATATCTCAAAGGATCATTGGATCTTGGTCTAGATTATAAGAAGAAGAAGAACTTCTGCTTGACTGGATATTCGGATTTAGATCATGCAGGAAATATTGATGATAGAAAATCCACTTCAGGATTTGTATTCTTTATGGGATCTGGACCTATATCATGGGGAAGCAATAAAAAACACTTTTTTTCTCGTTCTTCCATAGAAGATGAGTATCGTTTTGCAGGAGATGTCTATGAAGTGATTTGGCTACATCACATACAAGAAGAAATTGGAATACCAAAAGTCAAAATGACCACCATGTATGTTGACAATGAAGTTGTTCTCAAACTTGTTTGTAATCTAGTATTTCATGAAAGAACAAAGCACATTGAGGTACAGGTTCCTTTTATACATGAGCATGTGTTGAAGCACAACATCCAGCTTCAATTTTTTCCAATAGCTGAACAACAAGAAGATATCTTCATGAAGTCACTTGCACATGACAAGTTCAAGTAGTTCAGAGAATTCCTCTCCTCATCCCTTAAGATAATGCACAATTAAGGGTGGAATGTTAGGTTAATTAATCATGCATTATATAATTAATTATTTAATTAATGTTATCAATTAAATAATGTTGTTATATGGTTATATTTCTTCATAACCATCTAATTGTCTTTATGTCTGCATATGGGTGTGGTTATATCGTTTTAACAATATTATTGTAATTATTCATTTATGCTTCCTAGATGTACTTTGGAAGCTACTACATTTTAAGTTGGTTGTTGAATGGTTGCATTTTGGAAATTGCAATTGCACTTTTGAGAAGAGATTTGATTTCATTTGTGTAATAAACAATTTTAAAATCACTATGTCACCACATTGTTAAATGTTTCTTGTAAGTCTTTGAGTATATCTTAGGTGTGATAAATTGTGAATCTCTGATGTTTTATTAAGTCTTCAACATGAGTTTTTTTGTTTGAATCTTTAAAGATTGTGTGAAACCATGGATTTTTGGGTTTCCATGAGTGTACATCTTCTAGTTGAAGGATCATTATGAGCTATGTGAGGTTTTCTTTCTTATACTTGGTATATCTCCCAACATTTGTTGAAGTTTCTCTGAAATATGGTATAATCGAATTTATCCTATTTAATTCCCCAAGTTAGTTGCATATAAAACTAAGTAATGCTACTAGAATTACCCATTATTTTCTCATTAAATCCAACAAAATTCTAAAGCAATATGGTTCCTCACTTTCTTTAGTAGTCTGAGCTTTGTTAAGAAGATGTATGCACTGTCTAGAAGTGATAACTTGTGAGATTTATCCTTTTTAGAATTGACCATGTCTTCCCAAACATATTTTTTAATTACTCCATAAAAGAGTGTCAAATATTGTTGATGCATCCACCCCTCTCAAAATTATAGACTACAGTACGGGTCCCTTAATCCTTGCTAAAGGAAGATCCTAAAGTAGGTAGGTAGGTCATACCCTCTGCATGGTGCTACCTGAATCCTTTGGTCCTAAGTGATAAAACAATGATGATATCCTTCCCCTGCTACAAAATGACACAGATCGAGATCTATCATCCTCTAACCATCCTTCTCATCTGGTTGATGCTACTCATCTAAAAAGGAAGGAATGATCTAGGTACCAACAAACGTAATGAGAGACCTTTTAGAGGAAGGATCGCTTACCATTACAAGTGAGATCTGAAAATAGAATTTATTGGGAAAGGTAATCAATGTACTTCTTATACCAAATGTCACATGAGTCAGGTTCGATTCTTCCCACAAAAATTACATCACAGATGAGATAATAAGGCGACTGTAATCATTGTACTGTGATAAAGATTGTAGAGTTTGAAGGTTAGGTAGGTATTTGTGAGGTGAGGAAAGCCATGGTATCCATAAATTCTTTAGTGGATTGCGGAACAGATTCAATGTCATAATTATTAAAGGTAGCCAAAAACATATCGACATGATGCTTATATTTTTGAAGTATTTGTTACGAAACTAGTATAAAATATTGACTTGGTTGACGACCAATTGAGAATTTTCAAATATATTAATGGTTTTAACATCTAGTGCAATGGAAGTTTATAGACCTAACATGAGTGCTTCGTATGCAGCCACATTATTAGTATAATCAAAGTCAAGTTTGAAAGATAAAGGCATAGGCTCACCATCAAAAGGAATGAGGATAACCCTTGTGCCACCCCCACATTGACAATTAGAACCATCAAAGAATAGGGTGATCTGATATAGGATGTCATCAAGAGAGAGGGTAGTAATGGATTCATCAAGAAAATCAAAGTTAGAAGATTGATTTCCTGAAAGAGGTATATTTGTAAGCTGATCTGCAATGGTTTATCCTTTGACCAACTTTTGATGGATGAATTAGAGGTCTAGGTCTGCAAGGAGCATTATCCAACATGCAACTTATTGGTGTTGGTAAGGTTTATCATACATGTAATGTAGGGGTTCAGTGTTTATGATGAAAAAGGTTTAGTGGTTTAGTAGGTAATGGAAAAGTTTGGTGGTGAGGAAGACTAGGGCTAAACAATGTTTTTTTGGCTTGGGTATATCTAGTCTAATAATCTAAAAGATTGCAGCTTACATAATAAACCGCTTGCTCCCTATATTTCTCATCCTGATGAGAGAATATGACACCCAAGGAATGATCAGTGGAAAAAATGTATAGGTAAAAGGGTTTTTCATCCTTTCTTGGGATGAGTACAAGTGGTTAAAGGAGGTATTATATCAATGCTTCAAAGGCTTTGTGGAACTCGTCATATCAATTAAAGGAAACATCCTTTTTAAGAAGATGAAAAGGGTGACATCAGTCAGAAATTTGGGGAATAAAGCATTGAATAGATTGTAACTTACCTTACAAACTACGAAGCTGCCAAAGTTAGTAGGTGGAGACATCTCAAGAAAAACATTTATTTTAGCAGGATCGTCTTTGATACCACGCAAAGAGATGATAAAACTAAGGATTTTTCCAGAGAGAATGGAAAAAAAGTATTTCTTTGGTTGAAGGTGAACACAATATTTGATGAGATGGTCAAAGATGATTTTGAGAACTAGGAGGTGTTCATCATGATGCTTAGACTTGACAAGCAGTTCATCGACATAATCTTCAAATAAATGATGCATGATATTGTGGAAGATATAGGTCATAGTACACTGATATGTGAAACTGGAATTTTTAAGGCCAAAGGTAAATTCACAATAACAAAAGCTCCCCTAATGGGTGATAAAAGAGGTTTTGTGTTGATCTTCAGGGGTAAGTAATATTTGATTATAACCCAAGAACCCATCCATAAGATATAACATCTTATGGTCAGCTATAAGATCAACAAGTTGATCGATACTAGGTGGATGAAAATCATTCTTGAGGCAAGAAATTTTAAGGTTTTGAAAATCCATGTAAATTTGAAGTCCGCTTATTGCTTTTGTGACAAGAACGATATTAGAAATCTACTGGGTATAGTCAATGGGTAGAATAAAAGAAATAGAAAGGAGGCACTAGATTTCTTCTTTTATAAGAAGGGAAATGCGAGGATGCATTTTTCACATATTTTGTTTCACATATTTAGTGTTAGGAATAGTTTTGATATTTTGGACCACAATATTTGGGTAAATACCAGGCATATTGGTGTAAGACCAAGAAAAAGCATTCTTATGATCTCAAAGGAAAGAGGTGAAAGCTTCCTATTCATTAGAATCTAAATATTGGCCTATATTTAGAATTTGAGGGTTATCCTGAGTGTGAATGTTGATCTCTATTTTCGATTCATTCAACATGGTTTGTGTCTCAGAAGGTAAGGACATTTGAATGTAATAATCCTCCGCACCTAGATAGGTGAGAATATATCATCGTCCTAACATTGAACAATGTTTATAGAAGGTGTGTCGCCATTGATCATGTTAAGATACATGAAGGGAAGGGAATAAGGAGCCTCACCATCACGTTAATAGGTCAAAGATCTAAAGAAAATGAGGTTTGTGAAAAAAAATTTAGGAGGGATGGATTATGGATCCATGGACTCCATGTTGGAAAGTAGTATAGTAGGTGAGTGAGGTGGGGAAGGTGTACTTTCCTCTATGAGGTTGATATGATCTTTCTTAGAATAAGGTTCCTCAAAAAATCCAAGACTGATGCAATATTTTTATTTTTGAGTGGTGTAAGGTATGACTGTGTGATGACCCTATTCATAAATACCAAATCTAAATCCTTTTAAAGCACATTGATGAAGTAGAGTGTGAGAGATGCGATGATTAGTGAGGTATTGAAAATTAGATGAGAATGGATAGGTTTGGGTAGGTGCTTCATAAGTATATGAAGAAGTTTCAATTCCCTCATATATCAAGTTAGTGTAAAGGTGGGGTGGATTGTATAGAAAGAACTCACCTAATCGATGGTTGTAATGTGGGTGTTGGTGGATGGTTTTGTACTCTTGATGAGTAAGAAAGGTATTTATGTTGTTGAGGTGATACTACCCAAAGGTAAGGTGTTGAATAACACTTACCAAAAGATCAGAAGTTGGTATTTGGTTATTGGGAATGGAAGAATCACCAGAATCCTGAGAAGGGTAAGCATTAGGTGTTTGTGAGGTAGATGGGTTGGTTGATGGGCCAGCTACAGAAGCTACGAAAATAGTGGGAATAGAGGATTTTTTCATGGAAGGTGTAGTGGAAGTAGTGGTAGTGGTGGTAAATGGGATAGCAGTTAAAGAAGAATAATAAGTAGTGGTGGTAGATGCCTTAACTGGTATAAGGACATCATTAGGTTGATAGAGCATATTACAGGTTTTGAATGGTGAAGCATCTGTTGGAATGGTGTAGTTGTGCCCTTCATACTGAGATTTTAAACAATGGTGTAAGGTTTAAGGTACACAACCCATGACACGAATCTAGGGTCAGCCAAGTAGCATGTTGTATTGGAATTCCCCCTCTAAGACATAGAATAATTTAGGAATGGTACAGAGGCCCAAATGAATGTGGAGAATGATGGTGCCGAGGGTGGAAGTCATGGCATCATTAAATGAATTCAACATAACTATTTTATTATGCATGTAATTGGTAAGGATGCGCATTTTATTGTACGCAATGGAAAAAATGATATTCATACTACTGACTTCATTAATCATAACATGTTGAATGTGTGTGTTATCAATGTAGGTGGAAATGAATAGGGAAGGGTCAGGATCATTTGATTAGAGAGGGACAATATCTTCATCAAAGAAACTAATAGGAAAGACTTGATGAAATGTAACAAGAGAAGAAAATGTAGGTTGATTAGTGAGGGTAGCCACATGATGTGGGGTGATGATGGTAGCAATGGGTGTGGGGTCATTAGGTGTAACTTCAATAGATTGTATGACCTAGATGAGGGCTTGACGATGAAACTCAGAGGTTTGGATGAGATCATAAGATCCATGTAGAATGAGTATGATGCAATATACTTTTTGAGGGGGTTGGGATATCTCCCTTATCCAGACCATATTGATCTCAAAGGTCAGAGGAGGAAAAGAGGATTGTGGAGATGGAGGTGAAGACCGTTGAATAGATATGGGGCAAGGTTGCATGACAAAAGGAAAATGTGGAATGGGATCTTCATCTAAAAGGTCATCTTCATCAAAGATATCTTCAAGAGAACACAGTTCAAGAAGAATATATTTAAGTTCCTTATAATTTTCAACATCATGCCCTAGCACACGATGATAGGCATAAATATTGGTATCATCAAAACCTTCTAGTTTAGGTTTGAGTGGATCGTAAGGCTTAATAGGTGTAAATGTAATGGAAGAAGTTTCTAACATATGAGTGCAGATGTTAGCATAAGACCTTTCCAAAGGATCACAATGATAAGTGAGTGTAGGATTGGATGAAGGTTTTTGTGACTTCTGTGGAAGAGGTGTTGCTAGAAGTGGATTTTTCTTGGATGGAGGTGCAGATGGATTTTTTGGAAGAGGAACTACTGAAGGTGGAGTTGGAGGTTAAGTAGGTTTAACTACCTTTTTGGTATATGATGTCATTTTGGGAATAGGTTACACCTTCTTAGGTAAAGGTGTTAGGGTAGTGTATGAAGTAGAAGGGAACCCAAAGGAGGGAAGTGGATGAGTCAACCAAGATGAGAGTGGAGGTGCGGTGAAGATAGTTATAGGAGGAAATATAGACAATGTAGGCTAAAGGGAAGGTACGGTCATGGGTAGTGGAGTAGGCATAGGTAATGTAGAAATATTTGGTGGAATGTTAGGTTATGATAAGAATGTGGGTTTCTTCATTTAGTTTCACCTTCGGTAGGAGGTTTCTTGACTAAGGTTGATGGATGGGGTCCTAAGATGAATGGAAGTGGTGAAGGTGAAAGAGGCAAAGTGGGAGAAACTGGGGTACGAGACCTAAGAGGTTGGGTCTTCCTCTTAGGTGAGGGGATAGGCCTAGTGATATTTTGGGAAGAGGTGGCTAAATTGATCTTCATGGGAGGATGGACTAGACTTGGTGTCGGAATGACCCGCAATGTAGTGATAAGTTTTTGTGCAGGTGAAGGTATCGGTGTAGGTAGAGGTTTGGGTGTAGATGGTTGTTGGCATAACTATAAAGGTTTGGGTGTATATAAGGATGATGTAAAATAGGATACTATAACTGGCTTAGGTATGACAGATTTAGTTGTCTTGAACATTTTAGGATAAATCTTTGAAGTGTCTGTAGAAAACATTTGCGTTTGAGTCGATACGGAAAGTCAAAGGCATCCCCAAAGTGTGGAGTAGTTGAAATAATCCAAGAGATCGGCCAAATGGGAGAATGAAGTAGAAGTGGAAGGGGATGATGACGATTTGGTAGTAATCCATGTAAATAAATATGAAGTATGTGAGACAAGGAAATGCTTGGATTCAGACTCTATGGGTAGAAGAGATGATAGAAAATTGGCAGGGTCTTCAAAAGCTATTGGGGATTTGTTGCCAACAGGAAGAGATCCTAAAAGTGGATTTTCTATGGGAAGAGGAGGGGCAAGGTGGAATGTGTAGAATCTTTGATTAGTGAAAAAAATGGTAAACTGGGATCCTCCAAGGGTAGAAGAGTGAGTGATATGTGTTTCTTAATAGGTGGAGAGAAGAGTGAGGTAGATTCCTCTATAGATGAAGGGATAGATGAAGTGGGATTATTGGTAGAAGAAATGGTAGATAAGTTTGAATCCTCCATGGGTATAGTAGAAGAAAAGGTGGACTCCTCCGTGGGTGGAATAACTCATGTAATTATTTCCTCAACTGATAGGATGGGAGGAAATTGAGTAGAAGGGGATGGTATGGTATCAAAATTAACATGCACCTCTCAAAAGTTGGTATCATTGGTTGAGGTTTCACCATCTTGGTTGGATGATGGAGTGTGATTTGGAAATGGATTCTTAAATATGTGGAGGTTTTGGTTAGATAGTGCATTGGGGTTATCCAAGAGAAGATCTTTGTTACCTAACATTTCCTAGATGATATTTTTTAAATTTTTTCAATTATGGTTACTATGACCTCTGACACGGTGATAATTACAGTAATTATTCACCTTGTAACATGCACGTACTAAATGGGAAAGGTCAAAACTAGTATGTGGTTTGGCGATTGGAAGATTTATGGCTCCTACATTTACAATTTTTTCCAAAACTGAGGAGTAAAGTTCTCCTATGGGAGTATGTCATCGATGTTCATGCCTATATTGAAAGTTCTGAATATGAGAAATAGTAGAAGATAGTTTTGGTTAGTTAAATGGATGAGATGGAACAAATTTCAGGACCACCACATTGGTGGTTCCTTTGGGTTTCAAATGATTGGTTTGTGGTTTGGAAGAATAAGAAGAGTCATTTGATTTGAATGGAGAGATCTTGTTGTGAAATTGTAATTTATTCTCTTTGATAACAAAAAATTTCTAACTATTAAGCCATGGTGAATTCCTTGTCGAATGCTCAAAAGGTTTGAACCTTAAGATTTGGAGAGATGTTCCTGGCACAAGCCCTTGTGAACAAGTCTATCAACTCAGTTTTTGGAAGTTAAAAGCTAAGATGATTGGTAAGGCTCCGCCATCATGTGAGAAAATATATGATAGATTCATCATCATAATGGCACATTGAATACGAATTAGTCATGGTGACCTTATTAGTGATTTTGGTGGAGAAACAACTGATAAATTCCTGGGCTAAGTGATTGAATGAAAGGATACAGTTCCTAGGTAAATAAATTTACCAGTCTAAGGTAGATCCTATCAAATACATTGAGAAAGTTCAAGAAGAAGTTTTCATCGTGGGAAATCAAACAAAATAATTATTTAAAATATTGAAAATGTTGTTGTGGATCCTCCTTGTAATTAAATTAGTTAAAGTTTAATATTTCCCAATGTGTGAAATAAGGATGAATTTAAATAGAAGGGTGAATAATCTCATTACAAATATTTTCGTAAGTCAGAGAATTATGCAAGCTAAAGATAG
Source organism: Taxus chinensis (assembly GCA_019776745.2). Classification (NCBI taxonomy): domain Eukaryota; kingdom Viridiplantae; phylum Streptophyta; class Pinopsida; order Cupressales; family Taxaceae; genus Taxus; species Taxus chinensis. The sequence continues at coordinate 571,329,390 of CM034147.1, read as the reverse complement.
ATGCTTCCAATATTTTTCATCTTATCCATCATCATTTTTAGGATTAGATGAAGGAGTAATGCCTATGGTATATGGAGGTAAATAAGATTAATAAGGTGTGGATGCCCCTCTAGTGTGTGGTGGTGTCAAGTAAGTAAATTGACAAGGGGGGATATAAATAATGACATATGATGAAGGAATATACCCTGAATGGGAAGCATAGATGACAGGTGGTGGATGAGACAAGGTATAGGTGGGAAAGACCTATGTAGATACCCTTGTAGAAATAGGTGGCAGAGTAGCAGGTATAGACATGACCAAAATCTGAAAAAGGTTCGATGGAAATGGAGGTTGTGAGGTAATAGTGACTGATGATGTGTGAATCCATACACTAAGATTCATAGATGATGGTGAGGAAGACATCGAAAGTGCGATAGATGTTATAGGTGTGACATATATCAAAGATGTGGGGGTGATCTAAGAAATGACAGGTGTTAAGGTAGAAGAAGGAAATGCTATACTAGTGATAGCCGATATGGAAGTTGGGGAAAGGGCCGAAGTAATGGAGACATGCATCCAAAATAAGGTATTTCCTGATGAGTCACAGGTGGAGGAATGAGAAAGATAATATTTCAAGGTTGTGGGATTTTTATCAAGAAGTTTTGTGAACTCCTCATCAACTATTGATATAGCGATAGAAGAAGAAAGGTCTATGGGTGAAGAAATAGATGATGGTGAAGGACTAGGAAGTAATGGTTGATGGCTAGCATGAAAGACTAGGGCATTGAATTTTCTGCAAGTCAAAACCATGTGAATAGTAGTAGGATGGGTGGTTGGAGCTCTGCAAATGGTGTAGAAACATAGGAAATGAAGATAGAAGAAATCTAGAAAATGAAAATTGGTCACTATTTTGATAGGAAAATCAAAACACAGATACCAACATCAATAGGGTAATCGATGTTGGTAGGATAAAGTAACTGATGCCAGTTTTTGGACCGATGTCGATTACTGAGAATAAATGACATATTTAGAAATATGGAGATGAAGAGTGTAAATCAGATGACCATGAACTCTACTGATGGTAACAAAGACTCAAAAATGTATAAAATGACACAAACAAGTCACATAAAATGAATGGATATGAATTTAAAACTATTTTGGGAAAAATAACCAAAATATAAGGGAATCAATGTCGATCAATAAAATGATGTCGGTCAGTCAACTGATGTCAGTATGAAGAGGTAACCGATGTTGGTTACTGTGAAATCTAATAAGATGATGAAAAATTAAATTTTAAAGTGATTAAGTCCAAATAAAACACCAACCCAGAAAATTAGTATGGCAATGATGAGTCCTATCACATCCAAAATGAACTAAACTACACCAATTATGATGGTGGGGCATGAAGGAAAAGAAAACTAAGAAGAAATGACCTCACTCCTCAAAACATAATTTAATAATCAAAAGCTAAAAAAACACTGCAATCATATGCTTCATTTTTTTAATAAAATTTTTGGTAAATAGTTTTTTGAAAGGGACTATACCCTTGTACACCAAGGCTCAGAAGCTATAATTGAAAGTTAAAGCACAAGAGATGGATAAAAATCCAGATAGAACAATTAAGCCCAACTACAGAAAACTGTCTGCAAAGTAAAAACCAACAACCAACAAAGCAACAACAAAAAAACAATTGATGTACACCAATCATATGCTTCATATTTTAATGTTATGTGGATTATGCCATTTAAAAATGACTATGAATAGAGTAGAATTATTTTTCAAAAAGGGTACCGTATAAGCAGTATATGGCTAGTTTCAAGTGTTTTCAGGTTAAAGTTTCCCCAATATATACTTCACAATACATGAGGCCCAAATCTGATATGTTGACTGGCTAGAACACCAGCTGGATTCACCACCAATGTGATTGTTAATCATTGACAAAAATTACTGGAAAGGAATATGTTTAAGAAATGAGTAAATTTTTAAAGTGATTTGGATAGGGGTGTGTATGCAAAAAGTGTGAACTACACTTAATTCCATCCAATCATCAACCGATCATGACCTATAGTATACAGATTACAAATAAATTTAGGTGATCTAATGCAACAATCAGAAGATGAAATGCATAGATTTTTAAAACCAAAATTGACAGTTAAATTTTATGCAGCAAATGGGGAATAGGAAAAGAGAATGCTCTTTCACTAAAATTTAGGTGCAAAATAAAGGAAGAAGGATTATTTTTAAACACCAAATGACAAGTTTCCTTTAGACAAATAGAAGAAGAGAATATTTACCAGAGAGAAATTTAATGTGAAATTTTCAGAAAAGAAAGTAAAACACAAATATTACCTAGAATGAACAATGTGAAGAACCCATAAAAAGGGTCCCACCTGGTGTGTGAAAATTTCTCACCTCAAAGTATGTGATAAAATAGATAAAGGTAAGGGGGGTAGGAGGAATACATGTGAATATTCAAGAGAAGGTTGTGCATGTTGTAGAATTTGATCAAACTGAATGTGAGAGCTTCCCTTTGGCTAGGAGGAATGACCTGTATAAGAAACACAACAATACCCCAAAATAGTATTAACAATAATGGTTAGTGGACTTCCTAGCGACAACTAGATCCGGGAAGCAAGGTGCTTCCTAGAATTTTTGTCAATCCACTTTCATATACAATTTAATGCAATAAATAATATGAAGTAAGGAACTTCTACTATAGTTGATAAGATTTAGGTATCTCCTAGAACATAAAACAAGTAAATTTAATCTAACAGGTGAGGTTATAATTAAATATGGATGGTTGGTAGGTTGGTTTGGGTCTTTAGGTATGACAAAGGCTATAGGTGAGGTCTGGGAAAAGTTGGGTATGATTCTGGGTTGATTGGTGGAATTTATAAGTTTTTTGATTTAGAATATATTACCAGTCACAGAGATCGGTATCAGTTAGGGCACCAATGTTGATACTATACATTTACCGATGCCAGTTGAGTGATCAGTGTCAGTAGGGGAAATATGGTCACAATATTAAAAATAGGTGTTTTGGATTTCTATGTGATTTCACAGAGAGTTGAGGGGATTCAGGAAGGTGGTAGGATTTATAGGAAGACTTAGTAAGGGTGAGGGAGGTGATAGGAGGGGAAAAATGGTTTATGTTAGTAGAATAGATGGTAGACGGGTGAAGGGTGGTATTTGAGATAGAGAAGAGTCAGATAATAGAAATGAATAAAAGACTTAAGATCAAAACAAGAAATAACAAATAAGAGTGAGTTACTTATCTAAGAACTTGTAGATAAAAAGGTGGTAGTGGTTATTGAGCATTCAAAGATGAAATGGGGTTGTATCCAATGTCATGGAAAGGGAGCATGTCTGCTATTCTATGGGTGATTCAAGGATATGGAGGAAGAGATTAGTTGATTTTGAAGACGTGGTGTGTACTATTTTATCTTATGATATCTTGAATGCTCGAGAGTTTAAATGTTAAAGCTTGAGTGAATGAACTAATTGAAGAACTTGTGCAAAGAGTTAGAAACTCTTATTTAAGGTAATTGACACTGGCTAGGGAACGGGAACTAGCCAAGGGATAACAAACATAGGTTAAGGAGAAATGGTCTAATTTTCCAAAAAAGGGTTTTTCTCCCAAATTTTGTGTGGTCTTTAGATTATTCCAGGTCTGGAGTGTTGAATGGTGTAAATTAGAGTGTGGAATTAGTTAGAGGATTAACAGGTCATGAATAGTTAGGGTTGGAAAGAGTCCTCGTTGGTAAGGATAAATTGGGACTTAGTATAGGTTCATTAATATTTAGGAATGGGTCTAGGATGAGGTGGAAACATGAGGTGGCTTAGTGATATGGATATTAGTTTAATTAATGTAATTAAAATAAATAATGGTGTGAGGATGAAGATTATTTTAATTATGGGTAATTAAATTAATACTAGTGTGTAGAAGGGGTCATGGCTAGGTATATGTTTCTAATTACTTAATTAAAATGGGATAAAGTGATTATGACATAAATTTGGTGTCTACACACATGATATGTGTTGGTTTAGTAAAAGTGATTTGATGATCAGATGAAGTTTCTAAAGTGTTGAAGGGTGCAAGAAACAACTATTTTGAGAATAGTAAAGGGAATTGGGTCTAGTAAATGAAATAATTTGATTGGTTGATAATAATTTTGACCATGTATGAATGTTTTATGATATTTTAATCATGGATAAGGGTTCATGGGTCATGAAAAAGTATAGTACTCATGTTAGGGCATTTTTAAGAATGTTCCTATGGGGTTTTGAGCCATTTTTGGAACATGTAATGAGGTTTTTAGATAGGCCGACCTAATTGGGTCACTTTTAGATATTTTATTTAAAATTATAAATGTTTCCCTTATGTATTGGTCGAAAAAAATGAAGGGAAAATTTTGGGCCTAAGTTTGAAATGTGAAAAACATATAAAAAGCATATTTTTGGTGATTTTGTGAACTAGTGAAGTGTGTGCAAGGTAAAATGACCCTGGTGGAATTTGTTGCAGGTATTGGAGCATAAATTGAGGCTCATTAAAGTGTGTTATAGGTTGAAAAATTAATAGGATGTGAGATTAGTATTTTGATGAATTTTGGAGGGTTTGATGAACTTGTTTTGAGAAGATTCATAAAATATGGTTTGAGTGAAGAAGTACGAGCTGAATAAGTGGTCTCCATCAATTGTGGTAGAAAAAATAAAATATATAAACATCATAAGGTTCTTGAGTTGGTTATTAATCATCTTGAGGGGTTATATCCTTCTTTTGGAGTTTGTGGTTTAAACAAATAGGGGTTGCTGCTCGTTGTAGATTTGGTTCTCCTTGTGGGGTTGATACCTTAGTAAATTTGGAACGTATCAATATAATATTTTTTTTATGTTATTTGTATTCCCCTTGAGGTTTTATCACTTACATTTTGTTTTCTCATGGTTTTTTTGTGTTTTCATATCCTCATGCATTGTTCAAGGTTTATGGTATGCACACATTAAAAGTTGAATAAGTGGTTATTGTGGTTGTTTGAATATTGTAATTTGAGTTTCACATCTGAAGTTTAATTTGAAATTTTTATAAGGACTGATTCACCCCCCTCTCAATCCATTTTGCTTCTAACAATTGGTATCAGAGTTAGTCCCTTTGCAAAAGTTTGAAAAGTTCAAAGGAGATCCTTAAAGAACAAAATGGTGAGCAATAATGTGAGTGGAAATCCACCTATCTTTGATGGAGTAAATTATTTCTTCTAGAAAAATAGAATGAATAAAATCATCATGGAACAAGGTTTTGATGTTTGGGATGTAGTTGAAAATGCTTATAATCCTCCTACCACCTCTCAAAGGACTGAAAAAGAGAAATATTATTATACCAACAACTCAAAGGCCTTCAATTCCATTCTAAGTGGACTTGGAGAATCATAAATGGGTAAGTTAACACATTGCAAGAATGCAAAGGAGGCATAAAAAAATCTTGAAGTTATCTATGAAGGTGACTCAAGTGTAAAAAATTCAAAACTTCAAAGTTTTAGAAATGAGTTTGAAAGTCTAAAAATGAATGGTAATGAGGCTATTTTTGCATATCTTCTTAGAGTTGACAAAATAGTGAATAACATGAAAGGCTTAGGTGAAGAAGTAAAAGAAGAATTTGTAGCTCAAAAGGTTCTAAGGTTCTTATCCTCTAAGTTTGATTTTAAGGTGTCTTATATAGAAGAAGTTAAAGATCTAACCACTTTGACACTAGATGACTTGCATGATATATTGACTACTTAGGAAATGAGGGTAGGTGACTCAAAATCAGCCAAGAAGGAGATTTATTTCAAATCTGATATTGGATAGAATACAAGGAGGTAATGAAGGATAATACCACTCTAGATAATGAAGATTAAGAACTATTTGCTATATTGGATAGAAGAATGAAACAAGGTTCTTGTAAGTATAAAGGTAAAATCCCTTTCAAATGATTTAATTGTGGAGGAGTAGGGAATTTTTTCTGCTAAGTGTCATCATAGACATGAGAAATAAAATGATGATGAAGATATTGAGGAATAACCTAAGAATAATAAATTTAAGAGAACTAATTATAAAAAGAATAAAGGAAGTTCTTATTCAAATCGGGATGATGATTTTTTAGATGTTAGTAGTGGTGTATCAAATTCTAAATATGAAAATGATTATGAAAGCTTAGGTAATGAAGATTTGTTCATGAATAAATAGGTTATGAGATCTTCAGGTGTTGTTTCTTCTCTTTTAGGTGATTTTATTTCTTGTTATGGTAACTATTATGATAAGGAATGTGAATATGATATAGATGATCTTGAAATTGTCAAAAGAGATCTTGAACAAGTTGAAAAAGAGAATTAAAAAATGACATTGTAGATTATATAATATGAAAATCAGTTTCATAAGATGGATGAGAACTATGTGATTGAGTCTACAAAGCTAATTGAAACAAACAAGGTGCTATAAGAAAAAGTGAAGTTTCTTATCTATAACCTACAGGAAAAGGAGATTTTTTGCATCAAGTATGAGAAAGATATAAAGTTTTTGAGATATGATTTATTCTGAATTAGTAAGAAGACTATCTACTTGCAAAAAATTGAGAAGATTTCTAAAGATATAGATGAACTACTTGGTAAAAAAAGAGTTGTAGATGATAGGACCGGTTTGGGTTTTAAATAAGAAGCTAAGCACAAATATCTTGAGCAAGAAGTTGGTGTTTTAAGAAAAGAATAAGATAAACTCACTGTGAAAGAAGAAAGGAAGGTGACTCCTATCAAGAAAAATGAAATACAAAGGTCCATTAGACAACCCCAAGCTTTAGGGTATGAAATAACTTTTAATGGTCATTTTTTTTTCTTGTAATCATTTTGGTCATAGATCTAAAGAGTGTAGAAGATATCCTAGATATGATCATACTTGGAGAGAAAATAAAATTGATTTTTCTAAGAGGATAGTATGTTATAATTGCAATGAACAAGGACACATTGCTAGGTATTATTTTCATGATATACCTAGTCAAGGTGAAGGGATAAAAAGAAATAATTTAGTTGTATGCTATTATTGTAATAAGATTGGTCATGTGGTCAATAACTATTTTCAATATTCTCAAGGCTAAATGAGAAGTCATTCAGATTCTAGAATGAAAGGCTTTGGTTTTCAGAGGGCTAGAATGCATGAGTATGCTCCTAGAAGATCTTGAGAACCTAGGAGATATCTTGGTGCGTCTTCAAGTGCAGATGTTGGTGGAATAAGAAGTGAATATAATATTTCATAGACAAAAAGGGAAGATGAGAGTATTTTTCAGGTGCCCAAGAAGGCTTAGGACATCTTTAAGACATTCTTTTAGGTCTCCATGGATCATGTATAACTTCACTATGCTTCTTGAAGGTATATCACTACAAATGAAACATCTAGTTGAGGAGGAGTTGTCTATGTAAATTTTTTCCACTTCTACATGGTTAGGGTATGTGTATGTTGGATCCTTATAGTATTGGTTGGTCCATTTTGATGGTTCTTGTGCATTTGTCTTTCATTTACTCTTGGCTTATTGAGTTGAAATTGTAAGTATCTTAAGTGGTATGTTCTTTAGCTCTAAATAATATTTCATCTATGGTGAGTCCTAAATGATCTTGAGTCATCATTTCATGCCTCTTTGGGAGTATAAAAGGTGTCATTTTTCTTAACTTTTCATGAGCATGTCCCTTGAGTGCTTATGTTGGTATTAGTTATATCATTGGTTTGTGTTGGCATTCTTTGTATTATCTGAGTCATAAGATGATTGTGTGAGGTTTTCATGAGCTATAAATGATCATAATATATGTGTCCCAACATCTATCAGGTGTATGAAGGATCATCCCTTGTCATATCATTGAAAACATGTATCTTGCAGTTATAACAGTCATGTTGTCAGTCTCATCATCTTGTGTCTAGTCGGTATCATTGTCCTTCGATGTCTTGGTTTTGTTTAAGGGTTGAAAATGGTATTTCTTTAAGCCTAGTGTGTCCTTGTAGTTAAATTAAATGTGATCAAGTTCTACTTGATTAGTGAAGATCTCAGATAGTGTGACTAAGACACTGTTACAGTTAAGAAAGTACAGGTTCAGGGATCCTATAAGAAAATTAAGGGGTTACAATTATGAGTTTTGGTAATTCATGATCTCTACAAGTTGAGAAATTATTATTCATGTTTGAAGAGGATCTTGGGATATGTCTCTGCTAGTTTTAAGAAGAAAATATTATTTTTTTAAAGAATTCCACTTCACTATGATAGAGTGTGTTCTCTCGGTCCTCAAAAGTGGCATAAATGGAAACTCAAGTTTGAGTTCTCAAATGATAGAATTTTGGCTTTAAATTTTTGAATTTTCATGAAGACTCATGTGGCTAAAGGATGAAGGTGATTTAGAGCTGAAGGTGTGCATATAGTTCCAGCTATGAATGATAGATTTGGGTGCTATCCCATAGTGTAAAGTGATGAGGGTTTGTATCTAAGAACTCTAAATATTGGTTTCCTCTTGATTTTTAATTATATGGAAGATGTTTCTATCAGTTCAAGGAATGCTCAAAATAAATATTTAATGTTCCTTATGATAATGTATAAGTTTGATAAAGAAATTAATGTGATTTCACTTGTTGCAAGATAGAGATGTTCTTTATAGTACATTAGCATAGATGAAGCATAATTAGATATATTTGAAGGATCATTATCATTCCCTAGCTTGTCCATTGCTCTGCAATAACCTATAAATGTTTACAAGATAGTTGGGAGTGAAAGTACTGATGATCTCATCTGATAAAGTTCCAAAGAGGATTTCTTGTACCCTATAAAGGTGAGTGATGACCTACAGGTCTAAAGGGAAATATTGCACAGTGACATTGGTATGAAGAGTACTCCATGGCTTAATCTCATGAAGAAAGGTACGTATTATCCATTTTTTCATGTCATGTAAGTGATGATAGAAAATGGTGTAATTTGGAAGTCTTTAAGCTTACCAAAGCTAGAAGCCATGTCTTAGCCCAAAATTACACTCTACAGGCATGTAAAGACTTAGTTTTGCACAATGTTAGTTGATACGGAGTAGAAAGGTGATTTTTTAGTCTTTGTATGTGTTATACTTGTTGCACATGTATGATTAAGGGTGAAAATTATATGAAATCATCATGCTTTAGGCGTAACAGATGGTTCATTTGATTTTTGATGACCAAAAGCTACAAGTGTTAGTATGTTTCAGTGTACATCAAGTTCATGTATGCAAGAAGTGCCAAAATATTATATAAGGAATCCCTTGGTCTACCATGGGTGGTTCCATATGATTTCTATCAAGGAAGAATTGGGACCCTATAATATTGCAAGAGTGTCTACAAGGGATACCTGTTTAAGATCTTCTAGGATGTGTGCAAGAGTAAAATTAGGAAATGAATACTGTGTTTTGCTTGGTCACAAGCATTTAAGGTCTGTAAAGCAACAACTTGGGAAGGGGAAGTATTATTGTGCTATCAAATAATTATTAAGCGTGAAATGATTCTTTATTCTTTGAGTCTTGTTTCTTAAGGTAATTACTTTGTTGAAATGGCTATAAATTTCCTATGGTGACTATGAATGTATGAGAGGTGTCTCTCAGTCTTGATGGTGGTAATAGGTGTATTTGAGGCAGAATCATGTGTCTCAAAGTTTGATCACAAGATAAATGCTTTGAAGGGGTGTCTCAGAAGCATGTAGAAGGTATATTGACCTAATGATATGTCTTAGAAAGAGTACATAAGTCTAAATGATGATCTTAGCTGACATACTATACTATAGTGGTTTGTATACTAGTAAAGGAGGAAAAGTAGGTCTACATACATGTGTAAGTATTGATGGACATCAATTTTGTGATGAATATAGCATAAGGAACAATGCATGAAATTTGGTAAAGAACTTAGTATTCCCAGGAAGAAGGATTTAAGGTGATTTCAGGTATGTGAATGAAGAAGTGAGCTACAGTGATTGAAAATGAAAGAAACCAATGTGACATAGGCCTTAGGAAATCTTAAGGATAGTGGGAGTGTTTCTCTAAACTTCTAGGATTAGAATTGGTGTTTCTTGAGTAAATAGAGGTATGTAATGATGATCTACTTCATGAGTTTAAATATTTTATTCCTTGCATGCATATAGGTAGTCAAATATGACTGAAAAGACTAAGATAATGGTTTGGGACCTAGAAAAAAAGTTCAAAAGGGTTTCTAGCCAAGAAATCAAGGTTAGTAGCATTTTTTTGTTCTTGTGATCTAGATATGATGTTATTAAAGCAAGGAAGAGCTAGAAAGTTCTTTGTTTAAATTTGTATGAGGTGCTAAGACTTGTCAAAAAAAATTCTAAATGCACTGAGAGGACTATTCAGGGCTATAAGCATCATGAGTGGTATGAAGAGCTAGATTATTTGTAGTATAGTGAAGAATGGACATAGAGGTGATGAATTTTAGTCTAGAAAGGTGAGAAATGAATTGATGAGCCTAAAACTAACATTGTTGGCATGTTCAAGGAGTGTGTGGCTCATATATTACTCAATTACAGTTGATTCTTGAAGCCAAAAATAGAGAATATGGTGAAAATTTCTTGTTTTGCATGCCTATAAGGTGAAGGATGATGTTTTTTCTCCAAAAAAAGGTAATAATATGTTTCTTTCATGATGAATGATGATGTTCAAATGTTGTAAGTGTTCATTCTAGGAGGTTCTTTCTACTTGCATGCCTAAAATGTAGGTAAAATTCATATTTTGGGTGAAAAAGCAAGAAAATGAGGCATGAAGCTAAAGGAGGTGAATAAAGTGAGTTACATGTATGCCTTTATCATTAATGTAAAAAGGGGGAGAAGTTCAGGGTGATTTCCATCAATGAAAAAGGGGAGATTATTGGCATGAAGGCCTAATAGGTGTTTTCATTAATGCAAAACTACATTAATGACAAAGTGGATGTTTTTTTTTATGTATATGGAGCTAACATGATGGTTCATATGTTTATCAGTTGTTAGAGTGTGATTCAGTGATGCATGCTTACTCTTGCAAGATAATACAAGTGTCTATAAGGTGTTTCTTGGAAGTATGAGTTTATTGGATGCTTGGGAATCATGTTGGAATGATGAATAGAATAATTTTAGGGTAATTAAGCACTCACAACACTATTATAGTGTAATAATAGGTAATTCTCCATGTTACAGGTGCTCATTGGGAGAAGGTATTGTTTCTTAGAGGTGTGACAGAGTGTATTGAAGCCATTTAAGCTCATGGATGCATGATATAAAGTATATCATTTCATATGAATTATTTTTGGGTAATTTGAAGATGGTTCTTATTCAGTTATTGCATTATTTAAGTTGGTACTAGTTGTTACTATGAGGATCTAACATGCAAACATAGGTAAGTCTTAGTGACTAGAGAGATTGGGCCATGGAATTTACATTATGATTATTGGAGATGTTATATGGATGAGTTATCATTCTCTCAAAAAACATTCAAGTTCCCATGATGTGAATTCTGCAAGATATGACTGTTTTGATGAGACAATGTGAAAAACAATGCAAAATCTAGCTCAAACTGTAAGTTTAAATGATCTTTGTGAATATTGTGATTTGAATTGGACATTTTTCCTTTCACAAAATTTTATAATCTGATTTTATAAGGTTTCAAAAAAATAATGAGGTCAGTTCATTGTCACAAATTTATAAACAAATTTTAAGAAGGTAAAGAGGTCAAAAACCCTAGTTAAAACATATCTAGGAGTAGTTTGAAAAAGGTGAAGTATAATGACCCAGTTTTTATCGAAAATAAAAGTTTGATTAATGGATGTTGTAGAGGACTCCTCAATATTTCCAAAAATTTATGGTCGAGGTCATGGTGATGAGTGGGCCCCACTTAAAAATAATAGTTTCTAAAGAAAAAATTCTTAGGACAAGATGTTCCAAAGGAGTAGCATTTAAAATTTATGGTGCATGATTTATGGTATATTTCCTTGATTTTGATGGTGGTTTCATGTTATGATTTTTTAGGCACATGGTATTTTGAGATTCAAACTAGTTGACTAGTCAAAGGGAAGTTTTGGGGTCTCAAATAACAGGGTCCAGTGTTTTAGCCATAACTTGAGATACATGTGGAATTTTGAGATGATTAAAGTATTTTTGGAAATTATATTTACATATATTTATATTTATATATGGATTTATTCATGATGAGGTGATTTTTCAGGGTTTCCATGGCATTCTTTCAGCAAGAAGGTTTTTGGTAGTTTAGGATAAGATTTGTTTTTGTGAAAATTTGAGGTTATTTGAAGCATGAAATGGATTTGGTGATGCTTCCTATCACCTTAAATATGAATATAGATGATTTTTGCATACAATGAATCCATTTGGAGGTCTTGAATTCATGTATATTTTATTTTTTGAGCTAACCTTTGGAAATAAAGTTTTTGGCAGGTTGATTTCATAAAGGAAAATATTGTTGTTGTTTGAAGTATAAGATGTTTCATGACTTATAACATGTTTATAAGTATTATATAGGTTATTAAATTTATTTTTATTAGTCATGTTGGTGCTCAAATTGGACTCACCCTATTTGTCATTGAAATTCTTCATTTTTTGGGCTCTGTCATGTTTTCTATCTCCCCGTATTGATGTTTGAAGACTATGTCCTCAATTTGGTTGCCATGATCAGTCCCTTGGTCAAGAATCACTTAAAATTACATTTTTTTTTTTTTTTCCTATGTCCATATGAAAGAGTCTCTAACTTGGGCATAAAACTCAGGTTTTTCCTTTCCTTCTATTTTCCACAATCACGTTTTGTTGTCCCTGTCGTTTTTGTGCCAAATATCTATGGAAACATAATTAGATGCAGCTTGGAGGATAAAATTTGGGCCTTATATCATTTCTAAACTCTCCTTATGTGAATAAAGATTCATTTTTGGGTGAAAATGGTGATTTTCCTAGATTTTATGGTTTGACGGGTGTATTTCCCGGTCAAATTTACTTCTTAGCATCAGCTGAAATGTGGCCCTTTTTGGTTGGATGTGGCTCGACAAGGCACTTTGAAAATTATAAGGCTCACTTCCGACTCAAAGCTTGTCCACATGGAGGAACGACACTCATTTAAAAAATCACCTTTTAGTTTGGCCTTAGAGTTGTGCTGGGGAGACACGTGGAGATTTCCACTACCTTGCCCAGACTTAGACAATTTTTTCATGCAGCTAATAAAGTTTTGGTGGACCATGTACACGTGGAGGACTAGAGCTGATTTGAGGATCAGCCTCAGGGTCCCACCTTAACAAGTGCGACAGAGAGACATGTGGAGGCTTCCGTCAGTTCTGCTCTATACTTAAAATTTTCAAGGTAATTTTAAAAAGCCATGGACATGTGGAGGGACCACACCTATTTGGGGACCGGCCCCTAAGTTTTATTTTTTAAGAAGCACCAGGAGGACACTTGGAGGCTTCCGCTCACTCTGCCATTTGCTTGGAATTTTCAACGGCCAAAGAAAAATGTCTCAGACCCTGGACACATGGCACCTTCCATTGAACCTTCAATTTTTTTAACAAACTCTGTCAGAATAAGACACATGTTAAGCCCATGCTTGTTTGGGGTCTCTACTTTTGGGGGCCATATCAAAAATCACCATTGAGACATATGGAGGCTTTCGCTGGCTCCGTTTTACACCAAGACTTTTCAAAGGCCAAAAGATGTTTTTCTTTGGCCTAGGGCATGTGGAAGGAACGTGCTTGTTTAGGACTTGCCTATGTTCTTATCCTTTGCAGTTCCACTAAGGGAACATGTGGAAGGATATGATATAAAGTGGAAAATGTGTAGAATAAACGGTTGTTGTGTATTGCGTCTTTTTTTTTGCCATTTTTTGCTCCAAGACACCTGGAGACGTGAATACACATTGTTTTTCATCATTCTTTGATGAAATTCCTTGTCATCTCTATCTGTAAAGTGCCATTTGATGGATAAAGAACTTAATTTGTGAGTCCAAGGATTGTTACGGTTGATATTTTGAAGTTAGAATTGCTTAGGCACTTGTAAAAATGGGAATTACTAGAGGAGATGGATGTGGGGTAGAATTTGAGAGGAAAGAGAGGGAAAAAGGATGAAATGATGAAAGTGTAGGTGTAAAATATGAAAAAGGTGTTTCCTCAAGAGTGAAAAGGATTACCTATCATATCCAGCTACACAGAGTCTCTGGAAAATGATTAAAAGGGGGATTTCTCGCATGAAAAAATCATAATGATTAGAAGGATTTCAAAAAATCTGTGGCATGGCATCCTATTCATTAGTCGAGGGCCCAAGAAACCTGATCAGTTCACAATTGATCCACTGGTAAATTTTGGATCCAAATTTCTTAAACGATGTTGTCTGAAAAAAATTAGTAATGAGAAAAGGTCCCTTGAATATATTTCTCTTTTGGGGGAAAAATTGAGTGAGAAAAATGTATAAATGTAATGATAATAATATTTCAAAGGGTCGGAGGTTTAATTCTTAAGAGAAAATTTGAGAAAACCATCATCCTGAGAGACCAAGCCGAGATAACCTGTTAGTTTATTCTGTGTTAGATTTTCTATCATGTCAAGTTGGTTGCAGATGTATAACCATTAAAGAGCAATAAGATTAATCTAGAATATTTCCCCTGCTGATGAATCTAAGTAATTTTGAAATTAATTTGTGTCCAATCTATAGCAATTTGTGTCTGATTTGTTTCAGAATTTCTACAAATAGTTTCTTTCATTCCTATTGAAATAGTTGTGAAATCACACAAGATCTCATCCTTGTGGTATTTTAATGGTATTTGCAATTTCATTTCAAGAAGATACTTCCTCTTGGATGAGATAAAAAATTTAAAATCAATTCACTTTCATTTGTTGATAAATATTGTCTATAAGTCTTAAGGTGTACCTTAGGCATGATTGATCGGAGACTTTGGTGTTTAATTGATTCTTTCAATTTGAGCCTTTGTGTTAGAGTCTCAAACATTGTGTGAAAATGTGATGATTTGGGCCTCCATTGAAGCACAACTTCTGGTTAAAGGAACATCTTAACTATTCTGAAGATTTCTATTGTTGAGTTGTTCATTGTTATGAAGTCCCTTCAAAGATCAGGTATAATAAACTTTATCCTTCTTCATCTCCCACCAAAATTATTCAACTACCATGAATCTACCTTGAAATGCCCTTTTTTTCCCTATGTATCAACAAAGGAACAAAATCTACTTACTAAAATATGTTAAACAATTAGGATTTCTTAATGTCTTTAGTAACCTTAGCCTTGTGTTGAAAGTATCTCCATCTTCTAGAAGTGACAACTATTAAGAGTTAAAATGTGGAGTATTGACCATATTTTCCCAAGGTTTTCCTCATAAAATTTATGCAAAATAAGATAATCTCCATCTCCTTCATGAAATAGAGGTTACACTAAGGGTCTTCTTAGCCTGGTTGAAGAGGCACAACCTAAAGTAGTGAGGAAAGGTCAAAACATCTTAAAGTTTCTATACATCTATCCACAAATCTGAGTAACAAAGGGCCAGTTAGATCTCATCCTCGGCTACAAAACAACACACACTATGATCTATCTATCTCTACAATCCATGTAAAATTTGTGATGTTGCTTAGCTTGAAAGGGAGAAGAAATTTGGATACCAACACTCATGGTGACACTGCCAGGGACTCTTTGAGGTATTTGAACAAAGGTGTACATGTATAGACCCTGGTAATGCTTTTTACATATTTTAAAGTGCAAATAAATTTCTGAAACATCATTATCTATTCAGATCTATAAGAATTGTTCAAAGTTGTGAGTTTTTAGTTCAATATTTCCATCTTATACAGTTATTGCACTGAAGTTTGTATCATCATTGATAAATTTGGGTAAAATAAGAGTAGATCTTGTAAGATTTTCATGAATCTGGTATTAACAGACATTTGATAGGTATTTCATAGTGAATTTTCACAAACTAAGGTGAAAATACTTAGTGGTGACTCTGTGTTATTTAAATTATTTATAAAAACTAGTGTCTTAACATGTATCAAGTAGGATTTGTCATTGATATCTGCAAAGCTGGAAGAAAGAAGGTCTGTCTTCACTAGGGACCCTAGTAGAAGGTTGTTTTAAGAGCTAGGGAAGTCTAATTAAGAGGGAAGAAGAATTTGGAACTTTGCATCAAGAAAAGATATCTCCATTGGTGAAATTGATCATCCTATGATTGAAGATTGCAGTACTTCCTCAAGTGCTTCTGAATCAGGTAGTCTCTTTGTTGAAATGAATTCTCCATCTAGAGAGGGTCATTCTTTTGTATTTGAAACATTTTCCTCTCAACTTGCCTTCGTATTTTCCACATCTAATAAATTTTTCCAAGAAATAGAGCCTTTAGAGGGCATTCATTTTGAAAATTGTATCCTTGTACCACATAGACCCCTCACTCCTCATCATTATGTTTCTCCTGTAAGATCACCTCCTTAGAATAATATGGCTCAGCCTCCACCCATACCTCCATTTGTTGTTAATACTTTTGGTTCCATCAGTTTTAGGGGTATGGTTGGCTATCCAAATGTTGTGCCACAAGATGTAAGAAACAGATTGCCTAAGTTTCAAATAAATAATGTAATAACTGGTGATCAACATTTGAAACTCCTCATCAATATGATGGAGGAATTTGAAATAGAGTTTGAGGATGTATACATTAAATTATTTATCCATACTCTAGAAGAAGATGCAAGGGATTGGTATAAATATCTTCTAGATAATTCCGTTGACTCCTGGACAGAGATGAAGAATGCTTTTAGAATGCAATATGGTGATAAAATAGACCCTAGGTTTCTTTTATCAGAGTTTGAAAATATAAAAAAGAATCCTACTGAATCAGTGCATGATTTCAATGCTAGATTTAACAAAACATGAAGAAGACTTCCTATTAATTTGAGGCCATGTGATGAATCATGTCTGATAAAGTATTCAAATGCATTTGATGATAAAGTTTCTTACTATTTGAAATATAAGAACCCTGCAACTTTGAGGAATGCCTTTAAAATGGATCTACAAATTGAGAACAACATTAAAGTAGTAGGAAAACCTCTTAAGAGGGAGGGTGTTAAACTCATCAACCCTGAGAAGCCTCAATCAAGTAGGGCTATGGATATTGAGGAAGTTGTAAGGAATTTGGCTGGGGATGTCAAAGAAATATCTTACAAGCTGGCTAGGGAAGAGAAAGGATTTGGAAAAGGTTCTCAATGTTAGCATAGGCAACAAGAATAAGACAAACTTCTAAATTGTAGTGCCCACTTCACATTGAGACCTTTTGGATACCTATTTTAATATTGTGATTACATTATAGACATTATTATGTTTTGATTTAGTATGTTGTTAGACATTTGATCATGAATTATTACTGATCTTGATTTGGATATGATACACGATGATTATTAGAGACACTCATATGTGGATGATGATATATTATTTTGCATGGATGTTTTTCATACATATGATTTTGGACATTATGAGTAGATCCAGAAATGGATCTTTTATGATGATGATCTAGTTGTTGATTTAAAATGTAAATGATGTAGTTGTTACTTCGAAGTTGTTACAATTCATTTATATATTTGGTTTTGTGATTTCATTTACATCATGTTGGATATTTTGATATGGCCACAAGGCCAAAGGAGGTATTTGTATTTTGTAGGTTAAAAATATTATAACAAAACATCAGGGGATCGGAGACCAACCACAATGGAATTTTAGGTGAATTCAACAAGGTCACCATGGAAACTTGTTTTGTGTATGTCTGTTATTTTGTTAGGGATTCCCATGGGGGGATCACCCTTATATGTGACCATGGGTTTGTCTATTTTATAAATTTGTTTCTTTTATTATTGTTGTATGTATTTTATTAATAATGTGTTCCTTTCTTTTAATTAATTAAAATTGTGATAGATTAATGTGAGAAATCATATGGTCAAAATTTAACTAAATTAAATTGGGATATGGCAAACTAATGGAAGTTGTTGGCTGTTTGTATTAAATTTGTAAGGGATGTGTAAATGTGTAAGAGTTGTGTAAGTCTAATTTTGGAGTATGAAATACTCCACCTCCATGTAAATTCGAATTTGTCCTTGGGGCTATTTTAGGAGGCTTGTGGGACAAGTAAAACTTGTCCCATACCTCTAAATTTAATTTACCAACCATACTTAGGGTTGGCTAAGTGATTTGTGACTTTTATAATAAATTTTAGCAATCATGTTCCTTATTTTGGATTGCACTCTCTTACATTTTATTTAATTTGTTGTCCCTTGAGGTGTGGGCTTTTTGGAGTGTGCAAGTAACTTGTCATATTTTCACCCACCACTTTATTGTGCTTGGGAGAATAGAATTTGTCTTTTGTGTTTCAATTGAGGATGTGTGATGTGGTATCCTACATGGATCCACATCATCCTCTCTTCTTCCCTCTTCTATATAATTGAAACTCTTGCCTTGTTTTGGGTTGTTGAATCATTTTGCAACTTCTTGGGGGCCCATTTTTTTTATTGGAGCTCTTGTTTTGGATGAAGTTTTTGATAAAGATTTGCATGATTGGGATATTATTTTTTTGGACTATGTTTCTGGAATTTGAAGCTTGCTTTTGGAAGAAAAAGTAACCATGAAGAGGTAGGAATTTAACTCTCTTTTTTATGCTATCATTTTCTTGTTTTATTGTGTGAATTGTGCATGATTTGATTTATTTGTTTGTTGGTTGGGTAAACTACCTTAGGGAATGTGTAGGAGAAGGATATGCGGAATCCATGTGAGGGGGGCATAAGGGAATTCCTTTGGCATTAGAATTTTGTGCAAGGAGTTTGGGTTTGGGATCCACCATGGAAAAGAAATAGCTTGCATTTCTTACTTTGTGGGGGGTATAAGGAAAATTGTGGGGGGAATAAGGAGGGATTTTTGGGAGGCATAAGGATATGTGTGTGATGAATTATTTGGCAATTTATTGCTGGTGGATGCCCAATTCCCAATTGGGAGGCATAAGTAGCTTCCCCCATAGAACTCAATCCTTTGGCTTGCATGATCAAGCCTAAGTTTTTATTAGAATGTTTTCAATTACAATTATAAACTGTTGTTTTGTGTTGCTCTATATTTTATATTGGATTACGCATGTGAAAGAATGTTGTGTGTTGTGGAAGCTAGTTGTTACCATGGGTTGAATTACATCTCTTATTGTATTTTAGTTGGGGCTCGGTGGACAATGATGAAGGCTTATCCTTTCATTGGATGTCTTGGTTTGGTGGAGAGTGTTTCCTTTCCCCCTCTTTTTTTGTGATCAACTTGGAGAAAGAGAAAACTTGCATGTTACTATCCTGGAGCAAAGGAAAATGCAGTTTAACAGTCCATTGTGAAACATATTTCATTTGTAACCTTTCCCACTTGAAGTGGATGAAATTGTAACAGCTGTATTGTGAAGAAAAGATGTTGTAATTGGATTGAAAGTGTTTATTCAAAGTGTGAAAGACAGTTACATTCTACTCTGTACATGAAAAAGAAAGAAATATAATTTCTATTAATTGCATTCAAGGAAATAAAAAATGAATGTAAAGATGTATCTCCTTTTGAATTAATAAAGAATTGAAAGTTTATCTCTCATTGCATTGTTTGGTTGAGTTGAATATCAAATTTGTGATTGGAATCTCTGTTTAATTGTAAAGGGAAGAAATACATATCGAGGAAGTATATTGTTTTGTATCCTTGGAAATATATTAAAATTACAAATCATAATTTGTAATTTAGCTTTGAAATGATTTGTTTATAAAAAAACTATATGTATTAGATTAGTTTAGAAATGAAATGCCACACTTGAATGATTAAATTTATATACAATTTTAAAATAAATAAATCTCTCTTGTAAATATTCAAAACTAGTAATTAATCTTAATAAAATGCACAGTTTGGACCTGCACTTAACAATCAACTTGGAATTGATATAATTTATCATGCAAAGACATTAAGGAACTCAAATTGACCAAGAACACTTAATAAGACAAGTTAAAATATTGTAAAATCGAATCCAATGCCTTTAACAGTCATTTTTTTGTTAATTTTTGGAAAAATACAAATTGAAATCAATTATACAAATTTACCTTCCTAAAACACTTTAAATCCTCCCTAGATAAATACTCCATGTTTGTTTGCCATGTTGACTGAAGGAGGAGATCCAATTTAATCAAATTTAGAAGTTGGAATTTACTAGTTGGCTTTTTAAAATCCTGTAGATCATTTTTGTAAAATTGACCCTTTAAATTTTATCAAAATGTAAAATTTATGATTTATGTGCAAAGAGGGCAATGAGATATTTCTAGAAAGTCCTCATTTTCCCAAAACCAAGCTTTCTTGCTCAATTTATGACCCTCTGAAGTTTTCATGCCTTGGCAGGTAAATTTGGGAAAAGTTTTACAGTTGGGCTCACGGCTTGAAAATTTCCCCTCGAAAAGTCCTCCGAAAAATTTTAAATTTTTTTGGTTTGGGAAAAAATTTGAATTTTTCTCCACTGTTCCACAGCCAACCAGATGGCACCACGTGTCCTCATGGGGAAGCGGTGGAGACGTGGCATCTTTTTACCCTTAGATTTTTTTTTAAATTTTGGAAAAAAATTCCATTTCTCCGCACCGGTCCGTGGCCTATCACAGACTGCCATGTGGCAGATTTGGGTGCTTGCAGAGGGGGTGAAACCCTTATTACCCTTGTTCCTTTGAAAATTTTTATTTGGCCAATTTTTTTGTTTCCTCCCACAGCCTTACGCTCCCACCCTACCTTCAGAAAACTTCCTTCTGTGGACGTGCAGACCCCGCGCACGCATTTACCCATTTTCACCCCATCTCCTCCCTTTGGGAAAATTCTCTAAATTTTTTCACTGCTCTATCTGTTTCTCTTCTCCTCACAATAAATGGTGGAGCACCACATGTCCCTAGCAAACCCATAGGCTCATGGAGGCCAAATTGGTTTTTCTTCCCCTTTGTCAAAATGTCTAATTAACCCCCACCACTCTGCCTTTCCCTCACCTTCTTCCGTTTGGATTTGGAGCCGACACGTGTCCCTGGGGGACCCATAGAGGCACGGGAGAAAATGGGAATTTTATCTCATGTAAGGAAAAATTCCAAATGCTGCACTATGACCCACCAACCTGAAATTTTTCTCTTTACCCCTGCTTGACACGTGTCCGCTTGGGGAAAATTTGACATCTAAAGTGTGTTTGCTCATATCTTAAGATTTTGAAGGAGTTAGGAGGACATTTTTATATCACTAGAAAGGTGAGAAAATTTTCTATCTAATGGGAAATGATTTAGGGAAATTTTGGATGTGATAGGTATGAGAAAAATCAAGTTGAAACTTTGAGCCTATTAGAGAGTGGGTATGGGGGGTGAATTACTCCTTGAACCTAACTGAAACTCCTAACCCTAAAAATTGAACCATGTGAACTTGATATTTGTTAATGAAAAAAAAAAATCTAGTAATTTATATTTGTTGTGGAATCTAATAGGGGTCGATTCTTGTCTTGCAACTTCGTTATGGACACTTCTAATAAAAAAAAATTATTCCATAATTTTCTAACTAACCCTAGGCCATTTCTTGGGTCTCAAGTGGGTTGTTTTAATAGGCATCACACTTGATATCATAGTAGTGGTTTAGAATATTAGACCATTGGGCACACTAGAAAACTTGGGACATGAAACTTAAACCTAGCACACTTTTAAACCTAGAAAACAACTAGAAAACAACTAAATAAACTAAATATCACTTTGGTCTGTGCAAGAGGCTCAGACGGAGTGAGAGGAACCTTCACAGAGACTCAGACTTACCACCACCACCACCACTAGATCAGGGTGTAGCAGCTATCCTACCTCAGATTCTATAAACCCTTCAAGATGTTAATGCTGCTCTATGTGGAGGATTAAGAGGACATGCAACCAGCTATGATAGAGCCCCTTCTATCAAGGGTTAGGTATCTCCTCGACCCAACAAGGAGTGTAGAGGAGATAAATCCCATGCAGAGTTAGCTAGATCAGAGTCACCACCTAGGAGGAAGGTGACATAGTTCTAGAGCATAGAGAGATGTCTCAGAGCCCTAGGCTTAGGGATGAGCATGTAGAGAGACCTAGAGGCTGTCAGACCATAGCAGTAGACCACATCAGGAAGATCTTGAAGCTTCAGGTAACACATTACTCAGGTCACACAAGTGGATTTCAGGTAGAGGCCTAGCTAGTGAGCTTGAGCGGTTGCTTTAAGATTTTTCCTTCTTCTAGAAACACGAAAGCTTGTGTTGTGATCCATCTATTGAGGAATGGAGTAGGAGTATGGTGGAGGATAGAGGAGCAAAAGATCCATGTAGATTCAGAGACAATGACTTGGGAAATATTTGAGGAGAGATTCAGGAGTAGGTAGTTATCATGGAGGTTCATCCAGCAGAGGATCGACAAGTTCCATGACCTCCGATAGGAATATCTTTCTATAGCAGAATATGAGAGTAGATTTCTTGATTTACTCCAGTATGTAGAGTATATGTAGGATGAGTAGGTGTGGATTCATAGGTTCATCCAAGGCCTAAATTTAGATATTGGGGGTGCAGTTTGGATCCATTGTCTATAGACTTTTGCAGAGGCCATCAAGAAGGCCTATATTGTAGAGGAGACTTGGGGAAAGACCCAACAGGCTAGAGACCGAGTCTGGAGCTGCATACATCAGATGTAGAATGGTAGATCGAGGGGGTCATTACCTCTTCCTCATGGTGGCTAGGGTACAACACAGTCATCCTTTAGGCCACAATAGCAGCAGTAGTCCTACCCACCTCATAAACCTCCATAGAGAGCTGATGCACAGAATGGTCAGAGTATGGGGCCTCCTCCTATGGGTCCCATCAGGACACAGGGTGGACTTAGAGATCAGTTAGTGGGAGTTCACTAACAGAGACCTCAACAGACCACAGTTGAATAATCAGGATCCACACCACAGGCTTGTAGGGCATCTATTAGAGGTGCTACTCATAGGGGAGGATTAGGAGGATGTTTTGGTTGTGGAGTTACTGGAAATTTTTGGAGAGATTACCCACATAACCTTAACAATAAGGGTAAGGCACAGATTTCAGAGCCAATGGGACATAGCCACAAGATTTATGTAGTGGTTGAGAACCACCAGGTAGAGCACCAGAGCATAGTCATTGAGATCACAGGTAGCATTGGTGGTATTCCTACCTCTTTATTGTTTGATTCTAGTTCTTCTTATTCTTTCATTACACCATCTTTAGTAGAGTGATGCAGGGTGGTGGTAGTTAGGTAGGGTCTTAGTTGGGATGTTGAAATGGCTTCTGGAGCTAAGATCTCTGTAGACTCCTTAGTTAAGGAGTGTGTAGTGGATTTGGGACCTTTCACCACTACCTCAGATCTTCGTATCCTTCCTTTGGGCTCGTATGGAGTCATTTTGGGTATGGATTGGTTATCTACACAAAGGACCAGGATGGGTTGTTACCACAAGACTATATCTTGTGTAGATGATTTGGGAGTTGCATCAATGATTTTAGGGTCAAAAGACCTATTTCTATTTACACTATCTCCATTATGTAGCTTAAGTAGTGTGTGCGGTAGTGTTGTTAGATGTATGCTATTACAGTCAATGAAAGATCAGAGGATGGGTCTAGTGGACCATCACTAGATGATCATCCCATTTTGAGAGATTTTATAGATGTCTTTCCAGGGGAGTTACTGGGGTTACCACCCCCACATGAGATTGATTTTCATATAGATCTAGTTCTAAGAGTAGATCTTATTGCATGAGCACCTTATCAGATGACCACCCTAAATCTCTATGAGCTCAAGTTGTAACTTGAGGGCCTTTTGGAGAAGGAACTTATCCATCCTAGTGTATCCCCTTGGGTGCATCGGTGATCTTTATGAAGAAGAAGGATGGATCCTTGCGGTTGTGTATTGATTACCACCATCTAAAAAAGGTAATGATCAAGAATCGTTATCATCTTCCTCATATCGATGACTTATTTGATCAGATGAAGGGAGCCATGGTTTTCTCTATGATTGAAATCAAGTCAGGGTACCATTAGCTCAGGATTTCAGGGGCAAACATTCATAAGACCGCCTTCCACATGAGATATGGGCATTATGAGTTCACAGTGGTGCCTTTTTGTTTGACTAATGCCCCCATAGTGTTCATGAGTTTGATGAATGAGGTATTCAGGACCTTTTTAGATCACTTCGTGCTCATCTTTCTAGATGAAATTTTGATATACTCACGTATGCGTGAGGAGTATGAGGGGCACATTTTCCAGGTCCTTTAGTGTCTTCGTGAGCAGCAGCGTTATGGTAACTTAGAGAAGTGTGCTTTCTTTCAGAAAAAGGTGCAGTACTTGGGACATATCATTTCTAGGGAAGGTATCACAGTCGATCCTTCCAAGATTAGAGCCATTATGGATTGGCCAGCACCCACTATGGTGACCGAGGTGTGTAACTTCATGGGATTTTCAGGTTAATATAGGAGATTTGTTCAGGAATTCTCTCATATTTCACACCCTATCACTTCCCTTTATAGGAAAGGGAAGAAATTT
This sequence comes from Taxus chinensis, assembly GCA_019776745.2. Taxonomy (NCBI): domain Eukaryota; kingdom Viridiplantae; phylum Streptophyta; class Pinopsida; order Cupressales; family Taxaceae; genus Taxus; species Taxus chinensis. The sequence goes on along the minus strand of CM034147.1, from coordinate 571,304,821 downwards.
GTTTGGTCAGATAGATGAGAGCATGCCTTAAGGATACTGAAGGAATGTATCACTATAACACCTATTCTTGTAGTGTTGGATCCACAGGGTGAGTTATTTGTTTGCACAGATGCTTCTTTAGTAGGGCTTGGAGGTGCGTTGATGCAGGAGGGTAGAGTAGTGGCCTTTGAGTCTCGAAAACTCAAAGATCACAAGCTTAATTATATGACCCATGATCTTGAGCTTGCAACAGTTGTGCATGCTTTGGTTAGATGGATATACTTTCTTCTTAGTAGAAGATTGACACTCAAGACAGATCACTTGAGTCTTCACCACCTCTTCACGCAACCCAATCTCAACGCTCATCAGCAGTGTTGGATGGAGTTGCTTTGTGAGTATGAAATGGAGATAGAGCATGTGAACGGGAAGGATAATGTGGTAGCAGACACTCTCAGTAGATAGAGACATGTGGCTATGGCCACATTAGTGAGCACAGATTTACAGATTAGGATTCTTTAATAGCTTCCTCTTGACAGCTTCTACATTGTAGTTCGAGCATAGATCGAGTCACAGAGACCCCTTGAGGGGAAGTTTTATCATTTTTCCTTAGAGTCAGATGGCCTTATTAGGTATAGAGGATAGATATATGTTCCCAGAGATAGAGGCTTGAGGCAAGACATCTAGGTAGAGGCACATCATGCACCCTATTCAACCCATCGTAGGGTAAAGAAGATGCACACTACCTGGTGATAGTTGTATCATTGGAGAGGACTTCATCGAGATGTGGCCTAGTTTGTGTCACGATGTTTGGAGTGCCAGAGAGTTAAGGATGAGCATCAGCATCCAGCATGCCTTCTTTATCCTCATGCTATACCAAAATGGAAGTGGGACACCATTTCCATGGATTTCATTGTTGGGCACCGATGTCGAGATATCACCATGACGCCATTATGGTCACATTTGATAAATTGAAAAAAATTGGTTCACTTTTATCTGGTGAAGACAACTTATATAGCTAAAATAGTGGTATGGGTATATTTGGATGAGATTGTCAGGTTACACGGGATTCCGCAGAAGATCATTTATGATTGTGATCCTTTGTACACTTCACATTTTTGGACTACCATGCAATATGTCCTTGGGATGAGAATCAAATTCAACACAGCATATCACCCTGAGATAGATTGATAGACTGAGCAGGTGAATCCAATTTTAGAGGAAATTCTTAGGATATATGTGATGGATCAGCAATCTAAGTGGGAGGAGTACCTATACTTAGTGGATTTTGCCTATAATAATAGTTTTTAGAATTCTATGGGCATGGCTCCTTTTCAAGATTTGTATGGTAGAGAGTATAGGACACCTATTAGCTAGGAAAGGATAGAGGACAGAGTATCTTGGACCAGCTCTTCTACAGGACATGGAGAAACATGTGGTTTTGATCACGTAGAGATTGCAGGAGGCTTAGGATAGGAAGAAGAAGTATGCGGATTAGCATAGGATCGACCGTAGTTTTAACGTGGGCATAAAGGTGTTCCTTCGTGTCAGGCCACATAAGAGTCGTATCTATTATGGAAAAGGTTCTAAGTTATCTCCTAGATTTGTTGGTCCTTTCGATATCTTGGAGTGTATCGGCCCTTTGGCCTACCATCTAGCATTTCCACCTATCTTTTCTCTCATACATGATGTTTTTCATGTTTTAGTTCTTAGGAGATATATTACAGATCCTTCTCATGTGTTAGATTAGACATCATTTCCAGTGTAGGGTCAGGGATAGGTGATGGTGGAGCCCATTTGCATTCTAGATTGCAAGACCTTGGGCCTTTGAGGTAGAGAGGTTGATCATGTTTGGGTACAGTGGGACATATATGATGAGACTACAGCTACATGGGAGGATGCTACTTCATTATGAGTGCAGTTTCCACATTTGTTCTAGTAAATTCAAGGAGGAATTCAAGTCTAAGTGGAGGGGGATGTAGTGCCCACTTCCCTTTGACACCATTTGGATACCTATTTTGATACTGTGATTACATTATAGACATTATTATGTTTTGATTTAGTATGTTGTTAGACATTTGATCATGGATTCTTGTTTATCTTGATTTAGATATGATACACAATGATTATTAGAGACACTCATATGTGGATGATGATATATTATTTGACATGGATGTTTTATGGATGTTGTTTAGACATATGATTTTGGATATTATGAGTAGATCTAGAAATGGATATTTTATGATGATGATATAGTTTTTGATTTAAAATGTAAATGATGTAGTTGTTGCTTCGATATTGTTACAATTCATTTATATAGTTGGTTTTATGATTTCATTTATATCATGTTGGATAATCTGATATGGCCATGAGGCTAAAGGAGGTATTTGTATTTTCTAGGTTAAAAATATCACAACAAAACATCGGGGGATTGGAGAACAACCACAATGGAATTTTAGGTGAATTCAACAAGGTCACCATGGAAACTTGTTTTGTGTATGTGTGTTGTTTTGTTAGGGATTCCCGTGGGGGGATCACCCTTAAATGTGACCATGGGTTTGTGTATTTTATTAATGTGTTTCTTTTATTATTGTTCTATGTATTTTATTATTAATGTGTTCCTTTCTTTTAATTAATTAAAATTGTGATAGATTAATGTGAGAAATCATATGGTTAAAATTTAAATAAATTAAATTGGGATATGGGAAAGTAATAATGGAATTTCTTGGTTGTTTGTATTAAATTTTTAAGGGATGTGTAAGTGTGTAAGAGTTGTGTAAGTCTAATTTTGGAGTATGAAATACTCCACCTCCATAGAAATTCAAATTTGTCCTTGGGGTCTTTTTTAGGAGGCTTGTGGGACAAGTAAAACTTGTCCCATTCCTCTAAATTTAATTTACCAACCATACTTATGGTTTTAGAAGTGATTTGTGACTTTTATAATGAATTTAATTAATCATGTTGCTTGTTTTGGATTGCACTCTCTTACATTTTATTTAATTTGTTGTCCCTTGAGGTGTGGTCTTTTTGGAGTGTGCAAATAACTTGTCATATTTTCACCCACCTCTTTATTGTGCTTGGGAGAATGGATTTTTTCTTTTTTTTTTGAATTGAGGATGTGTGATGTGGTATCCTACATGGATCCACATCATCATCTCTTCTTCCCTCTTCTATATAATTGAAACTCTTGCCTTGTTTTGGGTTGTTGAATGATTTTGCAACTTCTTGGGGGCACATTTTTCTTATGTTGGAGCTCTTGTTTTGGAGGAAGTTTTGGAGAAATATTTGCATGCTTAGGAGATTTCTGTTTTGGACTGTGTTTTTGGCATTTGAAGCTTGATGTTGGAAGAAAAAATAACCATGGAGAGGTAGGAATTTAACTATCCTTTTTATGCTATCATTTTCTTGTTTTGTTGTGTGAATGGTGCATGCTTTGATTTATTTATTGGTTGGTTTGGTAGATTTCCTTAGGGAAGGTATAGGAGAAGGCTATGGGGAATTTATGTGGGGGGGCATAAGGGAATCCCTTTGGCATCATAATTTTGTGTAGGGAGTTTGGGTTTGGGATCCACCATGGAAAAGAAATAGCTTTCATTTCTTACTTTGTGGGGGGCATAAGGAAATCTATGGGGGGCATAAGGATATGTGTGTGAATAATTATTTGGCGGTTTGTTGCTGGTGGATGCCTAATTTCCAATTGGGAGGCATAAGTAGCTTCCACAATAGACCTTGCTCCTTTGGCTGGCATGATTAAGCTTGAGTTTTGATTTGAATGTTTTCAATTGCAGTTGTAAACAACTATTTTTTGTTACTCTATGTTTTATTTTGGATTATGCATGTGAAATAATGTTGTGTGTTATGGAATCCAGTTGTTTCCATTGGTTGAATTACATCTCTTATTATATTTTGGTTGGCGCTCAGAGGCCAATTATGAAGGAAGACTTCTCCTTTCATTGGATTTCTTTGTTGGGTGGAGAGCGTTGCCTTTCCCCCTCTTTTTTGTGATCAACTTGGAGAAAGAGAAAACTTACCTGTTGTTGTCCTGGAGCAAAGGAAAATCCAGTTTGATAGTCCCTTGTGAAACATACTTTTGTAACCTTTCCCACTTGAAGTGGATGAAATTGTAGCATTTGTATTGGGAAGAAAAGATGTTGTAATTGGATTGCAAGTGTTTATTCAAAGTGTGAAAGATAGTTACATTATGCTCTTTACATGTAAAAGAAAGAAATATAATTTCTGTTAATTGCATTCAAGGAAATAAAGAAAAGAATGTAAATATGTATTTCCTTCCAAATTAATAAAGATTTGCAAGTTCATCTCTCATTACATTACTAATTTGAGTTGGAATTTATGTTTAATTGTAAAGGGAAGAAATACGTATGGAGGAAGTATATTGTTTTGTATCCATAAAAATATATTAAAATTGGAAATCAGAATTTACAATTTAGCTTTGACATGATTTGTTTATAAACAACTATATGTATTGGATCAATTTAGGAACAAAATGCCACAATTGAATGATTAAATTTATTTATAGTTTTAAAAGCAATACATCTCTCTTGTAAATATTCAAAACTAGCAATTAAACTTGATAAAATACACAGTTTGGACCTGCACTTAACAATCAACTTGGAATTGATATAATTTAGCATTCTAAGACATTAAGGAGCTCAAATTTAACAAGAAAACTTAAGAAGACAAGTTAAAATATTGCAAAATCGAATCCAATCCCTTTAACAGTCATTTTTCTATCAATTGTTGGAAAAATACAAATTGAAATCAATTAAAAAAATTTACCTTCCTAAAACACTTTAAACCCTCCTTAGAGAAATCCTCCATGTCTATTTGGCATGTTGAGTGAAGGTGGAAATCCAATTTAATCAAATTTAGAAGTTGGAATTTATCAGTTGGCTTTTTAAAATCCTAGAGATCATTTTTGTAAAATTGACCCTTTAAACTTTATCAAAATGTAAATTTTATGATACTTGTGAAAAGAGGGCATCAAGAGCTATCCAGAAAGTCCTCGTTTTCCCAAAAAAAATATTTCTTACTCAAGTTATGACCCTATGAAGTTTTCATGCCTTGGCGGGAAAATTTGGGAAAACTTTTCTTGGCGGGCCCGCGGCCCAATAGCTTTCCGTCGAAAAGTCCTTAGAAAAATTTTAAATTTTTTTGGTTTGGGAAAATTTTTCAATTTTCCTCCGCCGACCCATAGCCAATGAAAGGGCACCACGTGTCCTCACGGGGTAGCGGCAGAGATGCAGCATCTTTTTCCCCTTAGACTTTTTTTTAAATTTTGAAAAAAATTATCATTTCTCCCCACTGGTCCATGGCCTATCACAGGCTGCCACATGAAAGCTTTGGGTGCTTGTGGAGGGGGAAAAACCCTCATGACCCTTTTTCCTTTGAAAATTTTGATTTGAAAATTTTTTGTGTTTCCTCCCACGGCCCCGTGCACACACCCTACCTTGGGAAAAATTCCTTTTGTGGACACGCAAACCCGCGTGCACATTCACCCATTTTCACCCCATCTCCTCCCTTTGGCAAAATTTGATTAATCTCCCCACCACTCTTTATGTCTCTCTTATCCATGTGGTGAATGGTGGAGCACCATGTGTCCTTGGTGGACCCGCAGGTGCATGGAGGCCAAATTATCTTTTCTTCCCCTTTGGCAAAATGTCTAATTAACCCCTGCCGCTCCTTCCTTTCCTCACCTTCTTCCATTTGGATATGGATCTGACATGTATCCCTGGAGGACCCATGGAGGCATGGGTGTAAATGATAATTTTCTCCCACATAAGGAAAAATTCCAAACACTTCCCCGTGACCCTCCAACCTGAAATTTTTCTTTTCACCCCTGCTTGACATGTGTCCCCTTGGGGAAAATTTGACCTCTAAAGTTTGCTTGCCCATATCTTGAGCTTTTGAAGTTAGGAGGAATTATTTATATCACTAGAAAGATGAGAAAGTTTCCTATCCAATGGGAATTATTTAGGGAAATTTTGGATGCGATAGGTATGAGAAAAATCAAGTTGAAACTTTAAGCCTGTTAGAGAGTGGGTATGGGGGTAAATTACTCTATGAACCTAACTAAAACTCCTAACCCTAAAAACTGAACCATGTGAGCTTGGTATTTGTTAATGAAGAAAAAAAATACGTTCTAGTAATTTATATTTGTTCCGGAATCTAATAGGGTCAATTGTTTTCTTGCAACTTAGTTGTGGATACTTCTAATAAAAAAATTATTCCTTAATTTTCTAACCAACCCTAGGTTGTTTTTTGGGTCTCAAGTTGTTTTTTTTAATGGGCATCACACAAATCATCCTAGAAATGATTAGAGGTCTGATGATAGAGGCAAAGGACCCGTGGGAGCTAGATAACCCCAAGTTAGGGAAAATAGAGGAGTTCCTGATCCTCTAAAAGCTAGAGTTGATGTTGTTGAAGATACAAATAAAATGAATTGGTGTGAAAATGCTTCTTACCCCACTTGCCATGTGAAATAGATTAGCAAGTTAAAGAAGCTAATGATGATGATAACACTGATGATGATGCATGCATGGTGGACTTCTCTATAAGCTCACAGTAAGGAGAAACTTCAACTAATGTAATAAGTGTAAGAAATACTACAAGTTTTTGGGACTGCATTCACTGGGTACCTTTTCTTCCTCCCTCTCATGCTTTAGAAATTGATATTGTAGAAGAATTTGAACTTCCTAATAATAATTTTGAGTACCTAAGAGCACTAATGATTAAGAAGTATGATGGAGGAATCCCATCAAAATAGGATAGAAAACTATTAATGAATGTTGTTGTTGCCCAAGAAAAGGAGTATAACACAATAAGTAAAGTTGTCAAAGGGGTATGGCCTCAAGCCAAACCAAAGACCCCAGTTCTCACCAATGTCCCAAAATATCCTCCAAAGAAAGATGCATCTAAAAAAGGCCTTGTTGTCTCAAGTAGAACTGGTGTTCCCACCCATGCCCAAAATGTGAAAATTTTTGTGCCATCTGATGAGTTTGTCACTCTTTCTCCAAATGCTGCTTTGCCAAAATACGTTTCCTATGAAATTGCTCAAGTCTTGAGTCAAATCAAGATTTATGTCCCAGTTGTTGAACTGCTTAGGATTCCTAAGTAGACGAACAAGGATTTTGAGTATTTGGGATTGGAAGAAGATAGGAGTGCCCAAGGAAGAAATATGAATAATGTAAATACTCCTCCTCTAACCATTACAGACCTAGAAAAACCACCAGCATTAGAGGAGATAGGTGAACCACCTAAAGTTTACTTGGGGAAATCTTTACTTGAGTCTCAATTAAATGTTGATCCATTTTTTACAACACTAATTATTAAATACATAATGCTACACAATTGTATGTTTGTTTCTAGAGAATCCTGTAATGTTATGCCTCTGAAATTCATGAATGAATTGAACATTAAAGGTACAACAGCTTATGGAAAGTGTACTACAATGTATTCTAGAGAGGTACTTGTTGTAGGATGTGTAAAAGGTCTAGTGGTACAACTTGAAACTTATCTAGGTAAGGACTTGAAACTTGATGTTATTATTGTTGATTGTCCTACCAAATGGCGCATGTTGTTATCAAGAAATTGGGCTACAAGTGTTGGTGGAAGTGTTCATATGGATATGTCTTTTTCCACCATTCCAATTAAGGGCAGTCTTGTAAAGCTGTATGGAGAGAAGAAGATGTTGCACCTCATTAAAGATCACAATAATGCTTCTTATGAAGTTTTGTATGCTGATGTAGATGTTGATTAATTTGTGGGGTTTGCGAATGGAAAAGAGCATAAGATTGATCAGTGTAAATTTCTTGAACAAGTAGGTTTACCTTGGACCTTGTTATTTGATGGAGCTTGTTCCAAGTTTAGAAATGGTGCTGGCATTGTTCTGATTTCTCCAGGCCAATAAGAGTTTTCTTTTCTTTCAAGCTTAACTTTGAATGCACTAACAACATTGCTAAATATGAAGCATTGTTATTAGGCTTGATTATTACATGGAAATATGGTATAGAGGATATCATTGTCAAAGGGATTCAAAATTGATTTTCAAGAAAATTAGAAAATTGTATGGTACTAAAAACTAGAGAATGAAACAATACAAGTATGTAGTTTCGGATTTGATTGAAATGTTTGAATATTTTAATATTGTGCACCATGATAGAAATTTTAATGTTTTTGTAGAGAAGTTAGCAGTGCTAGGATCCATATTTGAGAATTGTACAGTGTCTCCATTTTGTAAGCATGATGTTGAAATACTAACAAGGCCATCTATCCCTGATAACGTTAAAAATTGGAAAGTTTTTGATGATGATGCTAAAGTGAAATGGTTTCTACAGAACCAAGGTGATTTTACTGACCAAAATATATATTGGGAACCAATTATGTGTGTTGCTAAAGGAAAGAAAACTTTAGTTGGTAAATAAATATCTAACTGAAGACAAACATGATTCCCAAAGGTTTAGTGGCACTTGAGTCAAGCTTTGATAATGTTGATTGCATAATTAAAAGGATTATGTTGGTTTCAATAGATGTGGAAGAGCACTATCTGGGCATAAAGGAAAAACCACATAAAATATGGTTAGGAAGTAATCTCAGCAAGGAAGAAAAGCAGTCCTATGTTCAATTACTGAAGAAATATCAAGACTTCCTAGCTTGGTCTTACTCTAAGTTGAAGGTATACAACGAAGATTTGTTCCAGTATGAAATTCCTCTTGAATCTAATTCCAATCCTTTTAGGAAAAATATAGGTTCATCAATCCACTCCTTTATTTGAAGATGCAAGAATGACTACAGAAGTTGAGGGATGGAGGGATCATTCATCTCACAAGGTACTCATCTTGGGTTGCAAAACTAGTGCCTGTCAGGAAAAATAATGATGATATAAGGCTATGTGTAGACTTTAGGAACCTGAATAAAGCATCATTGAAAGATAATTACCCTCTTCCAAACATGGAGAATATGCTACAATTGGTAACTAGTTCTGAACTGTTATCCACTTTGGAAGGTTTTTCTGGATATAATCAAGTTGTTGTGAAGGAGTTAGAAAGAATAAAGACTACCTTTACCACTCCTTGGGGAAATTATGTCTATGTCAGGATGCCTTTTGGATTAATGAATGCTGGAGAAACTTTCAAAAGAGTAATAGATGTAACATTTTCTGGTTATATCAATGACTTCATTACTATTTATCAAGATGACGTAACTGTGTTTTCCAGAAAAATAAATCATCACTTGAAACACTTAGAGAGAATGCTAATAAGGTGTAGAGAGTATGGCATATCATTGAATCCCAGGAAGTGCCACTTTGGAGTGCAAAAGGAAAAATTGCTTGGTCACATTGTTTCAAAGGAAGGGGTCATGATTGATCCAGAGAGAGTGGAAGCCATCAACAAGGTTCCAATTCCAAGAAATAAGAAGGGAATTCAATCCTTCTTTGGAAAAATAAAATTTATCAGAAGGTTTTTGTCTAACTTTGTTGAGCTGACCATCCCCATTACTAGTATGTTGAAGAAGGACCAAGTTATCAAATGGGAAGAAGCTTCCATTCAATCCTTTAATGGGATCAAAGAAGCACTAAAGCATTCCACTGTTTTGGTAGGACCAAATTACAAGAAGCCTTTTCAACTGTTTTATTTTGCTTTAGAAAACACCATTGCACCATTTTTGTTGTAGAAGGATGATGGAGGGGTTGAGAGACCAATTGCCTTTTTCAGTAAGGCATTGCAAGGAGCTGAGGTCAAGTACACCATCATGAAGAAGCAAGAATTTTCCTTGGAGAAATCAACAAAGGTTATCAGAACCTACATCTTGAGCTCTAAATTTGTTTCTTATGTTCTCCACACCATGGTGAAAGACATCTTATCAAAGATGGAGGTCTCAAGAAAAATATGTAGATGGGTAAACAAGTTACAAGAATATGACATGGATATCCAAACCATGAAATTGGTAAGAGGTTTGGACCTAGCTAAGCTTATGACTGAGAGCAACTTGCAAACTATTGAGGTGAATCCACCCTTGAAAATTTGGTAAGCTCTTAATGGTACAAGGATATAATCTTTTATCTCATACATCTTTGTTGCCCTGAATATTTGAGTAAAAATCAGAAAAGATCTCTTAAGTTAGCCTCTCAAAAATATGTCATTACTGATTTTGAGTTAGCTTGGAAGAACCTGGAGAGAGTACTATTAAGATTCATTACTGAGGATGAATCCCCAAAGCTAATTTTTGATCTCCATGGAGGATTTTGTTGGGGACATTTTTCTGGAAGAGTTACAACACATAAAATATTGAGGGATGGTTATTGGTGGCCAACTCTTTTCAAGGATACAACTCTATTGGCTAGGAAATGTGAAATTTTCCAGTGTTTTTATGGAAGAATGAAAGCTTCAAGCTCCCTTCCTTTACAGCCAGTGTCAGTTGATGCCCCATTTAAGAAATGGGGAGTGGATTTCATTAGCGAAATTTCTTATCCTTCTAGTGTTGTTCATAAATGGATTCTTGTAGCCACTAATTATTTCACTAAGTGGGTGGAAGAAATCCCCACCAAGAAGGTAACACACTAAGTTATCATGGAATTCATGCTAAATCAAATCATATGCAGATTTAGTACAAATTAAGATTGTTGCTGATAATTCCATGATTTTCAGAGCCAAACCTTTGGTGGCAATGTGCAAAGATTATGGAATGAATTTGACATATTCTTTTAACTACAATCCGCAAGGAAATGGAAAATCTAAGTCCAACAATAAAAACTTGTTGAAGATCATTAGAAGAACCTTGAAGCTGAAGAAAAGGAAGTGGGGTGAGCAATTGAATTTTACTGTTTGGTCTAAAAGAATCAAAGTCAAAAGAACTACTGGTAAGAGCCGATTTGAGTTGGTATATAGGAGTCAAGATTTGCTTCCCTTAATTTGTAATTGTCTTCATCTCAATTTGTTCAAAAAAATAAAGATCAGGAAGTTAGACCATATGATGCTTGAATCAATCAGATTATTGAGTTAGATGAAGAAAAAAAGGGCATCCCATCAGAGGCATGTGAATTTCAAATAAAAGTTAAAGAAGTTATTTGAAAAGAAGTTGACTCCAAGAGCTTTCAGTATTGGGGATCTTATGCTATTATGGGATAGTAGGCATGAAGATAAGGGAAAACATGGTAAATTTGATGCCTTATAGATGGTCCCTTATTCAATTGATATTTGAATTGGTGAAAATAGCTTCTTCCTAAAAGACTTAGATGAGGAACTGTTTAAATTTCTTGTTAATAGTAGGCATTTGAAACATTTCCTAGATTGATTTATCATAATAAACGTATACTCGATTTATATAGTGTAGATTTATTTGTTTTCATTCTGTTTTTTGTGTTTTTGTTCGTTCTAGTCCTTGGTGATGTGGTTCTGCTAGTTTCTCGGTTCATTTTTTAGAGGATGGTTGTGGTTTCTCTGCTCTACAATCTTATTCCTTGGCTTCATTTCCCAATGGTCTGTTTTTGTCACTTGGTCTGCTGTTTATTCTTGTGGCACTTGCAAGGAATGTCCATCCCTGAGTTGGAGCCAATGTTGGTGATAAAATTGGTCTCACCCCATTGGTCATTGAAATTCTTTAGTTTGTGGGCTCTGTCATGTTTTTTATCTCCCCATATAGATGCTTGAAGACTTTTTCCTCCATTTGGATGCCATGATCAGTCCCTTCCTTGGTCAAGGATCACTTAAAAGTCTAGAAATTTTTTTTTCATTCCTCTATCCATATGAAAGAGTCTATAACTTGGGCGTAAAACTTAGGTTTTTCCTTTCCTTCCATTTTCCACAGTCATGTTTTGTTGTCCCTGTCATTTGTGTCCTAATTACCTCTTGAAAAATGATTGGATGCTACTTGGAGGATCACATTTGGGCCTTATATCATTTCCAAACTCTTTGTCTGTGAAGAAAGATTCATTTCTGGGCTAAAATGGTGATTTTCCTACATTTTACGGTTTGACGGGTGTATTTTCCCAGTCAAATTTACGTCTTGGCATCATTTGAAACATGTCCCTTTCTGGTGGGATGTGGTTGAATGGGGAACTTTGAAAATTATAAGGCTTGCTTCAGACTCAAAGCTTGTTCACATGGAGGATTGACGCTCATTTAAAAATTCACCTTTTAGTTTGGCCTTGGAGTTGCGCCAGGGAGACACGTGGAGATTTCCACTTCCTTGCCCAGACTTAGACAATTTTTTCATTCAGCCAGTATAGTTTTGGTGGACCATGGACATGTGGAGGACTGGCACTCATTTTGGGATCAGCCTCAGGGTCCCACCTTAACAAGTGTGATAGATATACATGTGGAGGATTCCACCGGCTCCTCTCTATACTTAAACTTTTCAAGGTAATTTTGAAAATATTGGGACAAGTAGAGGGAACGCACCTTTTTGAGTACCATCCCCTAAGTTTCATTTTAAATAAGTTCCAAGAGGACACTTGGAGGCTTCTTCTCACTCTACCCTTTGCTTGGAATTCTCAACAGCCAAACTACTAAACCTTCAACATTTTTAACAAACTCTATCAAACTAAGACACGTGTTGAGCCCACATTTGTTTGCAGTCTCTGCTTTTGGGGACCATCTCAAAATGTGCCTTTGAGACACATGGAGGCTTCCACTAGTTCCTTTTTACACTAATACTTTTCAAAGGCCAAAAGGGATTTTTCTTGGGCCTAGGGCACATGGAATACGTGTACGACTATAATATAAAGTGGAAAATTGATAGAATCAATGGTTGCTATGTATTGCATCTATTTTTCCACCATTTTTTGCTCCAAGATTCCTAGAGATGTGAATATATACTATTTTTCATCGTTCTTAGATGAAATTCCTTGTCATCTCTGTCTATAAAGTGCTATTTGATGGATTCATAACTTAATTTTTGAGTCGAAGGATTGTTAAGGTCGATATTTTGAAGTTAGAATTGTTAAGGCACTTGGAAAAATAGGAATTACCTGAGGATATGGATGTGGGGCAGAATTATAGAGGAAACAGAGGGAAAAAGGATGAAATTATGAAAGTGTAGGTGAAAAAGATGAAAAATTTGTTGCCTCGAGAGTGAAACGGATTACCTGTCATATCTAGTTGTGCAGAGCCTCTAGAAAATGATTAAAAAGGGTATTTCTCACATGACAGAATCAAAATAATTAGAAGGATTGCCAAAAATTTGTGGCATGGCATCCTAGTCATTAGTTGAGGGCCCAAGAAACGTGATCAGTTCACAATTGGTCCACCTAGCAGCTTTCGGATCTGAATTTGTTAAACGTCGTTGTCTGAAACAAATTGGTAATAAGAAAAGGCCCCTTGAATACTATTCTCTTTTGGGGGCAAATATAGTGAGAAAAATGTATAAATGCAATGAGAATACTCTTGCAAAGGGTCAGAGGTTTAATTCTTAAGAGAAAATTTGAGAAAGCCATATTCCTAAGAGACCAAGACGAGATAACCTGTTATTTTATTCTATGTTAGATTTTCTATTATGTCAAGTTGGTTACAGATGTATAGCCGTTAACGAGAACTGAGATTTCTTGGGAAGATTTCCCCTGCTGATGAATCTAAGTAATTTTGAAATTAATTTGTGTCCAATCTCTAGAAATTTGTGTCTGCTTTGTTTCAGAATGTTTGTAAATAGTTTCTTTCATTCCTATTGAAATATTTGTGAAATCACACAGGATCTCATCCCTGAGATAGTTTAATGGTGTTTGTAATTTCATTTCAAGAAGAGACTTCATCTTGGATGAAATAAACAAATTTAAAATCAATTCACTATCATTTGTTGATAAATATTGTCTTTAAGTCTTCGGGTGTACCTTAGGCATGATTGATCAGAGACTTTGGTGTTTTATTGATTCTTTCAATTTGAGACTTCGTGTTAGAGTCTCAAAGATTGAGTGAAAACGTGTTGATTTGGGCCTTCATTGAAGCACACCTTCTGTTTGAAGGAACATCTTCACTATTCTGAAGGTTTCTATTATCAAGTTGTTCATTGTTGTGAAGTCCCTTCAAAGTTCTAGTATAATCAACTTTATCCTACTTCATCTCCCACCAAAATTATTCAAAAACCATGAATCCACCCTGACCTACCCCTGTTTTCCCTATGTATCAACAAAGGAACAAAATCTACTTACTAAAATATGCAGAACAATTAGGATTTCTTAATGTCTTTAGTAATCTTAGCCTTGTGTTGAAAGTATATCCATCTTATAGAAGTGACAGCTGTTAAGAGTTAAAATATGGAGTATTGACCATATTTTCCTAAAGTTTTCTTCATAAATTTTTTGCAAAAGAAGGATCTCTCCATCTCCTTCATCAAAAAGAGGTTACACTAAGGGTCCTCTCACCCTGGTTGAAGAGGAACGGCCTAAAGTAGTGAGAACATGTCAAATCCTCTTAAAGGTGCTATCCATATCTCCACAAATCTAAGTAACAAAGGGCCAGTTAGATCTCATCCCTGACTGCAAAATGACACACATTATGATCTATCTTCCTCTAAGCTCTATGTCTAATCTGTGTTGCTGCTCAGCTTGAAAGGGAGAAAAAAATTGGATACTAATACGTAACATGATTTTTTTTGGTTTAGTAGAAGTGATTTAGTGATCAAATGAAGTTTATAGGGTACTGAAGGGTGCATGAAATAGTTTTTTTAAGAATTGTAAGGGGAATTGTGCCTAGTAAATGAAATAACTTGATTTGTTGATATTAATTGTGACAATCTATGAAATATTTATGATATTTTTATCATTTATAAGGATTCATGGGTCATGAAAAATTATGGTACTTATGTTAGGGCATTTTTAAGAATGTGCCTATGGGGTTTTGAGCCATTTTTGGCATGTGTAATGATGTTTTTGTCCATGACAAGCTAATTCGGTCACTTGTAGCTGTTGTATTTAAAATTTGAAAATTTTCCTTGATTTATTGGTTGAAAAAACTAGTTTGAAAGGTGAAAAGCATCTTTTTGGTGCTTTTGTGAACTAGTGAAGTGTGTGCAAGGTGGAACAAACTATGTGGAAGTTTTTTTCAAGTATTGGAGAATGAATTGAGGTTAATTAAAGTGTGTTGAAGGTTGAAAAGATAAGAGGAAATGAGATCAAGAGTTTTTATGATTTTTGGAGGGTTTGATGAGCTTGTTTTTTGAGAATTGATCACCGAGGGTTTGAGTGAAGAAGAGAGAGATGAATAAGAGGTCTCCATCATTTTTGGTAGAAAATAATTAGATATCTACACATAATAAGGTGTTTGATTGGGTGCCTGATCATATTGGGGGGTTGCAGCCTCCTTTGGGAGTTGGTGCTTCACAAAATTAGGTGTTGGTGCTCCTAGAGTTGGTGCTCCTTGTGGGGTTTTTTACTCACTAAATTTGAAACATATCAATAAAATATTGTGTTTCTATGGGTTTTTATTTCACTTGAGGCTTTCCAACTTACATATTGTGTTCTCATGGTTTTCTTTTGTTTTCATAGTTTCATGCATTGTTGATGGTTTATAATATGCAAACATTAAAAGTTGAATAAGTGGTTATTGTGGCTTTTTGAATATTCTAATTTTATTTTCAGATCTGAAGTTTAATTTGAAATTTGTATAAGGACTAATTCACCCCCTCAATCCATTTTTCTTCTAACACATGGACAAGTTGTAAAAATAATCATGGGTGCTTATTTGAATAACAATATATCATTTGTATGTGAAAGGGACATGTATGGTCAAACACACTTGCTTAGTGTCCAAAACTACACATCGTGATTTACATATAATGATCATGTAGAATGGGAAATAGAGGGAGTTTAAAAATGAGTGCAATTATCCTTATTTATCTTGGTATATTTATAGGGATGAATCCCAAACATCATTGTTGTAGATATGTTGGGAATTAAATGCATTTACTTAATGTGATGACATTACCCATAAGTGCAAACCATGTGAAATATATATAAAAATACTACAAATGAAATTGAATGATCTTATGAGCGTGGTTTTGAACAATTTTTTAGTTTACAATGTTTGTATTACAATTCTGAAAATTTTAATATAATTTTTACAGTTGATATGGAAAATTGTAAATTAGTACAATATAATATATAAATTATAGAAACAAATTACCTCAAGGAAAAATTGATATTTTTGCAATTTATTTGTAGGATCTTCAACCTCTTTAAAATAAATCCATCCTTTTTGATGTTTTGAAAAAAAGATTATAATTTTTAAAATGTTTTACCCCTAATTAGGGGTTTCTCATCCAAATTTAGTTAGTTATAAACAACTATGAATATATATTTTTATTTTTCTCCCCATTTTGTTTGGTTTATTTTGCACTTAATTTTAAAATTTAGGTATTACACCCCTTATAAATAACTTTATAAGAAGCTTCGAGAAACAAAAAATTACATTGTAACTGTAAATAGGGGTGATGTGATGTTGCATAGTTCCAGTTTCGCACCAAGTTTTCTCCTTAATGGGTTTTTTAAGGACCACATCTTCATTTTTTTATTCCATGATTATTTTCCTTTCTTGTTAAAATATTATGATTACTTATAGGAAATTAAATGAACTATGTCTATCCCACTAAGACAACATTATGTCTTTTCAATAAAAGGATCTAAGTAGAACAACAATTTTTTGATTCTGTTAGATATTAGAATAAGAAATAGTAAATTTTACAAAACATTTTAGTAATAGAGTTTATTAATATATTTTGGTACTGTGGAAAATTGATTATTTAAATAAATTAAAATGACAAGGTCATAGATGTAGACACAAAATCATGCACTTATTACCATTATATCATGTATCTAGGATGTTTTTATAGACTTGATTCCTAAGTGTAAAACCAAGACACCGGTGACACCTTTCCTAGTCCTTCTATTGCTTTCCATTGATTTTTTATTATGATGTTGTTTGACACTATCTCTATTTATACTTTTTGGTCATGTCACATGGATCCTTGTTCCCATCTATTATCTAGTTTATGTTTCTTGTCCTTGGGATAATGTTGCCAAGTAAGGACACTAGCGCCCATGTGCTAGTGTCCCTACTTGACATATCCATCCTTACTTGTTTTTCAAATTTGCACTTGGCACCTAATTTTGGGGATTTCCTAATTCCTATCTCATGTTTTCAGTCATCCATTGGTGTCACTAAGTATAAAATTAAAACAAATAATTCATATATGCACAACCTACTAACTACTCTAAGGGGGGATTGGGCTATTACTTTCTATATACTACTTGGGAAAAATGAACACTTGAGGATAACATCTAGGCTGAAATATTCACTACATAAGAAGGGAAAATTTTGAATTCCATAACACACATTATATTGGGGGAAAGTAGTTGTATCTTGTTATCCTGGTATGACTAGAACAAGGGTAACCTAGATTCAAGGGACAAGATTCTATCAAAAAAAATCACACTATAAATACATTTAGTATAAAATGTAGTACAACTCTTGGTAAATATCACATTAGGGTGACAACTGAGGTCATTTTGACTCAAGAATATACACATTTTTTTCCATATAATATGTGCTTGAGCCTTGTGTAGGTAGGTAGGGTTTTTTTTAGGTACATGTGTGACATAACAAAACCCTACAATAAATTTGGAGTGAAACAAAGCGAAGTGAAGGATACCTGTTTAGACCCTGAAAAAGCCATATCTAGATTCACTGCTAGGAAACTAGTGCCCAATATAGAAACTAGTTCTCGGGACACTCCTTTCCCCTTTTAGGTGGTTGTGTCTAACATATATGAAAATAATTGTATTATAGGATTATATATAGTTCATATCCATCTTGTTTCATTATCATCCTAGCCCATATCCGGCATAGAAAACAAGTTATAGAATAAGTCATTATCATCCCCTTATTTCATGTGCTTGTTTTCCATTAAATGTCGCATCTTGTATAATTATGATATTATCCAATTGATCTCAGTCCTCTGATTAAGTTTTAATTTTGTGAAATCCTTTAGTAAAACCATTTATTGACGAAACCCTATTTTCCCATAGGATCCCTAATTTTTTCTTTGTGTGTTCCTAATGGATTACCAAAATATGTTGAATGATTGTATTTTAAAACCTCGTCTTCTTATTGGTCCTCATTTTGAGCTCATGTTTGAAAATTAATGGGATTTATTAAAAAATTTGTTGATTTTCAAGTTAGGGATTTATTTAGATAAATTTGATGACCCTTAAAAAATTTATTCTTTCAGCCCTAGTTTAAAAATCAAAATGAACCCATATTGGATACAAATTTCAATATTTTTTATGTACTAACTCTTTAGAACAATCTTTGAAATGATAATGTTATAAATAGTTAGAGAGGCCTGGGGTTTCAAGCTCACAATGATGGTCATGGATGTATGATCCTTCAGAAAAGGGCCTTTTTCCTCCTTTGCAAAGTTATAGTCTATTCATAATTACAAAGTGTAAATTTATCTTTGGCGCTTGAAAAGGAGGAATATCTCAATAATACTCACATTTATGGGACAAGTGGGCATATTTGCAGTTCATGCAATAATTCAATATGTGAAAAATACTTTCACCTCTAATAAAAGGAATATGCTATAAAATATTATAAGGGTAGAGAGGGTGTGTTTTGCAATATTACACTTTTGTATAAGGAGTGTCTCATGTGGAAAAAATTTAAAATGCATATGATCCCTGGATGCCCAAAAGGGACACATGCCATCTTATTAACATAAGGTGGAAAAAAGGCATATCAACAACACTTACACTTAGAATTTTGACACTTTATGTGTAAATTCATAATCCATTCGAATGCCTGAGGCCCAATGGTGTACACATGGTGTCTCATCAATTCCTCTCCCATTACACTTTTCACTTTTACATCTTTTCAATTAATAACAAAATTCAAAATGTGCCCCAAGCTCCACTCCCTACCAAAAAGACCTGTCAATGGATCATATTCAAATGAGAAGAGAAGAGATCAACGACCATGATTGAATGAGATGAATTCATATATTTCATCGTTAATGTTATTCCTATGAAAGGTTATACGTCTAAAATTTCACTAAGGCTTTCATACTTCTACGTTGTTACAATGAAATAAAGTGTTCTTGATCCCAAAAATAGAAAATTGTGATTTCAAGGTTGAAATAGTATGATACATAAGGTGTTCTTATGGGAAAATGGATTGTTCATTACACACATGTGATATGTGATCAGTAAGAAATACGTGAGAACGGGTGTGTTCTCCAAAAAACTCAAATATTTCTTAGGTTTTTCATTCACTCATAGATTTTTTTGAGGAGAACCCATGGTTTTCATTTCTTTTCCCATACTTGGTTCTTCCCTTGATCTCTATAATATCCTAGTGACCAATTGGCTCTGATTCCTTATCAAAATGAAGATTAAAATGAATATTACCCAAAATACTTCATATCTCATGAGAAATTTAGATGAAGTAATAGATACAAACCTAGGGAATGTTGACTGAGTTTATTTCCTACAAATATTGTTTTCCTCAAACATAAGTGAACACATGGAGGAAATTTATTCCAGTGGTATTTCCATTAATGTCACTTTCCCACCCTCGATACAATTCATAGAATTGATATGGGCTTGTGTAAATAATTACAACTTAGAAACTAAAGAAGTATTGGATGGAAGTGGTGCCAGATTTCTCTCTTTATCACCTAAATCATTCAGAGTAATACAAGGACTACCCGAACTCAAGAAGGAATTAGAAATTGATATTTAGTTAACACAATATATATGGAATACCAAACATGCATAATGATCAAGACCTATGAATATTAATTTGTTAATTAAAAAAAGGGGTTCTTATACTAGGGTTACAAAAAAGTTACCCATGTTAGAATTTGTGGAAGAGATTGAGGATCTTATCACCGTACATGGAAGAATTACAAGATTGAAATATTCCTATAATTTTCATGAGTGGATGTGTAGTTATATCCAGATCATTCTATTTAGCACTAAAAATATCTTCTGGGAAAAAATCATAAGTAGATTCATCCATGACCAACTCATAAAAATGGTTGTGTAAATTAAAGAGGGAAATATGAGAAAATGTTTTTTCTACATGAATTTTTACCTTGTTTACAATATTGCATGCCATAAGACTCTCCCAGGGATCCTAAGAATGAAATATTTCCCCAAATATATGGTGTATCATGTATACCCTTATTTGAATTTGGATAATCGTAAGGGAAACACCTAAAAGATATAAAATTCCTTCTTTACACCCATCATA
This sequence comes from Taxus chinensis, assembly GCA_019776745.2. NCBI lineage: Eukaryota > Viridiplantae > Streptophyta > Pinopsida > Cupressales > Taxaceae > Taxus > Taxus chinensis. Next base: position 571,284,587 of record CM034147.1, on the reverse strand, counting down.
TGTCTATTTAAAAAAGAATGGGAACAATTCAAAATATATTTAGGTATAAGAAGGTTAATCAATGAGTATGGGTTCTACTTTATCCATTTAAGATTTTTTACTTACTTAAGGGTAAGTGGTTTCCAAGGGAACTCTTACGTGTTGCCTAAATACGTATATGATAAGTGGACACTCTTGGAAATTTCAAGGCATTTGGCAGAAGTACATAAGTTTAGTTCTTGTAAGAACAATACTAATGTCAAGCTACCAATATCAATTGGGAAATACACATGATCAATTTTTATAAAGTTCAGGCTTCTAGATGAAGAAATAAACATATTAGAAATGGAAAAATTGACGTCAAGGCCAAATTATGAAATCTGATGTGTGATGAAAATTGTATTAGGAAGCTCATATGAGCATGAGTCACATTATGAGGATTTTTGGATGAATTTTAGAGATTAAGAAAAGGTTAAATTGAGATATTTCTCTAGAATGACTCTATAGAAAGTAATTGACTACAAGGTAGTAGATGTAGCCCAGAAGATTTTAGATGATCCTCAAGTGTTAAGCTCGTATTACACTGATATTGTTTTCATGCATTTTAATAATGTCAAAATTCAAGGTGAAAGCATGACAACCATACTCCAATGTCAAAAAAATTCTGAAAACCCCACTTAAGTCACCCTTTAGAGCATCCTACCTTTTGTTTCATGACCCCTCGATAATTAAAGAGCCTCACAATGTGATGTTCATCCTTCCTAAGTGTCTACAATGTGTTCATACTATCACCTGACCCATTCAGTGAAATGCCATCAAGTGTGCAAATTTTTACTAGACCTAGAAAGGTTATTCCTTAGCATCCTCAAACTAGGTACACATCCTCTTGAGTTGATCAAGGAGCCTTAAGTAATATGAGGATTTTATTGAAGAGAATAAAGTGTAATGGAACAAGTTTAGGGAATTTTTGGAATGTTTAAGAGGTTTTGGGATCATAACAGTGAAAGTGAGTCTTGTATGCTTGAGGATATTATAGTGTAAAAAAAACTTGACCTTCAACTAGATATTTAGGGATCTTCGAGACAATTCAAGAGGAAAACAAGATACCATTCAGGATCTTCATCAAAAGAGTGTTCCCCATGGTGGCCAATCAGTTTCCGCCACATGTAAATCCTTATAATGGGGGAACATTTTCTTTCCCCTATTGTCCCAATTTTGTTGGGATAGTTAGAATATTTTGGATACAAAAATATGCCCCACCCACTCTTTGATTTAAAAAATAAAACAAAATCATGCTTTCATGAGTTTAAAATAACTTGTTTTTAACTTATAAAGATCATTGTTTATCTTTTTCACCTCATTATTTTTCCAAGTCAACCCAGGAAGCCATTGAAGACATCATGAAGATCTAAATCATGAGGATCCAAAATACCTGAAAATTTATCATATAAACCTAAAAAATTCTTCCAAGGCAGCCATGATAGCCAAAGAAAATAAATATTCATAACTTCAAAACCAAGGGTTTGTTCCCCACTAAAGTTTCTCATCAACTACATGATCTAGCTACCTTCATGAACTCTGTAATAGTAAAACCTCTCATGATCTATCTTTTTTATGGCAAAAAACCATCATTTTGTGCCTTAGATTCACACTTTTTTTTATTTCCCATCATTCGGATGGGCATATTGCGATGAAATTTCAACCACGTGATCTAGAGAGCACATCTATCCTATTAGAGTTTTTTTCATCGTCAACCGATAACAAGAAGTGGAACTTATAAAAATGGTAATTATCTGGTATTTATACTTACTATAAATAGACACCCTCTGAAAAAAGTAAATCCTATTAAGACAATGTACTCATAATTTAATGGTGAAGACAAAATAGGAGAAAAAGCGAAAAAAGTAAATTAGCAAAAAAGTGCAAAAAAGTGAAACAACAGAAAAAGAATTTCTAAAAATAATAAATGTTCAATTATCATAAAAATAACCTTAATAAAAATGTACATAGTATGTTATGAGTCTTCAGATACTTAAAAAATTACAAAAAGTAGAAAAAAGTAGTCCTAGATTCCTACTTACTAAAAATAAAAACTGTTTGTTTTAGGTGCAAAAAAGGTCTATCTTCATCATTTTCTCTCACCTAATTATTTTTTGTTAGAATTAAGTTTATATTTTCTACTTTAGAGCCCATTTAAAATCTCACATATGAATACCTAAATGTGGGTGAAAGTTATGTTTCTCACAAGTATTTGTAAGACCTAAAAAACCAGATGTTTGGTAGACCTAGAGAGCATGTGGAAGATAATATCTACACAAGTAGTTTGTACACTACGGGTATCCATCCTCTATCTATTTAGATAAAATAAATATTCATGAATTGGGCTCAACATTAAAAACAAGACACAAAAGTCATATGAGTGGATGTCACTTCAATCTTGGTAGTTCTCACACCCAAGGGGATATCACAAAGTATGTAGATTCCAAATTGGGTATTGGTTTAAGCAAGTTATAAATCCTTCCCACATGCCAAATTATTAGTCTAGACTTGAATTTCATGAAGGGGTCTCAAATTCCATCATTATTCTAAGTAGGGATGATGTGAGAGGAAATCCCTAAATATTTTCATGATTGGATGAAATTTTTCATCATCGCCATCATCAAAGGTAAGAAAATGATTGAGTGGGGTCAAATCATTAGTGAAAAAATCCATTTATAATTTCTCGATCTTCTGGTCATAAGAAATTTCTCCATGACATTGTATCTAGTGTATGCTATTACTAGTATGAGACCTTACAAATGTTTGAATCTCACACCAAATATCTCTCAGAAGGCCCCCGACTATGAGAGCTACCCACATCTGATATTAAAAGAGAGTAACCATCACTTTACCATGGTGAATGATGCATTCAACATTTTTTTGTGATATTTCTCAAAGGAAACCCTGAGCTCAAGTTTTCCTCACAAGATGCCACATTGACTTAGAAATATGGATCCTTCTTCACAAATTTTGTAACCTTATCATACATCAAGGTATCTGGATTTGACTTCACTTCTTGAAAGATCCCTTGGTACCTGAGTGAAAATATTTCTATGATTGAAATTTGTAGACAAATGGATCACATTAACGGAAAGCTCAAGAGCAGGAAGAAGGAAGGTGTTTCTTTCCCCAACTCCTTGGGAAAATTTCTTACAAATATCTCTTTGATGCATCAGATTTAAATGCCCATTTCTCTCAAAAGAATTTCTTTCCTTATACTTCGAGGGATAATATTCACATGTGGAGCACCCTCAATTTATTTCACATCCCTGACTTACACCATGTACCAAGAATTGAGGAATAGTGGGTGAACTATGTAGATGATCACGAATTTTAGAGAAGATATCACATGAGGATGGAAATTGATCAAATGAGGAAGGATGTATTTTAATGGTTGAAGGAAGGAATCAAGGATGATGAAACAAATATTTACTAACCAAATTACCCGAAAATGAAAGATTCACCTCTCCCTTAGGTTTCTTCGAGCATCAAGGAATCTGGTGATATCAATGAAAGGACTGAAGCATTCATTCAAAGATCAAGAAATTGGTTCAAGAAAAAGAGGGAAGTTCTCATCAAGTCAGGAGGCCTTCATTCTCTCAAGAAACAAGCATATCCTCCCTCTTTTTTAGGGGTAATTAAGAAGGCTTCAAGTTCATATCATTATGAAAAGTTCTAAAAGAAAAATCCCATGGAATCTGAGACCACGTACTGCAAGAGAAATCACAAGAAGTTCAAAGAATCTCAAGATAATTCAAAAGGTTTGGAACAAGGTGAGATTAAAATTCCTCAACCATATGTCATTCAGATAAATCAAAGGATAGATGCACATGAGCCAATAGGTGATGTTCCTAGACTTTGAATCCATATTTACAATGGTGAAAATAAAGAAAGAAAATAAATCTCATATCACCTCCCATTTCTTTAGCGACACTTCAGGTAACTTATATGCGGAGGTGGCTCGAACCAAGGCCATCAAGTCTATTAGCGAGATGGAACCATAAAAATATGAAATTAACACTATTCCACTAGGGAGAAAGACAAAAAAGGGTGATGCCCCTTTGTTTTAGGAGTCTTCCACTCACCTTCTCACAAGGAATCAAGAATACAAGGAGAAATTGGATAAAGCGGAAGACCATATCAGGACCCTCACTTCATACATGTAATCACTTTTAGAGTAGAGTACTACCACTCCTATCCCAACTGAATAAGTTACTCCCATAAATATCTTTGACCTTGATTCCATCAGAAAAATACAAGGTCTCACCATGCAGGGTAGAGCGAATGACAAGTGGGTGAACATGATTCTAGAAAAGCAAAAGGTGTTACTTCTAGAAATATTTACATTGTTAAATTACATGAGCATGACGCCCATGAAAGTAATAATGAAAGGAGAGGATATTGAAGCCTATAAATACCATTGGGAGTAGATGTATCTTTGGGTCACTGAGATGGGAAATGTCCTTTCATCTCTTTAGGTAAGAAAAGGTGCATTCTCTTCATCACCAAGTGAATTTTATGAAGTTTGGGATAAAAATTTGGTTACTCATTATGAAATGATAAACTATCCTATTGGAAAAATTTATTCTTATGAGTAACATGTTACAAATATGTAAAGGAATGAAAATGTTGAGGTATAAAATATTGGAGTACCAACAGTGAACGAAGACACTTCGGCAGATGATCTATTAAAGCCTTTTGAATATCTAGTTAAGAAGGATGCCTAAGATCCATTCTCATTCAATGAAGGAAGACACATTGGAGTCCCTATCCAAGATAAGAGAATTCATATCTAATACCGCAAGAGATCATCAATATGTGTTTAAAGAATAAAATAGTATTAACTCTCTCTCAGATAGTTGGATCAAGTACCTTGAGAATTTTTCGCATCCTGTAAGCTACTGAAGTTACACATGCAGTGGCAGGGTATAGTAAGTAGTTCACATGAATTGTAGTTTCTCCTAAAGGAATTTCCAAAATTCCATCTGCAATAATTTATCCATCTGTAGAATTTCTTTTGTAGTTTGAGTAGCTATCTTCTTCTTCTCTTCACTCCCCCTCCCTCTCTTCCTTCACGTTTTAATTCTATTTGGGAGGATGCACTTTTTGTATTCATCTTATTGACTTTTGTCTTATTCATTAATGTGACTATTGTCTAAAATTGTAATAATTTTACCTTAATTAATAAAAGGGGACCTAATTTATCTTCCTAGAAATGTCAAGAGTCACAACATGGAATGGAACATTAAAATACATGTGTGGGTAGGTGGAGAGTATTTTCTAAGTCTATATAATATAATGACTTTTCCATCCTTAATGTTTTTAATTTTGTAAGTTTCAAGTAGATAAATACCAAGAATAAGATTAGAAATATAAAATTATTCTATTTATCTCTATTTTTTCCTCTTTCCCTTGCATTGTAAAAATTTGTGAGAACATCAATAAAGATAGAATTTTCTACTTTTCTAGATGAATGAATAAATGATACTTTATGTTCATGGTTTCATTTTGTCTTTATATTTATAACAAATTTTTTATTATTCTAAAATTACATATGTGATATTTAAGATTAATATTTTCAATAATCTAATATTTCCTACTTGTAATATTAATCCCTCTCCATATTTGTTAATCTCACTTCCCCACCTACCTAGAAAATTCCTCCCTTGTACAAGATTACAAGCATTTTCTGTAGGTGTAGTGGTGCGTTCCCGAACCTCAAGGACAACAACATATTTACATGTTGGTTCATGCACAATAATGGATCTTCCCCATTCAAGTAGAGGGGCTTAGTCCTAGAGCATTGGCATAAATCCACAAATTTGTCCCATTGAAAAATTTTCTCGCCAAAAGATATGAAGTTGTCAAAGAAAACTATTAAACCAATAGATTGGGATAAAGTAGAAAAAAATGATTACATTTTAGAATTGTTGATGTGATGAGGATAACTTTAACAAGGTTGAAAACTAAGGGGTTAGATTTATCGTTGCAGAATACTAGGGTGCTGCAAGTTTTTAGAGACTCGGGAATCCTCCAGGATGATCTTCCCCCTTTGAAAGAAGGGGAAAAAAATATACAAATTTTAAAGGGGAAATAACATCAGCTACCATAAAATAAATTAACCACTCGATTGATAGATGAATGGACTGCTGCTATAAGAAAAAAAGGTATATCTCTCTCCATTTTAACCAAAAAGGCTGAGGAAATATTAATGAAGACTATGAAGGATTATCCAATAACCAAAGTAGTCTCATTGCAAGCCAATATCCCTTTTACTTAAAATCTTGGAAGCCCTATAGTGACCTTACCAGAGTCATCTAGTAAGGGTAAATGAATTAGGGTATCCCTTCCTTATGTGGACCCAAATATTAGAGTTCAGAGTAATGAAGAAAATGAGGAAATTTTTATCAAGTATTTTGAAAGAACCAAAAGAGATAGGGTTGCGTACCCCTTGTAAATAAATAATAAGAAACCCGTGGGAATGGATATTCCAACCTTGAGAAAAAATGGAAAGGAACTATAGAAACCTGAAGTAATATATTCAGTTCTAACTAATGAGGGGAAAGAAGATTCTATTCCAATAAAGATTCAAGGAGAAGAAAATCCACAAGTTGAAATAATATATTTTGATAAAGAAGAAGAAACCCAAACCCATATTTTTACTGACCTATTGCAAAGTCTAATAGTTGATAAATGAATTGATGTTACCCCACTATATAGTTACTAGAAAATTCAGTGGTGAAAAGTGAAGAACCAATTGTAACTCTCCAAGATGTGCAAAAAACTTAAATTGCAATGTCTATGGATGAAACAATACAAATTAAGCTAAAAGATATAGAGGAATCATTTAAATAAGTAATTATCTATAAGGAAGTAAACCCTTAAGAAGAGTAAACTATCACAAACCAAGGAGAGTCAAATTTTCTCAGTTGCCCCATGGAGGAGGCACTAGAAAATGTCAACAAAGTGATCGTAACTCATGATATCGATAAAATTAAGTAAAAAGAAAAATACTATGAGGAAGTTCAATACTATCCCCTAAAGCTGATTTGACCAAGGATCCTAAAGTAGATAAATAAGAAATGGGGGTAGGAAGGCACAAGTACTCCAGAATTTGAGCCAGAGGAGGCAGTAGTAGGAACATAAGTCCCACAAATAAATCCTCCAACTTTACGGATGCCTCATGTTAGTTCCAAGGAAATTGTTACTTTTTCTGGCACATCACGACACATACCCCAGGGTCCAAAAGGAGGAAATGATAGCACAACAATATTTTTGGAAGAAATAGTTCCAAGAGAAGAAAAGGAAACATTTCTATTAGATAGTGTCACTATTGAGAGCACATTATTTTCTAAACCACAAAATGCCACTAAGAAAAGCTAGATTAGTATCAAAAACCCTTATAGACCCCCAGGGGCACATGAAACTATAATTTTTTAACCCCTAAGGAATATGTGTTGAAATATTAGTTGTCACATCCCACATTTTAATTTCATGTTATCGCAAGATAGGGATATTAGCATGGAGTGGATCATGATGATTCAATGAAAAGAAGCATTACTTGGCTAGTGTCGCAACTAAGCATACACACATTTACCCTAAAAAGGATACACATGCATACGCATAGTTGAGAAGATAACCGCATAGAAATGCTTGTCACCAAGAACTCATTAGATACCTTTAATTAATACCTTATTTTTATTTCTTGATTTTTGAGTTTCTTACCTTGTTGAGTGTGATGATTTCAATTATTAGATACTTTAATTGTTTTACCTGTTATTGATTTTTCTAGTTTACATTTCTTGTTGGATTTAATGACTTATAAAGAATGATTGAATTTATACATGGTTAGGATCTATTATTTCATTATTTAAAAAATAATGGTGAATGTTTAAAGTACTTACCCCTTTTGATAATATAACGATCATTGATCGTAAAAAAGGGAGAGGTCCTTCAACCAGGAATAGGTAAAACACGTCTTTTGTTAAGGTACAAATTTAAGTATCTTTATCATGGAATTTTTTTTGTATAATTTATTTTATTAATATTATATATTAATTTGTTTCATAACATGTTTTCCAAGTAATTATAATGATCATATTTTATTTTTTATTAAAGTTATTGGCTTAGTAAATTATCTTTGACCAATTAATAGTCCTTTATTGATGAATGGTTGATTATATCAATGTTTATACTCATCTGCATGGTTGTCTTAAGTTTTATGTATTTTTTATTGGAAAAGATAAATACAAATTTTGAAAGGAAACTTTGCATGGGTTTAATAATAGGTAAATATTATGGTCTTAGACTATATGCATTGGATTTTGAATTTTGATAAGAAATAAAGAGAAACCATATTCAACAGATTTGATTAATGTCAATAGAATTATCAACCATATTTATAAGTACTGCTTTGTTTTGGAGGTCATACTAATCATACCTTTGTCGAATGGCAAGTTTAATTGATATATATATATATATATATATATATATATGGGCATGCTTTGTTCAGAAATCGACTAGCTCGACCTTAATCGAATAGAAATTGGGGGTATATTGATTAAGGGTCATTAAAAGATGCATGAAATATTTATGTTTTTGTTTTGATTATTGTTTTTTAGACTCCATGGAAAATGGAGGGAACTGGAAGTTGGCGGAGGACATTAAACCACTATGTGGCACCTAGAGCATTTAATTTTCTTGAAGGACTGAAGAATATTCCTCCGTAAACTACCTTCATGAAAAGTGGTAAATCATTTTTATTTTTGGTTGTCTTAGGTGAGCTCCTTCTTGTTTGGCCATTCGAACCACCATGGGTCTACATATGCAAGTTTAATGTTGTAGTTTTTTGAGTTATTCAAGGAGAATCGATGGAAGACACAACACTATTTAATTTGTAGTATGCATAGATTTTTGGGTTGTTTTTATATGTTCATGGGTCATAGTTTTTATTTATTACTAGAGAAAAATTAAGAGCGATATTTTCTCGATGGATTGAAAGATTAACGAAGAAAGGTTTTACGAATCTCACCCCTCGCTGGCATGGGATTATTTCTCCTTCAATTTTTATTTCATTTCTAAACAATAAAAATATATGTTGTGTGATTTAAGATACATTTTTATATTATATTGTTGTTGGGATGCAAGCTTATCAATTTATGATCTTGTTTTTATTTTCTTTTGGGTATGGTGTTTGAATGTGTGTTTAAATGAAGTCTTTTAATTATTCCTGCAAACACGAGACTTTAATACCTATTTTTCTTTTACCATGATCTTTTTAGTGTTTCCTAGGTTCTAAGCTTGTGAGACCCTGCATCATTAGTTGTGGCCGTGAGATGAGGGATATAGTTATTTAATATTGGATTAACTTATTTTAACGATTTATAGGTTATGGGTACTCGTGAAACCCTTAATAGTGTTTTACCAATTGAATTATTGCTTCAAATCCATATTGGTATTGATTCTAAGGTCCATTACTTTCCTTAATAGAAGGCCAGTCGAGTCTAATCCAACTGGGTGTTGTCTTTTGTTTACTCAAGCTAGGGATATCCAAGTTAAGTCAATCAATGAAAGTTTAATATGATAGATGGGCTTGGTGTGGATGGGTTGGTATTTCAATAACAATTTTACTTCATTTGTAATATCTAACTATTTCTTCTTCTTATACTTGTCTCACATGAATGGGAAGTCGGTGTTGATTCATTCATTGTGTCAATGTTTTAAACTAGATTCAGTAATAATATTTTGAGTAATATTAATTTGGGATCTAGGTTTACTTACAAGGTTATAGATATAGGTTTCTCCCATGAAAATTTGTATAAGAAGGTGTTGGGTATCTTTGTGATTATTTTACGAATCTAAATATTACTGTGAATTATTGTCTCATCATTGAATGTTTTGATCTCATTCTAGGATATACGAGAAAATGACTTAGTTGGATGGTATGAAAATTTTAATGATATCTTGTTATGATGATTTCATATAACTTTATGAATCATTGTGTAATTTTTACATGATTTTAACCCATCCTTGGGTATATGTATGGTTAATACAAAAATGAATGGCTTATTTTAATTAGTATGATACTTATTATGATTGATTAATTAAGGAATGCAACTCGGTTGATAATTTGATGATATTATGGGTGCATTGGATGGTACTGTTTGTATTCCTTGGTCATATGATCATTAATTATTTGGGAATATACCTATATTTTTATCTAAGTATAGAGATATTGAATAATAATTAATGTACCATTAAAATGGAAAACGATTAGGTCTAAACAATAATATGATCATGTGCATTTACCATACAACAGGTAACATTTATCTAGGAAAAATAATTTGATTTTCTTTAGTTATAACAAGGGGGCTTATGAATGCAAAGTCTTGATGCAAATTTAACTCATCTGAATTGCTTGCTAAATAGGGGAGATTGTATTAATCAATGTGATTTAGGTTTTTAGGATAAAATAATATGGATATGGCTCATAGTAATATAATTTTTTAATTAGTTAGAGTTTGGACATGTCTAAATTTATTAGATCATTTTAATATAGTGTACATATTGATTTAAATTACTTGATCTAATGTCATTCTGTCAAAAAGAAGATGTTTTATTATTTCGATCTGTAATAACAAGGAAAGGAGATGTAAATCCATGCAACTTATCCAAACTGACCATGTACATTACTATTTTTTTATTTTATGGATATCAAGATGGATTAGTTATTATAGGGATTAAATTTTGGAATGTTTACATGCATGCTCTTAATTTTATAAATTATTTCTCTTATTTTTAAGCATGGATTAAATGTATATTCTAAATTTGATCATGTAATCCTTATTTAGTGAAATATTATTTCACGAAGTTATAAATGGAATATGGCCAAATTATATCATTCAAGAATTATTTTGTACTTTTTGAATAAGGAATTATCCTATGTTAGTTCAATACATATTTTATTATTTGGACTAAATTTTATGAGATGTAATAATGATGTACATGGATTTCATTAGCAATTCTACTTGATAATGATTGTGAAACAAATTTAACTTGATTATTTATTTATACTTATGATATCATTTAATGTGATTATTAAATGATAAATAACATGGTGTTAATCATGAAATCATTAATTAATGAATAAATTAATCAAGTGAAAAATTAATGTTGTTTTCGGACAGCGGTGCAAGAGTCATGAAATAAATCTATATTTCTTAGACTCGATCGTATGAGGAAAAAGTAAATAATTACTCCATTATATATTAAAATGAATTATTACATGAATGCTATAATTGCATCTTTGTAATATTAACTAGCTAAGAACCATAATGATGTCAAATTACAATAGTATATCATCTTAAAATTAGTTATTAATGGATTAAGTAAGAATAAATAATTACAGATTAATGCTAATATTGAAACTTACACAAGTGTTTAAAATACTATATATATATATATATATATATATATATATATATATATAAAGAGGTACTTCACATTAGAAATTGTAAAAGTAAAATATGACATTATCTCAGTAAGATTGGGATGGATACCTAATCTTAGAAAGATAGTTAATCTTAAACTTGTCTTAATGATGAAAGTTGTAAAGTGACTCTTTGAGTTTATAAACTTATAATGAAATTAATTAATAAATTATTAAATAATTTTCATTAATCTTAAAACCTTAATTAAAATATTATCTATAAATCTACCTTTTAACCGTCTTACGTGTCAAGTAGGCATGGACTCTAAGTCTTGCCTATTGAATTGAAGGTACTCTAACTGTACCATTTTAGGATGGCTAAAAGAAGGTCAATGATAACTTTTTAATGTAAGTCAAAAGTAATAATTATCATTCCCATAGGGGTCCTAAGCTGGGATTTTTCACGTACACTCAATTCAAAAGGTGAGACCTAGATTTTAGGCCTTCTTTCATACCTAAGTTTAAAACATTTAAATATTAATATGAAATCTAGATAACTGAGTGGGATAACTATGTGGTGATGGGACAATTTTCTCCTGAGTTTTTTTACACTCATGGAACTAAACAGGAAAAGCATGGATTGAATTTTTTTTCCTAAGTATTGTACTATTTGATTACACTTCTAACACCCAATGTTATGACAATTCAATATTAAGGAATTTTTTAAAAAAACCCTTAATTCTCCATACATTCCTTCAATGATTTTATAATCTCAGAAATAATAATTCAGCGTGTAATATAGTTTTACAATTCATCTGATAACATCATGACCATCTACAGTTATAAAGATGCATTAGATCTACTGAGATCCCCTTTATCACTCTTTTAAGTCTGCAAAATTATAATTATATGTGTGATCTCATTAATCGTCACTTTATCTGAGTGTACATAAATTATATGTAATTGGTTTGACCTTGTTGTTAAAGTCTATGAATTCATGCAGTTCCAAGTGTCTTACCTGAAAAATTAGTTTACTGAGTTTTATTTGATATCTCACATCCAATTTATAAGAACCTAGTGATCTAACAATGTAACCTGCTAGTACACAACTTAGGCCAAAATTTGTCAAGTTATGTTTTGCATTCTTAGTTTCGTGACTACACATTAGTAACTCGAAACTTTTCCCATAACCACAATCATCATTCCACCATAGTTTATTTGAAATTTTATATTAAGAATTAAATCTTTTAATCCAATGTATTATAGATGGATTAAAATCTAGGTCTCACCTCTTCGACACGAAGTGTACGCAAACACTTCCTAGTTTAGGACCTCTATGGGAAATATAATGATTACTTTAGACTCCCGTCAAAGTAATCATTACCCTTCTCTGTAGCCATCATAAGATGGTATGGTTAGAGCACACCAAATTCTGATAGGAAAGACTTGGAATACATTTCCTTTTTAACAGCGTAAGACATTTATAATAATTAATGACAAGTTATTGTTAACATATTAAATGTTATCATCCTAGGTTTTCAAATTCAAGTGTCACTTTAATGACTTCCGTCGTTAAGTATCGGTTTCAGATTAATCATCTTATTAAGGTTATATAATCATCCTAATTTTTTTTATACTATGTTATGTTTCCCCTTAATAGGTCTAACACAAGATATCTCTTAACAAGAGATGAATATATCTTTTTAACATTTGTGTAAGTTTTAATTTCAGTCGTTACTTCCACATTGCCTAATTCTTATTAAATCATTAGGTACTAATTTACAAATTTTGGACTATTATACTTATGGACATCATTATGTCACTTAGTTAATATAACAGGGTACAATTACGACATTCAAGATATTAATTTATCGTACCATATCATGAAACAATTGTTAAATTTGTCATCATACTATTGTGTCTTAGAAACATGCTTTATTTCATCAACGTCTAGTTACCACTGTCATAAAAAACATTATTACTTTCTTAATTAGTATATACCCATTGTTTAATGATGTCATGATTAACATTGTTATAATTTAAGATTTAATAAATCATATTAAATGATATCATACAAGTACAAATAAACAAACAAGTTTAATTGTTTTCACAATAATTTTTAAGTACTACCGCTGATAAAATTAGTGTCACGAATCAATAATACATCACATAAAGGTTTAGAAAAATATTAAAATATTTCATGATCTCATGTAGGATAACCTCTTATTTAAAAGTACAATAATAATTACAAGAATGATATAATTGGCCATCAGTTGTTTACTATACAGAGCGAAATAAGCATTTTGCAATCAATAAGGTTTACATAATTCCAATTTTAAAGTATACAATTAAATTAATATTTACAAATCAGTTAATCAATGCATCACATGACGAGCATGAATGTAACAATCTAACTATATCCTCATAATACTCAATCCATCCTTGAAATATAGAAAGATAATTTGATGATATTGTACATGGTCAGTTTCTAAGAACTAGCATGGATATACATCTCTCTGCATAGATGTTTAATTATGAAATAATTGAATTGTATACTAATTGATTTAATACATTTAAACTAGTATCATTCTATACAAAGTCTAAAAATATCACATCATAAAATTATAAAGAATCTTAACAAAGTACCACAACACCTATGCATGATAACTGCTAAATTTAACTCCATATAGTACTAAAATCTAGTTACAAAATTCATTTCGTAAAATTTTACTTTTCAATCGCAAGACAATTCTAAAATATTCCGATCAAAATAATCCCTCTACATTCTAAACTTTTAAAACATATACTATTAAGAGGACATGATAAGATTACTCCTACTAGCCAAATTCATCAACAAGCCATCATTAAATGACAGAGTATATATGTAACAGTCAAGTATTATTTATTCAAAACTTGATTTTAAACCTTTATCTATCAACCAATAATATCTCAAATCAAATTATGTTATGAATTACCCTTTAAAAATAAGTTAACCATCAAAGGTGAAATAAACATCTAGTAATTTTATCTTAATTATTAAACGTAAATGATTCATAATTGTTATCTCATTTTTAGTGATTCCTGCTAAAATTGAGATAACCATAGAAAAATTTTGACAGAACCTCCTAAAAATGCCCTTTGAAGGAGATTTTCAGTATTGCAGGTTTCCATCACATGCAAACATGTCTTTCACATGATTCATGTTGAGTGTCTTCTGAAACCTGGAACCCGAGTACATGCCAGTGTAGCGGGTTTTCGGAACCCAAGAGCATCAGAACATACCTTACAAAAAACATGTTACATGCTGCTTGATTCCTGAAACCCGAAAGGATCCTTTGCGTTGGGTTTTTGGAACCTAATAACATCCAGACATGTCTTTTACATGCTTCATGTCGGTTGGTTCCTGAAACCTGATTTGTTAAGAAAACCTGTGTTTCAGGTTTTTAGAAGTGCCGAGCATGATGACATGGCATTAATTCCGAGTTTTCGGTTAGTTGGCACATGTGTTGGAGGATGTGTAATAAATGCTAGGGATTTATAAATACTCCAATTTTACATGTCATTTCTACCTGACATATTTTTGCTACGTGGATTTTTCATACATGCTCCTTCGACCTCCAAACCCGACTGAACTTCTCAATCGATTTCATGATCCATCTTGGATCATTTTTCAAATTTATTGAAGGTATTTTACTCTTCTTATCATTTTGTGATCTTCTGGTTTATTTTTGAAGCATTCTTTTGGCATTTTTCCTCTTTTCTTTTTCTTGCATTTGGGTTTAGGGTTTAGGGTTGTATTGTTCATTTTTGTTGAATTTAAATGAAAAACCTTATTTAAAAATCCATCTTGGGTGTTTTCTTATTTCCTTTCATGAATATACTCTTGTGGTTTTTGGGAATAATCTATAAAACTTAACTTACAAACGTGGTGGAGATTTTACCTAGTCTGACATCCCAGAAACCCGACACCTGTGTGTCAGGTTTTATAGGGTGTTTGACACCATCCTTGTTCCGCATAGTATCAGGTTTTGTGAATTGCTCAACACCATTTTGGTTTTGCATTGTATCAGGTTTCAAAAGCTGATTAACATCCTTCAATTTCCGTTTGTGTCAGGTTTAGTAGGGTGCCTGACATCTTCCAACATCTGATTGTGTTAGGTTTCATGAAGTGTTCAGTATCCTCCAAATTCTGTAAACCATTAGGTTTTGTAAAGTTCTTAACACCCTCTGATTTCTACATGTGTGTCAAGTTTTATGAAGTGTCCAACACAACCTAGTTTTCGATTATACTCTGTAGTGTGTCGG
Organism: Taxus chinensis; assembly: GCA_019776745.2. Classification (NCBI taxonomy): domain Eukaryota; kingdom Viridiplantae; phylum Streptophyta; class Pinopsida; order Cupressales; family Taxaceae; genus Taxus; species Taxus chinensis. Next base: position 571,268,836 of record CM034147.1, on the reverse strand, counting down.
GTTTCACAAATTTTCCGATAGGTCTAAAAGTCTGGTTGGTGTGGCGGGTATGTGGGGTTACTCAGCAACCTTCCAAGTCTGATTGTTCAAACAGGAGTTATCTAGGCATTATTTCTTCAGGGCTTCTCTTTTCGGATCCTGGATCATCTAAGGATAAGTCTGACAGGTCAGGAAAGATGAAATACAAGTACTGGAAAATGGAATCCCCTTCCTACATAGATTGTAATTACGAAATCCGAGATACGGAGCTTGGTAACATTGACATGGAATAATTTTAGAACAGAACCAAGGGATTCTTCTCAGATTCCTTGGATGAAGTCAATAACAAACAATGGCCTCCCTGTTCCAGTAGAATTCCCAATGTCTACTCAATGCCCTGAGTTCATTTTGGCTTGTGAATCAGATTTCCGCTTTGTGAAAATTCAAGTAGGAGAAACCATAGTTAAGTTGGATGGGGATTACTTTGATGACCTCTTAAGATTACCCAACTTTGAGTAATATGTCAATGTATATCTTGATTCAGCATAGAAATCTTGGGATAAAGACCAACTGTAGACACCAAATTTTGTGTCTTATGACCCCCTTTTGCCCCGCATCTCATTTTCGTAACCTAACCTCATCACCTAAACCTTACACAATTATTTATTAATTACCTTATAATTAATAAATCCACATTGCCATACCTGCCACCTCATTTCGCCACCTCATCATGACCTAGTCTTAACCCTAAACTAGCCTAATTAAGACCTATAACTTGGTCTACATCCACACCCATAACTATTTACTCCTCACCCGCACCTAAAACAAACCTCATAATGACTTGACCAAGCCCGCAACTAATCCCTCGGGAGAAAAGGAGGGAAAGTTGGCTATTTTACTAAAAATAGCCCACTTTGACCTGACCAATACCGGTTCCTACTCGACCGCCGTCGGTTACGTAACCGCCATCAGTTCCCTGTAAATGACCTCTCCCAACCAAAAATAAGGGGTTGGATTTTTGTTGATCCGAATCATAAGTCATTGGAAGGATCTAGAATTTACTTGGCTGAACAGAGACAAGTGAAGGAAAGGGAGGAGTTAGCAGAGAAGGACATCAAGCCCAAGACTGCAACTGAATAACAAGAGCCCAGTGACACTCATACAAGCATCAGGAGAGGAGATAGCTCATCTTCGATTGTCAGATCATCCCACTTGAGCCTTGTCTTCACCATCGCAGTCCCAAAACTTGCATTTTCATCAGGAATTAGTAAGTAAGTCTTATATGTTCTTTTAATAATATTTTTGGGATTTCTGAATAACAGTAATTACAAGTCTACCCCTAAATCCACTACCCGGTAACACTCTCCACCTAAATTACATTCCTTTACCCCTATTTTGCTCCAAGAACAGCCCCCATACCCTCTGAGTCTTCTCCATCACCTCATTACCTATCCCCAGTCATTCTACCAGCCTTATAAACACCATAACTATTATATAGCCAACTTATAGCCAACCTTCACCCAACCCCTTAAATCACTACCCCTACTGATATCGGTTAGATCATCAACTAGTACTGGTGACACTGACCAGCGTCGGTCACCGTGATTCTAAACCAAGACCAGCCCTTTCTTTATTGTTCTAACAAGGTAAACAAATTGTAATTGGACAATAGCTTATTTGTTAGAATTTGTGTTAATTCATATTAGCAGGGGAACTGACCACCTTCGAAAGGAAGTTTTATATTTCCTGGGCCCGAGGCAGTTCCCTCATTTCTTGTCTAATTAAAATCTGGTGGTCTTGTATTCTTACTTGCAGGTAGTCCTTCCAAGACAAAAAGGAGTTCTTCGCAGTCGATCTGATCTCTCTCTCTACGGTACATGCACACCCTCTCGACATTCAACAAGGATTCCTCCTAGCCCTAACCCTTATCTGTTTCTCAAAGGAATGAAAGGATAGAAGCAACTCTATTCCCAAAAGCTGAAACATTCCGTGTGAAACATTTTGGCACGCCCGATGTGACCCATTTCGGGTTTCTTTCTTTCTTGCTTGCTTTCACATAGGGAGAGTACTTGTTGTTTTCTTCTTCTTAAGATATTCACAAGGTATTTTGTTATTTTGGTAAAAGAAATTGCTTTGCTTTAACATCTTTGCATTAGTGAAAGTCATCTTCTTTGCTTCATCGAATATCATTTTCGATTTGGGTTTAAAACACGTGCATTACATTCTTGCTTGCTGTTTTCAAATCTAGTGAACGTAGATTAAGTAACAGGTCATACACGTGGGGGTGATTTCCATGGTATTGATAAGAAATTAATCTTACTTTAACTACACAACACATACCGAATCACGACATAATCAACACAACAGCTCAAACATCCCCCCTTTTTTCGCGGTATTCCTCCACCCAATTGAGGTAACCTTATAAGCCAAAACAAACTTGACATTTCCCCTAAGTCTTTTGTTTAGGATTGACATCATTCTGCATCTAAAGGCATAAGCCTAAATTGATTAAAATTAACCCTAGGGTTAGTCTGTTAATTTGTTTGTTCATTCTTGCTTGTTCTCGGTTCTGTTTCTCTGTCATACACTGTTTTCTGTGATCACTTCAGAACAGTTTGGTAGGCATACTAAGCACTGTTAACCCCAAATCAGTAGCTTCTTATAGTTTCTTATATCAGTCCTATTATACCGACATCGGTTAAGTGACCGATTTTGGCTACAGTATAACCGACATTGGTTAGCAGACCGATATCGGTTACAGTCTTTTACAGTCCCTGACAAACCAGAAACCTACCAATTTCAACATTCTGGGGTTTTTTCTATTCCTAATAAATTAAAACCTTACTGTGTACTCTTGCTCATGGTTGTTATCACTCAGAAGCAAGACACCGCCATGGTTTCACATGCCTGCTCTGTGCCTTTTCCTGAATCACCTCCTACCCATACTATGGGGAATCCTACGGACACCAGCGAGGTTCCCAAAATCCCTGTAGGAGATAAGAAATTTGCAAAAAATTTGGACGCTAATCCTAGCACTGTACAATATTATTTGTCTCATGCCCCTGACCGTATGCCCGATGGTCAACTCCTTGTTGGCATGCCTATTAGTATAACTACTCATTTAGCTCCTTCTCCGCCTGATAACTCTGCTTTGCCTTCTGCATCCTTAGCCCCGTCTCCCAATCCAGCGGCTTCAGGGGTTCATACGACACAGATTGGCTTTATTTTGGTTAATCTTGGGCCCCACATATCATTACCACTGACTACTCCTACCTCGTCTCTCTTGCAGATTGCTCCGTTCATGACTTGCTCTCTACCACCTATCCACATGAGCTTTCCTTCTCAAGCTCCGCCCACCTTTTCATTTCCACACACGTATCCAATGACCTCAACATCTTATATAGGACATCCCTATTCGGTTGCCTCAACATATTCGTCCTCCATACCTTATCAACATTTAACCCCACCATTGTCTAGTGGAGGACCTTGGCCCAATTTTCCTCCATTTACCACAACCGCACCATCATCTCATCTAACCATGGATTTCATCAAACAAATGATGGACAAAATGCAAAATCTGGAGGATTCTGTTTCGGGAAGTCATAGCACCTTAACATACGAGCAAGTTTGTCAGGAGCCTATTCACCCTTCTATCCCCCTTCACTCATATCCTCCTCAATGGGAACTACCAAAATTTACTTGTTTTAATAGTAAAGAGGATCCTCAACAACACTTGCGATCATTTAGACATGCTTGTTATTTGATTGCTCATGATGATGCCTTGTTACTCCACACCTTTCCCATGTCCTTATCAGGACCCACCTTGGAGTGGTACAGTGCTTTAAACCAACACTCAATCTTCTCTTTTAACCAACTAGCCCAATCTTTCTTAGATCATTTCTCCATTAACATTGCCAAGAAAGTATCTATCACCGACCTCTATGCCATCCGACAATTTGAAGACGAATCTATCGCAGATTTCGTTGGACGATGGTAGGGCCTTATCAACCAACTTACATATGCCTTGCCTCAGGCTGAACTTATTGAAATTTTTATGTGGGCCTGCGCTAAGCACATCTCTCCTACCCTCCAAATTCAAACTTTCCACACATTTGATGAGGCCTTTACTATGGCTCAAAAACTAGAGATTCGAGCCTTAGAAGAAGAGAAATTGCGGTTGTGCAACAAAAACCCCAATTTCTAAACTCAAGATTCCACCAATAAACCTAACACCACCACTCCTCACACATCCACTTATTCGAAATCAATAGGAGCTGTCCACACGGTGATGGTCAAATCTCAAGCACCGTCTAATACCCCACGAAAAACCACCTATAAGTATAAAGCCGAGCCCATCAATTACACTCCCTTGCGAGAAACTTATGGTGTCATCTTGGAAAATATTCTCAAAGCTGGAGCTCTCACCTTGCCTCCTGTTAAACCTCACTCTGGGTTTGAATCCACCCGTGCTATACCTTCTTGGTACAAAGAAAATGACTTTTGTAACTTTTCACTGCGTAAAGGGACACAGTCACGAAAACTACAAGATGTTGAAAAACACAGTGCAGGAAATGGTTGATGTAGGGGATATAACCCTCGATAATCCTAATGCCCCTGCTAACAGAAATTTGAAAATATTCAACAAACCATTCCCAAATCAATCTCCTAATAGTAACATAAACCAAGATATCTTAGCCGAGGAGAGTGTTCATGAGATCCATGCAATCTTCGACTCCCAGCCAAAAGCCTCTATCGAAAAAATTCTGAATCAAACTTCTTTACTAACGCAAGGATCCGAATCCCCTTCACCACCATCAAGACAAGACAATAGCCTTACCATTCCTTTACCCATAAAGGAATTAACCACCCAGAGTTCTCTTCTTACAGATGAACCTTCTTACACCACATCCTTGCAAGACTGTGAGCGGATGTTATCTAACTTATCTATTTCCCAAACATCTCCTTCCGTCGCTCTTGCCATAAAAGAAGAAGACTCACCTCTGTTTCTGTCATCCGTAGGAGAGAAACCTCTCAAATCAACATCACCACATTCTTTAATCAGGACAGATCCTCTCAAACATGCCCTCCTACCTATTAGTTCTTCATCACCTAAATCTTTTCAGTGACTGGTTGACTTCTTAACACCCATTGATACAGTGCCTCATCTACCCCCTGTATCACACCCACAGTGGACCGGAATCACAAAACACCTCTCTTCCATATCAAAGTTCCAATTCACACGCAAGGATTTTCATCCCTCAGGAGATAGACGAGTCCTATGGGAACGTTTGAGTACCCCCTATTCTACTCAAACGCAGATGATCAATTCAGACGCCTCTACCATATACCCGAAGTGTTTACAGAAGCTTAAAATGCCTATGTCCTCATCTTCACCCCCCTCATCTCTACCAAGTATCTCATCCACCTCTATTAGCCTAACCAAATCTTCCCCTACACTTGGGACCTCACCAATACCCAGTCTAACACACCCACCTAAGCGGCTAGATTTACCCAAAAATAAAGTCTTTCATCCACTTAGGAGACAAACTCAATCTCCTCAACCTATGCCTCTATCAAAACTAAAACCATTATCGTCACACCTACCTTCCATATTGGGACCTCATCCCTCCACCTTGCATCAATATATCATACCTCCTGCATTTTCTTTAAAACGACCTGCACTTTCTACGCCTATACAAAGATCCTGTTCACCTATCAACCCTATACAAACTCCATCATCAAAGAATTTGTTTGTAGTTGACTCACTTTTTCCATGGTTGTTCCCTGCCACCACGTTATCTGGAGCCTCACCATCTAATCAGCTAAACATGACTTCTACGCCGAAGAAGCCACGTTTAGTTAAAACCATGTATCAATACCCCTTGGCTAAACCACCACCCATACGAACCAACCATACCCGAACATTACCAAAACCCACCCAATCAATACCCTCATCTTCCTCTGATTTTGACCCACTCAAAGGATCTTATGCCAAGATCCTTGATATGTTGGTGGAGAATGCGACCATTTCCCTACCCCCACTTAGACGTTATGACCCATCTAAACCTTGACCAATAGGTTATGATGAGTCTAAAATTTGCACTTACCACCGCACACCAAGACATGATGTAGAGGGATGTAAAGCGTTGAAAGCCATACTTCATTAGTCACCTCTTTCGGACAGAAAAGATTAAGAAAGACAACTTACGAAGGGAGAGACCTTTAGCTTCAATTCCCTCTCCTATACCACCTGTTCCTGCCTCACCAAGATCTATCATTATTACAACCCCACCTCTCGAAGACCATGATTTATCCTGACCATCTTCCTCCTCTCATGTTCACGAGATCAACATGATTAGTGTTGCCACTCGAGGGCAGAAAAAACAACGAGAAAGCTAAAGGAAGCACACCTGCGGCCTCTCTTTCTCCATCAGCCATCCCAATCGCACCAACACCTAAAGTGGTTATTCATGGACTTTGCCTACCCCATCTCTGATGGAGTTTCCCACCGTACCATGATCAAATAGCTTCACCAATCACCTATAAAAATGAGACTGTATGATCTCATTTAGACTTATGAATCTCATCCACAAGCTCTCGTTGAAATTCTTCAAGGGATAGAGGTTTTACCTAATGAACCTTTCCTGTTACCTCCATTTTAACACACCCAATCATGTTGCTTTCCTCACCAAACAACCTACCACTACCGCACCCAACCAATTCTGTCTCTGTACAACAAGCCGCTGCTGTCAGTTTCTCCAAAGATGAAATTGTTGACTTTGGTGCAGAAGATCATGACCCTACTCTTTTCATCTCAGCTACGTCCGGGACATCTGGGTACGTTGTGTTATGATTGACGGGGGCGCTAGCCTCAAACATCATCTCTTCAAAATCCTTCCAACAAATGAATATCCCTTCTAGTTGTATGTGTGCCAACCCCATCATGTTGCGGTCATTCAATGATGCTATTACTTCTACCTTAGGCACCGTGATCCTTAACATTCGTGTAGGACCACGTACTATTACCCGAACTCTTCTATGTCCTGAGGGAGAGTTCCAATACAATATGTTGTTAGGCCGCCCTTGGATCCGGGCTATGGGATGCGTTCCCTCCACCTTACATAGATACATAAAATTTGAGTACGAGGGGAAGTCCTACACCGCAAAAGCTGATCCCTCCCCCCCTTCAAAACCTGTAATATGTTATATCACCCTAATGATGTGCTTGTACCAGTCAAGACACCCATTCATCCAACCCAACCATCCACTTCAACCAACACTCTACCATCCACTTCAACAGCACCTACACGTTCAACCAATGAAACCCGCCGTCGCAAATACCACTTCCTTTCCCGCAGACAACATCCCAACCTCAGACCCCTTGGTAATGTTTTTCAATGCCTTACGCTGGGGGAGTATCGCCTATATAACGTTAGTTCTTTCCATACCCCACAAGAGTACAAGACAGTTACATGCGCATCCTACCTACGACCATCGCGTGGGGGAGGTAATGTCTTACAGACCACCTAATTGCTGCAACCAACCCTAATGTATGGGGGTGTCAACTCATCATCCGTTACCACCGCCTGAGCCTCCTCTTGGTGTGTTTCCCTTCCAATATGATTTTCAAATACTTGACAAATCATCATTTCACCCCTCACCTTCCTTGACTCGCTGTGCTTGGAAAGGCTTTGGTTTTGGTCTTTATGAACAAGGCCGACATACAATCATTTCCGTGACTACACGCAAACACAATGATTGTAGTGGTTCTCAGATTTCCTGAAACACTTACACCGAAGGAACCTCGTGTCAGTTGTCTCCTGGAAGATGATGACATCACCCCTACCGAACCATCATCACCCATTTTTTCCATCGTCACCCCACAGAGTCGATAGATCCTGAATCTATCCCTCCTAACTTTTTTTTTTCATAAATGTTATCTTCCTAGGTTCCTCTCACCTATCAACGGCGATAATGAGGACCCGTCTTCTCTTCCCTTTCTGTATCAAGACATGATCAAAGAGGATTCACCTTCAATTAATGTTGTTGTTGAGTGCTAAGATGACGACTCCATCCTCACTTACCTTAGTGCGGACGACCTCCTATATTCAACGCACTTTACCATCTGAAACTCAAACCATGTTGAATGAGTCTACTATAGAAATCAACATCCACATAGAGGAGGATCCTACATTGTGAAGATCGGACAATCCCTTAACACAATCAGAAACAAGCTACCTTCACTACCTTCCTTCGTGCTCGCAGCCAAGCTTTCACTTGGTCCTACGCTGACATGCCAGGAATCGATCCTGAAATTGCGGTCCATAACATTACCCTGAAACCCGATTCCAAGCCAGTTAAATATAAACTGAGAAAAATGCATCCACACATTTCCCTCTTGGTCAAAGAAGAGCTTCAATGACTTCTTTCTGTTTCCTTCATCTTGCCTATTGACTATCCTCAATGGATTTCTAAACATCGTACCTATCACTAAAGCGACGGGGAGCTTCGGATATCACAAGGATTTCCGAGACCTAACCTCACTTTGCCCCAAGGATGACTCCCCCCCAAGTATTGATCAACTTTTTGATCTCACTGTGGGCCATGAGATGCTTTCTCTCATGGATGGCTTTTCGGGATACAATCAAATTTTGGTAGCCCCGGCCGATCAACATAAAACTACCTTCATCACTCCTTGGGGAACCTTTTGTTATCGTGTCATGTTGTTTGGCCTTAAAAATGCTGGTGCGACCTATCAGCGGGCTATGACTTACATTTTTCATGACATTATGCACACTATTCTTGAAGATTATGTCGATGATGATCTTCTTGGCAAATCTAAACATCGCAGTGAACATCTCGATGTTTTAACCATTATTTTTGATCGCCTGTTACAATATTTTGTCCTTCTTCAACCAAAGAAATGTGTCTTTGGTGTCCTTTCAGGAAAACTTCTTGGTTTTATCGTCTCTTTGCGTGGCATTGAGGTCAATCCATCTAAAGTCAAAGCTATCCTAGAAATGCTCCCACCTACTAACCTCAAACAATTGCGTAGTTTGCAAGGTAAACTCCAATCTATCTGGCATTTCATCTCCCAACTCTCGGATCGATGTCAACCTTTCCATCACCTCCTTAAAAAGGATATTGCCTTTCAATGGAGTGAAGAGTGCCACCAATCCTTTGAGGCTCTCAAAGCTTATCTCTTGCAGCCACCCGTGCTTATCCCACCTTAGGACGATCACCCTTTCTGCCACCGACCACGCTGTAGTAGGGGCCATGCTCGCACATCGTGACTCCGAGTATCGAGCACAAGTTGTTTATTACATAAGTCGTACTCTGGTGGATTATGAGACTAGGTATACACATGTAGAAAAGTTATGCCTAGCCCTATTATTTGTGGCCACCAAACTCCGACACTACCTCCTGAATCACAAAACTTTCGTCATCACCAACACGGACCCCATCCATTATATGTATGCCAAACCTCATCTAAACCAACGCATCGCCCGATGGCTTATGCTCGTTGCTGACCTCAACCTTGAATTTATACACCAGAAGTCAATCAAAGGACAAACCATTACTGACCAACTCGCAGAAGCCCCTTTACCTGGGGTGCAATTTACCAATTTTAATTTCCCTAACGAACTCATCGCCACTCTTTCACTTAGGGAGGAGTCGTATCCAATGACCCTCTTCTTCAATGGATCCAAGTGCCAGTGCGGCGGCAGGGCTGGCGTTGTTCTCATTCCTCTTGACAATGAGCCTATGCCTCTTTCATTCCAACTCAATTTTCCCTGCACTAATAATATAGCAGAATACGAGGCACTTGTTTTGGGTCTCCAAGTTCTGTTACACTTAGGTGTCAAATCTATTGATATTTTCGGTGACTCTCAATTGGTAGTCAATCAAGTTATGGGCATCTACCAATGTAAAAATGAGGAACTTCAAAAGTACAAACACTACGTGAATTCACTTCTAACCTTATTTACTCATTATTCTATCCAAACCATTCCCTGCTCCACTAACAAATTTGCGAATACTATGGCTTGCTTAGCCTCGCAAATTCCTGCTTCATCAACTGACTCTGACATTTTCGTCTTGGTCCAAAAACTCTTTGCCCCATCTTACTCAGCCTCAGTTGTTTGTATGATAAATAATGTGTCTGCTAATTCACAGGATACCTGGTATCACCAATTTTATGACTACCTTACAACCTCTGTTCTCCCACCTGACCTTACTAGTACCGGCAAACGTGCTTTTCTTAAAGTGTTTCTCGTTATGTCTGTTGTCCACTCAAAATTTCCCGCTCTGATAAGAGTAAAATTTTGAAAATTTTGAGTTGAAGAGTTCTTCTCTGAAGTGCCTAAGTCGTGAAGTTGAAAAAATTGTGTTTTGGGTCTTTTTGTGTGATTTTCGGGCCCGTCGGAAGATTTTGTCTCAAGTGTCCCCCGAAAAACGTTTTGTGCGAACTGTTCCAATTTCGGCCGAATCATCCTTCCCGCGTACTTCGCACTTTCCTGTCCTAAATGACCCAAAGTTAAAAGTGCGAGCTTTCCCATTTTCGGCCGAAACTTCCGAGTCACGTACTTCAGAGCTCTTTGTCCCAAATCGAAAAATGCGAACTGTTCCAATTTCGGTCGATTTTCCTGAACCGCGTCCTTCGCGTGTTTTCACCTCAAATGTCCCATTCGCAAAAAATGCGCCCTGTTTCATTTTCGCCCGAACCGGTCAAGTCGCGTACTTTGGAACTTTTTGTCTCGAATGTCCCAAGTCCAAATGGGCCCTTTGTTCCAATTTCGGCCGAAACACCCGAATCGCGTACTTCGCACATTTTCGTCCCATTTGTTCCAAATGCATTGTGTGTCTTCTCCCTGTTTCGCCCGAACAGGCCGAGCCACGTGTTTCGCGCATTCGTGTCTCACCTGTCCCAAGCGTACCAAGTGTCATTCACACTTAGCTTCTCCCGCTCATTCTGAATATGATGCTTTTTCAAATTGGTGGTTGTGTATTCAATGCGCATTAAATTCATTCTGCTCCTCAAACGGCTATATAACCAAGCATACCACCTTCGCATTTTTTGCATTGCTTCCTTGCTATCATTTGCTCAAACCCTTGCAATCCAGTTACCTGCGCAATATCCCTTCCCTTTGTAAATTCCTTCCAGAGTCTGGGTCGCAGCTCCGAATCTATCAATATGAAGATAAAGTTTCAGGGACAGGAGCAAATTTCTCCACTTGAGTCTGCCGTTAGCAATATCGGAGACAGTGAAGCTCGTCATCTCGACTTCGGTGATTTTTGGTCAAGAATGACAGATGCAAACCCTACGCCAATGGCACAGATGATTAACGATAGCAGTTTTAGCTTTCACCGGAGGATTCCCTATCTCAGTGCAGTGCGCTGATACTGTACTTTCATGCGGAGCTCACTTCGACCCCGCTACGAGCGAATTGACAAATGTACATGGGGAGCTCATTGCCAAGCTGGACGCTGCCGCCATTGGAGCTGCTCTGAGGATTCCGGAGATGGACAATGTTGTAGTCGTCTCTCGGGATCAAGCACAGGCCATGTTCGACCAAGACAATGATAAATATAAAGCTCGAGTGGCGAAGTCTTGGTTGAAGAACCCTAAGAAAGGTCCTTCTAGTCTGACCAAAACCCTCTTCTAGGCAGATTTCAATGAAGAACTGTCAGACTTCATAATACTGCTGGCTCGGGTTATGGGTTTGCCCTCCACCAATGAATTTCATTTCTGGATGTGCCCGCTCATCAGCATGGTGTGCGAGGGAACACAGAATATCAACTGGGCAGAGATCATCAGTATGAATTTGGCCGAGCAGCTATCTAACGTTCAGCAGTCAAAGAAGTTCTTCATGACTTCGTATCTGATGTATACCCTAGCGGCATCGAGGCAGTGGTTTGGCTTCTCCTACATAGATACACACACAAAGATGATCCAGTGTATGCCTACTGCCCGCAGTTCACCCTAGAGACCAGCAATCGGAATTTCAGAAGGGTCAATGATGCTTTCACCATGTACGTGGTCAGATTGCTCGAAGGTGACACTGTTAGAAGGTTTTCAGACGAAGCCATGAACCTGATATCACAATATGGAGCCTATTTCATTCAGTTCAGGAAATTTTCTTATATCAGGCTCGTTGGTTATGAGAGCACTCCTCTGCGGCTTCCCATGTTCTGTAATGACAAAATGGCCTTGATTGAAATATGCAGGCAGCTAGACAAGTTACACAGAACTTGCAGAGACAAGAAAGATTTCTGGCTTGCACTTTCCCATCTCTCTGGGAAACTACACATGCAAAACAGCTCTGGATGCTCAGAACATAGAAAGAGCCCTGGTCCCTATCACTGTTCATTTCTTCAAGCCTAGAACCTACTTTGACTTGAAGAAGTTCATTGAACAGAACCTCAAGATAGTCTATCATCATAGGGCAGATACAGAAGACTACTGGGCTGACTGTGCAGATGATTTTGAAGCCAGAAGAAGGCATTGTGGCAGGTTCTCCCTGCAATTGATCCAAGAACTCAGTCTGTACCAAGTTCCTGAAGGTCTCCAGGATGACAATTCTGAACTATACTCGTATGAGTATGAAAATGTGATTAAGCACACTCCTCTGGAGGACCTAGATTGGAACAGGAAAGAGAGAGATGATCTGGCTGAGATTCTTGCTCAGTCTTGATCAGAACTAGGGTGTGGTTCAGTAAGAAGATCTGAGAATTCAAGAGGCACTCAGGAGAATCCAGCTCCAAAGATGATTCGACACCCATAAGAGAGGCATCAGTTCCAGAGTCTGGAACACCAGTGAAAACCCCTCCTACCTCAACAGCTCGGGGACCTGTAGAATCTACTCCTTCTCCATCTACCCAGGTATACAAGAAGAAACTCAAAGAGGTAAAGAAGGAGCCCGCAGAGAATGACCCTCCAAGAAAACAGGCAGAGTTGCCTATAGGGCCAGAGAACATCATCGTTCTCAGTGAAAGTGAAGACAGTGAGATGCCAACTCCTGCAAGTGTTCCTGAAGATCTAGCAGAAAAAGATAAGGAGGTCCAGAGCACTGAAACTTCCGGGTGCTACTGATTCTTCTACCGCCATTACCTCCAGTGTTCTACCCACATCTCAGCTTGAGTCAAGCAGCTGCACAGACCTTGAGTGTCATGAGCTCCCTGTCTCTTGGTCCCCTTGCTTCTCCTGCAGATTCTTCTTCCTCTTTTGCTTGGGTGCAACCTCTGGTTGACAAAAGGAAGAGGAAATCCTCCTCTCAAAGCTTGGGACCAAATTTTGATGCTGTAGCAGCCTTGTTGGGCACCACTCCTTCTCGTGCAAGAAAGCCAGAACTACTTCCAGGATCGTGTCAGATGCTCAAGGTCAGCAATTCCTGGAGATTGCTAAGCCCACAGTAGACAAATCAGAATCAGACTTGCTGACATCTGACTTGGAGCTTTCAAGGATCCCTATGGGAGAGTCTACTCCTGAAGGTGAGATTCATAACCTCCAGGAAATAGTCACAAGGGTCATTGGAAGGGTAGAGAAAGGGCAACAGACGATTGAGCAGCTGGAAGAACAAGCCCAAGTTCTCACGAGTTTTATCAAGTCACTTTTGTCTAAGGACAAAGTTTTGGACCCTACCCCCTTGACTGCTCTATCACCACCTCCTGTAATTCTAAGCCAAGATGAAGTGCAAAGTATTAAAGATATGCACAAGTATTCTGTCTATGGCAGAGCTATCAAAGCCATGGTAGATGACATGCTTGTTGCCAGACTAAACTTCATCGATGAAGCTTTTAAGCTACATGGAAAGGTAGATAATTTGCAACAGAAGTTGTCCTCTACTATTGGGGTAATGGATAAAGAGCTTAATCTCTGGAGTAGTTGCATTGTAGACCTTCGCCTCATGGGCCAGACAGATGAGAACATCTTACTGGCGAACAAGATTTTCAATGATGCTAAGGACAATCTGTCAAAATCTTGGGTCTACAGCATGGAGTGGAAAATCAAAGTCCTGGAGGAAGCTATAGGAGAAATGAAGAATAGTTGGCAGAAGGGAGAAGCTTTCAAGACACTGGCAGCTGCTGCGTTCAAAGATATGCATTGTCATCTTCAGGATGAAAACTCTGGCGTTCCCTTGTCCTTGCAAGAAATCAAAGCTCAGTTCAGAGCTTTTGTCAAAGATAATCTTTTCAAGGAAGACTCCATCTCTAAGGACAAGATAAAGGAAATTTGTTCTCTTCAGTCTGCCATTGAAGAAGCAAACAAAGACTATCATACTCACGTCGAGTTTGATAAAGAGATGGAGAAATGTCTGGGATTTTGGACTCAGTCTGCAACCAACACGTCAGTCCCTCGTGGCAGAGATATAGCTGAGTCATTGAAGAAGTTCAGGCAGCGGATTCTGAAGACAATGGGTCCCTCCCAATAGCCAGCCACCTGTCTCCTTCTTTCCTTTCTTTCCTCTTCTTTCTTTCTTTTCGTATTCTTTGTAATTAGTTAAGGTATTGCAATTGGCGGTACTTAACTATTCTTTAGTTAAAAGAAACGGTTACGAGAGAGTAACTGACTTGTAATCTATATAATGGCCTTTCCACGCCATTTTCAGAGGAGGAAGAACTTGGAATATTTGCTGAAAGTGTAAATAGCTCTTAAAGAAATCAATACAAAAGGGCTTTTCATTCTTTGTCTAGCTAATTCTTGTTATCTCTGTGTTTTCCTTTAATATCGTGAAGATCATTTTGTTCCTAACTCGTTAGTCTCTCTGATTGCATACTGTTCAGTTTTGTAAATACAGTGATCTTGTACAACCAAGAAGGAACTTTGTGTCCTTGATTAATAAATCTGAAGAAGGTTATTTATGGAACTTTGTGTCTTTAAATTTAATCTCATTCAGCAACGCAAATGATCTTGTCTTAAATTCTTTGAAGCTTCGCATACAGGAGGAATTATTCTGCTATCTATAATTCTGAATGTTGCTATTCTGCTCATCTCTTTTTTCCCTTCCTCAGTCCTGGCGTAACTGATGATCCTTGTGGAAAACACTTTCGTAATATCCAAGTTTGACCATAAAATAATGTTCTGTGTATTTGTAAATAAGTTCGTTTCAGAATAAGGGAACCTCTCCCATTAAAGAGGAGGGACTTTTTGTCCCCTGACTGTTGCTCTTCTAAAAAGTCCTATTTGACGACCAACAATGTCGTCATGGGGGGACTCCTTTATAAACGTGGCTTTGATGGCATCCTCCTTCGATGTCTAACTGGTACGGAGGTCACCTATACCATCCAACAGGTCATGACGGTATTTGTGGTGGACATTTTAGCGGCCTTGCCGTGGCTAAACAGATCCTTCACCTAGGCTATTATTGGCCTACTCTTAATAACAACTGCTACGAATATGTTAAGCGTTTTGTTATGTGTCAACAAAATGCCAACCTTCAACATACTCCTAGCCATCCGCTACAAGTCACACGAGATCTTTGGCCTTTCTCACAATGGGGTTTAGACCTTATTGGTGAGATTCATCCACCCTCTTCACAACGTCACCGATGGATAATCATGGCAACCGAATATTACAAAAATGGGTGGAGGCCATTCCACTCATTTCAACCAAAAAGGAAAAAATTGTAGAGTTCATTAACCACCACATTATCTGTCGTTTTGGTGTTCCTCACCGCCTGATAACAGATAATGGAAAATCTTTCAAAAATAGGTTGTTACAAGACCTTTGTAACAACTTCGGTATCAAACTTAGCTTCTCGTCACCATACTATCCACAGGCCAATGGTCAGGCTGAATCTTCTAATAATAAAACCCTAACCAAAATCCTCATGAAAGTTGTTAATGAGTCTGGAAGAAATTGGCATGATCACATCCCCTTTGCCCTTTCGGCTTATCGTACTAGCATTCATACCTCCACTAATGCCACACCTTTTTCTTTGGTATATGGTACCGAGGCTGTCTTGCCTCTCGAAATACAAATACCCTCCCTCAGAATATCTCTTCAGGATATTCTCACCAACGATGATTTCCACCAAGAGCGGTTAGCCCAATTAGAGCTTCTTGATGAGCGTCGTCTTACGGCTCTTGACCACCTTCAAATCTATCAAAAACGCATCAAGTGTGCTTATGATAAGCGACTTCATGAGCGTACCTTTAAGGTTGGTGATCTTGTCCTCAAAGAGAATCAACATGTAACTAAACTAGAAAAGAGCAAACGTGGAAAATTTGCTCCTAATTGGATTGGGCCTTACATTATCACTCACACTTATGGATCAGGCACTTATCGTTTAGCTTCGCTTAATGGTAAACCTGAGCCTGAACCCCTTAATGCCTTGCATCTTTGACCATTCTATTGTTGAATTTAGTGTTACATCACTTCTTACCTACCTTGTGCTCGTCCCTTGAGCTCATTTACCACCGCATACATTTTGTTTCCTACATCTCAAAATAAAATCAAGCTCACATGGTTTGATTATCACCTCCCTTTAAAAATGCCTTCCCCCTTTTTAGTCTAGTCCATGACTTCAAAGTATTCAAATGACACATTCTTAATTAAAAACTTATGGGATTTTCTTGAGTCAACTTCCTACGAAACTAGATGCTTTATGCCAAACAGACATCTAGATCTCTAAATTATATATAGACTGCTCCCTCAAAGGACAGCTATATGCCAAACTATTGCTGCTATTCTATATAGACTACTCCCCCGAAGGATAGCTATACACAAACGCCGCATCTGCTACTATAAATAGACTGCTCCCTTAAAGGACAGCTATACACAGTCAGCCTTTATCAGAAGCTTCTCGCATTGATCAGCTTCGTGAAGACCTCAAGAGTAATAAAATACATATCCCTTGTAGACTTCCCACATCGATCAATCTATATTTAGCAAAATAAAAGTCGCATTCAAAAGAAATTTGGAGTCATGGACTTGTCTATTTAGGTTAGGTTCTCTTTTGTCAGAACACTCACTTTATAACAAGTTCTCCGTGTCTCAGCTATACCATCCACCTCACCTCACCATTTGCTTAAACACACAACTCAAGCGACGTGACGTACATCCGATATATTGTAATTATACCTCTTTTCACCTATCGACTTCTCATCTATGCACGGGTACCTAGGGGTTCAAGCTCATTCTACGTTATTCTGTGGTTTGTTTAGCTCTTTTCACCTACGGAGCACTTTTTCCTCTTTGACTTGAATCTAGGATTATGTGTTGACCTTAATCAGGACACGGTTCCCTACCACTTGGGTAGGCTAACTTTCGCTTCACCTATACCTATTCCAACATCGTCAATTTCTTACCAACACCAACAACATTACCCTACCAAATTAATACTTTTACCCACCACAAATTGCCTAAACATACCTAAATTGCCTGAATTCACCTCTCCCTGGTCCTAAGGGAGAACTACATCGGTCTGAGGCCCCTCCTTGCTTTGTGCAATGGGCTATGTAGGCAGCACTTAGGAGACATGGTATCTCCCAAGGTTAGCTCGACCATCCCCTACCATAACTTAGCATGTGTTGTAATATACATATTTTTGTGTATTTCTTTTCGCCAACATTTATCTTTATCATTTTTCAAAACAAACATTCAAAACACGATCCTTCTCATTAGTATAACTCAAATCAACATACCTATTCAGTTTTATTTTAGATGTTCAACAAATACATCTTCTCTATCATCGACGCGCAGGTCGGCATCCTTATTTATTTCTATATACCTCTATAAAATTCACTTAGACCCTTGCACCTCATCCCGAACCAGGTGATGAGAGGGCTCGTCGACGCCTCTCACCAGGCCTCTCCATCCTCAAAGGCACCACGGCTATTGGTACCACCCACTGATCTGCCAATCTCTCCTGTAACATATGAATACGCTCTCTCGCATGGAGGAATCTCACCTCTAGTCTCTCTGCTCGTGACTCCGTAACCGCTAACAATCCTCTTGTCTCATTCACCTGCGTGTTGGAGCTGATGAACTAAAATCTGCAGATGATCTCTCTCCGTTGTAATCACAGCTACGTCAGGATGATCACATACACCTCGCAGCTCTGCTACCCACCATAATCTATAGGCCTCTGTCGTTCCTGCATCCATTACCCTCGATCGGCTGCTATCTCTTCTGGTCCTTCTGGAGGTGTGGCCGGGGAGGTGAGAATGATGCCTCCGCGTCGATCCTCATATATGGTCTATAAGCTAGGGGTATATCCTGCACAAATCCAAATTATCGCCGCACGCGATCTAGAGGAATCCTCTCATACTCACCTGGCCTGTGCCCCGCGATCCACCTCAATCGCTCTACACCCCTCAACTCCTCAGCTATATTCTCTGTTACCATATAGTTCCCGTAAGGCCTCCAACAGATATCTGCAATCATCACCATCTCCCATACTGCCTATAATACTCAGTGTCACCTGTCACGGCCTGGGATCTTGCCTCTTGTTCTGTCTGGACCCATCGTTTGAATCCCAACCTCTGTACTCCTGTCTCTGCTGACTGGATGGGTCGGCCTATTGGTCGCACACAAACAATGTGCTCATAGGCCCAACAATGTAATAAAATATGAACAATCCAGTGTCGTCCTGTGATTTCGCCTACAAGCCCATAAACCCCTGTATAGCTCCGTCAAATATGCAGGTGCCCATGCAAAAAGTCACGTTCCTTTCTATCATTTCCCAAATAACACACATCAATGCTTTTGGAAATCTTCCCCCATCCACCCTCGGTAACGCATAATACCCCACCGCTATCATTAATACCATTGCCAACCTTGTTTCCTCACTGTGTGTGCTGCATACATTATACCATAAGTGAATGTCAAACCTCACTTGTGTCAAACTCTCGTGCGTATGGACCAAATATTGTTGTTATCGCTCCCCGCGCTGCACTGAGCAATGCTGATATACTGGTCTTCCTGTAATTGGGAGTCTCAAAATACGGAACACATCTTCCAATGTCACTGTCATCTCCCCTATTGGTAGATAGAAGGTATTCCTCTCTGGATTCCATCTCTCAATCAACACCTATAACATAGCATGGTTACGTGCGATTCGTGAATAATAGCAGATTCCACTTAACCCCAAACGATTTATCAATGCCCATTCCGCTGGTGTTACATCCGCTCGGATTCGTGACAACAACACTGGCACAATATCATTCATCCTTAACCCTACCTCCGCCTGCACACATCAAAACGACACACCGCCATTCAATAAATCAAATCCCCAAGGGTTTTTTCTCACATTCTAGAAATTCCTATAGTAACCGGTATCGGTTATAGATAACCGGTAGCGGTTCCATAACCGATACCGGTTATCTTAACCGACATCGGTCACTGTCAATTTTATACACCCTGCCTAAACACACACACCTACGACAATAATTTTGATCGTTTACCCCTCTCTGTACATACCAACATACCCGAAACCCCTGATTACCTACCCCATAACACTCACCTCCTCCATAACCCTTGCTATCATGTTTTCTTTCTCATGTCTACCCACGTACACTTCTCTCATCCTATTCACAAAACATGCAAGAATCAAATTACAACCAAAACGTTTACCTCTTGGGCTGCAGCAGCTTGAGGTGGAACTTGTCTTCCCTCTCGTCCCTGCCTGCTGGATGCTTCCTTGTTTAGCCATGTTCACCACCCTCTTCAAATATAACTAACTTTCTTTTGCCTTCTGAATCTCAGCCCACATTCACTTTCCCTGTCTCTTTCTTTCTCTTATCACTCAATTCTCTCATGCAATTACCTGTATCGTCAGTCGTCAAACAGCGTCGCATTCGCGTATTTAACTTCTTGCATGGCTCTCAAAATAAGAACTTAAGTTACCACCCAAGCTTTTCTATTTTTAGAAAAGCTCATTATGGAATAACCGGTATCGGTTACCTGACCGATACGGTCTATAGCATCTACCGACGTCGGTTACTAACCGATATCGGTCACATGCCTACTTTTTCTTAAACATAGGCCTTTTCTTTATTTTTTACCCAATTTTTTGTAGCACCCGCCTCTTTTTCCTGCATAACAACACCATTATCAATATTTTGTCATCCAAATCACATATATATATATCCTCACAATTTCAGCAACATCATCTATCTACATTATAACAACCATCGACAACATACATACGAAATCATATATATATATACATCAAACCCATCACCATACACAACATGTGAATTAAAAACTCATAATCTATATATACATACATTCCATTTCAAAAAGCCATCATCACAAAAGACATCAACCCCATCAATATATAAACCATGTGGATCAAACTCATCATACATTAAAATTCACAAACCATCGACAAAACACTTAAAACATTTTACACACAGCATATGGATCAAAATCATCATATATATCTATATATCAAAGGTTTCAATATACAACTTGCCCTGCATAGGGGCCTCTGTGATCTCATAATAATACAAAGCCGGCACGCAGGCCGCAATAACTGTCAACATCGACTCGGCTCGCAGGCCGGTCTCTCATATCAAAAATTACTCGGCTCATAGGCTGGTATCAACTGTACAACCCGTACTCGGCTCGCAGGCCGGTATATACAATAAATGAATAAATGAATGAATAAATCATATGTGGGCACGCAGGCCTCTATAAACATAACGGTTCGCAGACTAGTGCCTATATCCAATGTACAAACAAAAACATCTATCTCTGACCCAGGGATGTCTCAACTCTCCCCACCACCCTCAGCACCTCTCCCTGCGGGTCCTGGCCCTGGCTCCCCTCCCTCCTGTCACCGACCCACCAGGCTATAGCTGCACCCCCCTGGGATCTCTGACTCCGCGAGGTCTCCGCTCTGTGCACCGCATATGGCTGATAGTCAGCCCCCCCGGTACCATCAAGGACGTCCTGATAGTACCGGCCTCCGCTCTCGCCTCCATATAACGGGCCCGTGCCACCATAGCTACTGGGGCTGGTCCCCCGACTCCTAATAACAATGGCCCCTGTACCCTGTGCCTGTGGCTGCTGTACCGGTTGCCAAGTACCTGTGGATGGTGTACCTGTGCCTGTGGCTGTGCCTGGTGGTACCTGT
This sequence comes from Taxus chinensis, assembly GCA_019776745.2. NCBI lineage: Eukaryota > Viridiplantae > Streptophyta > Pinopsida > Cupressales > Taxaceae > Taxus > Taxus chinensis. Next base: position 571,247,774 of record CM034147.1, on the reverse strand, counting down.
GTGGTGGTGGTGGTGCCTGTGGCTGGCTGTACCTGTGCCTGTGCCTGTGCCTGTACCTGTGCCTGGGCTAACTGCCCCTGTAGGACACCTATCTGTGCCTGTGCAGCAACAAGCTGCCCCTGTAACAACTGTACCTGTCCCCTGAGCTGGTCCCCTCTCTGCTATAACAGCCGCTAAGTCTGGTTGTGCGGGGCTGTGCTCTCCTCGCGGCTCTCTCCCCTGCCCACCATACCAAAAATGATCCTGTGCAGCCGGCGTCGTCTACGGTATCATCATCTGCTGGCCTCTCTCTGCTACCAATCTGGGTCCACGGGCTATGGTGCAGGCAGTGGGGCCTCTACATCATCCCTCCGGTACTGAGGGAAGGGCGGTGGCTCATCCTGTCATAGCCCCAACTGCCGTCGTACCCTCTCCAGGGGTATCCGCTCATGCTCTCTCCCCGGCCTCCGTCCCGCTATCCAGAATGTATACTGGATCCAACGCAACTGTGATCGGGCTCCTCCTCCGCGGGGCTGATGACCTCTGTAAGGCCTCCATACAATATCCAAAGCAGTCATGCCCTCTAATAAATGATGGTAATACACTACATCCCGTCCGTCGAGCACTGCTCGTGGCTGGCCCACGACCCCCAACCACCTCTGAAAGCCATATCTATATATCACCTGTGGCCCTGGCTGCTGGGGCAGCCCTACTGGTCGAATGCATATGATATGCTCATATGCCCAGCAATGTAACAAAAATGTGGAACAAATCCTGAATCGCCTCATCCGGCGATAGCCCCACAGCTCTCTGTATAACTGCACCAGGTATACTGGTGCCCAAGCATAACATGTATGCTCCTCCACCATCTCGTGTAGTACCCCCATCAGCGCCCGTGGAAAGTGGCCTCCCTCTGAGTCTGGGAGGGCGAAGCATGTGATGCCTATCATCATCAACACGGCAAGCCGTGTCTCATGTCTGTGGGCATGATACATGTCCCCATAGGCAATGCTCGCGCGCTGTGATAAGTCAATAGCGCGGCTGCATCCCCAAATACCTGTAGAATGTTGTCCATGGTTGTCTCTGCATCTACCTGGAATACTACCTCCCCATCGATCAGCAGTCTAAGATAAAAAATGATATGTACATCGTTTAATTTCTAAGAACTAGCATGGATATCATCTCCTCTAGGTAGATATTTAATTAAAAAATACTTTTAATTTATACTAATGTGGAGTTAAATGCAAGACAACTAAATATCATTTTTATAACAAGTCCCTTAAAAATCCTCAATCACAAAAGTAGACAAGAATCTTAACAACTTTCCAGCACACCTATACATGATCAGCTGCTAAATTTAACTCCATATTAGTACTAACATCTAGTTACAAATTCATTCCGTAAAATTTAACTTTTCAATCGAAGACAATTCTAAAATTTCCATCAAAAATAATCCCTCACATTCTAAACGTTAAACATATACTATTAATATGACACATGAGAAGATTACTCCTAAGCCAAATTCATCAAAACCATCCTTACATGACAGAGTAATTATGTAACAGTCAAGTATTATTTATTCAAAACTTGATTTAAACCTTTATCTATCAACCATAATATCTCAATCAAATTATGTAGAATTACCTTTAAAAATAGGTTAACCATCAAAGGTGAAATAAACATCTAGTAATTTTATCTTAATTAGAAACGTAAATGATTCATAATTGTTATCTCATTTTTAGTGATTCCTGCTAAAATTGAGATACCATAGAAAATTTTGACAGAACCTCCTAAAATGCCCTTTGAAGGAGATTTTCAGTATTGCAGGTTTCCATCACATGCAAACATGTCTTCACATGATTCATGTTGAGTGTCTTCTGAACCTGGAACCCGGTACATGCCAGTGTAGCGGGTTTTCGGAACCCAAGAGCATCAGAAACATACCTTACAAAAAACATGTTACATGCTGCTTGATTCCTGAAACCCGAAAGATCCTTTGCGGTTGGTTTTGGAACCTAATAACATCCAGAATGTCTTTTACATGCTTCATGTCGGTTGTTCCTGAAACCTGATTTGTTAAGAAAAACCTTGTGTTTCAGGTTTTAGAAGTGCCGAGCATGATGACATGCATTAATTCCGAGGTTTTCGGTAGTTGGCACATGTGTTGGAGGATGTGTAATAAATGCTAGGGATTTATAATACTCCAATTTTACATGTCATTTCTACCTGACATATTTTTGCTACGTGGATTTTCATACATGCTTCCTTCGACCTCCAAACCCCGACTGAACTTCTCAATCGATTTCATGATCCATCTTGGATCATTTTTCAAATTTATTGAAGGTATTTTACTCTTCTTATCATTTTGTGATCTTCTGGTTTATTTTTGAAGCATTCTTTTGGCATTTTTCCTCTTTTCTTTTCTTGCATTTGGGTTTAGGTTTAGGGTTGTATTGTTCATTTTTTGTGAATTTAAATGAAAAACCTTATTTAAAAATCCATCTTGGGTGTTTTCTTATTTCCTTTCATGAATATACTCTTGTGGTTTTTGGGAATAATCTATAAAACTTAACTTACAAACGTGGTGAGATTGTACCTAGTCTGACATCCCAGAACCCGACACCTGTTGGTCAGGTTTTATAGGGGTTTGACACCATCCTTGTCCGCATCGTATCAGGTTTGTGAATTGCTCAACCACCATTTTGTTTTGCATTGTATCAGGTTTCAAAAGCTGATTAACATCCTTCAATTTCCGTTGTGTCCGGTTAGTAGGTGTGCCTGACATCTTCCAACATCGATTGTGTTAGGTTTCATGAAGTGTTCAGTATCCTCTCCAAATTCTGTAACCATTAGGTTTTGTAAAGTTCTTACACACCCTCTGATTTCTACATGTGTGTCAAGTTTTATGAAGTGTCCAACACACCCTAGTTTTCGATTATACTCGTAGTGTGTCGGGTTTCACAAATTTTCCGATAGGTCTAAAAGTCTGGTTGGTGTGGCGGGTATGTGGGTTACTCAGCAACCTTCCAAGTCTGATTGTTCAACAGGAGTTATCTAGGCATTATTTCTTCAGGGCTTCTCTTTCGGATCCTGGATCATCTAAGGATAAGTCTGACAGGTCAGGAAAGATGAAATACAAGTACTGGAAAATGGAATCCCCTTCCTACATAGATTGTAATTACGAAATCCGAGATACGGAGCTTGGTAACATTGACATGGAATAATTTTAGAACAGAACCAAGGATTCTTCTCAGATTCCTTGGATGAAGTCAATAACAAACAATGGCCTCCCTGTTGCAGTAGAATTCCCAATGTCTACTCAATGCCCTGAGTTCATTTTGGCTTGTGAATCAGATTTCCGCTTTGTGAAAATTCAAGTAGGAGAAACCATAGTTAAGTTGGATGGGGATTACTTTGATGACCTCTTAAGATTACCCAACTTTGAGTAATATGTCAATGTATATCTTGATTCAACATAGAAATCTTGGGATAAAGACCAACTGTAGACACCAAATTTGTGTCTTATGACCCCCTTGTGCCCCACATCTCATTTTCACAACCTAACCTCATCACCTAAACCTTACACAATTATTTATTAATTACCTTATAATTAATAAATCCACATCACCATACCTACCACCTCATTTTGCCACCTCATCATGACCTAGTATTAACCCTAAACTAACCTAATTAAGACCTATAACTTGGTCTACATCCACACCCATAACTAATTACTCCTCACCTGTACCTAAAACCAACCTCATAATGACTTGACCAAGCCCGCAACTAATCCCTCGGGAGAAAAGGAGGGAAAGTTGGCTATTTTACTAAAAATAGCCCACTTTGACCTGACCGATACCAGTTCCTACTCGACCACCGTCGGTTACGTAACCGCCATCGGTTCCCTGTAAATGACCTCTCCCAACCAGAAAACAAGTGGTTGGATTTTTGTTGATCCAAATCAGAATTCATTGGAAGGATCCAGAATTTACTTGGCTAAACAGAGACAAGTGAAGGAAAGAGAGGAGTTGGCAGAGAAGGACATCAAGCCCAAGACTGCAACTGAATAACCAGAGCCCAGTGACACTCATCCAAGCATCAGGAGAGGAGATAGCTCATCTTGGATTGTCAGATCATCCCACTTGAGCCCTGTCTTCGCCATCGCAGTCTCAGAACCTGCATTTTCATCAGGAATTAGTAAGTAAGTCTTATATGTTCTTTTAATAATATTTCTTGGGATTTCTGAATCACAGTAATTACAAGTCTACCCCCAGATCAACTACCCGGTAACACTCTCCACCTAACTTACATTCCTTTACCCCTATTTTGCTCCAAGAACAGCCCCCATACCCTCTAAGTCTTCTCCATCACCTCATTACCTATCCCCAGTCATTCTACCAACCTTATAAACACCATAACTATCATATAGCCATCTTATAGCCAACCTTCACCCAACCCCTTAAATCACTACCCCTACCGATATCGGTTAGATCATCAACCAGTACTGGTGACACTGACCGGCATCAGTCACCGTGATTCTAAACCAAGACCAGCCCTTTCTCTATTGTTCTAACAAGGTAAAAAAATTGTAATTGGACAAATAACTTATTTGTTAGAATTTGTGTTACTTCATATTAGCAGGGGAACTGACAACCTTCGAAAGGAAGTTTTATATTTCCTAGGCCCAAGGCAGTTCCCTCATTTCTTGTCTAATTAAAATCTGGTGGTCTTGTATTCTTACTTGCAGGTAGTCCTTCCAAGACAAAAAGGAGTTCTTTGCAGTTGATTTGATCTCTCTCTCTACGGTACGCGCACACCCTCTCGACATTCAACAAGGTATTCCTCCTAGCCTTGACCCTTATCTGTTTCTCAAAGGAATGAAAGGATAGAAGCAACTCTATTCCCAAAAAGCTGAAACTTTCTGTGCGAAACATTTTGGCACGCCCGATGTGGGACCCATTTCGGGTTTCTTTCTTTCTTGCTTGCTTTCACATATGGAGCAGTACTTGCTGTTTTCTTCTTCTTAAGATATTCACAAGGTATTTTGTTATTTTGGTAAAAGAACTTGCTTTTCTTTTACATATTTGCATTAGTGAAAGTCATCTTCTTTGCTTCATCGAATATCATTTTCGATTTGGGTTTAAAACACGTGCATTACATTCTTGCTTGTTGTTTTCAATTCTAGTGAATGTAGATTAAGTAACAGGTCGTACACGTGGGGGTGATTTCCACGGTATTGATAAGAAATTAATCTTACTTTCACTGCACAACACATACCGAATCACGACATAATCAACACAACAGCTCAAACATCCCCCCTTTTTCCACGGTATTCCTCCGCCCGATTAAGGTAACCTTATAAGCCAAAACAAACTTGACATTTCCCCTAAGTCTTTTGTTTAGGATTGACATCATTCTACGTCTAAAGGCATAAGCCCAAATTGATTAAAATTAAACCTAGGGTTAGTCTGTTAAATTGTTTGTGCATTCTTGCTTGTTCTCGATTCTGTTTCTCTGTCATACACTGTTTTCTGTGATCACTTCAGAATAGTTTGGTAGGCATACTAAGCACTGTTAACCCTGAATCAGCAGCTTCTTATAGTTTCTTATACCAGCCCTATTATACTAACATCGGTTAAGTGACCGAAATCGGCTATAGTATAACCGACATCGGTTAGCAAACCGATATTGGTTACAGTCTTTTACAGTCCCTGACAAACCAGAAACCTACCAATTTTAACATTCTAGGGTTGTTTCTGTTCCTAATAAATTGAAACCTTACTGTGTACTATTGCTCATGGTTGTTATCACTCGGAAGTAAGACGCCGCCATGGTTTCACATGGCTACTCTGTGCCTTTTCCTGAATTACCTCCTACCCATACTGTGGGGAATCCTACAGACACCAGCGAGGTTCCCAAAATCCCTGTAGGAGATAAGGAATTTGTAAAAAATTTTAGATGCTAATCCTAGCACTGTACAATATTATTTGTCTCATGCCCCTGACCGTACGCCTGATGGTCAACTCCTTGTTGGCATGCCTATTAGTATAGCTGCTCATTTATCTCCTTCTCTGCGTGATAACTCTGCTTTGCCTTCTACATCCTTATCCCCGTCTCCCAATCCAGCGGCTTCAGGGGTTCATATGGCACAGATTGGCTTTCCTTTTGGTTAATGTTGGGCCCCACGTATCATTACCGCCGACTTCTCCTACCTCGTCTCTCTTGAAGACTACTTCGTTCATGACTTGCTCTCTACCACCTATCCACATGAGCTTTCCTTCTCAATCTCCGCCCACCTTTTCATTTCCACACACGTATCCAGTGACCTCAACATCTTATATAGGACATCCCTATTCGGTCACCTCAACATATTTTTCCTCCATACCTTATCAACATTTAACCCCACCATTATCTAGTGGAGGCCCTTGGCCCAATTTGCCTCCGTTTACCACAACCGCACCATTATCTCATCCAACCATGGATTTCATCAAACAAATGATGGACAAAATGCAAAATCTGGAGGCTTCTGTTTTGGGAAGTCGTAGCGCCTTGACATACAAGCAAGTTTGTCAGGAGCCTATTCACCCTTCTATCCCCCTTCACTCATATCCTCCTCGATGGGAACTACCGAAATTTACTCGTTTTAATAGTAAAAAGGATCCTCAACAACACTTGTGATCATTTAGACATGCTTGTTATTTGATTGCTCATGATTATGCCTTGCTACTCTGCACCTTTCCCATGTCCTTATCAGGACCCACCTTGGAGTGGTACAGTGCTTTAAACTAGCACTCAATCTTCTCTTTTAACCAACTAGCCCAATCTTTCTTGGATCATTTCTCCATTAACATTGCCAAGAAAGTATCTATCACCGACCTCTATGCCATCCAACAATTTGAAGACGAATCTATCGCAGATTTCGTTGGACGATGGCGGGGCCTTATCAACCAATTTACATATGCCTTGCCTTAGGCTGAACTTATTGAACTTTTTACGTGGGCCTGCGCTAAGCACATCTCTCCTACCCTCCAAATTCAAACTTTCCGCACATTTGACGAGGCCTTTACTATGGCTCGAAAACTAGAGATTCGAGCCTTAGAAGAAGAGAAATTGCGGTTTGCGCAACAAAAAACCCAATTTCCGAACTCAAGATTCCACCAATAAACCTAACACCACCACTCCTCACACATCCACTTCTTCGAAATCAAAAGGAGTTGTCCACGCGGTGATGGTAAAATATCAAGCACTGTCTAATACCCCACGAAAAACCACCTATAAGTATAAAGCCGAGCCCATCAATTACACTCCCTTGCGAGAAACTTATGGTGTCATCTTGGAAAATTTTCTCAAAGCTGGAGCTCTCACCTTGCCTCCTGTTAAACCTCACTCTGGGTTTGAATCCACCCGCGCTATACCTTCTTGTTACAAAGAAAATGACTTTTGTAACTTTCACTGCGTAAAGGGACACAGTCACGAAAACTGCAAGATGTTGAAAAACATAGTGCAGGAAATGGTTGATGTAGGGGATATAACCCTCGATAATCCTAATGCCCCTGCTAATAGAAATTTGAAAATATTCAACAAACCATTCCCAAATCAATCTCCTAATAGTAACATAAACCAAGATATCTTAGCCGAGGAGAGTGTTCATGAGATCCATGCAATCTTCGACTCCCAGCCAAAAGCCTCTATCGAAAAAATTCTGAATCAAACTTCTTTACTAACGCAAGGATCCGAATCCCCTTCACCACCATCAAGACAAGACAATAGCCTTACCATTCCTTTACCCATAAAGGAATTAACCACCCAGAGTTCTCTTCTTATAGATGAACCTTCTTACACCACATCCTTGCAAGACTGTGAGCGGATGTTATCTAACTTATCTATTTCCCAAACATCTCCTTCCGTCGCTCTTGCCATAAAAGAAGAAGACTCACCTCTATTTCTGTCATCCGTAGGAGAGAAACCTCTCAAATCAACATCACCACATTCTTTAATCAGGACAGATCCTCTCAAACATGCCCTCCTACCTATTAGTTCTTCATCACCCAAATCTTTTCAGTGACCGGTTGACTTCTTAACACCCATTGATACAGTGCCTCATCTACCCCCTGTATCACACCCACAGTGGACCGGAATCACAAAACACCTCTCTTCCATATCAAAGTTCCAATTCACACGCAAGGATTTTCATCCCTCAGGAGATAGACGAGTCCTATGGGAACGTTTGAGTACCCCCTATTCTACTCAAACGCAGATGATCAATTCAGACGCCTCTACCATATACCCGAAGTGTTTACAGAAGCTTAAAATGCCTATGTCCTCATCTTCACCCCCCTCATCTCTACCAAGTATCTCATCCACCTCTATTAGCCTAACCAAATCTTCCCCTACACTTGGGACCTCACCAATACCCAGTCTAACACACCCACCTAAGCGGCTAGATTTACCCAAAAATAAAGTCTTTCATCCACTTAGGAGACAAACTCAATCTCCTCAACCTATGCCTCTATCAAAACTAAAACCATTATCGTCACACCTACCTTCCATATTGGGACCTCATCCCTCCACCTTGCATCAATATATCATACCTCCTGCATTTTCTTTAAAACGACCTGCACTTTCTACGCCTATACAGAGATCCTGTTCACCTATCAACCCTATACAAACTCCATCATCAAAGAATTTGTTTGTAGTCGACTCACTTTTTCCATGGTTGTTCCCTGCCACCACGTTATCTGGAGCCTCACCATCTAATCAGCTAAACATGACTTCTACGCCGAAGAAGCCACGTTTAGTTAAAACCATGTATCAATACCCCTTGGCTAAACCACCACCCATATGAACCAACCATACCCGAACATTACCAAAACCCACCCAATCAATACCCTCATCTTCCTCTGATTTTGACCCACTCAAAGGATCTTATGCCAAGATCCTTGATATGTTGGTGGAGAATGCGACCATTTCCCTACCCCCACTTAGACCTTATGACCCATCTAAACCTTGACCAATAGGTTATGATGAGTCTAAAATTTGCACTTACCACCGCACACCAAGACATGATGTAGAGGGATGTAAAGCATTGAAAGCCATACTTCATTAGTCACCTCTTTCGGACAGAAAGATTAAGAAAGACAACTTACGAAGGGAGAGACCTTTAGCTTCAATTCCCTCTCCTATACCACCTGTTCCTGCCTCACCAAGATCTATCATTATTACAACCCCACCTCTCGAAGACCATGATTTATCCCGACCATCTTCCTCCTCTCATGTTCACGAGATCAACATGATTAGTGTTGCCACTCGAGGGCAGAAAAACAACGAGAAAGCTAAAGGAAGCACACCTGTGGCCTCTCTTTCTCCGTCAGCCATCCCAATCGCACCAACACCTAAAGTGGTTATTCATGGACTTGCCTACCCCATCTCTGATGGAGTTTCCCACCGTACCATGATCAAATAGCTTCACCAATCACCTATAAAAATGACACTGTATGATCTCATTTAGACTTATGAATCTCATCCACAAGCTCTCGTTGAAATTCTTCAAGGGATAGAGGTTTTACCTAATGAAACCTTTCCTGTTACCTCTATTTTAACACCCAATCACGTTGCTTTCCTCACCAAACAACCTACGGCCCCAACCAATTCTGTCTCTGTACAACAAGCCGCTGCTGTCAGTTTCTCCAAAGATGAAATTGTTGACTTTGGTGCAGAAGATCATGACCCTACTCTTTTCATCTCAGCTTACGTCTGGGACATCTGGGTACGTTGTGTTATGATTGACGGGGGCGCTAGCCTCAACATCATCTCTTCAAAATCCTTCCAACAAATGAATATCCCTTCTAGTTGTATGTGTGCCAACCCCATCATGTTGCGGTCATTCAATGATGCTATTACTTCTACCTTAGGCACCGTGATCCTTAACATTCGTGTAGGACCACGTACTTTACCCGAACTCTTCTATGTCCTTGAGGGAGAGTTCCAATACAATATGTTGTTAGGCCGCCCTTGGATCCGGGCTATGGGATGCGTTCCCTCCACCTTACATAGATGCATAAAATTTGAGTACGAGGGGAAGTCCTACACTGCAAAAGTTGATCCTCCCCCCTTCAAAACCTGCAATATGTTATATCACCCTAATGATGTGCTTGTACCAGTCAAGACACCCATTCATCCAACCCAACCATCCACTTCAACCACACCTCTACCATCCACTTCAACAGCACCTACACGTTCAACCAATGAAACCACCGTCGCAAATACCACTTCCTTTCCCACAGACAACATCCCAACCTCAGACCCCTTGGTAGATGTTTTTCAATGCCTTACACTGGGGGAGTATCGCCTATATAACGTTAGTTCTTTCCATACCCCACAGGAGTACAGACAGTTACATGCGCATCCTACCTACGACCATCGCGTGGGGGAGGTAATGTCTTACGGACCACCTAATTGCTGCACCAACCTAATGTATGGGGGTGTCAACTCATCATCCGTTACCCCTGAGCCTCCTCTTGGTGTGTTTCCCTTCCAATCTGATTTTCAATACTTGACAAATCATCATTTCACCCTCACCTTCTTGACTCGCTGTGCTTGGAAAGGCTTTGGTTTTGGTCTTTATGAACAAGGCCGACATACAATCATTTCCGTGACTACACGCAAACACAATGATTGTAGTGGTCTCAGATTTCCTGAAACACTTACACCGAAGGAACCTCGTGTCAGTTGTCTCCTGGAAGATGATGACATCACCCCTACCGAACCATCATCACCCATTTTTCCATCGTCACCCACAGAGTCGATAGATCCTGAATCTATCCCTCCTAACTTTTTTTTTTTCATAAATGTTATCTTCCTAGGTCCTCTCACCTATCAACGCGATAATGAGGACCCGTCTTCTCTTCCCTTTCTGTATCAAGACATGATCAAAGAGGATTCACCTTCAATTAATGTTGTTGAGTGCTAAGATGACGACTCCATCCTCACTTACCTTAGTGCGGACGACTCCTATATTCAACGCACTTTACCATCTGAAACTCAAACCATGTTGAATGAGTCTACTATAGAAATCAACATCCACATAGAGGAGGATCCTCACATTGTGAAGATCGGACAATCCCTTAACACATCAAAACAAGCTGCCTTCACTACCTTCCTTCGTGCTCGCAGCCAAGCTTTCACTTGGTCCTACGCTGACATGCCAGGAATCGATCCTGAAATTGCGGTCCATAACATTACCCTGAAACCCGATTCCAAGCCAGTTAAATAGAAACTGAGAAAAATGCATCCACACATTTCCCTCTTGGTCAAAGAAGAGCTTCAATGACTTCTTTCTGTTTCCTTCATCTTGCCTATTGACTATCCTCAATGGATTTCTAACATCGTACCTATCACTAAAGCGACGGGGAGACTTCGGATATGCACGGATTTCTGAGACCTTAACCTCACTTGCCCCAAGGATGACTTCCCCCTCCCAAGTATTGATCAACTTGTTGATCTCACTGCAGGCCATGAGATGCTTTCTCTTATGGATGGCTTTTCGGGATACAATCAAATTTTGGTAGCCCCGGCCGATCAACATAAAACTGCCTTCATCACTCCTTGGGGAACCTTTTGTTATCATGTCATGTTGTTTGGCCTTAAAAATGCTGGTGCGACCTATCAGTGGGCTATGAATTATATTTTTCATGACATTATGCACACTATTCTTGAAGCTTATTTCGATGATCTTCTTGGCAAATCTAAACATTGCAGTGAACATCTCGATGTTTTAACCATTATTTTTGATCACTTGTTACAATATTTTGTCCATCTTCAACCAAAGAAATGTGTCTTTGGTGTCCTTTCGGGAAAACTTCTTGGTTTTATCGTCTCTTTGCGTGGCATTGAGGTCGATCCATCTAGAGTCAAAGCTATCCTAGAAATGCCCCCACCTACTAACCTCAAACAATTACGTAGTTTGCAAGGTAAACTCCAATCTATCCGGCTTTTCATCTCCCAACTCTCATATCGATGTCAACCTTTCCATCACCTCCTTAAAAAGGATATTTCCTGTCAATGGACCGAAGAGTGCCACCAAGCCTTTGAGGCTCTCAAAGCTTATCTCTTGCAGCCACCCGTGTTTATCCCACCTCGGGACAATCACCCTTTCTACCTTTACCTTTCCGCCACCGACCACGCTATAGGGGCCATGCTCGCACATCATGACTCCGAGTATCAATAACAAGCTATTTATTATATAAGTCGTACTCTAGTGGATTATGAGACTAGGTATACACATGTAGAAAAGTTATGCCTAGCCCTATCATTTGTGGCCACCAAACTCCAACACTACCTCCTGAATCACAAAAATTTCATCATCACCAACATGGACCCCATCCATTATATGTATGCCAAACCTCATCTAAACCAACGCATCGCCCGATGGATTATGCTCCTTGCTGACCTCAACCTTGAATTTATACACCAGAAGTCAATCAAAGGACAAACCATTGCCGACCAACTCGTGGAAGCCCCTTTACATAGGGCACAATTTACTAATTTTAATTTCCCCAACAAACTCATCACCACTCTTTCACTTAGGGAGGAGTCATATCCAGTGACCCTCTTCTTCGATGGATCCAAGTGCCAGCGCGGTGGCGGGGCTGGCGTTGTTCTCATTCCTCTTGACGTTGAGCCTATGCCTCTTTCATTCTGACTTGATTTCCCCTACACTAATAATATAGCAGAATACAAGGCCCTTGTTTTGGGTCTCCAGGTTACGTTACACTTAGGTGTCAAATCTATCAATATTTTTGGTGACTCTCAATTGGTATTCAATCAAGTTATGGGCATCGACCAATGTAAAAATGAGGAACTTCAAAAGTACAAACACTATGTGAATTCACTTCTAACCTTATTTACTCATTATTCTATCCAAACCATTCCCCACTCCACTAACAAATTTACAGATACTATGGCTTGCTTAGCCTCGCAAATTCGTGCTTCATCAACTGACTTTGATATTTTCATCTTAGTCCAACAACTCTTTGCCCCATCTTACTCAGCCCCGGTTTTTTGTATGATAAATAATGTGTCTGCTAATTCACAGGATACCTGGTATCACCAATTTCACGACTACCTTACAACCTCTGTTCTCCCACCTAACCTTACTAGTACCGGAAAACGTGCTTTTCTTAAAAGTGTTTCTCATTATGTCATCATGGGGGGACTCCTTTATAAACATGGCTTTGATGGCATCCTCCTTCGATGTCTAACTAGCATAGAGGTCACCTATACCATCCAACAAGTCCATGACGGTATTTGTGGTGGACATTTTAACGGCCTTGCCGTGGCCAAACAGATCCTTCGCCTAGGCTATTATTGGCCTACTCTTAATAACGACTGCTACGAATATGTTAAGCGTTGTGTTATGTGTCAAAAACATGCCAACCTTCAACATACTCCTAGCCATCTGCTACAGGTCGCACGAGATCTTTGGCCTTTCTCACAATGGGGTTTATACCTTATTGGTGAGATTCATCCGCCCTCTTCACAACGTCACCGATGGATAATCACGGCAACCGAATATTACACAAAATGGGTGGAGGCCATTCCACTCATTTCAACCAAAAAGGAAAAAATTGTAAAGTTCATTAACCACCACATTATCTGTCGTTTTGGTGTTCCTCACTGCCTGATAACAGATAAGGGAAAATCTTTCAAAAATAAGTTGTTACAAGACCTTTGTAACAACTTCGGTATCAAACTTAGCTTCTCGTCACCGTACTATCCATAGGCCAATGGTCAGGCTGAATCTTCTAATAAAACCCTAACCAAAATCCTCATGAAATTTGTTAATGAGTCTGGAAGAAATTGGCATGATCACATCCCCTTTTCCCTTTGGGCTTATCATACTAGCATTCTTACCTCCACTAATGCCACACATTTTTCTTTGGTATATGGTACCGAGGCTGTCTTGCCTCTCAAAATACAAATACCCTCCCTCAGAACATCTCTTCAGGATATTCTCACCAACGATGATTTCCGCCAAGAGCGGTTAGCCCAATTAGAGCTTCTTGACGAGCATCGTCTTACAGCTCTTGACCACCTTCAAATCTATCAAAAACACATCAAGCGTGCTTATGATAAGTGACTTCATGAGCATACCTTTAAGGTTGGTGATCTTGTCCTCAAAGAGAATCAACATGTAACCAAACTAGAAAAGAGTAAACGTGGAAAATTTGCTCCTAATTGGATTGGGCCTTACATTATCACTCACACTTATGGATCAGGCACTTATTGTTCAGCTTCACTTAATGGTAAACCTGAGCCTGAACCCCTTAATGCCTTGCATCTTCGACCATTCTATTGTTGAATTTAGTGTTACATCACTTCTTACCTACCTTGTGCTCGTCCCTTGAGCTCATTTACCACTGCATACATTTTGTTTCCTACATCTCAAAATAAAATCAAGCTCACATGGTTTGATTATCACCTCCCTTTAAAAATTCCTTCCCCTTTTTAGTCTAGTCCATGACTTCAAATTATTCAAATGACACATTCTTAATTAAAAACTTATGGGATTTTCTTGAGTCAAACTTCCTACAAAACTAGATGCTTTATGCCAAACGGACATCTAGATCTCTAAATTATATATAGACTGCTCCCTCGAAGGACAGCTATATGCCAAACTATTGCTGCTATTCTATATAGGCTGCTCCCCTGAAGGACAGCTATAAACAAATGCCGCATCTGGTACTATAAATAGATGGCCCCTTGAAGGATAGCTATACACAGTCAGCCTTTATCAGAAGCTTCTCACATTGATCAGCTTCGTGAATACCTCAAGAGTAATAAAATACATATCCCTTGTAGACTTCCCACATTGATCAGTCTATATTTAGCAAAATAAAAGCCGCATTCAAAAGAACTTTGGAGTCATGGACTTGTCTATTTAGGTTAGGTTCTATTTTGTCAGAACACTCACTTTATAACAAGTTCTCCATGCCTCAACTATACCATCCACCTCATCTCACCATTTTCTTAAACAACACAACTCAAGGGACGTGACTTACATATGATATATTGTGATTATACAACTCTTTTCACCTATAGACTTCTCGTCTATGCATGGTACCTAGGGGTTCAAGCTCATTCTACATTATTCTGTGGTTTGTTTAGCTCTTTTCACCTATGAAGCACTTTTTCCTCTTTGACTTGAATCTAAGATTATGTGTTGACCTTAATCAGGACACGGTTCCCTACCACTTGGGTAGGATAACTTTCACTTCACCTATACCTATTCCAACATCACCAATTTATTACCAACACCAACAACATTACCCTACCAAACTTAATACTTTTACCCACCAACAAATTGCCTAAACATACCTAAATTTCCTGAATTCACCTCTCCCTGGTCCTAAGGGATAACTACATCGGTCTGAGGCCCCTCCTTACTTTGTGCAATGGGCTATGTAGGCAGCACTTAGGAGACATGGTGTCTCCCAAGGTTAGCTCGACCATCCCCTACCATAACTTAGCATGTGTTGTAAATATACATATTTTTGTGTATTTCTTTTCGCCAACATTTATCTTTATCATTTTTCAAAACAAACATTCAAAACACGATCCTTCTCATTAGTATAACTCAAATCAACATACCTATTCAGTTTTATTTTAGATGTTCAACAAATACATCTTCTCTATCATCGACGTGCAGGTCGGCATCCTTATTTATTTCTATATACCTCTATAAAATTCACTTAGACCCTTACGCCTCATCCTGAACCAGGTGATGAGCGGGCTCGTCGATACCTCTCGCCAGGCCTCTCCATCCTCAAAGGCACCATGGCTATTGGTACCACCCACCGATCTGTCAATCTCTCCTGTAACATATGAATATGCTCTCTCGCATGGAGGAATCTTTCCTCTAGTCTCTCCGCTCGTGACTCCGTAACCGCTAACAATCCTCTTGTCTCATTCACCTGCGGTTGGAGCTGATGAACTAAACTCTGTAGATGATCTCTCTCCACTGTAATCACAGCTACGTCAGGACGATCACGTACACCTCACAGCTCTGCTACCCACCATAATCTATAGGCCTCTGTCGTTCCTGCATCCATTACCCTGCGATCGGCTGCTATCTCTTCTGGTCCTTCTAGAGGTGTTGGCCAGGGAGGTGAGAATGATGCCTCCGCATCAATCCTCATATATGGTCTATAAGCTAGGGGTATATCTTGCACAAATCCAAATTATCGCCACATGTGATCTAGAGGAATCCTCTCATACTCACCTGGCTTGTGCCCCGCGATCCACCTCAATCGCTCTACACCCCTCAAATCCTTAGCTATGTTCTCTATTACCATATAGTTCCCGTAAGGCCTCCAACAGATATCCACAATCATCACCATCTCCCATACCTTCCTATAATACTCGGTGTCACCTGTCACGACCTGGGATCTTGCCTCTTGTTCTGTCTGGACCCATCGTCTGAATCCCAACCTCTGTACTCCTGTCTCTGCTGAGTGGATGGGTCGGCCTATTGGTCACACACAAATAATGTGCTCATAGGCCCAACAATGTAATAAATATGAACAATCCAATCTTGTCCTGTGATTTCACCTATAAGCCCATAAACCCCTGTATAGCTCCGCCAAATATGCAGGTGCCCATGAAAAATTCATGTTCCTTTCTATCATTTCCCAAATAACACACATCAATGCTTTTGGAAATCTTCCCCCATCTACCCTCGGTAACGCATAATACCCCACCGCTATCATTAATACCACTGTTAACCTTGTTGCCTCAGGGTGTGCTACATACATTATACCATAAGTGAATGTCAAACCTCGCTGTGTCAACTCTTGTGCGTATGGACCAAATACCATTGTTATCACTCCCCGTGCTACGCTAGGTAATGCCTGATATACTGGTCTTCCTGTAATTGGGAGTCTCAAAATACGAAACACATCTTCCAATGTCCCTATCATCTCCCCTGTTGGTAGATAGAAGGTATTCCTCTTTGGATTCCATCTCTCAATCAATGCCTGTAACATAGCATGGTTACGTGCGATTCGTGAATAATAGCAGATTCCACTTAACCCCAAACGATTTATCAATGCCCATTCCGCTGGTGTTACATCTTCTCGGATTTGTGACAACAACGCTGGCATAGTATCGTTCATCCTTAACCCTACCTCCACCTACACACATCAAAACGACACACCTCCATTCAATAAATCAAATCCCCAAGGGTTTTTCTCACATTCTGGAAATTTCTACAGTAACCGGTATCGGTTATAGATAACCGGTAGTGGTTCAATAACTGATGCTGGTTATCTTTAACCAACATCGGTCACTGTCAATTTTATACACCCTGCCTAAACACACCACCTACGACAATAATTTGATCGTTTACCCCTCTCTGTACATACCAACATACCCGAAACCCCTGATTACCTACCCCATAACATTCACCTCCTCCATAACCCTTGCTATCACGTTTTATTTCTCATGTCTACCCACGTACACTTCTCTCATCCTATTCACAAAACATGCAAGAATCAAATTACAACCAAAACGTTTACCTCTTGGGTTACAGCAGCTTGAGGTGGAACTTTTCTTCCCTCTCATCCCTGCCTATTGGATGCTTCTCCTTGTTCAGCCATGTTCACCACCCTCTTCAAATATAACTTGCTGTTTTTCCTTCTGAATCTCAGCCCACATTCACTTTCCCTGTCTCTTTCCTCCTTATCACTCAATTCTCTCATGCAATTACCTGTCTTAGTCGTCAAACAGTGTCACATTCATGTATTTAACTTCTTGCATGGCTCTCAAAATTAGAACTTAAGTTACCACCCAAGCTTTTCTATTTTTAGAAAATCTCATTATGGAATAACTGGTATCGGTTACCTGACCGATACCGGTCTAGCATCTACCAACGTTGGTTAACTAAACGATATCAGTCGCATGCCTAATTTTTCTTAAACATAGGCCTTTTCTTTATTTTCTACCCAATTTTTGTAGCGCCCACCTCTTTTTCTTGCATAACAACACCATTATCAATATTTGTCATCCAAATCACATATATATATCCTCACAATTTCAGCAACATCATCTATCTACATTATAACAACCATCGACAACATACATACGAAATCATATATATATACATCAAACCCATTAGCATACACAACATGTGAATTAAACTCATAATCTATATATACATACATTCCATTTCAAAAAGCCATCAACAAAAGACATCAACCCCATCAATATATAAACCATGTGGATCAAACTCATCATACATTAAAATTCACAAACCATCGACAAAACACTTAAAACATTGTACACACAGCATATGGATCAAAATCATCATATATATATCTATATATCAAAGGTTTCCAGTATACAACTTGCCCTACATAGGGGCCTCTGTGATCTCATAATCATATAAAGCCGGCACGCAGGCCGCAATAACTGTTAACATCGCGACTCGGCTCGCAGGCCGGTATCAACTGTACAACTCGTACTTGGCTTGCAGGCCGGTATATACAATAAATGAATAAATGAATGAATAAATCATATGTGGGCACGCAGGCCTCTATAAACATAACCGGTTTACATACTAGTGCCTATATCTAATGTACAAACAAAAACATCTATCTTTGACCCAAGGATGTCTCAACTCTCCCCACCGCCCTCAGCACCTCTCCCTGCAGGTCCTGGCCCTGGCTCCCGCCTCCTCCCTATCACTGACCCACCGGTTGTAGTTGCACCCCCTGGGATCTCTGACTCCGCGAAGTCTCTGCTCTATGCACCGCATACAGCTGATAGTCAACCCCAGTACCATCAAGGACGTCCTGATAGTACCGAGCCTCTGCTCTTGCCTCCATATAATGGGCCTGTGCCACCATAGCTGTTGGGGCTGGTCCCCCGACTCCTAATAACAATGGCCCCTATCCTACAAATACACCCTATGCCTGTGGCTGCAGTACCTGTACCTGTGGCTGTGCTGGTGCCGCTGGTGGTGCCTATGGTGGTGCTTGTGGTTGTACCTGTGGCTATGCTTATACCTGCGCCTGGGCTAATTGCCCCTGCAGGAAACCTATTTGTGCCTATGCAGCAACAAGCTGCCCCTGTAACAACTATACATGTCCCCTGAGCTGGTCCCCTCTCTGCCATAACAGCCGCTAAGTCTAGTTGTGCGGGCTGTGCTCTCCTCGCGACTCTCTCCCCTGCCCACCATACCAGAAACGATCTTGTGCAACCGGCGTCATCTATGGTATCATCTGCTGGCCTCTCTGCTACCTAATCTAGGTCCACAGGATGTGGTATAGGCAGTGGGGCCTCTACATCATCCCTTTGGTACTGAGGGAAGGGTGGTGGCTCATCCTGTCGTAGCCCCAACTGCCATCGTACCCTCTCTAGGGGTATCCACTCATGCTCTCCCAGCCTCCGTCCCGCTATCCAGAATGTATAATGGATCCAACGCAACTGTGATCGGGCTCCTCCACGGGGCTGATGACCTCTGTAAGTCCTCCATACAATATCCAAGGTAGTCACGCCCTCTAATAAATGACGGTAATACGCTACATCCCGTCCGGCGAGCACTGCTCGTGGCTGGCCCACGACCCCCAACCATCTTTGAAAGCCATATCTATATATCACCTATGGCCCCGGCTGCTGGGGCAGCCTTACTGGTCAAATGCATATGATATGCTCATATGCCCAGTAATGTAACAAAAAAGTGGAATAAATCCCGAATCGCCTCATCCGGCGATTGCCCCACAGCTCTCTGTATAACTGCACTAGGTATACTGGTGCCCAAACATAACATGTATGCTCCTCCACCATCTCGTGTAATACCCCCATCAGTGCCCATGGAAAGTGGCCTCCCTCTGATTCTGGGAGGGCGAAGCATGTGATGCCTATCATCATCAACATGGCAAGCCGTGTCTCATGTCTGTGGGCACGATACATGTCCCCATAGGCAATGCTCACGCTGTGATAAGTCAATAGCACGACTGCATCCCCAAATACCTATAGAATGTTGTCCATGGCTGTCTCTGCATCTACCTATAATACTGCCTCCCCATCGATCAGCAGTCTAAGGATACGATACACATCCTCCAGTGTAATAGTCATCTCTCCAGTCGGGAGATGGAAAACATTAGTCTCCGGATCCCATCTCTCGATGAGGGCAACCATAAGACTGTGATCCCTATCTATAGCCCTATATCGCTAGACTCCACTGAGTCCCACCTCACGCATGATGGCCCACTGCGCTGCGAACACGTGTGGCTGCATCCATCTCAACAGTGGGGGCATCCTATCCCGCATAGTTAGCTGCTGACGTGCCTGCACAAATCACCCACTTCATTAGACCTACCCTTTCAAAAAACAACTACTTTAACCTCCTATACCCCCCCACCCACCAATCACCCTTCCCTCTCCACCCCCAAAAACACAAAGCCCAACAATAAACACAAAACCCAAATCACTACTACCAACACACCCAAACAACAACCCAAACAACCACAAATTCAACACAACAACAAACCCAAACCAACAAAATAAATAATCTTAACTAAGGACCGGTACTGGTCACCCCTGACCGCCACCGGTCCTCTCTCCATCGTCTCTCCACCGACACCGGTCGACCCACGACTGACACCGGTCAACCACAAGCCAACCATGCCCGAAAACTTCGTGACCGATGTCGGTCGCTTCATGACCGACATTGGTCACTGTAAAATTATGGAGCCGAACCCGACACGTCCCCTCAAATCCATTTTTGGCCTATTTATCTCTATTTACCCACCCAAACACCCTAAAAACCTACCCACCTACCGCCTTGGCCTATTTAACCCATCTACCCTCTCCATTTTTCAAATAGTTTCAATTTATTCATTATTTTATCAAAACATTGGATTCCTACCTAAACCCCCAAATCTAGCTTAACAACATCAAAATCACACAATGAAAGGTTTTCAACCTACCGGTACGACGACACGTCGTCGTGGTGGGATAGGTGGTGGTGGTCCAGCTGGTCCAACACCTCTTGCTCCTCCTAGCTATGCCATGACTCTACCTCTCCTCTTTTGGGTTCTCCACCAATCAACTGCTGCCTCCTACTCGCTAAGGCCTACCAACCACTCACTTCTCCACTCAAATAGTGCCACCTCAGCTGACAAATGCACCAATCTCAACAATACATCTCAGACAACTCAAATGGGTTTTCAAATTGACAATGTGACAATGACAGGCCATATTTTTCTTTTTATAGGTTTTTGACCTATAACCGATACTGGTTATATTGTACCCTAAGGAACCGGTATCGGTCACCTAACCAATACTGGTCCTATCTAGCCGATATCGGTTTAATACCTAACTTCACTTAACTTCTACCCTTATTTCACCAATCTCCCTTTCTCACCACGTTTCCTATTCACCACATCGCCTATACACTCCATTGCTATTTAGCCGTTTTTGACTTCATTGGCCCAACCCAAGGTCGCAACTCAACCACTTGGCCCGACCCACGGCCGCAACCAACCACTTGGCCCGACCCACGGCTGCAACCAACCATTTGGCCCAACCCAAGGCCGCAACCAACCATTTGGCCCAACCTAAGGCCGCAACCAACCATTTGGCCCAACCCAAGGCCGCAACCAACCATTTGGCCCGACCCAAGGCCCCCAACCAACAAATCCAGTCTGATTGAAGGCAGAAACCGACTATCTGGCTTGACCCAAGGCCGCCACCAACCATTTGGCCCGACCCAAGGCCGCAAACAACCAATCAGACTCGACCCATGGCCCTCACTCATCAATCGGCCCGACCCAAGGCCGCACCACTCAAATACCTCTCCCAAAACCAACAAATTACAATTTTATCCACCCAACATGTAGCTTTTTGTTCAATCGAGCTCACATGTTCCTGTTTTAGCATGATTAGGGTACTTTACTTGATCAGTTGACCAACTTTGCCTAGAACTAGACCGTGACGTTTATCTCAACCAAACCAACCATTTGGTACTAGCCGAACATGCCTAAACATTCCTGTACCTTACCCGTTATATCCCCTGGAGCTACTTCCTATGCCTTGGATACCAGGATTATATCACCCTTGTTTGGATAAACTATCGACCTTTGCCTATGAATTGCTTGTTTGCTCTTCAAATCATGTACCGTGGTCGCACTACTTCATTTCAACGTGCGTCTACTTCTTTGGACCTACCCCACCATCTCACCATTATTTCAACACCATTTACCCTTTATCAACTCTATCCCTGATTTCACACTGCCTCAATCTGTGATATATTTGAGGGGGATTACCTATACCCTTAATAGGGGTAACCACTTCATATTATTGTCCGTGCAGCTTTACAAGACAAGCTACACAACAATAAGGGGCTAATGTAGACACCAAATTTGTGTCTTACGACCCCCTTGTGCCCCGCATCTCATTTTCGTGCAACCTAACCTCATCACCTAAACCTTACACAATTATTTATTAATTACCTTATAATTAATAAATCCACATCACCATACCTGCCACCTCATTTCGCCACCTCATCATGACCTAGTCTTAACCCTAAACTAACCTAATTAAGACCTATAACTTGGTCTACATCCACACCCATAACTAATTACTCCTCACCCGCACCTAAAACCAACCTCATAATGACTTGACCAAGCCCGTAACTAATCCCTTAGGATAAAAGGAGGGAAAGTTGGATATTTTACTAAAAAATAGCCCACTTTGACCTGACCGAATACCGGTTCCTACTCGACTGCTCGTCAGTTACGTAACCGCCATCGGTTCCCTGTAAATGACCTCTCCCAACCAAAAACAAGGGGTTGGATTTTCATTGATCCGAATCAGAAGTCATTGGAAGGATCCGGAATTTACTTGGCTGAACAGAGACAAGTGAAGGAAAGAGACGAGTTGGCAGAGAAGGACATCAAGCCCAAGACTGTAACTGAATAACCAGAGCCCAGTGACACTCATCCAAGCATCAAGAGAGGAGATAACTCATCTTGGATTGTCATATCATCCCCAATTGAGCCCTGTCTTTGCCATCACAGTCCCAGAACGTGCATTTTCATCAGGAATTAGTAAGTAAGTCTTATATGTTCTTTTAATAATATTTCTTGGATTTCTGAATAACAATAATTACAAGTCTACCCCCAGATCCACTACCCGGTAACACTCTCCACATAACTTACATTCCTTTACCCCTATTTTTCTCCAAGAACAGCCCCCCATACCCTCTGAGTCTTCTCCATCACCTCATTACCTATCCCCAGTCAGTCTACCAGTCCTTATAAACACCATAACTATCATATATCCATCTTATAGCCAACCTTCACCCAACCCCTTAAATCACTACCCCTACCGATATCAGTTATCATCAATCGGTACCGGTGACACTGACCGGCGTCGGTCACCGTGATTCTAAACCAAGACCAGCCCTTTCTCTATTGTTCTAACAAGGTAAACAAATTGTAATTGGATAATAGCTTATTTGTTAGAATTTGTGTTAATTCATATTAGCAGGGGAACTGACCACCTTCGAAAGGAAGTTTTATATTTCCTGGGCCCAAGGTAGTTCCCTCATTTCTTGTCTAATTAAAATATGGTGGTCTTGTATTCTTACTTGCAGGTAGTCCTTCAAAGACAAAAAGGAGTTCTTCGCAGTCAATCTGATCTCTCTCTCTACGGTACGTGCACACCCTCTCGACATTCAACAGGTATTCCTCCTAGCCCTAACCCTTATCTATTTCTCAAAGGAATGAAAGGATAGAAGCAACACTACTCCCAAAAGCTGAAACATTCTGTGTGAAACACCAAGAAGATTGCATCAAGCATGTGAATAAAAAGTTCTTGATCAAGGCCAAGCTAGCCATCTCTAGGTTTCCTAAGTTTTTCCCCAGGAATGATTTCATACTTGAAATCAGTGACATCATTACCCTGTTGAGTCAAGTATTTGAACTCCTCAAGTCAAGATACCTTCATGGGTGGATGTATCAATTCATGGTCCTTATAAAGAAGGACGAAAAAGGGATTGATTGGAGTAGTCTTATAAGTAATGAGATTCATTCCTAGATGAAGATAGTCTTGGCTATTTGAAAGTTTTATATGTCATCATATGTCACCTATACAGTAGTAGGTGTGAGGATTTATCTAGGTTTGGACGTGAAGGGAAGTAAGTCAATTGAACATATATATTGGTATTTCCCTTAGTTGACAATGAAGGGGTCTGAGGATCAATTCAGAAGAGTGAATGATGCCTTCTTTTATGTGAACATCTGCATGCTAAACCCTGACTTAAGAAAGAGAAGAGTCTCTGATGAGGCATGTGCCAGAGTATTAAAATGGGGTTGTACCTTCTTGAAGTTAAAGAAATTCACATAGCTTTGGGTGGTCATATACCTAGGTGGTCCTTTTTGATTGACCAGATTCCTAGGTGATAAGCTGATCCTAATGGAGTTGGTAAGACAATTGTTAGATTTCCATAAATTCAAAAAAAGTAAACACAAGGCTACTGTATCCTTCTCTATTTGCATCAGAAGGTACACGTGCTCGACAGTGGTTAAAGCTAAGAATGTGGTGCACGAGCTTTGGGATAGGTTGAATAAACACATGAAGCAAAGAGATGGATTTGATTTCTGAGGAGTCCTTAAATCTTACGGGACTTTATATCTACATGTTCCCAACATAGAAGATATTTGGGTTGATCTTCGGGATGAAGTTTCTATCTGAAGAAATGACAATAGTAGGTTGACAATTGCAGAAATTTAGATGCTAGATTTATCTAACATATTAGAGGGCACCACAGATAACGAGAGTTTCATTGATGCCTCATATGATGGGTTAAATTAAGACTAATATGTATTCCTAGCCATCGGTTGGTTCATCATTGAGAAAGCTTTTATTGTGAGGAGAGCTGCTCAAATTATTGCTCATACTAATGTGTGGCTCATTTCTTGGGGAATGAGTTATAAAGAAGGGATTTTTTTAAAACTAGATACTTTGGAAGTGGAACCCTCCAAGGGAAAAAAGGAAAAGGATAAGAACCCTTCCAAGAGGCCAATAAAGGTTAAGTTTTTTAGAAAGGAAGAAGATCAAGTAACTACACCAGTGGCCACTCTCCCAAAAATAATTGAGATTCTTGATTCACCTCCACAACCAAAATGAGGAAATCCTCCTTCCGGAGAAGAGATTGTTCAACCTTTCATTTTTCTTTTGATTGGAAGCTCGTGAGAGGTAATTCTTCCTCTTATCTCTCAAACTCTAATTTGAGAATCATTACCTCCTCCCATTCATCCTTCCTTGCCTTAGATTTATTCACCAAGTTCCTCATCCATGGATAGTATCTTCTCTGGCCTCTCACCTCTCCCCATTGGACCTCAGTTAACCATGGATATGCCTCCTCTTTCTATGCCTTCATTCCCTAAGTCCATTGTCATAGTCACTACACTTACAGTGGTCACCACTCCACAAGCTAACCTTCCTCCACCTGAGGATGTGACCATAACACCTAAAATGGGAGAAAATTCTTCCAATATGCCTCAATGGTTAATAGATCAGACTCTAAGGAAGAGGAAGGTGGTAGTTCCCCTACTAGCCTTTGATTTAAGTTCCCTCAAGGTCACTCCTACCAAGTTGGCCAAGATACCCAAAAAAGTTTCAAGGATTTCAGTGGATGCCTCTGGCCATAAAATTATAGAAATTACTACTCCTGTGGCTGATAAAAACAAGGATGATATAATGGTCACAAATTATCAAATCACAAGGGTTGATATAGGGAAAGTAACAATAGAAGGAGCACAACATGATGCACAAGATACCATGAATATGTTGTGCCAGAAGCTAAAGGAAACCAAGGTAAATAAAGATGAGCTAAAAGAGAAAGTACAATAGCTGACAGAAGTACTACTCAAGCTCTCAAATCCTCCTGAGTCAACACCATCATCCTCTACTCCTATCAGATTTGATTTCTCATCAGTACCCATGATTGAGAAGATTAATGAGAAGGGGAGAAAGGTCGATGAATGGATCTAGAGGCTGCTCCTGCAAGGAAAATAATTCATTGAGGACACTATGGAAGTCTAC
Organism: Taxus chinensis; assembly: GCA_019776745.2. Classification (NCBI taxonomy): domain Eukaryota; kingdom Viridiplantae; phylum Streptophyta; class Pinopsida; order Cupressales; family Taxaceae; genus Taxus; species Taxus chinensis. The sequence goes on along the minus strand of CM034147.1, from coordinate 571,221,686 downwards.
AAATCCTTGGAGGATATAAAGAAGGATGGAGAGAAAATGGATGATGAATTTTCAGCAGAAGTCGGGAACCTAGAGTTAACTTTTGAAGCTCTCCAAATGCTGAAACAGAGTTCCATCCCACATATTGATCGAAGAAGGCATCATTCCACATGGGGATAAAATTTTTTACCTAACCAAATCCATTAGATTCAGGATAAATATTCTCAATGAAGCTTGCAGAAAATTGAGGGAATCAAGAGATCAATTGGTCGATGGCACGAATGACATAGAAGAAGAGCTAGTCAAGATCTACGCTAAGGTTTTAAACAAAAGCTTAGAGTATTCTACCTGTTGATGATCTTTACAAGAAGATCTAAGAATCAATTCATCATGAACCAACTTATGGATTCAGTCTTGAAATCATTGACAATTTTATGAAAATTTAACATTCTTTGGAAACACTAAGGAAACTTAACAAGAGACTGAAAAATCTTCATGGAAATGCTAGCGATACTCAGGAAACATGTGAAGTTTTGAGTGATCATTCCACCGTTGCCTGATGAAAATGAGATACAAGGGTATAATCTGAAAGTTCTAAGAATTTTGGGACAAGCAAGATTTGTTGGAGGAAGACAAAGATGATGAAACAGAATATGCACAATGTTGCATGTCATTTCAATCTTGAAATCGACATGTCTTTTTCATTTTTGTTTCATCACATAGGAAGTCAAATTTTGACTTGGTCTCTTGCGTGAGAGTCAAGCAAAATAGGACTCTCATTTAAAAAAACTATTTTCTAGGATTCATCCTATTTTCTCTCAACTCCTTTTATTATAAATAAGGGATGCTTATACATTCTAAAGGGTTGAGATTTTTGGAATATTGAGAACTATTGTGAAGAAGAAAGACTTTGTGTTTTCTTTTAATCATTTGAGGAATAAGAAATGATGCTATTTTGTGCAAACTTTGTGTTGTGAGATGTATCTTTCTTAAGATATTGTTCTTATGTTCACAATTTTAAGCTATTCTATTGTTTAGCATCTTGATTTTTCTAATCATTTAAAACATTACATTTGTTATCTAAAAACTCATATGATTATTTCGTGATCTGTATTTTCTTGAAAGAAAGTACGTTCCCTTCATTTTCTTTCCATTTTGTTTCTTCCATAATAATAATTTCCTTTCCGATCCATTCCATTTCGAAAAACAACAATATCTTTGCCTAGTGTGGATATGGATTTTGGGATTCTATCCCAACCCCAATGGTTAGATTAGTGTGAATACCATGTATTATTTTTGTTGTGTTTTAGACTAGTAATAAACATGCAGCCTCACCTAGCTATGAGGAGGGATTTAATCCCATGTACTATGGTTGAACCTCATATTTTGGCTCGAAAAAATATCCAAGCAACAGTTTTTTGGCAACTCCGCTGGGGATAAATGGATTGATAAGACTACAGCTTATCCTTTTGGTGTCTGGCAACTCCATATTTTCCTTATTTTCAAGAATATCCATTTTCCAGTTCAACCTAGCTAGGAATATATTCACTCAGTCAAGCCGAGCCAGGGGTGAAACTGATCCGTTCTTTGATCTACTTCAACAACATAAATTCAAGCTTTCACCCAACAGTGTTGCATCTAGTTGAGCAAGGAGTTCTTCGCCCATCTAAAGAACTCAGATTCCTCAAGAACAAGAATTATCTACAACTTGATGCATTATTATTTTCAGATTTTTAGATTCCTGTACGCACTTCATTTAGAAGAATGGTAGCACAACCTGTCCCTTGGGGTGTAGCTATTGGTCCTCTTTCCCTTACTCCACCATTGCATGACCTACCTCATGGATCATGGAAGAATATTCCTAAATTCAACAGTGATGGAAAATAGCATCCTGATGAACACATTGCCTTATTATTTTTTGCATGCGGTGTTCTTGGGGTTACTCATGAAGATGTCTCTATAGTTGACATCTTTATTGAAACATTACATGGCATTACAACAAAATGGTTTTACCATCTTCCAAATGCATGCATTACCAACTGGAATACCATGAGATCTGTATAATGAAGTAAGGTTCAGACACTAGCTGAAGATTCTCATGCCTTGTTAGCACAACTTACACATACATGAAGAAGGAGTCTTATGAACCCATGCAGGATTTCATAGCCAAATTTTGGAACAAGCTAATTCGTAAGATTCCAGAGCTATCCATTCCCAGTATAGAAAATTAGAAGTGTTTCTTCATCAATTCTCAACCTCCTGATATGAGCTTATTATTGAGAAGATTTTTTATCCCTAATTCGGCCACAGCCACCAAAATTTGTTGAAGATGATCTTATTATAGACTGAAAGATCATAAGAGAATCATCTAAGCCTAAAAATTAGAGTTCTTATCAGAGTACTACTGATCCAATGATTCATAAGATGGCTAATGACTTGATATCTTTAAAGAAGAAAATGGCTCAACAAGTAACCAACATTCCTTATCAGGATATTCCTAGACATCTATTTTAACATTACATGCTAACAGTGCTCCAGCAAGAGATAAGAATCAGTTGATCATTTCTCCCACCAGGATGGCCATTGAATCTCATCCCTTCAACACAGCAGTTGAAATAGTTGAGGAGGATGAGGAACTAGAATATCATGAGTCTCATGAATCCTTCAAAGCTTCAGGATATGCTGATGAGTCTTTTGACGATTCAGCTGGTGACTCTAGCATTAGTTATTTGGAATACAAGAAATATGAAGAGAGCATGATGGACAATCATTTGCAGTTTTCACTTGATCCCAATCTCAGAACCCTAGAAATCTAGTTGAAATCTCCAAGGATAAAAGTAAGGAAGCTCCCATAGATATGGCGAAAAGAGGATCTCCCATCTCAACACAAACTAAAAAGGAGATAATGAAAAAGGTAACTTCACCTTCTAACTCTCTTTCTCATACTTTCAAGGCCAGTACCTCAGCTTAGAACAATGTAATTAGAATTGAACATAAATTCCATCATTCCTTAATATACCACTTTTGACATCATTGATCATGCAAAGAAAACCAAAATCCAAATTTTAGAAGCCAAATATCTTAAGTCCAACCTTGACAAATTTGAGAAACTTGCCAAATTCATTAGATGTAAGGATTCTATTCCTCCATCTTCAAAAGGCATTTTTCCTAGCCCCACTCAGCCTTTACCTCATAGTAAGTATAACATCTACCAAGCTTCTTTAGGAAAGATTGAACCATTTTATTTGTCTTTACTTATAAACGGTTTCAAACTCAGTAATTGCATAATTGACTCAAGAGCCTCTGATAACGTTATGCCCATAACAATTAGCACATTCCCTCAGACTCACACTGACTAAATCTTATGGGTGATGCTACTCCATGGAAACTAAACAATTCCTCTTGATTGGACAAATCAAGGATGTGTAGTTTGCATTTGTGCATTTCTGGAAAAGAGAGTAAAAATGACTATCCTAGTTGTTGATATCCCAGATGCTTATGGGATTCTTTTGTACAAGAGGATTTTGTAAAGATGTTGGAGGAGAAATCAACATGGATTGGACCAAAGCTAAAATTCTATTATAGAGTTCCTGTCTATCCTTCACCCTGAAGAACAAGAAAAAGTACCTAGTTACTTAGAAATCAATGGGATCTAAGGCTCAAATTATCTTTGAATATGCAGTGTTTGGGTAATTATTTCCTGACATCTCAGGTGCCCTAGCTGTAGAACCCCCGAAAGAAGAAGATCCTAACACATGTATGGTCCTAACACTTACCATTTTGACTGGAGCTATTTCAACTACTAGTTCAGGTGCTTACCGGTGTAATTCTTATACCTCCAAATTTCGAGGCCCCATTTTATCAATCTTCTTTCAAGCTGTAGTTTGATAATACTAATAACATAGCTGAATATTAAGCTTTGTTATTATAGTTGATCATAGATAATGAAAATACAAAGAGGAATCTGAAATCTCAAACTATAGGCAGATACAATCCCATAATGATTGTGAATTCAAGTAAGGGGATTTTATCCCAGGTAAAATCTCATGAGTATTTGTGTACATTATAGAAAAAAGGTTTGGTTGGACAACATAGAATGCTTCAACACTTTTTCTATTAAAGTAGTCTTAAGAGATTACAATGATAAAGCTAATTCCTTATCTATTTCTGCATCTCTACTTCTTCCTCACCCATAGTTCAAATATGACACATATACCATTGAGATTGTGTATCGTCCAAGTGTTCCAGATAACTCAACTCATTGGCAGGTGTTTACTGATGACCAACAAGTATTGTATTTTCTAGAGAAAGCTGATAAATTTAGTGAGCTTTATTTTGAAGGATCAGAATCAGCTTTTCGTGAGTCCATCTTAAATTCATATCAAGAAATTGATGGTGAATTCATCTAGCTTAAAGGCAATAAGAGTATGAAGGGATTAGTTTCTCTAGAAGGTCTATTTGACAAACATGACCATTTCATTCAGGGTAAAAGGCAAGTTGAAGGTGCTTCCTCATCAGAGGTAGATCAAGTTAATGTTAGTGCAAAATCACAGCACCCCTGGGTATTGATCAGATTTCTAGGTTGATCATATTAATATCCAGTGTGATTGCATAACATTGAATCCTTTCTCCAAGTGTGGGACTTGAAGAGTGAGAAAGGAATCTCCAGAGAAAGGCTGGTTCCTATTCCTCTGTTCAGGTGCATACGAAATATGCAGAGGGTTTTCCTTAAAATATAATCTAATTTGCCAAGGAGACAAGGTAAGAAGATGCATAAAATAAATCTAAGCTAATAGAGGTGATGCACCAAGCAATGAAGAACATATGCTTTTCCAAATTTAACACAGATCATGTAGATGTAACACAACATCATGCACAGATAGCAAAAATGCAATGAAAGATCAAGAATGACAGTAATAGATATGTAAGAGGGTTTAGAAGTAACCACAGACACATATATATATTGCTCAAGGATAGATTCAATACATTGCAATGGCTAAAAGGCAAAAAAAAAATGGTGTTACAGTCTATATGGGAGGTTTGAAGACTCCACAAATCTTCTTATGAACAGGAGAGAAGGGAGGGTGTAAAGCGGAAATGTTCCCACTTAGAAAGAAACCCCTCCTTACAATTTATAGGAAGAATGGGAGAGAAAAGAGAGAGGAATTCGAAATCTGCCCCAACCACCTCTAGGTTACATTTAATTCGTCCATCATGGCAGAAGCGGCGGGTTCTGGCAAAGCGGCGGATTGTCTAACAGAAGCGGCGGGTTGTTTGCTGCATTAAAGTGGTTGTTGAAGCATTATCTCTGCTTGTTATTTCACGCCAGAGGTGTTTCTCAATTTTCATCCTCCAAACTAAACCAAAATGCAAGATTGACCTTGGAAACGTGTAGAGAATCTCATAATCTTTCCGTTGATATCAAGAACGTGCAAATCCGAGCTCTGGATCGAAAGATATGTCGATCTGAAGATTTAGGGCACGGAACAGGCGAAAACGGATTTTGAAATATTTTCCCGCGTACTGCCACTTGGATGCCACGTGGCATGCTCTGATTCGCTGAATAATTCTCTCTCTTCTACTTTTCGGCGGGATGTCTTTTGAATTTTCCTTGTGGGCCCTAGCTGGGACACGTGGCACTATCCCATTGGTTCGGATCGGTGCTCGAAAACTCACCCATTGACTTTTTTGACTTTTCTCTTGTGAGGACACGTGGCAGCTTCTGATTGGTCCTCGGATGATTCGGCTCCTACGCGTACCTCGCCTCCATTTGTCCCGGATGTCCCATTTGATTTTGGACCTTTTGGGACAATTTCGGCCGATTCGGGTATTTGTGGCCCGCCTGTCCCATTTTGATTCGGACTGATTTGACTCTTTTCAGCCGGTTCGGGCGGTTCGCGTATTTCTGGCCCGCGCGTCCCAATTGCTTTTGGGCTCCTTGTACTGATTTCATGCGATCCGGCCGGTTCGGGCATTACGCGTCCATTTGTTCCACTCGTCCCGAATGCTACCCTCTTCAGCAGTTAGCCAATTTTTCTCCTCGGCTGGATCGGCTTTTCGCACCCACCGCGTACTTCTGTCCCACTTGTCCCATTTGCTTTGTGGGCCGCCTGGACTCATTTCGGCCAGTTCGCGTACCTTTGTCCCACTCGTCCCGAATTGTGCTGGACCAGGACTTAGCCGATTTTCACAATTTTTACTGGCCCAAACTACTTGCTTTCTGCAACCTTCTCCGCACTTTCTCAAAGCTTGCTCCCTCCTTCGGCCTGGGGAGTTCAGAAAGATTCCTGAAGGGACCCTAGAAACCTGATTTTGCTCTGAATCAGTCCATTTTCTTGGAATTTGGACATCCTGATGCATGTTATCAAATTTACCCTGGGGGGGTGAATTTTGGATAACAATTTTGCGACTCAGCGGGATCATTCTGCCTGCTAGATGAAAAGGCCAGTTGCCTGAAGCCATCCATTGGGCATGGAGTCATCAAATATTCTGTTAGAATCCAAACTGACTTAGAATGTGCAAAGGGAAAGATGGAATGTGACCTGTTTTAGCAAAGACATGCATCATCTCCATAGACAGTAAGCTGTGCCAAGGCACTTAGGGAAAACAAAACTAATTACAGCAAAACAATGTGCACAAGCACTTGGAGGGAAGAAAATCTAATCTAGTATTTACAGATGTAGTGAAACTCCCTCTAGAAGCAACGCTTGAGATAGATTCCATTTACTGGAATCTGCAGTTCTTCACCATCTAATGAGGCCAATTGGAAAGCATTGTTGTTCTTGCACTTTGTGACCATGTATGGGCCACTCCAAATGGCATCAAATTTTGAATGCCTTCCTGGTTTTGCTCTGTCCACATCCCATTTCAGCACTAGATCTCCTACTTGAAAAGATCTGTCTTTGGCCTTCTTATCAAAGGTCTTCTTGATCAAATCCTGATCCTTTTCCATTGCTTGGAGTGCCTGATCTCTGATTTCTTGCAGCTCCATCAATTCTGCATATCTCACCTCCATGGGCCCAAACTCTAGCAACTCCAGCTGTTTCATGAGTTCCAACATTGGCAACTCAAGTGACATGGGCAAGACTGCCTCTCTTCCATAGACAAGCCTAAATGGAGAATTACCTGTGGATCTTTTGGGAGTTATCCTATCAGCCCATAAGGCTGATTTCAGTTTGGTATGCCAAGCCTTCTGATTCTCATCAAGAGTCCTCCTAATGATCCTCAGCAAGTTTTTGTTTGTAGACTCGGCCTGGCCATTACCTTGAGGGTAATAGTTTGATGAAGTGCTCAGGTAGATCCCGTTCTTGACGGCCCACTCAGTAACTTTAGATCCAATGAATGCCAATGCATTATCAGAGACTATTGTAGCAGGCACACCAAATCTGGTAGTTATCCCCTCGTAAAAGTCCAAGATGCTAGACTCATTCGCCTCTTTGAGTGCTACTGCTTCTGTCCATCTGGTGAAGTAGTCTGTGGCTGTCAAAATCCATTTGTACCCTTGGCTCGAATTGGGATTGATGATTCCAATGAAGTCCAAACCCCATTGCATGAATGGCTGGTCAACTGAGATTGGATGCAATGGGAGGGCTGCAAGTCTCTCTTTTCCTGTGAAGAATGCACAATTCTTACATTTCTTGATCCATGCATAGCAATCACTAAAGATTTTAGGCCAATAATAACCAGCCTTCATGATTTTCAGAGCTGTCACTCTTGGTGCAAAATGGCCACCAGCTGGTCCATCATGAAACTCCTTTAATACCCTTTGAATCTGACCTGTGTTAATGCATCTCAGCAGCACTCCATTGACGTCCTTTTTGAACAAAACTCCATCAATGATGGTATATGGAATAGCCTGCAACCTGAAGTGTCTTCTTCTTGCTTTACTCATTTCTAGAGGGCACATGCCCGTCTGTAGGAAATGTATCATATTCTGAGTCCAACAGGGAGTGGACACATCACCATTTTCCTGTTTTTGATCATCTTGTAATAGCAGGACAGCATCTTCTTTATCTTCTGGGTTGTTTAGTTGTTTGGAAGCAAGCTACTCACACAAACCCTTGCCTCTTACCAGCTTGGTGATCTTGATCTCAATGTCATACTCCATGACACGGGTGATCCATCCTGCCCTTTTCTCATTCAAATCCTTGTTGAGGAGGAAGTCCTTAACCCCAGCATGTGAGACCAGCAACAGGACCTTGTTGTTTGAGATTAAATGCTTGAACTTCTTCAAGCTCCTGACTACTGCAAGCACATGTTTTTCAATAAAAGAGTACCTCAATTCACAGTCATTTAGGCTTTGGCTAAAGAAGGCAATTGGCTGTTCATCATTATCTTTATTCTGTTGCACCAAAATGGCAGAAATAGTGTCATCACCCCCAAATGCATAGAGGATGAAATCCTTGGAAAAGTCTGGGTTGATGAGAGTGGGTGCCCGGGAGATGGCTTCTTTGATTGCTTCAAAACTCTCCTTGCCTTCTGCCGTCCATTTGAAAGCCATGTGTTTTTCTTAACATTTTGGTGATGGGCTTGACAAAGGCTGCAAAATTTGGGACAAACCTCCGAACAAAGTTTATCCTTCCCAGGAAACTTTGAAGAGCCTTTTTGTGACTTGGCAGTGGCAGAGCTCTTATGGCTTCAACCCTTTCTGGATCAATTGCTAATCCTTCCTTGGAGAAAATATGGCCAAGAAGTTTCCCTTCATGTGCAAGAAAGATGCACTTCTTAGGATTTAAAGACACTCCAAACTTTCTACACCTCTGAAACACTTGCCTGAGGTGAAAGAGATGGTCTGCAGCATTCTTTGAGAAGACAGTAATATCATCTAAGTATATCAGTACTATCTTGTTGATCAAGCCTTTGAATGCCATATCCATAGCTCGCTGGAATGTTGCTCTGGCGTTCGCCAGTCCAAATGGAATCTTCTTGTAGGCATATGTGCCCCATTTGGTTGTGAAGGCTGTCTTGAACTGGTCTTCCTCCTTTACCATAATTTGATTGAAGCCTGAGTATTCATCAAGCAGCGAAAACCTTTCTGACCCAGCTACAACCTGCAATATTTGCTCCATGGAGGGGAGTGGATAATGGTCCTTGAGAGAGGCTCTATTCAAATCTCTGAAGTCAACACATAGCCTGATCTCTCCACTTTTCTTTCTGACTGGAACTAAGTTGGCAACCCAACTAGAATGTTTGATTGGGAATATAATTGCTGACTCAATCAGCTTGTCCAATTCTTTCCTCATGAGAGGCTCCATGTGTGGATTGACTGGTCTCTGTTTCTGCCTGACAGGCTTAGTATTTGGATCCAACTTGATGGTATGCTGAGCTAAGTTGGGATTGAAGCCCTTCAAGTCTTCATAGCTCTAAGCAAACACATCAGGGAATTCTTGACAAAGCTATATGAACTCATATCTCTCTTGCTCAGTTGTCATTTTTCCAATTTGCAATGGCTTGTTCTCTTTCACCAAGATGGATACCGAATCTTCCCTCTTGACCTGAATATTTGCTTTCTCCTTTCTAAACTGATCATTGGGGTTAAAAATGGATTCTAAGGTGACAAGTCCCTTGGGCAGCTTGTCAGTTCTCAGCTGTATCACCTGGTCACCATATTGCTATTTCAACTTCTCTTGATTCTTAGCTGAGAACTCAGCTTCTTCTTGCAAGAAGTGGATGATTTGCTGGTCATTCTCAAATACTTGCCAATTGACATCGTTATCCGGAACTGAAGGCCTCACAATCACGTGGATGTTTAGCTGTACCTTGTCTTGTTGAATGTTTTCTACAATGTCAAAGGCTGCCCCTACTGCTGCAAGCCTGTCAGCAGCTTGATTCTCTTTTCTGGGAATGGCCTTGATGCCGAAACCCTCAAAATCTTCCATGAGGTCCCACACCCTGTTCTTGTAGCATCTAAGTAGATCATTTTTGGCAGCATGTTGTCCCTTGATCTGATTTACAATTAGCTCACTGTCCCCAAACACTTGCAAGTTATTTATTTTTCTCTTTATTGCCCAATGCATCCCTTGCACCAAGGCTTCATATTCAGCAGTGTTATTGGAGCATGCAAATTGAAATCTAAAAGCTGAATAATACTTTACTCCTTGAGGTGAAATAAGCATGGCTCCACCTCCTGCGCCTTGTCTACTCCTTGATCCATCAAAAAACAGTTGCCATACCTCATTGTCATCCTTGTGGCTTGGCTTGGTGATGTTAGGAATAGGTTGACTTTCTTCGTGTATACAATAGACCCCTAGCTCAGATTCTTCTACTTCTTGATAAGGATCAAAAGCATGCACCTTATTTGCCCATTCATCAAGAGTCAAATCTGGGATACTTCCAACCTTAGTGTCGGCTTCATCAGTGCCAAGGTGATCTTCTTGATCAAATGCTGAGCAGTTGGTATTAATATGACTTGGAGTATAGGGCTCAATGTGGAAGTCTACAATAGGTTCTGACCTAATTGTAGCTTTAGTTCCATACCTCGTTCTAAACAGCATGTGTGACCAATCAGCGGACAAATATCCCCCAATCTTGGCAGTAAAATCCCTTGACAAACAGAGGGCAAAGAGTGGTGGAAGGTCTATGACTGATATATCTTGTAAGACAACAACATTTGGACATGCATGCAAGGTAAGACTCAAATTTCTAATCACTCCAACTGTTGCTATTGCTGTCCCATCCAGCTGCACTACTCCCTTAGATGTTATTTCATATTGGAGCCCTAGCTGATCAGCTATTTGTTTAGGCATTACTGAGCTACTTGCCCTAGAGTCTATCATGCAATTATGCACTAGCTGATTTCCAATGATTAATGAAACATAAAAAGGGGGGGGCTTCAACATTTTACCTTGTTGTGTTCCATGATTTCCTTCAGGCTGGGCAGCATTTGTAAGAACTTTGTCTTGCCTTTGAACCTGCTGATTCGAAGTTGGCCAGTCCTTCATAGCAGCTTGCAGTAGATCTCTTTGGCCTGGGATGGATAGGGATTCCCACATAGATATATTGACGTTTGTTTTCTTCATCTGATCAATGATACTGAATGGTGATGAAGGATCTCTCTGTTGTCCCTTGATTTGCACATTTGCTCCTTGAATATGGGCAGCAACAGCTGGCATTTGGTTTGGCCAAGGGGCTGTTCTTGGCTGCCCTTGTGCATTGAAAACTGGGTTTTGCTTGCCAATCATTTGTGGAGCTATGGAAGGTTGTGGATTGGCTGGGGCTAACGGCTGTTCTTCACCCAAATTTCTCCTTTTTGACCTTGTGTTGGCAGCGACACCTTGAGAAACTGCCTGATTCATGCCACAGAAATCCTCTGCTTGCCAATTTACCAATGTGGTATCATTTGGGGCTGATTACTGTTGGAATGTTTCTTGTTGTTGGCTGTTTTTTTGACTACTCTCACCCTCCACACTAGCATTTGTTATCATTAAAGCTTGGGTTAAAGCACCATTATAGCACATGGATTGATTATGGGGTTCATTACATGGAAAACACCAATCATACTCCTGGGCAATGTTGTTTTGTGCTGGTACTAATGCCTTAGAGGCAGATATGGCATTTGGATTATAGGGCTGGAATGGTTTATTGGCAGGAGGCCTTGTTTGATTCATATTTGTGGCTGGATTAGGTGGTCTTTGAGGCTGATATGGCTGCCTATTCAGTTGAGCTTGAGGCTGATACGAAGGTCTAAAACTTTGAGCTTGCTGCCTCTTGAGTGTGACCAGCTCATTACCTAAATTTTGCAGTTGCTTCATGACTTCTTGAAGCTCATTTGGGGCACTTGGAGATGAAGTGGAAGCTTCATTTAAACTCTGATTTCTAGGAGTGGGAGAAGGAGCTAAGACAGGTGCCTGACTAGTACTTGGGCTTTCTAAACTTGGATATAATGGCATTGGAGGCCTAGGAGCTAGCTTGTCAGCTTGAATCAGACAATTTTCAGCTCTAATGGCAATACTATAAGCAGCAGGGATAGTTGTGCCTCCCATGGATTGAATCAACATAGAAATATCAGAATTTAAAGCTTTAAGGTAGTATAGAAAAGCACCTTCTGCTGTTGGTCTGACTGCTACTGGAATTCTATCCCAAGATCTTTGAAATCTGAAGTTGAAATTAGTTAGCTGCTCATTGGAAGCTCTCTTGATGGTTGTCAGCTGCTCCAAAAGAGACAAGTTGTCTCCCTTCTCTCCGAATTGATTATGAAGTGCAATACACAGCTGATTCCAGTTCGTGATAGAAGCAGCTTCAAGGCTCCTAAACCATTACAATGCTTTCCCCTTCAATGAAGATGCCAGCAATTTGACAGCTATTTACATCTCGTTAATCTCATGGATTGCACAAATGTTAGCAATGTCCTTGACATGATCGCCAGGAGTGGTCTAATTTTCTCCAGTAAAGTATGGAATGTTCTTTAGTGCTGCTACTGGGATTGGATTTTGTGCATTGAGAGCAAGTGGGCTGCTGCCTGTGAAGTTGACATAGGGGTTCACTGGTTGCGCCATTCTGATTGGTCTTAAAACCCTTGTATACTGAAAGAAAGGCCGCTCAGGTGGAGGAGTTGAAAGAGTTCTGTTTGGTAGAGATGGAGACCTTTGAATCCTTCTTCTTCTTTGCCTTCTTCTTGGAGATAGTTGCAGGTATTCAAACAACACTTCCTCTTCTCCAACTCTTGACCTTGTGATTCTTCTCATAAGCTTTTAGGCCTGACTGCTGGAACCAGTTGATTCCTCCCCTTGGAGTCGCCAGATATGCAAATAATATCTCTTTTCAAGCAAGAAAATTGCAGCAGATGCACATCAACCTTGCTGCAATAAAAATGAGACCTCTGGTCCCACCGGGCGTGCCAAAACTGTTAGTGCAAAATCACAGCACCCCTGGGTATTGATCAGATTTCTAGGTTGATCATATTAATATCCAGTGTGATTGCATAACATTGAATCCTTTCTCCAAGTGTGGGACTTGAAGAGTGAGAAAGGAATCTCCAGAGAAAGGCTGGTTCCTATTCCTCTGTTCAGGTGCATACGAAATATGCAGAGGGTTTTCCTCAAAATCTAATCTAATTTGCCAAGGAGACAAGGTAAGAAGATGCATAAAATAAATCTAAGCTAATAGAGGTGATGCACCAAGGAATGAAGAACATATGCTTTGCCAAATTTAACACAGATCATGTAGATGTAACACAACATCATGCACAGATAGCAAAAATGCAATGAAAGATCAAGAATGACAGTAATAGATATGTAAGAGGGTTTAGAAGTAACCACAGACACATATATATATATTGCTCAAGGATAGATTCAATACATTGCAATGGCCAAAAGGCAAAAAAAAATGGTGTTACATTCTATATGGGAGGTTTGAAGACTCCACAAATATTCTTATGAACAGGAGAGAAGGGAGGGTGTAAAGCGGAAATGTTCCCACTTAGAAAGAAACCCCTCCTTACAATTTATAGGAAGAATGGGAGAGAAAAGAGAGAGGAATTCGAAATCTGCCCCAACCACCTCTAGGTTGCATTTAATTCGTCCATCATGGCAGAAACGGTGGGTTCTGGCAAAGCGGCGGTTTGTCTAACAGAAGCGGCAGGTTGTTTGCTGCATTAAAGTGGTTGTTGAAGCATTATCTCTGCTTGTTATTTCGCGCCAGAGGCGTTTCTCAATTTTCATCCTCCAAACTGAACCAAAATGAAAGATTGACCTTGGAAACGTGTAGAGAATCTCATAAGCTTTCCGTTGATATCAAGAACGTGCAAATCCGAGCTCTGGATCGAAAGATATGTCGATCTGAAGATTTAGGGCACGGAACAGGTGAAAACGGATTTTGAAATATTTTCCCGCGCACTGCCACTTGGATGCCACGTGGCATGCTCTGATTCGCTGAATAATTCTCTCTCTTCTGCTTTTCAGCGGGCTGTCTTTTGAATTTTCCTTATGGGCCCTAGCTGGGACACGTGGCACTATCCCATTGGTTCGGATCGGTGCTCGAAAACTCACCCATTGACTTTTTTGACTTTTCTCTTGTGAGGACACGTGGTAGCTTCTGATTGGTCCTCAGCTGATTCGGCTCCTACGCGTACCTCGCCTCCATTTGTCCCGGATGTCCCATTTGATTTTGGACCTTTTGGGACAATTTTGGCCGATTCGGGTATTTGTGGCCCGCCTGTCCCATTTTGATTCGGACTGATTTGACTCTTTTCGGCCGGTTCGGGTGGTTCGCGTATTTCTGGCCTGCGCGTCCCAATTGCTTTTGGGCTCCTTGTACTAATTTCGCGCGATCTGGCCGGTTCGGGCATTACGCGTCCATTTGTTCCACTCGTCTCGAATGCTACCCTCTTCAGCAGTTAGCCAATTTTTCTCCTCGGCTGGATCGGCTTTTCGCACCCGCTGCGTACTTCTATCCCACTTGTCCCATTTGCTTTGTGGGCCGCCTGGACTCATTTCGGCCGGTTCGCGTACCTTTGTCCCACTCGTCCCGAATTGTGCTGGACCAGGACTTAGCCGATTTTCACAATTTTTACTGGCCCAAACTACTTGCTTTCTGCAACCTTCTCCGCACTTTCTCAAAGCTTGCTACCTCCTTCTTCAGCCTGGGGAGTTTAGAAAGATTCCTGAAGGGACCCTAGAAACCTGATTTTGCTCTGAATCAGTCCATTTTCTTGGAATTTGGACATCCTGATGCATGTTATCAAATTTACCCTGGGGGGGTGAATTTTGGATAACAGTTAACTTGGGCTCTTCTGATCAACCACAGATGGTAAACAACGGTAAATTTTGTTCTCTAGAGGAAAAAGAAAGGTTCTCTTCACTCTTGAAGAGATATATGGAAATCCTAGCATGGTCATATGTAGATCTAAAGTCTTTCAATCCCAAGGATGTGTAATATAGCGTTCCTTTGAAGCATGAAATTAAACCCTACATGCATAAATAGAGGTATTACAACCCAAAGATCTCAAGGACTATTCTTGTAGAAATTCAAAAGATGTTAGATGCAAGGATTATATTTCTGATCCATCGTTCTGCCTGGGTTGCGAACATTATCCCTGTGAGAAAGAAGAACGGTGAAATTTTGATTTGTGTTGACTTCTGAAATCTCAACTAGTCTTCGTTAAAAGATAATTATCCATTGCCCATTATGGACCAGGTATTACAAACTGTCACTGAATCAGAAATGTTTTCCATGCTTGATGGATTTTTGGGGTATAATCAGCTTGAGGTAGTTGCTGAAGATCAACATAAAACAGTGTTCACTACCCCATGGGGAACCTTTGTTTATAGAAGGATGCCTTTTGGTTTGATTAATGCTGGAGCCATGTTTCAAAGGGATATGGACTTAGCTTTCAGATATTTAATGGGTAAGGTCATAGTTGTGTATTTGGAATACTTGACGGTCTTTTCTAAAAAGTGAAGTGATCATTATGATCACCTGGAATATGTACTCTTAAGGTGTAGGCTTCATGGGATTTCATTAAATCCTAAAAATTTCATCTTTTGAGTGACAGAAGGAAATTTTCTAGGTCATATTGTCACTAGAGAAGGAACCAAGAGCTACCCAAAGAGGGTGAAGGCCATTCAAAGGCTTACCCTACCCACAAGCAAAACTGGGGTGCACTCCTTTTTCGGGAAGGTTAATTTCCTAAGAAAATGTATACCTGATTTTTCGATAAAACCAAGGATATCCTTGGAATGATGAAGGATAAAATTCCATTTTGATGGAGAAATGAAGGGAATATTGCATTTGAAGAATTCAAATGGGTAATTTCTCACACTCCTATTCTGGTATGTCCAGACTTCAAGAAATATTTCATCATGTACAACTACGCTTCCACACATACAGTAACGACCATCCTGATGTAGGAAAACAAAGAAGGAATTGAAGCTCCCATTGCTTTCATGAGTTACCCACTAAAGGAACATGAATTAAAGATGTATCAGATTGAAAAACATGCTTATGCAGTGGTGAGAGTGGTGAAACATTTCAGGTATTATGTCTTGAGTTCCCACACTCTCGTTCTAGTTTCTAATACCACAATTGAATCCATTCTAACCAAACAAGAGTTAGGTAGTCAATGGGGTAACTGGATAGCCAAATTCCAGGAGTATGAATTAGACATCAGACCTACCAAATTGGTGCAAGGAAGAGGCTTGTGCCAATTAATCGTAGAAAACAATGCTGAGACAAAGTACGAAGAAAATGAAGGTACTTCTTCAGAATTTCCCCAAGTGCTTTTCGTAAGCACGAATGATGAATGGTACATAGATATCACTTTATTTTTAACCTATGGTGAGTGTCCCCCACATTTAAGCCAAAAAGAAAAGAGGACAGTTAAACTTAGATCTACTAGATACATTCTATGGGACAATGGTATATACAAGAAAGGTATCGATGGTATATTCCTGTAATGTGTTGACAAGTCTCAGCAGATAAGGTTGCTAGAGTCCTTCTAAAATCTAGCATGCAGAGGAAATTTCTCTTCTTCTGTAATGGATTACAATATCTTACGGGCTAGGCACTATTGGCATACTCTCTTTTGATATTCAGCTGAATGGGTGGCCAAGTGTGAAGCTTGTCAACATTTCATTGGTCATCCTAAGCTATTAGCTCTTCCCTTGAAGCCTGTGGTGATTGAAGAACATTTTCGCCAATGGGAAATTGATTTCATTGGAGTATTGAACTATGCCTCTAGTGCTGGTCATAATTATTTCCTCACTGCCATAGACTATTTCACCAAGTGGGTGGAAGCTGCTCTAATCAAACAAGCTACCTCCGAAGCTATTCATAATTTTCTCAAAGAAAATATAATTGTTAGATTTGGTGTGCCTCACAAGATTATTTCTGACAATACCTCCAATTTCTCATCCCATGAGTTGACCAAATTTTGTTATGGATTTTGGATCACGTTGGCTCATTCAACCATTTACTACCCTCAAGGCAATTGTCAGGCTAAATCGAGCAATAAAACCTAGTGACCATAATCAAAAAGTTGGTCGATGAGAATCAGAGGACATGGCACAAAGCATTGTATGATACATTATGGGCCAATTGGATTACTCCTAAATGAGCTATTGAAATGTCCCCATTCCAGGTGTTGTATGGAATTGACACTGAGATACCTATCTCTGTAGAATTGCCAGCCTTATAGTTGGCTAAATCAATTAAGGATGAAACTTTTCAAAGTTCTATTGAGAAAAGGATAATGTACCTAGCCAAGCTAGAAGAAGAACAGAGAAAGGTAGTGGATTACATAACATACCATCAGATCAAAGTCAAAATAATATTTGACAAGAAATCAAAGCAATGTGATTTCCAAGTCGGAGATCTAGTATTTCTCTAGGACAAGAGAAGAAAAAAGAAAGGGATGCATGTCAAGTTTGACACCTTATGGAAAGGTCCTTTCGAAATACATCAGTTGAACAGTTAAAATAGCTTCTGTCTATCATACCTTGATGGAGAGTTTCTCCCTCTACCTTTCAGTGGCCAAAAGTTGAAGATGTTCCACCAGTAATGCAAGATGCTCTCTTGCATTGTATCATAATTTATTTTCTATTGTGTTTTTACTTTCTTTCTTTCCTTCTTTCTTTTTTTTTTGGTTTTTATTCTTCAGACTCCGTAGCCCAATGGATAAATATTTTGATATGATTTATCTTCCTTTGATGTCTCAAAGAAAGTCCTAACCTGGAGCCAACTGTTATCTCATTTTTAGTGATTCCAACTAAAATTGAGATAACCATAGAAATTTTTTGATAGAACCTCCTAAAAATTCCCTTTGAAGGATATTTTCAAGTTTTCAGGTTTCCATCACATGTAAACATGTCTTTTACATGCTTCATGTTGAGTGTCTTCCGAAACTTGAAACCTGATTACATGCCAGTGTATCAGGTTTTTGGAATCTGGGAGCATCGGAACATACCTTACAAAAAACATGTTACATGTTGCTTGATTCTCTAAACCTGAAACCCGAAATGATCCTTTGTATCAAGTTTTTGGAACCCAATGTCGTATAGACATTTCTTTTACATGCTTAATGTTGGTTGGTTCCCAAAACTTGATTTGTTAAGAAAACCTTTGCTTTGGGTTTTTGGAAGTGCCGAGCATGATGACATGGAATTAATGTCGAGTTGTTGGTTAGTTTGCACACATGTCAGAGGAGGTGTAATAAATTCTAGGGATTTATAAATAATATGACTTTACAAGTCATTTCTACGTGATATATTTTTGCTACGTTGATCTTTCATACATGCTCCTTTGACCTCAAAACCTAACTGAACTTCGCAATCGATTTTGTGATCAATGTTCAATAATTTTTAAACTTTCTTGAAGGTATTTTCCTCTTATTATCATTTTGTGATCTTTGGGTTTGTTTTTGAAGCGTTCTTTCATCATTTTTCCTCTTTACTTTTTCTTACCTCTGTGTTTAGGGTTTAGGGTTGTATTCTTCATTTTTGTTGAATTTCCATGAAAAAACTTGTTTAAAAATCCATCTTGGGTGTTTTCTTATTTCCTTTCATTAAAACTTACTTACAAATGTGGTGGAGATTTTACCTGTTTTGACATCCCAGAAACTTGACACCTATGTGTTGGGTTTTACAGGGTGTCTGAGACCATCCTTGTTCTGAATAGTATCAGGTTTTGTGAATTTCTCAACACCATTTTGGTTCCGCATTATATCGAGTTTCAAAATCTACGTAACATCCTTCAATTTCCATTTGTGTCGAGTTTCACAGGGTTCCTGAAATCTTCCAACTTCTGCTTGTGTCGAGTTTTATGAAGTGTTCAGCATCCTCCAAATTCTACAGACCATCGGGTTTTGTAAAGTGCTTAACACCCTCTGATTTCCACATGTGTGTTAGGTTTTATGAAGTGTCCAACACAACCTAGTTTCCAATTATACTCTGTAGTGTGTCAGGTTTCACAAATTATCTGACAGGTCTCAAAGTCCAGGAGGTGTGGTGGGTTTGTGGGGTTGCTCAGTAGGCTTCCAAGTCTGATTTCTCAAATAGGAGTTATCTAGGCATTGTTTCTTAAGGACTTCTCATGTCATATCCTGGATCATCTAAGGATAAGTCAGATAGCTCAGGAAAGATGAAATACAAGTACTATAAAATTTAATCCCCTTCATACATAGATTGCAATTACGAAATCCGAGATACGGAGCTTGGTAACATTGACATGGAAGAATTTTGGAACAGAACCAAGGATTTTTCTCAGAGTCGCTGGATGAAGTCAATAACCAATAGTGGCCTCCCTCTTGCAGCAGGATTCCCAATGTTTTCTCAATGCCCTAAGTTGATTTTGGCATGTGCTTCCAATTATGACTCAGATTCCCACTCAGTAAAAAATCAAGCAGTAGAAACCATAATGAAGCTGGACGGGGCTTACTTTGATGGCCTCTTAAGATTACCAGACTTTGAGGAATATGTCTATGTAGATCTTAAGTTAGGATGGAAATCCTAGGAAAAAGATCAAGAAGATCACATCAAGCATGTGAATAAAAAGTTCTTGATCAAGGCCAAGCTAACCATCTCTAGGTTTCCCAAGTTTGTCCCCAGGAGTGATTTCATCCTTAAAATCAATGACATCATCACCCTATTGAGTTCATTATTTGGACTCCCTGAGTCAAGATACTTTCATTGGTGGCTATATCAATTCATGGTCCTTATAAAGAAGGATGAACAAGGGATTGATTAGAGCAGTATTTTAAGTAATGAGATTGATTCCTAGATGAAGACAATCTTGACTACTGGAAAGTTTTATATGTCATCATATGTCACCTATGCAGTAGTCGGTATGAGGAATTATCCAGGGTTAGACGTGAAGGGAAGTAAGTCAACTGAACATATATATCGGTATTTCCCTCAGTTGACAATGAAGGGGTCCAAGGATCAATTCAAAAGAGTGAATGACGCCTTCTTTTATGTGAACATCTGCATCATGAACCCTAACTTATGAAAGAGAAGAGTCTCTGATGAGGCATGGACCGAAGTATCAAAATGGGGTTGTATCTTCTTACAGTTCAAGAAGTTCGCATACCTTCAGGTGGTCATTTACCTAGGTGATCCTTTCTGATTTCCCAGATTCCCAGGTGATAAGCTGATCCTAATGGAGTTGGTAAGAAAACTGTTGGATTTCCACAAATTCCAACAAAGTAAACACAAGGTTGCCATATCCTCCCTATTTCCATCATAGGGAACACATGCTTGATAGTGGTTAAAGCTAAGAATGTGGTACACAAGCTTCAGGACAAGTTGAAGAAGCACATGAAGCACAGAGATGGATTTGATTTTTGAGGATTCCTTAAATCGTACGGGACTTTATATCTACATGTTCCCAACATAGAAGATATTTGGGTTGATATTTGGGATGAAGTTTCCATCCAAAGAAAGGAAAATAGCAGGTTGAAAATTTAAGAAATCCAGATGCTAGATTTGTCTGACATCTTAAAGGGCAGCACAAATAATGAGATTGTCCTTAACACCTCATATGATGGGTTAAATGAAGACTGATATGTATTCCCATCCATTGATGGGTCCATCACTGAGAAAACTTCTATTGCAGGGAGAGATGCTCAAATTCTTTCCCATACTAAGGCGTGGCTCATTTCTTGGGGAATGAGTTATAAAGACGGGATTTTTTCAAAACTAGATACTTTGGAAGTGGGACCCTCTAAGGGAAAAAAGGAAAAGGATAAGAACCCTTCCAAGAGGCCAATAAAGGTTAAGTTTTTCAGAAAGGGATAAGATCAAGTAACTCCACTAGTGGCCACTCTCCCACAAATAGTTGAGATTCTTGATTCACCTCCACAACCAGAACAAGGAAATCCTCCTTCCAGAGAAGAGATTGTTTAACCTTCCATTCCTCTTTTGACTGACAACTTGTTAGAGGTAAGTCTTCATCTTATCTCTCAAACTCTAATTTCAGAATCATTGCCTCCTCCCATTCATCCTTGCCTCAAATTTCTTCACCAAGTTCCTCAGCCATGGCTAGTATCTTCTTTAGTCTCTCACCTCTCCCCACTAGACCTCAGTTAACCATGGATATGCCTCCTCCTTCTACGCCTTAATTCCTTGAGTCCATTGTCATGGACACTACATTTACAATGGTCACCACTCCACAAGCTAACCTTCCTCCACCTGAGGATGTGACTGTAACACCCAGAATTGGAGAAAATTCTTCCAATACTCCTCAATGGTTAATAGATCAGACTCCGAGGAAGAGGAAGATGGTAATTCACCTACCAGCCTTTGATTTTAGGTCCCTTAAGATCACTCCTACCAAGTCAGCTAACAAACCCAAAACAATTTCAAGGATTTTAGTGGATGCCTCAGGGCATAAAATTATAGAAATTTCTACTTCCGTGGATGATAAAACCAAGGATGATATAATGGTCACAGATTATCAAATCAAAAGGGTTGATCTTAGGAAAGTAATAATGAAGGGAGCACAACACGATGCACAAGATGCCATGAATGTGTTGTGCTAGAAGCTAAAGGAAACTAAGGTAAACAAAGATGAGTTAAAATAGAAAGTACAACAGCTGACAGAATTACTACTCAAGCTCTCAAAGCCTCCTGAGTCAACACCATCATCCTCTACTCCTATTTGGTTTGATTTATCATCAGTAACCATGATTGAGAATATTAATGAGAAGGGGAGAAAGGTCAATGAATGGATCCAGAGGCTGCTCCTACAAGGAAAAGAAGTAATTGAGGACACTGTGGAAGTCTACAAATCCTTGGAGGATATAAAGAAGGATGGAGAGAAAATGGATGATGAATTTTTAGCAGAAGTTGGGAACCTAGAGTTAACTTTTGAAGCTCTCCAAATGCTGAAACAGGTTTCGTCCTACATCTTGATCGAAGAAGGCATCATTCCACATGGGGAAAAACATTTTCAACTAACCAAAGCCAATACATTATGAATAAAGATTCTCAATGAAGCTTGCAGAAGATTGAGGGAATCAGAGATCAATTGGTCGATGGCACAAATGACATAGGAGAAGAGCTAGTCAAGATCTATGCTAAGGTGTTGAATGAAAGCTAGGGTATTCTGCCTATTTAATACCTTTACAAGCAGATCTAATAATCAATTTAGCATGAACCAACTTATGGATCTAGCCTGGAAATCATTGATAGGTTTGTGAAAATTGAACATTCTTTGGAAACACTGAGGAAACTCAACAAGAGACTGAAAAAGCTTCCTTACAATGCCAGCAGTACTCAGGAAACATGTGAAGTTATGAGTGATCATTCCACCATGCCTGATGAAAATGAGATGTAGGGTATAATATGAAAGTTCCAAGAACTTCGAGACAAGCAAGATTTGTTGGAGGAAGACAAAGATGATGAAACATAATAGGCACAATTTTTCATGTCATTTTAATCCTTAAATCGACATGTCTTTTTCTTTTTTATTGTCACATAGGAAGAAAATTTTGACTTGGTCTCCTATGTGAGAGTTAAGAAAAATAGGACTCTGATGAAAAATACTATTTTCTAGGATTTATCCTATTTTCTCTCAACTCCTTTTATTATAAATATGGATGCTTATGCATTCCAAAAGGTTGAGATTTTTGGAATATTGAGATCTATTGTGAAGAAGAAATACTATGTGTTTTATTTTAATGATTTGAGGAATAGGAGCTGATGCTATTTTGAACACTGTGTTCTGAGATGTATCTTTCTTAAGATATTGTTCTTATGATCATAATATTAAGCTATTCTTTTTTTTAGCATCTTGATTGTTCTAATCATTTCAAAAATTACATTTGTTGTCTAAAAACTCGTATGATTATTTTGTGATCTGTATTTGCTTGAAAGAAAGTAAGTTCCCGTCATTTCCTTTCCATTGTGTTTCTTCCATAATAATAATTTCCTTTCCGATCCATTCCATTTCGAAAAACAGCAATATCTTCGCCTAGTGTGGATATGGATTTTGGGATTCTATCCCAACCCCAATGGTTAGATTAGTGTGAATACTATATATTATTTCTACTATGTTTTAGAATTGTAATAAATAGGAAACCTCACCTGTATTTGAGGAGGGATTTAATCCCATGCACTATCATTGAACCTCATATTTTGGCTTGACAAAATATCCAAACAACAAAAACTCTAAATCTAAGAATGCTCAAATATTTTCTTATTAATAACCTAATAAAATTTATATACAGGTGAGAGAGTTCAGGTTACATTCAAGAAGGATCTAACAATACTATCACAATCTACTAAAACCTATGATGAGTCATATTCAATCAGATCTATGTTAACCCAACTCAACCATTAATATTTAATGCAATTTTTGATAGAGTTCCTTTTAGGGAAGAGTCATGTTTTCATAATTAAAACACAACACAAACTCGCTAAAAATGTAAAGGATAAGATTAAACTCAAGTCAACATTTACTACTTATCGAATACAATGTTCATACTCAAATTAGTATTAAGCTTCAATCATTCAAAATAGGGTATCAAATCAAATAGTCGACCCATATCCTACTCCCTTATGTGTTTAAAACACAACTTATTAACAGGTGGTTGGGTTCGAATTGAACCGAACTATTTATTCAAGACCTGCGAGTCCCAAGTCATGGATTTCAAACCCAAAATCCCACCTTTAAAATCATACAAACCTAGAAACATTAACATATAATATTAATCAATAAACTCTTATTCCATTTAATCATAATTAATATACTTATACATATAGCTTACAGGTACAATAAACAAGAAAGTATCTAATCATGGAAGTCATCAACCTCAGAAAGATTAAAAACTCAGGAAAAAACTTTGAAAATATGGTATTAACTTGACATGTCTCATGATTAATTCGTGTAAATCATCGTTACGTGGTGATATTCACAACTACACATAAGTATGTTTATCCTTTTTAGGGTAAACATGTGTATGCCTAGTTGTGATACTAGTCGAGTAACGCTTCTTATCCAAAAAAATTCATGATTCACTTTATGTTAATAGCCTTATCTTGTGACAATCATGAAACAAAAATGTGGTATGTGACATACTTCCCCCATTAATGAATCATCGTCCCAATGATTTTTCTTGCTGACAACAACAAAATAAACCACAATCATATTTATATCATACAAAAAGGGAAAATAGTCAATCATTTTCATCCAAATTTGGAATTTTTCCAAATTTTTCAATTTATCTACCATCAATTTATTGGTTGTAACAAAATTATAAAACATCATTTTTACCATGTTTTCGGAAATAAGATGAACATTCTTCATTATAGCATTCAAATTTATAAAATTGTATCAAGTTTAACTTAATAACTTGAAAAATATCAGTTTTATGACTAAAATAGATAAGGAAACATTGTCCTCATTTCTTATAAATTCTCCTAGGTTATCCATTCTTCTTAATGTTGGTCCCAATTCACCTTGAAATGTGTATTTTCTCTATTTCTAAAGTGCAATTTGAAGGTTTTTAGATTTCTAATTGGTTCAACTATTACGATTCTTAGATCTTGAACCTGTAAGGTGTTATAATTAAGCACATGTGATACATCTGAAACATACTTATTAAGTAAGGAAATATGAAAAAAACCATACATCTTGTTGTCACCCTAAAAATTCCCCCTCATTTTTCAAGTCAAGTTTCAAAATTTTTGAGTTGGTGCCTGTTATCCTAATTTTCCCCCCCGGAAAAATTGATCAAACACGACCCCACAGAAGAAAATCAAAAGGAGCGGTTTAGCCATGCAAACCCACATTCCAAATCTAATAATGAAGGGGAAGGGTCAGTGAAGGATATCAAAGTGCATAGGGGAAAAATGGAGAAAGGAATTCTTCACTCGAGGCCCTGAATTAGATAAGTATAAGAAAGTTATTGAAATCCCCCAAGTATCTCAAAGATGAAAATTCAATCGAAGGATAAAGAGCGAAGGTCCCAAATGTGTGCCAACCCTCCACATGGTCAAAGCCTCAAAAGGTTTAATCAGTCATTGAAAGGTCTAAGGCCAGTGGAAAGAACCATGTGTTAACTCAGTGCAACTTTAGAGGTGAAATATAAAGTGGGTTCCCAAATGAGTGCGGGCTCGCCACATGGTCGAAGTCAAAAATAAGATAGAGCTAGATGTTGAATCAACTAAGTATGGAAGGGCCACTAGATGGTGCCACATGTCTCATCGGTGCATTTCCAAAGGTCAAGCCCAAAAGGTGACCCTCAACAAGCACCATCCTACCATGTAGTCAGGGTCTAAAAGGGGGTCTCATCGGTCATTGAAAAGTCACATACCCGCGGAGGGTGCAATGTGTCACCTCATCGTACCTTCAAAAGAAAGACCTAAGAGACAGTCCCCAAATGAGTGCATGCTTTCCACATGTCCCAGATCTGAAAAGAAGACAAAACTAGCCGTTTAATCGACTAATTATAAGAGGGTCACCAGAATTCTCCATGTGCCTCATCGGTGTAAATTCAAAAGGTGCAACCCAAAGATAGATCCTAAACTTGCACCAACCCTCCACATGTCCAAGGTCTAGAAAAGGAATAGAGCTAGCCATTCAATCGGCCAAGGAAAGGATAACCAATGGAAAGCCCCACATATCCCTTCGGTGCTCTTTCAGGGGGGCGAATCCAAAAGTAGGTCCAAAACATACGCTAGCTCTCCACGTATCCAATCAGCACACCTCTGAAGGTTAGGTCCAAATAGAGTCTCCAAATGAGTGGGAAGCCTCCATGTGTTCTGGGTCAGACATAAAGCCTTCATTAAACAAAGGGAAAAATTCAAATTCTAAGCCCGCATCGAAAGTCAAAGTAGGAAGGTGGGCCAGTAGAGAACTTTTAGATTTTGAGCCTTGTTTCCATAAATGGTGTAAAGTGATAAAGTGAACCATGGTCCCGCTCACACCAAGGGATAAAGTCAAATGTTGAGCCCACATTGAAAGTCAAAACAGGGAAGCAGGTTGATGGAGAACTTTGAGATTTTGAGCCTTGTTTCCAAAAGAAGTAAAATTATAAAGTGATCCATGACTCCGTTACCACTTTGGTAAAGCCACATGTCAGACCTATAGCAAAAGTGAATTTGTGGGCTTGCGGGGCTATGGGGAACTACTTCACTTTGTATATTTTGCATTAAAGGCGCAATTACATTTTTAGGCCTGTGGATCCGTTTTGTAAAAATCACATTTTTCACCATTTTTGTATGAATTTGATTCAAATATTCAAAGAAGCATAACTTTCTATTCTAGTGCTTGAAATTCAAGAAATTTTATACTTTTGGAAAGATATTGGTCTCCTCTACACCATGGAAGCATAAAATATTGTTTTGAGTAGGGTTTGATGGTTATAAATATGGAAAATTTATTTCACGCCATTAATACGTGATCTAATTACTTCAAACATATCATATTTGATCTGATATTCATCCTTCCTTCTCTAACATGCCATAAAAACATGGAGAGAATTACTGGATATCTTAATTTGGGTGAAAATCTAGATAACTTCTTTCAAGCCATTAATACGGGATCCAATTTCTTCAACTACCCAGATTTGATCTGATCTTCCATCCTTCCTTCTTTAGCATGCCAATGACATGCAAAACCAATTTTACAGATTGTAGGTGTATTTTTAGGGGCATTGATGGTTAGTCTTTGAGCTTGCAAATCATATTTTCTTCCTTCTCTTATTCTCCTCTTTTTGCTTCATGTATAAATGTAAGAATTTGGCTCATTACAAATGTTGGACTCTGATATTTTGAAGTGTAATTAGAATTGAAATAAATCAATACAGAAGAATTTCCCCTTTCTCTCCATCTTTATCTATTGTCTCTTCTTGCTTACCTAAAATATGTGGATCATTTATCTTCTATAATAAGAAACTTTGTGTTCTTATTTATATGATTTCTAGAACTTTGTGTGTATGGAATGGTGTCTTATGCTGTGAATGTGAATTATTTTGTTCTATATCACCTTTGCTCAGTATGTATAAGGTTATACTATATTATCTATATTTCCTGAAATTACTGTTATATTCTTCTCTTTCCTTTCTTCAGTTTCTTCCATTCATTTGTATTGATAAGATATTTTGGTATAAAAGAATTTCAAGATGTCAGATGTCTAGCCTTAAGATGAAATTTGTACATTTTTATATAAGCTTTTCTGCTTGTTTTTAATAAGAAACATCTCCCATAAAGAGGAGGGACTTGTTGTCCCCTAAGTGTGGTTTTGTTAAAGTACCATTTTAAAACCCAATAGTTTTTGGTGACTCCGTTGGGGATTTTGTTTCAAATAGTTTTTAGTGACTCTAGTGGGGATTTTGTTTCAATGTATCCCTTTCTAAGAACAACTTCAAGAGAATTTTTTCAGTCTGTTGACTCTACAATATACCCATGGGAAGAAAGCTCTCGGGGTTGAATATTCTCATTTTAAACTTCTGGAGAAACAAAAATTCTCTCTTCTTCCAACAAGAATGAATAGAGGAACTCATTATGCAAGCACACCTCTTATTAAAGACATAAATTCCAAGAATATAATTCATCCAGAGCAACTCAGCCCTAATCTTCTCACTCTGATACTTGTTGGTGTTTAAATTCCACTTCAGACAACCTTCCTACAGATGGTAGCACCTCTACCTTGGGGACAACAGATTGGGCCTCTTACTCCTCCTTAACCATTGCATGAGTTACCCAGGAGTAGTAGGAAAGGTTTTCCTAAATTCTGAGGTGATGGGAAGGTACACCCAGATGAACACATTGCATACTTCAACGTTGCATGTGGGATTCTTGGGATTGAGCATGAAGACATTTCTGTCAGGATCTTTGTAGAAACATTGCAGGATAATGGTGCTGATTGGTTCTATCATCATCCTGTTGGGTCAATTATTGATTGGGCCACCCTAAAAACTTAGTTTGAACAATTTTTCAAACTGGATGAAGATGTGCATGCTCTATTAGCTCAAATCTCTCATATCTAGAAGGAACCATTAAATCCCATGAGATAATTTGTGGCAAAATTCAAAAATATCATTCATAAAATTCCATAGAACACTTATCTTGTAGATCAAATCGAAAAATGATTCATCCTCAATGCCCAGTTACCTGAAGTAAGTTATGTACTAAGAAGAGCTAACCTTATAACTTTAGATGTTGATCAATAGTTGGCTATCAGTGTTGAAGATGATCTGATCATGTATGGTACATTGAAAAGAGAAACTTCCAAATCTAAAGCATCTTCTTCTTCATCTCCTGGAGCCAACTCAGATCAGTTAGTGCAAAATTTGGAAAATGATCTCATTTCTATCAAGAAGCCATTGGCTCATCATTCTCCTTACGAAGATATTCCCAAGAATAATTTTTAGCCTAAGAACCATTTGCCTTCTTCTCAGAATAAATTGGCTATTGAATTCCCAGCTATCAAGGTTCTAGTCAATGCAACTTGTGAAGTTCAAGAACCTGATTATGAGGATTTCAATGAAGACTTTGAAGACCCAGATGAAGAGGTTGATGAAGAACAAGAGGAAATTGGTGGATCTCAAGCTCATTTCCTCACCACTGAAGGTATGGATGATGAAGATGAATACGATGAAATAGTGGCAGATATGAATAGTGAGTCATATGCTATTATGACTCAGGAGAAAAAAAACAGAAAATAAAAAGTGATGCAGCCTGCTAAGAAATCCAAGGAGTTACCTATAACTATTCTAGTGGTTTCAAGAAGAGGAGATCCTATTCCAACCGCCTCCACACAAGAGGTGAGTAATGCTAATCCTTCTTCTTCTAATTCTGTTTCCAAAACTTCTTGTCCTTCAACTCCTAAAAATTATAAATCAAAATTTTCTCCTATTCATAGTAGTGATGCCCCATCCACCTCTAGGTCTTTTGATATTATTGATCACCTCAAAAAGAAAAAAATACAACTTGTAGAGGAACAATTTTACCAAACCCATCCAAAAGCCTTTGCTAAAATGGTAAAATTTGTCAATTCCAAATCTAAAGCCTCATAAAATTCTTCTAAAGGTATTTTTCCCACTCCTTATTCCTCACCTCAACCAAGCCTTGTGACTGCAGTCACTTCCTGAGAAAATTGAACCATTCTTTATGACTCTCCTCATAGCTGGCCATAAACTTAGTAATTGTGTTATAGACTCAGGAGCATCAGAAAATTTAATGCCTTCAAAATTAGCTCATGGTTTTGGCCTGACTCTAACACGTACCATTAGTTCCTACTATTCCATGTAGAGTAGAGAAGTACCTCTGGTTGGGAGAATTAAAGATGCACAAGTAGCCTTTTCTTTTTTTCTAGAGAAAAGAGTCAAAGCCACTATTTTAGTAACTGATATTCCCCCCCTCCTATGGTATGGTGCTGAGTAGAAATTTATGTAAGGAGGTAGGAGTAAAATTTAGATGGATTGGTCACATGCTTTGATCTCGGTTAATGAAAAAATAAAAAATCTATTACCAGAGAAGCAAACTGAGTATATTGTGTAAAATACTGAAAACCCAAAAGCACAAATACTCTATGAATATATAGGGCATGGTAACTACATGATAATGTCAGAAGATGAGGCAAGACTTCCTAAGGGAGTTATTCATGATCCCAATGGCATTTGGACTTTGGAGCTTGATGGATGTTTTTCTTTAGTTGGCTCTAAAGATGGCATGGTGTTGCTCTCTCTGGAAGGGAAGATTCATCCATTCTTGTTCAAGATTTATTCTGGAAATGGCAAAAGAAATGGGAGTGAAGAATCTTAATGCTTGTGGTAATGTAGAGTTGATTGTGAAACAGGTCAGTGATCCTTACCAAGTTAAGAATAGCATATTG
Source organism: Taxus chinensis (assembly GCA_019776745.2). Lineage (NCBI taxonomy): Eukaryota > Viridiplantae > Streptophyta > Pinopsida > Cupressales > Taxaceae > Taxus > Taxus chinensis. The sequence continues at coordinate 571,191,938 of CM034147.1, read as the reverse complement.
AAACATTTTAGAAATCTTGTTTGGGATTCTATTGAGTTTCTTGATGCGTTCTCCATTGTAGTTGTGCCAAGAGAAAATAATACTAGAGATGATTCTCTAGTTATCTCAAGATCTCTGTTGATTCCTCACCGAAATCTCTCAAGAGAAATTTACTATTGAAATGACTGATAGGTCAAGTGTGCCAGATAACACAAGCAATTGGAAGGTTTTCAATGATGATCAACACTTACTCTCTTTCTTTGGGATTAAAGATAACTTCAATCATTTATATTTAGATGGAAGTGAAAATATTCCTAGGGAGTATGTACCCTCTAATGAAGAAGATATCAAAGAAGAAATAAAAAAATTTCCTCTCTCTCCTATGATTGGAGAATTTCAATACAATGAGATGAAGATCACCGCGGACCATTATCTTGTTGTTTTAAGTTATCTCAAAGATAAAAAAGGTGCATGTGCCTGAACAAAAAATAAATTAATGAGATCACTAGTTCCCCTATTATATTTATGGATAAGATGAGAACACATGATCCTTTCTACAATCCTTCGAAATAAATAGAAAATGGAGGACAATGCCTAGAATATTTTCTTCACAAATATGATAGTCCTATCTCAACTCACCCTTTGGAATGAAAACAAAAGGAAGATGATGATGTTATTGATAAATTTTTACTTAGTCTGAGAGAATTTTAGTTCCCTACTAATCACAAAGACAAATTAGTAATGCAGCTTGTACCTAAGAGTCATGATCTTCTAGAATCGGGTGCTGATTTTTCAAAAGTAGCAAGTATGTTTTTTAGAGACATGGTAGAAATTACACATAATGTTAAATCATCCAATACCTTTTTCTAAATTCCCCTTGAAGATGGTTATAAGGAAAATTAAATGGAAGTGTATATTTCTCATGAGATGTGCCATGATGATAATTGCAATCTTCATTCATATGCTAGTATCATTCCATCAAAGTAGGGATTTAACACTATAAGGATTGGATATTCTCATGAATCCAGTTTTCAGAGTTCAGTGATGTGTAGAAATCAGTATGGAGGAAGATGAGGGTCGTACAAGTTTTTGTATGGCACTATTCATTCAAAGAAGAGGACCCTCATGAAGACATTCAGTTCTTCACAAGATGGTCATCCCCAAAAAGAGCCATTTGTTGTCACCCAAAAAGAGCCATTTTATGAGGATCCTTTTCTGTTGTCACCCAAACAAAGCCACTTTTATTTTCATCCCCAAAAAGATCCATTTCTTGTCATCGTCAAAATTTCACCTCATTTTTCAAGTCAAGTTTCAAAATTTTTGAGTTGGTGCCTGTTATCCCAATTTTGCCCCCCAAAAAAATTGATCAAACATGACCCCACACAAAAGAAAATAGGAAGGGGCAGTTCAGTCATGCGAACCCACATTCCAAATCCAATAATGAAGGGGTAGGGTCAGTGAAGGAGATTAGAGCACACATGGGAAAAATGGAGAAAGGTAGTGTTCACTCGAGGCCCTAAATCGGCTAAGTAAATGAAAGTCAGTGAAAGCCCAATATGTCTCAATGATGCAAATTCAAAGAAATAATCAAGAGTGGAGATCCCAAATGTGCACCATCCCTCCATGTGGGTAGAACCTAAAAAGGTTGAATAGGCCATTGAAAGGTCTAAGGCCAGTGGAAAGAACCACGTGTCAACTCAGCACAACTTTAGAGGTGAAATACAGAGTGGGTTCCCAAATGAGCATGGGCTTGCCATGTGGTCAGAGTAAAAAAGAAGATAGAGCTGATTGTTAAATCAGGTAAGTATGGAAGGGACAACAGATGGCACCATGTGTCTCATCGACACATCTACAAAGGTCAAGCCCAAAAGGTGTTCCTAAAAACGTACCAGCCCGCCACTTAGTCAGGGTCTAAAAGGAGGTCTCATCGGCCATTGAAAAGTCATAACCCGTAGAGGGTGCCACATGTCACCTCACCGCACATTTAGAAGTGAGACCTAATAGACAATCCCCAAATGAGTATAAAATTTCCACGTGTCCCAGGTCTGAAACAAAGACAAAACTACCTGTTTAATCGACTAAGTATAAGAGGGTCGGTAAAAGCCTCCACGTGGCTCATCGACACAAATTTAAAAGGCTTGACCTAAAGACATACCCAAAACTTGTGATTTCCCTCCACATTTCCAAGGTCAGGAAAAGGGAAAGAGTCAGTTGTTGAATCGGCTAAGGAAAGGGAGACTAGCAGAAAGCCCCACGTGTTCCTTTGATTCTCTTTCAAGGGGTGAATCCAAAAGTAGTTCCTAAATATGCACCAACTCTCCACATGTCCAATTAGAATACCTCCGAAGGTCAGGTCCAAAAAAAGTCTCCAAATGAGCAGGAAGCCTCCATGTGTCCTGGGTCAGACATAAAGCCTTCACCAAACAAATGGAAAAATTCAAATGTTAAGCCTGTGTCGAAAGTGAAAGCGGGAAGGCAGGTCAACGGAGAACTTTGAGATTTTGAACCTTGTTTCCATAAAAGGTGTAAAGTGGTAAAGTGAACCGTGGCACCGCTCACAGCCAAGGGATAAATTCAAATATTGATCCCACATCGAAATTCAAAATGGGGAAGTGGTTTGGCGGAGAACTTTGAGATTTTGAGCCTTATTTCCAAAAGAAGTAAAATTATAAAGTGAGCCATGACTTTCGTTACCACTCAGGTAAAGCCACATGTCAGACCTATAGAAAAAGTGAATTTGCGGGCTTGTAGGGCTATGGGAAAATTTTTCACTTTGTATCTTTTGCGCTAAAGGCACAATTGCATTTTCGGGCCCACAGATCCATTTTGCGAAAATTAAATTTTCACCATTTTTGTACGGATTCAATTCAAATATTCAAATAAGCATAACTTTTGCTCCAGTGCTTGAAATTTGAAAAAATTAATACTCTTGGAAAGATCTTGGTCTCCTTTATTCCATGGAAGAATAAAATATTGTTTTCAGCAGGGTTTGATGGTTAGAAATATAAAAAAAATCTTTAATGCCATTAATACGTTATTTGATTGCTTCAAACAGATCAGATTTGATCTGATCTTCATCCTTCCTTCTCCAACATGCCAGAAAGACATGGATAACTGACTGGATATCTTGATTTGGGTGAATTTTATGGAAAATGTCTTTCAATCCATTAATATGGGATCCAATTGCTTTAACTACCCAGATCTGATATGATCTTCCATCCTTCCTTCTTCAGCACGCCAAAGACATTTAGAACCGGATTTAATAGATTGTAGGTGGATTTGTAGGGGCATTGATGGTTAGTGGTTGAGCTTCCAAATCATATTTTCTTCCTTCTCTTCTTCTCCTCTTTTCACTTCATGTATAAATGGAATAGCTTGGTTCATTGCAAATGTTGGACTTTGATACTTTTGAAGTGTAATTATAATCAAAAGAAATCAATTCAGAAGAATTTCCCCTTTCTCTCTATCTTCATCTCTTGTCTCTCCTTGCTTACTTGAAATCTATGGATCATTTATCTTTTGTAATAAGAAACTTTATGTTCTTATTTATATGATTTCTAGAACTTTTTATCAATGGAATGGTGTTTTATGCTTTGAATGTGAATGATTCTATTCTGTATCATCTTTTCTCAGTACATATAAGGTTATACTTTGCTATCTATATTTCCTAAAAGTACTCTTATAGTCTTCTCTTTCCTTTCTTTAGTTTCTTCCATTCATTTGTATTGATAAGCTATTTTGGTATAAATGCATTTCAAGATGTCATATGTCCAGCCTTAAGATCAAATTTGTACATTTGTATATAAGCTTTGATACTTGCTTTCAATAAGGGAACCTCTCCCATAAAGAGGAGGGATTTGTTGTCCCCTGACTGGTGTTTTGTTAAAGTACCATTTTAAAACCCAACACATATTAAATAGTAAGGGACGAAATGCCAAATGATACGTTACCAGAATTATGATTTCCAACACTTAAAAAGGTCCAATATATCATGGTGATAACTTGACATCCTTGCCAAAAGTTATCAAGATATTTTTGGGCTTAACACTTGGGAAAAATCTATCTCTAATTTCAAATTTCCTATTTATTTATTTTAGATTTGCATACCTCTTCTTCATATTAGCATTTTATTTTAATCACTCATAATGAGCTTCACTTGCTCTATTTCTGTTAACATTTCAAGTCCCACTAAAACTCTATATTCAGTACTATCCCAACTAATGGGTGTTCTACACCTTCTTCCATACAGTACCTCAAAAGGAGCCATTTTCAGCGATTCATGGTAGGTGTTATTATATGAAAACTCAACCAATTGAAGGTATTCTTCCAACTTGTACTATTGATCCATGCAATACATCATGAGCATATCCACATAACATGGTTGACCCATTTAGTTTTACCATCTATTTCTGGATGGTATGTTGAAATGAAATTCAGCTTCATCCCTAAGGTTGAATTCAATGTCTGCAAGAACCTAGATGTCATATGTGGATCCCTATTAAAAAATTATTAACTCTGGCACTCCGTATAATCTAAAAACATCATGCATAATTTTTTTTGCAAGAATCCGGGAGAGCCATCTTTCATATTTTCCTATATAAAATGAGATTCTTTCATTAACTTGTCAACTACAAATATCATGTCATGTTTATTTTTTGACATAAGCAGTTGTACGCACCCAGATTTTTGCATGCTACATCAATAATGCCAGAAAAGTTAAACTCCCTAATGATGATAAATATTGATTCTAATGATTTCCAAGTCTAATTTCTCATTCGTAGCATGTTCTTATAGCTTATTTCACTTTGTTTGTCTTGTTTCCAGCTTTTCGCAATTTTCTTAGTTATTTTGTAAAATTTTCCTTAGATCTCTAGCCTTAAGTTAAAGAACGGTGTTGAAATTTACAAAACTACCCTAGCGATTGTGTAACCGTCAGTCTCCATTGAGTGGTGGTTACATAACTTCCGGTTTATGTAGACTGGTGGTTCTCTTTAAATTTAACTGAGACTTTATCAGGGTTTTCTAAACATGGGTTACCTTCTTCCAACTCATTTTTGATGCACTTATTCTTCCCTAGTTACTATTACTATTAAGTTAACTACTAATCCTATGAGTTATGTGGCACTTCTTGGCTGCCAAGTTGGTTGGACAACTTCTTTGCCAATTTTCTATAAAAACCAAGATTTTCCCAAAGCATTGGTTAGAGTATTTTGGTTTGGAATTACACCGTTATGCTTTCGAAATCCTTCCAAGAAGTACATAAGAAAACATAGTTCATTTTCCTCATTAATCTCTTTTTTGCATTATTACCAAACTTCTTAGGAACTCCCTAGCTCTGGCACTCCTTCATTCCTTGTGCACATTTCCAGCACGGTTCCCTACACACTTCTAGATATCTCATTAGCTAAGAATTTGAGGGGATCATAAATCACAATCATAATTGGAATTGTCTCTACACTACATCTCTAGGTTGGAGGTATTATTGAATTATTTTGAATATTTCTTTGTTTATCTTAAATATCAAAATGAAACCAATTTAAACATTTTCTTTAAGGAAGTATAATTTATAATTAGCTACATTTCCTATAAGTATCTACCATTAAAGATCTCTTCTCATCTCACCCCTCTCAATTTTTCTAAGAAGGAATCAGAGGAAATTATTATGGACAGAGTATTTCATATCTTCTTTTGGAAACATCTCTAGTTGTTCTTTTGTTTATTAATTAGTGTGTTCCTGTATACAAGAAAGGTTTTGATTGACAATTCCCTCCCTGCTTATCCTTGTGGATCTGTAAGGAAAGTGATTTTGAATAAGATTTTGTTTCTATGTATTTCATTGAGCTTATTTATGAAAAGATTCCATATCATTTTTGATATTTTACCGCGGAAGTCTCATGGAAGAAATTTCCTCTTAGAAGCTTTCTAATCTTCTCGTGATTTTGAGTTAGAATCATAAGAAATTAAATATATAATTATATATTAGGAAAATGTGTGTTTGATTAGATTATATTAAATCCATCCTGCAATAGGGAAATAGCCACATCCAACTATTTAACTATTTAGTTTATTTTATTTTAGAATAGAAGAAATTTACATTTAATTATAAGAAGTTGTATTATCTGTGTAGATTTATTTTATTTGATTCTATAAAAAATAAAATAACCAAAAAAAATTGATTAAATTAGCTAGTTTATTTTATTTGTCTTATTTCCTTTCTTTTCAAATCATTGAAAATACAAAAACAAGTAGATTATATTTATTTCATTGTTTAAATTAATTAGTTGCATGTAGATTTAATTACATTCAAGGAAAATAATTGATTTGGTTTAATTAAAATTTGTTTGCATTTCTTTGTTAATTTAGGCACATGGATCTAATTAGACATAAATTAACATAACTCCCTACATATCCTTAGTGTGTCTAGGTTGCCTTAACATTGACCTTGCCTCTTTCATATTTGTTGCGTGTTTTTTTGCTTCCTTATATTATTGTGTATCCACATGACCATTCAAGGCTCCAAGAAACCCAAATAAAGTGTGTGTGATCCAAGAGTTCCACAACTGATCATAGTTACTTAATTCACAAATATTGATTAGGGCCACATATAACTTATATTACAAACCACCCCAACTCCACCCATAATTATCTCATAGTTGATAGCCTTAAATGACAAAGTGTACAACGTTAATGAGTTATGGCACAATCATCCTAGTTCAGATTAGATTCCACAATCCATAGATTCGTCCTTCCCATACATATCTTATCACACCTCAATGACCTTGTCTGGAGATTTTTATGCAACAAACATAGGATGATTCCCACATATCCCACAACCCATTTGAGGTATATTTGGAAATTCTGATATTGATAAAAACCTTCATGTATTCATTCTCCTTGACCATCCCATCTCACCTGAACAAGTTAGACATGATTTCATTTCCTTAGATGGGAACATTTTCGTAGTTCTCATAAGATACATTCTTCTACCTTGATCTACCCCTTATCCATTTTCACATATTTTCACATATATTGCCTATTTACTTAATTTATCAAGTTCGTATCCATATTTCCATCTCATATCAGCTATCTTGGCATGACCTCAGGAGGTCGAGTGCACCTTAGAGTCACATGTTGATTCTTTGACGTACAAAATTGGTGAACCCAATATTAAGGACTAGTTCATTTTCATTTCATCTTTTCTTTCCTTTGTTTACTCTATCCTTCTCCTCTCTTATTATTCTAAAGGTGTTTTAACACCCCCAAATATATCGAGTTAGGAATATGATAGGCCCATTCTATGTCATGAGGCTTATTATGCTTAAATGAGTATGTAATAATCACCTTCTTTATCAGGGTCGGCTGATAATTACTCACAAAATATCTTATCTACTCACATGCCCCCTCCTCAAGGGTATAATACCGGTTCATTAGTTAGAATTGAGGAAATTTACCAACCCAATCACAATGTACAACCTGAGTTCTCTAGATTAAATAACATGAAATTTATGGGAGAACAAAGGTTCTATCCTCAGGTATTATCAAGGCCTCAAATCAGTATGCAAAATGATTGAATCCCTTCCTATTTATTACCAAAAAATGATTTCCTAGCTTCGCTCAGTAGAAGTGATGAGCGTCTCAATGCTATAGACTAATCCTTGGATAGGATGCAAGGGTATACTAATGTTATTCTCCATAAAAACAAAGATACCCCTCCTATAATAGAAAATATGCCTAAAGTGGGGTAGCCTACTAAGGATCAATTTATAGCAAGAAATCATGTGCCTTTTCCCCCTAACAAATCTCAACACATGCCCAAGAAAAATGTAACACCTTCATCAGGCGATGTGATTTCAACATTGTTGGATAGAATTAGAGAATTAGAGCTTTACCAGGTTTCACATTTTACACCATTTGCAAGGTAAGGAAAGGTGCCCATTCAAAACTATAGTTATGTTCCCTCTGCACCATCATTCCACATGGGTGTTCATAGCACTGGATACCTTCTTACTAGATCTGACACATTAGGTATGTCCCTTTATTCCTCATTTGGATACCCACCAAATACACCAATCGGAAGTGCATTCTCAAATTCCATTCCAACCAATAATGAGACATTCCATGGTTTTCCCCCTACTAATCCATATGAAAACAATGTTCCCCCATATATTCACATATATTCAAAATCACCACAAGGGAACATTTTTTCTTATCCTAGTCCATATGATTAGAAGAAAGGGGTTCCTTATTCCCTGCCCAATGCCTATTTTGTGTTGTACAAAACTTTTATTCCACCCCTAACTCCTCATCAAGGATCATTTATGGTTGAGTCCTACATAGTAGGCACATACTCTGATTATCTCAAGGAGCCCTTCGAATTTACCATATAGAGTGTAATTCTTCCATGAATGTTTCCAAACCTTCGAAAATTCAAAGGGTAGGGGATATGAATGCACACATCAAAGTGTATGCAACCACCATTAGAAATATAATCCCATGAGATGCAGTTGTAGTGAAAATATTCCACGAGATCCTTGAAGAGATTGCTCTTGACTAGTAATATAGGAGCCTAGAAGCCTCAATTCACTTCTTCAAGGACCATGTATCTAAGTTCATAAAGGATTTCAACATAAAACAAGAGCATAATGAATCTTCTATCCATTTCATCCAGAGGTTGAAACAAGTCCTCTACTACTCTGCAAGTGCTACCAACATGGATCAAATGAAAAATTTTGATCTCTTCCTCCACTCCCTCAATCAAGAAACTAAGGAAGAGGTGTAAAATTTTTATCTTAGGATCTATGAGAAGGTCTTAGAGGGTGCTCTATGCATTAACCAATCGGTAATTGATAATTTATGAAAGAATTATGGTCTAAAATTTCATCTTAGGATCTACGAGGAGGTCTTAGAGGGTGCTCTATGCATTGACCTCTATTGATTACTCCCTCCCAAGTTGATTCAAATTACCCAAACAGTTCTAAAAATAACAATGAAGGAATAAAGGTCCTCAACAAGAACCATGGTGCTAAAATGGATAGTGTGACTGATCAATCAAAGAAGTCAAACATTTTTATCACTATCAATGTAAATAATGGCAATAAAAATGTAAATGCAAATAACCAAAGGAGTAAACATTTCATTTCTTCTATCAATGTGGTTGATTTTAGTCAACCTCCTCTTCCTCCTCAATAGGTTCCGGGATAGGGTCTGGTTCAATACCCAAACAAATATCTAAATCAATTTCCAAATCAGTATCAGAACCAAGGCTCAAGGCCTCCAAACTTAAAATCCAATAGTCAATAGTAGAACAAAAAAAAAAGTATGGCCTGTAGAAAAACTAGAACCAAAGACCTCGTGACTATGATCCCAACTTATACTATGGTTTCAATAGGGTTATATGACATAATGATAGACATGTTGTGGTTGTCATAAGTATATACAGAAAATTTCAGAGGACCAAAGACAACTCTTCATTGAGATAGTCTTGGCTAATCTCGTGGCACCGATGAAAAAAAATCACATGGGGCCTGCTTCTCCATATAATTCTACTCTCATGATCTATAAGGAAAAATTCCTAACACGTCCTAAAACTAGTAAGATTAATCCTTATGGTACCAAAAAGGGGTGCCTGCAAGAAAAAATTACCATGAATCTTCTATGTCTACAGATCCTTGATTGGATCCTCCTTTGGACAACCAAAATCATCCTAATATTGCAAGCCTAGTTGAGTTAAACACTGAATCAGAAATCCTTGTGGTGACTCACACATTTGATTATTCTTCACAACCTCTTCTAGTTTATTCCTCAATGTCATATGATACACCAATATCTCCTAATCCAATAGGACCCTATGATTTGATAATATATCTAACTAATACCTTTTCCCACATTTCCTTTTTAGATTTGTTAAATAATTCCCCTGCACATTGATCTACTTTATTATAATATCTAGATATTGGCAATCTAATCCATGTAACCCCTCCTCTAGAGGCCCATATCAATCATATAGGATATAATGTCTATCTACTTGGGAATCCTAAGAGAGATGTTGGATTTTTTTTCGATGTTAACAAGATGCCTACTAACGTTGAGCTAGCATGGAGAGGTGATCCCGAATTGTATATGCATGTTTGGATTTATGATAATTATGTTGATAAAGCTATGATACATGATGGGGATGTTGTTAATATAGTCCCCTTATCTTCTCTAAAAAAATTATGCTATGGAGAGGCAAATTGTTCCTCAACCCGAAACATGCTAAGAAGTTATGAGAGTATCAAAGAAACCTCTATTGGAACCATAGTTCTCTTGGTCCCTCTTGGAAAAAAGACTATGGTGACTGAATTTTATATTATATATCAGGAAACCCCCCCCCTAACTATAATATGATTCTTGGTTGACCCTTGATTCATAGGATGAAGGAAATTCATTCTATGTTATTCCAAGAAATCAGATCCTTGCTTTTGGGGAAGGTATTCATGGCTCAGGGTGACCCGAAGCCATTTGATACCCATTTGGCCAACTTAAATAATAATTCAAGGCTTCATACCAAACTTGATCTCCTAATCAATCAATTAAACAAGCCATGAGGATAAATACCCTCATCTAATCTTGTTCTCACAAATAATTTGGAAGTCTATAAGGTAATCAAAGGGGGTGATATTAATGAAAACAAAGTTGATGTGGTAGAAACGATGTGAGAAAAAATCACCACTGGAATTATTAAGATTTTGGAGAATGATTTATTTATTATTCTCCTAGTTGATTCCTTTGGCATAGATCATGCTCTTGGAATCACATCTCTTCAAACTGAGGGATTTGAAGAGATTTGTATGGTAAATATCTTAGAATTTAAGGAAGAATCCAAGGATAACCAGGATTCTATCTTCCCTGATGAATTTTGGACTCTCAACTATGATGGTGAAAAGTACATCTTTACCACTTGGAGGGGGTGATCCTCACTTCCCCTGAGGGTAGGGTCATGCCTTTTACATTTAAACTGAACTTTGAATACACAAAACAAAAAAGTTGAGTATGAATCTCTACTTTTTTGTTCTTATCATGTCTAAGAGGATGGTTTTGAACAAAGAAAACGTTTCAGGTGATTCTTAACTCATTGTTAATCAAGTCTCAGAATTCTATGAGACCAGAGTAGAGACCTGTAACTCTATACGTCCGCCATCCTTGATATTTGCAAGGGTTATGAATTTATTCCCATGGATTCTATTCCAAAATAATAGAACCTATTGGCTGATTCTATGGCTACTTCCTCTTCATGTTTTTATCTAAGTGAGGAATTAAAGGAAACTGAATTCACCATTTCAGTTCAAGCCAAAACCTTTGGTTCGAAGGATTAAAACCAATGAAATTTTAGCATACGTCAAGGTTGATAACAATCTCGTCACATTGGACTTCAAGGAAAATGGTGAGGATATTTTAGGATACCTCAATTCTTACACCGATCTCTATCCCATGCACCTTAGAGGGGATTTTCCCTTATACCTCACCCTTCCTCCTACTTTGGGAATAACATGATGAACTCTTCCTCATCAAAATATTTTAAGATCTATGAATTCTAGGAAGAAGAGATGTAATTAAACCCATCCCTACCTAATTTTTAAGAGGGTAATGCCTCTTTTATCAAGGGAATGATAGACATAAACATAAGGATAAAAGAGGAACCTAAAATTCTAAAAAAAAAATTCTTTGTTGTATCTAGAATAAATAGAAGCATTCATGAAGGTTCTTAAAGAGAATTAAAAATCCTTCACTTTTAGATATAAGGAAATGATGGGTATCAATCTTGATGTTGTAGTTCACAATCTAGTTACGAATCCTAATCCAAAAATGTGAAGCGAAAATCAAGACCCATGAAGCCAAAAGTGGATTTATTGGTTAAAGAGAACATAGTGAAACTCCTACATTGTGGGGTTTATCAAGCATATAGATTATTCCATATGGGTGTCAATAATCATCCCCTTCCTAAAAAAGAATGGTAATTTATGCACATTTATTTATTTTAGGGATACTAACAAGGCTTGTCCCAAATAATAATTTCTACTTCCTTCAATCGATGTCGTCGTTGACACGAAAGATGAATATAATCTTTTGTCTATTATGGAAGGTGTGTCAGGTTATAAGAAGATAAGAATTTCTAAGGAATATTAAATGAAAACTATGTTCACAACTCCTTAGGGAATATTTTGTTACGCATTCATGAATTTCATCCTAAAGAATGCCGGAGCCACTTACCAGTGGGAAATAACATACATTTTTCATTATATTATTCATAAGATCATGGAATCGTATGTTGATGACCTGTTGTTGAAAGTAAATAAACGTGCTGATCACCCTGAGGTACTTCATGTCATTCTCTTCTGCATAATAGATTATGAAGTAATGATAAATCCTGAGAAATGTGTTTGGAGTAATAGGAGGAAATTTTCTAGGATAAATCATTTTTTTTCCTAGGCATTAATGTTGATCCAACAAAAAATTGGACAGTTATGGAAATTTCCCCACTCACTGACGAGTCAAGAATTATATCTTTCCTAGGTAAGTTTGGGGAAATTCATAGGTTTATCCATGACTTGACTTACACTATTCATCCTATCAATGACTAAATGAATAAAGTGTGTAGAAAATATTGGACCAATGAGTGTCACAAAGTGTTTGAGTCAGTAAAACATCTCCTTATGTTGTCACCTATGCTCATACTCTTAAGCCACCAATTTCTCAATTACGTGCATATTGGTGCAAAAGGATGGCGATGTTAGTGATCGCGAAATTTAATTCATTATCCATACTCTTCTCAATTATGAGATGTGATACATGCAATAAGATAATAAGTGATTATACATTGTTTTCAAAATGAAGAGGTTAAGGAATTACACGCTTAACCAAGAGACATGAGTGATAGTTAAATCCGACCAGTTACGAACATTTCTAACCCATGCCACCTTATCCAAGAAGGCTAGTTGTTTGTTTCATTGCACTGATGGGTGATTTTCGACTCACCTTTATTAACTAAAATTTTGTAAAGGGAAAAATTATATCTATTTGGTTAACAAACAATCCTATAGATTGTGGGGAACTAGTAGATTTATATTTTCATGATGAGTATTTGTTCCTCTTAGAGGGAAATTCCTCTGCTGCTTTGAGTCCATGGTACTTCAATCTTGTGAATCACATTGTGGACCAAACGTATCTCGAGGGAGAAACCTCTTAGAAAATATGACGATTACGTGTCATAGCCTCCAAGTATGTGATTGTTAAAGAAGTTTTCTATCACATATCCTTCAATAGTATGCTATTAAAATGCGTTAACGAAGAAGAGTCCGAGAAAATACTCTTTAAATCCCACATCGGAGTTTGTGGTGGCCACTTTGGAGGGCATGAAAACACTCATAAGATTCATCGTATGGGATATTTATGGCCCAATTTAGAGCATGGCATTATAGAGTATGTACGCAAGTGTCAAAAATGCCAAGATTTCTAACAAGAGATAAATATTTTTGCTCGGGACCTTCATCACATTGTGACACCTTGGCCCTTCTCTACATGGGGTATAGATTTGATAGGGAAATTTTCTCCCTCATCATTAGATGGCCAAAACTTCATTATGACATCCATAAAGTATTTTACAAAGGGGGTTGAGGATATTCCTCTTACTACCATACCTAGATATGTAATTTCCAAGTTTATCTTAAACTAGATAATTTGTAGGTATAGAGTCCCACAAGTCATTATTTAAGATAACGACACATCTTTTAAGAATGAAGAGGTGTAAAAAATTTGTGTGAAATTCAAAATATCCCATCACACAACCTCTTTTTTACTATCCTCGTGATAATGGATAGGTTGAGGCTACAAACAAAACATTAAAGGCCATTCTCCTTAAGATGCTTAAGGAGAAAAAATGTGATTGGAACCTGAATTTATTTATGGCCTCGTGGACCTATAGGACATTGATAAGAACACCCAATGGGGAAAATCCTTATTCTTTAGTTTTAATATTTGAAGTGGTCTTACCATTGGAAATAGAGTTACCTAGTCTTTGTGTATCTCTACAAGGCATTCTGGATGAAGATGGATACTGAGAAGCATGACTGGTTGAATTGGAAACCATTATTGAAGAATGAGTTAGTGTTGAAAAACATCATTGTGTTTATGGTAACAGGACATGTCTTCAATATAAAAAGAAAGTGTACGAGTACAAAATACACTTAGGAGATCCAATATTGAGATTTGATAGCTAGATTGACAAAAATACCAGTGAATGAAGAAATTTCAAACCCAAATGGTTAAGGCCATACCAAGTGACCCAATAATTTTAAAATGGTGTGTACCGTCAGTGTACTTTAAAGGGTGAGGAGTTCAGCCAATCGGTTAATTATCTTCACTTGAAACACTTATATGCATAGTTCATTTACATCTCCACTTGTACATTACTACATCCATACTATGTACCATCTGTATTATCATATTGTGAAATTTTAAACCAATAAAATTATTTTTCAAGAAAATTTTACGAAACTTTCAAATATTGGAATAAACATTCAATCATATCTCTTCATGTATCCATCATATTATCTTCAAATTATTTAAATCTTTTCATCATTTCAGTAATTAAGAATTTTTTTGACATTGGTCCTACCTAGACTTACACACTTAGTTCTATTCATGGTTTCTTATAGGTCAAGTGTATTTTCCCATAGTCTATTCTAGAAGCTTCTTGATGTAACATCTTTCCTTAAAAACATCTCTGATAATAGAAGTAATCTAAACATTTCACCTAGAGATCTTGTCTGCCTATCTCAACCTTTGGTGGTGAGCCCTCGCATCTTACTGGCTTCATGGGGTTGATGCTAGAGGAAAGAGTTAATTTCCAAAATCACAATTCTAAAATCAATTAAAAAATATATAAATCAATAATAAATACAAAAATGATTTCATTTCAAAATAAAACTACACTTCTTTTCCCCACCAATCTTTGGAGATGATCCCACACTTCCTACTAGTGGCATGTGGTTGGGCAAGGAAGTGACCTTACTCAGCTTTTTATTGTTTGTAATGACAAGCCCATACTTAGTACTAGTAGAATGGGGAAAGATATAGAAGGGCCCGCCAAATAAGTCAATAAGTTGTAAATAAGTCAATGAATTAAAAGTGCTTTGAAATCTTAAAAACCCAAAGAAAATGAGTTAGATTTGTATGTTACAAGAGATTCAATCCCTAAAACCATAATTTTTCAATCAAAATGCCATCAATGGATCTAATTCTAGATAAACTTGCAAGAAAATTTAATTATGAACTGATTAGTTGAACTTGCTTGGGGTTGAGTTGTAGGCTCCTAATTGGGTATTTATCAAAATCTTGTCTTCTTGTCACCAACTCCATTCATCAAAATCACATAACTTGCATGCTTCTTAGTTCTCGGTGATGAGCCATTGCATCTTACTGGTTGCGTGTAGTTAGGAGTAGAGAAATTTCATCTTTCTATTACATCACATTCATCACATTTTTCCAATAAAACAGAACTTCTAAATATTTCTTAAAACCCAAAGTATCTAATTGCAATTTTTTCTCATGTGCATCATAAATAAAAAATAATTATTATTTTTACACATTTACATCATTGTCATCCATAACATGCATCCATAAAAGCATATAATAGCATTTTAATCCTAAACATGTAAGAGTAGAAAGGAAAAGTAAACCATGATCGAAGCTGGAATAAAATTAAATGAAGGAGGGGAAGAGAGATATCACTACCCCACAAATATTGTATGATCAAAATAGATCTGCAAGAAACCAATAACCTATATAGACATGGTCCATTATCTAATGCCACAAACCAAAATCCCGAAAAAAGATCTAATATGGGTCTGAGTTGAATGAAAAAAAAACCAACGAAACAGAAAGAATAAAGAGAAACACATTCCATTACCTTCCATCATTCAAGGGGATTGTACAAATAGACTTGATTCTCATAAGATAGCAAAATAAACGATCTCCCAAAATATTCAGAGATGAAAAGATGAAAATAATAGAAGGGTAAGTTTGAACAATCTTCCCAACTCATACCTATATAAGGAAAGAAGTGAACAATATAATTTAACCAAAATAGGATTAATCGATTCCATTTTCATGAAGAACATTTCCTAAGGTCATAAAGAATAGAAAATGGGCTTAATGGCCCAAGATCAAAGAAACAGGCTAAAACATTACATGAAAACAATGTCAATACAACTATCAAGAAGTTCAAATTGACAACCATAACCAAAATACAATAAACCATACTTGAGGGAGTTTTTCCTCTTAGCACCAAATGTCATATCTTTAAAGGTTACCAAATAACCCAATAGAGTAGAAAACTAAATAACATTTCTCTTATGGGATTCCAAAATCAGGATTCTAGAAAACAACTAAACAATTCCAAAGAAAAGAAGAAGTATACATTGAAAGGCTTTAAATAATATAACTAAAAGACTTAACAAGTCCATGAAATGTTAAACCACTTACCAAGAATCCCAACCATTATATTTCCTAAATAATCACTTGATCATAAGTCTGCAACCAAAATAATGCAACAAACCTAGATTTACAATTATAGTCAGCGATAAGAAAACAAAAAACGTTGACAAATTTTGAGATTCTTTCAATCCTCAAAAGAATATATTTAAGAAGACGTCCTAGATTTTTTATCTTCCTTGAAGAATCATAAATATTCCATCAACATTCAAGGTTTTAAGAACAGTTAAATAATTACAGTTTTTCAACAGAGAGGAAACAAGTTCATTCTAAAACAAGCTCCAAAGATTAAAGAAAATCAAGATACCTAAAGATTTTAAACATTTCAAACAAGATCACACATATTTGAAAACCTGGTCTCAAGCCCATGCAAAAGGATTACTACATTACCTAGCTACCAAACCAATAAAATCGAAAACCCATATCACTCTTTCCATCATTAAAAAAAAATCAAAAAATCATCCCAATAAACAACACAAAAACCTCAAGCAGAGTAAGTTTATATATAGAAAAAAATCAGTCTATTCCAAAGAGTAGAATTATTCTTACGAAACACATAAATAACAACAAAAATATTAATGGATAGAGCCTACCATTCCTGATAGAGCTTTACCTTCACCGATTCATAGAAGTATCCAAGCAGAGCCTCAATCCTCTTTTTGACATGAAAAAACCACACAAAAACTTCCTCTATCTCGTCTTTATAGTCTCATAGTGACAACCCTTTCTTCCACACCATGAAAGGGAGAAAAAATCATGCATTGACACATTACATGAAAAAATCAAACTAGAGGTTCAAAAATAAAAACAACCTCGTGTAGAGCTCCAAAACCAAATGAATCAACAAAACCAACCCTCTACCTTTTCCTAGGTGGTTTCATAAATTTCAAAAACTTAAATGCAGAGTAGGACTGTTAGTCCTTCCTTCTTTCCCGATACCTCCATCTCCAAATTTGGAGTGGGATTAATTCAAACAAAACATGCTTCATAAAACTTTGGCGAAACATGCCAACTCATCATCATAAGTTTTTAACTGCCTTTTCCAAAGTTGGCTACAAGTAGAGATAAGGCCTAATAAATTTCCTTAGTTTCCTTGAATTTTTTTCCTTCCACTTGCCTCTTTCCCCATGTCATTTCATCACCCCCCTTAGGTTATACATTCCGTTAGTTAGGTTAGACACTAATTTAGGGAATAAATATAGGTCCATAGGTAGGTTCATAGTTTTAGTCTAGGTCTCTCCTAATTGTTTTTCATCCCATTTAATAAAAAGACATATTAACTTAGGTTAGGTTTAACCCTTAGGATATAGTTACTAGTTTTACAACATATTTATATTAGGTTCCTTGATCATAGTAAGTATTGCATTATACTAACGAAAGAAGAACCAAACTATTCATCAAAATTCAAATATGAAGCAGGGTCCATGGAGAGGAGTGTACATAACCTTCGTACATACCATGTCTAGAACTCCTCCATATGTCCAAATTGGACATCATGACAACAAGACATGAAAATTATAAGCATACCTTGGATCAATGGAATGTATCCAAGGTAATGTTGTTTGAATCCTCTTATATTATGAAAAATAAAACTCAAATTCATAATCCCTAGTAATGAATTTATCCCACATAAAAGAGATGGATTGCTTCATTTTCTATCAAGCAAAAATACAACAGAATGTGCCTATTCCAAATAGATAACTTCTTATCTTTTGCAAACATGATTTCCTAATTCATAATAATACACCAGCTTAAGACAAAATCACCTGTCAATGTTTGATCCTTCATAGAAAAAGTGATCATAGCTACCACTCATGTTAGATTCGTTACAATTTATAAGGCTATGGAAATCCACTACCACCACCATGGAACTTGGCATGATAAATGTTTAGAAGTTATTGATTTTTGTTTATTTGGTGTCCAACCATTTGATTTGAAAAGAATAGATAATGTTTAGAAAATCAATAATGATCAAATAAATCAAAAATCAAACCTTGCATGGTAAATAGAAATGTGGATTGCATGGGAATGATGGACAAATATGAGGGAAAATAAAGATGTTTGAAATTCATTTATGAAATTTATGAAGGCAGACGCAGTATTCTTGGAAAATAGAAACTTGCAAATCAAGATAAAACAAACTTTTTCTCTCTTCATTTACATTTTGTTTGATTTGATTGTTTGGTTGCATGGAAGGTTATGGAGAAAAAACGGGGAAATCAATTTAGTTTTTGGCTCACACATGCATGAAGTTATAGTCTGGAAATCTATTCCATGCATATAGGAGATTGTTTTAGATTTTTACATGCAAATTTGAATATATAAATATGAATGGCGATCTAGTTTCATTCTAACCATTAGGGGAAAATCTAGAATTCAATTTATAGCCATTGCAGATTTGTAAATAGATTTGGGGGAAAACGCATACTATGCCCAAGCATGAATTCTTCACTCTATCCTTGTTTTTTTGATTTGAAGTAAAGAAATATTATATGGTTTCATTTTTCTAATTTAATCAAGAAGTATTTAAGTTTTCCAAAGTCATAAAATAAATGTGTTTTTATTATAACAAAGAAAATATTGTTTCCTAGATGATTTCATTTCTGGTTTGACTCATTCCTCAATTTCTTCTTGACTTATAAAAAGGAATAATTTGTAGATGAAGAATGGATTCCGAGAGATAAACAAAAAACTCTATTTCTTAACATATCCTGAAAAGGATGTGAATAATAACGCATGGTTTCATGAACAACCATGCAATAATACTCTTCATTCAGTTCTCGTAATGCACTCAGTATTTATGACATATTCTTGTTTTACCATGATAACAAGTATACTAACTTTGCTAAGTACAATGAATCGGTGAATTATTGGATTATATGGTTGTTGGACCTGTAATAATTATTGTTATACATTTTAATAAGTATTACGGTTACTTGTTTGAATGAAAGTAATGATTAAAATGTATTGATTTATTGTTGGTTATTGTAGTGGATAATTGATTTAATATATCTATATCATGTTGAAATTAGAATACACAATTAATATGAAGTTATACTTTATAGTAAAAGTATTAATTCAATATGGAAATATGGTCAATGTCAAATGAATAACCATCTCCATGTTTGTATGGGGTGGAATAGGAAATTATTGCATGATGGAACCTCCCCTTCAGAGCTAATAATAGTTTTAGCATACATCAAGTAATGCTTTGGTAATTGTGGAAAAAGTCATTACCACGGAAAAATAGGTAAATACAATTATTTCAAAAATAAAAATGGTCTAGGACCATATTTTTTGCATGGTATTGTTTTTAATTACTATGAAAATGTTTGTGGCCAAGGAAATCACACCAAAGGTGTTATTAAAAATGGGGGTTTTGGGATGATATTGGGAATAATTGTTTTTATTGGTCAACCAACCATGTGTGAACGTGAGTAGGTATTTGAATTGTTTCATGGGTCGATGGACCATGCATTAGTAAGGGGTTGTTATTTTTATTTTAAAAACATTACTAACTCGAGTGGGAAATGATCCAGAGGAAAATACGGAGGACATTTTTCCCTAAATCTCCCAGTATTGTTATATTATGGAAGGTTACTCTGAGAGATTTTTGGTGACTATTTGAACACTAAAAAATGGAATCTATATGCACATCTGATGGAGTGTAGAAGTTGTAGTCAACCTTAGAAGGTACTTGGTCAACTGACGAGTCACAAAGTAGTGGTGAATATTATCATGTGAAGATGATGTTTTCACGTTTATTCCTACAGTCTTCATCATTCGATGACACATGCAACCTACAATTTACAAGATAACACCCTAGTCACGCTGGCACATCACTCAACCTAGACTAAGTGCTCACCCGAAGTGCACAAAGGTACTAGGTCCCTCTTTAGGGTTGCTGTATTAGGATGTTAACATGATGAAGGAAGAAACATATAGATTCATAACTAATTTATCATTCTATAATGCATGATATCCTCAGATCTATGAAAGAACAAGCTTAAACATTAATCATGATTTAACCATTAACATGCACTACTCAATTACATAGAATAACACTTAGATTCATCAGATATCTTCCATCTATTAGTAAATATAGAAGCTCCTTACAGTATTGTCAATCTATACCAATGCATGTATGGATATGATACACACATTCATATATCCAAAATCATACATACACCAATCTTTGTGATACATATATGTCTATTATGCCACTAAAATCATACATATAGGGTGGGGACTTGCCCTTCACTGCTTAACTATTCTAGAAATAGGTCACGTGTTATTAATAGCTACATGCCATTTACAATCATAGTTACTCATACAAGTGCACTATCTATAGTCCTCGTGTAGTTAATTAAAGTTTCAATTCTATTCTTAGCTTGTCTCCATGCATAGACACTTTGAACCGCTCCTCCAAATATAGATAATGCATGGCGCACGTGTCTCTACATCACTTATGTGGTCCACACGCCATCTCCTAAAAATAGATCCTCATGCTAAAAATTGGATAAGTTCTGAAATCTAAACTTTCCTTCCACACACGGGCCTTCTATCCTACGTGGACTCCTCATGTGATTTTAGACAAGTATTATTTGATCAACATTACCCCACACTAATCTCATTGTCATCCTGACAATGAGTATCTCCAAAAATTTGAAGGAAAGAATAAAAATGAAAGAATAATAATGAAAGAATGTGGATAAAAAAAGAAGTATAATGAGGTTATTTAGGAAACCTCCTCTGTATCAGTTTTTAGTATCAAATCTGGATGCTCCTCTTTTATTACGGCCTCCAAAACCCGCCATTTAGTGAGTGCCTATTTTTCTTTCTCTGGGATGTCCACAACAATGGATTCCAACTCATCCCTCACAATTTTCCCTTTCGCATTTTATAGAACCAACAAAACATTGGACATGGATGCCATTCTTCCTTTCAAAAGGTCCATCTTCTCCATAATTAGCTTTCCAAGATCTTCCAGCCGAGTCTTGTGTGGCTCTTGTGTTGCTATCAGGACCTCGTGCTTCTATTTAACCATTGACAACCTTTCTACACGTCCCAATTTCTCATCTTTCATCACCTTCTAGACTTCATTATTAGCTTCCAAGGTTTTATGTTGATAAGCACCTCTGGAGCTGTGTATATATTTAAAGCTTGGTCTACTCTCTTCAACACTTCATGTAATGCCTGCAACAACCCTTCATAAGATGTGATTTTTCTCAACACAGATGCTTTCTCCCATTCGGCATCATGTTCTAATGTTTATGGTGCTTGCATACATAGAGTTTCATCTTTGAGCACCAAGTACACCAAATTTCCCACATAGTGTATCGCTGAAGGAAATGTCTTTGGTACCTTGGGTTCCAAGTGTGGCCTTTCTTTGATTACATTATCCCCAATCTCCTCTGCAATGGTTATGAACACTTTGTTATTATTCTACGTGAAGTCCCATTCCTATGTTATGTGCGCTATCTTTGAATCCTTCACCTTCAAATATTCACGCAACGCTTTGATTGTGGTAGATTTTTCCATGTTTCTTCTAGCCACCTCAGCAGAAACTTTCAGCAGTGCATTGCTGACTTGCTCATCTAACATGATAGTAGGCTCTACTATCATGTGTCTAGCCTGAGGTTCCTTCTTCAATTTCCTTGAAACACATGACTCTTCACACACATCAAATTCAAGCTCATCCATATGGGTATGCATTAACCATGATAGTTACTTTTGTGTGCGTACAATCATCATATCCTCATCCATAAACTCCCAGTCAAATAAATCTTTCTGAAAAATCGTGCTCTAGAAGCGGGCATGGAAAATATTTCTTGTGTCCTCTACATACCCCATGGCTGGTGGAATGTTCTCCCCACTTACACTTCTAGACCTTTGCTTCTTAGGAACTCTAGCCTCCAAATTTGGGACTTGCATTTCTATGTCCTAAATATCCTCTACAGCTATTTCCTCTAGTCTTTTATCTTCTTCTTCCTTCTCCTTTGACTTCTCACCCTATTCGTTTATGTGCTCTAGAAGTGTAGGTGATGTAGGAACACTCTCCTCTAATTCTTCTGCCTCCTCATTCAACTTCAGATTCGTCCTTCTCTATGCGGTCTTTTCCTTTTGTGGGGAGAGTCAGTTGATTTATGCACAGTGTTTGGAGTAGCACCTTAGGTCCTTGTTCTCCTGAATACTCTTTTAAACATGTGCTCCCCTTAGACCACATTTAATTCCTCTTCATCCCCCTCTTTTGGCTGAGGTGGGGTGACAACGTGCTTAACTTCACTCTGACTTCTAGGATGTCTCCTACCCCTATGCTCTAAACCACCACTTTCTTCGTGATCCTCCTCCTCATCCTACACTTCAATTGGCTCTGTGGGCTTAGGCGATGGGATATTATCCATTGTATTCTTTCCCTTTGGTGGTTCTGGAAGTGTGAACTCACCTTCCACATGCTTGTTATTCTCCATCTTGGCTTTAACTAGAGATACACCAATGCTTCCCCCACATTTCTTACAACCAAGCTTATTGGTGATTTATTCAATACCTTTGAAATAATCCTCTTTATATAGGTGCTTCTTCCAGGATATAAATACTTCTTCCTCAATGTATGGTAGTCACAGTATACCTTATCTATATTGAAAATCAGTCTGCACGTGTCTGTATATCTATGAAAAGATTCTTGAAAATACCTTGCAGTGAATGTGCAAAGGTAACTTGCACTAAGGGATCCAGACTCCATCTTTCATTAGAAAGCATGCAATGCAGAATTGCTGATATACAGAAAAATGAACTTGTTTCCATACCACTACTGGTAGGTCCTTTGGGATGCACCACTCTTCCCCAAATGTTACGTGAAGACTGTCATACCACTTCTCTGCCCTTTTTTTTTACTTCATCTGTCATGGTCCCTGTTGGTGTCGAATCACAGCACCCCTGGGACTCCGCAACGTGATCGTTTGAGACTCCCAGTGCGATTGCACAACATGGAGCTTTTCCCAAGTGTGGGACCTTGCGAAATCGGAAAAGTTCTCCGGATGAAGGCCGACTCCTATTCCTCTGTTTAGATGCACCAATAAAACGCAGAGGTTTACCCCAAAAAAACCTAATCTAACTACCAAGGAGACAGGGAAAGAGAAATGCATAAAAATAAACCTAGGCTACGGAGGTGATGCACTGAGGAATGAAGAAACATATGTTTTGCCAATTAAACACAGACCACAGAAATGCAATGCAATATCATGCACAGATAAACATATTCACAGTGAAAGATCAAGAGGATGCAAAATGAAACACATAGAGGGTTGAGAAACATCCACAGTCATGCATTTATTTGCTCCGAAGGTTGATACAATACACTGCAAAAAATGTCTAGAGGCAAAGGTACATTATAGTTTCAAATGGGAGGTTTGAGCTCCACAACTCCACCTGCCAAAGAGAAGAAGGGAGGAGGCACAAAACAAAAATGTTCGACCTTTAGAAAAAGGCCCCCTCCTTACATTTTATATGGAGGAAAAGAGAGGGAGAAGAGAGGAATTTGAACTGCCCCAACTACCTCCAAAACTACATTCAATTCTTCAACAACCATGGTGGCAGATGAGATCCCCAACGCTTGTCGGGTTCGGAACTTCCTCGTGCATTTGCATCAGGCTTGGAAACTGGCTCGACATGCTTCCTTTCCATGCTCTTCCGGCGTGTTTTCCCGATCCGGAAACCCGAATTCCCTTACTGTCGGGTTTTGAAGATCCCACGACATGTATTCGTTGCGCCATGTCGTTCCACCCCCGAAACCCGATTTCCTTGTGCGTCGGATTTTTTAACCCTTCTGGCATGTCCTTTGGTGTCGGGTTTTGGTGGGCTCCCGACATGCTCTTTCATCATGCGTTTCCGACCTGAAAACCTGATTTGTTAGGTGCGTCAGGTTTTGGAGACCCGAAAACATATTTTCTTGTGTCGGGCCTTTTAGAACTCCCGACATCCTTCTTCCCGTCGGTTTTTTTTTAGACCCCCCGACATGCATTCACGCCATGGAAACCCGAAATGCTTGCCCGACCCGGAAACCCGAACCCTTTGCTGTCGGGTTTTGAAAAACCTTCGACATGTATTCGTTCCTTGTTTATCCGACTCCTCCTTCCGCATGGTTTCCACGATTTTGCCCTGGTGTCGGGCTTCTCAACCCTTCCGCCATGCCTGGCTTCCTGCTGTCTCTCGCGCCATGTTCTTCCCCTCTGTCCTTCCGCGCCGTCCTGTTCTTCCCGCTTCTACCCTGTATCGGGTTTAGTGGCCTCTGCAGCGTGCTTCCTTTCACGTCGGGTTTTTTTACTGCTGTCGGGGAAATATATACAACAATTTGGCGACTCACGGGGTTACCTGCCTGCTAGGTAGAAGACCAGTGGCCTTTTAGCAATCCATTGGGCATGGAGTCATAAGTGATATCCTGAACCAACCCGATATCCGATCCTGAACCTGATACCCGCAACTCCTCCTCCAAGAGCACACTGAACTTAAGAGTTGTTCTCACCAAAAAACCACTGCAATGAACCATGCCAGAGCAAAACCAACACCACAAAAACTATGTACAAAACTAAAAATCATACATGTCCAAAATGGAACATGCAAAGTGTGCACAAGCACTTCTTCTGCTGAAAGCAATCCTACCTACTCTACTCTTACTGGAAGCAAAGGCAAGCTAAACAAACCCTGCAACTGGTTGTGCAAAATAGCTTCCTTTCTTCAAAATGGGCAGCCATGCAATCGATTTGGCACTGATCACGGCTGTTTGGATAAGTGGGAAATCAACGAGAAGCTGGTCTTCCACCCAAATCATCAAGGTGTCAGCTGAAAACAAATCCAATACCTCTTTTAGTTGCTCTGCATTTGGATTGAAAAGGTATGGCAGCTGATCCTTGGTACTCTGTAACTCACCCTCATGCTCAGAAGCGAGCATGACTGGTTTTGGCTTTCTCCCTTGGCTCCAATGAAGCCAAGTATCTGATTGGGCATGGCATGATCCTTTTGAGTATGCCCATTGCTCTGATTTTCAACTCCAAGAATGGAGTTGTCTTGTGGACCCTCCAAGATGGATGACGTGGAAGAAATGGTGGAATCCTTCTGTCCTTTCTCTTCCTCCAATGAAGAATATGGAAGATTAAAATCTTCCAATTTTGATTCCAAAGAGCTGCTACAAGATACAGGCTGCTGCAAATGAATGTTCTCCTCCATGACAGCAGGCTCTGGCGTTTGGAATGTGGATGATGAAAGAGAGAATGGTGAAAACTCAACCGGTTCTTCTCCATCAAAAACAACCCTCCAAATCTGACAGATAAACTGCCTCATTGCTGTCCTGCTGCGAATGCTCAACTTCCTCCATGGTGTCTTCTTCTTCTGTAACCTGACCACCATGGTTTCCTTCACTCTCCGACATTGAGTTCGAGAGATAAAACTCTTCTTCAGCACTAGGACTCGAGAGAGATGAAATAGAAAGAAGAACTGAAGGTTCTCCCATAGCCTGATTTACGCTCAAAGCCCTTGGATCCACAATTTTCTCCTCCACAACTAGGATGTTCTCCTCTTCTTTTGCCTTTGGAGCAACGTCTTCTTCCTCCAATTTTCGAAGACAATCTTGCTCTTGAATGAGCTCCTCTTCTAGCATGAAGTTTGTCAAATCAAACTCTTCGATCTGCTGCTCTAGAGGACAAGTTGGGACTGCAAGATCTCCTTCTTCTGCTGCACACAAAATCAGTCGTGACCACCATTTGTTCTCCAACCCCCAACCTCTTCTGTAGGCTTAACCATCAAGGGGATCTTTGTCATCCCAAATCTAAGAGCCCAACTCTTCAGACTTTGAATTTCTTCCTCTTTGTTGGCACTCTCTTTTTACTGTGGTTTTCCTTGGCTGGCATTCTGATTTTCATCCTCCCAACATGGATTAGGGAATGCAATAGGAGGGATAGGTTGAAACTCAACTGATTTGACAATTTTGTGTGGTGGTGGAGGCGGTGAAACCTCTTGTTTCTTTGGAATGGAAGGTACTTCATTTAGCTCTTGTGGAGGGGGTTTGGATTTGGAAGAGAAGAGGGTAGAAAAACTGAGATGGGATAGAAGACTAGGGGGTGGAGGGATGGATTCAACATTTAGGGCAGCAGATGGTGAGTTTAAAACTTGACACTGTTGAAATGATATAGATTGAGAAGGAGGAAAAGAAAGAGTATGAGGTGGTGTGCTTACCCATTGACAAGGTTGCAGAATACTTCTCTCATACACCTCTATTCCTTAAATCCACCCTTGTAAGTAATGGCAGTGTTGCAATCATGAAGTCTAACTTCTCTTGAGAGCTGTAGTGCCTTGGAAAAGGTCCCACCCATGGACAAGGTGCTCTGCAACCAATTCCAAATGCTTTCATTTGTGCCTGAGCCCTAGATTGCACCATGTTCACCTCCATCTTTTGGATTTTCTCCAACAGATCTGCATTTTCTTCTTCATTGTCTTCATTGCATGCGTACCCTTGCTCTTGGAAAGCTCCATAGCCAAACTGATTTTGGCATTGCTGCTCATATGGGTATGCATGTTGATCCTGAACTTGACCAAAATGCTGATTTGGAGGATTTGTAAAACATGTTGGAGGTGTGATATATTGCTGCTGTTGATGTGGATTCCATGATGGAAATGAAGTCATGGTTGCACAACTTCATGGAATGGAAAAGAATGAAAGAGATGGAAAGAAAGATGGGTGGAAATGGATGGAAACGGGTCTGTAACTTAGAGAAATGGGTTGCTGATCAGGTGGAGTCGCCAGATGTGTTTTTTTTTTTTTTTTAAATGCCTCTAAAAGGCTAGATGTTGCCAAGTTACACACCAAACTTAACAATATTGAAATCGAGATTTAAAATTTGAAAGACCCAGAGGAATGCAAACTTCAGTTTGGAACTCATGTCATGTTGTGCAGTTCACAAAACCTGAATTGCTATGTGTCGGAACTTGGAACATGTCTGACATCCCTCAAATCCCCGATTTTCTTTGCTGTCAGGATTAGGACCATGCAATGCATCTCCCAAAACCCGAAAATGACTATTGTGCCTGCTTTGATGCTCTCGGATCCCGAAAACCCCGAAATGGTAAAAACCATGAAATTTTGAAAATCAAAATCTCAAAAATCTAAAGATACCCTTTTGAAGATTACCCTCAGATCTACCAACTGCTGAAATTTTGACTTTTTTTGAGCAAGTTAAGCCCTTGAAAAATGATTTTGGGGTTCAGGCTGGGAGGTGCAAAATTCGAAATTTGTAAAAAACTGCAATTTTTAGTGCAAATTTCATAAAAACTCCTTCAAATTTTTTGATGGAATGACCTCTTGGTCCCACCGGGCGTGCCAAAACTGTTGGTACGAATCACAGCACCCCTGGGACTCCACAACGCGATCGTTTGAGACTCCCAATGTGATTGCACAACATGGAGCTTTTTCCCAAGTGTGGGGACCTTGCGAAATCGGAAAAGTTCTCCGGATGAAGGTCGGCTCCTATTCCTCTGTTCAGATGCACCAATAAAACGTAGAGGTTTACCCCAAAAAACCTAATCTAACTACCAAGGAGACAGGGAAAGAGAAATGCATAAAAATAAACCTAGGCTACGGAGGTGATGCACCGAGGAATGAAGAAACATATGTTTTGCCAATTAAACACAGACCACAGAAAATGCAATGCAATATCATGCACAGATAAACATATTCAAAGTGAAAGATCAGGAGGATGCAAAATGAAACACATAGAGGGTTGAGAAACATCCACAATCATGCATTTATTTGCTCCGAAGGTTGATACAATACACTGCAAAAAATGCCCAGAGGCAAAGGTGCATTACAGTTTCAAACGGGAGGTTTGAGCTCCACAACTCCACCTGCCAAAGAGAAGAAGGGAGGAGGCAAAAAAAAAAAAATGTTCGACCTTTAAAAAAAGGCCCCCTCCTTACATTTTATATGGAGGAAAAGAGAGGGAGAAGAGAGGAATTCGAACTGCCCCAAACTACCTCCAAAACTGCATTCAATTCTTCAACAACCATGGTGGCAGATGAGACCCCAACGCTTGTCGGGTTCAGAACTTCCTCGTGCATTTGCATCAGGCTTGGAAACTGGCTTGACATGCTTCCTTTCCATGCTCTTCCGGCATGTTTTCCCGATCCGGAAACCCGAATTCCCTTGCTGTCGGGTTTTGAAGACCCCTCGACATGTATTCGTTGCGCCATGTCGTTCCGCCCCCGAAACCTGATTTCCTTGTGCGTTAGATTTTTTAACCCTTCTGGCATGTCCTTTGGTGTTGGGTTTTGGTGGGCTCCCGACATGCTCTTTCGTCATGCGTTTCCGACCCGAAAACCTGATTTGTTAGGTGCATCGGGTTTTGGAGACCCAAAAACATATTTTCTTGTGTCGGGCCCTTTTAGAACTCCCGACATGCTTCTTCCCGTCAGTTTTTTTTAAGACCCCCCCGACACGCATTGGCGCCATGGAAACCTGAAATGCTTGCCCGACCCGGAAACCCCGAATCCTTTGCTGTCGGGTTTTGAAAAACCTTCGACATGTATTCGTTCCTTGTTTATCCGACTCCTCCTTCCGCATGGTTTCCACGATTTTGCCCTGGTGTCGGGCTTCTCAACCCTTCCGCCATGCCTGGCTTCCTGCTGTCTCTCGCGCCGTGTTCTTCCCCTCTGTCCTCCCGCGCCGTCCTGTTCTTCCCGCTTCTGCCCCTGTATTGGGTTTAGTGGCCCCTGCAGCGTGCTTCCTTTCGTGTCGGGTTTTTTTACCTACTGTCGGGGAAATATATACAACAGTCCCCTTGCATAAGTACTTGCTGAATCTTTCAGCTGGTGACTTGTTGTCCATGGGGTATTCCCATATTTTCTCCTTTGTTCCGTCTAGTACTCCAATCTCCATAAAGACCAGTGATAGTAGAACATCCCTAAAGCTAATATTCCCTCATGTGTGTGCTTCTTCGACCATTTTCTTTGTAATATAGCCTATAATGTTGTAGGTTGTCCCTTCCGACATCTTCCACTTCACATGTAACCACATAGTGTTTACCTACAACCACCTCTTTTGATCATTTAACTTGGTGACAAGGTATGCTACAGCTTATAAAATTGGATAGTTATTCAATTTATCTATGTCCATTCTGCACGGACCCTTCAGGTATCCCCAACTCTTGTTTAGTCTTTAAAATCACATATTTATCTACAAGGTAACCTTTTATGTCTTCCCTTATGGCCTTTAGACCTGTCATTGATGAGACAAGTGTAGATGAAATTCTAAATCTACGTCCTGTAAAGTAAAAGAAGTCTTTGTATACCCTTCTCATGATCCACTGATACAAGCGATCATACTTCCCAAAAATATGGAATCTCATACAATTGATAGACCCCAATTCTCTTTAAAATATTTTCACCCACATTGTCATAGAATGGCATGTCATCTACTGTGCGTTTGTTTATTCTAACCATGAGCACAGAATCAAGCTCCTTCTTGTTATCTAAAGTCTTGTGATTATATTCACTTACTTTTCTCTTTCTAATAGGTGAATCACACTCTTGGTAGATAATGACGCCTTTTGGGTATTTGATTTTTGAAAAATGGCTTTTCAGGTGCCATCTCTTCTTCCTCAACAACTACCCTTCTTCTTTCCTTTTACCGTTGTTGTAGATTCCTTCTTTGATGCCATTTCTACCTTGGAATTTTTCTCCTCTTCAACTCCGCAGCTCTGCGAATCAAACCCTAGCTAGATTCAATTATGCCTTAGGTGGAAACTTTGTAATCTAACCCTTTTCTGTCTCCCTGCTTTTATCAAACCCTTCACCACTAGGGACACAAGATTCTTATCACACAGATCCAGTTGTCACTCTTGGTTTCACACCCTTCACAACTCAACTCTACCACTCAGCTCTTCGCACTTGGTTCTTCTCTCAAATATTCTTAGTTACAATAGTAAAAATGAATCCGCATCCCATCCTTACATAAATTTTTCAAATTTTGATGCATTTAATACTCCTCACCTACAAAATATATCCTCATTCATTTACCAAATTCATTCATTTTGGGCAGTATATTTTCATGCCCAAATATAACCTTCTAGCGTGCCTTCCTACCCTCTGGTCACAGACTTATCTTCAGCACTCGCTTCGGCACCCTAGTACCTTGTCACTGTACCTTCTCCTAGTAGCTATCATGGCCTCCGCATACCTCATGTTATACTATTCTTTCATCCATCTCCATCCCTAGTCACCTTTGACAAGCACTCCTCTTTTGACTTAAATCACACCCGTAGTAGCTTATCCCTTTCTCCTTTCAAATCCCAAAGTATTTTTTGGGGAAAACTACAACCACCCCACACTAAAAGTATGTGCATTCCTATACGCATAAACATTATTCATAAATTAATTATCTTCATGTGCACAAACATGCTTATTACACAATAAATAACTAAATTGAAAAAACATAGTGATAATGAACGAAATACATTAAGGAAATATGGAATTGAAAATCTAAACTAAATAGTGATACTGCCTTATTACAAACACCAAGAAAACATATTTATAGTAGGGCTTCAACCTACTCTAGTTAAAGTAAATGGGTATCCATGTTCCATCAAGTGCTTCTAACTGGTAAGCACATGATTCAAGTATAGAAGTGATAACATACGGCCCAACCAATGTAATTTGAGCTAGCTTGGATGGGGCAAGAAATTGGAGTCATAAAGAAGTACCATTTTTCCAATCTCAAACTTCTTATCCTTTATGTTTATGTCATGTCATGCCTTTTGCTTGGCCTTTTGCTACTTCTAAATCGATCGTGCTATGGATCAGCACTCATCCAGTTGAATCATGTTTTTGATACATTATTCTAAAGCTTTTTCATCAGCTAGACCTCCAGTGTGCGCAATGTGCAAAGAAGGCAACATAAATTCTATGGGAAGGAAATATTCCACGTAAAACACTAACTAAAACAATGTGACCTTGTTTAATCTCTTGTAAGTTGTTCTATATGCCCAAAGTGTAGCTGACACTTTGTCATCCCAATCCTTTCTTCCAACATCACATATTTTTGTCAAAGTCTGGCCCAAAATTTTTTGAAAGCCTTAGTTGTTCCATTTTCCTGAGGATGGTAAGGTGAAGTTTTATGGTGTGTAACCATAAAATCATCTAATAGGATCCTGATTGTCTCATTCAAAAAGTGTGTACCTCTATCACTCGTCAAGCTTAAAGAACACCCATATTGTGTAATAACATTCTCCCATAGAAAACGTAGATGTTGTAGCTTCTGTACAGTCTTTTGTAGGTGTTGATTCTACCCATTGTGTGAGATACTCTATGTAAGTAATGATATAGTGTGATCCAGTCCTACGCGTGGCTGGAAAAATAGGTCCTACAAAATCAATGACCCATTTCTCAAATGGTTCTACACTAATAATTGGTCTCAAAGGCATCTCATCTCTTTGCCCTGGTTTTCCTAGGTGCTAACAATGATCAAAAAACCATAAAATAATCTTTATAATCTTTCTACAGTGTCTCCCACCATAATCCAACAATTAGGATCTTCTAGGAAATCACATCACCTGCCTAATGGTCTCCTATAATACCACCATGAGCTTCTTCCCATGATATCCTTGTGCTCATGCTCTAATGCACAATGATGTAATAATTCATCCCTACCTATCTTGTAAAGGTCACCACTAATTAACATAAACAATTTTGAGTGTATAGTCAGCTACTTCTTTTCTAATGATTTCATTCCTTCTGGTTCCATACATGTTCATAAAAAGATAATAATGACTTCTAATTATGTGGGCATGCATTGCAACCTATATAACTATGCATTTGGCATTGTTTTCTTCAATTTTTTGTGCATCATCTCCTGAATTGATTCTAGATAAATGGTCTGGTCCAGAATTGCTTTTCCTTGGCTTCACCACAACTATGAAGCCAAACTCTTGAAATATAAGTACCGATCTACATATGCACCCCTGTAAAACATGCTTGTTTACTAAGTACTCCAATGCTATGTGATTTTTATAAAATACAAATGGTGTTGCTAACAAGTACTTTCAAAACTTGTACAATGCATAGATCATTGACAAAGCTTCTCACTCTGTAGCTATATAATTCCTTTTAGTAGGATTCAGCTTCCTACCAACAAAAAAGATTAGATGATCTATAATACCTTTTCCAGGTTGAGATAACACAACGCCAATGGCCATACCAGAAGTGTCCACATATACATGAAATGGTTTATCCCATGAGGGAAAGCACAAAATTGGTGTCGTAGTAAGTTTCTCTTTTAATATATTGAATATGCATTGTTACGATTCTTCCCAATAAAATGTACTTTTCCCCTTTAGAAATTCTTCTAAGGGTGCAAAAATTCTAGCATACCCTTTGATGAATTTTCAGTAATATCTTGTTTGACCTAAAAATCCACGCAATTCAATTTGACTAGAAGGTGCTTCAAGGCTTAAAATGACTACAACCTTCGCTGGATCAACTAGTAAACCTTCCTTGCATATTATATGTCCCAACAGTATCCCAAATAGTTTCAGAAACATGCACATCTTGATGTTGAAAGAGATACTCAATTGTATGCATCATTCAAACATTAAGCGCAGATTGTCACAATGATATTTCACAAGCCCATACACTGTCCAATCATCTAGGTAGGCCTATAAGAAGTTGTGAATAAACTATTTAAATTCTTGAAAAACTATCCACAAGAATATAGCAGGCATGTTTTTCAATCCAAAAGCCATCAAAGTATAGGAAAAAACTACCCCATTTAGTCATAAAGGTTGTCTTTTCTTGATCCTCCAGAGTGATCCTACCCTGATGATACCCAGAAAATCTATCTATAAAAGAATATATTTCCCGCCCTACAACTCCTTCAAGTATTTCCTCAGTGAATGGCATATGGAATGGATATGTGACGCATGCAAAATTCAAATCCTTGTATTCCACACATATCCTAATCCATCCATCTTTCTTGATACTGATCACCATTGGGCTAACCCATTCTAACTCATTAAGGGGCTTGATAATTTCCAGATTTCAACATTGTTATCAATTTCTTCTTTCACCTTTTCATGCAAATTAGGATTCATTCTGTAAGGTCTCTTTCTAATTGGTCATGAACCATCCTTAATTTTGATCTTCATTTCCCTAAGTGATTCATGTATGCCCTTAATTTCATTATATCCTCAGGGAAATAAGTCCTGATAATAACTTAGTAACTCAATGATTTTTTCTACCTCTGAGTCTGACCAATAATCTCTAATTATGGCCTCCTTAGGATCATCCTCCAAACCTATATTCACCTTCTTTGTCTTCATGGGTTCATAGGAGGCACGCGTATCCTTTTCTGCACTATCCAAAACCTCGAGCACCCCTTATGAATGTTCAATATCTAGGTTCTCAACTTCCTCATCATCCATGATGTAGACCATCTTTCCTTTCTATTTCTCAAGGTAAGCGCATTCAAGTAGTTTGGAGTCCATTTCTTCTTCCTTTTCAAAACATGCTCTGAAATCTGTCTCACTAAATAATTCCTGAATATGCTCTTCTTATTTTGCACTATCTCCCATAGTTAAGTTCTTGACAAATTTTAATGCCTCTACCACAAGAGGTTTATTCCAGAAGTAATCAAATGTTTGGATCATACCTGTAGTCAAATGTTTCTAGTTCCCAATTTCTTTATGTAGTTCTGCATATACATACCAAGTGCGCGTGCATCCTTATAGTGTGGAATATAATCTATGCACCCATAGTGGGTGGTAATGCTTCTTGTCCTACTGTCTAGATTCTATCACACTTATGAATGTGATGCTGAATAAGATGATCACCATGATAAGTGTAGGTTGGTGTAGGTGCATTGTTACTTATAAACCTAGTAGACAAAGCTATTCCAATCTCTTCCTAGTGTATAAGGTTATCTCTATAGATAACCCACCAGCGCACTGCTCTCATCACACAATGTATATACTAATATATCCCTCCTTGTAATTTGGTCTACCCATTGTGTTTCCATGGCCTTTAGAAAGGCAGGAAGATATTTTGTCCCTGTATACCAAGTTACTGTGTTTCCTATTCTTCGAACCGAACAAAGTCCATTCTTGCGTGTAACCATGCTTTTCACCTTGCATCCTACTAAATTCACATATACCATGAGCCCAATTTTCTCAAGAAATACTTGTAGTATCACTAATAGAATGAGAATCCTTCCACTGTAGGATGCGTTCTTTTGATGGCTCATTGACCTCTGGGTCCTGAATAACACGTACATAAACTTTGTTTAAATACTCCTCACTTAGAGGCTCAACATATGGCATAGATTTTCTATCTTTCAATGGTATCATAACGCTTTCCTCCTTCTTTTCAAAGCTAACATACCCCTTATTGAATCTCAATTCAGCGTTATTTGTATAACACCAAGGGCATCCAAGAAAGGCTAGAAAATTTTCTGCTTTTACAAGTGCTAATACCTCAAAATCCCCAGTGAACTTGGCCCCTTGTATAGTGATAGATGCATCTTTTAAAACTCCTATGGGCATGGCCTTAGTCCAGTTTTCCATAAATAACACATTAGATGATGGCTAAAATGGAGGTCTCCCCATTTGTACCCAAATGTCTAATGTCAGTACATTTACTTCTGCACCCTGTATCAATCAATATGTTGGTCAAAAGCCACCCATCCAAAACAACATTCAGAGTAATTTCTTTTTCATAGTCAATGCTATCAGGGGGAAGATTTGCATGTAGAATCTTCCATCTGGTCTCAAGACTTGCGCATGGAGTGTTCCCTTTTAACTAATTTCCTAATATTGGAATAATGTTCTCTTGGTGCAACATCTTCAATACCTCCCGTAGATCATCAATATCAATTTCGATTGTCTCCGATTCTTTCTTCTGATCCTTTAGGTATTGTATCTCACCTTGAAGATTTTGTAGCACTTCCATGGTATCACTAGTAAACTTCCTTCTGATGGGCAGGATCTGAGTACCTCACATGCAAAACCTCCTCCTTCGGTAATCATAAACTTCTCTTGTAATACCTCTCTCACATGTGCTACTTCAGCGTGTGTAGTAATCTTTAGTGTCAATGCATCGGGTCCTTCTATTATCTTGAGTATCCACTAATCTTCTACCATGCGCTAGATTCTAACCATCACAGTGCCTTTTTTTCTTGCTTATGTTGCTTACTCAAATGCTCATATAAGTCTGGGAACTCTTCATAGCTATGGTTCTTCCTGCAGAAAGAACATGCATTATCATGAGGACATTCACACCTATAGTGATCAGGAGACCCACTCATATAACATGTTCCATGAGGGATATCTCCTCTTCCTCCACCATGGCCTTGTCAACCATATCCACCACAATATCCACGCCCCCTTCCATGACCTCCTTCAAAATTCCCCTCATTCCTATCATAACACGTTTTATTATGATCCTGATCCTGGTGCTCATTCTTACTCTTAGAATTATTTTTTATACTTGTCTGTCATACTCTAATGTCTATAGCATCCTAGATATGACCAATCAACTGACAATCTTCAGTATCATGGGTTGTGGACCTGTAAATCTTACAAAAGTAAGATACATTCTTCCTTATCCCACGCTATAACAAGGGATAGTGACTAACATCATGATTCAAATGACAAATCTCACAGTCCAACAGTAGTGATCGTATAGATCTACAAGGAAAACTATCCTTCGTATGACCTTCCACTTCACAATCTTTACACCAAATTCCTGATTGTGTTTCATGGGCTGAATTTACTGATAACTTCTCTAAATGCTTTGCCATAGCCACAATGTATGCCTCTAGAAATGGACTAATGCAAGTTTCAATACTCCTAACTGCATCAACATGCAAAGCCACTTCCAGTACTTTACACAGATCAGTGTATGTCTTATGTGATAACACCCTTCTAAAATGTGTAATCGATCCTCCAATAAAGCATTGTGCATGCTGACTAGCATGAATATCATAAAGACAACTTACATAGAAGTGTGTTAAAATGAGCATCATACTCACAGTACACTCTCACTAGTTCCTTTTTTGATATCCTTGAGCGCACTTATACTCTTCTACTCGAACTCAAGGATATGGAACGCTTTTAAGAAAGCATCTTTCAGTGCTGCATAATCCATGCAAGTTTGATCAAGGTCAAACTTCCTATACCCAGTTGTGCATGTTCCCCCTGTAATGTAGTAGCAAATTGACTTGCCTTAGCACATCACTTAGCCTAAACTGAGCACTCACCCCAAAGCATGCAAAGGTACCAGGTCTCTCGTTAGGGTTGTTATAACAAGATGTTAACATGATGAAGGAAGAAACATATATATTCATAACTAATCCATCATTCTATAATGCATGCTATCCTCGGATATATGAAAGAACAAGCTTAAACAATAATCATGTTTTAGCCATTAACATGCACTTCTCAATTACATAAAATAAAACTTAGATTCAGCCAATATCTTCCATCTATTAGTAAAATACAGAAGCTCCTTACAATATTGTCAATCTATACAAATGCATGTATGGATCTAATACACAAATTCATATATCTAGAATCATACATACACCATTATCTATGATACATATATGTCTACTATGCCACTAACATCATACATATAGGGTGGGGACTTTCCCTTCACTGCTTAACTAATCCCGAAAATAGGTCACATGCTATTAATAACCACACACCGTTTACAATCATAGATATACATGCAAGTGTGCTATCTATAGTCCTCTTGTAGTTAACTGAAGTGTTAATTCTATTCTTAGCTTGTCTCCATGCATAGATGATTTGAACTACTCCTCCAAATATAGAAAATGCATGGTGCGCATGTCTCTGCATCTCTTATGTGGTCCGCACGCCATCTTCTAAAAATAGATCCTCATGCTCAAAATTGGATAAGTCCTAAAATCTAAACTTGCCTTCCACGCACAGGTCCTTCTTGTCCTTACATGCCCTTGGTTCTAGGCCTTCTATCCTGTCCAGACTCCTCATGTGATTTTAGACAAGTATTATTTGATCAACAACAACATTTTCATCTTCATATATGATTGAAAAAAAATTGCCATGTGGTGGTTCCTTACGCAACCACATGGCCTGCCACCATTTTTCCCATTGACTCAGGTGAAATAAATTTTACCTCATTGAGTTGTGAATCAAGGAATGCATCAATCCATATTAAACTAGTTGAACATAGAGTTCACAGGATAGGTATACATAGCTTGATTGAGCCAAATATAGAGCTAAGAGAAAGTTATAGCAAGTGCATTGACCAAGTATCTCAATGAGCTATGTGGCGAGTTATTCAAACTATACCGTCGAAAAAAATCTTGAGGATTTGGCACAAAGCCATGTGATAAGAGGTTGGGGGATAATCCTTATCAAGGCTTATCTTATCCCCACTCCCACCATATGTGGGATTATACACACAACATGGCCCATAGAAAAAGGAAGGACTCGACACCAACGGGCTCAAACATGTGACTCAGCAGAAGCCATAGGGATGTGGCATGATGGATGACAAGGTAAAATGGATGTGTGGATGGGTCGAGGGTCTTCACATAGTGGCAGCATAGATCTCAATCAAGCCTCTCAATGGGAAAAAAAAATAGTGAGGTCGACGGGATTTGAACTGCACCCACCTTTCTCCAAACTCGGTGCCTTATCCAACCTCTCAGCTGAGCTAGCTATGTTTGGAAACAAAGAGATACGGGGTATAAACATATATTTTAGTCTCTTTAGCATTATATAAAGGGGCCTTACCCCTCTCTTAAATACACAACACTCACAAGCTCAATCTAAGAGCTCGAGGAGACATCTCAAGGGCCAAGGGATATTTTATTAATTAAGCCTATTTTAGGCATTTGTAAAAGAGAGTAAATTAGTATTTTTTAAGGCTAAATTATGAGTGTAAGACCTTTTATTTTTAATAGGAAAAATTGTTATTTGGAGTTATTTTAAACTACCCAATAGGCCCAAAGCACCACATAACTTACAGGTACGCTAGGAAGGAGGATGTTGGATTTCGAATAATCATCAGTGTTCTTCGAAGAATTAGGTATTATTAGGCAAGTTGAAGTTCCATTAGGTTTAATTATAGGAAACTTTATTTAACTTACAAGTTTTAAACTAGTGGAACGGTTCTAAAAGAACCGAGAGACGTAGGCTATTGTTGAAATCCATAATAATTTCGTGTGTAAAGTGTTTTCATTCTTGTATTGTTTTGAGTTGATTGATCTAAAAGGGGTAATTTTATCATAAAAATTTAATGAGCCTATAGGGGTCTGAAGTTGGTTAAAATTTTGACCTGAATTTTTAGATCAAGTTGGTATCAGAGCTGGTTCTGCATGGTGTTATTGAGTACCATATATGGATATGTACTTGTTCTTTCAGTTACTGGTGATACTTTCCTTGTTCGGCATGATGGTTTGGGTGATGGTAACTCGTCAGCAGGAACAAAACCCCCTTATCATAGAGATACAAACACATCAAGCCAATTTTTGAGAGCATTAACATAACAACATAAACATCTTGTAGAGCTTCAGAGAAGCAAAGATGCTTCACCTAGAGAGGTAGCTAAAGTAAGTCATCTTCTAAAACTACACCTTGAAATTCCACCATCATCAGACCTAGTTAAGTGTAACCATTGTGGCCAGGGACATGATAGTAAATGCTTCTGGAATTTGTACCTAGAAATGAGGCCTTCTTAGATGATAAATAAGTGAAAGGAAGTTACAAAATCCAGTTCCAGTAAACCAGCTCAGTCACTGGGATGGAGAGCATTGGTGTATCCCTAGGACATCATATTGTAACACATGAGTTCCTCAAGATAGTGGATTTTGGTAGTTTGTCAAGGAAAATTAGTCAAAGTTATCTTTGATTCGAATATAGGAGTAGGATACATGAATGTAGATGTGATGTACAAATTGGGACTACCTACTACACCACTTCATCATACTGAGATAGTTGGTAGAAAGGATGATACACTACATGGGTTTGCTACTAGCTTTTACACTTTAAGATTTATATTTGGAAGATGATTTTCCAACACTGTCACACTTGACATCGTCCCTTTGGAAATGGACGAAGTGGCATTAGGGAATTTCTACATTATAGCTCAGCAAGGCTATATGATGAATGATAGGAGTAGAGTGTAACTTCTTATTAAGCATAGATGGATTGTGGAGTTTGAGTCAGGATGTGTTATTTTTCCTGTACATGGTGACAATAGTGAGACTTTAGGCTCATATGTATGAGGGGATAATCCAGATCATAATGTGGAGTCAGAATCATATGTGTCAGGGGATCATCCAGAACCTAACACAAAGATCAATTATATTCCAGCAGATCATCCAGATCCATATGTAGATGAGAGATCACTTCATGATACACATGGCACCTATTGAGGTAGCCTAGGCCGACACTGAGGATTCTATAGCTGGTAAGAGACCTAAGGTCTAATAAAAGTTGACATTTTGTTCAACTATTGTAT
This sequence comes from Taxus chinensis, assembly GCA_019776745.2. Taxonomy (NCBI): domain Eukaryota; kingdom Viridiplantae; phylum Streptophyta; class Pinopsida; order Cupressales; family Taxaceae; genus Taxus; species Taxus chinensis. Next base: position 571,151,888 of record CM034147.1, on the reverse strand, counting down.
AAGGCTTTTGAGCATTATTTATTGCTCTTATTGTAAAACCAACAAACTATTGTGCTAGGTAGAATGTACTAATAATACTCCCTTTGTGGGAAATTTTTATGTACATCTAACCAGTCAGGGCACATTAGCAAAAAACCCAAATTTTGTGCAATTTTTTTAATCTCTGATACTTGCATTTGTAAGACCCCTAGAGGGAAATTATTTTGGTGATTTTACTAACACCATGTTATGCCATATAATTTTGTCCTTGTTGAGTTATTTTTCTATAAGGGAGGAGATAAAAAAAATTATTCTCATTGAAGTGTGAGGTCAATCGACATTGCAATGTAGTGGAAAAGACAAAGTACATAAGCTACTAAATAGGAGAAATATTCGTGAAAGGTTCGTCATATGAAATTATTTTCCTTATCAATTTTCTATGTAATATTATTGTGAAAAGAATAAAAAATGGATCATTTTTACAACTAATTTTGCATGATGTATTATAAAATGTTTTCCTTACTTTTTTGGAAGTTATATAAAGACCCTTTTATGGGCACATATCTCCTAATCAACCTTTGAGTGTATATAGTTAGATAGTCATATATATAAACTTGGAGATTCATCAGTTGTTTATATAGTTGATCTCACAGGTGTCAAGGCATTATGACCATACAATAGAATTGTACTTGTTTAAGATCATCATTGAGGCTTATACCATGTAAAGATGGAAGCCATGTAGTGGGAAAAATCACCATCAGACACTTCTCAATACCGTGTAGAGGTTGAGGCCATGCAGTGAGGTAAAGGAAAGTGTCTTCTTTAGTGGCACCAAATTTTGTTCTGTATAGATGCATAGTCAATGGATAAGGATGAAAAAACCAACAGGTGTCATTAGCATGTCCCCAGGATAGCAGTATACTGCATATATCTCTTCTTAGCAATGTGATTTTGGATTCAAAAGATTTTTTGGACAAAAAGGATTTCCTATTTGGGAGGTATGATCTGGAGGACAATACATAGGAGATTTTTCCCTAAATCTCCCAGGATCACTATAGTACAAAAGATTACTCTGAGAACTTTCTGGCGACTATTTGAATATTAAAAACATATTTCATACGCACATCCAATGGCTGGTAAAAATTATAATCAACCCTAGACATGGCTTAGTGAACTGATGATTCATGAAGAAATTGTAAATATGATCATGTGAAGGTGATATTTTAAGGTTTATACCTCTATTATTCATCATTCGATGATGTATTCATGTTCATAAATGATAGACAAAAAAAATTAGCACATGGTGGGTCCTCAAGCCACCATGTGGCCTGCCATCATTTTTCCCATCAACTCAAGTGAGTTATATTTTACCTCATCAAGTTGTGAATCGATATATCCACCGAGTTATATTGCATGAGTTAAAAATTGTAGCCATTTCTTCATATACCTTCTTTCTACCCCAAGTGTGCCGCCCTATCACCTAGTGTGTGTTGGGTGCTCACCCAAGCCATGTGTGGGTGCCTAGTGGCTCATTTATGTGAGCTTCATGAAAATGATCTTCCATTTGTGGATAATGAGATACACGAATGAAAATATATACATTCACTCAAAAATAGAAGATACAGACAACAGATCCGTGCATAGATGCATCATAAATGGAAATGAACATTGTAAATAAGCATAATGAAACTAGATCTTACCTAGAATAATATCAAGAACACAAGGGTTTGCATTTAAGAACATGAATAACTAGAATCACAAACATATATTGGTTCAAAAATATTTATAGTGGCCTCACTACATCATCTCCAAATATACCAAAAATGTATCGAACATGCCCATGACAAAAGTTTCCATGAACGAACTTTCTAGGTAGGCTACCTTGTCCTAAAGAAAAATCAACATGTAACAAAAGAGGAGAAAAGTAAACAGGGTAATTTTTCTCCTAATTGGTTTGGATCCTATATTGTTACTCATACCTATGGATCAGGTGCTTATCATTTGTCTTCACTCAAAGGTAAACTTGAACCTATCCCCTCAATGCCTTTCATCTTCGATGATTCTATTATTGAATAAAGTACTATATCACATTTTTTCTAGTTAAAACGTTCACCCCTTCAACACCATTCACCTTCCATTTTACCTATTTTAAGGATCAACAACTAAACAAGAATCATGTGATTAGCCATCTCTTTTTAGCCTTATCTTCAATATGAGTACCATGGATTTACTCATGGCATGATTCTCATGGATAATTTTTTTCTTTTTTAATATGGAATCCCATGGTCATTCATCACTTAAACCCTCTTTTTCATAGTTAACCTCTGCGTGCTATAGTTTTGTCTTCAACACAAGAGCCTATCGTTCTCTATAGTCTTGTCCATGACCTAAAAGTCAAAAAGATAAAAAAATTCAAATGTAAAATGGGATTCAAATCCTTGAGTCAAACTTCCAGAAAAAAATATGACTACCTCAAAAATGATAGATACTCTTTCTATCTTGCTACTATAAATCAACTGCTCCCTCGAAGGACAACTATACAAAGTTATCCATATTGTACATAGTCTATCATTAAAAGAAGACTATTCTTTCAAAAAATAAAATATATATTCTAAAGCTTCCCACATCAATCAACTTCATGAATACCTCTATGATATAATCTACTCATCTCATATAGACATCCCACATCGACCAGTCTATAAAAACGAAATAAAAAAGAAAAAGATAAATTTTTCATCATAGACTTGCCTATTTTGATCTTGGGTATCTTGCCAAATAGGAAAGATGTTTGACACCAGGTTATGCTAAAAAAAAATTGTTTTCACCTCATCATATTTTCACCCTAATTTCCTTCCCTCTCAAGAGATGAACCACAAAAGTGACATTTCATGATCATGTGACTATTTTCACCCTTAGAATAGTCAATCAAGCAACAACTTTAGGGTCTTACATTCATAATCCAATATTTGGTATGATAGACTCATTAGGGTTTTTATCAATTAGGTTGCTCTTTTTTCCACCTCTTACCATACACCTTCTTCATTACTTGTTGATTCTCCTATACAAAACTAGACCATTGCCACTTATGTTTTAAAGACTTCCTCTTTCACCTAGACTCAACCATGCCTAAAATGACCTAAACTCAACCATGCCTAAATGACCTAGAATCAGTCATGCATAAAACCTACCAACCCATTCCTCTATTTTATCATATCCTTCCCTAGCTTAGGGGAAAACTACATCGGCTTAAGGTTCATTTTCACCGGGGCTATGTAGGCAACACTCCGAGGGCACGGGGCCCTTTGAGGCTAGCTCGAACACTCTTTACCCTAATCCATTTCCCCCTTTTTTCTATTCATAGACTACCTTAATTTTCCATTTTACACAAAAATGGGAAATTAAACACTCAAAAAACATGCCTACCTACCATTTTATCACATCATCAAAACATATAATGAATCATTTCACATTTCCATAAGATCAAATATTTGAAAATTTACACCATAACATACATATACATAAACATTTATTTTCCATACTACTAATAACTTACAAATTAAATCAAACCCAAAAACATGACCAAACCATACCTATACTTGACTCTGTCATGCTTACATGACGTTGACTACCTAACTCACCTAAACTCCACCATGCCTCACTCACCGAGAATCCACCATGCCTAACTCACCTAGACTTCACCATGCCTAACTCACCTTGACTCCATCATGCCTACATGACCTCGACTCAATCATGTCTAATTCATCTAGTTTCCATCAATCCAAAATAACAGTGGAAATTAAAACCAATTACATAATTAATACATAAACATCATTAACTATATATAAATGAGAAATTCTATGTATTAATACATATATACATAGATACAAATAAATTCAAGTATCTCAAATCACTCAGATAGAGCCTCACTATCTTCGGCATGCAGGCTGGTATAAAAACTCAAAATCTCAAAGATCTCATATATAGTCTCATTATCTTTGGCACACACACCGGTATAAATAAAAAAAACCATAACATTGATCATCTCTAGTGGCTAAACATCACCCCACCTGATATTGTTTGGGCCAGTCTCACCTGTCTCCTGCTCTCGACCTATTTTCCACCCTACTAGCATCTCTCCACCCTCTATGGGTCTTAGACTAATCTCCCCCTATCCCTCACCTAGGCCTGGCCTTCATGAACTAGTAGCCTCACCCTTACCTTATCTCTCGGATCCTTGGACCCCTATGCTCTCAAAGTTATGAGTGTGGGATCTAGTCCTCTCACTCGCTTCTTGCTAGGATCTATACTCATCATATGAAGGAACATCTATACCAGAATTTGTCAGGTGATCCTGATAATAACGAGCATTGTTCAAGGCATCCCTAAACCTCACCATCATCACTATCTGAGATGGGGCCATAGGTATCATTGCAACATATGATATCTATCTAGCTAATACTAGCCTCGACCCCTGCCGTGATGCATGTCCTTCTTCCTGTGTAGGTGCCTATAATATGGTACCTTGTCCCTGGGCCTGTGGAGTTACCTGACCTTATGTTACAACTTGGGCCTATAAGGCCACAACCTATGCCTGTGTAGTAGCTAGTTGGCCCTAAAAACTTGATACATGCTCCTGTAAGGTAGCTACATGTCCCCCATATCCATCTCCACCCTACGCAAGCACCAGTCCATGTGCTACCTGGGGTTGTAGGGTCGCCACTTGAGCTTGTAAAATGTCAACCTGTTCCTCTGACCCTATGAGATGACCCTTTAAAACTATAATTTGTGCCCGAAGGGTAGCCACCTGAACATGTAAGGTACCCCTCTACACTATGATGGTAAATAAGTCTTGTTTTTTTAGCCTTAGTGGCATTTCCAATAGCTATGTCACCCACCACTATCTATACCCATCCATGACTCCGCTGTCATCAATCCTCCTATCTACCATCTGCTCATCCTTCCTTGTCAACATATTTTGATTTAGTGGAGACATGGGTCTCTCTACGTCATCTCTTTGATACTGTGGGAAGGGTGGAGGCACATCTTGTGGTAGCCCGAACTGTCGTCTAACCCTATTTATAAGTATCATCTCATGTTCACTGATACGGTGACCCTATATCCACCTTAGTAGTTGAAGCTCCTCTAAATCCTCATTCATGCTTCTCTAAGATGGAAAATCAACATAAGGCCTCTCAATAATATCAGTGGCTGAAATGCACTCCAACCACTTCTTGTAATATGACACATCATATGTGTCCTTAGCAGTGTAGTAAAAAAGTATAGCACATCCCAAATCGCCACAATCTTCCATAAGCCCACAACTCCCTATATAGTTGAACTAGGAAATTTGGTGCCCAAGAGAAGTGTATTCACTCCTCAATCATATCCTGGAGTACTCCCATAAGTGTTCATGGGAATATCCCACCCTCTGAATCAGATAGGGAAAAATAACCTACCACCTCCATCATCAATACAGACAACCTCGTCTCCTGTGGGCAGGCTACATGCATGTCTCCATAAGTGAGACTTGCACTGGAATACCTCATCTCACCCATCAACTCACTAAAAAAATCCACTATCGGCTCAACCAATGCCTCAGAAGTAATAGAATGAACTAGCTCCCTAACAATCAATAGCCATATGATCTTGTATACGTCATCCAAGGTGACATTCATCTCATTCGTTGGTAGATGAAAAGTGTTGGTCACTGAATCCCATCTATCAATGAGTGCAACCATCAAACTATGATATCATAATATAAAACTATAGCATTATACCTCGATAAGTCCAACCTCGGTCATATGTGATCACTCCTTTATGGTCACATTGGGCCGCATCTATACCAATAAGGATGGTACTTTGTCCTGCATCCTAAGATGATCTCTAGCCTACATCCACCAAACACAATCATGTAAATACTTGACTACCTCAAATCATGTATTACCCACCAAACCATACCCAATCACATCAATCATGCTTACCCTCTTTACTTATTTCACTAATAAGCCTACTAACCCTTATCAATATTACCCATTCTCTTGGTTTAGTTCACCTAATTACCTATTTTGCATCACCAACATCATATTTATCCCATTTTATACCTACATTCATCTTCACCTACCCTTTCTTCACATATTTTCCTTTCCTACTTATCCTTTCTTACCCCTATTTACTCTCCACCTTAACTATCACCAGTCGCCTTGACCATCACCAGTTTTTCTTGACCATTGTCGATTTCGTTTAACCGGTGTTGGTCACCTAAGACCTAACTGATGTCAACCAAATTTGACCAACGTTGACCAAACCTTGACTGAATTCAGTCTCTGTTACATAAACCAAAAACTGAAACCCGTCCCCTCATTATTAAAAATTCACAAAACAACCTAAAACTCTAGTCCCACCCACCTAAGCTTTCCTTAGTCTCATTCCCTAACCCTATTTACCCTATGTATTGTTAATGTTCTAATCTACTTTGAGAATCAAATGTCAAAAGTGGACAGATTTTTTTTTGAGAAAATCCTTTGTAAATGGAATATTTTCCAAGACATGAAATCCAAATTTTGGAATTTCGATTTTAGAGATTTTCCTCTTTCAAGAGTTTAATGACACAAGTTTTTGAAATTGAGTTTTTAAATTTCTGAAGTCTGAAAGCCCAAAAGTATGAAATTTTATACTTTCAAGCTTTTGGGGTTCAAAGTTTTTACTATGTAATTGGTAATTTTTTAACCCAGAGTTCCAAAGTCCAAAACCCCAAAATTATGAAATTTCAGATTTTTGGGATTTCAAGCTTTTGGGTTTCAGAACTTTTGGCCACATTTTTGGTTAAATCCCTTTCAGACTTCCGAAGTCTGAAAGTCTGAATTTTTTAGACTTTCAAGCTTTCAGGTTTTGGAAATTTTCATTTCCAATTCACATTTTTCATCTCTGAATCTTTGAAGTCTGAAACCCTAAAATTCTGAAATTTCAAAATTTCAGGCTTTCAGGTTTTAGACTTTCAGAGTCCTTCGTGCATTTAATTTTTCACTAACCCCCATGCGGAATAAATTTTTTCCATTCATATCAGGTTTTCTATTTAAAATCATTTTTTACTTTTCATTTATACCTGACACATTTTCTTTGACATTTTGTTTTTTTGTACCTGTCAATGTCATTTTCATGGTATTTTAACTTGGTTATTTTCATTTTGTTTGTTTTCTTTTTTTTCCTCTTCTGTGTACTTCTCAGAATGACCAAATCATTTCCCACCATGTTTCTATGATTTGAGTTTCCATAGGAATTCAAATTTTTCAAGGGTGCTCCTCAAGTTTTCCATTTTTCCCTCTCATTACTTTTTAGGATTTGGAGATTAGCATTGTTTGGTAATTTCCTTCTCAGATTTCAAGGACTTGGTGGTATGTCTCTATTTTGGAGCTCTTGATTTCAGAGAAATTTTTCAGACCTTTCATTTCAGAAAACTTTTTTGGAACTTTCACTTTGGAAAACTTTTTCAGAACTTCCACTTCAGAGAACTTTTTTAGAGGTCACCATTTCGAAAAAAAAATTCGGAACTTTCACTTTAGAAAACTTTTTCTCAACTTTCATTTTGGATTTTTTTTTAGAACTTTCACTTCAGAGAAATTTTTTGGAACTTCAGATTTTTCTCTTCGGGACTCTTCAGTTTGGGTTTTCGGAACCTGGTTTTTTACGGGAGTTCGGGACCTATCTTTCATAATATTGCACTTCGAATTTTAGATTTCTCTTTTTTCAAGATTTTTCAACTTCAGCTTTCATTCCGGCATATAGAGATTGATGTATAATCTCACATCAAAGGGAAAAGAAAAGATGAAGTATTTATTTCTTGGATTTTCTCCTCACTCCTTCCTATCTTTCGACTTAGGGAATATAGGGGACATCGACCTAGGGAAGATTGTTTTTCTAGTTTTCTGGGAAAGAGTAAAGGCTCCAAATAAGAAATCATGGATGCAATAAATCTACGAAAGTGGGATTTCCATTGCTTCTACTTTTCCCACATCCATATATTGTATAGAACAAATTTTATCTGTGACAACCCACTTTGACAAAGAATCCATGTCATTTAAAGATGATGATGATAAGGTGGTAATCCATTTGGACCCAGAATTCTTTGAAGATCTGCTCAAACTTCCTGACGTTGAATATTATGCCACAATTTCGTAAGAGTCAACAGTGGAACATTGGGATAAGGAAGAGGAAGTATTCACAAAAATCATGATGAAAATTTATCTGGCCAAGAGCTTCATCAAATTACCCGAAACCATGCATCGATCAGATTTTATTCAGGAGGTCAGTTACCTTATTATGCTACTAAGCAGAGTTTCAGGTCCCCCTTCTATAAAGGAATTCTAGGAATGGATGTTCTTGAAGATCACTACCATCAAGAATAATAAGGAGTTTATCTGATGTGGGGAGTATATCAGTAGCTTCATTTTATATCAATTGAGCAAGGTGCTTTCCATAAAGAATTTCTATATGATATCCTTCTTGGTTTATGCCTCCACTGCTATGGAATATTTCTCTTGGTTGAATACTAAAGGTATTTGAAATATCTCCAAAATATATGATTTCTATCCTTGGATCACACTGAGTGAAGGGAGCAGGATTTTTCATAGGGTCAATGATGCCTTATTTGTAGTTATCCTCTACCATTTTGATAAGTAGTTATACAACCGAAGGATTTGTGATGAAGCCTTTAAAGATGTGCGTGAGTGGGTAGCAATCTATTTACAGTTCCCTGCATTCAGTTACATTTGAGTTCTAAGTTTCATAGGTGCCCCCAAAAAATTTCCAAGGTGCCCCACTGATAAATGGGTTCTACTAGAGTTGGTCTGACAATTGTTGGATTATCATCGAATTCAAAACAAGCGCCACAAATCAAGAATGCATTTCACTATTTTAATTGGCAGATACACCTGCCCAAATATTCATAAGGCCAAATATGTGGATGTAGAATTGGCCAAAGTGACTTTGCTAACCTTTCATCCACTAACTAATTTCTATTGTTGGGGTAAATTTGGTGAAACAGGTCGGTCCAGTGCTAGCATGCCCCAATTGGAGGATATCTGGATTCATTTTCGGGATGAATACATCATGCGATAAAGGGATTATGAGAGGTTCACCTTTGATGAGGTTCAACACTTTGGTTTGGCCGATGTCCCAAAGGATGCGCAAGGTAATGATGAGGTTTTTGATGTGGCATACAAAAATTATAATATTACCAATCAACCATTGCCATGGATTGATTGGTATGTAGAGGAAAGTTGCAATACAAAGGAGAGGGTGGGGCCCATTCTACAGAGAACTTACCGTTGGTTTTTTACCTTGGGAATTTCACCCAAGGGAGAAGAACAACCTATAAATATAGAGGCACCACCAACAATAAGTCAATCAACACTCACAAAGGGGAAAAGGTTGATTGGTGGCGCATCTCTCTCCAAGGATTCAATTTCATTGACTCCCTTAGTATCTCACAAGATCCATCACATCTTCTTCCTCCTCCATTGTCACTTCCAATATCAGTTCCTTCCACTTCCATAATCATTTCTTCTTTCCCATTTCCTTCTATGGCCCAAGTTTTCTCATCCCTTCCAGTTCTCTATGCTGGAGAAAACTATCAAGTCACCCATTTCTTCTAAACTTCCCTTAACACTTCCATTTCCCTTTACCTCATTCCCAAACATAATTTTATTAACTCCTATGGTTGTCCTTACATCTACCCCTTCCATCATGGCCACTTCTACACAAATGTCAACTAATGTTTCTAGTGCTCTTTTCATAACTAATGTTTTAGGTATCGGATCTACTGTTTGTTATCTCATTTTAGTGATTTCAGCTAAAAGTGAGATAACCATAGGAAAATTTTGGGAAAATCTCTTAAAATTCCCTTTGAAAGAGATTTTCCGGTTTTCAGGTTTCATTGCATGAAAACATGTTCCTTGCATGTTACATGTCTCATGTTTTTTGAAACCTGAAACCTATAGTGCCCCTCCTATCTCCTCATTGGTGTGGTAGAAAAATCCATCCTCATGCAACATTCATTTTATTCCACCTTTTCAAGAAACGTTTTCCAACAAAAAAAAATTCTCATTTCAATGCATTGACAGCTTATGCCAAGGTGGAAGAATTGGATAGGGTGAGGGTGGATATCTATGCATAAATTAGGGTAGTTTTGGGATCCAAACACCTTTTTCTTTGACTATGTGCCCTATTTTGTGTAAAATGCGAGCCTCAGGTCAGTTTTTGAGCAGTGTATCTAGCAAATAAGAAAGCCATGACTCATTTTTCCTAGTTGTATTCAGATGTGATGTGACTGAGTAATGGCTCGCTCATTGTGGATAAGGAATTAGAACTATTTGTACTAGTATCAAATCTGAGAATGGGCCTACTTTATTATTAATATTAACACCAGACATCCCCTTAAATCATTTGGAATCATTTGACTAAAGGAAACGAACAGGTGACAAAACATGATCAACCCCATGTGCTAGCATAATCTCATACCGTGATAAATGGATCTCTAACAAGCCATCCTAATTTCCTATCTCATTCTCAATTAAATCATCCCTACAGGTGGAGATAAATAATCCTAAGCAGAGAGATAAGTCTGTATCCATACAATTTCCTCCTTTTAATATTTACATATTGACTAATTTGGATATGTATACGTACTTGAAAGTGATTTCAAACGCCTCTGGGATGAAAGGAAGATTATTAAATATATTTGTAAAAGGAAAATTAAAAGAATAAAAAAATAAATATATGTCATAGACCAAATAAGAAATTGTAGGGAAAATGCATAAGCTTGTTCAGTCACTTAATTCAATAAAAAAAATACATATATAATTTAATATAAAATAAAGTAAAACAAAATGGAGGCAGGGTGAAAAAAGCTCAAAAACATTCAGTTAGGGTTTGTCTTATGCTTTTGGGAGTGGGCGAGTTTGGGGGCGGTGGGAGAAGCAAAACCAGGGATACTTTCTTTTTTTTCATGTTCCCTCTTTGCATGAGCCAAGGATAAAAGTGCATTAGAGTATTTTTGTCCAATGAAGAACCGAAGGAGGGGTTTTGTAAGTTGTGGCAGCTTGAAATGCATAGGGTAGGGACGTTTCTGTTGGAAAATTCCTAAAGGAAACGTGGTTTATTCTCATGCAATGGTCGTAACTTTTCCCAGACCCATTTTCTTAGGTTTTTTTTTTTAGTTTTTTTAAAGAAATGCCTCACCATATGTCATCTCATGGAGTGCCATGGTTTCTGTGACCTATGCTAGCATCCTCCTAGCCTGTGTCAAAAACAAAGAACCCCTAGACCTATGTGGACTTCTATCAAAGCATAATGGAGAGAGAAATTTTGTCAGATGTTGTAGTTGCAACTGCCCTGGTAGACATGTATGCAAAATACAGAAGAATAGACAAAGCATGTTTATTGTTTGATAGAATACACCAAAAAAATGTGTTCTCCTAGACTGCAATGATAGTAGGATATACACAAAATGGATTTGTTGAGAGTGCGCATGAACTATTTGATAGAATGCCTCAAAGAAATTTGGTCTCATGGAGTGCCATGATTGCAAGATATGCTCCAAATGGATTTGTTGAAAAGGCATGTGAAATGTTTGATAGAATGCCTCAAAGAAATTTTTTCTCATGGAATGCCATGACTGTAGGATATGCACATAATGGATTTGTTTAAAAGGCTTTAGAAATGTTCAAGCAACTACACTCACAGGCGTAGAGCCTCCTGCCTGTTGTCAACATTTTCTCATCCTATGTACAAGAATGGAGCTTTGTGCAGGCCCTAGAAAACTATCAGAACATAATAGGAAAATTATTGTGTTGGAAAAACTTCAAGTGATCGGGAATTTTGTGTGATGTTGTGGAGATTAGATCGAGGCTCGTGAACTATTTTACAAGTTCCCAAGTGAGATGTTGAACTGAAGCCTACGGGTTTGATTGACTCCATTCCTCCTAGGCATGGTTCACCTCCCCTCAACTCTCATAACTCTCATATTTTATTTTTTCGTTTGCAACTTAATATAATTTTAAAATATTAGGATTATAATACAGTTATTTATTTATTTCAACTCATTGTAAAATAATGAAATGTCATGTCGTAACTCACGAAGTCAAAATAAATCGTTGCATTAAAACATGGAATTCCACCCTCATTCTAAGGTGATTTAGAAAAATTCCTACCCAACTAGATCAGTATAATATTTATTTATCGATAAGATGAGGTTGACTTCCCAGTAATAATGTTGACCTTCTCCCTATTTAAATAGTTAATTTTTTGCATTTTTCGAAGACTCATTAAGTACCCTTTGTAACTCTAAAAATGAGATGTTAAGCTTCATTCATGTATCTTGTTATGTGAGGAGTCACATTGACCTCTAGATTGACCCCGAATGAACATATGTGATCTTTTTGATACTCTTATAGGAGCACTATTACATTGTTTTACAACAGTAGAAAGATGTTAAATCTAGAAATTTACCTTTCGTTTTGAACCGCCATTTGAAACCTGGATAGCGAAATTATTTCCCGCCTTCACTAACCTCTAGTGTTCTTACTAGACAATTGCATGGAATGTTAAGGTTAGGGAAAACTACTTTTCTAGATATTTAGACGATGATAATTTGTAGGCCTCTGGTCGCAGTTTGACAAGGTCAAACTAAACTAATTAGGATCGATGACTTCAGAAATTTTTTGCCGTTCAAAAACTATTTTCTAGTTCTGAGTTTCATCGACTCTATTGAATTCTCCTTAAAGAGGGAAATTTGTAGGAAGTTTCTCGTTGTGCATTCATCCATCAAACATCAATTTTGGATGGGGTGTTCTAAGCTCTCGAGCTAACTTTTATAGTACACCTGGTAAAAAGGTTTGATATTGATATAAGGTAAATGGATTTGAAGTAATATCTTGTAGTGCATATTTAGTGTTCAATAAATGATTAATGAGTCATCTTGTGCATTCATACCTTGTAAATGTAATAAAGATAGTTAATCAAAAATACTCTACCTTTGTTCAATATCAGGGCATAACTTGTTTTTGATGTATGATACTCCTTACCGTAGAAGACATTAAAACCCGTCGAATGAAATTAAACTCTACACTCGATGGAACCTCCTAGTTTGAGTAAACAAGAACTGAGAATGGGCTTATCATGCTAGTCAGTATGTTTAGTGACATTGTCATAAACCTATCTGATAGGAGTGACATAGTAAAACTTTTCTTCGAGTGTGTAGAGCTAACTCTTCCTTTGTAGCCTAGCAGACTACCTTGTCATTCAAAGATAGACTTAAAATTAAAGTTCTTCATCGAGTGAAAACCCTATTGGATCCAGATGACATAGATGGAGGTTGTGACTTAGTTGTTCTAGGTCTTAAACTCTTGTTAATAAACCCCTCATCTCCGCTCAGCTACATGTGATACCTTGGTTTCTCTCAATATAACACATTGGTCCTTTCTAGAAGGTGGTTTAGCGCCAATTTTTCCTCTCGCTTAAAACTCATATTTAGTTAAAGGGTAGACCCTTAGGTGAAGTTGGAATTAATCTAAAACCTCAGTTGGTTCAGATGTTAACTTAGGATTTGTGTGTAGCTTCAAGCCTTATAACCATTTATGTCTTCAAGAGGTTAGAAAAACACTTCGTAACTCCTTTTACAAGACAATGCTAGTAATAAGACCATAATGTGATGTAAAAAATAAAGTATATAACAGTAAATTGAGATTGGAGGTTCAAAATAATGCCACCCTTGAAGACCTTATAACTCAATTAAACATATTCTTTTGTTTCAAAGAATATGAATTGTTCTTGGTGTGATCAAGCTTCAAGAATACAAAATAAATATATAAATCAAAATGGTATTCCTCAAGTCATTGAATTGGAATAACTATGGTAGGGAAATAACTAACCCACGGTGGAGGTATGTTTTCGGTAGAAATCTATCTCACATATAAATCTCTGTTAAAACCTAATATCACTATATCGACACCAAGTCACATCCACTTGAGTTGTAAGAATAAAAAAGGTAGACAATGAATTTATGTTCGAGAAGAAGATTTTTAACATAAGAACAAGATAATTAAGTACTTTATATGCATTTGAATTATGCCAAATAAGTATGCTAGCTATGGAAAATTTTGTAAAGAATAAGAAGCTAACTTAAAAAGGTCGAATGGTAATTTAATCGCAGAAGGAAATCAAGAATCTATAGGTAGAGAAATGAGAAATTTATACTTGTGAAATAATTTTTCTTGGAATGTTGATCATAACTAACATACAATTAAATAAGTGATGTGTTGTGGGTTTGCCATTCCTGAAGTCTTTTTTTTGTGGTTGGGTCATTACTAGTAACAATTCATTGGGAAAAGTGTGGCATCGACATGCCTATGTTGTTTTCTTGTGTCTATGTGAGTCGATGACTTATGTAATCTTCGTATGCGAGTCTAGTTTCTATTTTTGGAGCCCTTGCTGTGTTGTGTGTAGTGAGCAATGTAAGTAAAAAAAAATTATCCTGGTATTTTACTGTTGTAATTGTGTGTGTAAAATTTGGGCATTACATATGGTATTAGAGTGGAGGTTCATGCTCTCTAACCTTTGGGATGGATAGGAGTTGTGATTATTCTACATGATGGTGGTGGATATTGGAAGAGTAATGTGATATATGTTGTTATGTCAACTATGTCATAATTGTGAGCTTTTGGAAGCACACGTGGTGCATGTCACTTAGTGTGTAATTATTATCATGTTGATGTGATTTTGATGAGAGTATTGACTCTATTTTTCATGGATTCAATGAGGAATCTGTGTGTGATGTACCACCTTGTTGTGTGTGAAAGGAATGATATTGTGAATTGTAGAGTTTTGAAACATTTTGGCATTATGTGATATGAATGTGTATTGATGTATTGCATGACAAAATTGATGTAAAGTGAATGTAATTTTATCATGATGTCATCACCATATTGTGGTTAGTTGTGTGCATCATCATGTTGTATTGAAATTTACTATATGTTATAAGGTTAGACATTGTGTTCCTCATACGTATAATTCATGTAATATGTGATGGTTCATGTTGTGATTTATGGGCATATGGTGAGTATGATCCCTAGTGTATAGTGATTGCACTTTGGGTGTAGGATGTGGTAATGAGATGTATCGTAACCCACAAAAGTATTAGTTGTGTTATACCCTGTATATAAATACCATGCGTAAGTCGTTATGGTTAATGTGCATGAATCACCATTATGTTAGTGATGTAGCTTTGTGTATGTTGTGAACCTTACACTAGATGACCCTAAGGGGATAAACTGTTAAGAGTGTATGTGTGGAGAGAGGAGGCATGGACCAGGTTTTCATAATCTTGAGATGAGTACGAGTGAGGAAGTGGAGTCTTATAGAGACTCAAAACCCACTTCTATCTATTTAGTATACTTCGAGCTTTCTCACTATATTGTGGGTGTGGACCACCTTAGGCTCAAATTATGCAACTAGAGTTCCCTGCTCTTTCTTATTAGATTGTTCATTGGACAATCCTATGTAATTATGACTATGTTGATCCTTGTGGGAGTTTGGAGGAATGATTCAGGTAGAGATGATGATAGTTACATCATTTGATATACTCATTTCTGGTTACATGTATATTTTTACGAGTTGAGGCTCGATGTCTGAGTGCCAACAACTCGATGAGTACCCCTTTGGTGGCAGTATGAGGCCACATAGTGATTTGTAATGTGTTATTTTATCAAAACATATTTTATTCATAAATTAATCATTATCTCTTTCAGCTAGAACCAACTGTTTTCTTGATTGATATGTTCTTATATTTTGGGCATTTATTTTCTTGTTGCATTAACATTTGGATTTTAGACTAACCATGGCTAATTAGCCATTTGTTTTTCTTAGTTTTAAAACTTCTTTTCATATTTAAAAGTTTTGTAGCCTAGCCCAAGGCTTCTGATTTTTCCACTTGGAATTTGATTGGATTGTTATGCTGGTTTTAATGTCGTAATGTGTTAGAATAGGGTCATGGGATTAACCATGGAGTGGTTGAACCTATGGACCCACTTCTTTGTATGGGGGTAAGCCCCAAGGAGTTACAGATAACTAGCGGGTTGTTGAACCACGAGTTATTATGTCGCTTGGGTTGGGGGTGATAGGGCTCTATGTGCCCAGGGCCATAGGGTGACCCAACCTCATTAAAAGGAGAAAGGAGATGGGCCTCTATGGTTGAGTGACCTGATATTCTTTATAGCACTCTATGGTTGAGTGACCTAATATTCTTTATAGCACTCTATATATTGAGTGACATGATATTCTTGATGGGGCTCTATGGTTGTGTGACCCGACTTGGTTTTGGCACTATGTTTCTTTCTCGTTGGGAGGTATATGGAGTTGTTTGAGGTATATGGATTTATTTTGTGATACTTCAAGAAATATATATGGATATTGTTTCATGTTGTTTTGTGATGTGTGGAGTCGGTATAATGAGTTATGTGTACTCTTGTAAGTCTCATTAGACATTGTTATGTTGAGGATTGACATTTCCATTTTTATTGACTATTAGATATTGGATTGGAACTATGTCGTTAAAAATCATGGTTTTGAGACATGTGATACCAGTTACCTTTGTTTCAGGTTGATGATTATGTTTGTCAGTCATATGTGTGTACTAGATCTATGTCTAGGACATAATTGTTGCAAATTATTTGCTATGTAGACGGCTGGTTGTCATCCCATAGTAAAGTTAACAGTCTTGTGATGTGATACAGTCATGAAAGTAGGTAGCAAGATGTCTCAAGGGTTGTTTGTGTTGTGTTAAGTTTTGTGTGACATCTTGATGTTAGTTATTGTTGGGCACCCATGAACCTAAGACAATTGAAAATTTCTAAACAATGAATATTATAATCCTGAGATATGAAATACTATAAAAGAAAATATAAACAAAGTAATACAATAAAATGGGACTATCAATCTTCACAGAACATTATAAGTTAAGATATTGTCAAAATTAATTTTCTTCCTTGTGATCATGTTTTAACAACTAGTTGTTTTGTTACCCAATGTGTTTTCATTATTAGTTTCTTACCTACATACCCTCTGAGCTTCGGTGTTGTTTCACATCGAGGACGATTCTCTTATAAGGGGAGAGATATGTAGTTCCCCTCATATCTCCTTGTTGGCGTAGTAGAAAAATCCATCCTCACGCAACATTCATTCTATTCCACCTTTTCAATAAACGTGTTCCAACAAAAAAAAGTCTCATTTCAATGCACTGACAGCTTGTGCCAAGGTGGAAGAATTGGATAGGGTGAGGGTGGATATCTATGCATAAAGTAGGGTAGTTTTAGGATCCAAACACCTTGTCCTTTGACTGTGTGCCCTAATTTGTGCCAAATGGGAGCCTTAGGTCAGTTTTTGAGTAGTGCATCTAGTAAATAAGAAAGCCATGACTCATTTTTCCTAGTTGTATTTAGATGTGATGTGACTAAGTAATGGCTCGCTCATTATGGATAAGGAATTGGGACTATTTTTACTAGTATTAAATCTGAGAATGGACCTTCTTTATTGTTAATATTAACACCAGAAGTCCCCTTAAATCATTTAGAACCATTTGAATAAAGGTAATGAATAGGTGACGAAACGTGATCAACCCCCTCTGCTAGTATAATCTCAGACTATGATAAATGGATCTCTAGCAAGCCATCCTAATTTGCTATCTCATTCTCAGGTAAATCATCCCTATAGGTGGTGATAAATAATCCTAACCAGAGAGATAAGTCTATATCCATACAGTTTCCTCCTTTTAATATTTACATATTGACTGATTCAGATATGTATACGTACCCGAAAGTGGTTTCAAATGCCTCTGGGATGAAAGGAAGATTATTAAATATATTTGTAAAAGGAAAACAAAAATAAATAAATAAAAAATATATGTCATAGACCAAATAAGAAAATGTATGGAAAATGCATAAGCTTGTTCAGTCACTTAATTTAATGAAAACAATACATACATAATTTAACATAAAATAAAATAAAATAAAATAAAATTGAGGTAGGGCAAAAAAAGCTCAAAAAATTCAGTTAGGGTTTGTCTTATGCTTTTGGGAATGGGCAAGTTTGGGGGCGGCAGCAGAAGAAAAACCAAGGCTATTCTTTTTTCATGTTCCCTCTCTACGTGAACCAATGATAAGAGTGCATTAAAGTATTGTTGTCCAATGAAGAACCAAAGGAGGGGTTTTGTCGGTTGTGGTAGCTAGAAATGCGTAGGGTAGGGATGTCTTTGTTGGAAAATTCCTGAAGGAAACATGGTTTCTTCTCATGCAATGGTCACAACTTTTTCCTAGACCCATTTTCTTAGGGTGTTTTTTTTGTTTTTTAAGAAATGCCTCACCAGATGTCATCACATGGAGTGCCATGGTTGTTGCAACCTATGCCATCATCCTCCTAGCCTGTGTCAAAAAACATGAGCCCCTAGACCTACGTGGACTTCTATCAAAGCATAACGGAGAGAACAATTTTGTCAGATGTTGTAGTTGCAACTACCCTGGTAGACATGTATGTAAAATCTAGAAGAATAGATAAAGCACATGTATTGTTTGAAAAAATACCCCAAAAGAATGTGTTCTCCTGGACTGCAATGATAACAAGATATGCACAAAATGGATTTCTTGAGAAGTCGCATGAACTGTTTGATAGAATGCCTCAAAGAAATGCGGTCTCATGGAGTTCCATGATTGCAAGATATGCACCAAATGGATTTGTTGAAAAGGTGTGTGAACTATTTGATAACATGCCTCAAATAAATGTTGTCTCATGGAATGCCATGATTATAGGATATGCACATAATTGATTTGTTCAAAAGGCTTTAGAAACATTCAAGTAACTACACTCGTAGGCATAGAGCCTCCTACTCCTTGTCAATATTTTCTCAGCTCATGTGCAAGAATGGAGCCTTATACAGGCCCTTAAAAATTGTCAGAACATAATGGGCAGCTTATTATGTTGGAAAAAACTTCAAGTGATTGAGAATTTTGTGTGACATTGTGGAGGTTAGATCGAGGCTCGTTAACTATTTGACAAGTGCCCAAGCGAGATGCTGAACAGAAGCCTGTGGGTTTGACTGACTCCATTCCTCCTAGGTATGGTTCACCTCCCTTCATCTCTAATAACTCTTGTATTTTATTTTTTTCATTTGCAACTTAATATAATTTTAAAATATTAGGATTATAATACATTTATTTGTTTATTTCAACTCGTTGCAAAACAATGAAATTTCATGTCGTAACTCATGAAGTCACAATAACTCGTTGCATTAAAATATGGAATTCCACCCTCATTATGAGGTGATTTAGAAAACTTCCTACCTAACTAGATTTCTACAATATTGGTTTATCGACAAGACGAGGTTGACTTCCCAGTAATAATGTTGACCTTCTCCCTATTTAAATAGTTAATTTTTACATTTTTCGGAGACTCATTAAGTACCCTTCGTAACTCTGAAAATGAGATGTTAATCTTCATTTGTG
The DNA here is from genome assembly GCA_019776745.2 of Taxus chinensis. NCBI lineage: Eukaryota > Viridiplantae > Streptophyta > Pinopsida > Cupressales > Taxaceae > Taxus > Taxus chinensis. The sequence continues at coordinate 571,132,365 of CM034147.1, read as the reverse complement.
TACCTTGTTATGTGAGGAGTCACCTTGACCTCTGGATTGACCTTGAAAAAACATATGTGATATTTTTGATGCTCTTATAGGAGCCCTGTTACACTGTTTTACAACAGTAGAAAGTTGTTAAATCTAGAAATTTGGCGTTCATTTTGAACCACCATTTGAAACCTGGATAGAGAGATTATTTCCCACCTTCGTAAACCTCTAGTCTTCTTATTAGAAAATTTCATGGAACCTTCAATTTAGGGAAAAATTATTTTCTAGATATTTTGACGATGACATTTTGTAGGCCTCTTGTCGCAGTTTGACAAGGTCAAACTGGAGAAATTAGGACTGGTGGCTTCATAAATTTGTCGCCGTTCGAAGACTTTTTTCCAGTTCTGAGTTTCGTCAACTTTTTTGAATTTTCCTTATATAAGAAAATTTGTAGGAAGTTTCTCATTGCACATGCATCCATCAAACGTTAATTTTGGATGGGGTGTTCTGAGCCCTTGAACTAACTTTTGTGCATTTGCAACTGGGTCAACTATGACCAGTGACCCCAGAAAACTAGTTTCCAAATGTAAACCATTCGTTAGTTCCTAATTCCGTCAGTTGCTATGAACTCCTAGTATATAGGTGGACACATATAATTTTAATCGTGGTGTGTGTTCTCATTGGAAGACAACTTTTGGGAGTGGTTTCTTAGCCTCCGAGCCCATTTTGAATGTTTTTGTAGCTAGTAAGTAAATGTAAAAATAGAAAGTTGTGGGACCCTCATCGAGTTTCCAAACCACCATGGAAAATTTTGACACATGTCAATAGCTATATTAAAACTCTATAGTGTAAATTTTTGTATGAAATAGAACCTTTGGAAAAATGGTGTTTTCTCTTTCTTCCCTTCTCTTTCTCCCTCCTGGGTTACAAAATGAAGTGAAAATGATATGTAAGGAGTACATGTCTCTAAACCATTAATTTCGATTACAAATTGTAATTGTTATCATATGTAAATGGGAAACTGAAAAATGATAATTATGTTAGATTAGGGTGGATGCCATGCCAGTGATTTATCACTGATATCATGCTAACGTGGTTTTACAGGATGAAAGAATGATTACGAAAAGGAGATGTGTAAATTCATTTATTATCATTGTAATTTATATAGTTTATTGTTAAATGAATAATTGTATCATATAGTATCATGTTACAAAAGGTTATATTTGATAATTTGTTGATATGTGTGAGACTCTAGTTTCAAGGACATCTAGGAAATGTGCATTTAATCATAGGTCAATTTGATTTATAGTACACCTGGTAAAAAGGTTTGATATTGATATAAGGTAAATGAATTTGAAGTAATATCTTGTAGTGCATATTTAGTGTTCAATAAATGATTAATGAGTCATCTTGTGCATTCATACCTTGTAAATGTAATAAAGATATTTAATTGAAAACACTCTACCCTTGTTTAATATCGGGGCATAACTTGTTTTTCATGTATGATACTACTTACTGTAGAAGACATTGAAACCGTAGAATGAAATTAAACTCTACACTCAATGGAACCTCCTAGTTTGAGTAAATAGGAACTGAGAATGGGCTTATCATCTTAGTCAGCATGTTTAGTGACATTGTCATAAACCCCTCTGATAGCAGTGACACAATCAAACTTTTCTTCGAGGGTGTAGAGATAAATCTTCCTTCCTAGCCTAGTGGACTACCTTGTCATCTAATGATAGACTTAAAATTAAAGTTCTTCATCGAGTGAAAACCCTGTTGGATCTAGATGACATAGATGGAGGTTGTGACTTAGTTTTTCTAGGTCTTAAAATCTTGTTAATGAACCCCTTATCTCCGCTTAGCTAAATGTGATACCTTGGTTTCTCTCAACATAACACCTTGGTCCTTTCTGGAAGGTGGTTTAGCACAAATTTGTCCTCTCACTTAAAACTAATATTTAGTTGAGGGTAGACCCTTAGGTGAAGTTGGAATTAATCTAAAACCTCAATTGATTCAGATGTTAACTTAGGATTTGTGTGTAGCTTCAAGCTTTCTAACCATTTATTTCTTCAAGAGTTTAGAAAAACACTTTGTAACTCCTTTTACAAGACAATGCTAGTAATAAGACCATAATGTGACGTAGAAAATAAATTATATAAGAGTAAAAATGAGATTTGAGGTTTATAATAATGCCACCCTTGAAGACCTTATAACTCAATTAAACATATTATTTTGTTTCAAAGAATATGAATTGTTCTTGGTGTGATCAACCTTCAAGAATACAAAATAAATATATAAATCAGAATGGTATTCCTCAAGTCATTGAATTGGAATATCTATGGTAGGGAAATAACTAACCCATGGTGGAGGTATGTTTTCGGTAGAAATCTATCTCACATATAAATCTCTGTTAAAACCTAATATCACTATATGGACACCAAGTGACATCCACTTGAGTTGTAAGAATAAAAAAGGTAGACAATGAATTTATGTTCGAGAAGAAGATTTTTAACATAAGAACAAGATAATTAAGTACTTTATATGCATTTGAATTATGCCAAATAAGTATGCTAGCTATGGAAAATCTTGTAAAGAATAAGAAGCCAACTTAAAAGGGTTGAACGGTAATTTAATCGAGGAAGGAACTCAAGAATCATTAGGTGGACAAATGAGAAATTTATACTTGTGTAATAATGTTTCTCTGAATTTTGATCATAACTAACATAAAATTAAAGAAGTGATGTGTTGTGGGTTCGCCATTCCTGAAGTATTTATTTTGTGTTTGGGTCATTACTAGTAACCAGTCATTGGGAAAAGTGTGGCATCGACATGCCTATGTTGTTTTCTTGTGTCTATGTGAGTCGATGACTTATGTAATTTTCGTATGTGAGTCGAGTTTCTATTTTTGGAGCCCTTGATGTGTTGTGTGTAGTGAGCAATGTAAGTAAAAAAAAATATTATCTTGGTATTTAACTATTGTAATTGTGTGTGTAAAATGTGGGCATTAAAAAAACCTGATTTCCTAAGTCCATTGTGTCAGGATTTCGAAACTTCCAAGCATTGGAAAATGCTTTTCTAAATGCATGTTTTATGTCATTTGTTTCCTAAAACTTGAAACCCGAATCGAATCAAATACTTTGTATCAGGTTTTCAAACTCTCTAAGAATGATGACATGTAATTAATGTCCATTTTTCTGGCATTTGGCACATGCATCAACTGACGTGTAATTAATGCTAGGTTATTATAAATAATTTGTTTTCCATGTCATTTTTTACCTTATCAATTTTTTTGCATTGGATTTTCATTTAGTCTTCTTCTACCTCCAAACCCGATCAAACTTCCTGATCAATTTCTCTAGCCGTCCTTGATCCATTTTTGAGCTAGTTGAAGGTACTCTCCTCTTCTTTCTATTTTGAGGCTTTATGGGTTATTTATGAGGTGTTTTTTTAGGGATTCAATTTCATTTCCTCCTTCATTACTAGTTTAGGGTTTTGGGTTATTTTCCTTGTTTCTTGTCTTTTTCCCATATGGGTTCTTGTTTGAAGTTCACCCCTAGGTTATTTTAATGTTTTTGATAGGTTGTAACTTTTAGATTTCAAAAATATTATGAAATTCCTAAGTGATCACAAGGTGGGAATTTCTCATATTGTAAAATGTCAAGAAACCTGGTATACTTGTTTTGGGTTTTTCCAGGTGCTCGACATTCTCCAGGTTTCATTGTGTGTGTTGGGAATTTCTACCTACTAGACATCCTCTAGGTTCCACCATGTGTGTTGGGTTTTCCCACTTGTCTAAAACTTCCTCACTTCCACAGTGTGTCAGGTTTCCAAAGATGTTTTGCAAGTCTCAAAATCCAAACAGTGTGGCGGCTTTGTGCAATTATCCAACAAACTTTCAAGTCTGATTGTTCTTCTAGAAATTATCAAGGCATTTCTTCTTTAAGACTCCTCATGTCAAACCCTGAACAGTCTAAGGATAAGTCATATAGGATAGGAAAGATGAAGTATAATTAACACAAGATGGAGTCTTCTTCTTACATAACCTGCAATTATGACATTCGGTACACAAAGCTCAAAAATATAGATATGGAGGATTTCTAGAAGAGAATTGAGGATTCTTCTCAGAATTCCTAGATGAAGTTGATAGTACAAAGCATTCTCCCTCTTGTAGCAAGATTTCCAATATTAGTTTAATTCCCTAAATTCATCCTAGCATGCGCTTCCAACTATGACTCAACCTCCCACTAAGGTAAGAAATCAAGTAGGAGAGTCTAGAGTGAAAATAGACGAAGGTTACTTTGATCAACTCCTAAGGTTTCCCAAATTTTTGGAATATGTTGATTTAAACCTTAAATCACACAAAAGTCATGGGAAAAAGATCAGGAAGAATGGCATCAAGCATGTAAACAAGAAGTTTTTTATCAAGGATAAGCCATCCATTTCAAGGTTTCAAAAAGTCAGTCCCCTAGAAGTTATTTTATTCTCGAAATCAATGATATCATCACCCTGTTGAGTCAATTATTTGGACTCCCAGAGTCAAAATATTTCCAAGGGTGGATGTACCCAGTTCATGGTCATAATAATGAATAATGACCAAGGGATTTAATGGGGTAGTCTAATAAGTTATGAGATAGACTCCCAAATGAAAATAGTCTTTTCTACCGACAAGTTCTATATGATGTCATACGTCACCTATGCAGTAGTTGGCATAAGAAACTACCCAGGGGCTAGATGTAAAGGGAAACTGTGAAATGGAACACATATATTGGTACTTTCCCTCATCTGACAATAATATGGTTTGAAGAACAATATAGAAGAGTGAATGATTTCTTCTTCTATGAAAACATTTGTAGGTTAGATCATAATCTGAGGGAAAAGGAGGGTTTCTGATGAAGCATGGGCCAAAGTGTCAAAAAGGGGTTGCATCTTCTTACAATTCAATAAGTTTACTTATCTTCGGGTGGTAAGGTTCCATGGTAAACATTTCCCTTTTCCCAGGTTCTCAGGTGAGAAACTAATCCTTATGGAGTTATTCAGACAATTGTTGCATTTTCACAAATTCTAACAAAGTAGGCACAAAGCCGCGGTCTCACTCCCTATTTTCATTAGAAGGTATACATACCTCTACAGTGGTTAAGGCCAAGAACATGGTACATGACATTCAGAACAAATTAAAGAAACATATGAAGCTCAGGGAAGGATTCGAGTTCAGAGGAGTCCTCAAGTCATATGGAACCTTGTATCTGTATGTGCCCAATGTGGAAGAAATCTGGGTTGATATTCAGGATGAAGTTTCCATTCGAAGATAAGGACAACATGCAGAAATTGACGCTTGAAGAAATACAGATGTTAGATTTAGCTAATATCCCTGAAGGCACCGTGGATAATGAAAGTGTCCCTGGGACATTATGTACGAACAGTAGAATGGAGACCAAAACAGATTCCCAGCCATTGATTGGTATGTTGTTCAAAAATATTCTATCATTGAAAGAGCTTCTTAGACTCTTGTCCATACAAAGGCATGGCTCATTTATTATGGAATGAGTTATAAGGAAAAGATATTTTCAAAATTATCCACTTTAGAAGCAAGAACCTCCAAGGGAGAGAGGGAAGAGGATAAAATCCGTACCAAGAGGCACATAAAATTTAAGGTTGTCAGAAAAGGATAAAAGCAAGGATTTGCATCATCTACCACTCCTTCCCAAATAGTTGAGGTATTGGATTCACCTCCTCCACTAGAACAAGGAAAAATTCCTTTAGAGAGAAAAAGGTTTTTCAACCTCTCATTTCCCCTTTTGTTGATTTCTCATCGAAGGTAAGTCTCTCTCTTTCTTCTCAAGCTTTGACTTTAGAATCCTTACCTCCTCCTTCCCAATCTTCCTCACCTCATATTTCTTCGCCACTTTCATCAGCCATGGCCAACATCTTCTCTAACCTCTCACCTCTCTCTACTGGGACCTAATATGACCATAGATATGCCTCCTCCTTTTGCACCTTCATTCACTAAATCTATCCCCATAGTCACCACACTTGCAATCATCACTACTCCACAAGTAAACCTTCCTCCACCTAAAGATGCAACCATAACACCTCCCATAGGGGAAAACTATTCCATTGTACCTCAATGGTTAGTTAATCAGACCCCATGGAAGATGAAGGTGGTAGTTTCATCTACCATCCTTTGACTTTAGTTCACTCAAGGTCTCCCCTACCAAATCTTCCAAGAAACCTAAAATGGTTTCAACGGTTTCAGTGGATACCTCAGGGCATAAGTTTGTAGAGATTTCCACTCCCATGGCCAACAAAACAAAATATAATATAATGGTCACTTATTATCATATTATAAGGGTTTGATCTAGGCAAGGTAACAATAGAAGGAACACAACAAGATGCACTAAAATGCCAATGAGACGTGTTGTGCTAGAAGCTGAAGGAAACGAATGTGAGCAGATATGAGCTAAAGGAAAAAATTAAACAATTGATGGAGGTATTTCTCAAGCTCTCAAGGCCTTTTTAGTCAACACTGTCATCTCCTACCCCTACTCCTATCATGTTTTATTTCTCATCAGTACCTATGATTGAAAAGATCAACGAGAAGGGGAGAATGGTTGATGAATGGATTCAGAGGCTACTCCTACAAGGAAGAAAGGTCATTGATGAAATAGTGAAGGTTTATCAATCCTTGGAGGAGATAAAAAAGGATGGCAAAAAAAGGGATGATCAATTTTCACAGGAAGTCGGGAACCTTGATTTAACTGTACCTCAATGGTTAGTTGATCAGGCCCCAAGGAAGAGGAAAGTGGTAGTTACTCTACCAGCCTTCGACTTCAGTTCACTCAAGGTCTCCCCTACCAAATCTGCCCAAGAAACCCATAATCATTTCAAGGGTTTCAATGGATGCCTCAGGGCATAAGTTTTTTAGAGATTGTCACTCTCGTGGCCAACAGAACAAAGGAGGATATAATGGTCACTGATTATAAGATTACAAGGTTTGATCTGAGAAAGGTAAAAATAGAAGAAGCTGAAGGAAAAGAAGGTGAGAAAAGATTACCTAAAGGAGAAATTTGAACAGTTGACAGAGGTATTGCTCAAGCTCTCAAATCCTTCTCACTCAACACCATCATCTCCTACCCCTACTTCTATCAGGTTCTATTTCTCATCAGTACCTATGGTTGAAACGATCAACGAGAAGGGGAGAATGGTTGATGAATGGATTTAGAGGATAATCCTATAAGGAATAAAGGTCATTGATGACATAGTGGAGGTTTATAAATCCTTAGAGGAGATAAAGAAGGATGGCGACAAAAGGGATGATGAATTTTCACAGGAAGTCAAGAACCTCGAGTTAAATTTTGAGGCTCTCAATGAGCTTGAAACAAGTTCCTTCACATATCTTAATAGAAGAAGGAATCATTCCACATGGGGATAAGAAATTCCATATAACCAAAGCCATCGGATTTAGGATAAAGATTCTCAGTGAAGCTTACACCAAGTTGAGGGGAACCTAGAGATCAATTTGTTGATGTCACAAACCACATAGAAGAAGAGCTGTCTAGGATCTTTGCAAAGGTGTTTGATGAAATCTCAAATATTCTACCTACTGATGACTTCTATAAACAAATCCAAGAATCAATTTAGCACAAACCACCTTCCATCTTCAATCTAACAACCATTGATAAGTTCATAAGGATTGAGAATGTTTTAGAATCATTAAGGAAACTCAATAAGAGATTGAAGAAAACTTCCTAGTAATGTAAGTGACACTCAAGAAACTTGCGAGGTTATGTGTGACCATTCTAGTGCACCAAATGAAGCTGAGATGTAGGATATAATCCAGAAGTTCCAGGAATTTCAAGACAAGCAGGCTTTGCTGGGAGGGAAGATAATAATGACGAAATAGAATAAACATAATGTTTCATGTCATTTCCATCCAGAGATTGAGATGTATTTTTTCATTTTTCGGTTTCGTCACATATGAAAGCAAATTTTTACTTGTTCTCCTATGTGAGAGTGAAGAAAAATAGGATTCTTGTTAAATGACTATTTTCTAGGATTTATCCTTTTTTATCTCTACTCTTTCTATTATAAATAAGGGATGCTTGTGCATTCCGGTGAGGGAGATTTTTAGAATATTAAGAGCTATTGTGAAGAAGAAGGAAAACTTTGTATTTTATTTTTAATCATTGAGGAATAGAAATAGGTGTTATTTTGCAAAATTTGTGTTGTGGAATTCATCTATCTTGAGAGATTGTTCTTACGTCCAAGATATTAAGCTATTATTTGTTTAGTGTTCTTGATTATTTTAATTGTTTCAAATATTTCACCGATTATCTAAAACTTGTATAAGTATTTCTTGATTTGTGTTTTCTTGAAAGAAAATATGTTTCTCTAATTCCCTTCCCACTTTGTTTTGTCTATAATAGTTTTTCCTTTCTAATCCATTATATTTCTAAAACTATAACATCTCCATCTCATGTTGATGTGGATTTCGAGATTGTATCCTAACCCCAATGGTTAGAATAACGTGAATATTGTACTTATTATTTTCTGCTATGTTTTAGAATAGTAATAAAAATTTTGCCTCACCTGTCTTGGAGAAGAGATTTTGATCCCATGTACTATGGTTTGAATCTACATATTTTTGGTCTGACAAAATATCCAACCAACAATTTTTGGTCACTCTACTAGGGACTATGGATCAATAAGACTAAGATTATCCTATTGGTGTGTGGTGACTTCGTATTTTCCTTATTTTTGGTAGGTCCATTTTTTGGTTCAAGCTGGCTAGAAATATCTTCACTCGGTCAAGATGAGCTAGGGGTGAAACTGATCCATTATTTGATCTACTTCAACATAACCATTTCAGACTTTCCCCTAATAGTGTTGTATCTAGTCAAGCAAGAAGTTCTTTTCCTATCCAAAGAACTTGGGTTACTCAAGAACAAGAAGTGTCTATAACCTATCATGCATTATTATTTTTTGATACTAGGATTCATGTATGCACTTCATTCAAAAGGATGGCAGCACAACATGTTCCTTGGGGCACGGCTATTTGTTCTCTTTCCTTGACTCTATTGTTGCATGAACTACCACATGGATCTCGTAAGAATTTTCCCAAATTCAACGGTGATGGGAAGAAACACACTGATGAACACATTGTCTCATTATTTGTAGCATGTGGTGTCCTTGGGGTATCTCATGAAAATTTATGTGTTTGACTCTTCATTGAAACATTGCATGGTGTGGCAGTAGAATGGTTCTACCATCTTCTAAATTCATGCATTACCAGCTGGGCCACAATGATATCCATATTTGAAGCAAGGTTAAAACCAGTTGAAGATTCTTGTGACTTGTTAGCACAACTTACACATATGAAGAAGGAGTCTCATGGGCCCATGTGAGACTTCGTGGAAAAATTCAACAAGTTGATTTAGAAGATTCTAGTGCTAGCCATTTCCACTCTTAAAAATCAAAAGTGTTTCTTCATCAACGCTCAGCCCCCTAATGTGAGTTTCTTATTAAGAAGGTCTGTTATCCCTAGTTTGGCTACTACTCAAGCTATAACCATTGAAATAGAAGATGATCTCATTCTAGCAGGAAAGGTCAAAAGAGAGTCATCTAAGCCTAAAAATCAAAGTTATTCTCAAATTACTATTATCCAATGATCCAGAAGATGGCCAATGACCTTATCACTTTGAAGAAGCAAATGTTTCAATAGGTGACGAATATTCCTTATCAGAATATTCCTAGATGGAATTTCAACAATACCAACGGTGCTCTCGCGAGAGATAGGAATCAGTTGACTGTTTCTCCAACAAGGTTGGCCATTGAATCTCTTCCTATCAATGCAATAGTGGAAATAGTTGAGGAAGATGAATAACCAGAAGATCAAGTTTCCCATGAAGCTTTTGAAGCTTCAGGATATATTGATGAGTCTTTTGAAAATTTAGCTGGCGACTCCAACATTGGGTGCTTGGAATACGAGGAAGACCAATGTGAACATTATGGTAAGTAATTTGTAGTCTTCACTTGAGCTCAATCGGTTGAAGGCTCTAAGGAGAAGGGTAAAGAAGCTCTTGTGGTTATGGTTAAAAGAGGCTCTCCTATCTCAGCGCAAAGTGAAAAGGAGACAACTAAAAAGGTAACTTCTTCTTCTAACTCTCTTTCTCCTGCCCCCAAGACTAGTACCTCGGCTCAAATCAGTGTAACCAGAACTAATCCCACCATCATTCCGTCATATACCACTTTAAACATTATTGATCATGTAAAGAAAACTAAGATCCAAATGTCAAAAGCCGAGTACCTTCAGTCAAATCCTGAGCAATTTGAGAAACTTTCAAAATTCATTAGAAGTAAGGCTACTATCCCTTCATCTTCAAAGGGAATTGTTCCTAGCCCCACTTATCCTTTACCTTAGAATAATATGACCTTTTTTTCTTCTTTGGGAAAGATTGAACCGTTTTACTTGTCCTTACTTATAAATGCGTTTAAACTCAGCAATTACATAATTGACTCAGGAGCCTCTGATAATGTAATGCCCGTAAAAGTTTCCCATGCCATTGAACTTACCTTGACTAAACCTTATGGGAGGTGTTACTCCATGGAAACCAAGAAATTCCCCTTGATTGGCCAAATCAAGGATGCACATTTTGCATTTGTCACATTCCCAGAAAAGAGAGTGAAAATGACTATCCTAGTTACTGATATCCCAGCTACTTATGGTATTCTCTTAGGAAGAGGTTTTTGCAAAGATGTCAGAGGAGAAATCAATATGGACTGGACCAAAAATAAAAATTCTAGTGAATGGATTTCCTTGTGTCCTCCACCCTGAAGTGCAAACAAAGTACTTGGTCACTAAATTAGATGACCACAAAGCTCAAATTCTCTTCGAAGATGCGGGCTTGGGAAATTACTTCATGACATAGGAGGTGACTTGTGTAGGTATCAAGGAAGAAGATCCTAATGTTATTTGGACCCTCAAGTTTGACAGGAGTTGTTCAACTACTAGGTTGGGCACTGGTGTGGTTCTTATATCTCTAGATTTTGAGATCTTTCCCTTCGCCTTCAAGCTATAGTTTGACAATACTAATAACATAGCTGAATATGAATATTTGTTAGTAGGATTAGAAATGGCAATGCAAAAGGGAATCCGAAACCTTAAAGTATAGGGAGATGATGAGTTGATTATAAATTAATTAAGGGGGATCTATCAGGTAAAAAATTATCACTTAAGGCATTATAGGAACAAGGTGTGGGATAACATATAATGCTTTGATGCTTTTTCCATCAAATTAGTTTTGAGAGATTAGAACTATAACATTGATTCTTTAGCAGTGTCTACATATCTTCTCCTTCCTCACCCAAATTTCAAATAGGACAAGTATACCATAGAGATTTTGTATCATCTGAGTGTTCCAGATAATTTAGCACACTGGAAAGTGTTTAATGATGATCAACAGGTATTGTCTTTTCTTGAGAAAGTTGATAATTTTAGCGAGCTTTATTTTGAAGGATCAGAATCAACTTTCCATGAGTCCATCTCAAATTCATATCTAGAGATTGATGTTGAATTCATCCATCTTAAAGGAAATGATATTCCAAAGGGATCGGTTTCTCTGGAAGGTCTGTTTGACAAGCATGACCGTTTTATTCAGGATAAAAGGGAAGATGAAGGTGTTTCCTCGTCACAGGTAGATCAATTTAATCTGGGCTCTTCTGACCAACCAATGATGGTAAACATTAGAAAATTTTGTTCTTTTGAGGAGAAAGGAATATTGACTTTGTAGACACCCATAATTATGCTCGAGCAATTTAAATACTTAAATTGCACTAATTATCTCCTTTCCCGCAAATTGGTGAAATTTCATCAAAAGAGATCATTTTTTCTCCTATCATTATTAATTAATTACACTACACTAATTAATTAAGTCACCTATCCAGAAAATAATCTAATTAACAACCTTTTATTAATAAATCCCCCCTTCTATCTAGACTAATTAATTAGCCTCCCCTTTCATCTAACCAATAAATCAATATTCAATTGATTTAATCCCCTTCTATAATCTAAAATCATGCTAATATTTCTCTAAAAGCTTTTATAATCTTTCACATCTATTAATTAAATCATCTTGATTAATTAAAAGGGCCCCTTTATCCACATGAGTCACTAAAGGACAAACAAACCTTCCTAAAGTTAACTCAATCCTATCTAAACCCCCCTTATCCACAACTAACTCAACATCCCTATTATCCCACATGCAAAGGGATGTAGTGATTCCTTTATCCATTTGGCTATATAAAGATCCCTCCTCCTACCTTTACACTTACACCTAAATTCTTTGAGAAGATAAAAGCAAAGCACATAGCAAATAGACTATAAGATTATTTTTCACTCTTGAATAATTCACCATTGAAGAGCTAAACCTCCTTCCTTTACCAAATTTGATTGCCATGGAGCCTACACAGGTCCATTTTATTTTTTTGTCAATCAAAAGAGTAGATGTTTTTGATAATTAGCATGATTAGTTTGATTTATGATTTAAAGTTCTAATGTAATAGTGTTATTGTCTAACATATTTTAGCTCTTATCTTCATGGTGTTTATATTTTGATTTAGTTTTGTTAATTAAGACTACTAGGTGTTAGTTTTAATTTCCTTAAATTAGTTGAACAAAACCATACACACACACTTCACTCTTGAAGAGATATATGGACATCTTAGCATAGTCCTATGCAGATCTGAAGTCTTTCAAGCCTAAGGATGTGCAACATAGCATCCCTTTGAAGTCTGCTGTCAAACCCCATAGGCAGAAGTAAAGGAATTACAACCCAAAGATCTCAAGGACTATCCTTGTAGAAATTCAAAAGATGTTAGACATAAGGATTATCTTCCCAATTCATCATTCTACCTAGGTTTCTAACATCGTCCCCATTAAAAAGAAGAATGGTGAGATTTATATTTGTGTTGACTTCCAAAACCTTAATCAGTCTTCATTAAAAGACAATTACTCATTTCCTATCATGGATCAAGTATTGCAGACTATCACTGGATCAAAAATGTTATCCATGCTTGACATAGTTTCAGGGTATAATTAGATTGAGGTAGCCACTGAGGATCAACATAAAACAACATTCACCACCCCATGGGGGACCTTTTCTTACAGAAGGATGCCTTTTGGTTTGATTAATGTTGGAGCCACGTTTCAAAGAGATATGGACTTAACTTTCAGAGATCTGATGGGAAAATTCATAGTTGTATATTTGGATGACTTAACGGTCTTCTCTAAGAAGCGAAGTGATCATTATGATCACCTGGAGTAGGTACTCTTAAGATGCAGGCATCATGGGATTTCATTAAATCCTAAGAATTCCATGGTCGGAGTAATAGAAGGTAAGTTTCTGAATCACATTGTGAGTAAAGAAGGAACCAAGATCAACCTAGAGTGGGTGAAGGAAATCCAAAGCCTTACCCTACCTAAAAGAAAAAGTGGGGTGCCTTCCTTTTTCAGAAAGGTCAATTTCCTAAGAATATTTGTACCTGAATTTTCTGATAAAACCAAGGATATCCTTGGGATGATGAAATGTAAGAATCCATTTTGATGGAGAACTGAGAGGAATCTTGATTTTGAAAAATTCAAAAGATCAATTGCTCATGCTCCTATTCTGGTATGCCCAGACTTCAAGAAGGATTTCATCATGTACAACTACGCTTCCACATATACATTATCAACCATCCTGATGCAATAGAATGAAGAAGTAATAGAATCTCCCATTGTTTTCATGAGCTAAAAACTAAAGGAAAATGAATTGAATATGTCACAAATTGAAAATCATGTTTACGCAGTGGTGAGAGTAATGAATCATTTCAGGTATTATATGTTGAGTTCTCACACTCTCTTTCTTGTTCCTGATATTGCAGTTAAGTCTATTTTGACTCAATAAGAGTTGGGTAGTCAATGGGGTAACTGGATAGCCAAAGTACAAGAATATGACTTAGACATCAGATCTACCAAGTTGGTACGAGGAAGATGCATGTGCCAATTGATTGCAGAAAACAATTCTGAGACAGAATTCGAAGAAATTGAAGGCACTTCTTCAGAATTTCCCATGGTGGTTTTTGTAAGCACAACCGAAGAATGGTACGAAGATATCACTTTATTTTTAACTTACGCTGAATTTCCCCTACATTTAAGCCAAAAATAAAATAGGCCAGTCAAATTAAGGTCCAAAATATTCATTCTATGGGATAATGGTCTATACAAGAAGGGCATTGATGGTGTATTCCTGTATTGTGTCGATAAGTCTCAGCAGATAATGTTGCTAGAATCCTTCCACAATATAGCATGCGGAGGAAATTTCTCTTCCTGTGTAATTGCTTATAATATATTATGGGCCAATTACTATTGGCCTACTCTTTTTTGAGATTCAGTTGAATGGGTGGTTAAGTGTGAAGCTTGTTAACATTTCATTGGCTATCCTAAGTTGGACGCTCTTCCCTTGAAGCCTGTGATAATTGAAGACCCATTTATCCAATGGGGAATTGATTTCATTGGAGTAATGAATCCTACCTATAGTGTGGGTCATAATTATGTTCTCACCACCACTAACTATTCACCAAGTGGGTGGAAGCTACGCCAATCAAGCAAGAAAGCTCCGAAACTGTGTGCAAATTTCTCAAGGAGAATATAATTTTAAGATTCAGTGTGCCTCACAAGATAGTTGCTGAAAATGCTTCCAATTTATCATCACATGAGCTGATAGAATTTTTCTATGGATTTGGGATCACGTTGGCTCATTCATCTAATTATTACCCTCAATGCAATGGTCAGTTGAATCAAGCAACAAAAACCTAGTGACCATAATCAGAAAGTTGGTCGATGAGAATCAGAGGACATGGCACAAAGCATTGTATGATGCATTATGGGCAGATCGGATTAATCATAATCGATCTATTGGAATGTCCCCATTCTAGGTGTTGTATGGAATTGATGCTAAGATTCCTATCTCTATAGAAATTTTAGCCTTATGGTTGGCTAAAGCAATTGAAGATGAAACTTTTCAAAGTTCCATTGAGAAAAGGATAATGTACCTAGCCAGGCTAGAAGAAGAACAAAGAAAGGTGATTGATCACATTATGGATCATCAGAGTAAATTCAAAAGGATATTTTACAAAAAATCAAAGAAACGTGATTTCCAGATTGGAGATCTAGTACTTCTATGGGATAAGAGAAGGGAACAGAAAGGGATGCATGGAAATTTTGATTTTTTATGGAAAGGTCCTTTCAAAATTCATCATCTGAATGGTGAAAATAGCTTCTGTCTATCATATCTTGATGGAGAGTTTCTCCCTCTACCTTTTAGTGGCCAACATCTGAATTTGTTCCATTAGTAATGCAAGATTCTCTCTTGCACTATATTAGAATTTATTTTTTGTTATGTGTTTTCTTTATTTTTTTTTTATTTTTATTTTTGGTTTTTCTTCTCTTGACTCCATAGCCCAATGGATGAATCTTTTTGATACATGAGTTCTCTTCCTTTGTTGTCTCAAATAAATTACCAAACTATAGCCATCTTTTATCTTGTTTTAGTGATTTCAGCTAAAATTGAGATAACCATAGGAAAATTTTGGAAAAATCTCTTAAAATTCCCTTTGAAAGAAATTTTCAGGTTTTTGGGTTTCCGTTGCATAAAAACATGTTCCTTACATGTTACATGTCTCATGTTTTCCAAAACCTAAAACCTGATTTCCTAAGACCATTGTGTCAGGTTTTCAAAACTTCCAAGCATCAGAACATGCTTTGCCAAATGCATGTTTTATGTCATTTATTTCCCAAAACCCAAAACCTGAATCGAATCGAATCCTTTGTATCGGTTTTTAAGATGCTCCAATCATGATGACATGTCATTAATGTCTAGTTTTCTGGTAGTTGGCACACACATCAAGTGAGGTGTAATTAATAATAGGTTATTATAAATAGTTGGTTTTCCACGTCATTTGTTACCTTATCAATTTTGCTGCGTTGGATTTTCATTTATGCTTCTTCTACCTCCAAACCCAATTGAGCTTCCCGATCGATTTCTCTAGCCGTCCTTGATCATTTTTTGAGCTAGTTAAAGGTACTCTCCTCTTATTTCTATTTTGAAGCTTTATGGGTTATTTATGAGGTGTTTATTTTGGGTTTCCATTTCATTTCCTCCTTCATTACTAGTTTAGGGTTTAGGGTTATTTTCCTTTTTTCTTGTCTTTTTCCCATATGGGTTCTTGTTTGAAATTCACCCCTAGGTTATTTAATTATTTTTCAGAGGTTGTAACTTGTAGATTTAAAAAATATTATGAAATTCCTAAGTGAGCACGAGGTGGGAATTTCTCATATTCTGACATGTCAAAAACCTAATATACTTCTTTCAGGTTTTGCCAGGTGCTCGACATCCTCTAGGTTCTGCCATGTGTGTCAGGATTTCCCACTTGTCTGACACTTCCTCACTTCTTCAGTGTTTCAGGTTTCCAAAGGTGTTTTGCAAGTCTCAAAAGTTAAACAGTGTGGCAAGTTTGTGTAATTGTCCAACAAACTTTCAAGCCTGATTTCTCTTCCAGAAATCTTCAAGGCATTTCTTCTTCAAGACTCCTCATGTTAGACCCCGACCAATCTAAGGATAAGTTAGATAGGATAGAAAATATGAATTATAAGTATCAGAAGATGGAGTCTTCTTCTTATATAATATGGAATTATGACATTCAGGACACAGAGCTCAATAATATAGATATGAAGGACTTCTGGAAGAGAATTGAGGATTTTTCTCAGAATTCCTAGATGAAGTCGATAGCAGGAAGTGGTATCCCTCTTGCAGTAAGATTTCTAATATCATCTCAATGCCCTGAATTCATCCTAGCCTGTGCTTCCAACTATGACTCAACCTCCCACTCAGTAAGAAATCAAACAAGAGAGTCTATAGTGAAATTTAATGGAGGTTACTTTGGTCAAATCCTAAGGTTGCCTGAATTTGTGGAATATGTTGATTTAAACTTTAAATCAGCACAAAAGGCCTGGGACAAAGATGAGGAAGACTACATCAAGCATGTAAATAAGAATTTCTTGATTAAGGCTAAACTAACCATTTCTAGGTTTCCCAAGTGGATCCCTAGAAGTGATTTTATTCTCAAAATCGGTGATATAATCACCCTGCTGAGATAATTATTTGGATTTCTAGAGTCAAAAGATTTCTAAGGGTGGATGTACCAGTTCATGGTCATCATAAAGAATATTGACC
Source organism: Taxus chinensis (assembly GCA_019776745.2). NCBI lineage: Eukaryota > Viridiplantae > Streptophyta > Pinopsida > Cupressales > Taxaceae > Taxus > Taxus chinensis. Next base: position 571,115,125 of record CM034147.1, on the reverse strand, counting down.
AAGGGATTTATTGGGTTATCCTAATAAGTGATGAGATATACTCCCAAATGAAAATAGTCTTGTCTACCAAAAAGTTCTATAGGATGTCATATGTCACCCATGTAGCAACAGACATGAGAAACTACCCAGGGCTAGATGCGAAGGTAAACCAAGCAAAAAAACACATATATTGATACTTTTCTCAGCTGAAAATAAAAGGGTCTGAAGACCAATATAGAAGAGTGAATGACACCTTCTTCTATAAAAACATTTCCAGGTTGGATCCTGATTTGAGGAAAAGGAGGGTTTCTGATGAAGCATGGGATGAAGTGTCAAAATGGGGTTGCATCTTCTTGTAATTAAAGAAGTTTACTTATCTTCGGGTGGTAAGGTTCCATGGTAACCCTTTCTATTTGCCCAGGTTCTAAGATGACAAACTGATCCTTATGGAGCTAGTTAGACAATTGTTGGAATTGCACAAATTCCAACAAAGTAGTCACAAAGTCGTCATCTTCTTCCCGATTTCCATTGGAAGGTATACATACTCTACAGTGGTTAAGACCAAGAACATGGTACATGACATTCAGAACAAATTAAAGAAACATATGAAGCTCAAGGAGGGATTCGAGTTCAGAGGAGTCCTCAAGTCATATGGAACCTTCTATCTGTATGTGCCCAATGTGGAAGACATCCAGGTTGATATTCAGGATGAAGTTTCCATTCGAAGAAAGGACAACATGCAGATTGACACTTGAAGAAATCTAGATGTTAGATTTGGCTGATATCCCTGAAGGCACCGTGGATAATGAAAGTGTCCTGGACATTATGTACGAACAGTAGAATGGAGACCAACATGGATTCCCAGCCATTGATTGGTATGTTGTTGAGAAAGATTCTATCATTGAAAGAGCTTCTTAGACTCTTTTCCATACAAAGGCATGGCTCATTTATTATGGAATGAGTTATAAGGAAAAGAGATTTTCAAAATTATCCACTTTAGAAGCAAGAACCTCCAAGGGAGAGAGGGAAGAGGATAAAATCCGTACTAAGAGGCAAATAAAATTTAAGTTTATCAGAAAAGGATAGAAGAAAGGATCCACATCATATGCCACTCCTTCCCAAATAGTTGAGGTATTGGATTCACCTCCTCCACTAGAACAAGGAAAAATTCCTTTAGAAGAAAAGGTTTTTCAATCTCTCATTTCCCCTTTTGTTGATTGCTCATCGAAGGTAAGTCTCTCTCTTTCTTCTCAAGCTTTGAATTTAGAACACTTACGTCCTCCTTCCCAATCTTCCTCACCTAATATTTCTTCGTCACTTTCATCAGCCATGGCCAACATCTTCTCTAACCTCTCACCTCTCTCGGCTGGACCTAATATGGCCATAGATATGCCTCCTCGTTCTACACCTTCATTCACTGAATCTATCCCCACAGGCACCACACTTGCAGTCATCACTACTCCACAAGGTAAACCTTCCTCCACCTAAAGATGCAACCATAACACCTCCCATAGGGGAAAATTATTCCATTTTACCTCAATGGTTAGTTGATCAAACCCCAAGGAAGATGAATGTGGTAGTTCCTCTACCATCCTTCAACTTCAGTTCACTCAAGGTCTCCCTTGCCAAATCTTCCAGGAAACCTGAAATGGTTTCAGGGTTTCAGTGGATTCCTCAAGGCATAAATTTGTAGAGATTTCCACTTCCATGGCCAAAAAAACAAAAGAGAATATATAGGTCACTTATTATCATATTATAAGGGTTGATCTAGGAAAGGTAACAATAGAAGGAACACAACAAGATGCACAAAATGCCATGAACATGTTCTGCCAGAAGCTGAAGGAAACGGATGTGAGTAGAAATGAGCAAAAGGAAAAACTTAAATAGTTGATGGAGGTATTTATCAATCTCTCAAGGCCTTCTTAATCAACACTATAATCTCCTACCCTTACTCCTATCATGTTCGATTTCTCATCAGTACCTATGATTGAAAAGATCAACGAGAAGGGGAGAATGGTTGATGAATAGATTCAAAGGCTACTCCTACAAGGAAGAAAGGTCATTGATGAAATAGTGAAGGTTTATAAATCCTTGGAGGAGATAAAAAAGGATCACAAAAATAGGGATGATGAATTTTCACATGAAGTCGGGAACCTCGATTTAACTGTTGAGGCTCTCAATGCGCTAATACAAGTTCCATCCCGTATCTTGATGGAAGAAGGAATTATTTGACATGGGGATAAATACTTATAGCTAACCAAAGCCATCTGATTTAGGATAAATATTCTCAGTGAAGCTTGCAAAAAGTTGAGGGAATCTAGAGATCAGTTTGTTGATGCCACGAATGACATAGAAGAAGATTTTTCTAGGATCTTCACCAAGGTGTTGGATGAAAGCTAGAATATTCTACCTGTTGATGACTTCTATAAACAAATCCAAGAATCAATTTAGCATGAACCAACTTCCATCTTCAATCTGAAAACCATTGATAGGTTCATAAGGATTGAGAATGTTTTAGAATCATTAAGGAAACTCAATAAGAGATTGAAGAAACTTCCTGGTAATGCAACAAAAACTTAGGAAACTTGCGAGGTTCTGAGCGACCATTCTAGTGTGCCAGATGAAGTTGAGATGTAGGGAATAATCTAGAAGTTCTAGGAATTTTGAGACAAGTAGGCTTTGCTTGATGAAGACAATGATGACGAAATAGAATAAGCATAATGTTTTGTGTCATTTCCGTCCAGAGATATAGATGTCTTTTTCATTTTCGTTTTGTCACATAGGAAGCAAATTTTGACTTGTTCTCCTGCATGAGAGTTAAGCAAGATAGGATTCTTGTTAAATGACTATTTTCTAGGATTCATTATATTTTCTCTTTGCTCTTTCTATTATAAATAAGGGATTCTTGTGCATTCCAATGAGGGAGATTTTTAGAATATTGAGAGCTATTGTGAAGAAGAAGGAAAAATTTGTATTTTCTTTTTAATCATTGAGGAATAGAAACAGGTGTTATTTTGCAAACTTTGTGTTGTGGTATTCATCTATCTTGAGAGATTTTTCTTACGTCAAAGATCTTAAGCTATTCTTTGTTTAGTGTTCTTGATTATTTTAATTGTTTCAAATATTACACCCATTATCTAAAACTCGTATAAGTATTTCTTGATCTGTGTTTGCTTGAAAAAAAATATGTTCCTCTAATTCCCTTCCCACTCTATTTCATCTATAATAGTTTCCTTTCTAATCCATTTTATTTCTAAAACTGTAACATCTCTTTCTCGTGTTGATGTGGATTTCAAGATTGTATCCCGACCCCAATAGTTAGAATAACATGAATATTTTACATATTATTTTTGTTGTGTTTTAGATCAGTAATAAATAGGATGTGTCACTTGTCTTGAAGGAGGGATTTGATCTTGTGTACTATAGTTGAACCTCATATTTTGGCCTAACAAAATATCCAACCAAAACTATCCCATTTTCATCAACAATAGCTATCCCTGAATGGTTGTTTAGAAAAACTCTAAAGAAAAAGAAGAAGGTGGCTTTGGGAGATGTCATAAATCTCAGTATATTGGAACAGATGCCCAAAAAATAGGATAAGAGGCCAAGAACTGTTTCAAGTCTGACAGTGAATCCATCTCGAGAATGAATTGTAGAGGTTGCTACTCTCATTGAGGGAAAAACTAAGGATAAAATTACTACAGTAGATTATCAGATCTCTCAATTTTCATTGGGAAAATATACTCATGAAGGAGCTAAAAAAGATGTCCACATTGCTCTCAGAGATCTGCTGGAAAAATATGACAAAGACAAGTCCATAAAAGATGAGCTCAAACTCAAGGTCGAACAACTCACTTCATTATTACACAAATTAACCCAACCAACTCCATCTACCAAATTCCAAACTATTCCAGCCATGACGATTTCTTCTACCATCGACAACATTTCTTATCATGAGATCGAAAATCTAGGATAGAAAGGGAGATCGGTAAATGGATGGATTGAATTCATATTGTAGGAAGCTCATCCCTTAATCAAGGAGTTTGTTGAAATATATAATGATCGGCAGGTTGGGAAGATTGTTATTTGTAAAATGGATGAGGCCTTTCATGAAGATAATAATAATCTAAATTTAAATTTGGAAACATGGAGTGAGATCAGATAAGAATACCCTGACTTTATCCTTCAAGAAGAGGTGATCGATGATGCCTATAATTTATTTGAATACCAAAATGACATGGAATTTTGGTGCCAAGTATTACATGATTTAATTGAGAAATTATAAGATAAACGAGTAAAAATCATAGATGCCTTGAATGACATCTCAAAAGAGTTTGATATTGCTAATTGCAAATTATTCAATGAAAACATCAATGCTCTTTCTAAAGATAAAACTAAGGAAAATTTAAAATATTTAGTGAAGCACGACAATGTGGTCACAAAAAATTTCAATACTGACTCCATCGAATGATTGGTCTTGTGCCCAAATTTCATAGGGATGATGAAGAAATTTATGAATAAACTTCATAGAGTGTCATCCAAGATCACAAGGAGATCAAGAAAATAGAAGTAGTGAATCACTACGCATGTGGGTCTGGAGATGAAGAAATTCAAGGAATCATCAAGCACCTCATCGAGTATAAGCATCAAATGGTTGTGTGGGAAGGAGAACACTAGAAAATTATAGGAGAGGAAGATGTAGCTGAACAAAGCCAAAGATGAGTGGCTGTGAAAGGTCAGATCCAAGATCTGGATCAGTTGAAGTTGCAGGGTTGACTGATTCAAACCCTTGCAACATATTTTCTATTTTCATGAGAGCATGTTCCCTTAATTTAATGACATTTCTATTTTTAGAAAATGTTATTTAAGGGCCCAATAGTAATGGATCATCCTAAGAACTTATAAATTGTTGAATGCTTTGAGTTAGTAGGGATATAGATTATTTTTGGGTGAGGTTACTCTTCAAGCTTCGAAGAGTGCTTGAGAGAATTATAAAAACCTTTTAATTATATTTAGAGTTACACCTTGCAATTAAGAATCTGATTTATTGTGTTGGATGGTTGAACAATTCTTATGTTGTGAATGTATGATTCCTTAGTGTGAGTGGTTAGCTTACCTTTATTTTGGATTATCTATTTCATGTTGTGAGTGAGTAATATGATTATCTTTTATGTCAGTTATGAAAATCTTATTTTCCTTCTATTATTAAATTTACATTATCATTATTCATAGTGGCTGAAATAGATGTTTGACCAGTGCATGTGTTTATTTCTTGTGATAAATTAACTGTGTGTTGAACCAAATTCTATCTATCCTTTACGTATGCTCAACTAAAATAAAGGAACATATGACCTGGTTTGTGGCATTATATACCATTTATAGGTTGCAATAGGTGAAGGTGGACAATGATACAAGAATCCTACCCACATTAACTCTTCTAAATATTAAACATCCCTTTTTTTATGCATCACTATCCTTAGTATAGTTTCATTTCTGTAAAATCTCTTTACCCAAAACTCATGAAGGTGTTACCCTAGCAATAGATAGTCATTTTATTATACTAGGAAAAATTACAACACTTAGTTTAGGAAAAGGAAGCCATCCTTCTCCAGAGGTTCACCTCAAATTCAAGTCCCATAGCTTGAGAGGTGATCCTATGTGTCCAATCACACTGAATGTCATGTTCACATTTTCGCCATTCGGGGGCTGTAGTGATTTGGTGACAAAATGGGAGAACCTATGCAACACTGATTACATAACTTATCTTCTGGAGGCCATAACATTTTTTCCCAACCTCGAAACGAGTCCATATTTTTTTCTAGAAAGGTATTGAAGTAAACTACGCAATGGTAAGATAAAATTTGGGTTTTAGAGTTACCTTTAATTTAGGGAATTTGGTGAGCTCACACACAACTGGTAGAAGAAATGCAAGAGTGCCTAAGAACCTATGCGTCAATGCAATGACATGTGGGCACCTTTGCATGAATTCCAGGGAACCTGGGTACCTATTCATGAATGCAAGGGTTCTTGGGTGCCTGTGCAACACTATGTGTATAACCTATCTTGTAAATGCCATAGCATTTTCTCCCAACCTCGAAACGAATCTATTTTTTTGCTTTGGAAAGGTATTAAGGAAAACTACGCAATGGCAAGATAAGTTTGGGTTTTTGAATTTTTATTACCAATTTATTTTGGTTTTTTATTTTTGTTACCAATTTGTTTGCATTTTTGAATTTTTTTTACTAATTTGTTTGGGGTTTTTGATGTTTATTTGGATGTTTTGACTTTTTCGACTGACATATTTGAATGTTTTTGAAACATTTTTAAATTTTTGAATTTTTAGAAGTTTTCCAAATCTATGTACAAGAAATGAAGAAATTTGGATTCCCCCAACAACATATGAGATGCAAAATGGTAGAATGCCATGCGTATGCACAAGAAATTGAAGATGTGAAATTGCCCCCAATGTTAGATGGGAATATTCAATGAAAAAATATTCTCACATAAAATTTGTATTAGAATCAATATAGATACGTTCAATCATGATTACGAACATAACCTAATGACATGTTAGAAAGGAGCAAGGATGCCCTTATCATAAGTTGGCCAAGAAGCACATGATAGAAATAAGTGGAAGATTGTTTTTGTGAAGGGGACAAAGGTTCCCGAAAACATAGAAAAAAGGCAATCTTATACACATGGATGTTTTGAACAAAGAAAACTAATGATGTGAATGTTGCGAATGTAGCTTAGAATCCTCAAGATGAAGAAATGGTTAGCCAAAGGCATGAATCATGAGACACGATACAAAGTAGAGTAAGAGTCTGAACAAGTTCCAAAATAGGACACTTGGTAACATACAAATCATGTTTGTTCATAGAGATTCATTATATGCACATGAAATTTATTACCTCTTGGAGGGAAGATTTGATAGAAAAAAATTGAAGACACCCTAGCCGATGTGAAAGAATGATTTTTTTTTCAATGTTGATTTTTTTAATGGACTATGGAACGAGAGCCATACATTACTCCGCTGCCAACCAGGTGTCCATGGCCCTGACAGAGATGCATTTGATTCTAATCATGACATTTCTCTACTGCCTGTCAAGATTCCATAACACCAATAGAGTTTATTGGAAATACCCTAAGAGATATTTATATATCAATTTTATTTTTCTTTTAGTATTTTCTTTCAACTTTGCACTTTTTGATTTGATTTATTCTTTTTCTTTCTAAAAAATTATTTCAGCTCTCTTATTTGACTAGGGGTTAAGAACCATTGACGACCTGATGGAAGGAGGTAGAAGTGACTGTGATCACAACATTGGCTAGTGTCAACAAATATATCCAAAATTTCTTCACAAAATTTTTTTAAGATGTTGATTGTGATAGGATCTCTAAGATGTTAGTCATTCTTTAATTTACCAAGGTGATAAAATACCAAGTTCAAATGGATACCATAGAGATAAATGTCATAAATTTTGTGCGAATAGGATAACCAAAATATCACCAAAGGGATGAAAATGGTAGGAAGAATTCCAAAATAATAAGGAAGGGAAGAAAGAACATCCATGTGTATGCAATACCTGATTGCAATGTGTGTTCATTTACCTTTGATTTTTTAAAATGTTTTCTCATTTTTTTTTATTTTTGTCTATTCGGAAGGTGGGATTAACAGGATCACTGACGTGATAAGATCAAACAACAATGTTAGTGATTTCATTGATAAGGAATATTAGGAATGTTTTCTTATCAAGATTCAATTTATCCCTAATCTCAATGATCGTGGTGAACTCATACTCAATAGATGAATGCATTTTATCATGAAACATGGATTTTGTGTTGATCAAAGAATACTTGTTAGAGAACACACAAGAAGTCATTGTAGGAGAGAAGGCCAGGATCAAGGGCGCGAAGGGAATGGAAGGACCCGCGCACGGAGGGCAAGTTTAGCTTTTGGGACTTAGCCAATTTTGAGCATGAGGACCTATTTTTAGAAGATGGCATGTAGAACAAACCAATGATGTAGAGATGTGCGCGCCACACATTGTCTATCTTTGGAGGATTGGATCGAAACGTTTTTCATGGAGACGGGATAAGAATATGATTTTAACTATAATAGGTCTATAGATAGCACACTTGCATGTGTGGCTATGCCTTTGAATGGCGTGTGGCTATTAATAGCATGTGGCCTATTTCTGGAATAGATAAGCATTGAAGGGAAAGTCCCCACCCTATATATATATATATATATATATATATGATATGAAGTACATTGTAAAACATATATATGTGTGATGGATCTATGAAGGTATAGAGATATATGCGTATGACTAAATTATTGTATCATATCCATGCACGCATTGGTATATATTGACGTTACTCTAAGGTGATTTTGTGTTTATTAATAGATAGAAGATATTGGCTAAATATAAGTGTCATTCCTGTGCATAATTGATTAGTGCATGTAATTGATTCAATCATGATTAATATTTAATCTTGTTCTTTCATAGATCTGAATGTATCATGCATTGTAGAATGATGGATTAGTTATGGGTCTATATGTTTCTTCCTTCATCACAGTAACATCCTACTAAAGTAACCCTAAAGAGGGACTTGGTACCTTTGTGTGCTTTGGGTGAGAACTTAGTCTAGACTGAGGGATGTGCCAACGTGACTAGGGTGTTATCTGATAAATTCTAGGCTGCATCATTAGTTCCATTTTTGAGACCTCTTTTTCAGTTGTTTTTAGAATGGTTCGTGATGAAGACATATTGGTTAACTCTAGCAAGTATTGAGGAGTGGATACATGATCGAGAGGAAGAATATGCACTATCATTAAGAAGTGGGTCTAATTCTAATGCACACTCTTAGGTAGAATATAATCTGTATGACAGCCTATACAAGAGATTTTTCACTATCTTTCTATTAGAACTATATGAGTGGCTTACTTATTATGCATCTTAGTGGAATTCGAGATATCGCGCACTTTTCTAGACATAGGAAGAATGTCAGGACCTTTATGATGTTGATTTTATTTGGACTCACATTGTGGATATGTGGTTTTATGGTGTTCTAAAAATTTATATTCTGGAGTATTCAATTTTGATGTACTCTTTCTTAAAGGTAGCTGAATTCCAGATTTTGTGGTTTCTAAGAGGAGTATATTTGTAAGGTATTCCATTGGAAATCAAGATCCTGATTGGTAAATTTGAACCTGGAGAGTAAACCGATGGCTAACAAAACTTCACCACGCGTGAGGGTAGGAACAGGTTTGGTGAAAGATGGCAGACCTAGTGGTAGAGAGGTAGATAGAGGAGAGGTGGCTTAAGTATAATGAAAAATGTGAGAGGGAGATATAGAAGCAACGTTCCATTGCAGAAAGTATGGCGTTGAGGAGAGAGATGTCTTGTGAAGGATTTACATCTCATGTAGAAGATGTGGAGCCAGAGCATCATGAACTCCCCCATTTTGGAAAACATGACAGAGATCCCCCCTTAGCCTCACACAAAATTATGCCAGTAGAGACTACCTGGGTCATGGGCGTGCATCTTAATCCACTTGGTGATCTCTCCCTTACACTATTTTTTCTAGTATCTAGTACGATAAGTAACTAATAAGCTAACTTGGGAAGTAGGAGAGTAGAAGTAAGTCAGGGAGCAAAAACATCAATGGCAGGACAAATGACTTTAATGATATTTGGAGGAACATTATTGGGTGCATCATCCACACAGAAAATGAGCACCTAAAATTTTGGATTCACCTCTGGAAGTGGAACTACCTCACATACTATAGGGGTTTAGTATAGTACTACTCTCAGAGCACAGGGGAGTACATCTACAGGTCTTATTCTAGCTACAGGTGGAGGATCAAGATGTACAAGTGCTTTTAATTCCGGTTGATCTTGTGGTTCTGGAGGAAGAGGGAACACAAGAGATTCTAGATCAGGTGGTCAATGTCTATAGCAACCACAAAATATTTATATGGAGATGTCTCTTCATCTTCCAGAGTATAGAGGCATAGAGGATACTTCCAAACATGTGCATATGTGTGAAATCTTGTGGCGTGTTAAAGGGATCATGAATTCTAAGTGAAAGGAAATTCAATTTACTACTACACTACAGGGATGTGCACACAATTGGTATAAGAATTTTGAATCTGATCAAACTTGTGATGATTATGTAGCATTGAATAATGCTTTCTTGAAAGAGTTCCATATCCCTGAGTTTGAGCAGAAAAGTATCAGTGCACTTAAGGATATCAAGTAGGGCACTACTTAGAGTGTACATGAGTATGATGCCCATTTTAAAACACTTTTATCTAAGCTATTTTATGATATTCATGCAAGCCAACATACACAATGGTTTGTTGGAGGATTGATTACACCATTTAGAAGAGTGATGTCACATAAGACGTACACTAATCCATGTAAAGAACTGGAAGAGGATTTATATGTTGAGTCAGTTAGGAGCATTGACACTGGCATTAGTCCATTCTTAGAGGCACAAATTGTAGCTATGAAAAATTAGTTAGAGAATCTATCAGCAAATTTAGCCCATGAAATGCACTCAGGAATTTGGTGTACAGATTATGAAGTGGAAGGTCACACTAAGGATAGTTTCCCTTAGAGATCTGTACGCTCATTATTGTTGGATTGTGAGATATGTCATTTGAATCGTGATGCTAGTCATTTTACTTTGTTACAACACATGATAAGGAAGAATGTATCTTTCTTTTACAAAAATTTATAGGTCCATGACCCATGATATTGAGGATTGTCGACTGATTGGTCAGATCCATGATGTTATAGACATTGGGGTATGATAGACCAGTGTAAAAAATAATTCTAAGGGTAAGAATGAGCACCAAGATCGAGATCATAACCCAATGTGCTATGATAGGAATGAGGTGCATTTTGAAGGAGTTCATGGAAGAGGATGTGGATATCGTGGTTGATATGGAGGATGAGGCCGTGGTGGAGGAAGAGGTGAGTTCCCTCATGGAACATGTTATATGTGTGGATCTCTTGATCACTATAGGCGTGAATGTCCTCATAATATTGCATATTCTTTCTATGAGAAGAACCATAACTATGAAGAGTGCCCAGAATTATATGAGCATCTGAGTAAGCAACATAAGCAAGAAAACAAAGGCATTGGGATGGTTAGAATCTAGTGCATGGTAGAATATTAGTGGATGCCCAAGATAATAGAAGGACCTAAGCCATTGACAATGAAGATCACTACACAAGGTGAAGTGGCACGTGCAAGAGAGGCATTACACGCGAAGCCTACGATCACCAAGGAGGAGGTTTTGTATGCAAGGTACCCAGATCCTGCTCATCAGAAGGAATGTTACTAGGATACCATGGAAGTGCTAATAAATATTCAGGGTTAGATATAATACTTAAAGGAGTAGAAGAAAGCATTAGAGATAGTCCAAACTGATATCGATGATCTGAGAGAAGTGTGAAAAATGTGTGCTAGGAGAAAATCATTCCACTATTAGGAATTTGGTTGAATGGGAACAATCCACGTGTAAGTATTGAGACTGGATGATAGATTCTGCATGTAAATATTCCCCGTGGTAGCATTGACTATGACAAAGAAATTACTCTAAATATTGTTGTGGATTGATGGCTATTGAGAAATATTTTGATTGATACAGGTGCAGAAGTAAATGTTCTTACATTAGATGCATGGGTACAAATGGGGAGGCCTCCGTTGCAGCCATCATCTAATGTGTTGTTTATGGAAAACCCGACTAAGGTCACTCCCAAAGGAGTTTTGAAGGATGCATCTATAACCATACAAGGGGCCAAGTTCACTTGCGATTTTGAGGTATTAGCACTTACAGAAGCAGGAAATTTTCCAACCTTGCTTGGACGCCCTTGGTGTTATGTGAATAATGTTGACTTGAGATTCAGTAAGGGGTATATCAGCTTTGAGAACAAGAAAGAAAGAGTTGTGATACCTCTAACAGATGGGAAGTCTACACAAAATGTTGAGCCTCTAAGTGAGGAGGACTTAAGCAGAATTTATGTACACATTATTCAAGACCCAGAGGTCAATGAGCCATCAAAATAAGGAATCCTATAGTGGGAGGATTATCATTCTAGTAGTGATACTATGAGTATTACTTGTGATAATTAGGCTCATGGTACATATGAACTAGTAGGGTGCTAGGTGAAAAGTGTGGTTGTGTGCAAGAATGGACTTCACTTTGTTTGACAGATAGGTAGCGTGGTACCTTGGTATACAGGGGCAGAAGATCTTCCTGCATTTTTGAAATCCATGGAAACAAAGTGGACATATCAAATTAAGATAAGATATATGTTCGTATATACCTTACATGAGACAACAACGCGCTGGTGGGTAGTCCACAAAGATAATCTTATAGAATGGGAAGATATTGGAGTCTCCTTATCTTTTAGGTTTGTAAGGAATAATGCACCTACACATATCTACAATTATCATGGTGATCAAATTGTTTAGCATCACATTTAGCAGTGTGAGAGACTCTAAACAGCAGGACAAGAAACATTACCACCGTCACTCTGGGTGCATAGATCATACTCTACACTACAAGGATGCACACACGCCTAGTTTGTATATGAAAAAATACATCGAGAGACTGGAAACTAGAAAAATTTGAATGCAGGAATGATCCATACCTTTTACTACTTTTATTCCCAACCTCCAATAGAGGAGGCATCAAAATTTATCAAGTGCTTAACTATGGGAGATATCACAAAATACGAAGAGCATATTCAAGAATTATTTGGTGAGGAAAATTTCGGGGAACATTTTGAAAAGGAAGAAGAAATGGAATCCATACTACTTGAATGCATTTTCCTTGAGAAAGAGAAAGGAAATATGGTTTACATCATGGATGAGGTGGAAGTTGAGAACCTGGATATTGAACATTCATAAGGGGTACATGAGGTCTTAGACAGTGTAGACAAGGATACATGCACCTATCATGAACCCATGAAGACAAAGAAGGTGAATATAGGTTCGGAGGCTGAGCCTAAGGAGGGCATCATTGGAGACTAGTAGTCAGACTTGGAGGTATCAAAGATCATTTAGTTACTCAGGGATTATAAGGACTTATTCCCTTAAGGGTATAATGAACTTAGAGGCATGCATAAATCACTAGGGGAAATAAAGATAAAACTTAAGGATGGTGGACGACTAGTTAGGAAGTGACCTTACATAATGAATCCTAATTTTCTTGAAAAGGTAAAAGAAGAAATTGATAAAATGTTGAAATCCTTCATTATCAAGCCCCTTGATGAGTCAAAATGGGTTAGTCCAATGGTTATTAGTATCAAGAAAGATGGAAGAATTAGAATATGTGTGGACTACAGGGAGCTAAATGTTTCTTGTGTAACAGACCCATTCCCTATGCCATTCACATAGGAAATACTAGAAGGCGTATGCAGGGGCGCAAAATATATTCTTTCACAGATGGGTTTTTCAAGTATCATTAGGTTAGGATTTCTCAGAGGACAGAAAAGACAACTTTACTACTGAATGGGGAAATTTTGTCTATACTATGATGCCTTTTGGATTGAAAATGCACCTTCCATATCTTGTGCATTAGTTTGTTCAGGCATTCAAAGATTTTATTCACAACTTCTTACAGGTCTACCTAGATTATTGGACATTATATGGCTGTGGAAAGATCATTGTGATAATATGCACTTAATGTTTTGATGGTACAAAAAATTGAGTATCTCTTTGAACATCAAGAAGTGCATATTTTTCCTACACAAATTTGGAATACGGTTAGGACATATAATCTGAAAGGAAGGTTTATGGTTGATCCAACTAAGGTTATAGTCATTCTAGGCCTGGAAGTGCCTAGTAGTCAGAGTGAGGTGCACGATTTTTAGGTCATACAAGATATTATAGAAAAATTCATCAAAGAGTATGCAAAATTTTTTACACCCTTGGAAGATTTACTGAAGGGGAAGGTACATTTTATTGGGTAGAACCACAATAGTGCGGGTTTAAGATATTAAAGGATAAACTTACTACCGCGCCCATTTTTGTGCTTTCCCCTCATGGGATAAACCATTTGATGTGCATGTGAATTACTTTAGCATTTCCACTTGGTGCTTTGTTAGCTTAACCTAGAAAAATTATGGTATATCATCCAATTTTTTTACTAGTATGAAGGTAACTCCTACTGAACGAATTATATAACTACAGAGCGCAAAGCTTTGTCAATGATCTATGCATTACACAATTTTTGATAGTACTGTTAGCAACACCATATGTGTTTAATAAATATGGCATGACAAGGAAGTACTTGTAAACAAGCCCATTTTACAAGGGCACATCTTATATGGGATACTCCTTTTTCAATTATTTGATTTCATAGTGTTGTGAAGCCAGGGAAAATCAATTCTGTCCAGACATTTATCTAGAATCAACCAGGAGAGGAAGCACATAAATTGAAAGAAACCAGGCTAGATGAACAATTATATAGGTTACAATGTCCATCCATGGAATTAGAAGACGTTGTTGTCTTTCTAGAAACTGATATGACACCAGAAAGAATGAAGGGCATTTGAAAGAAACATCTTGTTATACGTGCAACACCATTTATGTTAATCATTGGTGACCTTTACAAGTTATGTAGAGATGAAAGTATATGTCATTGTGTATAAAGCATGAGTAAAAGGATATTATGGAATAATCCCATGGTGGTATTGCATGAGGCCATTATGCATGTGATACGACTGCCGGAAAGATCCTACTTGCTGGATTATGGTGGGAGACATTGTATAAGGACTACAAGAATATTGTAAGGCGTGTGATCATTTTCAGTGCCTAGGAATACTAGGGCAAAGAGATGAGATGCCTTTGAGACGAATTGCTAGTGCCAAACCATTTAATAAATTGGCCATTGACTTTGTAGGACCTATTTTTTCAATTACACGTAGGACTAGATCACGCTATATCATTACTTGCACAGATTATCTCACATAGTGGGTAGAAGTAGCACCTACAAAGGACTATATAGTAGCTAGGCTTCTATGGGAGAATTTTCTTACAAGATATGGATGTCCTTTAAGCTTGACAAGTGATAGGGGGTGTTAAGGATGGTGGAACGACTAGTTAGGGAAGTGACCTACATAATGAATCCTAATTTTCTTGAAAAGGTAAAAGAAGAAATTGATAAAATGTTGAAATCCTTCATTATCAAGCCCCTTGATGAGTCAAAATGGGTTAGTCCAATGGTTATTAGTATCAAGAAAGATGGAAGAATTAGAATATGTGTGGACTACAGGGAGCTAAATGTTTCTTGTGTAACAGACCCATTCCCTATGCCATTCACATAGGAAATACTAGAAGGCGTTGCAGGGTGCAAAATATATTCTTTCACAGATGGGTTTTTCAAGTATCATTAGGTTAGGATTGCTTAGGAGGATCAAGAAAAGAAAAAATTTACAACTGAATGGGGAAGTTTTGTCCTATACTTGTGATGCCCTTTGGATTAAAAAATGCACCTGTCCATATTCTCACGCATAGTTGTTCAAAAATTTAAAGATTTTATTCACAACTTCTTACAGGTCTACCTAGATGATTAGACAGTATATGGGCTTGTGAAAGATCATTGTGACAATATGTGCTTAATGTTTGAATGGTGCAAACAATTGAGTATCTCTTTAAACATCAAGAAGTGCATAGTTGCTAAACCATTTGGGATATTGTTAGGACATATAATCTGACAAGGAAGGTTTGTTAGTTGATCCAGCCAAGGTTGCAGTCATTTTAGGCCTGGAAGCGCCTACCAATCAAAGTGCGGTGTATGGATTTTTAGGTCATATAGGATATTATAGAAAATTCATAAAAGGGTATGCCAAAATTGTTTACACCCTTGGAAGAATTACTAAAGGGGAAAGGTACATTTTATTGGGGAGAACCACAATAGTGCGTGCATTTGAGATATTAAAAGAAAAACTTACTACCCGCGCCCATTCTATGCTTTCCCTCATGGGATAAACCATTTCATGTACATGTGGATTACTTCTAGCATGGCCATTGGCACTGTGTTAGCTCAATCTGGAAAAGGTATTATAGATCATCTAATTTGTTTTGCTAGTAAGGAAGCTGACTCCTATTGAACGGAATTATACAACTACAGAGTGTGAAGCTTTATCAATGATATATGCATTGTACAAGTTTTGATAGTACTTGTTAACAACACCATTTGTGTTTTATACAGATCACATGGCATTTAAGTACTTGGTAAACAAGCCCATCTTACAGGGGTGCATATGCAGATGGGTGCTCCTATTTCAATTAGTTTAACTTCACAGTTCTTGTGAAGCCAAGGAAAAGTCAATTCTGGACCAGATCATTTATCTAGAATCGATTTAGGAGAGGATGCACAGAAAATTGAAGAGATACCATGCTCGGATGCACGGCTATATAGGTTACAACATGTCCACCCACGGAATTAGAAGACATTGTTATCTTTCTATGAACTAGGTATGGCACCATAAGGAATGAAAGCATTTAGAAAAGAAGTAGCTTGATATACGTACACAGCACCATTTATGTTAATCAGTGGTGACCTCTACAAGCGAGGCAAAGATGAAGTATTACGTCATTGTGTATTGGAGCATGAGCGTCAAAGGATATCATGGAAGAAGCTCATGGTGGTATTGCAGGATGCCATTATGTAGGTGATGCGACTGCCTGGAAAGATATTACTTGTTGGATTATGGTGGGAGACATTTTAAAAGGACTGTAAAGAATATTGTAAGGCGTGTGATCATTGTCAGCGCCTAGGACATACTAGGTCAAAGACATGAGATGCCTTTGAGACAAATTACTAGTGCCAAACCATTTGAGAAATGGGCCATTGATTTTGTATGACCTATTTTTTCAATTAGCACGTGTGCAGGACTAGATCACGGTATATCATTACTTACACAGATTATCTCGCATAGATGGGAAGAAGCAAGCACCTACCAAGGATTATATGGCAGCTATAGTAGCTAGGCTTCTATGTGGGTGAATTTTCGTACAAGATATGGATGTCCCTTAAGCTTGACAAGTGATAGGAGTGTACACAATTTTTGAATGAGACAATCAGGATCCTATTAGATGAGTTTATGGTTACACACCATAAAACTACACCTTATCATCCTCAAGAAAACAGAACTGTTGAGGCCTTCAACAAGATTTTGAGCCAGACTTTGACAAAAAAATTTGATGTTAGAAGAAAGGATTGGGATGACAAAGTGTTAGTTGTTCTTTGGGCATATAGAACAACTTATCAAGAGATTGAATAAAGCCACATTGTTTCAGTTGGTGTTTGGCGCGGAAGTTGTTCTTCCTTATAGCATTTATGTTACCTTCTTTGTGCATTGTGCATGCTGGAGGTCTAGCTGATGAAAAGGATTTAGAAGAGCGTATCGAAGAATACGATTCAACTGGATGAGCATGATGAGCCATAGCTCGATGGAGTCAGAAGTAGGAAAAGGCCAGGTAGAAAGCATGACATGATAGAAACATAAGGGATAAGAAGTTTGAGATTGGACAAATGGTATTTCTGTATGACTCAAATTTCTTGTGCCATACTAGGAAAGATCAAAGTACATTGGTTGGGGCCATATGTTATCACTTACTATACTTGAATCAGGTGTTTTACCAGCTAAAAGCACTTGATGGCATACATGGCTACCTGTTTACTTTAATGGGAGTAGGTTGAAGCCCTACTATAAATAAGTCTTCTTGGTGTTTGTAATAAGGTAGTATTTCCATTTAGTTTAGGTTTTCAATTCTATATTTGGTTAATGTATTACCTTCATTGTCGTTATGCTTTGTCAATTTAGTTGTTATTCTTTTGTAATAAACGCATTTGCACGCCTGAATCTAATTATTGTATGAATAATGTTTATGTGTAGAGGACTGCACATACTTTTCAGTGTGGGGGTGGGTTGTAGTTATCCAAGAAAAAGATACTAAAAGAATGTGGGAATTGAAAGGTGAAAGGAATAATATGCTATGGGTGTGCTTTAATTCAAAAGAAGATTGCTTCTCAAAAGTGAGCAAGGATGGAGATGAATGAAAGGATAGTATAATGTGAGGTAAGTGGAGGCCAGGATAACTACCAGGAGAAGGTACAGTAACAAGGTACTCGGGAGTAAGGGTGCACACTGAAGAGAATTCTATGACTAGAGGGTAAGAAGGCGCGCTAGAAGGTTATAGTTAGGGTGTGAAGATGTACCACATGGAATGAAAAAAATTGGTCAATGAATGAGAGGATATTTGGTAGGTGAAGGAGTAATAAATGCATCAAAATTTCAAAAAATTATACAAGGATGGGATTCGGATTCATTTTTACCTTTGCGACTAAGAGAAATTGAGAAAAGAGCTACGTGCGAAGAGCTGAGTGATTGGGTTAGGGTGTGCAGGTTTAAAAACCAAGCGTGACAAATAGATCTATGCGAAAATAAGCTTGCATCCCCGGTGGTGAAGGGTTTGAGTGAAGCAGGGAGACAAAGAGGAGTTAGGGCATGTAGTGTCCACCTAGGGAACGATTGAATCAAGATAAGGTTTTATTTTCAAGTTACAGAGTTAAAGAGGAGATGATTGCAAGGTAAAAATGGCACCTAGGAAGGCATTTGTAATAGTAGAAAAAGGAAAGAAGAAGGTGGTCATCGAGGAAGAAGAGATGAGACCAAAAAGTGATTTTTCATAAATGCAATATCCAAAAAGAGTCATCATCGGCTAGGAATAGGATTCACCTATTAGAAAGAGAAAAGTGAGAAAATACAATCACAAGACAATAGAGAACAAGAAGGAGCTCGATTCCCTACTCACTGCTATAACAAACAAGCGTACGGTGGATGACATGTCAGTTTATGATGATGCAAGTGAGAAGCTTCTGAAGAGAATTAGGGTCTACCAATTATATGATCTTCTATATTTCGGGAAGTATGAGCCCTTGTATCAGTGGCTCATGAGTAGAGTGCATGAGGATTTCTTCTACTTTTCAGGATGTAAAGTTATAATCTCATATGTGATTATCTCATCAGTTACAGGTTTGAAAGCCATAGGAGAGGACATAAAGAATGATCTCATAGATAAAGCTACAATCTTAAAGACCAGATAGGAGTTAGGGTACCTAAAGGGTCCGCACGGTATGGATATAGAAAATTTGAAGAACTGTCTAATTGTGCAATAGCAACACACCTAGTTATAAATTTAAATGATCAAGAGTGGTGGTCACAGCTAAATACAATGTGGTTACATGTTGGGCATAAGATGTCAGAAGGAGCAATCTACAATATTGCAGGCTATATTGTATAAAAAATAGTCAAGGAAGCACGCACATGAGGGAAGATCAGCTTTGGGGCTGTTCTACTATCACTAGTATTCATGGAAATTGGAGTACCAGATAGGCAAAAGGAAAAGGTGTGGGAATACCCCATGGAGAATAAGTCACTAGCTGAAAGGTTCAGCAAGTACCTATGTAAAGGGGCCATGACATATGATGTCAAACAAAGGGAGGAGAAATGGCACAATAGATTCCGCGTGGCATTTGGAGAAGAGTGGCACATCCCAAAAGACCTGACATTAGTAGTAGGGAAACAAGTCTATTTTTCTATATATCAACATTTATGCATTGCATGCTTCCCAATGAAAGGTGGAGTTTGGAGCCCTTGGTGTAAATTTCCTTATGCATTCACTGCAAGGTATTTGTAAGCATCTATTCACAGATTTACAAACATATGCTGAATGGTATTCAATGCAGATAAGGTAGACTGGGACTAACATATGTTGAGAAAGAAGCATGTGTACCCTAGAAGAAGTACATACACCGAGAGGATCATTTCAGAGGTGTTGAATATTAAGCCAATAAGTCTGGATGTACATGATGTAGGGGCACATTAGTGTATCTTCATCTAAAGCCCAAGATGGAGAACAATAAGTATGTAGATAACTAATTTTCACTCCCAGAGCTACCAAAGGGTAAGCACACAATAGAAAACATACCAGTGCAAAGGCCCAAAGAAGTTGTTAAAGTAGAGGGTGAAGAGGAGGAGCGTGAAGATAGTGGAGGCTTAGAGCGCAAAAGAAAGCAACCATATGATAGAGAAGAGTCACAGTGTGTGGCCACTCCACCTCAAGGATAGGAAAAAAAGGAAGATACAGAGGTTGAGCACGGGGAGCATAGGTTTAAGAAATTCTTTAGATGCACAAGGACTTAAAGTGGAACCCCATAAATGGTATAGAAATCACCTCGTCTCTCTCCACACAAGGAAACCACTGAACCAAAGAAGAGAACAAAATTAAAGTTGGATAAAGCAGTGGAGAAATAAGAAAGAGAGCGAGCATGCATCTCCTACCCCACTTGAGAAAGAGCATAAATATGAAGAGATGAAGGATGAAGCATAAAAATTAAAGGAAATCTCTAGATCCATGCATATGACTGCTCAGGATGTAATAGGACATGCTCTTAACCTTGAAGCTACAATTCCCAAGGGTAATCAAACGAAGAGGATGAGTGGAGAGAACATTCCATTAGCCATGGGGTATGTAGAGGACACAGGTAAAACTATCTGTGCCCGCTTCCAAAGGATGATAGAACAAAAGGATTTATTCAGGTGGGAGCTAATGGATGAGGATATGATTACTATGTGCACTCAAAAGAAACTATCATGGTTAATGCACACCCACATGGATGAGCCTGAATTTGATGTATGTGGAGAGTCTTGCATTTCGAGATGTCTAAAGAAGGTACCCCAAGCTAGACACATGATAGTAAATCCTAATGTCATGTCAGATGAGTAGGTCAGCAACACATTAGTAAAGGTTTTTTCTGAGCTTGCTAGAAGAAACATGGATAAAGCTGCAACAATCAGAGAACTGTGTGAGGAGATAAAGGAAAAGGATGTGGAGATAACACACATAACACAAGAGAGATACTTCACATAGAAGAAGAATGAATTATTTATTAGCATCATAGAAGAGATTGGGGATAATGTCATCAGAGCAAGGCCACAATTGCAAACCAAGGTACCACAAATGTTTCCCTTAGCGATACATTATGTAGGAAATTTGGTGGACGTGGTACTTGAATATGAACCTTTGTGCATGAAAGTGCTAAGAAAGTTAGAGAAAGAGGAAGAATGAGAGAAATCTTCAGTGATGTGAAATATTACATGTTATGAAGGGCTACTGCAAGTGCTACAAGAAGTATTGAAGAAATAATACCATGCTTTAAACATCTACACAACTACAGAGGAATTTATCAATATAAATACCCTAGAAGAAAACAATGAGGTCGAAAAAAACAATGAAGGATGAGACATTGGACTGCATAGAAAGATTTTCAATAGTTAAGTAGAAGCATGAGGCCCTGACAGTAGAACAAGATCTGCATAAGACTCAGCTAGAAGAGCTTAGGAAGAAAATTACGTAGAAGATGTATCTTCTAGAAGGAAGAATGACTTTAATTTCTAGTGTTGTGTTTGTTTTGTAGAATGAAAAAGGAGAGATTTTGAGGAATGAGTTGGAATCCATTGCTATGTACATTCTAGAGAAAGTAGAACAAGCACTCGTTGAATGGAAAGTTTTTGAGGCCGAAATAAAGGAAGAGTATCTAGAGTTCATACTTCAAACTGATACATAGGAGGCTGCATAATAGCCTCATAAAACTTTCATATTTATCTACATTCTTTCATTCTTAATCTTTCCATTCTTCTATTATTTACTTCAATATTTGGAGATACCCATTGTCAGGATGACAATGAGATTAGTGTGGGGTAATGTTCTTCAGAGAATACTTCTTAGAGAACACATAAGAAGTTTTCATGGGAGCGAAGGCTAGGATCAAGGGTGCGGAGGGACAGGAAGGTCCCATGCACGGAGGGAAAGTTTAGCTTTTGGGACTCAGCCAATTTTGAGTATGAGGACCTATTTTTAGAAGATGGTGTGTGGAACACACCAACGATGCAGAGATGTGCACACCACACATTGTCTATCATTGGAGGATGAGATCAAAGCATTTTTTATGGAGATGAACTAAGAATAGGATTGTCACTGTAGTTAACTATAAGAGGTCTATATATAACACACCTACATGTGTGGCTATGCCTATAAATTGCACGTGGATATGAATAGTATGCAGCCTATTTCTGGAATAGATAAGTGGTCGAGGGAAATTCTTCACCCTGTATATATATTATATGAAGTACATAGTGAAAGATATATATGTGTGATAGATGTATGAAGGTATAGAGATATACGCATATGACTGAATTATTATATCAGATCCATGTGTTCATTGGTATTAATTGACATTACTGTAATAAGCTTCTATGTTTATTAGTACATGAAAGACATTGGTTGAATCTAAGTGTCATTCATGTGTGTAATTGAGTAGTGCATGTTATTGATTCAATCCTTATTACTGTTTAAGCTTGTTCTTTCATAGATCTTAATGTAGCATAAATTGTATAATGATGGATTAGTTATGGGTCTATATGTATCTTCCTTCATCAAAATAACATATTTATACAACAACCCTAAAGAGGGACCTAGTACCTTTTATGCGCTTCGGGTGAGCACTCAATCTAGGCTAAGTGATGTGCCAACATGAATAGGGTGTTATCTGGTAAATTCTAGGAAACATCATTTTGTGTGGGAGATTGAGGTCCCTATCTTAAGGTTTCTACACTTTATGCCATACTTGGTGGGTGTGTTGGTGTGAATTTTTGAAGTGAATTTGATTCTAAACTTTAAGATTGTTTGAATTATTAGGAACCTCGGAGGTCTTGGAATTTTGTATCCTATTCTGATGAAGAAACTGTTTGAGTTTCTTATAAGATACTACATGACTTTTTTGACCATGAGAAGTGGGAGAAGAAAGTGCATGGATAGAATTGATTTGAGGAATCACAGTGCTCTTGCCACAATCATTGATAGAAGGAAAATGTGATGGACGTGAAGGGTATGGCCTAAAAATTGAAGAGGATGGGCTACCAAGTGGTGTCTCATAGAATGAAGATAAATGAATACCAGGATGTGGCCCTAAGATTAAAGATAAGGGATTTCTTGGAGATGTCCCATAGATATAAGATGATGGGATACTAGGATGTGGCCTAAGAATCAAATATGGGGGGTTTTAAGATGTTCCTCTATTATAGACGAAGATGGGAAACTAGGAGGTGAGCCACATACAAAAGAATTCAGACTACCATGAAGTGTCCCATAGACTAAAGAGAAAGGACTACAAGGAGGTGTCCCATATATAGAAGATGATGAGCTACTAGGACATGGCCCAAGAATAGATGAAGATGGGATACCAAGAGGTGATCCATATATAAATAATGTGGGGCTACTTGGAGGTGGCCCACATATAGAAGAAAATGTTGAGCTACTAGGTGGTGACCCAAGGTAAGATTGTTATGGAGGAATCATGATAGATAAAGAATTATAAGGTAATGAGAAGATATACCATGGATCAATGGTAGACCCATGAATTTAATCACCTAATGAATAATGTAAAGATGAAATAATAAGAGGAGGATCACGTTCGATGATCTTAGAGTCTTCCTTTATTTTATGACAAAAGGCATCAATGTCTTCCTCCCAATACATGAACTTGATCTTAGGGTCTTCCTATATTTTAGGTGTCAATATATTCCTCTCAATACATGAACATAATCTTAGGGTATTCCTATATTTTCTAATAAAAGGCATCAATAACTTCCTCCCAATATGCAAACATATCAAGGTATAAATAGGTTTCTTTCTCGCAAACATCTAGAGTAATGTCTTCATGTACACTCATAAATTCTCTAATGTCTTCTTCTTTCTAAAGGATAAATCAATTGGTGTGGGTATTTTGTCTACCAGAAGAGGTTGATTGGATGAATGTGACATAGGGTTTGACTTGGATGATAGATTAGAAGGACTTTGAGTTGGAGACCTCTTCGACAGAAGAAGTGATCATTGAGGTGACTGAGAAATGGGGTCCTATAAAAAAAATGGAGGACCATGACTTAGCAGTCATATTAGAGGAATAATTTAGAAGACTTAGAATCATTGAGATTGTAATCTTCAGTGTGAATAGGTTGGGGTTGGAATCATACCTCTTATCATGAGTTGAGTATGGGGGAAGAGGAAAGTGAACATGTTCTTTAGCATGAAGAATCAAACAAGGTCTAGTTATGATAGGCATCCTTTGATGGGAATACTAAAACCTAAGTTCCTTATTGTCAAATTATGTGAAACTGGGTGATAATAAATATTTTTCAGCACATGCCTAGACATAGATAGTCTAGGGGATATCATAGGGTTTATTGTGTTGACATGTTCAACATGTGTATTTACACAACCAATGAGAGTATCAAAATGATTCTCCTCATTAGACACATAATTAGCATTATTTTTCTGATTATATTTAAGAAAGGTATTTTTATTGGGGTATTTGTTAGGAGTATATGAATCCATCTCCATGTCACCACTTTCTATTAAGTCCTGGATGTAGTGCTATAACTTAAAACACTTATCTATTTTGTGACCTTTAACACGGTGGAATTGGAAATATTAACTATCACTAAACCATGATGGTTTAGGCATGTCATCCTCATAAGGAATAGTTTTAGGATATCTAACCATACTAACTACCTCTAGCTATTTTATTATTGATGACATTGATTTAGATAGAGGAGTGAAAGTACGATGCTTATACTCCATAAGTGGATATCCCTTTGTAAGCTTAAAAGGAGTGTTGTTTTGAAAGACTTGTAATCATTTAGAATATACTATCCCATCACTAACAACATTTTTATTCCTATTAGGGACAAAATTTGTTTTTTCATTATATGTAGAATCATTATGATCATGGGAGAAAGGTTTTAGAGTCCCTCTAGTTAACAATGATTTTTCAATTTGACTCTTTTTTTTATGACCTCTTCAAATGTGTTTCCACAACACATTTCCAAGTGGAACGTAATGTATGGATGGTGGTTGGGGATAAATTTACTAATTAACTAATTTTTGGGTATGGAGAAAAGACAGTAGCTAGCTAATCCTCTCCATCATTGTAAACACGCAACGAAGTTTTCATTATTTTGTTGCTTGGCATTACATAGATATAACATGGTGACATAATTCTCAATATTGAATGAAAAATGTCATATAAATTGTTTAACAAATTTTGGCCATGTAGATATAGATTCCTTAGGGATGTGCACAAACCACTCTAATGCTTTTCCTCCTAAACTCCATGAGAAGAGACAGATAAGATAGTCGTCGCTATATGTGACTTCTTGGCATGCCATATAAAAATCATTTATATGGTCACAAGGGTCACCTTTTCCCTTATACTTTTCAAATTTTGGAAAATTAAAGTGTCATGGGAAAGGTGCCTAGATCATGGCCCTATCAAATGGATAAGGGCACAACTCCTCGAAATGGTATTTCTTATTGTTACCTATTTTACCTTCTTATAATACTAGAAGGGAATTCTTCATAGCTAACCACTCTTTATTGAAAAGTGGATCTTATGTGCGTGGTGTAGTTATATACGTGGAATTAAATCTAGGTGTATTTCCACCCCTATTTTTTGTGATAATATATTCATAAGGATATCTTTGTGCATCCTATTGAGTAGTGTTTATTGGGAACTTGTGCAATGAAGATTTAGGTTTGTCTTTTGGTATAGTTTGTTTCAACACTTTGGGTTTTTCCTTTTGTATATGCAAAGCTAAACGTGCTAATTGGCGAGTAAGGGTTTGGACTTGTTATTCTAATGTCACCTCTTGAATAGGTAATTCATGACAATTTTCATTAGGGGGAGGATGTGCATGATGAACATGTTTCTTGTTGTCTTTACAATGTATTGTAAGAACATGTATTTGATAATCTCCATCATTTTGAATTGGTACCTTGTCATTATTCTATCATGTAGAAGGAGAAGAATGACATGTATTTAAAATTTCATTGATATTGTGATGAGGTTGGTATACTTATTCTTCTCCATGAATCATTCCATAAATGAGAGAAGGGTCTATTGTAGGAGGTAACTTAGCTCCTGATTCCATAGTACACATAAGAACCTCTTGTTTGTTTTAGAAATACAATCGTCAAAGTTGGTAGGATGATGTTCTAGATTCAAATGATGTTCAACCATGATATTATCCTCTAAAAGAGAGTTTTCACCTCCGAATATATTAGATTTTAATCTTCATGATCCAATTTTTTAATAGGCATACTCAAGATAGGAGGTACAATGTGAAATAATTCCACTAAGGTTTACCAAAAATGGACCTAGGAAAATTTTGGCAGTGTAACAATGCTAATTTGTCACAAAAAATGGTGATTATGAAATAACCACAAATCACTAGGTCAATGCAATCCTAACTACCAAATAATAAAGAATAATCTACCCTAGTAAGGTAATATCTAACACAAGTTTTTCCAAAACAATACAATGATGTAAAATGATCAAATTTAGTCAAAACAAATAGTCTACTTCTTAACACTTAGCTAGATGGGTTTTGACACCAAATAGTGACAACACAATATCACCAGTTAGGTCAAGTTTGTAAAAAACAAGACCTAAATGACAAGATAATGTTGACACTATCTTCTAACAAGGTATACTAAAAACTAGTTTCTGAATACTAAAAAATTCTAAGTCTTGTATAATGGATGATAGCAATGTGAGAAGCGTAATGACACTATTTTGACACATGCACCGAAATTTCAGAAAAGAGATATTTTTAGTTTCAAAATGATGTTATCGTGATGTTAAAATTGTATCCTCAACACTGACAAAAATTGAGACAAATCTAGGATGTAAAACCTATGTCTAAGTATAGAAATCTAATCTCACTAAGGTGTACTAGTCAAGTTGTAATATGGAGCACTTTCCTATTTCATTCACAAGGTTACCTCTTGCGTGAACTACTTTAGGGTTCCTAGGAACATCCCCACTGTTGTATCTTAAGGGTTATGTCTAAGGGGTTATGTTTTAGTTAAGCAGATGATCCATAGCTCTTAACCAAAACCTACAAATATAATGTCACGATTGTGGTGTATTTTTTATCTTTTATACTTAAGCTTGACAAAATAAAATTAGAAACTGGAATTAATCCAGGAAACTATAAACCTACTCTAAAAAATTGAAATGTAAAACTTTGAAATTAAGTTTAAAAACTTAAAAATTGAATGCAATGGGGTATGGTCCCACCGGGCGTGCCAAATCAAAGCACCCTAAACTTTTTACAAAAAAAATAACAAAGCTAATCAAGGAAGGATAACATTGTTGCAAACTAATAGCTAAGGATTATAAGTCTAGGAATGTAACACTAAGATAAAAGCTAAAAGGAATACCTAACTAGTATGAAAACGATGCAAAATCTAACTAAACATGCCTACAAATATGCATTAAATACCTAACATGGGCCTGAATAGACCTAAGAGGGAAATCAAATGGTTATGGTTGCTACTTCAAACAATGGTGAAATGACCTCTCCAAATGAATTTTTAAATCACTTTAGATATACATCTACTAACCTTGTTGAAGGCTTTAGGAAAGGATTAAACTTGGTTATATATTATATTTATTATATGAGATGCAAATCAAAGCATGGTGTAAATTATTAAGGTAAGAGTTGCACTCTTTTTTTATAGTTTTCCTTCTGAGAGAAACTTGTATTTTGGTGCATGTGGGACTAAAAGCCCCAAATTATATTAGAATTGCTAATCATGATTAAGCTTTTCTAATCACAATTAATTAATTAACAAGTGATTAAGAGGTGTGGAGCGTTTATCAACCACTTATGGTCAAATAGGAGGCTTGGATAAGTTTTTGAAGCTTTCAGAGACATTGTGGAGGTGAATGGGGTGATATTGAGTCATTGGAAGAGGGGTTGAAGCCAATATTAGGTAATATTGAGCAAATCAAGGGGAAAATAAGCTTAATTAGCTCAAAATTGCTAATTGTCTATTTTGAAGAGGATTTTGACTGACGATTTTCGATAAAGTGGCATCTTGAATGAAAAAGGGGTTATGCCATCAATAAATTGTTTTTAATTGGATAAAGTGGTAAGAAATGTTAGTTAATTAGAAAATATCACTAATTATAACTGAATTGGAAATAATGAGAGTGATTTGTGTGCATTTGGAAATAAGATTGCAAAAGTGGAATTCGGGTGTCTATAAATTTTGGGAGAAGAGTATTTTACTTACTCATATCTCCAAGCATCCAGCCTGGATTGATGATTAGTGTTGGTGTGGAATCTGTTGCAAGAAACTCCTCTGCTCTAACCTACTCTGTAGACATCTTCCATCCAAAAATTGAATCCTCATCCCCTCATCCTCCAACAGTCAAAGGATACTCTGAGTGCAGTGTCTCTACCTCAGTCTCTTGCTCATCCCTAGCTGCCACAGAAGCCTCTCTATTGGCCACCCACTTTGTGTCACTCTCTATCTCCATCTCCACTTCTGGCTTAGTCTCTTCCTCAATCTCCACCTCCACCTCCTCCTCCTCTTTATTTTGTGCAGACCTTGTCTCAATATACAGAATATACAACGCCCAAAATGGATCTCATGCTACATGAGGCATGTCAATTAGAACTCTAGGAGTGATGATGGTCCACCCAATCTTAACCTTCATGTCATCTCTAGCCTCTTAGATCCCTCTGTACACTATTGGTACTAATGGGAGGGAATCAACGTAAGGTATCCCAAACCGATGTGGTACTATGTGAACTGGATGGGCCTCTACTCTACTCATCTAATCCACTAACTGTGTAGTAGAATTACATGTAGTCATAGTAATCGTCTCCTAACCCCATATGTCAGCCATGTCCTGAATGAAAACTGATTTATGTGGACCCTTTAGCAAAGTCATGTCAACCCATATAGCCACCCTGATTGCCGCAAGATCTATTATCCCAATCACCCTCTAATAGGGGGTCATGTGCTCATACACCCATCTCATGACTAATGTGTGGTGACTAAATGACTTGCCCTTCAGTCAGAAAACTCTTTATAAATTGTGATATGTGACACTAAGTATGTCAATTCCCCATGCATATATGCGGCCAAGCTACTCAATTCTCTAAATAATTGGTGCCCAATAGTAAAGAAGCTTGTCCCTGCCATTGTCCCCAACCAAGTACAAAGAAAATATTCCAATAATGGCCTTGTTGAAGGCAAGGATAGGTTCAAAGGTAACGGATAACAATTTCATCCCATGTTTGACACCCATGTTAGATTCTTGTGTGTCTCCCATGTATGTTTCCCAGCTATGGGCATAAACAACTTGTAGACACCTAAATTCAATATCTATACCCTCATCACCCACATGTGCATATTTATTCAATCACCCCCTTATTTAATTAAATGGCCTACCAATCCTCATTAATTAATTAAATGACATTAAGTAATTAATAATTTAACATCTCACATGCCCAATAAAATCATCCACATTAATCGTTGTTCCTATTAATTAATTAATTCATGTTAATTAATTAATCATTTAAATTCTCATTTCCCTAACCAACCTTCTAATTAGGATGCTTTTGTCTACACATAAATCCCATTGCTTTTCTCTCTTTATCCTACCTATTTTTATGCCCTAACTACTATTATCTCATCTCTTACCCGCATAAATGCTTTAAAACAATCACCCAATCTTTAAAAACATGAAAAATCCCATCAAAAACAAAAAAACATCCCAGAGGGGAAAATTTCCCTGCAATCGGAAATGACCCAACCTAGTTGCCATTGAAATTTTTTAAAACTAATTGTTTTCCTTCTATTCAACATCAGATGCATGGAACTTTGGTCTTTCTTGTGAGCTGAGCATTTTTATCCGTATTGGAACATCCCTGAAACATCCAAAGATCTGTGGGACATGTTTTTAGCATGCTTGCATTAATCACGATCATCCATCATGAGGTTTATCATTATTATCCTATTGCTTTATTCAAATTTAATCATATTATCTAGGTATTTATCGTATATAATCTCTTGTAAGTTCAAACCATCAATGACAGTACTTAGAGCTTCTCCAGTAACCTTCCCATTTATCCTTTTTGCTTGTAGGTTGTATTTTTGGTCCATTTATCCTCAATTTTATCCAATTGTGCTATAGTCTTCATCGACCCAGTCACATTAGCTTCAACCCAGGTCTAGTTTACCAAATAGATGTCTTCTACTGATACTTTCAGCCATTTTCTGGGGTTTTCTTTCTTTGGTTCTTTCCTACAAATTACTCATAGCATACATAGGCTCTTGTCATCTTCCAGTTGGAATTCAGACGCATCAGGTCTGCATGTTCATCAAACACTCCAAATCTTCCCTCCCAGGTCTCCACAAACCTTCCCTCTACATAGTGTGGGTCATCATCAAACCTGACTAGGTAATAATCAATTTACACTTATTTTCATCTAATTATCCTTTAGATCAATTTATGTCATTCTTCTAGATTCATTGGTATTCCTATATTTACATGTTTCTGAAATTTCATCCTTTACATCACTCTTTCTACAAAAATGGGGTTTGACATCCGCGAAAGGAATCTAATCACTTCTTGGAATGAAATTGTCAAGAAACCCCCACATATATCTATATAATCCATCTTTGTTCCAATTTTGTAGGTAAATCAAATCACAGTAAGAATTAGCCATCTAGGGCTCATATCACATAAACCCTCTATCATTTTTGAGTTCTTAGTTTCTTTATTAGCTAGTGCATTAGCTTCATTGCGAATGATAAATTTGGATAACATTCCAGGCACGTCCGGTGGGACCCCCTTTAGGTGGTCTCTTTATTTTTTATATTCTTATTTTTTTCTACTAACACTATAGTGTGAGGCTTCACTTTATTTCTTTCTCATCTTGGGTTCGCCTTCTGGATCGTTCATCACTCAAAATTTTGGATAAATAGGAAAATATATATCCAGGTATTCCTATTTTCCCTATTTTCTAATTTTACATTGTACTTTCCCTTCCTATCTATGTTCTCATTAAAAATAACACTTCATTTTGGCTTAAAAAGAACCCTTTTTCTGTATCCTTCTTGCTCATATATTCTAAGTAGGGTTTCAATATTTTGCATCTCACATTTATCACACACAACCTAAACCTCATAAATCAATTAACACATCAAAACACTCCCTTTCCTAGTAGGTTGATTAGGATTTTATCAACCAACATAAATCTACCTCACACATTCCCTATCCATAACTTACGTAAAATCAAACATAGTTCACCTTATCCTAGGTCCATTATTATCCAACCCCCCTTTCTTTTTCACATTCCTAATCAAAATATAAAAAAGGAATTATTTTCTTGTTTTGTCTGTTCAATAATTGAACCAAAATTTTCCTTTTGTAGTTCTTAGTAGTCCACCATGACCTCTTCAAAACCCATGGTTACTTCTAGGTCTTCCTCTATCCCCATATATGATTATCTCCATCGCATGCCCTCTGCTTCTCAATCACATGCCCTCTACTTCTCAATCGCATCGACCAATAGCCCCCTATTTTATCCCCATCACCTCATACCATTCTTGTTTCTACCTCCATCTTTCTCTCCATTACCTCATGACTTTCCTGGGTCACCTTACATCACCATACCCACTTCATTAATGGATATTACACATGAGAACCCTAATGTGACTTCCTCCTCTGTATATCTAAATTAACAGATCTTGTTTCAGCTTATGAAATTTCCTATTCATCTGATCTACCTGTCTCAGCTAGGGATATCCCTTATGAGCCTTCTATATAAGACCTTCATTTTATTTCCCCATCCCATCATCTTACCATGACCCTACTTATTACCATACTCCTATATTCCCCCAAACAATCCCATCTTCACCACATGAAATTATCAGAAGACCATTTCATAATCCCCCACCAGTGAGTCCATATTCACCTTATATGTCACATTAATTTAATCCATTCTCACTCAACAACATACATCAAAAATATTCTCCCACCTCTATTTTACTATCTTCATCATCTACCCATATCTTAGATGTTGTGCCAACCTCCCCTTTAAGGGCTATCCTCACATCCACTATATCCACGATCCCACTACTTACCACCTTAACCTCCACTATTTCTCTTTCTTCAACAACTAGTCCTACTCTTACCACATCTGTACTAGCCTTGACTGCACCTATCTCTCAATCAACACCTATCATGTATATATCATTATCTACATATCTCCAACACACACCTATTACCATGATCATTTCTTCCACATCTTTGAACCCACCCCAGTATATCTTGACATCACTATCACATATTTATGTACACATGCCCACATCATACAATCCTCCAACACCTACCATTTCCACATCTACATTTTTTATCACACGCGTCACATCTACTAAATCCACCTATATGTCTCTTAAGATACCTAAAATAAACATAGTCGACACTCATCCCTCTTCCATCCCTATCCTATCACATCTTCCATCTCACATGGACATTATTAACCACATGATCCAAACACCCCTTTCTATTTCCATATCCACATATATTCCTACTATCTATCCCATGCATGAATCTACTCAATCGACTACATTAGAACATGTTCCTCCATCCACATATCTTACAACTTTTTCTATTGTTCTATCTTTAGATTCCATACCAGTTCCTATTTCTTTGATTTTTCCCACACTTACTGCATCGATTATCTTGACCACATCCCCATTCTCTCTTTCTTATTTTACACCACATACATCATTTGAGAAATATTGGAGAGAACTTCAACTCACAACTACCAAAGGTGATCCTCCCATCTCATCCACACAAGAAGACATTCCCACATTGAACCAATTCCCATCCTCCCTAGAACAAGTCATGAAAAAATTAATTCCTTCATCAACCAAAGCCCCATCTTTTGATATGCCCATAAAAACCATTGTTGTCCCTACCAAGGGAACTCCTCAACAATCCAAATCCAAAAACCTTGGAATCCTCTGACAGGATCCCTTGAGCATCCTCACAAGAAGATTGATATCCCTCCTATCAAGACCAAATTTACATCTTCCATCTTAGGGCCACATCTCTTTATCTTAATACCCCCTCCTCCATTGCCTCCAATCAGCCCATCCAAATCCAAATAGTTTTATTCCCACCTAGAGAAATTACCTTCATAAAAAATACCTCTAATTATCTAGCTATCTAGGCCCAAATCATCCACCATTATTTATTCTTCTATACCACCTAGACCTCAACCCAATCCACCTTTACAATCATCATGCACAACCTCATATAGAACTTTCCCTTGTTCCCACATCGAATCATATGTGGAGGTCATCCAACGTTTACTTTAGAATTCTACCATCATGCTCCCACATATCAGAGCCTTTGATATGAACCACTTAAAGCCCTCATGGTTTCATCCATATTTCATCTATGTTTATTATCTCACACCTAGCCATGACACTAAGCATTGTAAGGCCCTTCAAAATATTTTCCACTATCTTATTGAGTGAGAGGACCTCCTTGATGAGTCCCCTTATCCATCTACTACTTCATTCATATCTTATTCAATTATTGTTACTCCATATCCATTTGTTAATCTTCCTGGGTATCTTCACCCATCTACATCATCTCCTATCATTTCCCTTGACGATGGTCCTCCCTTGTTCATCAATACTATTCACCTTGATACACCATCATCCTGACATCTATATCCTTTTCCATACACTATTTTATCCACATCCATTTCATTGGAGGAACATCTTCCTCTTCTTATTGACCTTTTTATGTCTTTCTTCTCATCTTCATCAATTCATCCGCCCACACTAGGTCGAATTCTTGTTGGGGTTAGCACACCGATTGTACAGACAATATATCAGATCTAAGTATACATGCAAATAAAAGCAGATATTCTACCAAAAGAAATATACAAAACAAGAGACATAAATCAACACCATATTTAATGTGGTTCACCCAGTGTGGGCTATGTCCACCAAGAAACAAGCCAATCTATTATCCAAATATTTGACAAGATATACAATGAAAATTGAAAATATTAAACACCTCTCAGATGTTCAATACTTTCTTCCTTCAATATTTTCTTCTTTTCCACAAATAATTATCTCTCAGATAATTATCTTGTAATTATGATCCACACACTTACTTTTAAACCCTAATTTTAACCTCATATAGTCGTTTTTAGCCTTAGGGAACTTAGCCATGCAATTATAATTAATAAATATATTTTAATTCTAAAAATAGATATAATTCCCGAGAGTTAATTAAAAAAATTTCGCATAGGTAATCTATGTCGATTCTACCTAACCATCACCAGTTCCTACTTTCCCTTGACCGATGTCGGTCTTCCCTGACCAATTCTGGTCTACCCTTAACCAATGTCGGTTACTGTGTTTTCAAGCAAGTTCCAATTACATGCTAAAATGAAGTAATCAAGCTCCACAACTAAACAATCTCCCACTTGGAGTTTAATTACTGCACCATACATGTACAACGTTGTTCTTAGATTCTTCCTTAGCTTTGATTCTTCCTCTTTAAGTCACAAACTTGAAGACCAACATAACTGGAGTGTAGCTCCAACTTCTCCTTTGTTAATGGCTTTGTTAGCATATCCACAGTGTTCTTGCTCATATGAATATTTTCTAGATTCAATTGTCCATCCTCCAATACCTTCCATATGAAGTGATACCTCAATTGAATGTGTTTCGTTCTCGAATGAAACATTGAGTTCTTTTACAAAGGAATTACACTTTGACTATCACTAAACAATTTACAATCACTTTTCTCCTTTCCCAACTCTTTTATGAACCTACTCATCTATATCATCACCTTGCTAGCCTTTATATCTACAACATATTTTGCCTCTATAGTAGACAAAGCCACAACTTTATGCAATCTCAAAATCTAGCTAACTTTCATTCCACCTATTGTGAAAATATATCAAGTAGTGCTCCTCCTACCATCCATATCTCCAACCATATCTGAATCAACATAGCCACATAATGAAATATCTAAACCTCCATAGCATAACTACATGATATATGTCCCTTTCAATTACCTGAGTATCCATTAGACTACTTTCCAATGCTCTTTACCTGGATTATTCATATATCTACTCACAACTCCCACTGCTTGTGTAATGTATGGTCTGGTACAAACCATAGCGTACATGAGACTTCCAACTGTTGAAGCATATGACACTCATGTCATGTATTTTACCTCCTCATCTGATGAAGGACACCGATATTTGCTCAATTTGAAGTGTTCATCCATAGGTGTGCTAACATGTTTTGCATTCTGTATGTTGAACCTTTCTAACACCTTGTAGATATAATCCTCCTGAGATAAATACAATTTCTTATTTTTCATGTCTCTATGTATTTCCATGCCAAGGATTATTTTTGCAGCTCCTAAATCCTTCATAGTGAATGTTTTAGCTATCTTTCTCTTAAGCTCACCAAGGTCCTACATACTAGATCCTACAATAATCATATCATCCACATACAATAAAAAATAATATAGCTCCCATTTTTAAGCTTCTTGAAATAAACACAATGGTCAGATTCACATCTCAAGTAACCATGCTCATGCATAAAACTATAAAACCTCATGTACCATTTCCTTGGAGCTTTCTTGGGCCCATATAGGCTCCTTTTCAACCTACACACTAGTTTCTCCTTACCCTTGACTTCATACCCAAGTAACTACTGCATATAAATTTCTTCATCCAAATCACCACGAAGGAAAGCCATCTTCACATCTAGTTTCTTTAAATGAAAATCTTCTACTGTAACTAAACTCAATACAGTACAAATAGAATTCATCTTATCAATAGGAAAAAATATTTCACCAAAGTCAATACATGCTTTCTATGTAAATCCCTTTACTACAAGCCTTGCCTTGTACTTTTTTTGTCCACCCTCTTCTTCCTTAATTCTGTAAACCCACTTATTCTGCAATGTCCTCTTACTTGCTGGTAACTTAACCAAATCCCAAGTTTAGTTTAGTTCTAAGGAATCCATCTCCTGATCCATGTCATGCTCCCACTGCATGTGAGATTCATCCTACATTGCTTCTTCAAAACATTCTAATTCACCATTATTAGTCAATAATAAATAAAATAGAGGTGTAAATATTTCTGGAGGTTTACTTACCCTTTGTGACCTTCTCATAGTAGTTTGGGGTACCAGAGGCTCAATCTGGGCCTCTTGAACATTAGTATCCACTTTTGGCAGTGACTGATGTTGGTCACATCTAACCGACATCAGTTTTGATAACCAATACAGGTTATGATCCTTTATAACCATTAGTGGTTCATCTAACTGATGTCGATTAGGTACTAACCGACTGCAATTACTTTGTATTTCTGTAGGTGTTTCTTTTAAAACCTGAGAGTTCATTTTCATCAATAAACTTCCTAATTTTCTTAACCTTGGGTACCAAAATTTGATCCCTATACATTCTCTTTTCATTCCATTCAACATCACAATTCCTAATAATTTTAGAATTCTATAAATCCTAGAAACGGAAACTGAAATCACTAGATCCATAACCAATGAAAGCACACCTCTTGGATTTTGCATCCAACTTTTTCGTATTTTCCTTATCAACATGCACAAAAGCTTCTGAACCAAAAAATTCAAGAAAATAAAAATCTACCTCTTTTATGGTCCAAGATTCCTTTAGTATTCCTCCATCTAATGAACTTGAATTCCCATGATTAATCAAATAAACTACTGTATCAACTGCTTCTGCCCAAAACTGCAAGGGCAATCTAGAATGTATCCTTATACTTCTAGCCTATTCCATGATTATCCTGTTCATTCTTTCTGCAACAACATTATCTTGTTGTGTTCTTAGCATCATTCTTTCTCTATGTATCCCATTCGTTGAACAATAATCATTGAAAGCCTTACTACAATATTCACCACCATTGTTAGATCTAAGGCACTTTAACTTAGAATTTTATTCATTCTCAATAAGGGCTTTCCTTCTTTTAAAAGTCTTAAAAACATCAAATTTACATTTAATAAAATAAACCCATACCTTTCTTGTAGCATCATCAATGAAAGTAACATAATACTGGGATCCTCCATGAGAAGCTACCTGAGCTGGTCCCCACACATATGAGTGTACAAGCTCCAATTTTTGTTCCTTCTTAGTTTCCCCAACTTTGAGAAATATCACTCTCTTTTGCTTTCCAAAGACATAATACTCACAAAAATAAAGATCTAAATCTTTCAAATCTGATAACTTACCCTTAGCCTTTAAGATCTGCATTCATTTTTTACTCATATGGCCTAGCCGGTTATACCACATGCATGCATCTAAATATTAAGTAGATAATGTAGAAAAGGAATCAGTAACATAGGTAGATAAATATAACGTTCCTCCCTTCTTACCTCTTGCCACAAAAAAATCACCCTTGGTGACTTTCCCAAAGTCTCTTGTAAAAGTAACCATGCAACCAGATTCAACTAGTTGCCCTACAAAAATATAATTCCTCTTGAGGCTTGGCACATGCCTCATATCTTTCAATACCCATGTATTTTCATTCTATAATTTTAGATGAACTTCCCCTTTACCATTAATACTACAAGGTTCATCATCACCCAAATAAACATGCCCAAAATTACCCTAGACATAATTTCTGAAATAACCCTTATTATGGGTTGCATGGAAAGAAACTCCTAAATCTAAAACCCATGATTCAATTCTTTCATCTAAAGAAAGAATAAGAGCATCTTACATTACCTCTGATGTAGCAATATTTTCTTCTCTTTTTCCTTTGACCAACAATATTTATTTGCATGTCCTTTCTTTCCACATTTCAAACACGTAGTTCCTTTACTTTTAGATTTAGATCTGATATCCCTTGACTTTGATCCCCCGTTACTCTTATTCTAGGATCTCTCCTTCTTCCTACCCCTACTTTCTACATTTAAAGCATTCCCAGATGATGATGATTCAAGATTATACTAACCACATCATCAAACTTCAAAATATTATTAGCAGATGTTGTATTACTAAGAGCCATTACTAAGTTATCCCAACTATCAGGAAAAGAACATAAGAATAAAAGTTCTTTCACTTCATCATCAAATGGTATATCAACCAATTTTAACTGATTTAAAATAGATCTGAAATCATTCAAATGACTAGATGCAGATCCACCTTCATGTATCTTAGAACTAAATAGTTTCTTCATCAAATAAACTTTATTTGAAGCACTGGATTTTTCATATAAATCAGCAAGATATTTCATTAACCCTACCGTAAAAGTCACTTCTGTAATATTGGAAGCCACGAATGCTGTCAAGCTCAATCTTATAGATCTCAAATCCTTTCTGTCAAGAATCTTCCATTCTTCATCAGTCATCTTCGTAGGTCTATACTTCTCATCCAACGGTAAATACAAATTTCTTTGATATAGATAATCCTCAATCTACATCTTCCATAATTGATCATTTCAGATGTCAAACTTATCTACCTTATATTTTTTTATTTCTACCATTGTTGTAGCTCCCACTTAATCAGAAAACCCTCTATGAGTAAATTTTTCAACACACAAAACCCTCAAACAAATCGCTGATACCAGTTGTTGGGGTTAACACACCAGTTGTATAGACAATATATCATATCTAAGCATACATGCAAATAAAAGTGGATATTCTACCAGAAGAAATATACAAAACAAGATTTATAAATCAACACCAGTTTTAACATGGTTCACCCAGTGTGGGCTACGTCCACCAAGAAACAAGCCAATCTATTATCCAAAACTTTGACAAGATATACAATGAAGATTTACAATCTTCCACACCTCTCATATGTATAGTACTTTATTTCTCTCAAGCTTTTGCTTCATCACCAAGAATTCTCTCTCTCACCAACTTTTGCAAGTTCTTCTTAATTCTTGTTAATACTTACTTCTAAACCCTATCTTTTATGCTTATATAGTAATTTTTAGACTTAGGTCACTTAGCCATGTAATTACAATTAATAGATATACTTTAATACTAAAAATAGATCTAATTCCTGAGATTTAATTAAAACATCCTCACACAGGTAACCGACGTCAATTACCCCCTAACGAATGTCAGTTCCTCCTTTCTTGACCGATGTCAGTTCCCCCTAACTGATGATGGTTATTGTGTTTTCCAGTAAGTTTCACATTTCACACTAATCTAAAGTAATTGAGCTCCACAACTCAAAAATGCTCTCATTAGAAGCTGGAGGGGATTCTCCAGTGCACTTTCCTAAGTGGTGGAGAGCTTGATGTTCTGGTTCCACTTCTTCCATGTGAGCCTCAAATCCTTCACGAGACATCATCTTTCGTAACTCCACAGACTCCTCAATATCATTATTCTTCAATTCCCTCTCTTGTGCCTCATTATACTCAAGCCTCATTTCTTCTCTCTACCTTTCTACCACCAAGTACACTATCTTTCAGGGAAGACCTGACATCCTTCCCCTAGGGAAAGTAGGAATGGGTGATGGTTAGCTAAAACCAGCATTAGGTTGATCTGTCCAACGATGTTAGAATCAACTAATCAAGATCTTAATCGCTAAGGGGATAACACGCAAATAAGATCCTCTTAGTTATGCACATTGAATTGCTAACTGCCCTATGTATAAACAACGTACTCCAACACGTAACTATGTAAAACACCACTCCACTAATGATCTACAGTGCACGGATCATAAGTTAAATCAGCATCATGTAGGGCTTGAAAGATAATTCTTGATGTCCAAAAAAGTTTTCTATACCTGTGATTTCACTTTGATGCATATGCCACCAGCCACTTGTATACAGTCTGATAGGAAAATGTGGAAAATTGTAAATCTTCATAAGTATATCTTATCAAATCTTTACATAATAGATTATCTTCAACCCACGGTGGATGTAGCATCAAAATCAGGTGAACTACGTGTTAAATATGTGATTAAACTATGTCCTTATTTTGTATATTTATCCTAGTAGAATATCCAACTGGAAATGTTGCATGCTAAGGTTAGATATGATATATTGTCTATACATCTAGTGTGCTAACATCCTTGCAACAACTTGAAAATCATGTCTCACCTGTCTACAACCAAAATGTAGTATGATTTTCCTTGACCCAAGGTCCTAAATGAGTTTAGCACATCACTATAGATCTTGAGTACTCACCCATCAGTGCGTAACAGGTACATAGGTCCCTCTTTTAATACACTATATTTGTCCACATCCCTGTTAGTATGGGGGATACAAGTATTCCATATCCATTATTGCAAGTATTTAGCATATAAAGCATAACATCTTCATCAAATCATCAACCCACACTAGTGAGACTAATGTATCAGGACAAGTTTGATCAAAGACTAGATGCTTTCCACATTCAATAACCAATAACAAAGACATCAACAATCAATATCTATACAATCAATGATTTGTTATATTAATCCATAATAGTTGAATACATATATATCACTGGGCCATAAGGCATGCTGCACTTCATAATCACCAATAGCATTTACCTCTAACACACATGCACCATCTAGGGCTCCTGCAAATCAAATACATATATATTTAGGTCAGTGGGGACTTTCCCTTCACTTACCCATGTTCACTCTCAGGGGACCATTTAGGTTACATGGTCAATAATATCCATGTGCCACTATAAAAGTAACTACAGAAGTATGTAATCTTCGCTAATAATAGACTT
The DNA here is from genome assembly GCA_019776745.2 of Taxus chinensis. NCBI lineage: Eukaryota > Viridiplantae > Streptophyta > Pinopsida > Cupressales > Taxaceae > Taxus > Taxus chinensis. The sequence continues at coordinate 571,074,428 of CM034147.1, read as the reverse complement.
CCTATAAATAACTCGTCCCATTTAATCCTAGTATGAGCATCTAACTCCACATGGCCCTTCATCTTAACTCTTAGTCCAAAAATAGTCTATTGATTCATCCTCAATATCGAACTTCCATAGTTTTCCCATATGTGTGTTAGAACTTCACGTACAAGTATGTGTCGGGAACTCCATCTTGTATCCATGCCTTGAAAAGGTTAATTTCCAAAATTTATCTTCTCTAGGCGTGGATATTGCACTTGTGACAATTTTGTCATTACTACAGCGCCTATCTACCAATGCCCTCTTATACTTAGTCATACGTCTTCCCCAACCATTATGATTTCTCCATCTCAACCCCTTCCATATATCATCATGATGATTTGGATTTTTGTGGTCTTCCATCACTTTATATGTGAGTTTGAAGTATGGTAGGGAGCTTATCTCTAAGCATGGGTGGCAACAGAGTTAGATATGGATATGTTCTAACTTATTGGTGAGAAATCCATGACTCAATAATGATCTACCACCTTCTTATGGAGACTGTTGGAACCATTGCAAAGGGTCCAGGGGTGTCTCTTGTACATTATATTCAATCCCCTCATAAGTGCAATGATCCTTAGCTCTTTTTGGACTCTCCCCCGTAGTAAATTCTTGGGTGGAGGGGAGTTTTAATTTAAGGGGGAATTGAAATTCGAGCTTATCAAAGGAATCCACTGTTGCCTTGATGTTACTGGGTTATCACTGGAGGGTCTTAAAAATTTTAAGGATAAAAATGAGGCTATAAACATGATATCGACACATTCTTTGGCCGATACTTCGAAAGAATGGCTATGATGTATGGTTCCCATGACATAGCTCGTAAATTAGTCTTCACCCTGAGTGGATGGCTAATCCTTATGGCATTTGTATGGTTTCCCACATTGATGTATCTTACATTAGAGGGTAAGCATCCTAGGGAAGATATTCCGTCTTGATCACCTATCTCATTCCCCTTCCCAGACTACTGTGGCATAGTTTATGGAATAAGGCCATAAGTTTGGATAACCATTTTTCCTATCTATAAGATCCATGTCTACATCCTATTTCTGACTTTAAACACTATATTTAGGTGGAGGTTCCCCTTCATCAAGTTGCTGATCTTATTACTATTTCAAAAATAGAAAACCCTTAATCCCTACCCAACCCATGACCACCTAACAAAACTTTTGGTCTGATAATGAAACCCTTGTTGTGGCCATGGAACATCTCAAGAACCCTAGTGGGAAGGACCAATATGGAGGGTATAGTGGACATTTTCCTCATACATTCATTGCGATAACATAGTGTTGTTTGCAACAAAGGGGTGAAGTAACCAGAAGAAAAGAAAGCACGTTTATCCTAATCTTGTGGTATTGGGAAGCTATATTCACTGACCATCTTGAATCTTCATAACAGATCACCATTTTTCTATGTTATCAATCTACCTGGTTCAGGACATTTATTCAAGGGACTTACCATCCATAATTAATCACATGTCCAAAATAAAAGGATTGGGTGTCCATGATATGTTACCCATATAGTTATGCTAAGAATCATGATAGGGTCTTTTAACATTAAACATGTATCCCTAATCCTTATCCAAGGCCAAGGGAGGTAAGCAAAACATGAGGTTTGAGTTGAGTAGTTCAAATGCAGTGACAAGATAACAATATGGATCATAGAGGTCAATTTCACCATCATCATCAAATATAAAGGCCAAACATAGGGTGGTCATAAAAGTTATCAGTAACATCAAAAGGTAGTGGAATCCAGTGTCAGGACTCACAGTAATGGCCCTAACGCAAGGGTGAAATAATGGTCAACCTTTGGTTGACCAAACTATGGTTTTTTTTGTATTGTATCTTCTTTTTATGATGGCCCTGGTTGATGGCTACCTGTAAGTGGTCTTACTATAAAAAAAATTAAAATTTATATCCAAGGATCTCATTTCCTCTCCCTCTCGGGTAGGTACAACACTTGAACCCTGCATGTCATTTCCACCCTCCTGGCCACCCTCCTCTCACCGTGGCTAAGATAAACTCATTGTAATTCTCAATGGCCGAGGTACATCTACCTCCTACCTCTAGGATGCTCCCATCATCTCAGCATTTGAGGTAGCTTTTGGATCACAATATCCTCATAATATTTGGCCTCAGAGGCCAAAACTAAGTACCTATCCATCCCAATCATGTCAAGGGGTATCATTTGTCTTGATACCTATGGTGCTTCTTAGATAGTGTTGGGTTGACTATGTCACTACAATAGTAGCCAAATCTCTAAAGTGGGCCCTATAAGCCTCCATATGCCTGTGGTAGTAGTCCCTCTCATGAACCAATTTTTTCTCTCTCTTGAGTGACCGCATCCCACTACTGCAAGGAAGTATATCTCCCTACTGTCATTTGATCTAACTAGGAATGTAAGCATGTCACCTCTGTAGCCTCTCATGCTCTGTCTCTACCACCTCATGGAGCCACCTCAATCTCAAATTCCATCTCCTCTATCTCCTCCTCAACCCCCCGAGATTCCCATGCTACCATATGCTAATCAGAGTATCTCGCTCCTACTCGTAACATCATCTTCATCATCCCATGGTGCATCCTTCTCCTCCAATGGGTCTCCCATAATAGGACTTAGCAAATATCTATCAAGCTACTCCCTCCTGTAAAAAATCAGATCATAAAGCATTGAAGACTCTAAACTGTCATCTCACCCTATAAAACTAAATGGCCTCTATCATCTCTAATTATCTCCCCTGCACCCATCTCATCCTCATCACCCACACTAGCTCCATATCCACTCCATGATAGGTAGGGAAATCTTGATATGGCTGCCACCTAATCTGATCAACATCCAACTCTTTAAACTAATCTACGTACCAATCCACCCCTCTCTCACCCTTGTCTCTAAAGACATGATCGGCCCTCCATCTCAGAAATCCTACCTCTAACTTCATATGATCTCCTATAATCTATGGAAGCCCTAGTTGCCTAATCATAACAATATGATCATAGGCCCAACAGTGAACAAAGAAGCCTACATCCAACCCAAAACTCCTACATTCCTTGTATCTAGATAGCTCATGGTAAACCTGAGCTAACAAGGTGGTCCCAAATGAAAATAATTTTTTGTGGTCGATAATGTCGGCCACTACACCGGCTAGTGCCCATGGAAACTGAGATCGTCCTGAGTCTGAAAGATCATACCCCAATACTAACATTATCACTATGCAAATAAACTAGTTGTGTGGAACTCCAACCTCGTATCTCAACTCATATGCAAAAGCCCCTAAATAAAACCTTATGTGGGTCACATTGGCTCCAAATAGCCACATCAAAACTGTTAATCTTTCATCACTAGTAATGGTAACTATCTACTCCCCCTATATTGGTAGCCTGAGAATCCAATACACATCCTCTAGGGTGATAGTGATCTCCCCTATCTTGAAATAAAATTTACATTTTTGGCTATCTCACCTCTCAACCAAAGAAATAATATGCCCCACATCCCGTGATATCCTCTGATAATGTCTAAATCCTCTTAGTTCAATTATAGACATATGATCCAACTCGACATCCATCACATCCCCTATTATCTACTCATATACAACTGGCACCTGATCTCTTAGATATAGGGTCTCTCTAGCCTGCAATCACAAACAAAGTATGCACACATTATACCTTTGATCCAAAAATCCATCCAAAGTGGATTAAAGTCCATATAAATCCATTTTTAGCTAATCTAACCCTAGTCAATGCCAACTGAAGTCAGGTCAATGCATCTCAGGGTCAATCGATGTGCCTTAAAACTTAGTTGACGTCGACCCATCTGGGTCACCGCCAACCATCGTTGGTGTCATCTAAGCATTTTTTAAAATGTGAAAAAATAAATAAAACATTAAACTAAATAAAAAACAACGTGAGTTTTGTTACTCACCATCCTCTACCCCTTATGACATTTCCTCGTAGCTGCAGTGGCCTCCATTTCCTCAATCTCTTTCCACTTCACTTTCTCTCATTAATTTTGTGCATGAAAATGAGAATTATCAGCTAACCCCCATGCTTATATATCCCAATGACACCAGGTTGCTGTCAATTTACCTCAATCGTCATCGACTAGCCTTATTAGTAACCATTTTGGGATTTCTCCCCTCTTTCTTGCATCCCTTTCTAGGGCATCATCTATTTTTCACCATTAAGTCCACATTTGTGATCATATTTATTTTCCCTTTAGGATTTGTTCATTCCACATTCAAACTACTCCTTTGGGCATATGTAACTCTTAAAGTCCACATTTTTGGTCATCTCTTTTTCCTTTGAGAATGTTAATCATATTTATTCCATAAGTCCACCTTTTTTGGATATAATCACTTGTCTATTGGGAATTTTATTTTATAATCCTATCCAATCCACCAATGAAGTCCTATTTTGAGGCCATATTCATCTTCATATTTGGGAATTACATTCATTATATCAAGTCCACTATTGTGGCCATATTCGTGCCCATCCTTGGGGCACCCTTATTTTTCATCAAAGTCCACATTTGTGGACATGTGTTTCCCCTCTTGGGCATACTTTTTCCTTTTTGCCTTTGCAGCCATACCTTTCCACACTTGGATCATATTTGAATTTTATTTTATTTTCCTTTGCAACCATGATTTCCCCCCTTTGGGGCATATTACTTCATCACTCACTTTTTTGTTTTTCCATAGCAACCTTTTTTTGTGTCCCATTGGGAATATCTTTCATCCTTGTCCCTTGTGGAGACATAACTTTTCACTCGATTCCTTGTGTACAAATAATTTCATATAATATTCACATATATAGCTACACATACTTTGATGACTTTCCTATGACCCATTGGTCATCCCAGTCTACATCCATACTGTAATGATCTTCACCCACTCACTAGTCCATAGAAAATTGTTGTCCATCTCCATTGAGACTGCAATTTTCCCCTATCTATGTGATATTAGAGTTGTCACCATATTTTTCCATCATTAATGCATTCCTTTTTGCCTAGGGCATCTTGTCTTCATAATAATTTTACCCATCCTTTCTTCACCCATCCACCCTTTATCATTTACATTTTTTCAAACACGTCATTGATTTCCCTTGACATCATCAATCCCCCATTTCAGGGGGACCTCATCACCAATTCTTATTATCCTTAACCAAATCTCATCGATTTTTTCTCAAGGCTTGCTAGCCCAAATTGCTTAACAAAAAGAGGCAAAATGTAGAAACCTAAATTTGATATCTATACCCTCATCACCCACATGAGTATATTTATTCAATCATCCCCCTTATTTAATTAAATGCCTTCCTAGTCCTCATTAATTAATTAAGTGACACTAAGTAATTAATATTTTAACATATCACATGCCCAATTATCTCATCCACATTAATATATGTTCCTATTAATTAATTAATTCATGTTAAATTAATTAATCATTTAAATTATCATTACCCTAACCAACCTTCTAATTAGGATGTTTTTTTCCTACACATAAATTTCCTTTCTTTTCTAGCTTTTATCCTATCTATTTTTATGCCCTAACTACCCTTATCTCATCTCCTACTTTCCTAAATTATTTAAAGCACTCACCTAATATTTAAAAACACATAAAAATCCTATCAAAAACAAAAAATATCCCATAGGGGAAACTTCCCCACAATCGGTGGCAACCTAGCCTGGTCATCATTGACCCCTTAAAAACTAACTACTTTCCTTCTATTCAACATCAAATGCATGCAACTTTGGGATTTCTTACGAGCTGAGAATCCTTCCCCAAATTGGAACATCCCTGAAACATTCACAAATCTTTGGCACATCTTTTCAACATGCTTTCATCGCTCATGATCATCCGTCTTGAGGTTTATCATTATTATCATGTTGATTTATTCAACTTTTATCATATTATATGGGTAATTCTCATATCTAATATCTTCCAAGTTCAGACCATTAACAACAACACTTAGATCTTCTCCAAAAACCTTCCCCTTTAGCCTTTAGCCATTGACCCAAGTCAAATTTAGAAAATAGATATCTTCTACTGCTATTTTTAGTGATTTCTTTAGGCTTTCTGTCTCTAATTCTTTCTTGTAGATTACTCAAAACATACATAGGTTCCTTTCATCCTCCAGTTGGCATTCAGACCCTTAATGTCTAAATATTCATCTTATAGTCTAGATATCCCCTCCCAGGTATCTATAGACCTTCCCTTTACATAGTTTGGGTCTTTGTTGACCCATACCAAGAACCTGTCAATTTACTATTATTGTCATATAATTATCCTTTAGATCAATTTCTGTAATTCTTCCAAATTGAGTGATATTCCTATATCTACATATTTCTACAATTTCATCATTTACATCACTCTTTCTAAAGAAACAAGGATTGACATATGCAAAAGGAAGATAATCACTTCTTGGAACCACATTTTTTGACAACCCCCGCATATATCTATATAATCCATATTTGTTCCAGTTTTGTAGGTAAATCAAGTTACAACGAGAATCGGCCATCTAATGCCCATATCACATTCGAGGTAACATAAACCCTCCATCATTTCTGAGTTGCTAGTTTCTTTAGTAGCTAGTGCACTAAATTCATTACGAATGAGAAATTTAGACAACATAACTGTACTAGTGCTAGCCAAAAATTACTTCTTGTCAGTGTCAAGAACACCCAGAATCTAGTGGATGTCCTCTAAACTAATATTCTACTCTCCCCTAACTCCAGGAATCCAAAAGGTGTTCCGGTATGCATCTTAGTAAGATAAAAAAATCACACAATATATGTTTTTCCATTGTAACTAACATTGTTTGAGATATCCTCCATATCCCAGCCATGTGTAATAGGTCTCTCTCATCATGGGTCAGTGCTTATGAAATCGGAGGCAACCAATCACACTGACAATATTTGATCCATCTAACATATTGCGCCCACATTCATAATTATCAAAAATAATAATTTAGAATCATAAAAAACATAATAAACTTACCAAAAACATCCTAATAAAAATCAAAATCCAAAATTTTTATCATACTTAGTCAATGTTGAAAGTTTCCTTGGTAATTATGAAACCTCCGTTCTATGCAAAGTGGTGGTTAAGTAACCGCCCCTATGTGTATGATGGATATTTCATAACCACCATGACAATTACTCTTTTTATATAATCCTTGTTATGGTTATGTAACCGATGTATAGTTGCGCAACCCCCCGCTTTGTGCAAAACGGTGGTTGCATAATCTCTATAAAAGTTCCATCTGTGAAAAGAAGTTCATACCTTTGGTCCCCAAAAATTCAAAAAAAGACAAAAAGAATCCTTTTAAATAAATACTATTTCAATTCCTAGGTGACACCCCCCTTATAATCATTTTATCTATAAAACTATCAAAAATCTCCACCCTATGTCAAGTTTTTCACATTTTCTACATTTTTGGATAGAAATGAACAAATGTAGATAACTCACCTATTCACGACCCTCTGCTACTCTTTCTGGTTGGGCTTCCATAACTTTGGAACACCTTTCATTTTGATTGTACTCTCACATGAAACCATCACAGGTAATCCAAATATCATATTTTGTTAACTGGGTAAGTGTGAATTATTTCTAAAAATAGTAATTTTGAGAGATATATAGCATGTCTTAACATTGTTTTGAGTGTGTGTGTTTTACATAAAGGTAGCATTGGTGTAGGTTTATTTATCTTCCCCGTGGATATGGTAAGTCCTCTGTTTATTTTAGTTTTAATATTTTTGTTGATTATATCATTATATCAACACTTGATTCTCATTTTCCCTTGTAGGTAATATAAAGTCTGTATTGGCATAGTATCAACACATCGATGCATCAGGTATAATTTCTAACTTTCCTGTTTAGGAATTCCATACTTAAACTTCATGTTTTATGCCTCTTCATGACTACAATGATTCTTTGAGGGGGAAATATGTATGCACCCAAATTTGCACATGCTACATTGTCAAAACAGTTCAAATCCCAAATGATGATAAATATTGATTCCAATGATGTCCAAGTCTGATTTCTTGCTTGTAAAATGTTCTTGTACCTTATTTAACTTTTCTAATCTTGTTTCCATCTTTTACCTCTTTCCTTATTTGTTTTACATAATTTTCCCTATCTTTCTAACCTTAAGTTACAGTAACCACCCTGACAGTTACGTAACTACCAACCTAACTTGAGTGGTGGTTATGCAACCATCGTGGTGGTTGTGTAACCACTGGTCTGTGAAGAATAACAATTATGCATACATTTAACTGATACGTTGTCATTGTGTTCTGAACACATGTTTTCTTCTTCCAACTTTCTTTTCACGCATGTTTCTTGACTGAATAAGTTATTCTTGAGCTTGTTAAATGTGTATAGAAATCTTCTTCCATACTTACTATTATTAGAAAGCTAAGTCCTACTCCCATGAGTGATGTGGCACTTATTGACTACCATGTGGGCTAGACCACTTATTTTCCAATTTTTGATAAAATCCAAGCTTTTTATCGAAGCATTGGTTGGAGTCTTTTAATTTGGAATTACATTGTTACGATGTTGGAATCCTAACAAGAAGTACACAAGTAAACATAGTTCATTTTTATTATCTTGTTTGCATTGCTACCAAACTACCTGCAAACTAGCTATGTCCAACACTCCTTCATTCCTTCTGTACATTCATAGCACAGTTCCTTGCACAAATCTAGATATCTCATTGGAAAATAAGCTGAGGGGATCAAAAAGAACAATCAACATTGGAATTGTCTCTGTACTAAGTTTATAGGTTAGATTTGTTATTGAATTATTTTTAAGCTTTCTTTGTTCTAGTTTAAACATCAAATTGTAATCAATTTAAACATTTTCTTTAAGGAAGTAGAATATGAAATTATGTACATTGCCTATAATTAGCTTCCATTGAGGAATTATTCTCATCTCATCCCTATGGATTTTTCTGGGAAGGATTTGGAGGATTTTTTTTAGCCAAGAGTATTTCATTTCTTCATTTAGAAACACATGTAGTTGTTCTTTTATCTGTCATTTTTTTTCCTGCATACGAAAAAGGTTTCTATTGACAACTCTCTCCCTTCTTATCCCTTTGGATCTATAAGGGATGTGATTTTGAAGAAAATTCTCTATATGTGTCTTTCATTTAGTTTCTTTACAAAAATCTTCTCTAGGAGTTTTTAAAATTTACCAGGGAAATCTCACAGAAGAAATTACTTCTCATAAGCTTTCTAATCTTCTCGTGATTCTAAGGTAGAACCAGAAGAAATTGTATCCACAATTACAAATTAGAAAAAAATTCATTTGATTAGATTAGATTAAAACCATCCTATAACAAGAAAATAACCACATCCATCTATTTCACTTTTTATTTTATTTTATTCTAGAATAGAAGCAATTTACATTTAATCAGAAGATGTTGTATTATCTGTGTAGATTTATTTTATTTAATTCTGAAAAAAATAAAATCCACAAAAACATTAGATAAAATTAGCTATTTTCTTTTATTTGTCTTATTTCCTTTCTTTTAATATCATTCAAAATTCAAAAACAAGTATATTAGATTTATTTCATTGTTTTTATTAATTAGTTTATTTTTGTTAAATTAATTACCTACACGTAGATTTAATTACATTCAAGGAAAGTAATTAATTTGGTTTAATTAAAATATGCTTGTATTTCTTTGTTAATTTAGGCACATAAATTTAATTTGATGGAAATTAACATGACTCCCTACATATCCTTAGTTGGCTTAGGTTACCTGAATATTGACCTTTCCTCTTTCAGATTCTTTGCATGTTTGTTTATTTACTTAGATTAATTTCTTGCACACCCACATGATCATTCAAGGCCCCATGAAACCCAGACAAAGTGTATGTGATCCAAGAGTACCACAAGTGAACATAGTTACTCAATTAATAGATATTGATTAAGGCCCCAGACAACTTATATTCAAAACCACCCTAGGTCCAACCAGCATTATCTCATAGCTGATAGCCTTGACTGATGAATTGGATAATGCTAACAAGTTTTGTCACAATGGGAGATTGTTAGGTTGTGGATCCTATTTTCATGTGAGAAAGTGTTAAATACTGTATACTTTCCATAGTTGTCTTTCCTAGGTTTGGGGCCGGGCCGGGCCCTGAGTAGGGGTCCAGGAGTGGAGCCCCCGAGAAATATTTTTTTGGCCTTAAAACATGCCCGATATACCAAGAAACATGTTTTTCTCATATGGGAAGGATTTTTGACCCATAGGTTTATGGGACGTTTTTGGCCCATGGTTTTGATGCCCACGATTTTTTAAAACTACTTAAGTGGTTGTCTACTTATGTGGTTTTGTGCATTTTGGTAGTGTCAATGTAACATTGTAGATGTGTTTTGAATTCAGGTGTGAATTTTGTGGATTTTTTTTAACATAGCTCAAAACAGATTTGGGTATTGTATTGAGAGAGTGGTGGCTTGTAATAAAATCTGAGCAAATTATTCTTAGTGGACATAGCCAGAATTGGGTGAACCACGTTAAATACTATCTTTTTGTGATGTGTTATTTTATTCTGCACTTTTATTTGAGATCTATAATATTTTCTTCATATTAGTTTCTAATGTTGCAAGTTTATGAGGGATTATTCAACATATTTTATCCCTTATTTCCTAACACAACCTGGTTGAGATTATATTCCGCAATCCATATATTCTTCCTTGTAATATGTCTCTTCTCACACCTCTATGACCTTATTTGGATATTTTTACTTGGAAAACACATAACGATTGCCACATATCCCATATCCCATTCAAGGTATATTTGGTGATTATGATATTGATCAAAACATTCGTGCAACCATTCTCCTTGACTGTTACATCTCACCTAGACCAGTTAGATAGGATTTAATTTTCTTATACAAGCACATTCACGTATTTCCCGTAAGAGACATTTTTCTGCCTTGATCTACCCCTTATCCATTTTCTCCCATTTCTCATATTCTACATATTCTCCTTATTTATCCATTCCATATCCATCTTTCCATCTCATATCAATTATCCTAGCATGGCCTCGAGAGGTTGAGTGTATAGGTTAGAGTCATGTATTGATTCTTAGATTTACAACAACCCTTGTATGAGTCCATGCTTATAACTTGTCATTTATAATGTGGAATGTTGTGTGGATATAGAAAAATAGAAGGGTGCAGGTCCTCATATTTAACATGCTGACATTCCAAACAGTGAGAAACATAGTTTATCACATCCTATTTCATTCCTTTCAAAAATTATTTTTTTATATCAACAAGAATTTTAGTTACTTCAGGATGCCTAAAGTACAATGAATCATGAGATTATTTCATAACCTTATTCCTTAATTCATTTTTTATAGGTACATAAAATCTACCTTCGTATTTCAAGATTCCCCTCATTGTCAAATTTAAATCCTTCATATCTTTTATCTTTATGATTTTTTGTTAAAACCACCTTAACATGTTGATAATAAGAATATGTCATCATTTATTTCCTTACCTCATCCTTGAAATGGGTTCTAAGGGTAATAATTTTAGAAACATGTTTTCGATAGATTAGAGCATCTATCACTCTATTTTCCTTACCTTTTATGTAGCTTATATCAAAATCATATGGTGATAAGAATTAAATCCATCTTCAATGTCTTTTTTTTAAGTTGGGCTGCATCAAGATATACTTCATCCCCAAGTGGTCTATTTTTAGTTCAAAAGGATTTCCCAACAAGTAGTGTTTTCAAACTTGGAGTGTGTGCACTATGGGTGCAAGCTCTAGATCGTGGGGGAGCATAGTTCATCTCATGCACCTTTAATTTTCTACTCTTATATGCTATCACATGTTCATTTTAGATAATAATTCCACACAAATGTTCACCTGAGGCATATTTTACCATGGTGAAGCTTTTATTGGGGTTTGAAACATTCAAAATTAGTGTTGTAGTTAATTTATCTTTTTTGGTTATTCATACTCTAGAACTTAGCAAAGGAAATACAGAAGGTTCACATGGGAGAACAGAACACATTGAAAGGTACAGAATTATCAAAAAGGATCACGTGTGAAGAATATAAACATGTTCGAGACTTAGCCATTTTCATAACAAGGATCAATTTTTTGAGATAGCATGCAAAGCACTCAAACCAACTGGAGACTTGTGCATCACACATTGGCTATTTTTTGAGGATTAGTTACAAATCTCTTTGTATAAACATAGGCCGGGAATGGATCTACTACTTTCAGTTAACTAACAATAATCTATTGTTAGCACAGGTGCATGTGTGGCTATTTTTGTAATGACATGTGGCTAATAATAGCATGTGACCTATTTTGGGATAAGATAAGTGGTGAAGGGAACGTCTCCACCCTTATAATTATGTTTTAAATTGTGTAAAGAGATATAGGTAGATGCATACATGGAGATAGAGAGAGAGCATACAGGTGTGAGAACTGAAATATAGTGAGATTATGTTGTTGAATCTATTACACACATGAGCGTATACTACTATTCTTGTAATGAAGCTTATGTGTAGTTATTGCATTTAATATAATGGAGTTTATGGAATGAATCAAGGTATTATCATGTTTATAGTTTAGTATTGCATGCTTGATTTCATTATGGGTAGCTGTTAAGTCTGTTATTTTCTAGATTGAGATTTGATTATGCACTTCTTGAAGAATATAGTAGTTGTAGATCGAAATGATTCAAGTCATCATCATGCTAACAACTTGCAACAATAACCCTAAAGAGGGACCTAGTACCTTTACATTCTTTGGGCACTCAGTCTCAGCTGAGTGATGTTCCTACATGTTTAGGGTGTTATTGGGTTTATATTACTGAATTCTAGGCTACATCATTGGTGCCATTATCAGGACTTCTTGTTTAGTTGTTTCAGGATGGTTCATAATGAAGACATACCGGTTGAATATAGCAAGTGTTGAAGAGTGGATACACGATCTGGAAGAAGAATATGCACAACGGTTCAGCACTAGATCTAAGTTTAATGCATGCGTATGGGTGGAACATAACCTATATGATAGTTTATATGAGATCTTATTTGCTATTTTCCTAGTAGAATTATACGAGTGGCTGATTTCTTATGCATCTAAGCATAATTGGAGGTATCACGCACTTGTTTCAACACAGGAATAATTTCAATCCCTTTATGATGTTGATATGATTTAGACTCAAACTTTGGATATGTGGTTCCATGGTGTTTTGAATAGTTATATCTTGGAGTACCCAATTTCAAATTATTCATGTCCAGAGGTAGTTGAGTTCAAGTTTTTATGATATCTAAGGGGAACTTACCTACAAGGAATTCCACTGGTGATCAAGATCCAGATGGTAACTTTTAATTTGGAGAGAAAACCGATGGCTAACTAAACCTCACCACACATGACGACATGAGCAGGTTTAGAGAAGGATGAAATACCTAGTGGTAGAAAGGTAGAGAGAGGAAAGGCATCTTAAGTATAATGAGGCATGCGAGAGGGAGATCAAGAAGCAGTGGGAGGTTGAGGAGAAAATGGTGTTGTGGAGAAAGATAGTTTAGGAAGGAGTTGAAATTCATGTAGAAGATGTGGAACCTGAGCCTCAGGAACTCCTCCATGTGGGAAAACATGATAGGCGTTGGTTGTCAAATAATGACTTTATTGAAATAACAGTTAGGGGACAGAAAGTCCCTCCTCTTTAATGGGAGAGGTTCCCTTATTCAAAGGCAAAAACCTATTTACAAATGTACAACATTTATTTTTAAAGAGGATCTCTGATATCGTGAAAGTGTTTGATATAATAGTTCATCAATATAAAAGGATAGAAGAATTAAGGAATGGGAAAAGGTGGAATAGCACTCTCAAGAAATATAGATAACAAAATAATACCTTACACATGCTTGAATGGAATCATATAGAACATAATCATTTGCATTAAAACCACAAGTGTTATTTCACAAACAAAAAGTTCCAAAGATGACATCCACAAGAATAAAAAGATTCTTCAAGTAAAATAGATTAATGATTCGATAAATTTTAATATATAGCAAGGAAAGAACAAGAATAGATAGAAACAAAAAGAGAGATCTTCTTGTATTGATAGCTTTTTACTCCTTTACACTTTAAAAAATAACTAGAGTTGCATCCCCTGAAAATGGTGTAGAGAGCCCATTATATAGCTTACAAATTGGTTACACTTGGTAACTATTTCTTGTAACTACAATATTAATTAAGGAAGTGCTCAGCACAATATCCTTAATTAGTTTACAATGAGCTCAATTCTAGGAAATGAAGGAGAAACTGGGAGAAACTAGGAGAGAACATTTGTTTATTGCTGAGGAGGGCCCATTGACTTGAGAAGCTATTTCCTGAATATTTTTAATGCCTCAGCTATCTCCCTGCCTCATGGGATTGATGTGTTGGTAGTGGCATAAGACCAAGTTCTTAGAAATTTCTCCACGTCCTTATCAAAATCGGTATGTTCTAGGTACTCTTTATTATCTTATTCAATGGTAGATTGAAAAGAGAAAATATCCTTTATCTTCTCTTTGGTAATCATTTCTTCTTTGAACAATTTTTCTTTGGCAAATGTCCTGAACTGATTTTCAATCTCTTGAAGAGAGAAAGGAAGACCTGAAGTTTCATCATGAAGATGATAATGAATATCCTTAAAGGCAGATGCAACACGAGTCTTGAAAGATTCTCCCTTCTGCCAACTATTTCTCAATTCTCCCAAATCTTCTTCCAGAAATTTAATTTTCCATTCAACACTGAATACCCATGACCCTACCAAGTTGTCCTAGGCATCATAAAAAAATTTATTGGCCAATAATATCTTTTTATCAGCCTATCCCATTAGGTGAAGATCTATGATGCAACTACTCCAAAGCTTCAGTTCTTTGTCTATAGTTCTAATAGAGGAGGATATTTTTTGTCACAGGTTGGCCACCTTTTCATTGGCTTTGAAGGCCTCTATAATGAAGTTCAAGCCTGTAATGGTCATGTCATCAACCATGGCTTCCATAGCCCTTCCATAAATTGAATATATGTGTATATCCTTGATACTATGAACCTCATCCTGACTAAGAATCATAGGAGGTGGAAGGGCAGCTAGTGGAGTAGGATCCAAAACCTTATCGTTAGCCAATAATGACTCGATGAAGCTAGAAAGAACTTGATTTTGTTCTTCCAATTGTTATATAGTTTTCTTACCATTTTCCACTCTCTCAATAACCTTGGTTACTATTTCTAGGTGGTTATGTAGCTCACTCTCAGGAGTAGATTCATCCATTGGAATTCTAGAAAGTTCCAAGTTATACGCTAATAGATTTTTCTCTGCCTTATCAACCTTAGGCTTTGTAACCTCTAGAAATTGTTGGCCTTGAGCATCCGTCACTATTATTTAAGTTGTTTTAGCTCTCTTTGATGGAGGAGGAGGAGTAGTACCTAACAAAGCTACCAAAACATCAAAATTTGGCCTTTTCAAATGGGAATAAGGTTTTATCTTCTTGCTATCAACCAAGGGTTACATCCATGCAAAAGTAGAAGAAGAAGAAGAAGGGAAAAGAGGTCCAACAACAAGTGAACCCATGACACCTAAGGTATTCACCACTGTTTCTTCCAGTAAAGAGGTGAGTGAGGCATCTGGAGCTTTATGTGTAGAGGAATCTGTGGTACTAGGAGGTTCAGTGCTAGGCACCTCCTTCTCATCTTCTATTGTAACTTCTGAAGTTCGTATAGGGTTTGGTACTTTTCCATCATCACTTTCTTTAAGAACAATAATGTTTTGTGGCCCTTAAGGCAATCTTGAATTCTCTAGAAGGGGTTCTTCCTCAATTGGCTCTTGTTTAACCTCTTTTATCTTCTTTTGGTACACTTCAGTAGAAGAAGAGGGAGTAGATGATTAGGGTTATTTAATTCAGGAAGGAGGATGGGTTTGTATAGGTACCTTTGTGCTAGGTGTATGTTTTTCCTTCATAGGTATTGAAGTATATCTGGAAGTAAACCCACTTTGATTCTTCTTAAACTCTCAAACCTTTCTATCAAAAAAAAAATTGGTTCTTACAAGGACATGTTGGTTGGATATTTTGTCAAATCAAAATATGAGGTTCAACCACAGTACATGGGATTAAATCCCTCCTCAAAGACAGGTGAGGCTGCCTGTTTATTGCTAATCTAAAACACAGTAAATAATATATACAATATTCACACTAATCTAACCGTTGGGGGTTGGGATGAAATTCTGAAATCCACATTCACACGATTCAAGAATATTGCTTTCGTAAATGAAATAGGTTAGAAACTGTTACAGTGAAAGAAGCACGGTAGAAAGGAAATGGGAGAAACGTATTTTCTTTCGAGTAAATACAGAGCATGAAATAATCATACGAGTTTTAGATCACAGATGTAATGTTCGAGATAATTAGAAATACTGAGATTCTATGCAAAGAATAGCTTAAGATCATGAACATAAGAACACTATCTTAAATAAGATATATTTCACAACACAAAGTCTGTAAAACAATATCAACTCCTATTCTTCAAAATGATTGAAAGAAAACACAAAGTTTTTCTCCTTTCCAATAGCCTCTTAATGCTCCAAAAATTCTCGACCCTTTGGAATGCACAGGCATCCCTTATTTATAACAGAAGGAACTAGAGATAAAACAGGACAGATCCTAAAAAATAGCATGTTAAATGGAGTTTAGTTTTACATGATTCTCACGCAGGAGATCAAGTCAAAGTATGAATCAAAAATATGACAAAACAGAAATAAAAAAGACATGTCAATCTAAAAATAGAAATGACATGGGACGTTGGGACTTAATCCGAATCATCATCCTTTGCTTCTTCTTCTTTCTCTTCCTCCAGCTGAGACTGTTTATTCCGAAACTCCTGGAATTTCCAAATAATGCCTTGCATTTCATTTTCATCAAGTGCAGTGGAATGATCATTCCACATTTTGCAGGTCTCATGAACATCGCTGGAAGTGCCGGGAAGTTTCTTCAATCCTTTGCTGAGCTTTCTTAAGGCCTCCAAAGTATGCTCTATCCTTACAAACTGACTAATGACTTCAAGGTCAAATCCGTGTACAGGTTCATGCTGAACAGATTCTTGGACTTGTTTGAAGAGATCATCTGCTGATAGGATACCTGAGTTCCCAACTGACACCTTTGGAAAAATCTTCAGCAATTCTTCTTCCAGATCACTTTTCCCATCGATCAATTTAACCCTTGATTCTCTCAGCTTGCTACAGGCTTCGTTGAGGATCTTTACTCTAAACTTGATGGCCTTGGTCAGCTGGAAGTGTTTATCTGTATGTGGAAGAACGCCTTCTTCTACCAAGAGATGTGCTGGTATTTGCTTTAGCACTTGGAGAGCTTCACAAGTCAAATCAAGCTGTCCAATTTCTTCAATGAAATCCCATGACGCCTACACCTCAAAAGTACTTGTTCTGAATGACCATAATGATCACTCTGTTTTTTAGAGAAAATGGTTAAGTCATCGAAATACACAACTATGACCTTTCCTATCAGATCTCTGAATGCCAAGTCCATAGCTCTTTGAAAAGTAGCTCCGGTGTTGATCAAGCCGAATGGCATCCTCCTGTAAGCAAAGGTACCCCATGGGGTTGTGAAAGCTGTATTGTGTTGATCTTCTGTGGTTACCTCGACTTGATTATATCCCGAAAACCCGTCGAGCATGGATAGCATTTCTGATCCAGTAACAGTTTGTAGTACCTGGTCCATGATAGGCAAGGGATAGTTATCCTTCAGCGAGGATTGATTCAAGTTCCGAAAGTCAACACAAATCCGGATCTCGCCATTATTCTTTCTGACAGGAACAATGTTTGCAATCCAAGTGGAGTGATGGATTGGGAAAATAATTCTGGCATCTAACATCTTCTGAATTTCTACCAGAATAGTTCCTGAGATCTTGGGATTGTAATTCCTTTGCTTTTTTCTATACGGTTTCACATCAGGCTTCAGAGGAATACTGTGCTGAACATCTTTGGGCTTAAAAGATTTCAAATCTGCATAAGACCAGGCCAACACATCGATGTATTTCTTCAAAAGCAAAGTAAATCTTGCCTTCTCTTCAGGAGAACAACATTTACCGATATTCACCATCCGAGGTTGATCAGATGAACCTAGATTGATTTGATCTACTTTAGAGGAAGAAGCTCCTTCGACTTGCCTTTTGTTTTGGATAAAGCGATCATGCTTATCAAACAAGCCCTCCAAAGAAACCAAACCTTTGGGTATCTTGTTGCCTTTCAGCTGGATATATTCACCATCAACCTCCTGATATGGATCTGAAATAGTTTCACAGAAGGCTGATTCTGAACCTTCAAAATATAACTCACTGAAATTGTCAACCTTTTCTAGAAAATCCAACACCTGTCGATCATCATTGAACACTTGCCAATGAGTTATGTTATCGGGGATACTTGGATGATATACAATCTCAATAGAGTATGTATCTTGCTTGAACTGAGGATGAGGAAGAAGAATAGATGCAGATATGGCCAAAGAATCAGCCTTGTCATTATAATCTCTTAAAACTGCCTTAATAGAAAATGCATCAAAGCATTCTATATTATCCCACACTTTATTACGGTAATGTTTCAACCGATCATTTTTTACCTGATATATACCCCTGACCTGATTAACAATCAGCTCCGCATCCCCCTGAACCTTGAGATTCCTGATTCCCTTCTGTCTGGCCAATTCTAATCCTAATAACAAGGCTTCATATTCGGCCATGTTATTAGTATTATCAAATTGCAACTTGTAAGCTGAGGGGAAAATCTCGGAGCTAGGAGATATGAGAACAACACCAGCGCCTGATCCAGAGGTTGAGCAGCTACCATCAAATTCGAGCATCCAAATAGCATTGGGATCTTCCTCTTCAACATCTACAATTGGTATCTCGGAAGTCATGAAATAATTCCCGAAGCTAGCATCTTCGAAAAGAATCTGAGCCTTAGGATCATCTGATTTGGTCACCAAATACTTTGCCTGCGGTTCAGGATGAAGAACCTGTTGAACCCCCTTGACTGGGATCTTGGCTTTGGTCCAATCCATACTAATTTCTCCTTCGACGTTTTTACAAAATCCTCTACCCAAGAGGATACCGTAAGCTGCAGGAATGTCAGCAACTAGAATAGTCATTTTCACTCTCTTCTCAGGAAAGGCAACAAATGCAAACTGTGCATCTTTGATTTGACCTATCAAAGGGACTTGTTTAGTTTCCATAGAATAGCACCGTCCATATGACTTAGTCAAAGTAAGTCCAAGGGCATGGGCCACTTTTTCGGGCATAACATTATCAGAGGCCCTTGAGTCGATGATGCAATTGCTGAGTTTAAACCCATTTATAAGTAAAGACAAATAAAAAGGTTCAATCTTTCCTGAGGAAGAAGCAGAGGTCAGATTATTCTGAGGTGTGGGTTGAGTAGGATTTGGAAGGAGACCTTTTGAAGGTGATGGAACGGCCACTTTACTCCTAATGAACTTGGCCAGCTTTTCAAACTGTTCAGGATTTGACTGAAGGTATTCTGCTTCTGACATTTGAATTTTGATTCTCTTTACATGATCAACAATATCAAAAGCAGTATAAGAAGGAATGATGGTAGGTTCAGTTCTAATTACATGAGCTTGTGCTGGGGCACTGATCTTAGGAGAAGGAGAAAAAGGAGTAGCTACTTTTTTGGTAACCTCTCTTTCAGTTTGCACCGAAATAGGGGTACCCCTCTTAACTATGGATACAGGAGGTTCCTTATTCTTCTCCTTAGTGCTTTCAAGAGGTTTTCTGGGGTTCTGAGATTGGGACCGAGTGAAGACAACAAATGACTGACCATCTGGCGCACATTCATCTTCATCATATTCCAAATACCCAATGCTGGAGTCGCCAGCTGACTCATCATAAGACTCATCAGCATATCCTGAAGCTTCGAAAACCTCATGGGATTCTTGTTCTTCTGGTTCATCTTCTTCATCAAGTATTTCCACTGCTGCATTGACAGGAGGAGCTTCAATTGCTAGTCTCGGTTGAGCAGGAGTTAACCGTGGCCTATCTCTGACAGGTGCACCATTGTTATTATTGAAATTCCACCTAGGTATATCCCGATATGGAACATTGTTCACCTGCTGGGACATTTTCTTCTTTAAAGCAATCAAATCATTAGCCATTTTTTGAAACATAGGATCTGTGTTACCTTGAGAAGAACCTTGATTTTTGAGTTTGGGTATGTCTTTCTTGATCCTTCCGGCCAAGATGAGATCATCCTCTATTTCAGTAGCTGTTGACTGAGCAGTAGCCAAATCTGGGATAACCGACCTTCTTAATAAAAAGCTTATATCAGGAGGTTGGGCATTGATGAAGAAGCATTTTTTATTCTCCAGAGTAGGTACAGCTATTTCTGGAATCTTCCGGATCAGCTTGTTGAAATTTGCTACGAATTCCCGCATAGGTTCATGCGATTCCTTCTTCATATGCGTGAGCTGAGCTAACAAAGCATGGGAATCTTCAGCTGGTTTGAAACGTGCTTTGAACTTAGTCTGCATGGTAGCCCAGTTTGGGATGCATGCATTTGGAAGGTGATAAAACCATTCGGCTGCTACACCCTGCAACGTTTCAACGAAGAGTCGGACGGAGACATCTTCGTGGGCCACTCCGAGGACACCGCATGCAACAAAGAAATATGCAATATGCTCATCAGGATGCTACTTCCCATCTCCATTGAACTTGGGAATATTTTTACGAGATCCACGTGGTAACTCATTCAATGGAGGAGTCAAGGAAAGAGGACCAATAACTGCACCCCAAGGCACAGGTTGAACCGCCATCCTTCTGAAAAGAGTGCGTACAGGGATCCGAGTATCTGACAAGAGTAGTGCACGATAAGTTGCAGATGCTTCCCATTCTTCAGGGATCCGGTTTCTCTGAACATGTGAAGAACTTCTGGTTCGGTTAGAAACAACGCTGTTGGGAGAAAGGCTAAAATTGTGCTGTTGCAGTAACTCGAAGAGTGGATCAATTTCACCTTGAGCTCGGCGAGACCGAGTGAAGATCTTCCTGGCCAGCTTGAACTGAAAGGAGATCTTATTAAAAATAAGGCAGATATGGAGTCGCCAGACACCGAGAGGATAAGCTTTATACTATTGATCCGTAGTCCCCAGCGGAGTCGCCAAAAAATCTTGGTTGGATATTTTGTCAAATCAAAATATGAGGTTCAACCACAGTACATGGGATTAAATCCCTCCTTAAAGACAGGTGAGGCTGCCTGTTTATTGCTAATCTAAAACACAGTAAATAATATATACAATATTCACACTAATCTAACCATTGGGGGTTGGGATGAAATCCTGAAATTCACATTCACACGATTCAAGAATATTGCTTTTTTAAATGAAATAGGTTAGAAACTGTTACAGTGAAAGAAGCACGGTAAAAAGGAAATGGGAGAAACGTATTTTCTTTCGAGTAAACACAGAGCACGAAATAATCATACGAGTTTTAGATCACAGATGTAATTTCCGAGATAATTAGAAATACTGAGATTCTATGCAAAGAATAGCTTAAGATCATGAACATAAGAACACTGTCTTAAATAAGATATATTTCACAACACAAAGTCTGTAAAATAATATCAACTCCTATTCTTCAAAATGATTGAAAGAAAACACAAAGTTTTTCTCCTTTCCAATAGCCTCTTAATGCTCCAAAACTTCTCGACCCTTTGGAATGCACAGGCATCCCTTATTTATAACAGAAGGAACTAGAGATAAAACAGGACAGATCCTAAAAAGTAGCATGTTAACTGGAGTTCAGTTTTGCATGATTCTCACGCAGGAGATCAAGTCAAAGTATGAATCAAAAATATGACAAAACGGAAATAAAAAAGACATGTCAATCTAAAAATAGAAATGACATGGGACGTTGGGACTTAATCCGAATCATCATCCTTTTCTTCTTCTTCTTTCTCTTCCTCCAGCTGAGACTGTTTGTTCCGAAACTCCTGGAATTTCTGAATAATGCCTTGCATTTCATTTTCATCAGGTGCAGTGGAATGATCATTCCACATTTCGCAGGTCTCATGAACATCGCTGGCAGTGCCAGGAGGTTTCTTCAATCCTTTGCTGAGCTTTCTTAAGGCCTCCAAAGTATGCTCTATCCTTACAAACTGACTAATGACTTCAAGGTCAAATCCGTGTATAGGTTCATGCTGAACAGATTCTTGGACTTGTTTGAAGAGATCATCTGCTGATAGGATACCTGAGTTCCCAACTGACACCTTTGGACAAATCTTCAGCAATTCTTCTTCTAGATCACTTTTCCCATCGATCAATTTATCCCTTGATTCTCTCAACTTGCTGCAGGCTTCGTTGAGGATCTTTACTCTGAACTTTATGGCCTTGGTCAGTTGGAAGTGTTTATCTGTATGTGGAAGAACGCCTTCTTCTACCAAGAGATGTGCTGGTATTTGCTTTAGCACTTGGAGAGCTTCACAAGTCAAATCAAGCTGTCCAATTTCTTCAGTGAATTCCTCATCCATCTTCTCTCCTTCCTTCTGAATCTCTCCCAAAGACTTATGAACCTTCACCACGTCTTGAATTACTTCCTCCCCCTGTTGGAGCAACTTTTGGATCCATTCATCAACCACCCTTCCTTTTTTAGCAATCTTCTCAATCGTAGGCACCGATGAGAAATCGAATCCGACAGATACAGAAGAAGATGGTATGGATTCCAGGGGTGTTGAGAGTTTAATCAAAACCTCTGTCAACTGCTCCACTTTTTCCTTAAGCTCATTTCTGCTGTCCTTTGTTTCTTTCAATTTTTGGTACAACACGTCTATGGAAGCCCGTGCATCTTGTTGCGCTCCTTCTGCTATCACTTTCGCTAGAGCCACCTTGGTTATCTGATAATCAGAAGCGGTTATATCCTCTCTAGTTTTGTCAGCCTAGGGAGTGGCAATCTCTGTGAACTTATCTCCTGAAGCATCTACCAAAACCCTTGAAACTGTTTTGGGCTTCTTGGCTGACTTTGCAGTAGGAGCCTTGAGTGAGCTGAAATCAAAGGCTGGTAGGGGTACAATTACTTTCCTCTTCCTCGGAGTTTGCTCGAGTAGCCATTGTGGCATATTAGAGGAAATTGCCAATGTTGTAGTAACTGGTATTCTACTCTCAAGGGGAGAAGATTCTACTATTGGAGGGGGAACAGCAGCCAACGTGGTAGTAGATGCAACAAAGAGAGGTACAGGTTGGGGCATGCTGGTGATCACTTGGGTTCCAGCAGAGAGGGGCGAGAGTCCAGAGAAAATACCGGCCATGCTTGAAGAAGTGGATGGGGAATGAGGAGGTTGGAGTGGTTGTTGAGGGGGAGGCACAGATTCAGACTCCAAAGCCTAGGATGCAAGAGACAAAGTTTCTTCAGTTTGATAATCAACAAATGATGAAGTCAAGAGCTGGCTTCCTCCTTCTTCTAAATTAATTTCCCCTATTTCTGGTGGTGTTGGTGATTCTGGCACAACCACCGTTTCAGCTGGAGAAACAATTGAAGAGATTTTTCTTTCTTTCCTCTTCTTGGGAATCCTGATTTTTATAGGCCCCCCAGGAGATTCTTTGTCCTTTTTCTTTTGGGAGGGCCCCACCTCCGAAGCAGCCAACTTGGGAAACTTGTCATCTTTAAAATTCATGCCCCAAGAGGAGAGCCATTTTTTGGTGCGAGCAAGAATGAGAGCCGACCTATCTATGATAGAGGCTTTTTCGCTGGCCAACCAATCAATAGGTGGGAAAACGTATCGATCCTCATCAAGCCCATCATAGGACATATCCAAAACACTTTCATTGTCAGTCGTGCCATCTGGAAAATCAGAAAGCTCCAGCGTCTAAATCTCATTAATAGTCAACCTACTATTATCTTTTCTGCGAACCGCAACTTCGTTACGCAGATCAACCCATATATCCTCAATGTCAGGCCTGTGCAGATGTTGGGCTCCATAGGCTCTAAGCACTCCTCGGATGTCAAAACCATCCCAAGACTTCATATGCTTCTTTAATTTCTCCTGAAGTTCACATTCAACATTTTTGGCCTTTTCCACTGTCGAGCAAGTATATCTCCCAATAGAAATTGGGAAGGATACTGCTGCCTTATGCTTGCTTTGTTGGAATTTGTGAAAATCCAACAGCTTTCTGACCAATTCTATCAATATCAATCTATCCCCTAGATAGCGAGGTAGATGGAAAGGCTCTCCCAAGTACATGACTATTCGAAGATATGTAAACTTCTTGAATTGCAAGAAGATACACCCCCATTTAGATACTTCAGTCCAAGCCTCGTCTGAGACTCTTGTCTTTCTTAGTTCCGGGTTCAGCCGGCAGATATTCTCGTAGAAGAAGGCATCATTTACCCTTCTAAAATGCTCTTTGGACCCCTTCTTGGTCAATTGAGGGAAATATTTATAAACTGGGTTTGTCGTTCTGCTTCCCTTAGTATCCAGCCCGGGATAGTTCCTCATCCCGGCTGCTGCATAAGCCACATATGAAAACATATAAAACCTTCCAGTCGACAAGACCGTCGTCATCTGAGAATCAATTTCATTGCTGATAAGGGTTCCCCAGTCAATCCCTTGTTGGTTCTTCTTGATGGTGACCATAAAATGATACATCCATCCATGAAATAAATTTGATTCCGGCAAGCCAAAAACCCGGCTCAGTAGGGTGATAATATCATTGATTTCTTATATGAAATCACATCTAGGGATAGTCCTTGGAAATCTAGATACTACTGGTTTAGCCTTGACCAGGAACTTCTTGTTGACATCCTTAATGCAATTTTCCTGGTTACTATCCCAGGCCTTCTGAGCCGACTTGATGTTTAGGTCCCCATACTCCTCGAAATTAGGTAGTTTTAGGAGATCATCAAAATAAGCTCCATCTAGTTTGATGACTACCTCACCAGCCTGATTCCTCACGGAACGAGAAGCCGAGTCATAACTAGATGCACAAGCCAAAACCAATTCTGGACATTGGGCGGATATGGGAAAGCCTGCTACAAGGGGCAAGCCACTATTAGCTAAAGCTGTCATCCATGGGGTCTGAGAAGAACTCTTCACCCTATTCCATAAGTCATCCATATCTATATTGCCAAGTTCAGTATCCCTGATATCATAATTGTAATCAATATATGATGGGGATTCTGGCTTCTTAAATTTGTACTTCATTCTGCTAGACTTCTCGGCCTTCTCGTGAGATGGACCAGGGTCTGACATGAAGAATGTTGGAGGGAGAAAGGCTTGAAACTCAGGAGATGCTGTCCACACTGAAAATCCCGATTGACTGAATACGCCGGAAGAATAGAAAAAATCGACACGCTTAGGAGGATATCGAAAAACCCTGAGAACCCGACGAGTTTGATATGTCAGAACTTTGGCAAAGCCTGACACTTGCTTTTGATGACGGAAACCCGGAGAAACCCAGCACTCACTTTCAATGGCGGAAACGGGAGGAAACCCGGCACCCACTGTCAATGGCGGAAATGGGAGGAAACCTGACACCCACTGTTGACGTCGGAACTTTGAGGAACCCTAACACTTACTTTCAATATACTTCGGACCTTTGACTCTGTAAAAAAATCTTCAAAATTCGAGAAGCAAAAATAGAGTCTTTCTTGAATTCCAAATATACAACTTCATTTTTCTTTTTTGTTACCCATGCATCATGCATATAATTAGAATTTGGAAGAAACAGCACCAATTGATAGTTCAGAAGAGAAAAACCCTAAAAACCTAAAACCCTTTCCAAAGCAACTCAGAAAGAAGAAGGAAAGAAAACCTTCAACACCCAGCAAGAAATTGGGAGGAAAATACACGCAATCGATCAATAAAAACCTAGAATAAAGAAGGGAAAGAACAATACCTTCAATTCGAGAAATGTAAGATCAAAAAAAGATGATCCAATCGAGCAAGATGAGTTTTCGGGTTTTAAAAACGGAAGAGCACGCACGAATAATCCACGAATAAAAAATATGAATGGTAAGAATGACGTGGAAATCCACGTATTTATAAGAAAATGGCAATTAATACACTTCAGCTCGGCACGTGCCAACTCACCGACCACTCGGCATGAATGCCATGTCAGCATGTTGGAGGGGTCCGAAAACCTGACACGAGGAGACTTAGTGCAATTCAGGTTTCGGGTTTCAGAAAACATGATGCATAAAGCATGAGGTGCTTAGATGCTACATAACCCCGAAAACCCGAATACAAAGGATTGAGTAGACTTCAGGAATCGGAAAGCATGGAGCATAAAACATGTTTTGGATCATGGATGTTCCAATGCTTTGGGGTTCCGAAAACCCGAATACAAAGGATTATTTCAATACAAGGCGGGTCTCGGGTTTCGGAAGTCAGACGACACAAATCATGTTTTAACTTAGGTATGTTCCGATGCGTTGGATGTCCGAAAACCTGATTTTCACAATATGAGGTAGGTTTCGGGTTTCGGAAGATACAAGACATAAAGCATGTTAAAACTTATGTCAAACTGTTGGTAACACCCGAAAACCTGATTCTCTTTAAAAGAGGCCATAATGCAAAATCACTTCGAAAATTTCGTAGGGGTTATCCGATCGTTTTGTCGTGAACTCAAAACGGGGATAACAGGACAGAGGTCAAAATCTCAACCAAGGCATCCTTCTCCTTCTTGTACCAATATAGATCTTCCAAAGGAGTTTGTTTAATTGATGTCTCATATTCAAAAGGCTACAAGTCTTCATCATCATCCTTAAACCCTTCAGGAATTTGATAGAGATTGAGCTCTTTAATCTATTGAAGAGAGAGTCTACCATAGTGCCTTTGTCTTGCTTCAAAAGTATTTGCACAATTGGCCTAATAGTCCTCAATATTTGGCCTATGATGATAGTTTATCCTGAGGTTTTGATCAATGAACTTCTTCAAATCAAAGAAAGTCCTAGGTCTGAGGAAGTGAACAGTGAGGGGAGCAATAGCCCTTTCTACATTTTGGGCATCCAAGGTTGTTTTACATGTATAGTTTCCTAAAGAAATAGGGAAGTGTAGAGCATAGATTTTCTTACCCTTGCAGGTCCTATGCAATTTATCCAATTGCCTGCACACTTCAATTGGATCCATCTTGTCATTACAAAACATGGGGATCTTGAGAGGTGTGTTTTCATAACCAGTGAACTTGATATATGAAAACCTCCTGAATTGAATGGAGAAAGATCCATACTTAGCTATCAGGTTCATGGCTTCATCAGAAAACCTCTTGGCAATATCACCTTCTAAAATCCTTACAATATACATGGTAAAGGCATCATTAACTCTTATGAAATTGTGGTTACTAGTTTCAAGGGTAAATTGAGGGAAATATGCATAAATGGGCTCATCCTTCTTACCCTCCATATATGTGAATTTGAACCACTTTAGGAATGATGCCAGGGAATACATGAGATAAGAAGTTATATACAACTTCTTAGTCTACTACACATTAGACAATTTCTTGGTCAAATTCATGTAAATGATTTCTACCCAATTTATGTTCTGATTACCTTCGTGGATGATGTTGATAAAAAGGCACACCCAGAAGTGAAATTCATTGGTCGAGGGCAATCCCATGACATGAGCTAGAAAAATGATGAAATAAGACATCTCTTCATTGAAATCAACCCTAAATAACACATTGGAAAGTAGGGACACTCCCTTCTTAGAGTTCTTTAACCATGATTTTTCTATTTTTTCCTTATATTTTTCACTTTCCTACTTGAATAGAGTTTGAGGTTGATCTTGAGTGAGAACGAGGGAGTATTAAGTCTCTGGAATGCATATGGAACTAGTAATGGCAGCAATATCTAGTTTGAAAATCAGATCCCCATGCGCAATAGTCAATTTTTTGGTGTCTGAGTTAAAATGAGCTCCACAGGCGAGCATGGTGTCAGCACATTATACAGAGATAGGGAAACCGACTGCATAAGTAGGTCCACTATCATTGATCATTTTTTCCATGGGGGAAGGATTAGGGCAAGTCAATCTATTCCAAAAATCCCCAAAATCCAGGTGTCGAACCTCACTATCCCTGATATTGGGAACAAAGGTCTCAAGGGGTGATACATGTGCTTGGCCTTGGAATTTGATCTTTATGTTTGCAAAATACGGAGGAAAAACTTTGAGGGTCGAGTTAGCAATGAGAAATGCAAAGGGAGTAGGGGCATGAGCAAATGACCTTCATTTCAGGGATTCGAGAAAATGATGGCAAGTGAGAAATGTGTCAAATTTATAGAGGATAGTCCCATTAAATATCCATTTAGGAGAGAGAAGGTCATTAAATGTGCATTGAATTCATATTACACCGAATCAAAAACATAAGAATTGAGAAGAGTGAAAAAATTGGCCTGGATGGTCTTTAGTATATTTGGGACATGAGGGACATGAAGATGTGATCCAGCCAATGCGGGTGATATGGGTAATGTTGGCCAAATGAGCATAGTTTGTCTAGAAACTTGGAAACATGAGGGATGTGAAGATGCGATTCGGCCGATGTGCATGATGTAGGAAAAGTGGGGATAAAAGGCACATATGCTTTTGGGACATATGGGATAAAAGTAGGTGGAGGACCTGATGCAGGTGATTGGGGAATAGAGAGCCCAGGTGAACTTGGGAAAAGCTCTGACAAGACTGAAAGTTAAATAATTTCAGGGAATGCAGCCGATTGGGCAACAAAAGGCTCGACAGAACTTGGGACATGAGGGACAAAAATGTCTGACAGACCTACAAATCACCAAAATAACTCTAAAAAATGTGAATTTTTACTATCTCCTCAAATTTTCACTTCACTATAAAATCACTCAAGAGTGTCAACTCAAAATTTTCAATTTTTGACTTTCAAAAGAGGGGAAATTTTGAGAGGACAACAACTGGCTCTTTCTAGGGATGACTTGGCTAGATCAGAAAAATGATACAAGGAAAGAACTCTAGAAAACCTAGGGGAAGAATACCAGTGCATAATCCATTGGGCCACAGAGTCAAAAGGCAAACCAATACAAAAGAAAACACACAAACAAGAAAAAAACACATAGCACAAATAGAAACAAGGAGAAGCAAACACACACTATACATAATATACAAAGAGACTTCCTATTCACCTAGGACTTAAAAAATTTTAGGTACTACCCACTACAAGTAAGTGGGAGAGAGGAACCATCCATGTAATCAAGATAGAAAGAATTTTCACTAGCAAAATGCCTGATTTTGAAAGGAACGAGCCAAAGAGAATCAGACTTACCATGGCTTCCTCAAGGCTCGTGTCTTTTATCCCACAAGAGAACAATGTCTCTAACTTGAAAATTTCATGACCTAGACTTCTTTTCAAACAAATATTTTACCTTCTTCTGGTGGGTAGATATTCTATAAACAACTTCCAACCTGTCTTCATTCAACTTATGAAGATACATGATCCTTTTTTCTAAAGAATCATGAAAACTAGTGTCTTCATTGGCCTTCATTAAGTACAAAGCTGGTAGCTCCACTGTCACTGAAAATTGTGCTTCCACACCATACACCACTTGAAAAGGGGACATCCCAATAGATTTTTTAGGTGTAATCTTATCTGCCCAAAGAGCATCATAGATTTTTTTGCGCCAGTTCCTCTAAGATTCATTAACCAGTTTCCTTACTATAGCCACCAGATTCTTGTTTGTTGATTCTGCCTATCCATTACCTTGATGATAGTAATCTAAAGAGTGAAAAAGGGAAATGCCATATCTATAATAGAAATCCATCATCTCAACAGAAGAAAAATTTAAAGCATTATCAGTCACAATCTTGTTTGGCACTCCAAACCTTACCAAGATGGTTTCTTTGATAAAATTACATACCACTTCAGAAGTGGTACTCTTTACTGGAATGGCTTCCACCCACTTAGTGAAATAATCTATGGTAATCAACACATTAGTATGTCCAACACTTGAAGATGGGTTAAGTGTTCCAATGAAATCTAAACCCCACTGTTGAAAGGTCTCTTCAATTACAACCGGTTTAAGTGGCAAGACAACCAACATGGGTCTTCCCACAAAGGTCTGACAAGCTTCACATTTATCAACCCATTTTGATGCATCTTTAAACAGAGTAAGCCAATAGTATCTAGCACAAACAATCTTGTGAGCAGTAACAACAAATGAGTAATGGCCTCTATATGCTTGATCATGGAAATATGAGAAAATATTCTTCTGTTGTTCTTTGTCAACACATTTCATAAATCATCCATCCACTCCTTGTTTAAACAAAGCATTCTCCCACAACACATACTGTGCTAATATTAGCTTGATAGCTCTCTTCTCTTTGGTAGTCAAGTGAGAGGGACACTCCCCATAGGTGATAAAATGAGTGATATCAGCATATCATTCATCAGTTGAGCTGAGAAATAGAAAAATAGGAACATCAACCTCATCCTTAGGTAATTCATGACCATCTCTTTCAGCAATGAGTTCACACAAGCCTTTACCCCAAACTAGTTTGGTTGGTTTGATGTCAATATCATATTTTTGAACTTTTGCTACCTAGTTTCCTCTCTTAGTTCCAAATTCTTGTTGTGTAAGAATAAACTTGATGGTTGTATCAGGCACAAACACCATAGAATGAGAGTTAAGAATATAAAATCAAAACTATTTGATAGCTTTAACCACTACAAAAGCATGTTTCTCCATCATAGTGTATATCAAATCATGATTTTTAAGAATGTAGCTCATGAATGTAATTGGGAGATCATGATCACCAGAATATTTCTAGGTCAATACAGCAGCCAGGGTGCTTTCTATGGCATAACAATAAATAATAAAATATTTACTAAAATATGGACATGCTAAGATAGGAGTCCTAGCAATAGCCTTTTTAATACCTTCAAATGATTCTTTCCCTTTAAAATACCACCCAAATGTTTGCTTCCCTTTCATCATTTGGGAGATATTCAAAGTTAGCTCTGTAAAATCAAGAATTAATCTTCTCAAGAAGTTTATCTTACCAAAGAAAGAATGCACTCCCTTCTTACTTTTGGGAAGAGGAATATATTGAATAGCTTGAACTCATTTAGGATCGGTTTTTGATTCCATATTTAGAGACAACATGCCCTTTCCCTACGTGAAACAAAAGACAGATTTCTTGGGATTCAAAGAGACCACATGTTCCTTGAATTTCAAGAGAACTATTTCCAGATGCTGAAAATTATCTGCTCTTGTTTTGGAAAACACATTCAGGTCATCTAGATACACAACAATATATTTTCCTTTCAGGCCTCCAAAATCTAAGTCCATATCCCTTTGAAAAGTGGCACTAGAATTAATGAGTCCAAAAAGGCATCCTCTTATAGGAAAAAAGTACCCCAGGGGGTGGTGAAGGTAGTCTTGTGCTAATCTGTGGTATTAACTTCCACTTGATTATACCCTGAGAAGCCATCTAGCATGGACAACATTTCAGACCTTGTAACAAATTACAAAACTTGATCCATCAAGGGCAGAGGATAGTTTTCCTTTAAAGAACCCTGATTCAGATTCCTGAACTTAACAGAGATATGAATCTCACCTTTTTTATTCTTGACAGGTACAATGTTGGAAATCCATGTCGAATGGTTAATGGGGGAAGATAATTTTGGATTTCAATAATTTTTTTATTTCCTGAAAAATGGTGTCAGCAATCTTTGGATTATACTGCCTTTGCTTCTGTTTGAAAGGTTTAATTCTAGGTTTGAGAGGAATGAAATGCTACATTTTTTTGGGATGGAAATATTTTAGATCATCACAAGAATAGGAAAGTACATCACTGTACCTCTTCAAAATATTTACTACCTTTTTTTTTTTTTTGAGTACAACACTTTCCAATGTTCACCATTTTGGGGTTAGCAGAGCTTCTAATGTTAATATTTTCATACTCAACAAATTTTTGCACTCCTTTTGAAGCTTTAGACTTAACATACCTTTTATGTTTATCAAACAATTCCTCTTAGCTCACCAACCCTTTAGGAATATTGTTACCTTTGAGTTTGATGCACCCATCTTGACCTGTCTCCTATTTGACACCCTCCTCATTGGAAGATACACTCTCACGAGGAAAATTTTCACTTTCTTCAAAGTAAAATTGTTCAAAGTTATCCCTGAGCTCTAAGAAAGAAAGAAAAATTTGATCATCATTGAAAACTTTCCAATTACTTTCATTATCAGGCACACTTGGCCTATGGATCATTTCAATGGTGAATTTATCTAGAGAGAAATCAAGGTGAGGTATCAGCAATGATCTTGAAACAACTAGTGAATCAGCCCTGATGTTCTTTTCTCTTGGCACTGCTTCGATAGAGAAGGCATCAAGAAATTCAATAGAATCCCAAAATATATTTATGTAATGCTTCAACCTTCTATTCTTTACTTGAAAAAAGTCTCTAACTTGTTTAACCACTAATTCTTCATCTCCATGAGCCAAAATATTGTTCACACCTTTTTATTTTGCCACATTAAGTCCAAGGATGAGGGATTCATACTCTGTTGTATTCTTAGTATTCTCAAACTGAAGTTTGAAAGAGAAAGGGTAAAACTTTACTTCTGGAGACATAAACACCACGCCATCTCTAGAACCAGCTGAGGAGAATCTTCCATCACATTCTAGATTCCAAACACCATTAGGATCATAAAGAACTTCTTTGGGAAGTTTAGTTTCCTCTAGAGACATAATCATATAGTTTTCATGCCTAATATCTTCATAAAGTATTTGTGCTTTGTGATCATCTATGTTTTGCACAATATACTCAGATTACTTCTCTGGCAACAACTTCTTCATCTTGCTATTAACTGGTATAAGGGCATGTGACCAATCCATTTGAATTTCTCCTCCCACATCCTTATAGAAGTTCCTACTCAATAGTATACCATATGAAGGAGGGATATCAGCTACCAAGATAGTAGTTAAAACCTTCTTCTCTGGTAAAGCAAAAAAAGCTACTTGTGCATCTTTAATCCTTCTAACCAAAGGCATCTCCTTACTCTCCATAGAATAGCAGGACCCATAAGTGCGTGTGAGAGTAAGACCCAAAGCATGAGCCACTTTGGTAGGCATTACATTATCTAATGCTCCTGAATCTATAACACAGGTGCTAATTTTATGGCCTGCTATAAGAAGAGTCACATAAAAAGGTTTGATTTTCTCATTAGATGTGGTGACTATAGCTACAAGGTTGGGTTGGGGTGCGGAGGATGGAGTATGTAAAAGGCATTTAGAATTATTGGGTGAATTTCTGGAATGGTAATTGACAAAGTGGGACATTTTGGCCAAGGATTTTGGATGAGTTTGATAATACTCAACCTATGAAATTTGGATTTTTGTTTTCTTAAGGTGATCAATGATATCAAAAGATCCAGAGGTGGATGGGCTATCATCACTGGGAATCTTAGGCTTATCAGGTTTAGAAGCTAGAGAAGAAGAAGGTTTAGTAGTAGAATTAGGAAAAGAAGAATTAGCAGAACTCACATTCTATGTGGATGTAGTGGGAATAGGAGATCCTCTTTTTGCAAAAACAGGGATAGTCATGGGATGCTCCTTAGACCTCTTAGCAGGATGCATCACTTTCTCCTTCTTATTTGTCTATTCCCGAGTCATGAAAATGTATAATTTTCTATTCATATCTGCTAATACTTCATCATAATCATCCTCTTCATCAACACCTTCAGTGGTGAAGAAATTAACTTGAGATCCCTCAAGTTCCTCTAGTTCTTCATCAGCCTCTTCTTCAGGTTCCTCAAAATCTTCATTAATCTCTTCATCTTTAGGTTCTTAAACCTCACAAGTTGCATTAATAGGAACGTTGATAGGTGGTCCCTCAATTTCTAGGCTTGTATAAGAGGAAGGAAAATGATTTCTAGGCCAAAAATTCCTCCTTGGAACATCGGCATAAGGAGCATGCTGAATCAATTGTTTCTTGATGGCAATGAGGTCATTAGCAAGCTTTTGTACTAATGGATCTGTATTAGCTCTAG
This sequence comes from Taxus chinensis, assembly GCA_019776745.2. Lineage (NCBI taxonomy): Eukaryota > Viridiplantae > Streptophyta > Pinopsida > Cupressales > Taxaceae > Taxus > Taxus chinensis. The sequence goes on along the minus strand of CM034147.1, from coordinate 571,040,389 downwards.
GAGTAAAAGAAGAGGAAGAAGAAGCTCTAGATTTGGAAGGATCTATTTTCAACTTACCAGACATGATCAAGTCATCTTCAACACTAACAACTCATCTCTAATCCTCACCTAATGTTGCAAGGTTGTCTCTCCTCAATGTGTAGCTACCTTCATGCAATTGAGCATTCAAGAATAATTTTTTTTGAATTTGATCTATAGGATGAGTATCTGGTGGGATTTTGTTAATCAAATTGTTGAACCTAGCCACAAATTCCCTCAAGGGCTCTTGTGATTCTTTCTTTATTTGAGAAATCTTGGCTAACAAAGCATGCACATCCTCTACAGGTTTGAAACGGCTCTCAAATCTCGTTCTCATCATGGTCCAACTGGTAATGGCCCCAGCAGGAAGACGATAGAACCAATATGCTGCATTATCTTGCAAATTCTCTATAAAAATCCTTGCTAAGACATCTTCATGCTCAACTCTAAGGACTACACATGCAGCTATGAGGGATGCCATATGTTCATTAGGGTGAACCTTGCCATCACCTCTAAACTTGGTGAAGTTCTTTCTGTTACCCCTAGGTAACTCATGCAAAGGTTGAGAAAGGGCAAGAGGCCCAACATGATGGCCCCAAGGTAATGGAACTTCCATCCTTGGAAACACTACCAGAAGGGGAACTGAAACACTAATAAGAATCAAAGCATAGACATTAGGGCTGAGTTGTTCTGGAGGAATACCACTCACCGGGGTTCTATTTTCAACAGGAGGTGTGCTTGTAAAATAATATCTTCTATTTCTCCCTATTCAAGGAAGAGGAAAACCTTACTTCTCTAGGAGATGAAACTGAGAATATTCAATACCAAGGGCTCTCCTACCACGAGAAAAATCTTAGAGTCACCAGATTAGGAAAGGATCAAGAAATTGTTCATAAAACTGGAATCCATCCAAAACAAATCCCGAGTAGAGTTACCAACAACCGTTGGTTGTCAAATAAGGAATTTATTGAAACAACAGTTAGGGGATAGAAATTCCCTCCTCTTTAATGGGAGAGGTTCCCCTTTTCAGAGGAAAAAACCTATTTACAAATGTACAACATTTAGTTTTAAAGAGGAGCTCTGATATCATGAAAGTGTTTGATATAATAGATCATTAATACAAAATTATAGAAGAATTAATGAATGGGAAAAGGTGGAATAGAACTCTCAGGAAATATAGATAACAAAATAATTCCTTACACATGCCTGAATGGAATCATATAGAACAAAATCATTTGCATTAAAAAACACAAGATGTTATTTCACAAACACAAAGTTCCAGAGATGACATCCACAATAATACAAAGCTTCTTGAAGTAAAATAGATTAATGATTCAATAAATTTTAATAGATAGAAAGGAGAGAACAAGAATAGATAGAAATAGAAAGAGATATCTTCTTGTAATGATAGCGTTTTACTCCTTTACACTTTCAAAAATAACTAGAGTTCTAGCCCCCAAAAATGGTTGTAGAGAGCCCATTATATAGTTAAACTTGGAAATTGTTTCTTTTAACTAAAATATTAATTAAGGAAGTGCTCGACACAATATCCTTAATTAGTTTACAATGAGCTAAATTCTAGGAAAAGAAGGAGAAAAGGAGAAACTAGGAGAGAAAACATCCGCTTATTCTTGAGGAGGGCCCACTAACTTGAGAATCCATTACCTGAATCTTTTTAATGCCTCATTTATCTCCCTGCCTTGTGGGATTGATGTGTTGGCAGTGGTGTGAGACTAAATGCTTAGACATTTCTCCATGTCCTTATCAAAATTGGTATGTTCCAGGTACTCTTTATTAGCCTCTTCAATGGAAGATTGAAGAGAGAAAATATCCTTTGTCTTCTCTTTGGTAATCAATTCTTCTTTGCATAGGTATTCTTTGAAAAATGTGCTGAACTGAGTTTTAATCTCTTGAAGAGAGAAAGGAACATCTGAAGTTTCATCAAGAAGATGAAAATGAATATTCTTAAAGGCAGATGCAACAAAAGTCTTGAAATATTCTCCCTTCTACCAATTGTTTCTCAATTCTCACAAGGCTTCTTCCAGAACTTTTATTTTCCATTCAACACTAAACACCCATGACCATGAAAAGTTGTCCTTAGCATCATCAAAAACTTTATTGGCTAACAATATCTTTTCATCATCCTGTCCCATTAGGTGAAGATCTATGATGTAACTACTCCAAAGCTTCAGTTCTTTTTCTATAGTTCTAATAGACAAGGAGAGTTTTTGTTACAGGTTGGCCACCTTCTCATTGGCTTTGAAGGCCTCTACAATGAAGTTCAAGCCTGAAATGGTCATGTCATCAACCATGTATTCCATAGCCTTTCCATAATTGGAATATATGTGTATATCATTGATACTATGAACCTCATCTTGACTGAGAAACATAGGAGGTGGAAGGGTAGCCAGTAGAGTAGGACCCAAAACCTTTTCCTTAGCCAATAATGACTCGATGAAGCTAGAAAGAACTTGATTTTGTTCTTCCAATTGTTCTATAGTTTTCTTACCCTTTTCCACTCTCTCAATGACCTTGGTTACTATTTCTGTGAGGTTATGTAGCTCACTCTCAAGAGTAGATTCTCCCATTGGAATTCTAGAAATTTCTAGGTCAGAGGCTAATAGATCTTTCTCTGCCTTATCAACCTTAGGCTTTGCAACCTCTATAAAATGTTGGCCTTGAGCATCTGTCACTTTTATTGAATTTTTTTTAGATCTCTTTGTTGGAGGAGGAGGAGTAGTACCTAAAAAAGCTGCCATAACATCAAAATTTGGCCCTGTCAAACGGGAAGAAGGTTTTCTCTTCCTACTATCAACCGAGGGTTGTACCTATGCAAAAGTAGAAGAAGAAGAAGAAGGGACAAGAGGTCAAAGAGCAAGTGAACCCATGGAATTTAAGTTATTTACAACTGTTGCATCTAGTAAAGAGGTGAGTGATGCATCTGGAGCTTTTTGTGCAGAGGAATCTATGGTACTAGGAGGTTCAGTGTTAGGAACCTCCTTCTCATCTTCTACTGTAACTTTGAAAGTTACTGCAGGGTTTGGTACTTCACCATCATAAATTTCACTGAAAACAATAATGTTCTCTGGACCTGAAGGAAATCCTAAATGCTTTAGAAGGGGTTATTCCTCAATTGGCTCTTGTTTAACCTCTTTAATCTTCTTTTGGTACACTTGAGTAGAAGAAGAGGGAGTAGATGATTAAGGTTCTTTAATTGAGGAAGGAGGAGGGGTTTGTACAGGTAACTCTCTGCTAGGTGTATGTTTTTCCTTCATAGGTTTTGAAGTATCTCTAGAAGAAGATCCTCTGTTATTCTTCTTAAGCTCTCGAACCTTTATGTTAAACAAAACTTATCCTTACAAGGATAGAGGTCAAAATCTTAACCAAGACAGCCTTCTCCTTCTTGTACCAATCTAGATCTTCCAAAGGAGTATGTTTGATTGATGTATCATATTCAAAAGAGTGCAAGTATTCATCACCATCCTGGAACCCTTCAGTAATTTGATAGAGATTCATCTCTTTAATCTATTGAATAGAGAGTCTACCATAGTGCCTCTATCCTTCTTCAAAATTATTTACACAATTGGCCCAGTAGTCCTTAGTATCTGGCCTATGATGATAGTTTATCCTGAGGTTCTAGTCAATGAACTTATTCAAATCAAAGCAAGTCCTAGGTTTGAGGAAGTGAACAGTGAGGGAAGTAATAGCCCTTTCTACATTTTGGAAATCCAAGGTTGTTTTACATGTATAGTTTCCAAAAGAATTAGGGAAGTACAGACTAGATATTTTCTTGTCCTTTTAGTTCCTATGCAATTTATCCAATTTCCTACACACTTCAAAAAGAGCCATCTTGTCATTATAAAACACGGGGAGCTTGAGAGGTGTGTTTTCATAGCCAGTGAACCTGATATATGAAAACCTCCTGAATTGAATGAAGAAATATCCATAATTAGCTATTAGGTTCACGGCTTCATCAAAAACCCTCCTGGTAGTACCACCTTCTAAAATCCTTACAATATACATGGTAAAGTAATCATTAACTCTTCTAAAATTGTGGTTGTTAGTTTCAAGGGTAAATTGAGGGAAGTATGCATAAATGGTCTCATCCTTCTGACCCTCCATTTATGAGAATCCAAACCACTACCAGGATGCTACTAGGGAATACATGAGATAAGAATTCATATAGAAATTCTTAGTCTACTACACATTAGACAGTTGATCAGTCAAATTCATGAAAATAATTTCTGCCCAATTTATGTTCTGATTACCTTCGTAGATGATGTTGATAAAAGGGCACATCCAGAAGTGAAATTCATTGGTAGAGGACAATCCCATGACACAAGCTAGAAAAATGATGAAATTAGATAGCTCTTCATTGAAATCAACCCTAAATAACTCCTTGGAAAGTCGGGATGATTCCTTCTTAGAGTTCTTCAACCATGATTTTACTATTTTTGCCTTATATTTTTCAGTATCCTACTCAAACAGGGTCTAAGGTTGAGCTTGAGTGAGAATGATGGAGTATTAAGTCTCTGGAATGCGTAGGGCACTAGTAATGGCAGTAGCATCCATTTTGACAATCAGCTCCCCATGCACAATAATCAATTCTTTGGTTTCTGAGTTAAAATGAGCTCCACAGGTGAGCACGGTGTCGACACATTGTATAGAGATAAGGAAACCAGCTGCATAAGTAGGTCCATTGTCGTTGATCATTTTTTTCATGGGGGAAGGATTAGGGATATTCAATCTGTTCCAAAAATCTCGAAAATCCATGTGTTTAACTTCACTATCCCCGATATCGGGAACAAATGTCTCAAGGGGTGATACATGTTCTTGGCCTTAGAATTTGATCTTCATGTTTGCAATGTACAGAGGAAAACCTTCAAGGGTCAAGTTCATAATGAAAAATGTAAAGGGAGCAGGGGCACGAGATAATGACCTTAACTATAGGGATTCGAGCAAATGATGGCAAGTGAGAAATGTGTCAAATGCATAGAGGATAGTCCCATTAAATAGCCATTTAGGAGAGATAAGGTCATTAAATGTGCATTAAATTCATATTACACAAACTAAAAAAGATAAGAATCAGGAAGCACAAAAAAAACTTGTCTGGATGGTCTTTGGTACATTTGGGACATGAGGGACATGAAGACGTGATCTAGCCAACGTGGGTAATGTGGGCCAAATGAGCACGGGTAGTCCAAAAAATTAGAAACATGATGGACACGAGGGACACGAAGACGTGATTTGGTTGATGCATGTGATATGGGAAAAGTAGGGACATAAGGCACACACACTTTTGGGACATATGGGACAAAAGTACGTGAAGGACCTAATGCGGGTGATCAAGGAACAAAGAGCCCAAATGAACTTGGGACAAATGGGCCAAAAAGTTCTAACAGGACCAAAATTTAAAGAATTTCAGGGAATGTGGCTGATCGGGGAATAGAAGGCCCAGCAGAACTTGGGACATGAGGGAAACAAATGTCTGACAGACCTACAAATCACCAAAATAACTCCAAAAAACATGAATTTTTACTATCTCCTCAACTTTTCACTTCACTAGAACACTAAAGAGTGTCAACTAAAAATTCTCAATTTTCTAACTTTCAAAAGAGGGTAAATTTGGAGAGGAAAACAATAGGGAACCCTCCTCAGTCTCAAGTATCAGTGTGCCAGAAGAGACGACTGGGGATATGGGTGCGGATCTGAATCAACCTTGCAACATTTCCCTTGCACTTGGTTTTCCAGCATTTAGTACAAGTAGTCAACACTCTAATTCCAGCAGTGGAAGGGTAGGATTAATTATTATAAGAGGCAAAATAATGGCAGCACAAATGAATTTGTTCTTATATGGGAGTACTCTTTTGGGTACATCATCAACACATAATACAAGTGCACTGATTTTTGGACTAACTTCTAGGAGTAGTAATGATTCGCAGACTATCAGGGTATAGCTCATTTCTACTATTGGGACACAGGGAAGTACATCTTCTGGTCTGACCCCAGCTACAAGTTCAAGATTAGGAGGCATAGGTAGCTCTACTTTAGGAGGATCTGAAGGTTCTAGAGGAAGGGGAAAGACATGAGGTTCTATATGAGCTGGGAAAGGTTTGCACCAACCCCAGAATATTTACATGCAGACGTCTTTTCGTGTTCTAGAGTATAGGGGCATAAAATATTTTGCTAAACATGTGCATATGTGTGAAATATTGTGGTATGAAAAATGAATCATAGCTTATGAGTGTAGGGAAAGACAATTTGCTACTACATTACAAGGGCACGCACACATTTCATACAGAAAGTTTGACCTTGATCATACTTACATAGACTATACAACTTTAAAATATGCATTCCTTAAAGAGTTTCACATCCTTGAGTTTAAGCAGAAGAGTATAACTACGCTCAAGGATACTAAGCAAGGTACTACTGAGATTGTTAGAGATTATGATGCAAGGTTTAAGACATTGTTATCTAAGATTTCTTATGACATACACACAAGCCAGTATGCACAGTGGTTCATTGGGGGCTTTATTACACCTTTTAGGAGGGAATTGTCACATAAGACATACACTGATTAGTATGAAGCACTTGAAGTAGCTTTGTATGATGAGGTAGTTGGAAGCATAGACACTGGAGTGAGCCCATTTTTCAAAGCATAGATCACAGATGTGGCAAAATAGTTAGAGAAACTATCAGCAAATTTAACACATGAGATGTGCACAGGGATTTGGTGCACAGATTATGAAGTAGAAGGTCACACAAAGGATAGATTTCCTCACAGAACAATACAATCGTTGTTGATGGATTATGAGATACTCCATTTAAACCATGATGTTATCTGTCGCCCATTGTTGTAATGCATGATAAGGAAGAACATTTCAAGCTATTGTAAAATTTATAGGTCCTCGACTCATGACAGGGAAGACTACCAAATGATTGGTTAGATCCATGATGTTATAGATATTGGTGTAAAAAAGATAGGAGTTTCAAATAGCTCTAAGGGAAATAATGGGCATCAGGACCGGGATCACACTCTGGCACGCTATAATCACAATGAAGGGCATTTTTAAGGCAGTCATGTCAGAGGTTGAGGATATCATGGTGGATTTAGAGGACAAGGCCATGGTAGTGGAAGAAGTGAGATCCCTCATGGAACATGTTATACACGTGGTTCTCCTTACCACTATAGGCGTGAATGTCCTCAGAATATTACATATTATTTTTATGGAAAGAACCATAGCCATGAGGAGCACTCAGACTTATATGAGCATCTAAGTAAGAAATATAAACAATAAAACAAAGGCACAAGGATGGTTAGGACACAATGTGTTATGGAAAATCAATGGATTCCCAAGTTTGAGGTAGAATCTAAGGCATTGCAAGTAAATATCATGACGTGCACTGAGGCGGCACGAGCCAGGAAAGCATTGCAGCATAAGCTTGCCATCACTAAAGAGGAAGTTATTCATGCATGGTACCCAAATCCTACCTATCAGAAGGATGTTTATCAAGAAACCATGGAATTTCTAAGGAATCTTTAGGGTGAGATATAATACTTAAAAGAGAAATAACAAAAGATGGACCAAAATAAAGCATCAAATATGGTCCAAACTGATATAGATGACTTAAGGGAAGTGTGTAAAATGTTACGCTAAGAAAATATCATTCCACTATTAGGGATTTGGTTAAAGGGAAACAATTCATGCAAAATTACTGAGACCAGATGGCAGATCCTGCATACAAATATTCTCCCTCATAGCCTAGATTATGACAACGAAAACACTCTAAATATTGTTTTGAATTGGTGGCTATTGAGTAATATATTGATTGATACAGGCATGGAAGTCAATGTTCTTACCTTTGATGCATGCGTACAAATGGGAAGACCCCCATTCCATCCATCCTCTAATATATTAATCATGATTAATTAGACTAAGGCCACTCCCATCGGAGTCTTCAAAGATGAATCTATTACCATACAAGGAGCCAAGTTCGCTCGAGACTTTGAAGTTTTAGCGCTGGAAGATTCAGATATATTCCCATATCTATTGCGGTATCCTTGGTGCTATGTAAATAATTATGATGTTTGGTTCAAAAAGGGCTATATCGGTTTTGAAAATAAGGAGGAGAGATTTATCATCCCTTTAATAGATGTAAAATCTAGGCCCTATGGTGAGCCCTTAAGTGAAGAAGATCTGAATAGGATTTATGTATGTTCCATCCGAGATCCAGAGATACTTTAGCTGACAAAAGAAGGGATAATTTAGTGGGAAGATACACATTCTATAAGTGATAATACAAGTGTTGCTTATGATAATTCAGCTCATAGCACTTATGAGTTGGTAGGGCACAAATTAAAGAGCATATTTCATAGAGGTAGTAAACCAAATTATGTCAGGAGGATATGTAACAACTCGGTACCTTATTACACCTGAGAAGGAGATCCTATGGTATTCATGAGTGCTATGGAAGAATAATGGATAGATCCTATAGAAAGAAGAAATATTCTATCATACACATTACGTGGGACAACAACACACTGGTGGGTGGCCCACAAGGAAAATCTTGTAGGATGGAATCAAATTAGGATTGCTCTTGTTAGTAGGTTCTTCAGGAGAAATGCACCTACTCAAAAATGCACTTATCACGATAATCAACATGTTCAACACCATGTTCAAAATTGTGAGAGACTCTAGATAGAAGGATAAGAAGATTTACCACCTTTGTTATGGGTGCACAAGCTTTATTCCACTTTACAATGTTGCGCACATGATTGGTATGTGTATGTAGAACTCTATAGAGAGACTGGAAATTGGAAGGATTTAGTTACATGAATTTCCCAGATGTTTGAATTCTTCTCTACAAATCCTTCAGTGGAAGAAGCATTGAAATTCATAAAGCTCTTAAGTATGGGAGATAGTTCCAAGGTTGAAGAACTCCTTCAGGATTTATTCCATGAAGGAAACTCAGGAGCACGTCTTGTTGAAGAAATAGAGGCCGATTCCATACTAATTCAACGTGCTTTCCTTGATAAATAAAAAGGCAAAATGGTCTACATAGTGGATGATGAAGAAGTAGAAAATCTGGAAGTAAACCATTCAATAGATAGACGTGAGGTATTAGATAGTTAAAATAATACCACGCACCTATCATGAACCTATGAAGAAAAATAAGCTAAAAATTGGAATAGATGCTGAGCCTAAGGAATCCATAATTGGAGATTATTGGTCAGACTTTGAAGTGGCAAAAATCATAGAGTTACTAAGGGATTATTAGAACCTATTCCCTAGGGGGTACCATGAACTTAAAGTCATGCATGAATAATTATGGGAGATGAATATAAAGCTTAAAGAATGTGCACGCCTAGTTAGAAAGAGACCCTATTGGATGAACCCCACCTTGCATGAAAAGATCAAAGAAGAGATTGATAAAATGTTAAAGTTTTGGATTATCAGACCCCTTGATGAGTTAGAATGGCTTAGTCCAATGGTGATCAGTATCAAGAAGGATGAACGGATTAGAATATGTGTGGACTACAGTGAGCCAGATGTTGCATGTGTAACTGATCCCTTTCATAAGTCATTCACTGATGAAATACTATAAGGCATTGCAAGGCGTGAAATCTATTCATTTACAGATGGGTTCTCTAGGTATCATTAGGTTCAAATTTCCAAGGAGGATCAGGAAAAGACTACATTTACTACTAAATGGAGTAGTTTATCCTATACTATAATGCATTTTTGTCTAAAAAATGCACCTACTATATTTTCACGCATAGTTTCCCAAGCATTCAAGGAATTTATTCACAACTTCTTACAAGTATATTTAGATGATTGGAAAGTGTATGGACTAGTTAAGGATCATTGTGACAATCTGCGCTTAATTTTTGAATGGTGTAGACAGTTGAGTATCTCTCTGAACATCAAGAAGTGCATATTTTCTACACCATTTGGGATACTTTTAGGACACATAATCTGCAAAGAGGGTTTGTTGGTTGATCCAACAAAGGTTGTAGTCATTATAGGCCTAAGGGACCCTACCAGTTAGAGTGAGGTGCATAGATTTTTGGATCATACATGATATTATAAAAACTTTATCAAAGGATATGCCAAAATTGTCACACAATTGGAAAAATTACTGAAATGGAAAGGTACGTTCTATTAGGGAGAACTGTAACAATACACATTCGAGATGTTAAAGGAAAAATTTACTACCGCGCCTATTCTATGTTTTCCTTCATGGGACCAACCATTTCATGTACATGTTGACGCCTCTGGAACAGCCATTGGCATGGTATTAGCTCAACCTGGATGAGGTATTTTAGATTATCCTATTTGTTTTGATAGTAGAAAGAAGACTCCTACAGAACATAGTTACACAACTACAAAGTGCAAAGCTTTGTCATTGATCTATGCACTACATAAATTCTTCCAGTACCTACTAGCTACACCATTCATATTTTGTACATATCACATGGAATTGAAGTATTTGGTGAATAAACCTATTTTACAAGGGTGCATATGTCGATGGGTGCTCTTATTTTAGGAATTTGAATTCACAGTTGTGGTAAAACCAGCAAAAAGTAACTCTGGATGAGACCATTTATCAAGAATACAGTCAGGAGAAGAAGCACAGGAGATTGAAGATACCATGCCAGATGCACAATTATATCAGTTACAATGAGCACCATCAAAAATAGATGAAATTTTTTTCTTTCTATGAATAAGGATGACACCAGAAGGAATGAAATCCTTGGAGAAGAAACAACTTGCTATATGCTCCATACCTTATATGTTAATCAATAGTGACTTGTACAAATTAGGCCGAGATGAGGTATTGTGTCATTGTGTATTGGAACATGAGTGTATAGATATTATGTAAGAGGCTCATGGTAGTATTGTAGGTGGCCACTATGTCAGTGACGCCACTACACAAAGGATTCTACTTGCTGGATTATGATGGGAGGCCCTATATAAATATTGTAAGGAATTTCTTAAGGCATGTGATCATTGTCAATGTCTTTGAAAACCAACTCAAATGGATGAAATTCCATTGAGACCTATTAATAGAGCATAACCATGTGAGAAATGGGCTATAGATTTTGTGGGTCCCATTTCATCAGTTGTGTGTAGAGCTAGATCATGCTATATCATAACTTTCATAGATTATTTAACAAGGTGGGCAAAAGTAATGCATACAAAGGACTGTACAATAGATACAATAGCCATGTTTCTATGGGAAAATATTATTACAAGGTATGGATGTCCTTTAAGTTTGAATAGTGATAGGGGAACAAATTTTCTTAATGAGACAATCAGAATTTTATTTGAGGAATTCATGATTGCACACCATAAGACTACACCCTATCATCCTTAGGAAAATGAAACTGTTGAGGCTTTAAACAAAATTTTGATCCAAACATTGAAAAATATATGTGATGTTGGAAGAAAGGATTGGGATGATAAAGTATCTGTAGTACTTTGGGCATATCAGACAACATATAAAAGGTTGAACAAAGCCACACCATTTCAGTTAGCGTTTGGCACAGAATTCATTCTTCTTATGGAATTTATGTTACCTTCTTTGTGTATTGCACATGTTGGAATTATTGCTAATAAGAAAGCATTAGAAGAGCAGATTGGAAAGTTACTCAAGTTGGATGAGCGATAAGCCATAGCATGTTGGAGTCAAAAACAAGAGAAGGCCAAGTAGAAAGCATGGCATGATAGGTACATCAGGGATAAAAAGCTTGAGATAGGATAGATGGTGCTCCTTTATGATTCTAAATTTTTGTACCATCCAGGAAATATCAAGGTACATTGGTTGGGGCCGTATGTTATCACTCACCTACTTGAAACTGATGCTTTTTAGTTGGAGGAACTTCATGGAATGTGGTTACCTGGTTACTTCAATAGGATTAGGCTGAAGCCCTACTATAAATAAGTCTTCTTGGTGTTTTTAATAAGGCATTGTTTCCATTTAGATTAGGTTTCCAATTCTATATTTTCTTAATGTGTTTCCTTCTTTATCGCCATGCTTTTTCAATTTAGTTCATGTGTTTTATGTGATAGGTGCGTTTACGTGCCAGAAGCTAATTACTATTTAAAGAATTTTTATATGCAGAGGACTGCACATACCCATAATGTAGGGTAATTTGTTGACAAACATGTACAAGACTATTGAAAATAAGTCCACATGAAAGGAACAAACTAGTAATGGTGTTGTTCAAGGTTGGAGAATTGAAATAATCTAAACAGAGATTACTTCTAGATATGGGGACCATAGAAAGAGATGAATAAAGAAACAAGTATAATGTGAGGTAAGCAAAGGCTAGGAAGACTACCAGTAGAAAGCACATGGAAGTGTGCTAAAGAGAAGTCTTCAGCCAAAAGGTAGGAGGGCATGCTAGAAGGTTATACATTGGGCACAAGGATGTACCACATGGAAATAATGAAAATGGTCAATTAATGAGAGGATTTTTTATAGGTGGAGGAGAAATCAATGCACTAAATTTTTAAATTCTATATAAGGATGGGATGTAAGATCATTTTTACCATTAAAATTGAAAGAATTTGAAAATGGTTAAGTGCAAACACGTTGAGAAATCATGTTGAGGTGCAAAGAGTGTGAAACTAGAAGTAAGGAGAAGGGTTGTGCTCAGGAGAACCTTTTGTTTCCATAGGATAAGGGTTTGAGAAAATTAGACATGTTACAAATGAGGTAGGGAACGTGATTTCCACTATGGCATAGTGATTTCAACTAGGGTTTTGAATTTATTGATTACAGAAGAAGGGAAAGAGAGAGATTTTTCAAATGCCACAAAAGAAAGCACCCACAATAGGAGATAAAGGGAAGAAGAAGGCTGAAGTGGAAGAAGAAGTTGCTCCTGAGAGTAATTTTTCAAAAATGTAGTTATCCAGAGGGCATGATTGTGACACAAGAATGAGATTCCCATATCTGCCAATGTAAAATCAATTATTACAAGCATCGAAATTCAAATAATAAGAAGGAGCTCGATGTGTTGGTGAGCATAAAAATGAACAAGCACATGACAGAGGACATGCCAATTTATGATGATAGGGGAGAAAAGTTCTTGAAATAGAATGGAGTCTACTAGTTGTATGAGCTGCCATACTTTGGAAATTATGACCAATTGTATTGATGGTTGATGAGCAAGGTCCACAAGGAATTCTTCTACTTCACCGGATAGAGGGTAAGAATCACAACTACCTTGATTTTAATGGTGACAAGACTAAGGGCCTCAAGGTTTGATCTAGATAATGATTTAACTGATAATTTTGAAATCTTGGAGATGAGGAAGGAGATGGAGTATACCAAGGGTCTGTGTGGTATGGAAATTGACAAGTTGAATAAGTACCCAATAGTGCAGGAAGCTGCACACCTTGTGACAAAACTAAATGAATAAGGAAGGTGGTCACAGGTAAACACAATGTGGTTGCATGTCGCTAAGAAGATGTTAGGAGTGGTCTACAACATTGTAGATCACATAGCAAAGGAAATCATTGAAGAAGCACGAAGAGGAGATAGAATAAGTTTGGGTGTTGTATTATTATCCGTAGAATTCATGGAGATTGGGGTGCCTGATGGGTGAAAGGAGAAGATTTGGGAGTACCCCACGAAACAAAAATCACATGCGGAGAGGTTTGGAAAGTAATTTTTTGATGGATCAATGATTGGACCATTTAATCAGAGGGTATAGATGTGGTACAATAGAATTCACATGACATTCGAGGAAGAGTGGCGCATACCCAAGGATTTTCCTTTAATAGTGGGTAAGGCAGTTCAGTTTTTTGTATACCAACACTTTTGCATCCTATGATTTTTTATGAAGGATGGGACTTGGAGCCCATGGTGAAAACTATCGTATGCCTTCACAACAAGGTATTTTCAAGCATTAGTTCATCAGTTTTTAGATGCGTTCTGCTAAACCTTCAATGTAGACAAGGTAGATTGTGACTACCAAACTTTGAGGAAGAAGTATGTATATCTAGGGCATAATGCATACATTGAAAGACTTATTTAAGATATTATAAACATGAACCTATAAGCTTGGAAGTTGGGGACACTAGAGTAGTTCTTGTGTACCTGCAACTCAAACCCAAAATGGAGAGACAAAAAATATGTGGAGGATGAGTTCGTACTCCTAGGGCCGCCAAAGGGTAAGCATATAATGGAAAATGTTCCAGTACCCAAGCCCACATAAATAGTTCATGTTGATGATGAAGAGGAAAAGCATGAGGATAGTGGTGGTTTGAAACATAGAGGTATAAGACATCCTCCAAATAAGGATGAAGCTGAGTGCACAACTACACCACCGCAGCCAGAAGAGGAGGATGAAGAGGACTTAGGTGTGGACCAAGGAGAGCACTAATTCAAGAGAGTGTTTAGGAGAACAAGGAACCAAGGTGCTACTCTGCAAATAGTGTGCATATCACCTTGAATCTCTCCACAAAGAGAGACAATTGAGAAGAGAAGAAGGAAATTGAAGTTGAATGAGGAAGAAGAAGAGTTTGAGGAAAGTACACCTAATTATCCTACACATTTGGAGAATGTAGAGGAATAAAAAGATGAAGAAATTAAGGATGGAAAAGAGGAAGAAAAAGGAATATATGAGACAACAACAAAAACTACTCAAGACATAGCCGCACAAGTTCTGAATCTTGAATCCCAAGTTCCTAAGAATCCTAGATCAAAATTAACAAGTGGGGAATACATTCCACCAGCCATAGGTTATGTTGAGGACATAGGTAAAATTTTCCACACCCATTTCCAGAGCACACTGACATAAAAGGATTTATATGGCTGGGAGTCAATTGATACATATATGGAAACAATGCGCACAAGGAAGCAATTGTCATGGTTGATGCACACACACATGGATGAACTGGATTTTGATGTGTGTGAGTATTCATGCATGTCAAGGAGGTTGAAAAAGAAACCTCAGGGTAGACACATAACAATAAATCTTATTGTTATGTATGATGAACAAGTATGCAATGCTTTGGTAAAAGTCTTGAAAGAAGTGGTACGACACAATATGGATAAAGCTGCCACAATTAGGGCACTGAGAGAGGAGATGAAGACTAAGGATGAGGAGATAGCGCACCCAAAATAGGAAAAATACTTGGCATAGAAGAATAACACAATTTTTATTAGCATGGTAGAGGAAATTGGTGATAATACCGTGAAGGCTAGGCCACACTTAGAGCCAAAGGTACCCAAGATGTTTCCTTCGGTGATGCATTATGTAAGTACATTGGTGGACTTAGTGCTTGAAGATGAACCTCTGCGCATTCCTAAGCCAAAAGATCTAGCATAAGATTTAGAGTGAGAAAAGGCTTCAGTGATGTGAAAGATTACATCATATGAAGGATTGCTTTAGAACTTACAGGAGGAATTGAAAAAGGTGGATCAAGTGCTGAATATTTGTACAGTGCTAGAGATTGTTATAAGGACAAGGACCATTTTAGAAGACAATGAGGTTCTGAAGGCCATGAAGGATGAGACATTGGGCCACACATAATGGTTAGCACTTGTTAAGAATAAATGTGAGGCCCTTACAGCCACTCAAGAACCACATAGGGAAATGCTTGATGACATTAGAAAAATCATCACTCAGAAGATGGACTTGTTGGAAGGGAGAATGACTGACATTTCCAGCATTGTGTTGGTCCTGAAAAACGAAAAAGGAGAGATTGCAAGAGATGAGTTAGAATCAATTATAGTGGATATTCCAAAGAAGGAAGAGGATGCTCTCAATAACTGATAGACATTAGATGTGTAAATAAAAGAGGAATGTCTAGAGTTAATTATTCTGGTTACAGAGGAAGATACGACAAGTTGAAGGTATTATTTCATTCATCCAAATTATTTCTATTCTTCTATTCATATTCTTTGATTCATTTTAGAGATAACCATTATCAGGATGATAATGAAACTAGTGTGGGGTAATGTTGATCAGTCAAACTCTGGAGCTTAGTGAGGGAAATACAAAAGGTTCATGTGGGAGAATAGAGTGCACTCAAAGGCATGAAAGTATTGGAAAGGATCATGCACAAAGAATAAAAATAGGTTTAGGACTTACCCATTTTCACAACAAGGATCTATTTTTAGAGATAGCATGCGGAGAACTTAACCTGATTGGAGACTTGTGCATCACACATTGGCTAATTTTGGAGGATTATCTATGAAGCTCTTTGCATAGACATAGGCCAGGAATAGATTTTCTACTGTCAGTTAACTAATAGTAGTCTATTGTTAGCACACTTACATGTGTGGCTATTTTTGTAACGGCGCGTGGCTAATAATGCCATGCAACCTATTTTGGGATTAGATAAGTAGTGAAGGGAAAGCTCCCACCCTTATAAGTATGTATTAAACTGTGTAAAGAGATATAGCTAGATGCATACATGGAGATAGAGAGAGAGCATACAAGTGTGAGAGCTGAAATATAGTGAGATTATGTTCTTGAATTTGTTACGTGCATGATTTTATACTATTGTTCTTGTAATGAAGCTTCTGTGTACTTATTGCATTTACTATAATGGAGGTTATGGACTGAACCAAGGTGTTATCATGTTTACAGTTCAATATTGCATGCTTGATTTCATTCTGGGTATTTTTTATGTCTGTTATTTTGTAGATCAAGATCTGATTATGCATAGTTGGAAGAATATAGTAGCTCTAGATCTGAATGATTAAAGTCTTAATCATGCTAACAACTTGCAATAGAAACCCTAAAGAGGGACCTGGTACCTTTACATGCTTCAGGTTAGTGCTCACTCTAGGATGAGTGATGTGCCAATGAGTCTAGGGTCTTATTGGGCTTGTATTACTGAATTCTAAGATGCATAAATCTTTCATCAATTTAAATGCATTCTCACATTTTTCAAACCATAAAAATTTCTTATCCTTTTTTTTGCAATGATTTGGAAAAGTATTTTACAAATTTTTTGTAGTAACCAACCAGCCCCATTAATCTTTTGACCTCATGAATGTTCTTTTGTGTTGGCCATATCTTGTCCTAAAGTTTTTTTATTAATTTATTCATCTTTAATTCTCAGTTGATGGTATCATAATCTTAGATCAATTTTGGAATTAGAAAATGCATCACACATCTCATAAAAAATATCAATTATCCTTGGAAAAGGATATCTATTCTATATTGATACCTTCATAAGCATGCGGTACTCAATGCATAACCTTAGTGTGCCATCTTTATTATTAACAAAAATGATCAGTGTTCCCCAAAGAGACACACTTTTTCTGACTAGTCCTTTGGATAACATATCATTTAGGTAAATCTTCAGTTGATCTAGTTTTGTTGTGGTCATGTGGCATGTAGATTTTGAGATAGGTTATGTCCCAAGTTTGGTGTATATTTTGAATTCAAATTTGTACCTTAGAGGGATTCCATGTAAATCCTCCTAAAAAACATCGTTGTAATCTTGAAACAACAAGTAATCAACGAAAGAAGTATTACCATCTTTGCTAAAATCTGAAGTTTTAACTGCATACAACATACAACCTTTGTTTTTTATTCCTATTTAAGCTGCATAGTAAATATTTTCCTCAATATTATGTCTATTTTTATGCCCTGAATAAATGTTGATTTATGCAGGTCAACCAAGCACTTAGTTTGTTTTTTGAAATAGTCAACCATAGCTTTATGTTGTGAAAAATAGTTCACATATATGATGACATCATATGAACCTAAGGGAGCTATGTATAGGTATATTTCAGTTGTAAAAGTGGGCAACTCTAATGCTAGGCCAAAAATGCATTTGTTCACCATATGAATAAAAATGTTCACATATTTCATAGTCCATGATTTAATTATATATCCAACTTTTTTTTAATATTTCAACTAACTTATTATGAGTAAAACATTATGTAGCACCAATATTAAAAAAATAGTTACAAGTAATCCGTACAACTAAACCGGTACTTCAATAGGTGTGGCTTGCTTTTTAGCTTTCCTATTTTTCACTGCAACATGTATCCTATGCTGTTAGTTTCTATCTTTGTTATGGTGCGGATAGTTATTCATGTAATGATCACCACCAAACTTAAAGAATCCTCCTACATGCCCTTTCCTCTC
This sequence comes from Taxus chinensis, assembly GCA_019776745.2. Taxonomy (NCBI): domain Eukaryota; kingdom Viridiplantae; phylum Streptophyta; class Pinopsida; order Cupressales; family Taxaceae; genus Taxus; species Taxus chinensis. Next base: position 571,022,247 of record CM034147.1, on the reverse strand, counting down.
TATTTTGTTATCATTTGTTGTGTTATTTTGACCATCTTTCTTATCGTTTACAACAAAAATTCCTACTATAAATTTCTTCACATTCCTGGCTTTATTTCCCTCTTTCTTGCACCAAGTATTATTTGGTGCTAGTGGCGATGGTGAAGTGAAATTAGTTTTATTTATTTTATCATGGTGAGCAGATATAGATTGCATATTGTACTCTTGGTGGATGGGTTTTTGAAAAATACTTCCATTGTTGAAGGCCCATAAACATCCACTTCCCCACCTATAATAGGGTTAAGGCCCATGATAAGATTTCTTATTCTAAACTTTTCATCATCTTCATAATGAGGAACATATTTTAATAGCTTAGTGAACTATTCCCAGTACTCGGTTACACTCAAATTTCCTTGAACTAATGTCTAAAATTATGACATTTTTTGGTCATAGTACAAATGTGGTAACCAACGCAGACTAAAATAAAACTTGAATTTGTCCCAAGTGATGTTGACCGCATATACCCCAAGTTCTACTTTCTAGATTTCCCTCCAAGAGGAATCCTCTTTTGCAATTTGATACACATCCCAGACTACCTTAGCTTCTTCAGAGAAGTTCCTGATGGCGAAATACTTCTACAGATCACTAAGCCAATTCTCCACCCCATTCCCTAGCATTGTCCCATAATATTTTGGGGTACTGATTCGCTTAATATTGCTTTACATTTTTTCTTCCAAATGTGTTTTTTTTTTCAAGTTGGTTCTGATCTGCATCATTTGGATATGTAACATTGTCATTTCTGGCATGTACATTGTAATTTTTAGTATGTGTATTGTTATTTTCAGCATGTGTATTGTGGTTTTTAGAATTAGGACCCACTGCATTTTCATTATTGTTTGCAACATTATTATTTGCTGCATTGAGTGGTCCCTTAAACTGCTAAATTTCTTCATTTTAAATATAAAATATGTTATTCCAAAAAAAACAATATGATTGTGAATTTTTTTGCATGACAACAAGTATCTTGTCTAGATTTTGAACAGTGGCAGCCTCAACCCCATTTGGTTGATTATTAGCAACATTGCCCCTTATCCTAACCATTGTTGTTTCTAGAAAAGAATAAGTTTAATTGTTAGCATAAGGACACATTGTGTCCAAAAAAATTTTAAACCTTAAGATCTAATACCAAAATGTAACACCCAATGCTATAATAATTCCATATTAAGGGATTTTTTTAAAACAAACCTCTTAATTCATGATACATGCCTTAAATGATTTTTACAATTCAAAAATAATAATCCAAAAATTAATCTAGTTTTACAATTCATCTAATAACATTATAACCATGTGCAGCTATAAAGGTCCATTATTTCTACCCAATCCCCTTTATCACTCATTTGAGTGTGCATAATCATTAGATATGTCTGATCTCATTAATCATCACTTTTTTTGAGTGTACATAAGTTGTGTGTACTTGGTTAACCTTTGAATTGAGTTATGCGAACTGATGCAGTTCCAAGTGTCTACCTGAAAATCAATTTACTGAGTTTCATCAAGTATTCCACACTAATTTATATGAACCCGATGATCTGACAGTGTAACTAGCTAGTACACTACTTAGGTCGAATATTTCAAGTTATGCTTTGCATGCTTAGTTTCGTGACTGCACATTAATCACTCTGAACTTGTCCCATAACCTCATAATCATTCTACATAGTTATCTGAATTTAATCTTAACAATAGGTTTCACCTCTCGACGTGAGTACATGTAAGCAATCCCCACTTGGGACCCCTATGGGAAAGTTAATGATTACTTTTGACTCCCCAAGTAATCATTACCCTTCCCATATCCATCATAATATGGTACACTTAGAACACACTCAATTCGATAGGCATGACTTAAAATCCATACCTAACACATAATACATTTATAAAATTAATGATAAGTTATTATTAACATGTTAAATGTTATCTTCCTAGGTTTTCAGCTCAAGTTTGACTTTATGACTTCCTTCATTAAGTATCATTTCAGAATAATCATCATATTAAGATTAGATAATCATCCTAATTATTTTTAGATTTTTAATACCCCTGTTGTGCTAGTACATATGCTTTGATTTGAATAGTTCATTGACATGTTTTTACTGTAAGTGGCATCCAAATTGGTGTTCCTTACTTGGACTGATTAAGTGTGCGTTGTTGAAACATGTTTGTTATTTGTTATTGAACTCCACTTATATAATATAATTGCATATTTTATTTTTTATAATATTTATTTATTAATATTTTGTTAGATAACTTTGATATAACTATAGTTGATTACTTTTTTTTGGGATGACCATTTGGCTAAGTTGAGTATTCCTGACACTTCGTCAATAAGAGCTAGTTTCAAAAGTAGAACAAATTTAGTAGCTCAAGGTAATTTCTTATGTGATTACCAATATTTATCTTAAACAAAAACATGTACTTAACAATAAGGACCCGATTCATTTTTTTATCTCCAATACTACTAATTTTATTAGCAATAAAATACCAATTTTATAATTTTGATGGCATTTCCTGTTTGACACATGTTGCTAAGATTATTCAGGGACACCAATATAAAGTAATACCAAACCTTGATTAGACTAAGAGTCATATTCATTCCCAAGCATAAAGGATTTATTTATTTAATTGGGCCATTAGAATTCTTAACGGCCTTGTAGTCTTTAGCTATGATATTACCTAAGTCTGTGATGATCTGAATTAAGTTGATGGCTAAAAAATGAAAAAATAATTTATCTTAAATTACTATGGACCTAAGATATAATATAAGGTGAACTATAACTAGGAGTGTTATGATATCCTAGTGCTTTTAATTAAATAAAATAACTTACGTTGAACTTAGTAACTTATGTTAAAAAGGATCTAAACCTAAAGGGGACCTAGACCTAACCTAAGACTTGACAATGGAGAAATTAACCTAGACATAAGCTTGGTAAGATGAGTGCCAACCCATGTTGTACCAAGAAATTAATAAAATTTAATGTAGGAATCCATACCGCCTTTAGCACAACCAAGACTTAGCTTGGCATACATGGTTATTAGGGAAACTAAAGGTTTTAACAATGTAAACTTTAAACAATTACTTAGGCATGCTAAAATTAGAGGAGGTTGATAGAATGTGCTGAGAGAATTAGACAGTACTTTCCAAGTCATTAATGGAATTGGGTATCATGGAAACCATCTTGGAATAAAAAATGGTGGTTTTGGGAAAGGAAATAGGTTTGGTTTTTCATTTTGACTTTCATTATTCTAGCACTTTGGCTTTGCATGTCGAATTTATGATTTTTCATCTGGTTGTTTTATTTGCATTCATTTATGGACTAGTAGTCAGATGAAGTGAATAATACAGAACAATTTTTGTTTCAGTTATAAAAACAATGGAGGAAAGTGAAATTGTTTCTCTATGTATTTTGTTGAAGTTTTTGTGGATATATTGTTTTGGAAACTTTGCAGGAAAGTTTGCAAGCTTGGAGAAGGAGTTCAAGATCACTACTAGGCATGATAGGATCTGAATCATTACAATAATGTTCTCTGTCTAAATATTTCATGAAAATAATTTTTCTCTTCTCTTGAAATGGCGTTTTGTGTTCCGGGTTATTCTTTGTGAAACGATATGTGGTTTTCTTTAACGATTTTAATGGTTTGTTTAAAAAAATGAATTTAATCAATTTTATTGGTATTTTGACTATTTATGTGTGTTTGAATGAAGAAATATGGTATTTCTCATTGTTGTGATAAATACTAGTATATGTAATAATAAATATCTTACCTTGGTGTTAGTTAAAAATTCACATGGTCGATACCCATGTGGAATATAGATTTAATGTATTCAAGGTTGTAATATCACTTTTGCTTGATTGTTTGTTATTTAAAACAGGGATAAAACCCATGGTATTGTTATTTTGAAATTATGAAGGCTCTGTTTGATGAATTTTAATCTATTTGTATAAGTCATTTTCAATGTTTGGTTAATATTGATCTTGCCGACTTAGACAAACAATGATATGGGTTATTTTTGTATTTTTAGGGTCATTTGGTATTATTCAAAACTTGAATCAGCTTAGTTTATTTTAATTTTGGTTTAGAGTTAATAAGACTCCACTCTGAGTCTATACCTTTCTAGGTCTTATTGTAAAAGTATAACTTTATTCTCTCTCCTTGAAAAGTTGACACTAAATCCTTTATTTCCTAAACCCATCTGAGTGAAGCACGAAGTCATGGGTTAGTTATTAAGATATTATATCCTTAAAGGATATTGTGAGCTTAAAATTAATGGTGAATTAGACTTCTTCTAATAGCTAATTGTATATTCTTTTACCCTTTCGGGTCTATGCATTGAACAAACTTTGGCTGAGTCTTAAACGTCTCCCAAAATCTATACCTGGAAACTGAATTGATTTTGGTTTGAGCCTCGGACTCAATATTTATTAGGGATTTTTCTTCTTTTGTTAGATCATGCTTGAACTTTGTTCGAGACATCCATGGTTGCCATGAATGATAATATCTAGAGTTCTACTTGACTCTCTTCTTTGTGACACTTTTGTGTTGTATTTCATTCCCTTTTTGGACACTAATTGTTAGCAATTTGGGCCTTGTGACTTAGTTGGTAAAGGATATTTACCATTTCTGTAGGGTTGTTGTTTTACAGTTTTAGGGGAGTTGATATTTATAAATAAGCTTGCATTCCATTAACTGTACTAGTTAATGATATCAGTGATTGTATAGTTCATTGTAAGTTTTGCAACTATGAATAGTTGTTGATTATCAAATTGAGTAATCTTATCCTTATGTTATTTGACTTAATGTTTTATAAAGTAGTGTGCAAGCTTGGTATTTCCTTTAGGCATGACTGAACCTAGTTCAGGTAATGAATTTTTTGGATTGTTTTAAAAGAAGATTTCCTGATTGTTTTGGTTAACTGGTAATGGTTAGATGTAAATTCTAAATACATTTAGAATTTAGATGTTTGAACCTAATTGATTGCCTTAGGTATCATATATAAGGTATAGCCATGTAATTATGGGATTACATGATTGCAACTTATATACATGCCTCATTTAGTGATTGAGATGGTGATTGTTCTATAGAGGTTTATAAATTTTTGAAATGTATGAAACTAAGATAAAAACAAGGTAAGAGATTTAGGCATGCAAGTATGGGATTGCATGACTAAAATAAAATTACTCTCGTGTCTCTCTATTTTATTTAATTAAACTAGATGTACTGGTTGGCAGATTTAGCCAAGGCATTTTGAAGTTAAAATATGTATTAAGTCCTTGATTGATAGAACTTTCTAAGTTTGAATTACTTTGATTATATTGGCATGCCTATTAAAGAGTATTTTAATTCTTTCGAACCTTAATGTAATTACATAAAAAATTAGTGTTCCTTTTATGAAGTGATTAAGTTAGAGCATGTTGTTATGAAGAATTAGTAACTATCATGCTCAGTTCGTAGGAACTGGCACATTCTAACAATTTTGTAGATGGACTTCATGATAGAAGGAAGACATATATAAGATGCATATATTCCCTTGACTGAATAAATTTTAATGGGTTGAATGATATTTTTTTGTTTTAATATTAATAAACTACAGTACATGAATGATTGAGGCCTTTTTTCATTATTGTAAACATTTAAAATGAAGGGTTGATCTATCTCTATTATCTTGATTTGATATATTATTCTGGAAAGTAATAAAGTTGTTCAAATTTGATATGTTTTATCTTGATGGAAATGATGATTTAAGTTATTAATATTTCTCAAGAAAGTAGGCCTCATATTTAAGTTACTGATATATAGATCCTAAGAATAAGGCAACTATAAGACTACATGGTTTATATAATAGGTTTCTAACCTGAATGAGATATTGTATGAAAGTTTCCAGTTTAATAAGATTCAAATGTGTGTTAAATAAACTTCCTTGTATGATTGGTACAAAATTTATGGATCAATGTTGCTTGAGTTGCTTGTTATAATGAATAAAAACATACTAGAAGGAAGAGTTGACATATCATTTGATTACTATCTAAGTAATTAAAGAATTCACTTAAGTGGTAATCAAATTCAGTTCATCTACTAAGAATGAATAAGGCTTTAAGGAATAATAAATGAATGGCTTAAGTTATATACCTAGTAACTAAGCTTATTGAAATAAATGTTTACCTGGGTTGCTTTGTATATTGAATTTAATTACTAACTAATGAGGTATTACATACTTGAAGTTTGAATAAGCTATTAATGGGTGATTACCTAAGTAACTTATGAACTATGACAAACTGCAAGGACTATGTGGATTAAGTTTACCTAATGAAAATGAATAAGTTGTACCCTAAATTATATGAAAGGTGACATATGCTATATGATCTCCTTGTATATGTGACTTCTATTAAATAATAAGTTGTGATGAACTTAGGAATTATACTAAGGATGTTATAAGAAATACGATCATGTATAGTAACTGTTAATTGGATGGTTAGTAAACACTTAAGTTCATGAATGATAAGTTTAATTTTTGAGTGTCTTATGTTTGCCAATTGATGGGATATGTATATTGTTATAAGTAAGAAACATAATGTGATCTACTTAATAGGAAAGGTAAATCTTTCTCTAAAGCAATATACATACATATGGTATTATGAGATTACTGCCCTATAATAACTACAACAAAATGTAAACATGACACTTACCTGTTTTTATGGAAAATGAATGTTTTAATAACCAAGCATAGTGCAATCATCAATCTGTAATTATTCCCATAAAAGAATTAAATGTTACGACCCTTTCTTAAGGGAAAAATCATTTAGAATCCTAAATGATCCTTAGGAAGATCATCTAATGATAAGAATTATTATGGAAGAATTAACAAGCTATGAATTAATGGATTAATGAACTTGTTACACTATGATGTATCACTTAATAGAACTTGATAGACTATCACAACTTAGCTACTACTGCACAGTACCCATTCAATGATGTAATTCATTATTTTGTTACTGTGGAGTAGGCACTAAGGCACGATTGTCTATCTAGCTGCCTTAAGCATTACTTTGATAGAATTTTGGATCCAAGTCTTTGTTATACACTAGTTAGTGATAGTAGAATGGCCTAATTTCGATGTCATATTATGATGACCATGGGTGATGATGTGTATCCAAAGTGACGCAAGTCAGTTTGTATGTGCTTGGTTTTCCTCAATCTTCATAAGACGACTATCAACACTAGTCTATGCGTGCTAGATCTACTTAGTATATAACAAAGACATGGATGTGATTGATGTAAGTCAAGATAGTCTAATCTAGATAGCCATTTTTGAGTGAGGTGAAAGACATATTCATGTTGATGAGTATGAATTCTTGGAATAAATACATGACATAGATGTCTTGAAACTTTGGCCAAAGTATTGCAATATGTTGGTTGTGTTGTCTTGATTTCACCTGGACTAAAGATGTGTGATGTCATATGGGTATCCATATTAGATACTCCATTAGGAACTTTAGTCGTTAACACTTGATTGACCCTTAATGGAATAAGGGAACCAAAACTATACTTGGTATACACATGAGAGACCGGTTTAATACCGAGTCACGAAATGAGAGATCAGTTTGGAACTAATTCATTACAGCTGCATATGGTTATTTTTATGATATGAATTAGCTAAGTGAATGTTTTTTCTAAATTATGTGAATTTAGAATAGTGAACATTAAGCTTTATGTTGTATTTAAATATATGGGTATTTAGATCAAGAATCCTAAAGTAAAGTAAAGTAAAAAACAATTTCTCTTGTTAATGAAGTATTAAAATGAGGATGTTACATTTTTGTATCAGAGATGAAGGTTATAGCTCTTACACCTATTTGAGTCCATAAATGATAAAAATTATTTTTATTGTTAACAAAAAATGGTTAGAACAAGGGGAAAAGCTACAGATGATCATCCTCCAGGTGGTGAAGTAGCTACAAGTCAAAAGTTGGATAAGATCATTGATTCTCTATCAGACACAAGGGATTGGCTTGATGTACTTAAACAAAAAGTGTCTAGAAATAACACTAAGTCTGAAAATGAACCGTCTCAATAAAAACCACATCATGAACAAAATGTACATGTTGGAGATTCCATTTCTAGAAATAAATATAATGTTGCTAATAATAATGCAAATGTACCCAATCAACTTTTGAATGCAAGAGCATGCTTGGTGGCTGAGTTGTCAAAAGACATAAAAAGAATAATTTCACCTAAATTTGACTGTATCACACTAGGAGATGGGGTTGAGAATTGGATCAACAAGATGGAGAAGTAATTTTCAATAAGGAACTTCTCTGGAGATACCAAAGCATTATGGGGACCTTATCAGTATTCCCATAAAGCATCTTCCTGGTGGGACAACCGTAAGGCTGAACTGAATATTGATGAAGCTAGCATCACATGGGATCAGATTAAGGCCTATTTCAAGCAGCTCTGGTTACCCCAATTATATTATGACCAAAATATGATAGAGTTTCAGAACCTTGAACAAGGAAAAATGATTATAATTGAGTACTGGGATAAACTCACCAAACTCCCTAAGTATATTTTGCAGTATCAAACTGACGAGAAATTTTGTATAACAAAGTTTATTATGGGCTTAAAACCTGTAATATGTGGAAAATTTTATGTGCATGGGAATCAAACGATGGAAGCAGTATTTGAGAAATCCATAATGTAAGAAAAAAAACTCTAGGTCATTGCTACTCATAAAGAAGAGAAGCGTAAACTGAATATAACACTCCTTTTCCATGGGAGAAGAAGGATAAGTAAATCACATAATGGCGGAAATAATATTGTTGTAAACTTTATAAAGAATGGACAAAAAATTTTTTTTGGTAATAATAACAAGTTAGAAAGTAAGATAACTTTCATTGTTTTCTTTAAATGTGGTGATAGTGACTACTATGCTAAGGAATTCCCCTTGAGAAACAAGGAGAACAATCCACAAAAGAAGATTTAGACTGCAATTGCTAATCAATAGAATGAAAGGGAAGCAACAAATGAAAGGGCTAAAAAATCTGGAACCTAAATTTTTTTATGATGATACCTGTTAGACTACTGGTTCAGTCTAGGAAAGATAAAAACAACACTTTTCTTGGAAATAAGAACACTTAAAACTTTGTTTTTGAGTAATTTATTTTGTTCTGTCAAAAATTTGACAAACTCTGTATTATGTTATGATTATTTTGATTAAAAAACGTCTTTTCAATTTTTTGTTATCAAGAAACCATTTGAGAAAATACTGATACAGTCAATAATAAGCCTCTATCAATAATCTAGAAACTTGATTTTGCAAGTTTATACCATTCATTTTGGAGAATTTGATGATGAGAAAAGTGATTTATAACATGTTTTACTTAAATTTTGTTAATAACTTAGAAAATCACTAGGATGATGATATTGTTAAGAGGGGAGGTATATAATACCCATGTTTTGCTAGTACTTATGCTTTGATTTGTATAGTTCATTGGCATACTTTTACTATAAGTGATATTCAGATTGTTGTTCCTTACTAGGAATGATTAAGTATGTGTTGTTGAAACATGTTGGTTCTTTGTTATTGAACTCCTCTTATAAATATAATTGCATATTTTAGTATTTATAATCTATATTTAATGATATGTATTTAGATAACTTTGATCTAGCTATTCTTGATTACTTATTTTAGTTGGATGACCATTTGGCTAAGTTTGGGATTCCTGGCACTTGGTCGTTAAAAGCTAGTTTCAGAAGCGAAACAATGGTAGTAGCTCAAGGTAAGTTCTTATGTGATTACCAATATTTCTCTTAAACAAAAACAAGGAATTAACAATAAGGACCTGAGTCGGTCTTTTATAGCTAATAATGCTATTTTTATTATCAATAAAATGTCTTTTTTCCAATTTTGATGGCATTGCATGTTTGGCACAAGGTGCTAAGATTGTTAAGGCACCCCAAGCTATAGTAATACCTAACATTGATTAGACTAAGATTCATATTCATTCCCAAGCATAAAGGCTTTATTTATTCAATTTTGGCATTGGAATTCTCAACGACCTTGTAGTCTTCAGCTATGATATTACCTAATTTTGTGTTGATTTGAATTAAGTTGATAGCTAAAAATGAAAAAATAACTTATCTTAAATTACTATGGACCTAAGATATAATATAAGGTGAACTATAACTAGGAATGTTATGATATCCTAGTTCTTTGAATTAAATAAAATAACTTAAACTAAGCTTAGTAACTTATGTTAAAAATGATCTAAACCTAAAGGGGACCTAGACCTAACCTAATACTGCACAATGGAGACATTAAGCTAGACATAAGCTTGGAAAGATGAGTGTTAACCCATGTTGTACCAAGAAGTTAATAACATTTAATGTAGCATCCCCACCACCTTTGGAACAACCAAGACTTAGCTTGGCATGCATGGTTACTAGGGAAACTAAGGTCTTAACAATTGAAATTTAAATAGTTACTAAGGCATGCTAAAATTAGAGGAGTTTGGTTGAATGGGGGAGAGAACTGGAAGTCCTGCCAAGTCATTAATGGCATTGGGTGTCATGGAAACCATATTGGAATAAAATATGGTGGTTTTGGGAAAGGAAATATGCTTGGTTTTTCATTTTACCTTTGGTTTTTCGAGCACTTGGGCTCTCCATGTAGAATTTAAAAAGTTTCATCTGGTTGTTCTCTTTGCATTAATTTATTAAATGGTAGTTACATGAAGTTAATAGTGGAGAATAATTTGGGTTTGAATTATAAAAAAATGGAGGAAATTGAGACTGTTTCTCTGTGCATTTTGTTGAAGTTTTTATGGAGATCTTGTTGTGGAAACTTCGCATGAAATTTTGGAAGCTTGGAGAAGGAGTTTGAGAGAACTACCAGGCATAATAGGATCTAACTCATTCCAATAATGTTCTCTATCTAACTATTTCATGAAAATAACTGTGCTCTTCTTTTGAAATGGTGTTTTGTGTTCTGGGTTCTTCTTTGTAAAATAATATCTCATTTTCTTTAACAATTTTAATGGTATTTTTAAAAATGAATCTAATCGATTTCAAAGGTATTGTGATTTTTTATGTATGTTTGAATGAAAAAAATTGGTATTTCTCATTGTTGTGATAAATACTAGTATATGTAAGAATAAATCTCTTACCTGGGTGTCAGTAAATAATTCACAGGGTTGATACCCATGTGGAATATGGACTGAATATATTGAGGGTTGTAATATCACTTGTGTTTGACTATGTGTTATTTAAAATAGGGATGAAACCCATGGTAATGTTATTTTTAAATTATGAAGGCTCTATTTGATGACTTCTAATCTATTTGTTTAAGTCATTTTTGGTGTTGGGTTATTATTGATCTTGTCGACTTGGAAAAACAATTATATGTGTTGTTTTTGTATTTGCAGGGTCATTTGGCATTATTCTAGCCTTGAATCTAATTATTTGATTTTAATTTTGGTTTATAGTTAATAATACTCAATTATGAGTTGGTATCTTTCTGGGTCTTACCATAAAACTATAACTCTATTCTCTCTCCTTGAAAAGTTGACTCTAAATCCTTTTTATCCTAAGCCCATTTTAGCCAAGTGAGAATTCATGGGTTAGTTGTTAAGAAAACAGATCCTTAAAGGATCTTGTGAGCTTAAATGTAATGGTGAATTCAACTTCTTCTATTAGCTAATTGTATATAATTTTACCCTTTCAGGTCTATGCTTTGAAGAATATTTGTCTAAGTCTTAAACATCTCTGACCAGGTACACTTGGAAACTGAATTGATTTTGGTTTGAGCCTAGGACTTTGTCTGTGTTAGGGATTTTTACTCTTTTGCTGCATCATGCTCAAACCTTTTGTGAGAAATCCATGGTTGCTATGAATGATAAGATCTCGAGTTCTACTTGGCTCTCTTCTTTGTGACACTTTTGTGTTGTATTACGTTCCATTTTTGGATGCTAAATGTAAGCAATTTGGTCCGTTTGAGTTAGTTGATAAATATGATTTACCATTGTTATAAGGTTATTGCTTTACATTTTTAGGGGATTTGGTAGTTATAAATAAGCTTGCATTCCATTAATTGTACTAGTTAATGATATTGTTGACTATATAGCTCATTCTAAGTTTTACAACTGTGAATGGTTGTTGATTATAAAGTTGAGTAATCTTCTCCTTCTTTTATTTAACTTAATTTTTTATTAATTAGTGTGCAATCTTGGCATTTCCTTTAGGCATTACTTAACCTAGTTCAGAAAATGAATTTTGTGGACATTTTTAAAAGAAGAGTTCCTGCTTGTTTTGGTAAATTGGTAATGGTTTGATGTAAATGCTAAATACGTTTTGCATTTAAATGTTTAAACTGAATTGATTTCCTTGGGTATGTTATATAAGGTACAATCATGTAATTATGGGATTACATTATTGCAACTTATATACATGCCTCATTTAGTGATTGAGATGATAATTGTTCTATAGAGGTTTATAAATTTTGTAAATTTAAGAAACTAAGATAAAAACAAGGTAAGAGATTTCAGGGCATGCAAGCATAGGATTGCATGACTGAAATCAACTTAATCTTGTGTCTCTCTTTTGATTTAATTAGACTAGATGTACTATTTAGCACATTTAGCTAAGATATTTTTGTAATTAAAATATGTATTAAGTCCTTGATTGATAGACGTTTCTAATTTTTACTTCCTTTGATTATATTGGCATGCTTATTAAAGAATATTTTACTTCTTTTTAACCTTAATGTAATTTCATTTAAAAGCAGTGTTCTTTTTATGAAGTGATTAAGTTAGAGCATGTTGTTATGAAGAATTAATAACTATCATGCTCAGTCTGTATGAACTGACACATGCTAACAATTTTGCAGATGGACTTCATGATAAAAGGAAGACATATAAAGGATGCATATATTCCCTTAACTGAAGAAAGTTTAATTGGTTGAATGATATTTTTTGATTTTAATATTAATAAACTATGGTATAGGAATGATTGAGGCCTTTTTCCATTATTGTAAACAGGTAAAATGAAGGGTATATCTATCTCTGCTAACTTTATTTGGTATCTTATTCTTGAAAGTAATAAAGTTGTTCAAATTTGATATGTTTTATCTTGATGGAAAAGATGATTTCAGGTATTAAGATTTCTCAAGAAAGTAGGCCTCATATGAAAGTTACTGATATAGAGTCTAAGTATGAGGCAACTATAGGACTACAAGGTTTATATAATAGGTTTCTAACTTGAATGAGATATTGCATGAAAGTTACCATTTTGATAATATTTAAATGTGTGTTAAATAAATTTCCTCGTATGATTGGTACAAACATTATGGATAAATGTTTCTTGAATTGCTTGTTATAATGAATAAAAAAATACTATAAGAGTTGAGATATAATTTGATGACTATTTAAGTACTTTAAGAACTCACTTAAGTGGTAATTAAATTGAGTTCATCTAGTAAGAATAAACAGTCGTTTAAGGAATAATAAATGAATGGCTTAAGCTATATACCTATTAATTAAGCTTATTGAAATAAAGTTTTACCTGGTTTTGCTTTGTGTATTGAATTTAATTACTAACTAATAAAGTACTACATACTTGAAATTTGAATAATCTATTACTAGATGAGAACCTAAGTAACTTATTAACTATTTTAAACTGTGAGGACTATATGTAGTAAGTTTACCTAATGAAAATTAATAAGTTGTAGCCTAACTATAAAAAGTGACAAATGCTAGATAATCTCCTAGTCTATATGACTTCTATGAAATAATAAGTTGTGATGAACTTAGGAATTATACTAAGGATGTTATAAGAAATACGATCATGTATAGTAAATTTTAATTGGATGCCTAGTAAACACTTAAGTTTGTGAATGATAAGTTTAATTTTTGAGTGTCTTATGTTTGCCAATTGATGGGATATGTATATTGTTATAAGTAAGAAACATACGTTGATCTACTTAATAGGAAATGTAAATATTTCTCTAAAGCAATATACATACCTATGATATTACGAGATTACTGCCCTATAATAAATACAACAAAATGCAAACATGACACTTACCTATTTGTATGGAAAATGAATGCTTTAATAACCAGGCATAGTGCAATCATCAATCTGCAATCCATCCCATAGAATAATTAAATGTTACAAACCTTTCTTAAGGTAAAAATCATTTAGAATCCTAAATGATCCTTAGGCACATCACCTAATGATAAGAATTCTTAAAGATGAATTAACAAGCTGTGAATTGATGGATTAATGAATTTGTTAAGCTATGATGTATCACTTAATGGAACTTGACAAACTTTCGTAGCTTAGTTGCTACTACATAGTACCCATTCAATGACGTAAGTCATTATTTTGTTACTGTGGAGTAGGCACTAAGGTGATATTATCCATCTAGCTACCTTAAGCATTAATTTCATAGAATTTTGAATCTAGGTCTTTTTTATAAACTAGTTAGTGATAATAATATGGCCCACTATCAATGTGATCTTATGATTACTACGGGTGATGAAGTGGATCTGAAGCAACGCAACTCAATTTGGATATGCTTGATTTTCCTTAATCTTCATAAGTTTTCTATCAACACTAGTATAGGCATGCTAAATCTACTTATTATATAACAAAGACACGGATATGATTGACGTAAGTCAAGATAGTATAATCTAGATCAAATTTTTTGAGTGAGGTGAGAGACGTATTCATGTTGATGAGCATGAAGTCTTGGAATAAATACATGGCATACATGTTTTGAAAATTTGGCCAAAGTATCACAATTTTTTGGTTGCACTGTCTTTATTTCACTGGTACTAAAGATATGTGATGTCAGATGGCTTTCTGTAACAGATAATTAGATAGGTATTTTAGTTTTTACAACTTTATTTACCCTTGATGGAATAATGGAACCACAAGTATTCTTGGTATACATATGAGAGATTGGTTTGGAACCAGGTCATTATAGTTGCATATGGTTACTGTTATGAGATGGATTAGCTAAGTTAATGTTTGTTATAAATTATGTGAATTTAAAATAGTGAACATTAAGCTTTATATTTCATTTAAATATATGGGTATTTAGATCGAGAAGCATAAAGTAAAAAAAATCTCGTGTTAATGAAGTATTAAAATGAGGATGTTACAAGATCATTTCATGATTCACCTCAACATGTGTAATGCATGATATCTCTTAAGAATAAATGAATATACCTTTTTAAAATTTGTGTAAGTTTAATTTTAGCATTATTCTTCATTACTTATTTCTTATTAAATCATTAGGTACTAGTTTACAAATGTTGTACTATTATATTTATGACATCATTGTGTCACTCAATCAATTTACATAAGAGGCTAAAATTAGACATTAAAGTATTTTTTGATTGTACCATATCCTGAAACAATTATTTAATTTGTCCTCATAATATCAAGTCTAAGAAATGCTTTATTTCACAAATTTAGTACTAATTTCATAAAAACATTATTACGTACTTCATTAATTATACCCATCGTTTAATCATGTCATAGTTAAAATTGTTATAATTTATTATTTAATAAATTAGGTTAAATAATACCATACATTACAAATAAACAATCAATTTTAATTGATTTCCCAATCATTTTTAAGTACTACCACTTATAAAATCAACGTTAATCAATATTACATCACATAAAGGTTTAGAAAAATATAAAAATATATCATGATCTCATTTAGGATAACCTCTTATTTAAAAATACAATAATAATTATAAAATTATATGATTGGCCATTGACCATTTACAACATAGAAAAATAACATTTTTCTCAATAAGGATTACATAATCCAAGTTTAAGTATACATTAAATCAATGTTTACAAATCATATAATCAATATATCGCATGGCGAGCATGCATGTAACAATCCAACTATCTCTTCGTAATATTCAATCCATCCTTAAATATGAAAGATAAAAATGATATTATACATGGTCAGTTCTAACAACTAGGATGGATATACATATCTCTTCCTAGATGTTTAATTAAAAAATAATTGAATTTATATTGATTGATTTAATGCAATTAAACTAGTATCATTTTATACAAGTCTAAAAATCTCAATAACAAAAGTATAAAGAATATTAACAAACTACCATAGCACCTATGCATGATCACTACTAAATTTAACTCCATATAGTACTAAAATTTAAGTACAAAATTCATTCCATAAAATGTTCCTTTTCATTTGCAAGACAATGATAAAATAGTGCATCAAAATAATTCCTCAACATTCTAAAATTAAATAAATATTCTATTAAGAGGACATGATAAGATTACTCCTACCAGAAAAAATCAACAAGCCATCATTAAATGGCATAGTATATATGCAATAATCAAGTATTATTTATTCACAACTTGATTTTAAACCTTTATCTATCATCTAATAGTCCCTCAAAATAGACCGTGTTATGAATCACCATTCAAAAATCAATAAAACATCAAAAATGAAATTAATATATAGTAACTATATCTTAATTATTGAAGGTAAACAATTCATAACTCTAGATCTAAGAATGATTGCAACCTTTCTTATTAATAACCTATTGAAATCGATATATAGGTGATAATTTTCATGTTACATTCATGTAGGCTCTAAAACTAATATCACAATCTACTAAAACCTGTGAAGACTCATCTTCAATCAAATCTATGCCAACCCAAATCAACCATTAATATTTAATACAATTTTGACATAGTTCCATTTAGGGTAGAGTCATGTCTTCATACTTAAAGCACAACAGGATATCACTAAAAAATGCAGAGGATAAGATTAAGATCAAGTCGAAGTTTACTACATAACGTATACAAGATTCATACTCAAATTAGTATTGAGCTTAAATCATTTAAGATAGGGTACCAGATCAAATAGTTGACCTAGCTCCTACTCCCATATGTGTTAAAAACACAACAAATTATTAACAAGTGGCCGGGGTCTAATGAAACCCAACTATTTATTCAAACACAATGACACCCAAGTCACAAATGTTAAACCCGGAATCCTATCAGTAAAATCATGCAGACCCAGAAACATTAATACATGGTTTAATAAAAACACTTATAGGTTCGACCAATGGTATCACTATTATTTCAAAAATTTCTATCCTCCAACCATGACTAGACTGGTTTAAAGGATACCAAAATAATTAACACGGTTAAATCGAACCTCATAAACTGAATAACTAAGGTGATAGTTATCCATTGTGGCTCGATATTAATAAGATTTTAATAAAATAACATCCAAAAAAATCTATAGGATCGAATCTTACCCAAGCATAGAGATGACTTATGCTATCCCTTAATGGATTTAAAAACAAGTAAATGGGTATCCAATACCCATTTATGGTCTTTTCACAAAAATAAAAAGAAAAAAATGTACAAACTCCAAAGTTATATTATATGAAATAAATTTCAAAATAACCATGTCCAAGTATAAAATTGAACACTCAGAACAGTATAATGAACCTAGATAAGAAGAGATAACTAGATTTACAAGAAAACTCAACACCCACATTTTAATATCAAACACTAATCAATTAGAATGTATCTTATTACGTCATAATGAAATATCAAGACAGGGTGAGGTATTTCCATGCCTATTAATCTCTTCAACAATCCTTCAAACTCTAAGAAATATTCCTCCAAGTTTTCCTTCTGAAAAACTCATAATAACAACATAGATACACTCAAAATTATACCAAGATACAAAACCAATCCACGAATATAAACTAATAAACCCTTCATTAGTATCGTCATCAAATAAAAAAAATAGCAGAGTGGAAAAGCATGCAAAAACTTGAGAGGGAGAGGGAATATCTTGCCATTGTATGCAAGGGAATAAAAATAGAAAACTAAATGTTTCATAGCAACTTCTTGAGGATGCTTCTCCCATTCCATGAGATCCATGGGAATGTATTAAATGAATTTAATATTTATAGGTTCCACGTAGTGGCCATACATATCTACCTCCTCCACTAACTTAAAGTTTCCCTCCAATTCCAACTCAGTGGATACAAGTGGTCCCAGAATTAATTTAAGCAATAAATTTGAATGGGTCAAGAATCAACCAACCTGTCAATTTATTAAACATTTCCCAAATACCATTCGACTTATAGTCCAATTTAATATCCATTAAATAATAAATACCAATAACCATCTAACTATATTCATTGGTATTACATATAAAAAAAGAAAATCCTTAGCGCAAAGTAAATGATATTATTTAATCAAAACAATTTACATATTAATATGGTCTAAGACCATAGTTCTTTTAAATAAACTAAGAATGATTACCTTTCACCAATCATACTTATGTTTTCCCAGCTAAGTTTGTTTTACCAAGCTATTATTAAACCATTCATGCCTTTACATAAGGAGGTTAATATAATCATTTATTCATCCCCAAGGGAGTATCAATTTGTCCAAGTTAAATAACCGACTCAACAAGTTAAATCCACATAAAATAAGATCAAGATAAACACCTTGCAATCATGTTATAAAACATCTTAATCAATAAAATATTATAACATTTAATCATAATTAAGATACTTATACATGTACCTTATCGAAACCAACATTTTACATGTCCCGACTGAAGGTCCTTTCATGTTGTTCGATCAATGATTTTTAGTATCAAAAGAGTTAGTGTATTTAAAAAT
Source organism: Taxus chinensis (assembly GCA_019776745.2). Lineage (NCBI taxonomy): Eukaryota > Viridiplantae > Streptophyta > Pinopsida > Cupressales > Taxaceae > Taxus > Taxus chinensis. The sequence continues at coordinate 571,003,513 of CM034147.1, read as the reverse complement.
CATCATTATTTCTACATAACCTAATGATATATATATATATATATATATATATATATATATAATATATATATATATATAACCATGTATAATTGCCACCATAACTTGTAATTTATTTTAATTCCAGCATGAAAGTAAACTACAATATCAATAAAAAGTACATCAAACAATAAAGTACCTAAACAAAATCATCAAACTCAACAAGATAAACAAATTAGTAAACATAAAATAAAATATGGTATCAACGTTAGGTGTCTCGTGAGTGCTTGGTGGCAAGCATCATTACACAGTTAGATTTACAATTAAATGTTAATCCTTTTCAGGGTAAACGTGCGTATGCCTAGCTACGATACTAGTTGAGTAACACTTCTTGTCTCCAAACCTTCATGATTCACTTTATGTTAATATCCCTATCTTTTAACAATCATGAAATTAAAATGTGAAATGTGACAACACTGTCGGATCACCAAGTTCCTAATTATAAGTGTGAGTTGTTGGTTGAAATTTAATAAGTTGATTTTTAGGTACACACTCAGGAACTACATCAATTTAAAAACCTAAACGAACAGGGTTACTAATTGCATACAAGTTTACATCCTCATAAGATAATATAAAGGGGATCAGGTAGATCTAATTGACCTTCACAGTTGCACATGGTTTTTTATGTTATCAAATAGATTGTAAACTAAATTAATTTCTGCATTATTATTGTTACATTATAAAATCATAGAAGACATGTAATGGGGTTAAGGGGTTTGTTTTTTTAAAAATACCTTAATATGGAGTTGTTATAACATTGGGTATTACATTTTGGTATCAGAACTATATGTTAAAAAAAATATTGGACACAATGGGTCCTTATTCTAACACTAAACGTATTTATTGTCTAACAAAACAAAATGGTTAGAATAAGAGGAAAATTTGCAAACAATCAAAAGAATGCAGTTGAGGCTATTATAGCACAAAAACTAAATGATATACTTATTAGGATGTAATAAAATTGTGATTGTATCATTGTTATCGAAAAACATATATTGATTGAGGATGAATATAATGAAAATGAGGAAACTAAAAATCCTAAGGGACCATTTGGTGTAGAAAAAAAATAAAACTGTAAATAATAATGAAAATTCAGTAGATTGTATTGGTGGGTGTGAATTTCCTTGTTATCTTTGAGTCTAGTCCACATCACATGGTGATTCATCTTTCCTAGAAATATTTATAGGTATTAGGAGTTATATGACAAGTGTCAAATTATGTCATAGAATCTATCATTATCATATGCCATAGTGGCATCATAGGAGTTACATTCCCTTTTTGGTATCGTAACTCCTATTTCCCTCTTAAAGGGAATGATTTTCCAAGTGTGGCAGTTACACAACACTCTTATATATACCCTCATTTTGTTATATCTATGACTATGAGTAGGCCTATTTTTCTATTTACATGATTTTCCATTGTTTGAATCTTGTTGATTACGTTGGAGCTACCATGTTACCATTGGAGCACAACTTCATCATGGTGCATAATTTTCATATCAATTCTCATTAACACTCTTTCGTGGTATCAGAGCTTGAGGATTTGGTAGACTGCACTCGTTATTTTTTGGTTCATGATTACTTCTGGTTCATTATTTTTTGTTCCTCATGCAATTTTTTGTTGGTTTTATTATTATCATGCTAACTGGTGTTTAACAGTTGTTCTTTGGAGTTTGTGCATTTTGGTGTTTTTGCATGTGTGTAGGTTTGTGTCTTTCACCAACAGATTTTTTTGGTTAAAGTCATATTTGGTGGGAAATCGTTATTTTGAGGTTGGTTCCTTTTTCAGTCTTATTGGATTTTTTAAATGCAAGTTATTTTTTTAACGTCCTCATTTTAAGACTTCAATACAAGGGATTTTTTTTAATATCATAATGTTTTACTGTTCTAAATTAACATAACTTAGAACTAACGTTGTCTTAGTCAATCCATCCTAAAACAGTAAACCATATACAATTGTTATGATTCAGGTTTAAATTGAACCCTCATATCTAATTTATTGAAACGTGTACACAAAGTATACTTGTGGATCAAGATCATTCAAGTGTTAATATTTAAAGTGCATATCTGGGTATCTTTTATGAATAACCCATCAAATATATTACATCTTTAGTCTAGGTGAAATCGAATACAACGCAATAAATATCTTGTGTTATTTCGGCCAAGGTTTCAAGACATGTTTTTCATGCTTATATTCAAAGAAAACATACTATTCAAAAGGAATATGTCTTTCACCACACTCAAAATTATTTTCTAGATTAGGAATAATTTTATTTTCCTCAATCACTTCTAGGGTCCGTTCTAGGTACTAATTAGAGATAGTATGCATAGCCTAGTGGTGATAAGTCAGATTAGGGTGACTAAGGGAAATGAAGTGTATCCGTAATGACTTGCGTCACTTCGGATAAACTTAATTTCCTATAGTCATCATAAGATGACATTGGTACTAGGCCATAATTTTATCTACAATTGGTATCTATCATTTACTTGGATCCATATTTTATGACAATTACATTTAGGGGAGCTTGGAGGATTATCACACCATAGTATCTACTCCATGCTAACCAGTTAATGAATTATGCCATTAATTGGGTACTATGTAGCAGAAACTATGCCATAAAAATTCGTTGAGCTCTGTAAAATGAGACATCATATCTTAACAAGTTCCATAGGTTAATTAAATATCAGCTTAATAATCTCACCTGATTTACTCTCGATGATAGGTGACATACATAAATATCTACAAGATTTCATAACGACATCCTTTAAGTTAGGAAAGTAAAGATTATTTGATTAATTGTAGGTTATAGATTAAAGTGTGCATAGTGCTTAATCTTTAGGACATACCTTATTTAGTACTTAGGTATAAACGGGTAGGTGTCATTTGTTAGGAATTAGTATTTACATTGTGGTAAATAATTGTATGGTAGTTAGTTTTATATATATTGTTATAAAAAATACATAACAATATATATTCGGGTGTGTTGTAGTTTCCTATTTTATAGGAAGTCAGTTTTCCTATTGATATGGCTATATAATAGCCTGTGATTGTAATTCAATGAGTGCCGAATACAATATCATAATATTATTTCCTTTGTGACAATATTGCTGCTCTAATATTTGGTATCAGAGCGATTATGGTGTTGTGAGAGGATGTGAAGGATATATCGATTGTGCTTTTTCCTGAGGATGAAAAGATTATTCCATGTGCAACACTATACTGGTATACTCGATTCATTCATATCCACATTTATTCTCAGCGAATTATTGTTTTTAATTGCATTGATAGCGGCCTATGATATTTCTTGGAGGCATCGCTACAGTTGGATTTACTATTTTTATCAGCCATTGCTCCATTGCCTAGGATGCAATAGTATATCTGATTGTGTATTTTGTAGAGATTCATGTGTGCTTTCATACATGCTACCTCAAGCTGGTTATCCACATTCAAAATGCGTGTGCTATTGGTAAAGGTAGTCAATGTGTAGACTCATTCCCTTTCTATTACCAATTGGTTAAAACTCCAAGTGCATTGTTGTCTTCTCTGTCAACATGCGTGAAGGCTGAATGGTTGGAGTCTCCTTAAAAACATACCATTCAAATCGGCCTGTGTGAATCAATTATTTTCAAAAGTATTTTTTTTGTGGAATACTAACCCAATCTGCTCTTACCTGAGGAGGCCAGTCATTAGAAGCGGAAGTATTTCATATTACCAGTGGTGGTAGCAGTCAAACCACCTACAAATATTTCCTTCATTGGAGATAAGTGTTCAAAACTAGTTTCAAAAAAAAAAATAGTGGTATATGTATATTTCTTATTATTATTTTGTGAGTTTGTGTGTTTAGGTATTTAGTTATTCAAGTCTCAGGTTTTCCACGTTTCTAAAGTGGAAGTTTTTGAAAAAAAAAGAGGACATATTGTTTTAGTTTGTTAAATTAAGAGTCAAAAGTTTGATTAATATCATTATTTTTAGTTGGTCTATTAGTTTTGTGTAAAACATATAGTTTTCCTTTAATTCAAGTCTTTAGGTTTTATTATGTTATCCGTAGCCTTTAGGATAACATTCTTAATATTGTTTGTATACATGGTTAGTTACTTTTTTTGTCTAACAATGTCTAATGTTCAAATGTAATATTGTGTATGTAACATTGTGTATGTAGTCAAAACACAAATGTCATTGTAGGTCTACATATTGTTGTTTAGAGTCGTTTTATATGTTCATCAAAATAAAACGTAATTGTGGTCAAGTCAAGTCAAAATTCAAAAGTTTGTTGTGGGTCAATTTCATTGTAAAAAGTGTCGTCTTTTAAAGTTTGAAAAAAAAAAGAAAAAATTGCCCGCATTTCAGTTTTGGATGCATTTTCACTTGTACACGATGTCCAAATTATTGGAGGTATTTTGAGCTTCATGATCACATCTGACTAAACTAGCAGCATGATAATGGAGGAAGGAGGCATCAGAGGAAGGAGGTCAAACAGTGACCTCTTGTCAATCACCAACAACTGGGCCACGCAGAAGCTATGGTGGCATACGTATGGTGTGAGTATATGATTTTCAGTGTGGTTTCCATTTTCTCAGTGTGCTTTAGTTTGTAGTGTTCCTGTTGCTTTGAGTGGTGTGATTTATTGCTAATACTGGAAAAGAAGAGAGCAGAAAACTACGGAGATCCTCTGACTATAGAGATCCTCTGACTGCCGTACTTCATTGGAAGATGATTGGTCAGTGAATACATTCATTGGCAATGGTGATCATGTGCAACAAGATCAAGACAACAAGATCCAGTTAGTATGCTACAACACAATACATTTTTTCCTTTCTAATTTCTTATTTGGAATTTCACATTGTGGGGGGGAATACATACCAATGTTCCATGCCCATTCTGCACCCAAAACGACTTAGTCAAGGAAAGCTTCCAGTGGTAGTGGCATTTTTCTATACTGTTCGAGATCGAGTGGCAGCAATCAATGACAGAGACTACGATTAAGAACATTATGATTCTTATACGAAGTAATGTGAAATTTTTTCAGTATTTCTTCTATTGTGTAGTTTTGTAATATGCAAGTTGTGTTTCCTACATAATTCCCTAATGTATAAGCATAGTGGTGAACAGTAGCACCACAGTAAGTCAGTTCATGGATCTTGAAAGGGTTTGTGGGAGGATCTAGAAAACCACACGAGGTGGACAGTTGATGAGGTTCCTATCACGTCAAGGTTTGTGGTAATCCTGTTTAAAACCATGGAAGGAGAGAGCCTTTCTTTTGGATCAAGGTCATGAGTCATAGAGTTGGACATGCCACAGGGGTGAGCATACTGCAGTTGTGTGTGTGGATGTTTTTCTACCATGTAAACACTAAGGGGGGGAATGTTAGGAATTAGTATTTACATTATGGTAAATAATTGTATGGTTAGTTATTTTTATATATATTGTTATAAAAAATATATAACAATATATATTCAGGTGTGTTGTAGTTTCCTATTTTATAGGAAGTTAGTTTTCCTATTGATATGGCTATATAATAGCCTGTGATTGTAATTCAATGAGTGTCGAATACAATATCATAATATTATTTCCTTTGTGACAATATTGTTGCTCCAATATCATTTTCTTCCTTTTAGTTGTGTTAATGTAGGACAATAGTTGTACATTATTATTTATGCACACATGTGCCCTTAGGAATAGTCATGAATCCACACATCTGTGATTCTTTTATTTGTTTTCATACATAGGAAGTAAACATATTAAACTTAAGAATTTTGCATATATCTTAATTCCAAGTCATAATATTAATGTATTTACAAACATCATTCAATGTTATTTCTATAGACAAGTAATCATATCTATATAATTCATCCCTTTATGTACATAGCTACATAATGTTCTTTGGGATTAATATTTTTGTTCCTAATAAAGCGGTCATCAAAATCATGAAGTCAACTTTATTATGTCATCTTTTTAATTTCTAAATATAACTTATACTCACCTAATTCATTTATAACATAAAATATATAACTCAACTCCAGTCATAATGTACTTAAATAATAAGCCACACTTCCTTTAGGTTATAATGATATTCAATCATATAGGAACATATTTATCTTTCATTAGTTTAGGTTCTACATCCCATGCAATTGTGGAAACTAATGTAATTTTTCAATTGACTTTAAGATGTCATATTGACCAAGTATGGAAACATCTCAATCATTTAATTCAAGAAGTACATAAGACAATGTTAATTAAAAGGAATTTTCTTCATTCAATTCAAAAATAAATAACAGAACTTGCTTAAGACAACTTGAATCAACAACTTCTCTTTTCATAATAGACAAAATAAATAGGCCATTATCCTTTCTTATTTCTGAAACATAAGTACATCAAGTAGTGAATACTATAATTAGTTATACAATTAATATTTCTTTAATCAATCAAACAAATGCAAACTTCTAAACTTCATCCTTATTTCATCTTTCACAAAGTCTATATGCAAGATTGTTAGCATTTGTCAGTTCATACGAACTGGCATGATAAGATCTAAATATTCAAAACAACATGCTCTATCTAATAATTTCATAAAATTAATGTCGCTTTTAAATGAAATTACTTGAAGGTTCTGAAAGGAACACACATATTTTGGGAATATCCAAAATAGACATTGAATCAATTCAAACACCAACATAATGAATACATAGTAGCCTAAGTACTTCATACAAATAGGTTCCATAAAAACATTAAATTAAAATTAATATAAGCTAATTAATATAAACTTGGTCAAATAATCATTTCCCAGCTGTACAGATAATGGTTTCTATCAAATTCAAGTAAAACCTATATAACTGTAACCTGATTAAATTGTCAAGTTAAATCTAATTAAATTTAACTTGATTATAAAACCATGTATATTTCATATGAATAGTTCCTTATTATTCACTTATGCACCATTTAATATAAATTATACATCCAATAGCTTATTTAATATTTTACAAAGTTATAAACTCTATAACTAGTTTAATCATATCAATGGGGTCTATAAGACCGATTAGGTTGCTCATTATATAACCCATATATGGTTCACTAACTATGATATTAAAGGTTGGAACTCCCTGATATTTCAAGGATATAATCCATTCGTTTGATTATCATTATTAAGTAAAGTAACATATATAATTTAGGTGGTGATCAATCTAGAGTCAATAGATCAAACCATTAATAATACATCATGTCAATTTAATGTTATTGAATCCAAATTCCAAAACATATATATCAAATGCAGATAATGAATAAAATTAATGGCATACCTAAGTCTAATTTTATACGCATCTCTAAAACTACTTAACATGGAGGCCACAAAGAAACCTTCAATTGAGTAATATTCAAGGAAGACAAATAGAAGTTCAGGCCATCCATATGACATTTTCAGTTAACTAAACTGTTAACAACATGTGAATAAGAACATTTTCAAGAAGAAATAAATGTCTTGAAAGAAAAATGGAGGAAGTGAGTGATGGAGGAAGCAATGGAGGGATAGTAAGTGTAGTCTCTATTGTACTGGCTACAAAATGTTTGTGATCGAGACCAAACAGGGCTGAGAAAGAGTTGCTTTCTGACTTGAATCAGATGGTTAAGTTACAAGAAGAGAAAGTGAGGATGTTGGGATCCACACCTTTGGCCTGGAATAAGATTCTTCAAAACCCCATTAGAAATGAGGGGCCACAATCTCCAGAAAAATGGTAGTTCATATGGGAGGGGGACAATGAAGGGGTTACATGTCTAAAGGTGCCATATGGTTGCTTGCAAAGGTCTTTGGACAAAGTGAATCTCTCCCTAGTTGGTAAGTTTCTAGGCTCCAGAGCTAATATTGATGTCATTAGAAAATGGGATTCTAAAAAGTGGAATCCAAAAGGGGATTTGAGTATTACCATTATGTCATGGGGTTTTTTTCTAGCTAAATTTAATCAACAGAAGGATTTGGAATTAGTGCTTCTGGGAGGCCCGTGGTGGCTGGGAAATATGGGCCTCTTTCTAAAAAAATGGTATCTTGGGTTTGATCCAAATGTTGAGAATATAAACAACATTCCAATCTGGTGTAGACTCCTAGGGTTACCTCTGCAATATTGGGATGATGAGATTCTATTAAATATTGCTAAATCCCTTGGTGCTCTGATTCAGCTTGATGGGTCCATGAGGAACAGATTCAGACTAGCTTTTGCTAGATTCTACATCTCTTCTGAAATGGAGCAAGAGTTACTGGATCATATCACTTTGAAATCCAAGTATGGAATTTGGCACCAAAATATCGATTATGAAACCTATCATTTGAGATGTAAGCAATGTCATCGTATAGAACATTTCACCAGAAAATGCCCTAATTTGGAGATCTCCCAAGAGGTTAAACAAAGAAATAAAGAACAAATTGAAGGATATGGTTTTTAGGCATAGGAAACCAAGATGATAGACAAGGAAAGCTAAAGGGAAGAAAAATCCCTTAACTAACCTGTGTTGAAATACAAGAATAAAGAAAAAAAAGGGGTTCATAACTCCTATCAGGAAACCCCTGATCTGTAGAAAGTTATGGCATCCAAAAACCCCTGCATAAGCTTTACATGGAGCAATCATAAGCAACAAAGAAGATTCATAAATGAAAAATCCAATAAAGGAGACTCTAGAGGTTGATGAGTAAGAGGGAACTGTTGTATATATCTTCCCCCCGGGTAGATATAGACAAGCGGAAGAATATGGAAACCAAAGAAATTCAAACCTCAACCCATGGCGCACAAAAGGGGCGCACGACAATGAGTGTCGACAGCAAAATGGATGCGCCCTTGGCGCACGGAAATGGCGCATAACAATGAGTGTCAACATGAGAATGTATGCGCCAAGGCGCAGGAAAGTGGTGCACAGAAATGGATGTCGACAATGTAAAGGATGCGCCCTTGGCGCACAGAAGAAGATGTCAACATAGAAATAGATGCGCCCTTGGCGCACAGAAAGGAATGTTGACACGGAAAAAGTTGCGCCCTTGGCGTAGGTAAAGTGGCGCACGTAAACATGTGTTGACACAAACATATTTGTGCCTTTGGCGTACGAAAATGATTGTCAACATGCATATGGATGCGCCAAGGTGCACCTTCAGGAGGCGCAACATTCTGAGCGCTGACAGGAAGCAGACCCTGACTCAGATATTCAGATGGCCATAACTTTTGATTGGGAGCTCCGATTCACACAAGGTTTGACTTTTCGGAAATCCTACGGCGTCCTCTACTTAACTACGACTGGATATCTTTAATTGGGTGGGAAAAAGTTCTTAAAAATGCAAAATACAGTTTTCCACTTTTGGGGTTTGATATGGTCCTCACCTACCACCATAATGAGATGAATTAAATACAACCTGAGGTGGTTGGGGTAGATTTGGAATTTCTCTCTCTTCTCTCTCTCATTCTTCCTATAAATTGTAAGGAGGGGCTTCTTTCTATAGGTTGGACATTCTTGTTTTTCCCCTCCCTTCTTCTCTTTGGCAGGTGAATCTGTGGAGTTAAAACCTCCCATTTAAAACTGTAATGCAGCTTTTCCTCTTGGCATTTTGTAGTGTGTTGTATCAATCTTTGGAGCAAATTAATGCATGTTTGTGGATGATTATCAACCCTCTCAGTGTTTATTTGCATCTTCTTGATCTTTCACTATAACTCTGGTTATCTGTGCATGATCTTGCATTACATTTTTTTTTTGGTCTGTGTTTATTGGCAAGACAGGTGTTCTTCATTCCTCGGTGCATCACCTCCTTAGCTTAGGTTTTTTTTTTTATGCATTTCTCTCTCCCTGTCTCCTTGGTAGTTAGATTAGGTTTTAGTAGACTCTTTGTGTTTTATTGGTGCATCTGAACAAAGGAATAGGAGCCGGCCTTCATCCGGAGAGCTTTTCCGATTTCGCAAGGTCCCACACTTGGGAAAAGCTCCATGTTGTGTAATCACACTGAGATTCTCAACCCATCGAGTTGTAGAGTCCCAGGGGTGCTGTGATTCGACACCAATAGGAACAGTGAAAGAAAATATTATCTCTAAGGATCTTGCCCAGATTGTGGAAACTCAAAATATCACTAAGGCAACTGTGATAGATAATCTGAATCTTTTATGCATCATTGAGGAAATGGTGGGTGAAGAGAAGGATACCATGGAACCAGCGGAAGCATTACAGAAAAAATCTTCGTGGGTAAATAGTAAAAAATAGCCAAAAGTGGGAACCCACTTTCTAGTAGTAAATTAGCAAATCTACAACCTGGTTGACAATAAACAGGGAGAGAAAGAGGAGGTAGAAGTAATGTTGCTTAGAGAAAAAAATTTCTATGATGAAGATTTGGAGCTAACTACTGGATTCATAGAGGGCCATCTCTAAAAAAAAGAGAATGAAAGGGATTTGAAAAGATCCCAGATTCACTCTACAATGAAAAGAAAAATAAAATTGACAACTGGGGAACTTCAACATCTATAACCACTAGATCATCTACTAGAATAATAGTAGACTTTGGAAGTAGCTCTAAAAGGGGAAGACCCTCAAAAAAGGCTCTTAGAACCAAGAGAACAAAGATAGACATTGCAGATGGCACTCAACGGTAGCTGAACCATCAGGAAATCCCAACACCTACTTTTTTAAATGAATATCATCTCTTGGAAAATCCGAGGGCTAAATGGAAACTCCAAACAATGAATAATCAAGGAGTTGTGGGAGTCTAATAGACCTAGTATTTTAATTCTGCAGGAAACTAAGATGAACGCTAAGGTTTCTTGAAATAAACAAAAAGAATTTCTAGGATAATTCCGATATGGCTGTGGTGGATTCTTAGGGGAGCTTCAGGTGATCTGGCTACTTTTTGGGATAAAAGGAAGTTTACTGGTATGATTCTTACTATTATTACTAACCATCTTGCTATTAAATTTCATGTTATTGAGAACAATTGTGAGTGGATTATTTCTAATATCTATTCCCCTAATACTGTCATTGGGAGGCGGTGAACTTTGGTTTTATCTCAAGACTTTCAGAATTCATCATACAACTACCAACAAGGAGGGAAACTCTAATTCTCCTCTAAACCCAGGTGAAAAACAAGGAGGGAAACTCTATTTTTTCCATAGGCATGGATGAATTTACTGAATTTTTCGCTGATCTTTAATCTTTTGGATGTGGATCTTCTTGGCAATCAATTCACCTGGATTAATATAAGTATGGGGAAAGATATAATCCAAGTTAGACTTGATAGAGCACTAATATCTGCAAGTTGGATTCTTAATCAGGACTTTCATCTTTCTTCTCTTCCCAGAATTGGGTCAGATCACAATCTGATTTCTTTAAAACTCTTCAATTGGACTAAGTTCACCTGAAGTTCATTTAAATTTGAAAAGATGTGGATGGAACATGATGACATACATAACAAAATTAAATAATTGTGGATTGGAGATGGTGAGGGTACTGCTCAATATAGACTTATTCATAAAATCAAAAATGTTAAAAAATAGGTGAAATTCTGGAATAAAAGAGTTTTTGGAAATGTGTTTGAAAAGAAGAAGGATTTAAAATAAAAGCTCCAAGATCTGGAAACCAAGATGAATATAATGGGGAGATCTCTTTAAGACCAGGGCCTTGGAAAAGAATATTCTCTCAGAACTGCATATGATTTGTAGTAGAGAGAGGATCTCTATGGAGACTCAAATCTAGGGCTATTTGGCTAAAAGGAGGAAAAAGAAATACGAAGTTCTTTCATATGACCACACTTAAGCATAGAGCATGCAATAGGATAATGGAAGTTGCTAAAGGAAATGATACTGTTATAAAAGACCCAAAAAGCATCAAAGAGGAGGCTCTTAAATTTTATGAAAAACTTCTTAATGAGAAGACTAACATCACTGATGAGGAAGCTTCTTTTATGTTGGAGGCTATCCCCCAAGATAAAATTGAAGAGAAAATATTTAAAGATATCACTAAAGCAGTCACATTAGAAGAACTCCAAAAAATTGTGTTTACTCTTGAATGGGATAAGACACCAGGCCCGGATGGGTTTTCAGTTAACTTTTTTTAGAATTTTTCGGAAATTTGTTTGAATGATCTTCTTAGGGTGGTGAATGAATTTTATCGAACTGGGGATATTTTGAAAGAGTTGAACAACACCCACATTATGCTTGCTCCAAAAAAATTGATGCTAAGGATTTCAAAGACTTCAGACCCATCATTCTAGTAAATGTTATCTATAGAATTTTCACCAAGATCGTTGCTACCAGATTACAATTCATTATGAATGATCTAATTTCAAAGTAGCAGAGTGGTTTCATTAAAGGCAGGATTATTCAGGATGGTGTGATTATGGTGCATGAGACCATACACTCTATGGATAATAACAAAAAAGAAAATATGGTCCTTAAACTTGATATGAATAAAGCCTTTGATAAAGTCTCCTGGGTCTTCCTTGACAATGTTTTGGCAAAATTTGGTTTTCTAGCTAAATTCAAAAAAATTGTTAAGGCATGCATCACTACGGTCAGATTCTCAGTGGTGGTCAATGGAGAGCTGGTGGTATTTTTCACAAGTAGTAGGGGGTTAAGGCAAGGGGACCCAATATACCCTTTGTTATTCATTCTTATGGTTGACAGTCTTAGCAGAACTATTGATAAAGTAATTATAGATGGTCTTTTAAAAGGCTCTAAACCCACTGCCACTAGCCAAAAAGCTTCTCATCAGTAATTTGTGGATGATACAATCCTTCTTTTAATGGCTTCCATCCTTGAAGATAAAGTAGCAAAGTCTATTCTAAAACTTTATGAATCTTCTTCTGGGCAAGAGATTAATTATGATAAAAGCTCCATTTTCGTTTTCAACACCCTTGATGAAAGAATGACTAAAATTGCAAACATTTTGGGTTGTAAAATCAGTTCACTTCCTGCTACTTATCTAGGGCTCCCCCTTGGTACTAAAAAAGTTTCAATCAAAGTTTGGAATGACCTGTTGGAGAGATTCCAAAAGAAAATGGCTGGCTGGAAAGGATCCATTCTATTTAGTGATGGTAAGTGTCTGCTCATAAAAATCACTCTTCAAAATCTTCCTATTTATATTATGTCTCTCTATAAAATCCCTTTTTCTTTAAGAGAAAAAATTGAGAGGATATAGAAAAAATTCTTATGGTAGGGCATGGAGGATAAATTTATATATCACTTGGTTGCTTGGGATCAAGTTTGCATTCCCCAAAAAATTGAGGGTCTGGGTATAAAAGACATAAAGAAAATGAATGAGGCTCTTATTGCGAAAATGGGATGGAGAATTTTGTCTGAGAAACAACCCTAGATTGAGCTAATTAATGCCAAGTATCTAAATCAACAAGCAGTCATTTATTTTCTTCAGGATGAGCATCTTCCTTATGGTTCCATTTTCTTGAATAATTTACTTCAGATCAGAAATTTCATCAAACAAGGAAGTAAATGGAAAGTGGGGAATGGAAGTGATATAAAATTTTGGGGGGATAACTGGTTCAACTGTAATCTTATTGATAGATTTTCTATAGCTAAGGACAACTTGGAAAGTAAGTATGGAAAAAGAATCATGGATTACATTGAAAGAGATGACAACAAGAATAAATGGAAAAAGCTTTTTGTGGATAGAGATGATTTGAATCAAAGTATTTCCTCTTTGCAAGACCAATTGGAACTTATTTCCTTAATTCAACTAGACATTAAGGATGAATTGGTCTGGAAAAATTCTATTGATGGTGAGTATTCTGTTAAAATAGGTTATAATTCTTTCTTTCAAACTATTCAAAGTGAGTTCAACTGGAGCAGGATTTGGGTGACTGAGCTCACTTCCAAAATAATTTTTTTATTTTGGCTTGTTCTCAGGGGTAGAATTCTCACCATTGATAACTTGATAAGAAAAGGTTTTATAATGCCAAATAGATGTCATCTATGTAAAAAATAATCTAAGGATATTAAACATTTGTTTATCCATGGTGAGTATGACATAAAAATATGGAATTTTGTCTTTTCTAATTTCAAACTTTCCTGGACTGTTCCGAAATATTTCATTCAATTTTGGACCCAATGGAGCCCTCCCTTTAAACACTATGTTGTGAGAAGAATCTGGAAGTTGGTAATGCCTCATACTATTTGGAGGATATGGAAAGATAGAAATGATACCATATTCAAAAATAGTAAACAGCAGTGCAAGCTCAGCATTGTTAAAATCTCTAATGCTATCAAAGAAAACATTGTAAGATTTAAACCTCCTAAGAACAAGAGTTACCCTTAAAATGAAGAGCATATCTTGTCCCAATGGAAGATTAGAGCTAATAGTATTCAGAATGGCACCAGTAGTAACATTGATAGATCTTTGATATATTAGAACCATCTTGATCTTAATTGCTATAAGCTGAACTTTGATGGGGCCTCTAAGGGAAATCTAGGGATAGCTACTATGGGAGGAGTGAATCGGGATCAAAGAGGTTATCCTATAGCTGCTTATGCTGATAAAATGGGGATACAAATGAATCATTATGTTGAAGCATTGGCCGCTCTATGGGGTCTTAGAATTGCTTAGACTCATAATGTTCAAAACCTTATTCTGTAAGGAGACTCACTGAATATTATCAACCATCTAAATCAGTCTTCACCACCAAGCTAGAACATCAAGGATTTCATCATGGAATTCATAAGTATCTGCCAAACCTTCAACAATATCTGGATCAAGCATACATATAGGGAGGGAAATAAAGTGGCTAATGCATTGGCTAATTATGGCATACATATTAATTTTAATATTTAGGATAAAGGTAATTGCATCCCTAAGCAGGTTCAAAACAACATTCATGCAAATAATTATAGACACTCAAATACGAAGTAAGGATAATGATATTTTGGAATGGGATTTTGTGGAGATTAAATTTTAAACATGCAAGACATCTCATATATAGAGAATCTCTTAAGTGGATCTTTGAGTGCACTCAAGTACGTAGTAAGAAAAATGATGACTTAAAGTGGGCTTTTGAGGAGTTAAAAGTTCACGCATGTGGGAAATCACAGATACAAAGTAGATTTCATGCAGTCACTTGCGGAAAATCCCACGTAATTCATGGCTGCATTAATTATCATTACTCCCATCATGTGAGAGGGCTCTTTAAAAATAGATAAAGATAGATGGTTAACTATATTTCATCCAGCAATTCGCAAAAAGGGTTTAGAAGAAAGTAGTATCAAGCATTCTAGAAAGGATAAAATGGGAGGAGCACCTTGTCAGATTGAGCCCAGTAGAGACCCTGATTTGAAGAGTAACAAGGCACTTTGGAATCTACTTAAGTAGGGAGGAATCACAAACTTTTTTGATAGGATCCAGGGGCACGATTAGAACATATTTATTCAGTTGGCGATGGAGTGGAAGGATCAGAAAGTTGAATATGGTGGGAAAAAAATCTCTATTAATGAGGAACTCATCGTTGAAGCTACAGGCCTTGGGATGGATGGATTCTATTTTTACAACAAGAGGATCAATAAAGTGGCTGAGGAAAAGAATTTTGTTGTTGGCAATGAGGATTTTATCTTCATTACTGCGGGTTTGAAGGTAAGGTCCATACCCTCACCATTTGATGAAATAACCTACATGATGGTTCGTTACATCTCTCTGGAGGGGAGATATGTCACAGTGCCCATAAAACATCTGGTGTTCCTCAACTATTTCCGCATTAATATCACTATTTCTTTCCCACATTACCTTCTATGCTTTCTTGAATGCTCCATTCTAAAGTTCTAGAAACATACCCATGCAGTCCCCCTGCATTAAGGTTTAATTTTATTTTTGCACAAGCTTTGTGTATTAAAGTTTCCCAGCCTCCCTTATTCCCCCAACTCTCCTCATTTTCTTCCCACCACCAATACCCCTGCTCACACCCCCATCCCTTCCATCATGGTTCCCACCCCCACTCCCTTCCCTTCCATCATGGTTCCCACCCACATCACCTCTACCACGGCCAAACCTAAAACTAGGTCTCAAAAAACACCCAAGTTGGATATCCCTATTTCGGGGAGAATTCTTCGCAGCAGTCAGGAATTGGAGGATGCTCAAAACCTCCTTCATATTAGTAGAGCAGGTCATCAATAGGATTCACACACACATAGTACTACCCAAAGGCTGGAAGCCTTAGAAAAAGATATGTTTAGCTTGAAAGAAGAAGTACAGAACTTAACTAAGAAAAAAGGTAAAAGGAAGAGGGAAGAGGATTTTGATCTTGACAATACACAAATTGAGGATATCTATAAAAATTTAAACTCCTTGCAAAACCATCTAGGGAAAGCTAAGGATCACCATGATCACAACATGGAAAATTTTAATGCAATTGGTGACTTCCTTGAACAACATGTTCGCAGTGTCTCTATTCTTAGTGAGATCTCGGAAACTATGTGGGGTATGGATAAAGAAAGAAGTCAGACCTTTAAAAATCTAGATGCTAAGGATCCCACTCACATGATGGCATTGTATTTGTTTACCTCTTTACAAATTGTCAAATCTAGAATCAATAGAGCCACCAAGAAGTAGAGATGTTCTTCACTGCAGACGCTGACCTCCATCAGGTTTTTTGTTGTTTTGTTGCTTTTTTTTTGCTGCTTTGTTTCAACATTCATTCTATTTTGCTATTATGTTGTAACTCTTTTTTGGTTACCTTTGGATTTAATGCCTATTCTGGATCCTGATCCTTTTGTTTTGTGGAACTTCTTAGTATATTATCTGGCTTTTAGGCCATTATTGTAATCAGGGTATAGTCCCTTCAAAACTATTTACAAATAATAATAAAAATTAAAAAGAAAAGGTGAATAAGAGAATATAAACACACAACCATATATTTATATATATCCATAAATGCAACTTTGTCCAAGTTTAATAAACAACATAACTAGTATCAAGGAAAATATGTTAACCAAAGGCTTCAACAACAGTTTCATAAGCAAAAGATCTGGTAAAACTAAGTGGTGCACTTTTTGTTACTCATTCACACATAAAACTTCATATGGAATTACATGTAACAATAAAACAAATACCTAGATTAACCCTCAATATTTTTCATATCCGAGAGTCTTATAAAACAAATACCTATTAAGGGTGTCTATCAAACCATGGCCAAGCCAATAAAGCTATGCAACATCAAGAATAGTGTACAGTCGATATAAATCAAATCAACTCGATAACTGAAACCTAAGTAGGAAAGTTCATTAAAAAAGATAAACAATAGGTACCCGTAATATTTTAAGGTATTAAAGACCATAATAATAGAAACACATAACTAAAACCCAGACCCATCATCGCTTAAACAATATACTTCCCTAAGCATCTAGAACTGTTACAGGTTCTACATTGGTATGAACATAACATAATATTAAGGATTCAATCAATAAATATAACCCAGAACCTAATATTGTTATTCTATAATTTTATAGTCATACAATACAATCCACATCATTAAAATGAAAAAAAGACAGAAGATAACCTAGATTTGAATAATTTAAACAAAACCCAAAACCTTAAAACGATTTCTATTTGAAAGAAGAGTTCCTTTGATGAAAGCATTATTTAGAGTGAAATATTTAAAAGAGTTAGAGCCTATCATGCCTGGAAGAGATCCTATTTTCTCCTTCAATATTTCCAAGTTTCCTTCCTGCAATCTCGAATGCAAAAATCTTTACAGAAGTCTAAAATTGATCATCAAAACCTAGAACTATTCCATTCATCCCATCACTTTATTTAATAACCCAATCCATTATTAGTTCCACAAATTTTTCCTCCATAAAACAGAACATTGAATGTAGATTAAAAATAGATCATGCATGAAAATATATCATTGACATGAAGAGCTCCAAGAGCTCAATATAAAACAACAAAATGAAACAAAAATCTTCTTTTTTCCCCTCAAAAACCATTTTTTCCTTCTCTAAGGAATTTTTGGAGTCGATTAAGGGAATTCAATATTAGGTAAGGGATTTTAGTTCTCCCCTAAATTCCCACCAACCAAATCACCACCTTTCAATTTTAGAACAAACAGCGAGTTTAACAAAACCTTAACTATCACCTTTAGCCAAGGATTTGGTTGAGACTAACACTTCACAAAATTTTCTACCAAAAGATAGTGGTGACCATACAATAAAAGACAATTAAAATGACAAGCACGAGTTGGTGGAAATCCAACTCAGCTTACCATGAAACATAACCCCCTTCCAAATGCCAACCATAGTAGTGTTTAGATTAGGTGTTAGGATTTCAATAAAAACATTTTAGGATTTAATAAATCAACCTTCAACCATCAAAATTTAGGTTAGGTCTTAACAATAATTCAAATTAACATAGTTATATCCTTAGGTCCTTAGAATTTTTAAGGCATTCTAACCATTTAGTTAGGGACCCTTTCCCTTTACTTTGGTTAGGGTTCTTACAATTAGAACATAACCACTTAACATAGGCTATAGTTTAGGATATATAAACATAAATGAATATAATCATACCCCTTAACATTTATAAAAAATGAACCAGGATTAGTGTAATAAAACACATCCTTAGTAGTAAGTTTTGAAACTCGAACATACCTATCCAAAATAGTATGAAGATTCAGGATAATAGCTTGGATTACTGAAATTAATCCAAGGTGTTATTCTGATTCCCATATCGATAATATATTTTAATATAAGAAATTAAAATAAATAACTGTACAACTTACCCTTCAATGTTATCACTTTATTGTTCTAGAACTTGGATAATAATATCCAATATTTTAAGTCACTAAGCTTGCGTAAGTAAGAAAAAGGTAGGTAATTAATGTTATACCAATTAAGGATTATAATTTTTCAGATCAAGTAGTAAATAATGTTATTTCAGTAAACATACATATACAGCTCAACAGTGATCATCAAGTAGAACACAATCCCATGATAAAAGTGTACCATTCAACCACAGAATCAAAGTACAACTATGATAACAATAGGAGTATTACATACCTCCCCCATTAAAATCACCATCATCCTGATGATTAGCTTTACTCATAGCATAATTTAAGAAATCAAGTAATATATATAACTTACTCAACCATCAATTTCTAAAATAATAAGTATAACTTGCAAAAATTCAAGTTTCTAGAAGTTTATAACAACATCATATTGGTTGTAACAACACTTATTAAAGTGTTTTGCTTGAAAAAAATAATTTTTTAAAGATATTTTTCAAATCAAATATCTTAAGTATCATAGAAAACATAAATTTTTCTGCTAAAAAAGATGTGGAAAAATAATTTTCATTTCTTTCATATTCTCCCAAGTTGCACTATATTCATTAAATTGGTCCCACAGGACCTTGCACTGAATTATTTCTTAGTTACATAAGTGAAACTTGTGAGTTTCTAGCATCCTTACGAGTTCAACTATGATTATTTTTGGATCTTATACCTATAAATAATTCCATTTTAACACACGTGAAAAATCTGAAACATACTTCTTAAGAAAGGAAATATGAAAAAAATCATGCATCTATGCTAATGCGAGAGCCAATGCTAAATGATGGGCCACAAGAATGATCACTTAAAAAATGTTAAAAGGTCCTACATATCAAGGTGACAGCTTGAATGATTTTCCAAAGGAAATAGGACTCTTCTTAGGCTTAACCCTTAAAAAGAATTTTTCACCAAGTTCAAATTTCCTATCAACTCTTTTTAGGTCTACATAACTTTTCTACCTATCTGCAGCTTCCTTTAATCATTCATAGAATTAATTTTACTTGTTGCTCCATTTCAGTAAGCATTTCAGGTCTTACTACCTCTCTATCATCTTATGTTGTCCCAACTAACTAGGTGTTTTACACTTTCGTCCATATAAAGCTTCGAAAGGTGCCATTTTTAGAGAGGAATGATACGTATTATTGTATGAAAATTCGACCAAAGGAAGGTACTTTTCCCATTTGTATTGTTGATCCATACAGTACATCCTAAGCATGTCTTCCATTATTTGATTTACTCTTTCAGTCTTCCCATCAGTTTTTAGATGGTATGTAGAGCTAAAGTTCTGTTTTGTTCCTAAGGATGCATTTAGAGTTTGTGAAAATTGTGAATTCATTCTTGGGTCTCTATCAGAAAGTATTAGCTCAGGTACACAATGCAGTCTAAAAATTTCATGCACAAATCTCTTTGTGAGGTTAGGTGAATCATATTTTAGATTCCCTAGAATAAAATGAGCTACTTTTTTTTAATTTTTCAACTACAACCAAAATAACATCATGTCTTCTTTTTAGACATAGGAAGCCCTTGAACAAAATCCATTCTTATCACTTGCCACTTATACTATGAAATGTTATGAGGGTACAATAATCTGGCTGGGTGCATATATTCAGCTTTAACACACTGACATTCTAAGCAATGTGACACATAGTCAAGTATATCCTTCTTCATCCCTTTCCAAAAATATTGTTGTTTTACATCAGCAAGAATTTTTGTCACTTCAGGATGTCCAGAGTAAGGTGCATTGTGAAATTCAGTCATCATTTTCTTCCTTAACTCATTT
Organism: Taxus chinensis; assembly: GCA_019776745.2. Classification (NCBI taxonomy): domain Eukaryota; kingdom Viridiplantae; phylum Streptophyta; class Pinopsida; order Cupressales; family Taxaceae; genus Taxus; species Taxus chinensis. The sequence continues at coordinate 570,982,931 of CM034147.1, read as the reverse complement.
TCCAAGGGTACATACAACCGATTTTAATACCTTAGGATTCCTTCAGGTTTCAAAACTTGAATCCTTTGTATCTCTTATCATTAGAATCTGAAGCAAGTGTTGTTTTTACTTGTTGATAGTTATAATTTACCTCATCTTTGAACTGAGTTCTCAAGGTTACAAGTGTGGAAATGTGATTCCTATGACTCAGCACATCTACCACTCTATTTTATTTTCCTTTAATATAACTGATATCAAAATCATACTGAGACAAAAATTATAACCATCTTCATTGCCTTGCATTCAGATTTGGCTGTGTGAAGATGTATTTCATTCCTAGGTGGTCTGTTTTTAACTCAAAGGGCTTCCATAAAAGATAATGTCTCTAAATTTGTAGTGCATGTACAATGGCAGTAAGCTCTATATCATGGGAAGCATAGTTCAACTGGTATGTAACTTGAGACTTTCTACTTTCATATGATATCACATGATCATTTTGTAGTAATATGCCCCCTAATCCATCTTCAGAAGTGTATGTTACAACTGTGAATCTTCCATTTGGATTCGGGACAGTTAAAACAGGTGTTTTTGTTAGCTTTTCCTTTGATTGTTTTAAATTAAATTTCAAATTTATCATTCTACAACAAACTTTTTATTTTTATTTTGCAACGAAGTAATTAGAGCAACAATCTTAGAAAAGTCTTTTACAAACTTTCTAATAGTATCCAGCACAGCCCCATTAAACTTCTAATTTCATGCATGTTTTTCAGTGTTGGTCCTAAATCAATTATGGCTGCAATATTTGATGGATCAACTGAGATTCCATCTTTATCTATCACATGTCCTAAGTTTTGTACTTTAGCCACATAAAATGAAAATTTTGACAACTTTCCAAAAAGTTTTATTTTCCTTAAAATCTTCAAGTACAATCCTTAGATGTTCATTGTGTTCCTCCATGACTTTTTGAATAGATAATAATATCATCCAAGAATACAAGCACAAATGTTTCCAAGTATTCTTGAAATAATATTTTTCATCAAATTCATAAAAGTGGTAGGTGTGCATTCATTAAACAACAAAGGTAAAATAGTGAACTCATAGTGCCCATATCTCATGTCCTAAAGGTTGTTTTGTGTATGTATTCTTATTTTATTCACAGCTTATGGTACCTAGATCACAGATCGATCTTGGAATAAAATGATGTACCACGCATCTGATCAAACACACCATCAATTCTGGGAAGAGGGTACCTATTCATTGATTATTTCTTTGTTCAACATTCTATAGTCAATACACAGTCTTAAGTGTTTTGTATTTCTCTTTTGAAAAATATAATTTTTGCTCCCCAAGGTGAGACACTCGGTCTTATCAATTCCTTTTATATGATTTCATGCAACTGTACCTTTAAGTTCAACTAATTTTGTTGTAGTCATGTTATAAGGTGGCTTAGAGATGGGTTTTGTTCTAGGCATGATATCAATAGTGAAGTCAAATTCTCATTTTGGCAGAAGACTGAGTAGTTCTTCTAGAAACAAATTGTTTTACTCTCTGAACAGTCAGATAATTTTCCATAAAATTACTACCCTCTTCAATTAATTCAGAAATTTTTACAGAAAAGAGCATGCAACCTTTGTTTTTAGCCTTTTTGAGTTATATGGCTGATATTTCTCTAACTACAATGTCTTTTTTTACACCTTGGATGTCTATTAGTTTCTATAGATTCTCTAAATATTTGATGTGTTTTCCATAACATTATACATTTGACCTTATGTTAAACTATCCAATTTACACCTATTATGATGTCATAAGACCCTAAAGGTGTAACATAAAGGTCTACTTCCGTAGTAAAACTTGGCAATTATAAGGCTTCACTAAATAAGACATTTATCAACTATGTGAACAACATTGTTCTCATAGTGGAAACTCCATGTATTTTTCATATGACCATCTTTTATTTTCAATTTAGATGTTAATTTACTAAAAATAAAACATTCAGTGGCAACCAGTATCGAACAAAATAGTCACATGTAATCCAAACAATTTACCTGAAACTTCTATATTTGTAGCTTGCTTTTTAGCTTGTTTATCAACTACTACAACATGTATCTTGTGATGTTGACTATGTTGTCATTTTTATTTTGAGGACAATAACTTGTGTAATGATCTTTACTACAAATATAACAACCCCCAACCAGGTCCTTTCTTAGGCTCAAACTTATTTTCTATTTTGTAATTAATATTTTGACCCTGTTGTTTTTCTGTCCATTATTTCTAAAATTTGTAGCAGGTTTATTTGTTGTATATTTCTTCTCATTGGCAGTCCCAACTCTGTTTTTACTTCCAAAATTTTTCCATGCCACCTTTTTAGGTACAAGGGGTGAAAGAGAGTTAGAAAATTTCTTATGTTTTTCCTCTTTGTGATCAGAAATTGCTTTCACCTTCTATTCTTGTCTTATGGCCTTTTCAACAAATCCTTCCATAGTTGATGGACTGTGTACATCTACCTCCCCACCTATAACCAGATTCATCCCCATTATAAATTTATGTATACGAAGCTTTTCATCTATTATTTACTCTAGTACATACTTGATAATTTTTGTAAAGTTATGATAATACTCAGATACAATCATTTTTCCTTGTGTTAATGTCTGAAATTCAAACATTTTTTGATCATATTAAAGTTGTGGTAACCAACACTACTTGAATTATCTCTTAAATTGATCCCAAGTGATGTTAGCTTCATCAACATTAAGCTTAACCTTTTGGCTATCCCACCAGGAAGATGCTTCGTGGGAAAGCTGATAAGCTCCCCATACTACTTTTTTTTCCTCAGAGAAGTTCCTAATTACAAAGTACTTCTCAATTTTGTTGAGAAATTCTTAGCCTCATCCCCCAGAGTGGTACCATCAATTTTTTTGTGGACTTATCCTTTTTATATAATTTGTGAGTTCAACTGCCAATCTTGCTTTTTTATTCTTAAGCTAATTCAGTGAATTTGCATTCACATTTGCAGCGTTTTGATCTACGGTATTTACGTTGGCATTTCTAGAATTGTTATTTGTTGCGTTATTTTTATTTTCACTATGAGGATTTTCAGCATTCATGTTATTTTAAATATGTGGCTCATTTCCATTAACAATGTTATCCTCCTCATTTTCTGTTACTTGTTATTCGAGTACAACAATATGATTCCTTGTGTCATGGAGGATAGCAAGGATCTTATCCAAAAAAAAATTTGTAGTTTCTTCACCAATCGGAGGCTAGTTATTCCCAACATGTCTCCTTGTTCTAACCATTTTTTGTTAATCAAAAAATTTATTTATTTTAGTGATGCACTTAAATAGGTCGAAGAGCTACAACCTTTAGCTCTGATACCAATATGTAACATCCTCATTTTAATGTTTCAGTAAAATGGAAAAAATTATATCATAATGTTTTACTATTCTAAATTCACATAATTTAGAACCAACATTATCTTAGTCAATCCATCCTACAATAGTAAACCATATGAAACTGTTGTAAGTCAGGTATAAAATGAACCCTCATATCTAGTTTCTTCAAATGTGTACCCAAAGTATACATGTGGTTCCCTTTTTTAATCAGGGTCGTTCACGTGTTAATATTTAAAGTGAATATTTGGGTATTTGTTATGAATAACCCATCAAATATATTACATCTTTAGTCTAGGTGAAATAAAGACAACGCAATCAACAACTTGTGTTACTTAGGCCAACTATTCAACACATGTTTTCCATGCTTATATTTGTAGACAACATAATATTCAAAAGGAATATGTCTTTCACCACACTCAAATTTGTTTTCGAAATTAGGACTAATTTGATTTGCATCAGTCACTTCTAAGGTCTTTTCTAGGTACTTATTAGAGATAGTATGCATAGAGTGCTGATAAGTCTAGTATGCATAGGTTAGTGCTGATAAGTCTTAGGGTGACTAAGGGAAATGAATTGTATCCGAAATGACTTTCGTCACTTCGGATCCACTTCATTTCCCATAGTCATCAGAAGATGACATTGGTACTAAGCCATACTTTATCGTAAATTAGTATATATCATTTACTTTGATGTAAATTTTATGAAAATTTTGTTTAGGGGAGCTTGGAAGAATATCACACCATAGTAGTTTCTTCATAGTAACCAATTAATGGCTTACATCATTAACTTAGTACTAGGTAGTAACGACTATACTACGATAATCTATCGGGTTCCACTAAACAAAATATTTTACCTTAACAAGATCCACAAGTCAATTAAATTTCGACTTGATAATCTCACCCAAGTTACTCTCAATGATAGGTGACATACCTAAAGATCTACGAGAGTTCATAATGACTTCATTTAATTTAGGAAAGTAAACATTATTTGATTAAGTGCAGGTTACAAATCAAAGTATGGATAATGCTTAATATTTAGGACATACCTTATTTTTTAATTAGGTATAAACAGGTAGGTGTTGTGTTCTTCCTTTTAGTTGATTTAATGTAGGAAAATAGTCATACATTATTATTTATACACGCATGTTCCCTTAGGAACATTCATGATTCCAAACATCTATCATTCTTTTATTTGTTTTCATACATAGGTAGTAAACATATTAAACTTAAGAATTCTTCATATAGCTTAGTTCAAAGTTATAATATTAATGTATTTACAAACATAAATCAATGCTCTTTCTATAGACAAGTAGTCATATCTGTATAATTCATCCATTTATGTACATAGATACATAATGTTCTTTTGGATTAATATTGTTGTTCCTAATAAAGCAGCCATCAAGATCATGCAGTCAACTTTAATTATGTCAGCTTTTTAATTGCTAAATATAACTTATATTCACCTAATCCATTTACAATATAAACTACATAACTCAACTCCAATCATAATGTAATTAAATAATAAGACACACTTCCTTTAGGTTATAACCATATTCAATCATATAGGAACATCTTTATCTTTCATTATTTTAGGTACTACATCCCATGAAATTTTAGAAACTAATGTAATTTGTATTTTTAATTTAAAATGACATACTGAAAAATTATGGAAACATCTCAATCATCTACTTCAATAAGTACATGAGACAATGTTAATTAAAAGGAACTTTCTTTATTTAATTCAGAACTAAATAACAGAACTTACTTAAGAAAACTTGAATCAACAACTTATCTTTTTAGAATAGATAAAATAAACATGACATTAGCCTTTCCTATTTCCAATACATAATTACATCAAGTAGTGAATAATAAAATCCATAATACAATTCATCTTTCTTCAATCAATAGAAAAAATGTAAACTTCTAAACTTCATCCTTCTTTCATCTTTCACAAAGTCCATCTGTAAGATTATTAACATCTGTCAGTTCATACAAACTAGCATGATAATATCTAAATATTCAAAACAACATGATCTATCTAATAATTTCATAAAATGAATTTCACTTTTAAAGGAAATTACTTGAAGGTTCAAAAAGGAACACACATATTTTGGGAACATCTAGAATAGACATTGAATCAATTCAAACACCAACATAATGAGTGCATAGTAGCCTAAGTACTTCATACAATTAGGTTCCATAAAAAAATTAACTTATATTGAATATAATCTAATCAATATCAACTTGGTCAAATAATCATTTCCTAGTTGTACAAATAATGGTTTCTATCACAGTCAAGTAAAACCTATATAACTGTAACCTAATTAAACTGGTAAGTTACATTTAATTGAATTTAACTTGATTATAAAGCCATGTATATTTCATACGAACATTACCTTAATATTGGATTATTCACCATTCAATATAAATTATACCTCTAATTACATATTTAATATTTTATAAAGTTATAAACTCTATAACTTGTTTGATCATATAAGTGGGGTCTATAAGAACCTATTAGGCTACTCATTATATAACCCATATACGGTTCATTAACTATAATATTAAAGGTTATTACTCACTTATATTTCAAGTATAGAATCCATTAATCTTGTTATTATCATTAAGTACAGTAATGTATATAATTCATACGGTCATCAATCTACAGTCAATATTTCAAACCATTACTAGTACATCATGTTGATTTAGTGTTACTGAATGTGACTTCCCAAACATATATATCAAATATATTTAATGGAAAAACTTGATGACATAGCAGAGTCTAAGGTTTGATGCATCTCTAAAAATACTTAACACAGATGCCATGAAGAACCCTTAAATAGAGTAATAGTCAACGTAGATAAGTAGAAGTTCAGGACGACCATACAACCTTCTTAGTTAGAGTAAACTGTCAAAAAAATAATAATAAGATAATATAAACAAACAACCATATATTTATGTATATCTATAAATGCGACCTGATACAAGTCTATTAAACAACATAACTAGTATCAAGCACAGACCATCAACCAAAGGCTTCAACGAAGGTTGCTGAAGTAAAAGATATAGTAAGACTAAGTGGTACACTTTGTGTTACTCATTCACACGAAAAACATTATATGAAATTGCATATAATAGTAAAACGAATACCCAGATCAACCCTCAAGAGTTTTCATATCTGAGAGGCATATAAAACAAATACTCGTTAAGGGTATCTATCCAACCATGGTTAAACCGATAAGGCTATGCAACAACAATAATAGTCTAGAGTCGATATAAATCAAATCAACTTGATAACTAAAACCTAGGGTATGAAAGTTCATTAAAGAGGATAAACAATAGGTACCCATAACCTTTTTAGGGATTAAATACCATAAGAATAGAAACACGTAACCAAAACCTAAACCCATTATCACTTATAAAACAAGATTCCAGGTATACCAACATTTAAGAAAGTACAAGTACCAAAAAACTTAAATAATATTCTTCCTTAAGCATTTCAAAATATTACAAGTTCTACATTGGTATGAACATAACACAATATCAAGGATTCAATAAATAAATATTACCCAAAACCTATTATTATTATGCCATCATTTTACAGTCATACAATATAGTCCACATCGTGAAAATGAAGAAAATATAGAACATAACCCTAAACCTTAAAACAATTTTCGTTTGAAAGAAGATTTACTTTCATGAAAGAATTATTTGGAGAAAATTATTTTAAAGAGTTAGAGCCTATCATGCCTTGTAGAGCTCTTCTTTTCTTTGTCAAGATTTCTGAGTTTCCTTCCTACAAGCTCGAATGCAAAAATATTCATAGAATTATGAAACTGATAAACAAATCATGGAACTCTTCCATTCATCCCATCACTTTCTTTAATAACCCAAGCCATTATTAGTTCCACAAATTTCTCCTCCATACAATAGAAGATTGAATAGAAATTCAAAATAGATCATGCATGAAAATATATCTTCAACATACAGATCTCTAAGAGCTCGATATGAAACAACAAAATGAAAAAAAAACTATTCTCTTTTCCCTCAAAAACCATTTTTTCCTACTCCAAGGAAGTTGTGGAGTCGATTAATGGAATTCAATATTGGGGAAGTACTATCTGTTCTACCCTATATTCCTGCCAACCAACTCGACACCATTAAATTTTAGAACAAACAACCAGTTTAATAAAACTGTAACTATATCCTTTAGCCAAGGATTTGGTTGAGACTAACACTTGACCATATTTTATGCCAAAATATGGTGGTGGAAATACAATAAAATATAATTTAAATTCCAAGCACGATTTGGTGGAAATCCAACTCAGCTTACTATGCAACATAACGCCCTTCCAAATTCTAACCATAGTAGTTTTTAGGTTAGGTGTTAGGGTTTTGGTAAGAACAATTTAGGATTTAATAAACCAAACTTCAACCATCAAACTTTAGGTTAGGTCTTAACAATAATTTGAATTCACATAGTTATATCATTAGGTCCTTATAAATTTTAAGGTAGTCAAACCATTTAGTCAGGATCACCTTTCCCTTTACTTAGGTTAGGGTTCTTAGAATATGAACATAACCACTTAACACAGGTTATAATTTAGTATATCTAAACATAAATGAATATAATCATGCCCCTTAACACTTATCAAAAATGAACCAAGATTAGTGTAATAAATCATATCCTTAGTAGTGAGTAGTGAAAATGGAACATACCTATCCAAAATAGTATGAGGATTCAAGATAACAGCCTGGATCACTTAAATTGATCTAGGGTGTTATTCTGAATCCCATATCGATAATATAGTTTAATAGAATAAATGGAAATAAATAACCGTATAACCTACCCTTCAATTTTTTGACTAAATTATTCCAGAACCCGGATAAGACTATCCAAGAGATGAAGTCGTTAAGTTCACGTAAGAAACAAAAAGATAAGTACATCATATTTCTATCAAAACATATGTACAAATTATGCCAATAAAGGATTATAATTTTGTTAGATCTACAAGTAAATAATGTTATTTCTATAAACATGCACATACAATCCAATAGTGATCATTGAGAAAAACACAATCTTATGATAAAAGTGTGTCATTCAACCACAGAATCAAAGTTACAACTATAAAAATAACTAAGGTATTACATTTTTTTAAAAAATAATCTTTGTTTTTTTGCCTTTATTAACCTCCTCCCCTATTAGTTTTTTTTCCTTATACCCCTACTTTTTCCTCTCCTTCCTCAACTCAATAGAGTTTTTACAGAGCTCAGTGAGCTTCCCATTAAGCTAGCCATCATTTTGGCTCATTGCATTGGGTTTTTCATTACTCCCATTATTGCATCGAGCTAGTTGTTGTATTTAATTTGGGATGAGTAGTTAGTTTATGCCTTGTTCAGATCTTATCCCTTATCTTTTCTTGTGGTTATTTCATTTGTTTATGGGTCGATTTCTTAAGCATATTCCTTTCTTTAGCTAAGCCATGTTGATCCCCATTGTCTTGTATGCATTTATCTCAACCGTGAGGCTTTTTGTGCTACTTGAATTTCCATTTGGGGCTTCCCTATATCCCTTATTAAGCCCTTTCTTTCTGAATCAAGCTCATTGTTTATTGTGTTGGGTCATTAACCTGACTAGTTGTTGATTTACCTTTCCTTGGCCACTCATGTTGGAATCACTCTGGCCATGTGTGTTATTTATTTCCTCCTCGGGCCATCTATTTCCTTCCCCGATTCCATCACTGAATCCATCCACCTACTCATATACTTTTGCGTGTTCTAGAGCTCCTCTCACATAACCTCACCCATGTGGAAAGTTCACCTTATTTCTTACCAATACCGGGTGGCTTCTTCCCTAGCTCACCCTACTATAGACTGATATGTGACCTTTGTTTGACCCATGTTCAAACTACCCTCTCCCACCCTTACAAATTTTTGAATATTTTAGCATTAAAAGTGGGTGTTAATTTTATCAGGCTTGGTTTTAATTCAAAGTTTGGGTGATTTATTAAGTGGGTCGGTAATTTAATCAAGGTCCAGTTCATATATATTATGGGTAGGATTTAATATAAAGTGTCATTCTTATTAAAGGGGTGTTTTTTACTATAGATAGGATATTTTTATAATATTTTTATTATTATTGATAAATGGTTTTGGGAGGGACCATACCCCAAAATAAAAAATAAGGTTCAACAACCAGATATATATAGTTATCTCAGTGGTTTTTAAAAAAATAGGGACCACACCCGAGAAAAAAATACCTAGAAGCCAGAATAGGAAGATAAGAACATAAACAAGGGACATCCTATTAGTACTAAGAAAAATAACAACATCAATGAAGCATTATTATAGAGTCACAACTGCTAAAAACCAAAATAACAAGGTATAAAGTGGAAACTAGAAAATACCATCACTTAAGTACCTTATTGAAACACTTTTTAAGCTCCTCCATAGCATTAAAAATATTGATGAGAGTGGGTTGGGAGGGGTTATCCATATTGATGGTGGAGATATCATGTTTCTTATTTTTACTTACCTATTATATCGTTGAAGGAATATTATTGAGATTGCAAACCTATTTAACTTGGATTTTAATCAAATCCAGAAATTCCTTATGCATGGATAAGTGGTAAATTTTTTGGTTAACAATATAAAAAATAGAATCTTCAAGATCATCCTTCTTCTTAGAAGTTTCTTCAATTTTGTCTTCAAGCACAGGATTACTATCTAGAGCTTTATTTCCCTTATGGTCTTCTTTGAGTAAATGAGGAACATATTTTCTTAGGTTTCTAATCCTTTCTTCATGTTTCATAACATGAGCCTTCAGACCAATGTGGGAAGTGGTGTCACGAGAGGCCTAGCTAATGGAAAGTAATATCTCATCAATAGCTATTTCTTTCCCTTTATCATTGTTATGGAGGACACGTTTTGGCCGGAGAAGGATAAGGGGGTCTGAGATTCCTAGTCTTCATTGTGTGTTATAGAGGGGGTTTATTGGGAGGAATGAAGTGGGTGGGGAAATGAGTAGAAATGGTGTATCAGTGTTGGTGCAACAAGAGAGTAACACCTTTATGAATAGGGAAACCACGTTGGTGGGAATTAAATTCTTGAATGGATTTCTTAAGGGATGTCAGGATATAGCAATGTATGATCACTATAGGGATCCTGTGAAAAATAGTTCAGAAGGAAAAATATGATAAATGGAAAGGGTTTTAAATTGGCCCTTGAGAGTTATATAGCATACCACCATGTGGGAAAAATTATCATAAGCGGAAAGTATTGAAGAGCAGACCAACTTGGCTTTAACAATATTGAGTGTTTTAGTTCCTTCAATCATTTCCTTTTCCTCCACACCTTTATCAAATTAATTTTTTATAAAATTTTGATTCCATCTATACCAAGACCAATAAAAAAAGCTATATGATTTTCAGTGATGGTATATTACTTACCTTGTAACTGATAACCATTTCCTTCCATTTATTTGTAAAGGAAACCAAGATACGATAATCATGGCCTTTAATTCACTGCATGAATTTTGTGAAGCCAACAACACTCAGTGCCTTACATATCTCTTCATTGTTTTTCCATGGTGGGTCACAAATTGGTTCAACTCTGCAAGGAGCACCTCCCATGGTCATGATAGAGAAAATGAATCCCGTTTACAGACCACAAATAGACATCTTATGACATCTGAAACCCTTTACAATATCTCAGTAATCAAAATTATTCCTTGATTAAAAATCACATGGGGGCACAATAGAAGTGTGTGAAGTAATCATAAAACCATGGCTTCACTTGCTTCCCTTGAGTGTATGTACTAAGCCTTAGTATAGCTGGCCATTTTTTCTTTTATGATGATATCATTAGAGATTTGGGGGATTTCACTATTGACATACCAATGATTAAGGTGTTTTATAGTAACCCCAAAAATTTGAAAAGGATCCAACCACTTTATTCCCTTTGCAATAGGTGTGACAAATTTTGAAAATTTTAAAAAGTGTTACAAAATCCTAGTGGCCTCTCAGATAAATTATTTAATAGTCTAGCTAGAGGGGTGAATTCAATTGATATGGTTGATAACATTTAAGGAATTTCCCCTCAATACTAAGATTAACAATGTTGCATTCCTTAGTAGCTCTTAATCCCCAAAGTGCAGCAAGTTCCTCAACATAGTGATTGGATTAGGTACCCATAGGACCTGCATATATATAATATTATTCCCTTGATTATAATATTAGTCAGGTTTAAAGTAACTTTAGATCTAATTATTTTTAAAGGATATTTTTTAATATAATTATCATTTAATTAAAATTTTAAAATCTAATTGTATTTTCAATTAAAAAAGCTTATTTTTTATGTCTAGGTATTTAGTTAAAAAAATTAAGCTCTTTTATTTATTTTCAATCATATTATTTGAATAAAATAGTCATTTATTAATGTTATTATTAAATTTTTCAATCCTTTTTTTCTTTAAAATTATCTAAATAGGACATTGCTAAAGTTTGATTTTCTAAGCGTTATTGGTTGTTTTTTTCTCTAATTATATGTTAGAGTGTTTTGTAGCATTTCTAACCATTTTTTACGTTCTAGGAGCCTTCACTGCATCTTGGAGGTCATCTGGACTCGTTTCAAGTTGTTTTGAGGATTGTGATAACCCATGTTATTTCTTGCGGACTAGTGAGCATGTCCACCATAGCCTTGGGGTAAGGGGGTTGCTACTGCGACATGAGATAATTTTTCTTACACAATACTAATGAGACCAAAATATGGCTCATTATATCACCAAATAACACTCTTATTCTCTTTCTTAAAATCAATCTTTCAAGTGAATTTAGATGTAGTTTTAATAACGAATAGCATATTTAAGGTAGATTATAGGAGATATCTTATCATCTCTTCAGAAATCTATTTGCAATCTAATTTTTTTTATTTCCTGATATTTATTCTAAATTTAGAATGTAATAGTGTGTCTAAAATAGGTCATAATAAATTCTACTCCATGTTCATAGATTACAGCTACCAAAAGATTTCATGTAGCTACTGAAACGCCAAGCTACCAAAATTATTCACGCAGCTACCAAAACAACCAGCTAGTGAAAGTTTGTTGGTTTTTTCCAAATTAATGTAAAGGAGAACCAAACTATTTATCCCACCTTTTGCTTCCATGTCATCAACCAAAAATAAAAATCCAAACATGTGGCAATCCAAAGTCATGCATGCATGTGACCTTCTAATAAAAATTCTAAGTCATGGACTTAGCACTCCTCCATTTTCCCTCCACATTTCAAGGATGAGATAATAGTGGAGTAATATTAGGAATGTTGAATAATTACTCTCCCACTTTGTGTTCCTATATTAAAGGGATGATTTGTAGAAATATTCTCCATGATAAGTGGATTGTTGTATTCAAATTTGATTAGGATTTATTCCTTTCAATAAATCCACCCAAGAATAGGTAGTTAGTTCTTGGTCTATGGACTAAGTAAACTAGGATTAATGTAAATACCTCTTCCATATACTTTGAAAGGGGATCATATTTTGTAAATCAGTTTTGATTCAATACAAGTGCAGTTCTAAAAAGTTAATTATAGTTTATTTAAATCCAAAGGGAAGAGAATGGCAAAAATCCACTCTTCCCCAAGGAGGAGGATTTTTCTATTATTTCTTAGAATATTTTATTTACCGTAGATTTATTTCAATCATTTATTTGTTGTGTGTTTCCTTTTCATGTGTGTTTGATCATACTTTGTTTTATGAGGAAGATGTATTGTTGAAAAAGATTTTATTTCTCTTTTTGCATACATATTTAGATATTTCCTTGGTTATAATGACATCAACTTGTCTATGAGTTGGTTAAATTACTCGTAATACAATGAACTGCCATTTTTGGCGCCATTGCCAGGGATCATGGTGTTATTAAGAGACTCATATATTTCTACAAGAATATTCTAGTGACAGTAGAATGTCTCTTAGCAAGATTTGTGACAGGATATTCTTATTAAATAGCTTCTTTATAATTTATTTTTATGCAAATAGATTATAATTTTCTTTCAATTTTTTTATTTTCCTACAAATTTATTTTCCTACAATTTTATTTCTACAAATTTATTTTCCGCAAATAGATTAAATTTTATTTTTACAATTAGATTTAGAAACCTACCAAAGACTACCAAAATAAACCCCCCTCAATAAAATGGAAACATTATTTCATGTTTATATTATTCCATCAGACATGTGTTTATGCAATCATTTATTCTATTAAGAAATATTTCTATTATACTCATATTAATCATTTCAGTATGATATTGTAGCTTATTGATAAGATTGACTACTTTAATTAGCATATGGATGAAAATTCATAATAAAAATATGCATTTTCATCAACTAAAATCTGTATCTAGTTCCATTTCCTATATACACAACAATTACAACTACTTACCCATGTATTTTGGTGTGATGGACTGGATACAATAAGAATTTGATGATAAGCTTTCTTAATCTTTATAAAAATTGTAAAAGAATATATTTCTCTAGGGTATAAATTGATTTTTGCTTCCTATTCTAAAATATTTCTTGTTTGCATGTATAAATAACAGTTCATGCATGCAAGAAAAGCAATATATATATATATATATATATATCTTTTTTTATGTTAGTAAGGACAAATATTTGTATTGATTATTTGTGCAAAAATATTAGGAGGACAACTACAAAAATAAATGGGACATTAAAGAGGAGGTAAAAGAAAAAAATTCAGCTGATAAGGAGTTTTCGTGTGAAAAATAACAATGTTTTTTGATGCAAATTGTTCACATCTCGCAACAAAATAGCTCAAATGATTTCTGGGTTTTGTTCTACACGCCCTAAGATTTCTAGATCATTTGGAATCACTCATTTTTTTAGAAACACCCAAGATATCACATTTTGCATGCACGCAGATAAAAAAATAACATGTTGAAGACTATTTTTTCTTTTGTTAATTAAAATATTATGATGGATGCAAGTATTCTTATTATACTCCTCATTTCCAATACCTGATCCATTCCATGTTTCCCTCTTTGTCTCATTTTTTGTTGATTTTTTCTTAAAATCATTTTCCCAACTACTGGAACCACTAAAAATTCCTCTGATATTTTGTAGTCAACGTTAATTCTTCTCTTGACTATAGAAGAAAACTAGCTCAACCAGTATATGCTAATTAAAATGCCAACATACCATTTGTATTCAAGGATCCTACCCACAACCTCTAATAATAAACCATCCATTCACAATAAATGAAGAAGTCCTTGAAGCATCCCATTTCCCAGAACAAATTACCATTTTTTCTCAACTTCTTATTTGTCATGTACACCTAACTCTTCAAAGAAATAATTATAGCTAAAGTTTTCTCCTATGCCAAACCATACCTCAAAAAATTGATTTTTTTTTATATTTTTGTTATCTAATACATTAATATTTGTATTTATTTTTCTCAAAAAATTGGTAACATCATAAGCTTCAAATCAGTTGCTTTATTTAAAGAAAGTTAATCAATTTATGGAGCACTCATCATATGAGGATTCCAAGGGCTAATTTATTCTCTATAAAAGAGGACATTTTTTTCAATGGTTCTATATTATTCTCATCTCACAAAGGTTACATTTTGAAGGATAAGTTGAAGACTGTAATAAGCTTTCTAAGATGGTTGGATGCTGTAGAAACTCTGAAATATTGCTTCCTAATTTTCCATCATGTTGACATTTCTCAAAAGGATAGTGATTGGTTAGAAAGCCAGTTTACTAGCTGGCCAATTACTAAAAACAAATTACACTTAAAAGTATTTCTTGGATAAATATGACTTCTTATCTTATTCCAACATGGTTGATGAAATTATTTGTTACTGAAAATTTCTATGTTATAAAGGCCTTGACTTTATATCTATTTGTTTTGTTCAGTTGCAGACATAAATCAAGTTTATTAAACATGATGAAAGAAATGATAACTACTGAGTATGGTATGGTAACTTCTATTTTTCTATTCTCAAATATTGTTATTTGTTTCTCTAATTGTAAATAGATTCACTTCTTGAAATATTCAAAAGAATAGAGAGAAAAAGAGAGAAATTTGTCAAGATCTACATGTGCTGATCAAATCAAGTAATAAAGAAAATGATGTAAATGACATATTTGTAGTTTAAAAAAATTGGGATCTATAAGATTCTCAATTAACAAAAAATTACATGAGGTCATGCACAAATATAAGTGTGGGGGAGAACGGCTCTCTTCCAAATATTTTGTAGAATGTATGAGAAAACAAAGAGCTAAGTGTGGGGGAAAAATATTTCTACATTGTCTAAGAAAAAACTCATAAGAGAATGAATAAGAAAGAAGTAAAAATTTTACTTCTAGAATCTCATTTTGCTACTATAATGAAAAGAGGAGAAGAAAATTTGAAAGATGCATAAGTATTCAAAAAATCAAGTTCTACAAAAATACCAGTAGATTGTATGAGGGCATGTAAGAAGTTAAGTGTGGGGGAAATGATGAGACCAAAATATGTCTAATTATATCACCAAATAGTAATCTTATTCTCTCTCTTAAAATCAAGCTTTCAAGTGAGTTTAGATGTATTTTTAATAACGGATAGCATATTTAAGGTAGAATATAGGATTTATCTTATCATCTCTTTAGAAATATATTTGCAATCTAATTATTGTTATTTCCTGATATTTCTTCTAACTTTGGAATGCAATAGTGTGTAGACAACAAGTCATAAGCAACTCTACTCTAAGTTCATATACTGCAGCTATCAAAAGTCTTCATGTAGCTAATTAAATGCCTAGCTATAGCAATTTTGCACGTAGCTACCGAAATGCCTAGATAGTGAAAGTGTGTTGGTTTGTTCCAAAGTAATGTAAAGGAGTACCAAACTATTCATCCCACTATTTTCTTCCACATTATCAACCAAGAATATAAATTCAAAACTGTGGAAATCCAAAGTCATGCATGCATGTGGCATTCAAAGAAGAATTCAAATTCATGGACTTAAAGATCCTCCATTTTCTCTCCATGTTTCAAGGATGATAAAATGATGGAATAGTATTAGGAATGTTGAATAATTACTCTCCCCCTTTTGATAACCTTAATTAAAGGGATGAGTTTTAGAAATATTCTCCATGACAAGTGGATTTTTGTAGTCGAGTTAGTTTAAGATTTATTGCTTTGAATAAATCCACCCAAGAATAGATAGTTAGGTCTTAGTGTGTGGATTAAGTAAAATAGGAGCAATGTCTATAAATACCTCTTCCATATACTTGGAAAGGGGGGGGGCATATTTTATAAATTAGTTTTGAATCAATGAAAGTACAGTTGTAAAAATTTAATTGTAGTTACTCTAAATCCAAAGGGAAGAGAATGGCAAAAATCCACTCTTCCCCAAGGAGGAGGATTTTTTTGTTATTTCTTAGTATAGTTTATTTATTACAGATTTATTTTCTATTTGTTTCCTTTTCATGCGTGTTTAATTTAAGTTTATTGTATTATGAATAAGTACTATTGAATAAGATTTTATTTCTCCTTTTGCATATAACTTTAGACATCTCCTTGGTTATAATGACACCAACTTGTCTATGAGTTGGTTAAATGAATGGTAATAAAATGACTCGTAATTTTTGGCACCGTTATCGGGGATCAAACCCTCTTCTAAATATTTTATAGAATACATGAGAAAATAAAGATCTAAGTGTGGGGAAAACATATCGCTACATTATCTAAGAAACACCTCATGAGAGCATGAATAAGAAAGAAGTAAAAGTTTTACTTCTAGAATCTTAGTTTGTTGCTATCATGAAAAGAGGAGAGGACAATTTGAAAGATCTATTAAAAAAATCAGATTCTACAGGAACATCAGTAGCTTGCATGAGGACATGCAAGAAGTTAAGTGTGGAGGAAATGGTTAGACCAAAATATGTCTCATTATATAACCAAATAGAACTCTTATTCTCTCTCTTAAAATCAAGTTTTCAACTGAATTTAGATGTAGTTTTAATAACAGATAGCATATTTAAGGTAGAATATAGGATTTATCTTATCATATCTTTAGAAATCTATTTGCAATTTAATTGTTGTTATTTCCTAATATTTTTTTTCTAAAGTTGGAATGAAATAGTGTGTATAAAATAGGTCATTAGCAACTCTACTCCAAGTTGTAAGATTGCAGCTACCAAAAATTCTTCATGTAACTTCTGAAATGCCCAGCTACCAAAAATGCCTAGATAGTGAAAGTATGTTAATTTGTTCCAAAGTAATGTAAATGAGCACCGATCTATTGATTCCACTCTATTGGTGTCCATTTTGATCCTCCGTTATTTTCTGATCTTTCCCCTTTGTTTTACATGCTCAAAAACATTTTTCTTCACGTTTGGTGGCCTACAAATTTCCCCATATAGATTGAATGATTTAAATGGCTCAAAAACTTATTATTTTTCCCTAAATTGAAAGTAAAATACATGTAGGCTCTATTTTATGCCCTAAATTTCCAAATCCATGGGCCTCTATCATTTTTTCCATTTTTTCTAGCCTCTGGAGCTCGAGTTTTCTCATTTTGTACTCATTTTCCCTCAAAAAGCCTTCCCCATGGTCAAAAATTTCTTAAAACCACTTCTCATATGTTTTTTAACCAAAAATTCCTTCACCCACGAAGAAAAAATTAAATTCGGGCATCCTTAGAAATTTTTGTGTTTTTTGATAGTCGTACGGGTGTCATTTGACAATCAAAATTAAGCTCAAGTGATGTATCCTATGTGGCCACTTCTGGTTGGACAAGGATCGGTGGGGTTTCTTTGTAAAACTTAGCGTTTTTGGCTTTGGGAAAAAATTTAAAATTACCCCTGCAACTCTGCAGGAGGACATGTGTCATTTTCTTATGCCAAGGAAGGATGAAAGGCGGAAAAGGAACTTAGGAAAAAATTTCCTTTTTTTTGTGAAGGGGAAAAAGGGTGTGGAAAGGCCCGTGGGTCTGTAATGGAGTAGGGGGTGGACATGTGACAGCGTGGTGGAAGAGCGGGGAAGTTCGGGCCACGGAGGAAAAGGGGAATTTTTTCCCTTTTAGCAAAAGGAATTAGAGTGCAAATTAGGCCCATGGGTCCACAATGGAGCAAGGTGTGGACACGTGGCGGGCATAGAAGGAAGTACAGGCTGTGGAAGAAAAGGGGATTTTTTTCCCCTTTTGGTCAAAAATACTTAGAGAAAAGAATAAATCCGTGGGTCCAAATGAAGCCACGGGGAGACACATGAAAAAAGCACAGTGGGTCGATGGGCCGACGGAGGAAAAAGGAAATTTTTTCCCTTTGCAAAAAAGACTTAGAATTGAAGATTATAGGCATGGCTCCATGATAAAGCAGAACAGGACATGTGGTGAGGATGGGATTAGAGACGCGGACCCGCGGGGAGAAATGAGAAAAATTTCCCTTAGCGAAAAAAGGCGCTAAAACGTGGAATAAGCCCGTGGATTTTTAGCAATAGAGAGGCTAACACATGTCAAGGACAGAGGCGCAGGTACGGGCCCATGGGGAAAAAAGGGAATTTTTTCAAATTCTAAAAAATGGTGAAAATGTGTAGAATTGAGCCACGATCCCAATGGGACCCACCATATGCCACGTGTCATCACCAAATTTCAAAGGCGGAGGGGCGGAGAAAAAACTAAATTTTTTCATTTTTCCAAAAAATGTTAAAAGGTCAAAAAGTGAGCCTGAATTCATTCCCAATCATAGTTTGACATGTGGAGGGCCCAGATTGAAGGAGAAAGAGCAAATCAATGCTAACTGTACATTCTTTAATTTGGCCGCCATGTTTTGCTCTAGGAAGTGTGAAAATGGGAATTTGCATCAATTTTGATCAATTTTTTGGTAGATTCATGTGGTTTGTGCCTGCAAGGACCAATGCAAGTGGTTTTAAGGATTAATTTGCAGATTTGAGGTGTTTTTAAAATATTTTTTTACTCAGGCCCGTGCAAAACTTGAAATATCAAATTATAAAGTTACAGAATCAAATTTTGGAATGATAAGGATGAAATGAAAGGGGTTTGCATGCTTGGATAATGAAAAACATGCCTCCATAATGGATAATGATGAAGGATTTGTAATGATTTGCCATTTTTGAAACACCTAACAACTTTGGTTGCAAATTTGTTAAATGTCCCTATCTACAAATCATGTTGGAATTTTGTAACAAACTTGATGTTGGGCATATTATTTTCTTGGGAAATAAGGATCAAATGTAATTGAAAGTTATATAATGCATGTTTTGAGACATGCAAAAGGTCATAGAAACTTAGAAATTCATCGGAAAAATTGGGAAGAAGACCATTCTCTGAGAAACCACTTGACAACCATTTCTAATTCCTTTTTGCATAATATTTGTTTCATGTTGAGTTGGTTTCAGTTGTAAATCCGTCAAAAAGCTCTGAGATTGTTCTTATAACATTCCCTTGCTAATAAATTTGGTCATTCTAGATTATTTTGTGTTGTCTCTTGGCAAAATTTGTATGCACTTATGTTTCAGAATGTTTTCATTTTGTGTTACTTGCTCCTGTTGCAGTCCTGTGTTTAAACTATCTCTTGTTCATACATGGTCTCATTTCTTGTTGATAGTTTAGTGGCATCTGTAGTCTCGCATTCAGAAGAGCTTTCATCTGATAAAGAGATAAACATATTTAAAATCACTTTGCCTTCCTTGAATTCTAAGACTGTTTGTAAACCTTTGGGTGCACCTTAGGTCATGATAAAATAGATATTTTTGGATACTTTGTTGGTTCATCTGCTTCAAGATTTTTTGGCAAGTTGTCAAATACTATGTGGAAGAGTGCAGATCTAGGCCTCTATTTAGTGCACATATTCCTAGTTGAAGGAGTACCTTAACCCCTTTGAAGCATTTTATTGTTTAGGTGTTACAAATTTCTTGTAAAGGCCCTCAAATAATCTTGTAAATTCTGGTTAGTCTTTTCTAAAATCTCCCACCAAAATTCATTCAAACAAACTAATCCTACCCATACTATCCCTACATTGAATTGTGTGTCAACAAAAGAATTCAATCCATTTACAAAAATGCATAAAGCAAAGCAGGATCCTACCATGTCTCTAGTA
This sequence comes from Taxus chinensis, assembly GCA_019776745.2. Lineage (NCBI taxonomy): Eukaryota > Viridiplantae > Streptophyta > Pinopsida > Cupressales > Taxaceae > Taxus > Taxus chinensis. The sequence continues at coordinate 570,962,442 of CM034147.1, read as the reverse complement.
ACCTCATCCTTGTCTTGAAAGCATTTCCATCATTTAGTAGTGATAGATCTGTTGAGTTTGAATAATGGAAAATTGATCATGTTTTCCCAAGGCCATCTCCATAAAATATGCACAGTATAAGGATATCTTCACCTCCTTCACAAAACAGAGGCTGCAATATAAGTTCTCTTAACTTGGTTGAAAGGCATAACCTAAAATAGTGAGGATTAGATTAAATCCTTTCAAAGTGCTATCCATCTATCCACAAATCTGAGTGTCAGTTAAACCACGTCCCTAGCTAAAAAATGACATATATCAAAATCTATTTTCCTTGAACCTTCATTCCATATTTTTGATGCTGCTCAGACTAAAAATGAGAACAAATTTGGGTACCACCACTTTCTGGTGCTTTTCCTGGGGACTTGTTTTGAATTCTTGGGAAATAATTTGGACTACTGAGATTGATTTGCTAATTTATTTTCCAATCCATTTCTATTTATCCCGTCAACAACAATTTCTGGGACCGTTTCCAGGGACATTATTTAGTATTTCAGATACATAGTAATGCTTCTTGTGTGATTTATGTGTAATTACAAATTTGAGTATCATCTTCTGATCAGATTTATAAGATTGGAATGAAGAGTAGATTTCTGAGTTTGATATTCTCTTAGTTCAATATGATCCATGTGCATACATATTTGAGATATTTGAATACATATCAAACACTGGTAAATTCCCTTACAACTTTTACATGTAAATACATTTTTGAAGCATCATTTTATAATCATATTTTGTAAGGATTAAGTGAAGATATAAGTTCTACATGTAATTTTACCAGTTTCTAATAGTTTTGCACTTCGTTAGCTTTTGTGGTTGATAAATCAAAGAAAAGGAAGGTCTGATCTATAAAGTGTGACAATATTTTCAGTGTTGATAGGTATTTGAAAGAGTATTTTAGTGCATTTGCACAACTAGGGTGAAAATTCCTTAGTGGCGACTCCATGTTGTTCTGATCTTGATAAATACCAATGTCTTACCTTTTTGTCATTTATTTTTGTGTTTCTAATCTCTGCAAAACTGGAAGGAAGAAGATCTCTCTTCACTAGAGACTCTTCTAAGAATTTGTTCTTAGATTTAAGGAATGCATAGTTGGAAGGGAGAAGAGTTTGGAAAGTGGTTAAAGGTAAGAGATTAGGAAAAGGTATATCCATTGGTGAGAGAGATCAATCTTTGGTAGAGGATTATCATTATTCTTCAAGTGATTCTGATTTAAGAAATCCTCTCATAAACTTGTTTGCCTCAGCTAGTGAAGGTCCTTCTATTGTACCAGGTAAGTTCCTTCTCCAATCTGCACCTCTGTGTTTCAATTCAAATAAAACTTGCCAAGAAAATCAACACTTAGAGAATACCAGTCTTGTGAATCACATTCTTGAGCCCCGAAGACCTTGCACTCCTCATAATTTTGTGTCACCCCCAAGATCACCTCTTCCAAATACTATGGCTCAGCCTAGACCTCCATTTGTTGTTAACACCTTTGGTCCTATAGAATTTAGAGGAATGTATGGTTACCCAAATTCTGTCCCACAAGATGTCAGAAATAGGTTGCCAAAATCCCAAGGTAACAATGTTATAACTGGTGATCAGCATCTCAAACTTTTTGTTAACACGATGGAAGATTTTGAAATAGATTTTGAATATGTGTATATTAATTTGATCATTCATACACTAGAAGAGGATGCTAGGGATTGGTATAAGGCTCTGCCTGATAATTGAATTAATTTTTGGAATGAAATGAAGAATGAATTTAGGTTGCAATATGGTGAGAAGATTGATCCTAGATTTCTCTTGTCTAAATTTGAGAATATCAAGAAGAATCCCAATGAATAAGTTCATGACTTTAACATAAGGTTTAACAAAACTTTGAGAATGATGACTATTGGTTTGAGGCCCTATGATGAGTCTTGTTTAATAAAATACACAGATGCATTTGATAAGAAGGTAGACTACTACTTAAGAGACAAGAACCCTACCAACCTAAGGCAAGACTTCACCATGGAACTTCAAATTGAAAACAATATCAAAGAAATTGGGAAACCTCTCAAGAGAGATGGAGTAAAGTTGATAAACCCTGAAAAACCTCAAGCTAGCAAGGGTGCTTATTTAAAGGAGGTTGTAAAAAAATTTGGCAATGACTGTCAAAGAAATCTCATACAAGTTGGCAAGAGCTAAGAAGGGAATTGGGGAGACTTCACAAGTTCAGCCAAGATCACAAAACCATGACAGATTTTCCAATCATCCTAGAGGTGATCGAAGGGAAGATGATAGAGGAAAAGGACCCATGGGGTTTACAAATAGACATCCTCAAGCACATGAAGGAAGAGTTTTACCTGATCCCCTAACTTCTAGGGTTTATTTTGTTGAATAAGTTTCTGATATAAATTTTTGTGATAGGTGTTTTCCTGCCCCATCCTCCATGTGAAGTGGACCAGCAAGAAGGTGAAGCTAATAATGATGATGGTACTGATGATGATATTTGCATGGTGGGTTGTTCTTCAAGCTCACAAGGAGGAGAAACATCTATTGAAGTGATAAGTGCAAGGACAACTGCAATATTTTGGGATTGCATCAAACAGGTAAAAGTTTTCCTTCCCCCTCATACTCTTGAAGTTGATGTAGTGTAAGCTTTTGAAATTCCTAACAATGACTTTGAATACTTAAGATCTTTGATGATTAAGAAGTATGATGGCAGTATTCCTTTAGAGGAAGATAGACAATTGTTGATGAATGTTGTTGCAGCTCAAGAGAAAGATTATAACACTAGAAGTAAAGTTGTTAAAGGATTTGGGCCTCAAGCCAAACCTAAAACACCCTTGCTTGCAAGAATTCCAAACAAAGCTCCTAGGAGAGAAACACTTGAAAAAATCTCTACTTTCCCAAGCAAAAAATTACAGTCCTCCTCATGCCCAAGATGCCAAGAATCCCTTACCATCAAATGAATATTCTTGTCTCCCTTCCAATAATTCTTTGACAAAAAAATTTCCCTATGACATATCCCAAGTATTGATCCAAATCAAAATGAGTGTTCCAATCATTGAGTTACCTACAATTCTTGAGCATATGAAGAGAGAATTTGAGTACTTGGGGTTGAAAGAAGAGAAGACTACTCCAGGAAGAAATGTAAATGTTGTTGAGATTCCTCCTCAAATCATTATTGACCTTGAAACACCACCAGAAGTAGAGGATTTTGCAGAGACACCTGAGGTATATTTGGGGACATCTTTGGTTGAATCCCAATTGAATGTTGATCCATTCTTCACAACTTTGATCATAAAGGATAGGCTACTTCACAATTGTATGTTTGATTCCGATGCATCATGTAATGTCATGCCTTTAGAAGTAATGAATGAGTTGGATATCAAAGTGATAGAAGCCTATGGAAAAATGTACTACCATGGACTCAAGAGAAGTGTCGGTTGTTGGTTGAGTGAAAGGTTTGGTAGTGCAGCTTGCATCTTATCCCGAGAGGAATTTAAAATTGGATGTTGTGATTGTTGATTGCCCTACCAAATGGGGTATATTATTGTCAAGAAAGTGGGCTACAAGTGTTGGAGGGAGTGTCCAAATGGATATGTCTTTTTCCACCATTCCCATTAGGGAAACCTTGTTAAGATCTATGGAGAAAAGAAAATGTTGCATATAATTGAGGACCCAAACAATGTTTCTTATGAAGTATTATTTATTGATGTTGATGCTGATAATTTTATTGGTTTTGCTGATGGAAAAGAACACAAAATGGATCATTCAAAGTGTTGAACATGTATGTTCTCGTTGGACCTTGCTATTTGATGGAGCTTGCTCCAAATTTGGAAATGGTTGCTTGTGTAGTTCTAATTTCTCCTAGCTTGGAATAATTTGTTTTGGCCTTCAAGCTTAATTTTTAATGTACTAAAAACATTACAGAGTATGAAGCCTTGTTGTTGGGTATGAGAATTACATGGAAATATGGTGTCAAGGACATCATTGCAAAAGGAGATTAAGAGTTGATTGTCAAACAAATAATAAAACTGTATGCTACAAAAAATCAGCAAATGAAGTAGTATAAGCATGAAATTTGGGATCTAATTGAGATTTTGATTCTTTCAATATTGTGCACCATGAAAAATGTTTGAATGATGTTTCTGAAAAAAAGGAAATGTTGGGATCAAGATATGAAGATTGCACCATTTCACTGTATTATGATTATAATGTTAAAGTATTAACTAGGCCAGCTGTCCCTGACAACATCAAGCATTGGAAAGTGTTTGATGATGATGCTCAAGTGAAAATGTTATTACAAAATCAAGCTAAGTTTGTAGATTAGTATATTGATTGGGAGCCAATGGTATGTATAACTAAAGGAAGAGAGACTTTTTTTGGAAAAGATATTATCCAATTGAAAACTAATACCATTCCTAGAGGTTTTATTTCTCTTGAGTCAAATTTTAGCAATGATGATTAAATAATTAATAGAAACATATCTTGCTCAAGGGATGTGGAAGAGCATGACTTGGAGACAAAGGGAAAAACCAAGAAAATTTTAGATGGGCTGTAGTTTAAACAAAGAAGAAAAGCAGTCTTACCTCTAGTTGTTATAACAATATTAAGACTGCCTTGCCTGGTCATATTCAGAGCTGAAAGCATATAGAGAAGACTTATTTCAGCATGAGATACCTCTTGAAATAAATTCCAAACCATTAAAATAGAAGAAAAGGCCAATTAATCCACTCCTTTCCATGAAAATGCAAGATGAATTGAAGAAACTGAAGGAGGGAGGGATCATTCAGCTCACAAGGTATTCATCTTGGGTTACAAACCTTGTGCCAGTCAGAAAGAAGAATGGAGATATCAAACTTTGTGTAGACTTTAGAAATATGAATAGAGCTTCATTAAAAGAAAATTATCCTTTTCCAAACTTTGAGAACATGCTGCAGTTAGTGATTAGATCTGAATTATTGTCCACCTTGGATGGTTTCTCTGGCTACAATCACGTTGTTGTCAAGGAGTCAGAAAGATTTAAAAATGCCTTTACCACTCCTTGGGGAACATATTTTTATGTGAGAATGTCTTCTGGTCTCTTGAATTCCGGGGCTACCTTCCAAAGAGAAATGGATGTTGTTTTTTCTGGTTATATAAATGACTTCATTGTAGTTTATCAAGATGATGTGACTATATTTTCAAGAAGCAGAAAAGATAACTTGCATCATTTGGAAAGAATTTTGATCAGATGTAGAGAATTTAGAATCTCTCTTAATCTAAAGAAGTTTCATTTTTGGGTGAAAAAGGAAAACTTACTTGGTCATATTGTTTCAAATGCTAGTGTCATGATTGATCCAGAGAGAGTAGAAGCAATCAATAGGGTGCCAATTCCAAGAACAAAGAAGGACATCCAATCTTTCTTTGGGAAAATAAATTTCATTAGAATGTTTGTGTCCAATTTTTCCGAGTTGACTCTTCCTAATCACATGCATGTTAAAGAAAGATCAAGTTATCAAATGGGAGGCAGTTGCTATTAAAGCTTTTGAAGGAATCAAGGAAGCACTTAAACATACACCTGTCTTAGCAACTCCAAATTACAAGAAGTTTCCAAATCTTCTCCTTTGCTTCTCAAAATACTATTTCATATTTTTTTTTCTCCAAAAGGATGAAGATGGGGCTGAGAGGCCTATTGCCTTCTTTAGCAAGGCTTTACAAGTTGCTGAGTTAGAATTACAATAATGGAAAAACAAGCATTTTCCTTGGTGAAAGTAACAAAGCTTTTCAAGCCTTATATTTTAAGTTCAAATGTTGTTTCTTATGTTCCCCAAACCATGGTAAAATACATCTTATCAGAGATGGATATCTCAAGTAAAATATGTATATGGTGTGAACAAACTGTAGGAGTATGATATGGACATCCAAACCAAAAAGTTGGTAAGAGGTTTGGGTCTTACTAAGCTCATGGCTGAGAGCAACTTGCATATTGTGGAAGTGAATGAAGTAGAGGAAGAAAGGGAAAATGTTATTGGGAAATTGGTAAGTTCTAAATGGTACAAGGATATAATAATTTTACCTCAGACACCTATGCTTTCATTATCATTTAAATAAAAATAAGAAAAGAGCCCTCAAGCTGGCTTCTCAAAAATACATCATCACTGACTTTGGGCTGGCTTGGAAGAACCCTGAAGGTGTCCTCTTGAAGTGTGTAACTGAAGATGAAGCTCCCAAATTGATTTTTGATTTCCATGAGGGAGTTTTTGGAGGAAACTTTGCTGGAAGGGTTATAGAACACAAGGTTTCGAGAGCTGGTTATTAGTGGCCTACTCTCTTCAAATATGTAACCATGCTAATTATAAAATGTGAAAGTTGTCGGCGTTTCTCTGGAAGAATGAAAGCATCAGGATCCCTCCCTTTTCATCCTGTGTCAATTGAATCTCCTTTCAAATAGTGGGGGGATGGACTTCATTTGTGAGATTTCAGACCCTTCTAGTGTTGGACATAAGTGGATCCTTGTAGCCACAGATTACTTCACCAAGTGGCTAGAGGCAATTCCCACCAAGAAAGAAACACACCAAGTTGTTATGGACTTCTTGATGAATAATATCATATGTAGATTTGGTGTGCCAGTCAAGATTGTGGCTGATAATGCCATTTGTTTTAGAGCTAAACCTTTGATGGCAATGTGTGAGGAGTATGGAACCAATCTGAAATATTCTTCAAACTATAATCCTCAACGAAATGGACAAGTTGAGTCTAGCAATAAGAATTTGTTAAATATGATTAGGAAGACCTTGGAGTTGAACAAGAGAAAATGGGGTGAAAAACTAAAATTTATAGTTTGGGCTGATAGAATCACTGCCAAGAGAGCGAGTGCTAAGAGCCCATTTGAATTGGTGTATGGAACTAAAGCTCTACTGCCCTTACATCTGCAATTATCTTCATTTAATTTTATTCAACAACTTGAGGATCAGGAGGTCAGTCCATATGAAGCAAGGATTAATTAGATTATGGAGCTAGATGAAGAGAGAACAACATCCCACCAGAGGCATATCAGATTTAGAGAGAATTTGAAAAGATTGTTTGACAAGAAGGTCACTCTTAGGGCCTTCAATATTGGAGATCTGGTTTTGTTATGGGACAACATAAATGAAGATAAGGGAAAACATGGAAAAATTGATGCATTATGGATGGGCCCTTACTCCATTGATATCAGAATTGGTGAGAAACTACCTTTTTTCTCAAAGATTTAGATGGGGAATTGCTTGAACTACCTGTTAATGACAGGCATCTGAAGCATTTCTTAGATTAATCCCCAAATTTTAGGTACGCACCACTTGTACAGTGTATATTGTTTGGTTTCTCTCTCTATTTTTGCCATTTTGTGGTTTTCCTTAGTGCATGGCAGCCATTTTTGTTTGGTTCTCAGCCAGTTTTTGGTGATTTCAGCTCATGAATCCTTTTCCCAATGAATTATTTTGGCACTTGGTCTACATATTGTTCTTGTGGCACTCATTGGGAGTGCCCATCTCTGAGTAGGAGCTGATGTTGGTGTCCATTTTGATCCTCCATTATTTTCCCATCTTTCCCCTTTGTTCTAAATGCTCAAAAAACATTTTTCTTCGAGTTTGGTGGTCTGCAAGTTTCCCCCATCTAGATTGAATCCTGTAAATGGCTCATAAACTTATTATTTTTCCCCAAATTGAAAGTAAAATACATGCAGGCTTTGTTTTATGCCCTAAATTTTCAAATCCATGGGCCTATGTCGATTTTTCTGTTTTTTTCTAGCCTGCAGAGCGTGGATTTGCTCATTTTGTACTCATTTCCACTCAAAAATCCTTCCCCATGGTTGAAAATTGCTTGAAACCACTTCCTATATGTTTTTTTCACAAAAAAATCCTTCACCCACAAAGAAAAAAATTGAATTTGGGCATCCTTAGCAATTTCTATGTTTTCTGACGGTCATACGAGTGTCATTTGACCGTCAAAATTAAGCTTAAGTGACGTCTCCTACGTGGCCGCTTCTGGTTGGAAAAGGATTGACAAGGTTTTCTTTGCAAAAATTAGTGTTTTTGGCTTTGGGAAAAAATTCAAAATTACCCCCGCAACTCCGTAGGAGGACACGTGTCATGTTCTTATGCCAAGGCAGGATGGAAGGTAGGCAGGGAACTTAGGCAAATTTTGCCTTTTTTTATGAAGGAGAAAAAGGGTGTGGAAAGGCCCGCAGGTCCGCAATGGAGTAGGGGGTGGACATGTGGCAACATAGTGGTAGAGAAGGGAATGTGCGGGGCCCGCGAAGGAAAAGGGGAATTTTTCCCCTTTTAGCAAAAGGAGTTAGAGTGCAAATTAGGCCCATGGGTCAACAATGGAGCAAGGCGTGGCCACGTGGCGGGCATAGAAGGAACTGTGGGCCATGGAAGGAAAGGGGAAATTTTTCCCTTTTTGGTCAAAAAGACTTAAAAAAAGAATTAAGCCATGGGTCTGAATGAAGCCACAAGGAGACACGTGGCGAAGGCAGAGTGGGTCGGTGGGCTGACAGAGATAAAAGGAATTTTTTTCCCTTTTGCAAAAAAAGACTTAGAATGGAAGATTTGAGGTGTGGCTCCATGAAAAAATCAGAATAGGACACATGGCGAGGATGGGATTGGAGGTGCGAACCCACGGGGAGAAATGAGAAAAATTTCCCTTGGCGGAAAAAGGTTGCTAAAACATGGAATAAGCCTACAGATTTTTTAGCGATAGAGAGGATGACACATGTTAAGGATAGAGGTGGAGGTGCAGGCTCGTGGGGAAAAAAGTGAATTTTTTATAAATTCTAAAAAAGTGTCAAAATGCGCAAAATTGAGTCATGATCCCAATGGGACCCACTATATGCCACGTGCCATCACCAAATTTCAAAGGCGAAGGGGCGGAGAAAAAAGTAAATTTTTTCCACTTTTCCAAAAAATGTTAAAAGGTCAAAAAGTAAGCCTGAATTCATTCCCAATCATAGTTTGACACGTGCAGGGCCTAGATTGAAGGAGAAAAAGCAAATCAATGGTAACTGTACATTCTTCAATTTGGCCGCAATTTTTTGCTCCAGGAAGTGTGGAAATGTGAATTTTGCATCAATTTTGATCAAATTTTTGTAGATTCATGTTTTTTGTGCCTGTAAGGACAAATGCAAGTGTTTTTTAGGGATTAATTTGCAGATTTGAGGTGTTTTTAAAATAATTTTTTACTCAGGCTCGTGAAAAACATGAAATATCAAATTATAAAGTTATAGAATCAGATTTTGGAATGATAAGGATGAAATGAAGAAATGAAAGGGGTCTGCATGCTTGGAGATTGAAAAATGTGCCTCCACAATGGATAATGATGAAGGATTTGTAATGATTCACCATTTTTGAAATGCCTGGCAACTTTGATTGCAAATTTGTTAAATTTCTCTCTTTATGAATCATGTTGGAATTTTGTAACAAACTTGATTCTGGGCATATTATTTTCTTGGGAAAGAAGGATCAAATGTAACTAAAAGTTATATGATTCATGTTTTGAGACATATAAAAGGTCAGAGAAACTTAAAAATTCACCAGAAAATCTATGAAGAAGACCTTTCTCTGAGAAACCGCCTGACAACAACTTCTAATTCCTTTTTACATTCAGATTTGTATCATGTTGAGTTGGTTTCAGTTGTAAATCCATCAACAAGCTCTAAGATTGTTCTTATAACATTCCCCTGCTGATAAATTTGGTCATTCTAGATTGTTTTGTGTTGTCTCTGGGAAAAATTTGTATTCACTTATGTTTCAAAATGTTTTCAATTTGTGTTACTTGCTCCTATTGCAGTCTTGTGTTTAAAATCTCTCTTGTTCATACACGGTATCATTTCTTGTTGATAGTTTAGTGGCACCTGTAGTCTCACATTGAGAAGAGCTTTCATCTGATAAAGAGATAAATAGATTTTAAAACACTTTACGTTCCTTCAATTATGATATTGTTTGTAAACCTTTTGGTTCACCTTAGGTCATGATAAAATAAAGATTTCTGGATACTTTGTTGGTTCATCTGCTTCAATATTTTGTAGCAAGTTGTCAAAGTTTGTGTGGAAGAGTGTAGATCTGGGCCTCCATTTGGTGCACATATTCTGGTTGAAGGAGTACCTTAACCCTTTGAATAATTTTGTTGTTTAGGTGTTACAAATTTTCTTGCAAAGGTCCTCATAGAATTTGGAAAATTCTAGTTAGTCTTGTCTAAAATATCCCAACAAAATTCATTCAAAAAAACTAATCCTACCAATACTACCCCTACATTGTATTTTGTTTCAACAAAAGGATTCAATCCATTTACAAAAATGCACAAAGAAAATTAGGATCATAGCATGTCTCTAGCAGCCTCAGCCTTGTCTTGAAAGCATTTCCATCATTTAGTAGTGACAACTCTATTGAGTTTGAATAATGGAAAATTGATCATGTTTTCCCAAGGCCATCTCCATAAAATATGCACAATATAAGGATATCTCCACCTCCTTCATAAAAAAGAGGCTGCAATATAGGTTCTCTTACCTTGGTTGAAAGGCATAACCTAAAATAGTGAGGGTTAGATTAAATCCTTTCAAAGTGCTATCCATCTATCCACAAATATGAGTGCCAGTTAGATCACATCCCTGGCTAAAAAATGACATATATCAAGATCTATTTGCCTTCAAGCTTCATGTCATATTTCTGATACTACTCAGACTAAAAAGGAGAACAAATTTGGGTACCAACACTTTCTGGCGCCGTTCCCGGGGACTTGTTTTGAATTCCTGGGAAATAATTTGGACTGCTGAGATTGATTTGCTGATTGATTTTCCAGTCCATTTCTATGTAGCCCGTCAACAACAATTTCTGGGACCATTTCCAGGGACATTATTTAGTATTTCAGTATTTCAGATCCATGGTAATACTTCTTGTGTGATTTATGTGTAATTAAAAATTTGAGTATCATCTTCTGATTAGATTTATAAGATTGGAATGAAGAGTAGATTTCTGAGTTTAGTATTCTCTTAGTTCAATATGATCCATGTGCATAAATATTTAAGATATTTGAATGCATATTAAACCTTAGTAAAGACCCTTGCAAATTCTATGTGCAAATACATTGTTGAAGCATAATTTTATAATCAGATTTGTAAGGATTAAGTGAAGATATAAGTTCTGCCTTAAATTTTACCATTTTCCAGCAGTTGTTGCACTTCGTTAGAATTTGTGGTTGATAAATTCAAGAAAAGAAAGGTCTGATCTATAAAGCGTGGCAAGATTTTAAGTGTTGATAGGTATTTGACAGAGTATTTTAGTGAATTTGCGCAACTATGGTGAAAGTCCTTAGTGACAACTCCATGTTGTTCTGATCTTGATAAATACCAATGTCTTACCTTTCTGTCATTTATTTTTGTGTTGCTAATCTCTGGAAAACTGGAAGGAAGAAGATCTCTCTTCATTAGAGACTCTGCTAATAATTTATTCTCAGACTCAAGGAATGTAGAGTTGGAAGGGAGAACAGTTTGGAAAGTGGTTAAAGGTATGACATTAGGAAAAGGTATATCCATTGGTTAGAGATATTAGCCTTTGGTAGAGGATTATCATTTTTCTTCAAATGATTCAGATTCAATAAATCCTCTCATAAACTTATTTGCCTCAGCTAGTGAAGGTTCATTTGCTGTACCGGGTAAGTTCTTTCTCCAATATGCACCTCTGTGTTTCAATTCAAATAAAAATTTCCAAGAAAATCAGCACTTAGAGAATACCAGTCTTGTGAATCACATTCTTGAGCCCCAAAGACCTTGCACTCCTCATCATTTTGTGTCACCCCCAAGATCACCTCCACCAAACACTATGGCTCACCCTATACCTCCATTTGTTTTTGACACCTTTGGTCCTATAGAATTTAGAGGAATGGATGGTTACCCAAATTTTGTCCCATAAGATTTCAGACATAGGTTGCCAAAATCCCAAGCTAGCAATGTTATAACTTGTGATCAGCATCTCAAACTTTTTGTTAACATGATGGAAGATTTTGAAATAGAGTTTGAAGATGTGTATATTAAGTTGTTCATTCATACACTAGAAGAGGATGCTAGGGATTTGTATAAGGCTCTTCCTAATAATTCAACTAATTCTTGGACTGAAATTAAGAATGCATTTAGGTTGCAATATGGTGACAAGACTGATCCCATATTTCTCTTGTATGAATTTGATAATATCAAGAAGAACCCCAATGAATAAGTTCATGACTTAACACAAGGTTTAAAAAAAAATTGATAAGGCTGCCTATTGGTTAATCAAATACGCAGATGCATTTGATAAGAAGGTAGCCTACTACTTAAGAGACAAGAACCCTACCAACCTAAGGCAAGATTTCACCATGGAACTTCAAATTCAAAACAATATCAAAGAAATTGGGAAACCTCTCAAGAGAGATGGAGTGAAGTTGATAAACCCTAAAAAACCTCAAGCTAGCAAGGGTTTTGATTTAGAGGAGGTTGTGAAAAACTTGGCACTAGTTGTCAAAGAAATCTCATACAAGTTGGCAAGAGCTGAGAAGGGAATTGGGAAAACTTCACAAGGTCAGCCAAGAGCACAAAACCATGACAAATTTGACAATCATACTAGAGTTGATCAAAGGGAAGATGATAGAGGAAAAGGACCCATGGGGTCTGTAAATAGACATCCTCAAGCACGTGAAGGAAGAGTGTTACCTGATCCCCTAACTACTAGGGTTACTTTTGTTGAAGAAGTTGCTGATATTGATTGTTGTGATAAGTTTCTTCTACCCCATCCTCCAAGTGAAGTGGACCAGCAAGAAGGTGAAGGTAATAATGATGATGGTATTGATGATGATATTTGCATGTTGGGTTGTTCTTCAAGCTCACAAGGAGGAGTAACATATACTAAAGTGATAAGTGCAAGGACAGCTGCAACCTTTTGGGATTACATTAAATGGGTACAAGTTTTCCTTCCCCCTCATACTCTTGAAGTTTATGTAGTGAAATCTTTTCAAATTCCTAACAATGACTTTGAATACTTGATGGCGGTATTCCTTCAAAGCAAGATAGACAATTGTTGATGAATGTTGTTGTAGCTCAAGAGAAAGATTATAACACTAGAAGCAAAGTTGTTAAATGAGTTAGGCCTCAAGAAACACCTAAAACACCCTTGTTCACAAGCATTCCAAAAGAAGCTCCGAGGAGAGAAACACTTGCCAAAAGCTCTGTTGTCCCAAGCAAAAACTATAGTCCAAATCATGCCTAAGATGCCAAGAATCCCTTGACATAAAATAAATCTTCTTGTCCACCTTCTAATACTTCTTTGCTAGAGAGTGTTCCTTATGACATAACCCAAGTATTGAGCCAAATGAAAGTGAGTTTTCCAATCATTGAGTTTCTTAGAATTCCTGAGCATAAGAAGAGAGCATTTGAGTACTTGGGGTTGAAAGAAGAGAAGACTACTCTAGTTAGAAATGTAAATGCTGTTGAGATTCCCCCTCAAATCATTATTGACCTTGAAACACCACCAGCAATAGAGGATTTTGGAGAGATACCTGAGGTATATTTGGGGACATCTTTGGTTAACTCCCAATTGAATGTTTGATATTGATGCATCATGTAATGTCAAGCCTCTAGAATTATTGAATGAGTTGGATATCAAAGTGACAAAATCCTATGGAAAATGTACTGCCATGGACTCAAGAGAAGTGTCGGTTGTTAGTTGTGTGAAGGGTTTGGTAGTGCAGCTTGCATCTTATCCTGGGAGGAATTTAAAATTGGATGTTATGATTGTTGATTGTCCTACCAAATGGGGTATGATATTGTAAAGAAAGTGGGCTACAAGTGTTTGAGGGATTTTCCAAATGGATATGTATTTTTCCACCATTCCCATTGAGGGCAGCCTTTTCAAGCTCTATGGAGAAAAGAAAATGTTGCATCTAATTGAGGACCCAAACAATGCTTCTTATGAAGTATTATTTTCTGATGTTGATGCTGATAATTTTATTGGTTTTTTTTATGGAAAAGAATAAAAAATGGATCAGTCAAAGTGCCTTGAACAGGTATGTTCTCCTTAGACCTTGCTATTTGATGGAGCTTGCTCCAAATTTTGAAATGGTGCTGGTGTAATTCTGATTTCTCCTAGCTTGGAAGAATTTGTTTTTTCCATCAAGATTAATTTTGAATTTACTAAAAACATTGCTGAGTATGAAGCTTTGTTGTTGGGTCTAAGAATTGCATGGAAATATGGTGTCAAGGAGATCATTGCAAAAGGAGATTTAGAGCTGGTTGTCAAAAAAATAAGAAAACTATATGCTACAAAAAATCAGTGGATGAAGTAGTATAAGCATGCAGTTTGGGATCTAATTGAGATGTTTAATTCTTTCAATATTGTGAACCATGATAGATGTTTGAATGCTATAGCTTAAAAAATGGTAGTGTTGGGGTGAAGATTTGAAGATTGCACCATTTCACCATATTATGAGTACAATGTTGAAGTATTAATTAGGCCAGTTGTCCCTGACAACATCAAGCATTGGCAAATATTTGATGATGATGCTCAAGTACAAAGGTTATTAAAAAATAAAGGTGAGTTTGTAGATCAACATATTGATTGGGATCCAATGGTATGTATGACTGAAGGAAGAGAGACTTTTTTTGGAAATGATATTATCCAATTGAAAACTAAGACCATTCCTAGAGGTCTTGTTGCTCTTGATTCAAACTTTAGCAATGCTGATTGCATCGTCAATAGAAACATTTATTCTTCAATGGATGTGGAAGAGCATGACATCAGAACAAAGGAAAAACCAAGAAAATTTTGGTTGGGCAGCAGTTTAAACAAAGAAGAAAAACAGTCCTACCTCAAATTGTTGAAACAATATCAAGACTGCCTTGCCTGGTCATATTCAGAGCTGAAAGCATATAGAGAAGACTTATTTCAAAATAAGATTCCTCTTGAAACAAATGAAAAACCATTCAGATAGAAGAAAATTCCAATTAATCCACTCCTCTCAATGAAAATGCAAGATGAATTGAAGAAACTGAAGGAGGAAGGGATCATTCAGCCCACAAGGTATTCATATTGGGTTATGAACCCTGTGCTAGTCAGAAAGAAGAATGGAGATATATGAATTTGTGTAGACTTTAGAAATCTGAATAGAGCTTCATTGAAAGAAAATTATCCTTTTCCAAACATGGAGAACATGCTGCAGTTAGTGACTGGATCTAAATTGTTGTCCACCTTGGATGGTTTCTCTGGCTATAATCAGGTTGTTGTCAAGGAGTCAGAAAGATTTAAAACTACCTTTACCACTCCTTGGGGAACATATGTTTATGTGAGAATGCCTTTTGCTCTCATGAATGTTGGGCATAACTTCCAAAGAGAAATGGATGTTGCTTTTGCTGGATATATAAATGACTTCATTGCAGTTTATCAGGATGATGTGACTATATTTTCAAGGAGTAGAAAATATCTCTTGCAGCATTTCGAAAGAATGTTGATCAGATGTAGAGAATTTGTAATATCTCTCAATCTAAAGAAGTGTTACTTTGGGGTGTAAAAGGCCAAGCTACTTAGTCATATTGTTTCAAAGACAAGTGTCATGATTGATCTGGAGAAAGTAGAAGCAATCAGCAGGGTGCCAATTCCACGAACGATTAAGGGCATCCAATCTTTCTTTGGGAAAATTAGTTTCATTAGAAGGTTCGTGTGAAATTTTTCTGAGTTGACTCTTCCTATCACATGCATGTTAAAGAAAGATCAAGTTATCAAATGGGAGGAGGCTACTATTTAGGATTTTGAAGAAATCAAGGAAGCACTTAAACATACATCTATCTTGGCAGCTCATAATTACAAGAATTCTTTCCAAATCTTCTCGTTTGCTTCTAAAAATACTATTATATATTTTTTCTCTAAAAGAATGAAAATGGGGTTGAGAGGCCTATTGCCTTATTTAGCAAGGCTTTACAAGATGCTGAGTTAAAATATACAATCATGGAAAAACAAGCATTTGCCTTAGTGAAAGCAAAAAAGGTTTTCAAGCCTTATATTTTAAGTTCAAAAGTTGTTGCTTATGTTCCCCACACCATGGTAAAATCATTTTATCAGAGATGGAGACCTCAAGTAAAATATGTAGATGGGTGAACAAACTACGGGAGTATGATATAGACATCCAAACCACAAAGTTGGTAAGAGGTTTGTGTCTTGCTAAGCTCATGGCTGAGCTCAGCTTGCATATTGTGGAAGTGAATGAAGTAGAGGAAGAAAGGGAAAATGTTCTTGGGAAATTGGTAAGTACTGGATGGTACAAGGATATAATATTTTACCCCAGACACCTATGTTGTCCTGATCATTTAAATAAAAATCAGAGAAGAGCCCTCAAGCTGGCTTCTCAAAAATACATCATCATTCACTTTAGGCTAGCTTAGAAGAACCCTGAAGGTGTCCTCTTGAAGTGTGTAACTAAAGATGAAGCTCCCAAAGTGATTTCTGATTTCCATGGGGTAGTTTGTGGAGGACACTTTACTGGAAGGGTTACAACACACAAGGTTTTGAGAGCTGGTTATTAGTGTCCTACTCTCTTCAAAGATGCAACCATGATGATTATAAAATGTGAAAGCTTCCAGTGTTTCTCTGGAAGAATGAAAGCTTCAGGATTCCTCCCTTTGCATCTTGTGTCAATTGAAGCTCCTTTCAAACAGTGAGGGATGGAATTCATTGGTGAGATTTTAGACCCTTCTAGTGCTGGACATAAGTGAATCCTTGTAGCCATAGATTACTTCACTAATTGGGTAGAGGAAATCCCCACTAAGAAAGTACCACACCAAGTTGTTATGGACTTCTTGATGAATGATATCATATGTGGATTTGGTGTGCCAATCAATATGCATGATGGTTTAGCACTAGATTTGAGTTTAACGCACGTGTGTGGGTGGAACAAAACTAGTATGACAATTTATATCATAGCTTCTTCACTATCTTTCCATTAGAATTGTACAAGTGGATGATTTTTTATGCATCTAAGTAGAATTGAAGGTATCACACACTTATCTAGATGTAAGAAGAATTTCAATCCCTTTATGATGTTGATTTAGTTTGGAATCAAGCTGTGGATACATGGTTCCATGGCATTTTAAACAGTTATATCTTAGAGTACTCAATTTCCACTTATTCGTGTCTAGAGGTAGCTAAATTCAGGTTTTTATGATATCCAAGGGGAACTTACCTGTGAGGCATTCCACTGGTGATCAAGATACTGATGGTAAATTCAAATTTGGAGAGTAAAACGATGGCTAACTAAACCCCACTCTACGCTGGGGCAGGAACAGGTTTGGTGAAAAATGGCAGACCTAGCAGTAAAAATGTTGAGAGTGGAAAGGTGGCTCAAGTATAATGAGGCGCGCAAGAGGGAGGTATAAAAGCAGTGGGAGGTTGCAGAGAAAATGGAATTGTTGAAAAAGATAGTTCAAGAAGGAGTATAAGTTCATGTAGAATACATGGAACCCAAGCCTCAGGAACTCCCTCATTTGGGAAAACATGATAGGGAACCCTTCTCAGCCTCACGTAAAAGCATACAAGCATGCAACCTTGCCGTTGCATTTGTTTTTCCAGAATCCAGTACAAAAAATATTCAACAAGTTAATTCAAGTAGTAGAAAAGCAGGAGAAAGTCTTATAAGAGGCACATTGATGACAACGTAAATGGCTTTGTTGTTATATGGGATTAATTGTTTAGGTGTATCATCAGCACAGAATATACGTACGCCCAATATTGGACTAACTTAAGGAAGTGGTAATGCTTCATAGATTGTTAGGGTATAGTTTAGTTCTACTATTGGGACACAGGGAAGTAAATATTTTGGTCCAACACCAACTACAGGTTCGGGATCAGGAGGCATAGGTGGCTCTAGTTCTGTTGAATCTGGTGGTTCTTGAGGTAGGGGAAACACAAGATGTTCTGGATCAGGTGGGCAAGGTCCGCACCAACATTAGAATATTTACACAGAGAAGTATCTTCATCTTCTAGACTATAGGGGCATAGAATATGCTATAGAACATGTGAATATGTGTGAAATAATGTGGCACACAAAATTAATCAAAGATTATGAGCGTAGAGAAAGCCAATTTTCTACTACATTACAAGGGCGTGCACACAGTTGGTATAGAAATTTTGACACTGATCAAACATGCGAAGATTATATAGATTTAAAAGATGCATTCCTTAAAGAATTTCACATCCCTGAGTTTGAGCATAAGATTATAAGTGCACTCAAGGATATTAAGCAGGGCACTACTGAGATTGTTAGAGAGTATGGTGTCCATTTTAAAACAATGTTATCTAAGCTTTCTTATGACATACACACAAGAAAACATGCATAGTGGTTTGTTGGGGGACCTAATTACCCCTTTTAGAAGGGCATTATCACATAAGACATACACTGATCCACACGAAGCACTTGAAGCATCCTTATGCGCTGAGGCAGTTGGAAGTATAAATACTAGGGTGAGCCCATTTTTAGAAGCACAGATCACAATTATGGAAAAATAGTTGGAGAAACTATCAAAAAATTCAACACATGAGACATGCACAAGTATTTGGTGCACATATTATGAAGTAAAAGGTCAAATAAAGGATAATTTTCCTCGTAGATCAGTATGCTCATTATTGTTGGATTATGAGATACACCATTTAAACCATGATGATAGTTGCTTCCCATTATTAAAACTTGTGATAAGGAAGAATGTTTAAAGCTACTGTAAAATATGTAGGTCCATGACTCATGGCATGGAAGACTTCTAGCTGATTGGTTAGATCCATGATGTTATAGATATTGGTGTATGATAGACAAGAGTTTTAGATAACTCTAAGGTCAAGAACAAGCATCAGGATCGGGATCAAAATTAGTTGTTCTATGATCGGAAGGAAGGGCATTTTGAAGGTTTTCATGACAGAGTTTGAGGATATTTTGGTTGATTTGGGGGATGAGGCTGTGGTAGTGGAAGGAGTGAGTTTCCTCACGGAAAATGTTATACATGTGGATCCCCTTACCACTATAGGTGTAAATGTCCTCAGAATATTACATGTTCCTTTTGTTGAAATAACGATACCTATGAGGAGTTCCCGGACTTATATGAGCATCTTAGTAAGAAGCATAAACAAGAAAACAAAGGTACAAGAATGGTTAGAATACAATGTGTTGTAGAAAATCAATGGATGCCTAAGTTGGAAGAAGATTATGAGGTATTGTAAGTGAAGATTATGACTTGCAATGAGGCAGAAAGTACAAGAGAAGCTTTGTGAAAGAAGCCTACCATCACTAAGGAGGAGGTTCTACATGTACGATACCATCAGAAGGATTTTTATCAAGAAACCATGGAATTTATCAAGAATATTCAAGGTGAGATACAATACTTATAAGACCAATCATGAAACATGGAGCATAATAAAGTATCAGAGATGGTCCAAAATGATATAGATGACTTAAGGGAAGTGTGTAAAATTTTGTGCCAGGAAAATATTTTTCCATTGTTAGGGGATTGATTAAAGGGAAACACTCCTTGTGCAAGTATTGAGATTGGACAGAAAATCCTGCATGTGAATATTCCCCCTCATAGCCTATATTATGACAAGGAAATCACTCTAAATGTTGTTGTGGATGGGTGGATATTGAGTAATATATTGATTGATACAAGTGCGGAAGCTAATGTTCTTACCTTAGATGTATGGCTATAAATGGGGAGACCCCCATTACAACCATCCTCTAATGTATTTTTCATGGCTAATCAGACTAAAGTCACTCCCATATGAATTTTAAAAGATACATCAATTATCATACAAGGAGCCATGTTCACTGGAGACTTTGAGATTTTAGCACTGGTAGAGTTAGATAGCTTCCCAACTCTATTGGAGTGTCCTTGGTGCTATGTAAATAATGGTGATCTTTGGTTCAAGAAAAGTTATATCAGTTTTGAAAACAATGAGGGAAGATTTATTATCTATTTAACATATGGAAAATGTGCACCCAATGTTGAGCCATTAAGTGAAGAATATTTGAATAGAATTTATGTACGTACTATCTGAGACCTAGAGATGCTTGAGCCAACTAAATAAGGAATAATTTAGTGGGAGGATGTACATTATATTAGTGATACTATAAGTGTTTCCTATGATAATTGGGATCATAGCACTTATGAACTGGTATGGCGCTACGTAAAGATAATAGGTAACAAATTTGTACCTTTTTTATACTGGATAAGGAGATTCTATGGTATTCCTATGTGCCATGGCAGAACAGGTGATAGACCCATTGGAAAGAAGAAATATGCTAGCATATACACTATGTGGGACAACAACATGTTGGTGGATGGAACACAAGGATAATATTGTAGGATGGAATGAAATTATAATTTTTCTTGCTACTAAGCTCTCTAGGAGTAATGCACCTACTCAAATATGTACTTATTATGGTAATCAGCCTATTCAGCACCACATTCAAAAGTGTGAGAGACTCTGGATAGAAGGATGGGAATCTTTACCACCTTTGCTATGGGCACAAGTTTTATTCCACTTTACAAGGATGCATACATGCTTGGTATGTATATTCATAACTCCATAGAGAGACTGGAAATTGGAAGGATTTAATTGCAGGAATGGCCCAGGTGTTTGACTTCTTCTCTACAAATCCTCCGATGGAAGAAGCATTGAAATTCATCAAGTGCTTAACTATGGGAGATAGTTTTAATGTTGAATAAATTCTTCAGGAGTTATTGGATGAAGGAGAATTAGGAGCACATCTTGTTGAAGAAACAACAGAGGATACAACACTACTACAATGTGCTTGCCTTGCGAAAGAAAAAGGAAACATGGTCTTCTTAGTGGATGACAAAGAAGTAGAAAATATTGAGGTAAACCATTCAACAGGTAGGCGTGAGGTATTGGAAAATATAGATACCACTGCATGCATCTATCATGAACCTATGAAGACAAAGAAGGTGAATATTGGCTCCAAATATGAGCCTAAGGAAGCCGTAATTAGGGACTATTAGTCATACTCATAAGTGGCAAAAATTATAGAGTTACTAAGGGATTATCAGGACTTATTCCCTATGGGGTACCATGAGCTTAAAGGCATGTATGAATCATTAGCGGAGATGATGATAAATCTTAAAGAGGGTGCACACCTAGTTAGAAAGAGACCATATAGGATGAACTCAAACTTGCACAAAAAGGTCAAAGAAGAGATTGACAAAATCTTGAAGTCTGGAATTATCAATCCCTTTGATGAGTCAGAATGGGTTAATCCAATGGTGATCAATATCAAGAAGGATGAACTGATTAGGATTTGCATGGACTACAGGGAGTTGAATATTTCATGTGTGACTGATCCCTTTCCTAAGTCCTTCACTAACAAAGTACTAGAAGGAATTGCAGGGAACAAAATCTATTCGTTTACAGATGGGTTCTCTGGGTATCATCAGGTTCAAATTACCCAAGACGATCAGGAAAAGACTAAGTTTACTATGGAATGGGGTAGCTTCACCTCTAGTGTAATGCCTTTTGGTCTGAAAAATTCTCCTATTTTATTTTTGCACATTATTATTCAAGCATTCAAGGAATTTATTCACAATTTATTACAGGCCAATTTAGATGATTGGACAATCTAGGAATTAGTTAAGGATCATTGTGAAAATCTACACTTAATGTTTGAAAGATGTAGACAGTTGAGTATCTCATTGAACATCAAGAAGTTAATATTTTCTACACCATTTGGGATATTGTTAGGACACATAATCTGAAAGGAGGGTTTTTTGGTTGATTCAACCAAGGTTGCAGTCATTAGAGGCCCAAGGGATCCTACTAGTTAGAGTGAGGTGCGTGGATTTTTGGGTCATACAAGATATTACAAGAAGTTTATTAAAGGATATGCCAAATTTTCCATGCCATTGGAAGAGTCACTGAAAGGGATATGTACATTCTAGTAGGGAGAACCGCAACAGCGTGCATTCAAGAAATTAAAGGAAAAACTTACTACCATTCCTATTATGCATTTTCCTTCATGGGACCAACCCTTTCATGTACATGTTGACACCTCTGGAATGGCCATTAGAGTGGTGTTGGATGAACTTGGAAAAGATATTATAGATCATCCCATCTATTTTTCTAATAGAAATTTTACTCTTGAAAAATAGAATTATACCACTACAGAGCTCGAAGCTTTGTCAATGATCTATGCGCTACATAAATTTTTCCAATACCTACTAGCTAAACCATTCATTTTTTATACATATCACATTGCATTGAATTATTTGGTAAATAAACTAGTTCTACAAGGGTGCATATGTCGATGGGTGCTCTTATTTCAAGAATTTGATTTCACAGTTGTGGTAAAACCAGGGAAAAGTAATTTTTGACCCGACCATCTATCAAGGATACAATCACAAGAAGAATCACAAGCAATTGAATATATCATGTCAGGTACACCATTATACAGGTTAAAACAAGCACCATTCAAACTAGAAGAAATCGTTGTCTTTCTATGAATAGGGATGGAACGAGAAGGAATGAAATCCTTGGAGAAGAAATAGCTTGCAATATGCACATCCCCTATATGTTAATCAGTGGTGACCTATACAAGCTAGGATGATATGAAGTATTATGCCATTTTATATCAAAACATGAGAACATAGATATTATGGAAGAATATCATGGTTGTATTGCAGGTGGCCACTATGCCAGTGATGCCACTATGTGCAAGATTCTACTCATTAGATTATGGGGCAGACCCTATACAAAGATTGTAAGGAATTTTGTAAGGATTTTTATCATTGTCAATGCCTTAGGAAACTCGTTCAACGAGATGAGATGCCTCAAAGACCCATTACTAGTGCATAACCATTTGAGAAATGGGCTATATATTTTGTGGGTCCTATATCACCAGACACACGTAGAACTGGATAACGTTACATCATAAATTACACATATTCTCTGAAAAGGTGGATAGAAGAAACACCTACAAAGGATTGTACAATGGCCACATTAGCCAGGTTTCTTTGGGAAAATATTATTACAAGGTATGGATGTCCTTTAATTTTGACCAGTGATAGGGGAACACATTTTCTTAATGAGATAATCAAAATTATATTAGATGAATTCATGATTTCACACCATAAGACTATACCCTATCATCCTCAAGAAAATGGGACTGCTGATGCTTTTAAAAAACATTTGAGTCAGACATGGACAAAAATTTGTGATTTTGGAAGAAAGGATTGAGATGATAAAGTATCTACAATATTTTGGGCATATCGAACAACATATAAAAGGTTAAACAAAGCCACACCATTTAAGTTAGTGTTTCGCATGGAAGTAGTTCTTCCAATTGGATGAACAACAACCCATTGCACGTTGGAGTCAGAAACAAGAGAAGGCCAGGTAGAAAGCATCACATGACAGGCACATCATGGATAAAAAGTTACAAATATGATAGATGGTGTTCCTTTATGATTCTAAGTATTTCCACCATCTATGTAAACTCAAGGTACATTGGTTGGGGTCGTATGTTATCACTCACATACTCGAATCAGGAACTTGTCACTTAGAGGCCCTTGATGGAATACGATTACCTAGTTACTTCAACCAGAGTAAGCTGAAGCCCTACTATAAATAAGTCTTCTTGGTGTCTGTAATAAGGAAGTGTTTCCATTTACATTAGGTTTTCAATTTTACATTCCCTTAATGCATTTCCTTCTTTGTTGTTATAATTTGTCAATTTAGTTGGTGTGTTTGTTTAATAAATATTTTTATGCGCCAGAAGATAATTACTATTTGAAGAGTTTTTATGTGCAGAGGAATACACATACCCTTAGTGTGGGGTAGGTTGTTGATATCCAGGTATTAGATTGATGAAAATAATTCCACATGAAAGGAACTATCTATGGGTGCTATTCAAGGTTGGAAAGTATAACTCAAGGTAAGTAGGGGCTGGGAATACAACCAATGGAAGACACAATGATGAGGAACTTAGGCACATGGAAGCACTCCGAAGAGAAGTTCGTAACCAAAAGGTAGGAGGGCGCACTAGAATATTACACCTTGGGCATGAAGATGTGCCACATAGAAATAATGAAAATGGTCACTTAATGAAACGATTTTTGGTAGGTATAGGAGCAATAAATGCACTAACTTTTTAAAATTATATATAAGGATGAGATGCGAGCTAATTTTTACTGATGTAATTGAAATAATTTCAAAAGGTTTAAATCTGAACAAGCTGAACAATTGTATTAAGGTGCGAAGAATGTGAAACAAAATGTGAGGAGAAGGGTTATGTGCAGGATAAGATTGTGTTCCCATATGAGAAGGGTTTGAGAGAAGAATATGCTTTGAAAAAAATCTAGGGCACGTAATTTCCACTAGCACACAAAGATTTAAGCTAGGGTTTTGACTTACTCGACTACAGAGGGAAGAAAAGAGATATTTTTCAAATGGCACCAAAGAAAGCACCCACAACAGGAGATAAAGGGAAGAAGAAGGTTGAAGTGGAAGAAGAGACAAATCTGATAAGGAGATAATAGATATTGACAATTTGAAGAAGTACCCAGTAGTGCAAGTAGTTGCACATCTTGTGACAAATCTGACTGACCAAGGAAGGTGGTCGCAGGTAAACCAAATTTGGTTACACGTCACCAAGAAGATGTCTCAGGGAGTGGTCTACAACATTGGAGATCACATTGCAAAAAAATCATCGAAGAAGTGTGAACAGGTGACAGAAATTTTTTTGGCACTGTGTTATTGTCCTTAGTATTCATGGAGATTTGGGTGTTTGATGGGCCAAAGGAGAAGATTTGGGAGTACCCCATAGAACACAAGTCACTTGCGGAGAGTTTTGGTAAGTACTTGTGCGATGGATAAATGAGTGGACCATTCAAGAAGAGGGTGAAGATGTGGTATGATAAAATTTGTGTGACGTTTGAGGAAGAGTGGAACATACCCAAGGATTTTCCTCTGGTGGTGGGTAAGGTAGTTAAGTTTTCCATATACCAACATTTTTAGATTGCGTGATTTGCGATGAAGGATGAGGCTTGGAGCCCATGGTGAAAATTTCCATATGTCTTCACATCAAGGTATCTCCAAGCATCATTTAACTAGTTTTTAGATGTGTGCCACTTAAACTTCAATGCAGACAAGGTAGATTATGACTACCACACTTTGAGGAAGAAGTATGTATATCTAAGGTATAATGCATACATTGAAAGACTTATTTCAGATATTATAAGAATAAAACCTATGATCTTGGTATTTGGGGACACTGGAGTAGCACTCATGTACCTGAAACTCAAACCTAAGATACAAAACACTAAGTATGTGGAGAATGAGTTTACGTTCCCAGCGCCACCAAAGGGTAAGCATACAATGGAAAATGTTCCAACACCCAAGCCCACAGAAATAATTCAAGTCGATGATGAAGAGGAAGAGCATGAGGGTAGTGGTGGTTTATAACATAGAGGTAGGAGACAACCTTCAAATAAGGGTGAAGCTAAGCACACAACTACTCCACCTTAGCCACAAGAGGAAGATGAAGAGGATTTGGATGTGGTACAAGGAGAACAGAAATTTTAGTGAGTATTCAAGAGGACAAGGTCTCAAGGTGCTACTCTAAAAAAAGTGTGCAAATCACCTTGATTCTCTCCACAGAAGGAGATAACTGAGAAAAGGAGAAGAAAATTAAATTTGAATGAGGAATCGGAAGAGTCAGAGGAAAGCATGCCCAATTATCCTACACCTTGAGAGAACATAGAGGAATAAAAAGATGAAGAAATGAAGGATGGAGAAGAGGAAGAAAAAGGGGCAGAAGAGACAACAAAAAATACTACTCAAGACATAGGAGGACAAGTTCCCTATTTGGAATCCCAAGTTTCTAAGAATCCTAGATCAAGAAGAACAATTGGGGAGTATTTTCCACTAGCCATGGGCTACACCAAGGACACAGGTAAAATTGTCCGTGCCCACTTCCAGAGCACAATGACACAAAAGGAGTTATATGGATGGAAATTAATGGATGAAGATATGGAGACAATGTGTACAAGGAAGTAGTTATCATGGTCGATGCACACATACATGGATGAATGTTACTTTTATGTATGTGAGGAGTCATGCATGTCAAGGAGGTTGAAAAATACACCTTAGACTAGACACAACAATAAAACCTACTGTTATGTCTGATGAAAGAGTGAGAAATGGTTTAGTGAAAGTCTTGATAGAGGTCGCACGATAGAATATGGATAAAGATGTGACAATTAGGGCACTGAGGGAGGAGATAGCATGCCTAAAACAGGAGAAATACTTGGCACATAATAAGAATGTTGTGTTTATCGGCATGGTAGAGGAGATTGGTCATAATGTCATGAAGGCTAGGCCACAGTTAGAGCCAAATGTACCCAAGAAATTTTCTTTGGCAATACATTATGTCAGTACATTGGTGGAATTAGTACTTGAAGATGAACCTCTGCGCATTTCTGAGCCAAAGGATCCAACACAGGAAGTACAGTGTGAAAAGGCTTTAGTGATGTTGAAGATAACATCATATGAGGGATTGCTTTATAGCTTGTAGGAAGAACTCAAGAAGGTGGATCAACCACTGAATATTTGTACAGCGCCAGATGTTGTTATAATGATCAGGACCATTTTATAACATAGTGAGGTCGTGAAGGCCATAAAGGATGAGACATTGGGCCACGTAGAATGGTTAGCACTTGTTAAGCAGAAGCACAAGGCCCTTATAACCACTCAGGGACCTCACAGGGAAAGGCTGGATGAGCTTGGTAAACTCATCACTCAAAATATGGACTTGTTAGAAGGGAGAATGACTAGCATGTCTAGCATTGTGTTGGTATTATAGTATGAAAAAGTAGATATTACAAGGGATGAATTAGAGTCAATTGCATTGGATCTCCCAAAGAAAGCATAGGCTACGCTTAATGACTAGAAAACCTTAGAGGTAGATATAAAAGAAGAATATCCACAATTGATTATTCTATTTGTAGAAGAAGATACTACAATTTGAAGGTATTCTTTCATTCATCCAAATTATTTCTGTTCTTCTATTCATATTCTTTAATTCATTTTTGGAGATAACCATTGTTGGGGCAACAATGCAACTAGTGTGATGTAATGTTGATCAATCAGACTCTAGTACTTAGTGAAGTAAATGAAGAAGGTTCACACAGGAGATAAAAGTGCATTGAAAGGCACGAAAGCATCAAAGAGGATTGCGTGTAGAATAGAGATAAATTTGGGACAACCATTTTCATGATGAGGATATATTTTTGGAGATAGCATGCATAGCACTCAAACCAATTGGAGACTTACATGACACTCATTGGATATTTTTGGATGATCAACTACGAAGCAATTTGCATGGAGACAAGATAAAGATAGAATGGTGAACTAATAGTTAACTAAGGGAGATCTATCGTTAATTCTCTTACATGTAAGCCTATTTTTGTAACGGCGCATGGCTATAAATAGCATGCGACCTATTTTGGGATTAGATAAGTGGTGAAGGGTAAGTACCCACCCTTATAAATATGTATTTAACTATGTAGTGGATATATGGAGAGAGAGAGAGCATAAATATACATGTGAGAATTAGGGTATAGTGAGATTATGCTACTAGATATTTTATGTGCATGAGCATATACTACTGTTATTGTAATGAAGCTTCTGTGTATTTATTTCAATTAATATAATGGAGATTATGGACTGAATCAAGGTTTTCCCATGGTTCTAATTCAGTATTGCATACTTGATTCTGTTATGGTTATCTATTAAGTTTGTTATGTTCTAGACCTAGGTCTTAATATGCATTATATGAAAGATATATTAGCCATGGATCTAAAATTATTAAAGTCTTCGTTATGTTACCATCCTGTAATAGCAACCCTAAAAATGGTCTTGGTACCTTTACATGCTTGGGGTGAGCACTCAGTATAGGATGAGTGATGTGCCAACACATCTGGGCTTGTATTGACTGAATTCTAGGTTACATCATTGGTTCCATTGCCAGGACCTCTTTTTATGTTGTTTTCAGTATGGTTCGTGATGAAGACATATTGGTTGACCTTAGCAAGTTTTGAGGAGTGGATATATGATCGGGAAGAAGAATACACCCAGTGGTTTAGCACTAGATCTCTGTTTAACGCACGTGTGTGGGTGGAACAGAACCAATATGATAGTTTATATCAGAGTTTCTTCACTATCTTTCCATTAGAATTGTATGAGTGGATAATTTCTTATGCATCTAAGAGGAATTTGAGGTATCACGCACTTATCTAGATGCAAGAATAATTTTAGGCCCTTTATGATGTTGATCTGATTTGGACTCGAGCTTTGGATACATGGTTATGTGGCATTTTAAATAGTTATATCTTAGAGTACTCAATTTTCACTTATTCATGTCTAGAGGTAGCTGAATTCTAGTTTTTATGATATCCAAGGGGAGCATACCTGTGAGGAATTCCATTGGCAATCAAGATCCTGATGGTAATTTTTAATTTTGAGAGTAAACGGATGGCTAACTAAACCCCACTCCACATAGGGGCAAGATCAGGATTGGTGAAATATGGCATACCTACTGATAGAAAGGAAGAGAGAGGAAATGTGGCTTAAGTGTAATGAGTTGCGTGAGAGGGAGGTATAGAAGCAGTGGGAGGTTACAGAGAAAATGGCATTGTGGAGAAAGATAGTTTGTGAAGGAGTTGAAGTTTACGTAGAAGACATGGAACCTGAGCCTCAAGAACTCCCCCATTTTGGAAAACTTAATAGGGAACCCTCCTCATCCTCACATAGAAGCATGCTGGTAGAGATGACCTGGGCCACGGACATGCATCTGAATCCAGCTTACAACCTTTCCCTTGCACTTGGTTTTCCAGCATCTAGTACAACAAATAATTAACAAGCTAATTCAGGAAGAGTAGGAGCAAGTCTTATAAGAGGCACAGTGATGGTAGCACAAATGGATTTGTTGTTATATGGGAGTATGTTTTTGGGTGTATCATCAACGTAGAATACAAGTGCTCTATTTTTTGGACTAAGTTCTAGATGTGGTAACGCTTAACAAATTATCGGGGTACAGTTTAGTTCTACTATTAGGACACAGGGAAGTAAATTTTCTGATCAGACAACAGCTACATGTTTAGGTTCTGGAGGCATACGTGGCTCTAGTTCTGGAAAGGTTCTAGATCAGGTGCGCATGGTCTGCACCAACCAAAAAATATTTACATGGAGATGTATCTTTGTCTTCCAGACTATAGAGGCATAGAAGATGTTGTTGAACATGTGCATATGTGTGAAATATTGTGGCACACAAAAGGAATCATGGATTCAAAGTGTAGAGCAAGCCAATTTGCTACTATGTTATAAGGGCATGCACACAGCTTGTATAGAAATTTTGACCCTGATCAGACTTGTGTAGATTATACAACTTTAAAAGATGCATTCTTTAAAGAGTTTCACATCCCTAAGTTTGAGCATAAGAGTATAAGTGCACTCAAGGGTATTAAGAAAAGCACTACTGAGAGTGTTAGAGAGTATGATGTATATTTAAAAAATTTGTTATCTAAGATTTCTTATGTCATAAATGTAAGACAACATGCACAATGGTTCGTTGGGGGCTTGATTACCCCTTTTAGAAGGGAATTATCACATAAGACATACACTGATCCATGTGAATCACTTGAAGAAGCCTTACGTGCTGAGGTAGTTGGAAGTATAGATACTGGGGTGGGCCCAGTTTTATAAGTACAAATCACACTTATGGTAAAATAGTTGGAGAAACTTTCAGAAAATTCAACACATGAGATGCGTACAGGGATTTGATGCATAGTTTGTGAAGTGGAAGGTCACACAAAGGATAGTTGTCCTCATAGATAAGTATGCTTTTTGTTGTTGGATTGGGAGATATACTATTTAGACCATGATGCTAGATGTTTCCCATTATTACAATGCATGATAAGGAAGAATGTTTCAAGCTACTGTAAAATATGTAGGTCCACAACTCATGACATGAAAGACTTTTGGCTGATTGGTCAGATCCATGATGCTATAGATATTAGTGTACGTTAGATAGGAGTTTCAGATAAATCTAAGGGAAAGAATGAGCATTAGGAATGGGATCACAATCAAGTGCACTATGATCGGAATGAAGGGTGTTTTAAAGGTGATCGTGGAAGAGGTCGAGTATACCATGGTGGATTTGGGGGACGAGGCCATGGTAGTTGAAGGAGTGAGTTTTCTCACAGAAAATGTTATACCTATGAATCCCCTGACCACTACATGTGTCAATTTCCTCAGAATATTACATGTTCTTTTTGTGGAAAGAACCATAGCTATGAGGAGTTCCTAGAATTGTATTAGTATCTTAGTAAGAAACATAAAAAAGAAAACAAAAGTACAAGAATAGTTAGGATACAACGCGCTATGGAAAATAAATGGATGCCTAAGTTATAAGTAGATTCCGAGGAATTTCAAGTGAAGATTACGACTCGTGCTAAGGTGACACACGCCGAGAAGTATTACAACAAAATCCTACCATCAGTAAGGAGGAGGTTCTGTTGGTATCGAAATTTGATCTCCTTTTCAATCTGAGCAACACCACAGTTATGTAATGGAGCTTAAAGATAGATTAGACCATGTTGTATGTCATTAGTATCCAGGGATATGGTCTAGATAGCACTCAAGTTTGTGGAGAAATGGATAGCACTCGAATAGGACTTGATCTTGTCCTAGCTGTTTAAGGTTGTGCCTTGCAACCAAGGTAAGAGGACCTATTTTGTAACCTTGTAATGGTGAAGGAGATGAAGATTTCATTCTCTTTTCTTGAAATTATTTGATGGATGCCTTGATAAAAACATGATCAACACCCCAGATCTAAACTCTCACAAGTTATCACTTCTCAAAACATGGGTATGTTCTCACAACAAGGCAAAGGTTACTAGAGACATTGGAAATCCTGACCTGTTGTGCATACTTTTACAAATATATTTTGATCTTTTATGGGTATGCACATGAAAATTAGGGATATTACATGATAGGATCTTTGTTGTTAGATGATTTTTGGTGGGAGATTGATAAGACAAACTAGGATAGATCAAATCTTTGACAATCTGTATAATACTTGAACAACTATTAGAAGAAATGCCTAAAATTATATGGATGTTATTTCAAACATAAGAGGCACAAATGGAAGCCCAGATTACACTCTTCACACAATATTTAAGAGCTCACAAAAAAATATTGAATTAAAGAACTCAATTAAACACAAAAACCCATGATCAAACCACGCCTAAGGTACCCCCAAAGGCTTACAAGAAATATATGTACTCAAGGAAGGTAAAGTGATTTTAAATTTTTTTATCTCCTTATCAGATGAAGGCCCTTTTGAGAATGAGATTGCAAATTCCACTAAAATATCAATGAGAAATGGAGATCCTTTGTGACTTGTAAAGATTTTCAATTCAAGATTGCAACAAGAACAATAAAAAAAAATTGCAGACATTTAAAAATGATAACAGACATCATACTGCCAAAAGAAAAACACATATTTAATTCAAGACTTGTCAGATTCAACAGCAGGGGAGAGATACATGAACAATCTTAGAGCTTTGTGGTGGCTATACACTTGTAACCAACACACATTGATTAATTTTCCAACACAGGAGACATTAACCTAGTTCTTTACTCGTGATTTTCAAATCCCGACCTCTTATAATTTCTCCAAAATGCATTATATATCTAATACCACATTGGATTCTTCCTTCCAGAGTAAAGAATATGCTATGGGATCAAATTTTTTACAACAATTCTTCATGATTTAATGAGAGTGACACCAAACGGAAAAACAACTTACAGGTTGCCAGGTATGCACAAAAAGTTAAATCATTACACAAATTTTGATCATTATCCACCCTAGGGGCACATTTTAATCATTTAGGCATGCAAGAATCTTTCATTCATCATTTTTTACCTTTTCCCCTTTTCAATTTTACCTCTGCAACTTTTGATGTTGACATTTCACATTTTTTCTCGGGCCTAAGTCAAAATTACATCAAAAACACCATAGATCAAAGAATTAGGTTATGAAAATGATGCCAACATTCTCAGAAGGCCAATAAGACACAAAATCATATAAGATTTGATGAATTTTGATGCAAAAACGGGATTTCCAAGCTTCTTGGAGCTCCCATGGCAGCCCAAACAAACAAATGCATAGTAACCGTCAATCTCATCCACCTTTTAATATCAACCCTCCATGTGGAAAATTCCATTTCAAAAATAATCTCAATATTACCTTTTTAAACTTTGGATAAGGTAGGACACGTGTCAAAAAATGAGTAGATCGGGCCCATGCCTTTAAAAAATGCATTTGTGACCTCTTTAAAGTTTTGGAAAATTTTGCAAAATTTCCCCGCTTCTCCCCTGGACCTGCCACATGTCCATATGTGGGCCCCATTGAAAATCGTGGACCGATTCAATCGATTTTGCCACTTTTTTGAAAAAAGGAAATTTTTCCACCAAACCTGCAGGGGCCTGGAAGCCTAATCTCTTCCCTGCCATGTGGCACTCTCCATTTCGTCATGGGGCCAAGCCTCCATTTACACTTTAGCTCCTTTTGTCAAAAAGGAATATTTTTACTCTTTCTCCCAAAGTCTGAACCTCTACCTCTATTTTTCTTAGACACGTGTCACTTCCTGACTTGTCACGGAGCTTCGACTCAAACTTTGATTTTTTACCATTTGAACTTAAAACTTCAAAGTCATTGCAAGACCCACTACCCCATCCTATCCTTTCTTGGACATGTTTCCACTGATAATTTTCCGATGGCTTTTGGGCCAAAATTTCACTTCATCATTTTGAGCCAAAAAACATCAAAATTCTCCAAGTCCCTCCACCATCCACACACCCTCCATGCCACGTGTCCTCACCCTATTTGTTACGGGCCTTCAGGGCAAAATTTTATTTTGAAAATTTTACATAATGAAAGAAAAATTTCCTAAGGAAAGCCTGCCAATCGCCTAACTAATAAAAATGTGCCACATAGGCACTTCATTGTAGAAGGCAGAGCTGTGGAAAAAAATTTTCCCTTTTCCAAAATTTCAAAAAAAAGATAAGTTAGAGAAATTTCCCAACAACCCCCAGCCAATAGGAACCTGCCACGTTTCCATTACCTTGCGATGATAAATTCAATGGGCAAACGACGTCCGTATGACCATAAAATCATGAAAATTTTAAAGGATGCCCTAGAAATCAAAATTTTCAACAAGGATTGTAAATTTTTTGATTTTGAATCAACCAAATCATGTTTTGACAGCAATTTCAACCTTAGGATTGGGAATTTAACCTATACAATTTAGATTTGGCTAGTTTCGATTTTGCACGATCTTAGTAAAGGGAAAATGACACGTCCCGTGAACTGGAAAAACCTAGGGTATAAATAAGAGCACACATGGATTTATCTTTTAAACCAAGGAAGAACAACAAGTTTATGGGAATTTTTGAAACATTCAACTATGGGGGAGAAATTGTAGATCACCATTTGAGAAATAAAATATTTCTAAGAAAAGTTAGACATGAAAAATTAGGGCACACAATGCAAGCTTAGAAATGGCACTAACATTGGCTCCTACCTGGGGATGGGCACTCCAAGTGAGTGCCACAAGGACAAAACATAGACCAAGTGCCAAAATACCATTGGGCAAAGGAGTTAAAACACAAATCAGCCCGAAAAAATAGAACCGCCCAATCTGAAATGAGCCAAGAAAACAACTAGAATGGGTGCCAAGAACATAGGGAAAACCGCACACCACAAACAACCAAAAAAAAAAGCAAAGAAAAAGAATATATAGCTGTACAATTTGTGCATACCTCAATTTGGGGATTAATCTAAGAAATTTTTTAAATGTCTTCCTTTAACAAGCAACTCCAGTAATTCCCCATCTAGATCTTTGAGAAAAAAGGTATGTTCACCAATTCTGATATCAATGGCATAAGGGCCCATCCATAATTCATCAAATTTACCATGATTTCCCTTCTCTTCATGCCTACTATCCCACAGCAAAACTATATCTCCATCATTGAAGGCTCTAGGAGTAGCCTTCTTGTCAAACAACTTCTTCAATTTCTCTCTAAATCGGATATGCCTTTGATGGGATGCTCTTCTATCCTCATCAAGCTCAATAATCTGATTGATCCTTGATTCATATGGGCCAAGATCTTGATCTTCCAACTATTGGGAAAACTAGAATGAAGATAATTACAGGTGCAAGGGTAGTAAATCCTGAGTTCCATACACCAAATCAAACGGGCTTTTTACCAGTAGCTCTTTTAGGAGTTATCCTATTAGCCCAAACTACAAATTTTAATTGTTCTCCCCACTTTTTATTTTTCATTTCCAACGTTCTTCTAATGATCTTCAACAAGTTATTATTACTGGAATCAGCTTGTCCTTTCCCTTGGGGGTTGTAGTTTGAAGAATAATTCAGATTGATTCTATATTCATTGCACATTGCTATTAAATGTTTGGTTGTAAAGCAAATGACATTATCAGATACAATCTTAACTGGAACTCCAAATCTACATACGATATCATTCAATAAGAATTCCACTACCACTTGGTGTGTTGCCTTTTTAGATGGGATTGCTTCAACCCATTTTGTTAAATAATTAGTGGCTACAAGAATCCACTTGTGACCAGAACTAGAAGGATCTGAAATTTCACCAATGAACTCCATTCCCCATTGCTTGAAATGAGCTTCAATTGATAGAAGCTGTAAAGGAAGGGAGCCTGAAGCTTTCAGTCTTCCAGAGAAACATTGGCAACTATCATTTTTTCTAACTAGTTGGGTTGTATCTTTGGAAAGAGAATGCCACCAATAACCAGCTCTCAAAATATTATGTGTTGTTACTCTTCCAGCAAAGTTTCCTCCACAAACCCCCCCATGGAAATCAGAAACTATCTTGGGAG
Organism: Taxus chinensis; assembly: GCA_019776745.2. Taxonomy (NCBI): domain Eukaryota; kingdom Viridiplantae; phylum Streptophyta; class Pinopsida; order Cupressales; family Taxaceae; genus Taxus; species Taxus chinensis. Next base: position 570,927,426 of record CM034147.1, on the reverse strand, counting down.
CTTCATCTTCAGCTTCGCATTTCAAGAGGACACCTTTAGGGTTATTCTAAGCTAGCCCAAGTTTTGTAATGATATAATTTTGAGAATCTAGCTTGAGGGATCTCTTCTAATTTTTATTTAAATGATCAGGATAGGAAAGGTGTCTAAGGTAAAAGATTACATCCTTGTACCACTTAGAATTTACAAACTTTGCAAGTACATCTACCCTTTCTTCCTCTAGTTGATTCACCTCCACATTCTACAAGTTTCTCTTAGACATGATCTTAGAAAGACCCAAACCTCTTACCAAATTTATGGTTTGGATGTCCATATCATACTCCTACAGTTTTTTCACCCATCTACATCTTTTACTTGAGATCTCCATCTTTGATAATATTTCTTTCACTATGGTGTGGGGGACATAGGCAACAACTTTTGAACTCAATATATAAGGCCTACAAACTTTTTTTGCCTTCACTAAGGAAAATGCTTGTTTCTCCATGATTGTATACTTTAAATCAACATCTTGTAAAGCCTTGCTAAATAAGGAAATAGGCCTCTTAGCCTCATTATCATCCTTTTGCAGCAAAACAGAAGCGGTGGTATACTTAGAAGCAAAGGAAAATATTTGGAAAGGCCTCTTATAGTTTGGGGCTGCTAAAACAGGTGCATGGTTAAGTGTAACCTTAATTCCTTCAAAATATTGAATGACAACCTCCTCCCATTTGATAACTTGGTCCTTCTTTAACATGCTTGTGATTGGAAGAGTCAACTTAGCAAAGTTGGAAACAAACCTTCTAATAAAATTAATCTAACCAAAGAAAGATTGGATGCCTTTCTTGGTTCTTGGGATAGATAACTTGCTGATTGCTTCAACTCTCTTAGGGTCTATCATAACACCATATTTTGACACAATGTGACCAAGCAGCTTGGAATTTTACACGCTATAATGACACTTCTTTGGATTAAGAGAAATTCCATTCTCCCTACATCTGATCAACATCTTCTCAAAGTGCTGCAAATGATCACCTCTCTGCCTTGAAAATACAGTCACATCATCTTGGTAAATTGTAATGAGCTCGTTGATGTAACAAAAAAAAGCAACATCCATTGCTCTTTGAAAATTGGCACCATCATTCATCGAACCAAAGGGCATCCTAACAACAAAATATGTCCCCCAAGGCATAGTGAATTCTCTCTTAATTCTTTTTAATTCTTTAACTACCACATGATTATATCCAGAGAAACCATCCAATGTGGAAAGCAATTCAGACCCTGTCACAAGATGCAGCATATTTTCCATATTTGGCAAGGGATAGTTGTCCTTCATGGATGATTTTTTTAGATTCCTAAAATCCACATGAATTATAATGTCTCTGTTCTTCTTTCTAACTAGCACAAGGTTTGCAACCCAAGATGAATATCTAGTGGGCTAAATAATACCTCCATCTCTCAACTTCCTTAACTACTCTTGCATTTTCATGGAGAGAAGTGGATTAATTGGCCTTTGCCTCTATCTCAATGGTTTAGCATTTATTTCAAGAGGGATATCATTCTGAAATAAATCTTCCCTATATGCTTTCAGCTTTGAATAGGACCAAGCAAGGCAGTCTTGATATTTTTTCAAGAGTTGGGCATAGGACTATTTTTCTTCTTTACATAAATTTCTACCCAACCAAACCTTCCTTGGTTTTTCCTTTGTTCCAAAGTCATGCTCTTCCACATACCTTTAAGCAGACATGTTTTTATTTATGATGCAATCAGAATTGTTAAAATTTGATTCAAGTGCAATAAGACCTCTAAGATTGGTGTTTGTTTTCAATTGGATGATATATTTTCCAAAAAAAGTTTCTCTTCCTTCATTCATGCATACTATTGGCTCCCAATCAATATTCTGATTTGCAAAATCACCTTGGTTTTGTAAGAACCTTAGCACTTGAGAATCATCATCAAAAACTTGCCAATTTTTCACATTATCATGGACAGATGTCCTAGTCAGCACTTCAATGTTGTATTCACAATAAGGTGAAATGGTGCAATCTCCAAACCTACAACCCAGCACTTCCAACTTGTTAGCAGCAGCATTGAGACCTTTGTCATGATACACAATGTTAAAGGAATCAAAAATTTCAATTACATCCCAAACTGCATGCTTATACTTTTTCATATGCTGAATTTTTGTAGCATACAATTTTCTTATTTGTTTGACAACCAGCTCTAAGTCTCCTTTTGCAACAATATCTTTCACTCCATACTTCCATGCAATTCTTAACCCTAACAACAATGCCTCATACTTAGCAACTTTGTTAGTTCATTCAAAATTAAGTTTGAAGGAAAAAGCAAACTCTTCCAAAGTAGGAGAAAGAAGAACTATACCAACACCATTTCCAAATTTGGAGCAAGCTCCATCAAATAGCAAGGTCCAAGGAGAACCTACCATATCAAAGCACTTTGATCTATCCATCTTGTGTTCCTTTACTTCAGCAAAACCAATGAAATTCTCAGCATCTACATCAGCAAACAACACTTCATATGAAGCATTGTTGGGATCTTAAATTAGGTGCAACATCTTCTTTTCACCATAAAATTTGACAAGGCTTCCCTCAATGGGAATGGTGGAAAAATACATATCCATCTAAACACTACCACCAACACTTGCAGCCCATTTTCTTGACAAAATCATACCCCATTTGACAAGGCAGTCAACAATTACAACATCCAGTTTCAAATTCTTACCCAGATAGGTTGCAAGTTGCACTACCAAACCCTTCACATAGCCAACCACCAGCACTTCTCTTGAATCCATGGAAGTACAATTCCCATAGGCAGATGTGACTTTGATATCCAACTCATTCATGAATTCTAGAGGCATGATATTACATGATGCACCGGAATCAAACATACAATTGTGAAGTAGCCTATCTTTTATGAGCAAATTTGTGAAGAATGGATCAACATTCAGCTGGGAATCAACCAAAGATGTTCCCAAATATACCTCAATTTTCTCTCTAAGATCTTCAACTAACGGTGGTGTTTCAAAGTCAACAATGATCTGAGGTGGAGTTTCAACAGCATTTACATTTGTACCTGGAGTAACCCTCTCTTCTTTCAATCACAAGTACTCACATGCTCTCTTCTTATGCTCAGGAATTCTAAGCAACTCAATAATTGGAACACTCACTTTAATTTTTCTTAATAATTGGGCTATGTCATATGGAACATTATTTGGTAGGATAACATTGGAAGGGAAACAAGAAGATTCATCAAATGGAGAAGGATTCTTGGTAGCTTGGGCATGAGGACTATATTTTTTGTTTGGGACAACAGAACCTTTGGCAAGTGTTTCTTTCCTAGGAGTTTCTTTGGGAATGCTTGTGAGCAAGGGTGTTTTAGGTTTGGCTTGAGGCCCACTTCCCTTAACAACCTTGCTTCTAGTGTTATAGTCTTCTCATGAGCTACAATAAAATTCATCAACAATTTTCTATCTTCCTCTGAAGGGATACCACCATCATACTTCTTAATCATTAAATCTCTTAAGTATTCAAAGTCATTGTGAGGAATTTCAAAAGCTTGCACTACATCAACTTCAAGAGCATGAGGGGGGAGAGATACTTGTACCCATTTGATGTAATCCCAAAAGACAACAGTAATTCTAGAACTTATTACTTCAGTAGATGTTACTCCTCCTTGTGAGCTTGAATAACAACCCACCATGTGAATATCATCATCAGTTCCATCCTCATTATCATCTTCATCAACTTGTTGGTCCACTTCACATGGAGGATGAGGAAGAAAACATCTATCACACCAATCTATATTAGAAAATTCATCAACAATAGCAACCCTAGCAGTTAGAGGGTCAGAAACCAATCTCATTTCACATGTTTGGGGTTGTTTATTTGCAAACCCAACAAGCCCTTTACCCTTGTTATCAAACCTCTTCTCATTCCTATGGTGATTGCCAAATCTATCTTGTGCCTGCTGCCTAGGCTGACCTTATGAAGTCTGTCCAATTCCCTTCTCAAATCTTGCCAACTTGTATGAGATTTCCTTGATAGCCCCTACCAAAGTCTTCACAACCTCTTCTAAATCAGCACCTTTGCTAGCTTGAGGTTTTTTAGGGGTTATCAATTTTACACCATCTCTCTTAAGAGGTTTCCCAACAGCCTTGATATTGTTCTCAATTTGAAGTGCCATGGTGAAATCTTATCTTATATTGGTTGGGTTGTTGTCTGTTAGGTAATAGGCTGCCTTTTTATCAAATGCATCTGCATATTTGATTAAACAAGATTCATCACAAGGCCTCAAACCAATAGGTATCCTTCTCAAAGAAATGTTGAACCTTTTGTTGAAGTCATGGACTGATTCATTTGGGTTTTTCTTAATATTCTCAAACTCAGATAAAATAAATTTAGGATCAGTCCTGTCACCTTATTGCAACCTAAATGCATTTTTCATTTCAATCTATGAATCAATAGATTTATTAGGTAGAGCCTTGTACCAATCCCTAACATCTTCTTCCAATGTATGAATGAATAACTTAATATACACATATTCAAATTCTATCTCAAAATATTCCATCATATTATCAAATAGTTTGAGATGTTGATCACTAGTAATAGTGTTGTTACCTTGGAATTTTGGGAACTTATTTTTGACATCTTGTGGGATAGCATTTTGGTAACCCTCCATTCCTCTAAAATTTATAGGACCAAAGGTTTTAACAACAAATGGAGGTCTAGGTTGAGCCATATTGTTTGGTGGGGGTGATCTTGGAGGTGAGACAAGCTGATGAGGAGTGTTATATCTTTGGGGCTTAAGAATGTGGTTCACAAGACTTGTATCCTCTAAGTGCTGATTTTATTGGAAAGATTTACTCGAATTAAAACATAGAGGTGAAGATTGGAGAAGGAACTTACTAGGTACAACAGAAGGACCTTCACTAGCCGAGGAAAACAAGTTTATGAGAGGATTGCTTAAATAAGAATCATTTGAAGAAGAGTGATAGTCCTCTACCAAAGGTTGATCTCTCTCACCAATGGCTATATTTTTTCCTGATGTCTGACCTTTAACCACTTTCCAAACTCTTCTCCCTTCCAAATCTGAATTTCTTGAATATGAGAACAATTTCTTAGTAGAGTCTTTAAGTCAGAGAGATCTTCTTCCCTCCAGTTTTGTAAAGACTAGCAACACAAAAATAAATGACAGAAAGCTTAAAACACTAGTATTTCAAAATTCAAATCAGCATGGAGTCGCCACTAAAGAATTTCACCTTATTTGTGCAAGAATGCACAAAAATAATTTGTCAAAATTTTTCTAGCACTGAAAAATTTGCAAAGCCTTATAAATCAGTCCTTTTTCTTCTTAGATCAATCAACCATAATGCAACCAAAGTGTATGAACTGCTGGGAAATGAAAAATGACAGACAGAGCTTGAAAATTTTGCTTAAAAATTAGAGATCTGAAGCATAGAATGACATTTTAACCATGTAGCAGATCAAATATTTGAATACATAAATTCTTAGACCCTTCAAACACTTCAGAAATACCAATAAATTCAAAGAAGACCCCAGCAACGGCACCACTCATGTTGGTATCAAAATTTGTTCTCCTTTTCAATCTGAGTAACACCATAGTTATGTTATAGAGCTTAAAGATAGATTATACCATGACGTATGTAGTTGGTAGCGAGGGATATGGTCTAGCTAGCACTCAGGTTTGTGGAGAAATGGATAGCACTCCAATAGGACTTGATCTTGTCCTAGCTATTTTAGGTTGTGCCTTGCAACCAAGGTAAGAGGACCTATTTTGTAACCTTGTAATGGTGAAGGAGATGAAATTTTTCCTTATCTTTGCTTGAAATTCTATGATGGAGGCGTTCATGAAAACATGATCAACACCCTAGATCTAAACTCTCACAATTTTTCACTTCTCAAAACATGGGTATGTTCTCAAAAAAAGGCAAAGGTTAGTAGAGACATTGGAAAACCTGACCTATTGTGCATACTTTTACAAATAGATTTTGATATTTTGTGGGTATACACATGAAAATCAGGGATATTACATGATAGGATATTTTTTGTTAGATTATTTTTTGTGGGATATTGATAAGACAAACTGGGATAGATCAGATCTTTGACAATCTATACAATACTTGAACAACTATTAGATGAAATGCCTAAAATAATCAAGTTGTTTGTTCAACTAGAAGAGGCACAAATGGAAGCCCAGATTGCACTCTTCACACAATCTTTGGGAGCTCACCACAAAATTTTGAATTACAGAACTCAATTAAACACAAAAACCCATGATCAAACCACACCTAAGGTACCCTCAAAGGCTTACAAGAAATCTCTGTACTCAAGGAAGGTAAAGTGATTTTAAATTTTTTAATCTCCTTATCAGATGAAGGTCCTTTTGAGAATGAGATTTAAAATGCCAATAAACTATCAACCAGAAATGGAGATCTTGTGTGACTTCTAAAGATTTTCAATGCAATAGTGCAACAAGAACAATAAAATTTATTTGCAGGCATTCAAAAATGATAACAGACATCACACTACCCAAAGAATAACACATATTAAATTCAAAACTTGTCAAATTCAATAGCAGGGGAGAGTTACATGAACAATCTCAGAGTTGTGTGGTGGCTATACACTTGTAACCAACCCACATACATGAATTTTCCAACACATGAGACATTAACCTGGTTCTTTGGTGGATTTTCTTAGAAAATTAGCTTTTTCTCAAAAATTTCTCGTGATTTTCAACTCCCGACCTCTTACAATTTCTCAAAAATGCATTATATATCTCATACCACATTTGAGTCTTCCTTCCCAAGCAAACAATATGCTATGGGATCAAATTTTTTACAACAATTCTTCATGATTTAATGAGAGTGACACCAAATGGAAAAACAAGTCGCATGTTAATAGGTATGCACAAAAAGTTAAATCATTACAAAAATTCAGATCATTATCCACCCCAGGGGCACTTTTTTATCATTCAAGCATGCAAGCATCTTTCATTCATAATTTTTTACCTTTTCCCCTTTTCAATTTTACCTCTGCAACTTTTGATGTTGACATTTCACGTTTTTTCTCGGGTCTGAGTCAAAATTACATCAAAAACACAATAGATCAAAGAATTATGTTATGAAAATTATGCCAACATTCTCAGAAGGCCAAGATGACACAAAATCATATAATATTTGATGAATTTTGATGCAAAAACGTGATTTCCAAGCTTCTTGGAGCTCCCATGGCAGCCCAAACAAACAAATGCATAGTAACAGTCAATCTCATCCACCTTTTAATATCAGCCCTGCATGTGGAAAATTCCATTTCAAAAATAATCTCAATATTACCTTTTTAAACTTTGGATAAGGTGAGACACGTGTCAAAAAATGATTAGATCAGGCCCATGCATTTAAAAAATGCATTTGCGACCTTTTTAAAGTTTTGGAAAATTTTACAAAATTTCCCTACTTCTTCCCTGGACCAGCCACGTGTTCATATGTGGGCCCCATTGAAAATCATAGATTGATTCAATCAATTTTGCCACTTTTCTAAAAAAAGGAAAATTTTCCACAAAACCTCCCTAGGCCTAGAAGCCCGATCTCTTCCCTACCACGTGGCGCTCTACGATTCACCGCAGGGCCAAGCCTCTATTTACACTTTAGCTCCTTTTGCCAAAAAGGAAAATTTTTACTTTGTCCCCCAAGGTCCGAACCTCCACCTCCATTTTTCTTGGACATGTGTCACTTCCTGACTTGTCGCAGAGCTTCAGCCCAAACTTTGATTTTTTACCATTTGAACTTAAAAACTTCAAAGTCATTGCAAGACCCACTACCCCATCCTATCATTTCTGGGACATGTTTAAACCGATAATTTTTTAAGGGCTTTCGGGCCAAAATTTCACTTCATCATTTTGAGCCAAAAAACATCAAAATTCTCGAAGTCCCTCCACCATTTGCATGCTCTCCATGCCACGTGTCCTCTCCCTATTCGCTGCGGGCCTTCGGGCCAAAATTTGATTTTGAAAATTTTGCATAATGAAATAAAAATTTCCTAAGGAAATCTCACCAATCCTCTAACCAATCAAAATGTGCCACGTAGGCACTTCATTGTAGAAGGAAGAGATGCGGATCAAAATTTTCCCTTCACCAAAATTTAAAAAAAAAAGATAAGTTAGAGACATTTCCTAATAACCCTTGGCTAATAGGAACCAACCACGTTTCCATTACCTTGTGATGATAAATTAGACGGGAAAATGACACCCGTATGACCATCAAATTGTGAAAAATTTAAAGGATGCCCTAGAAATCAAATTTTTCAACAAGGATTTTAAATTTTTTTATTTCGAATCAAATGAATAATGTTTTGACATCAATTTTGACCTTAGGATTGGGAATTTAACCTATACAATTTAGATTTGGTCAATTTTGATTTTACACATTCTAGTAAAGGCAAAATGACACAGCCCACGAATTGGAAAAAACTTGGGCACAAATAAGAGCACACATGGATTTCTCTTTTAAACCAGGGTAGAAAAACAAGTTTATGGGCATTTTTCGAACATTCAACTAGGGGGGAGAAATTGTTGATCACCATTTTAGAAATAAAACATTTCTGTTAAAAGTTGGACATGAAAAATTAGGGCACACAATGCAAGCTTAGAAATGGCACTAAGAGGTTCTACATACACTATACCCTGATCCTGCCCATCAGAAGGAGGTTTATCTTGAAACCATAGAGGTTATTAGGAATCTTAAGGGTGAGATAAACTTCTTAAAATAGTAATCGTGAAATATGGAGTAAAAGAAAGTATCAAAGATGATACAAACTGATATAGATGACTTAAGGGAAGTGTGTAAAATGTTCACCAGGAAAATATCATTTCACTTCTAGGGGATTGGTTAAAGGGAAACACTCTGTGTGCAAGTATTGAGACTGGATGGAAAATATTGCATGCAAATCTTCCCCCTCAATCTAGATTATGACAAGGAAATCACTCTAAATGTTGTTGTGGATGGGTGGCTATTAAGTAATATACTGATTGATACAAGTGCATAAGTCAATGTTCTTACCTTAGATGCATGGGTACAAATGGGGAGACCCCCATTATAGCCATCCTCTAATGTATTGTTCATGGATAATTAGACTAAAGCCACTCCCATCAAAGTTTTATTGGATGCATCCATTACCATACAAGGAGCCAAGTTCATTGGAGACTTTGAGGTTTTAGCGCTGGTAGATTCAAAGAGCTTCATAGCTCTATCAGGGCATCCTTGGTGTTATACAAATAATGTTGATCTTCAGTTCAAGAAAGGTTATATCATTTTTGAAAATGAGGAAAGAGTTATTATCCATTTTATAAATGGAAAATTTGGGCCCTATGTTGAGCCCTTAAGTGAAGAAAATATGAATAGGATTTATGTACATGCCATCCAAGACCCAGAGATTCTTGAGCTAGATAAAGAAGGAATAATTCAGTCAGAGGATACACAATCCATTAGCGATACTACAAGTGTTTCCTGTGATAATTGGGCTCATAGAACTTATGAGTTGGTAGGGTGTGACGTAAAGAACATATTTCCTAGAAACAAAAAATCATATTATGTCAAGAGAATAAGTAACAACTCAATAGCTTGTTACACCAGAGAAGGAGATCGTATGGTATTTCCGTGTGCCATGGAAGAATAGTTGATAGACCCATTGGAAAGAAGAAATATGCTAGCATATACAGTACATGGGACAACAACACACTAGTGGATGGCCCACAAGGATAATCTTGTAGGATGGAATGAAATTAGAATTTCTCTTGCTACTTGGTTCTCCAGGAGTAATACACCTACTCAAATTTGTACTTATTATGGTAATCAACCTATTCAGCACCATGTTCAGAAGTGTGAGAGACTCTGGGCAGAAGGAAAGGAATATTTACCACCTTTTCTATGGGTGCACAAGTTTTATTCCACTTTACAAGGATGTGCGTGTTATGGGTATGTATATGCAGAACTCCATAAAGAGACAAGAAATTGGTAGGATTTAATCACATGAATGATTGAGACATTTTACTTCTTGTCTACAAAGCCTCTGGTGGAAGAAGCATTGAAATTCATCAAGCACTTAACTATGGGAGATAGTTCCAAGGATGAAGATTTATTTCGTGAGTTATTAGATGAAGGAGACTCAGGAGCATGTCTTGTTGAAGAAAGAATGGTAGATGCAAAATTACTACAATGCACTTTCCTTGAGAAAGAAAAAGGAAAAATTGTCTACTTAGTGCATGACGAAGAAGTAGAAAATCTGGAGGTAAACCATTCAACAGGTAGGTGTGAGGTATTAGACCATATATATACCAACACATGCACCTATCATGAACCTATGAAGAAAAAGAAGGTGAATATTGGATTAGAGGCTAAGCCTAAGGAAGTCGTGATCAAGGACTATTAGTCAGACTTTGAAGTGGAAAAAATCATAGAGTTACTAAGGGATTATCAGGACTTATTCCCTAGGGGGTACCATGAGCTTAAAGGCATGAATGAATCATTATGGGAGATGAAGATAAAGCTTAAAGAGGGTGTGCGCCCAGTTAGAAAGAGACCCTATAGGATGGACCCCAACTTCTGTGATAATGTCCAAGAAGAGATTGAAAAAATGTTGAAGTTTGGAATTATCAAGCCCCTTGATTATTCAGAATGGGTTAGTCCAATGGTGATCAGTATCAAGAAAGATGGATGGATTAGGATTTGCATGGAATAAAAGGAGCTGAATGTTTCATGTGCGTTTGATCCCTTTCCTATGTCATTCACCGATGAAATATTAGAAGGCTTTGCAGGGCATGAAATCTATTTGTTTACAGATGGGTTTTCTAGGTATCATCACGTTCAAATTTCTCAAGAGGATCAGAAAAAAACTACGTTTACTATAGAATGGGGGTAGCTTCACCTATACTGTAATGCCTTTTGGTCTTAACAATGCACCTGCTATATTTTTACGCATAGTTTTTTAAGCATTCAAGGAATTTATTCACAACTTCTTACAGGTCTATTTTGATGATTGGACAATGTCTGAATTAGTTAAGGATCATTGTGACAATCTGTGCTTGATGTTTGAAAGATGTAGATAGTTGAGTATCTCATTAAACATCAAGAAGTGCATATTTTCTACACCGTTTGGGATACTGTTAGGACACATAATCTGAAAGGAGGGTTTGTTGGTTGATCCAGCCAAGTTTTCAGTCATTAGAGGCCCAAGGAAGCCTACTTTTCAGAGTGAGGTGCATGGACTATTGGATCATATAGGATACTACAAGAAGTTTATCAAAGGATATTCCAAATTTTCCACATCATTGGAAGAGTTACTGAAAGGTAAAGGTATGTTCTACTCGGGAGAACCGTAGCAGGGTGCATTCAAGACATTGAAGGAAAAAATTACTACCGTGTGTATACTCTATTTTCCTTCATGGGACAAACCCTTTCATGTACATATCGACACCTCTAGAACTACCATTGGAGTGGTGTTGGATAAACCTGGAGAAGGTATTATAGATCATCCCATCTATTTTTATATTAGAAAGTTGACTCCTGCAGAATAAATTTACACCACTACAACACACAAAGCTTTGTCAATGATCTATGCACTACATAAATTCTACCGGTACCTACTAGCTACACCATTCATCTTTTATACAGATCACATCCCATTGAAGTGTTTTGTAAAAAAATCGGTTCTACAAGGGTGTATATCTCAATGGGTTCTCTTATTTCAAGAATTTTATTTCACAATTGTGGTAAAACTAGGGAAAATTAATTCTGGACCTGACCATCTATCAAGGATAAAGTCAGGAGAAGAAGCACATGAAATTGAAGATACCATGTCAGATGCATAGTTATATAGGTTACAACGAGCGTCATTCAAACTATAAGACATTGTTGTCTTTATACAAACAAGGATGGCACCAAAAAGAATGAAATCCTTGGAGAAGAAACAACTTTCCATATGAATAGCCCCCTATATCTTAATCAGTGGTGACCTGTACAAGCTAGGATGAGATGAAGTATTACGCTGTTATGTATTGGAACATGAGTGCATGGATATTATGTAATAATGTCATGGTGGTATTGCAGGTGGCCACTATATCAATGATGCCACTATGCCCAAGATTCTACTCACTGGATTATGGTGGGAGACCTTGTACAAATATTATATGGAATTCTGTAGGGCTTTTTATCATTGTCAATGCCTTGGGAAACCCAGTCAATTGGATGAAATGCCTATAAGACCCATTAATAGTGCAGAACCATTTGAGAAATGGGATATATATTTTGTGGGTCCTATTTCACTAGGTGCATGTAGAACTGGATTGTGTTACATCATAACTTGCACAGATTATCTGACAAGGTGGGCAGAAACAACACCTACAAATGATTGTATAGTGGCCACAACATCTAGGTTTCTTTGGCAAAATATTATTACAAGATATGGATGTCCTTTAATTTTGACCAGTGATAGGGGAAAACATTTTCTTAATGAGACAATCAAAATTCTATTAGATGAAATCATGACTACAAACCATAAGACTACACCCTATCATCCTCAAGAAAAAGGGATTGCTGATTTTTTCAAAAAAAAATTGAGCCAGACATTGACAAAAAATATGTGATGTTGGAAGAAAAGATTCTGATGATACAGTATCTATAGTAATTGGGCATATCAAACAACATATAGAAGGTTGAACAAAGCCACACCATTTCAGTTAGTGTTTGGCACAGAAGTAGTTCTTCCTTTGGAATTTATGTTACCTTGTTTACGTATTGCGTGTGCTGGAATTCTTGTTGACGAGAAATAATTAGAAGAATGCATTGAACAATAATTTAATTAGATGAATAATGATCCATCACACGTTGGATTCAAAAACAAGAGAAGGTCAGGTAGAAATCATGGCATGGTAGGAACATCAAGGATAAAAATTTGGAGATACGAAATATGGTGTTCCTTTATGATTCTAAGTTTTTGCACCATCTAGGTAGACTCAAAGTACATTGGTTGGGGATTTATGTTATCATTCACATACTCAAATCAAGTGATTGTTAGTTAGAGTCACTTGATGGAATACGGTTACCCAGCTATTTCAATGGGACTAGGCTAAAGCCCTACTATAAATAAGTCTTCTTGGTGTTTGTAATAAGGTAGTGTTGCCATTTTGATTAGGTTTTCAATTCTGCATTCCCTTAATGTTTTTTATTTTTTAGTGCTATTCTTTGTCAATTTAGTTGGTGTGTTTGTGTAATAAGTGCATTTATGTGCTAGAAGATAATTACTATTTAAATACTTTTTATGCGTAAAGGACTACACATACCCTTAGTGTGGGGTAGTTTTTTTTATATCTAGGTACATGAGTGATGAAAATAAGTCCACATGAAAGGAACTATCTATGGGTGTTATTCAAGGTTGGAAATTATAACACTAGGTAAGCAAGGGATTGAAAGACACAGTGATGAGGTACTCAGGTGCATGGAAGTGTTGTTGAAGAGAATTCCACAACCAAAAGGTAGAAGGGCGCGCTAGAAGGTTATAGCTTGGGCATGAAGATGTACCCACATGGAAATAAATAAAATGGTCACTTAATGAAAGGATTGTTGGTAGGCATAGGAGTAATAAATACACTAAATTTTTGAAATTCTATATAAGGACAAGATGTGAGTTCATTTATACCATTACAATTGAGAGATTTTGAAAAGGTTTAAGTATGAATGTGTGAAGAGTGTGAAACCAGACATGAGGAGAAGGGTTGTGTGTAGGAGAAGCTTCTGTTCCCATAGGAGAAGGGTTTTGAGCGAAGTAGACATGTTACAAATGAGCTAGGGAACATGATTTCCACTAGGGCGTGGAGAATTAAGCTAGGGTTTAGACTTACTTGACTACATAGGGAAGAAAAGATATATTTTTCAAATGGCACCAAAGAAAGCAGCCGTACCAGGAGATAAAGGGAAGAAGAAGGTTGAAGTGGAAGAAGAGATTGCTCCCGAGAGTAATTTTTCAGAAATGAAGTATCGAGAGGGTGTGATTGTGGGACAAGAATGGGATTCTTATATCCACCAATGTAAAAATAAATGACTAAAACCATTGAACATCAGACAATAAGAAGAAGCTCGATGCAATGTTGAGCACAAAAATAAACAAGTGTATGGTAGAGGATATACCAATATATTATGATGCTAGTGAGAAGTTGCTGAAGCATAATGGAGTCTACTAGCTATATGAGCTGACATATTTTGGAAAGTATACACCATTGTATCAATGGATGATGACCAAAGTACATGATAACTTCTTCTACTTTGTCGAACGAAGGGTAAGAATCACAACTTCTTTGATTTCAATGGTGACAGGACTAAGGGCCTCAGGGTTGGATCTCGATAATGATTTAACTGATAAATCCACAATATTGGAGATGAGGAAGGAGCTGGGGTATACTAAGGGTCTACATGGCATGGGCATTGATAAGTTGAAGAAGTACCCAATAGTGCAGGAAGCTACACATCTTGTGATAAAGTTGAATGACCAAGGAAGGTGGTCACAGGTAAACACAATGTGGTTGTACGTCGACAAGAATATGTCTCAAGGAGTGGTGTACAACATTGGATATCACATAACAAAAACAATAATTGAATAAGCATGAACATGTGATAGAATAATTTTTGGCATTGTGTTATTGTCCTTAGTATTCATGGAGATAGGGGTTCCTGATGGGCCAAAGGAGAAGATTTGGGAGTACCCCATGGAACACAAGTCACATGTGGAGAGGTTTGGCAAGTACTTGCGTGATGGATCAATGAGTGGACCATTCAAGTAGAGGCCAAAGATGTGGTATGATAGACTCCATGTGGCATTCGAGGAAGAGTGGTGCATACCAAAGGATTTGCCTTTGGTGGTGGGTAAGGTAGTTTAGTTTTCTATATATCAAAATTTTTACATTGCACGATTTACGATGAAGGATGGGCCTTGGATCCCATGGATAAAATTTCCATATAACTTCACAACAAGGTATTTCAAGGCATCAATTCACCATTTTTTATATGCATGCCACTTAAAATTCAATCTAGATAAGGTAGATTGTGACTACCACACACTGAGGAAGAATTATGTATATACAAGGCACAATGGATATGTTGAAAGACTTATTTCAGATATTATAAGCATGAAACCTGTGAGCTTGGAAGTTGGGGACACTAGAGTAGTGATCATGTACCTACAACTCAAACCCAAGATGGAGAATGCTAAGTATGTGGAGAATGATTTTGTGCTCCCAGGGCCACTAAAGGGTAAGCATACAATGGAAAATGTTCCAACACCCAAGCCCACAGAAACAATTCAAGTCGATGATGAAGAGGAGGAGCATGAGGATAGTGGTGGTTTGGAACATGGATAAAAGACAACCTTCAAATAAGGGTGAAGCTAAGCGCAAAACTACTCCACCTCAGCCACAATAGGAAGATGAAGAGGAATTGGATGTGTTCTAAAGAGAGTACCAATTCCAGAGAGAATTCAAGAGGACAAGGTCCCAAGGTGCTACTCCGCAAATAGTGTGCAGATCACCTTAACTCTCTCCACAAAATGAGACATCCAAGAAAAGGAGAATAAAATTAAAGTGGAATAAGGAAGTGGAAGATTCAGAGGAAAGCATTCTCAATTTTCCTACACCTTCAGAGAACATAGAGGAATAAAAAGATGAAGAAAAAGGGGCAGAAGAGACAACAACAGAGACTACCCAGGACATAGCAACACAAGTTCCCAATATAGAATCCCAAGTTTCTAAGAATCCTAGATCAAGAAGAACAAGTGGGGAGTATTTTCCACCATCCGTGGGTTACACTGAGGATACATGTAAAAAAAATTTGCGCCCGCATCCATAGCACAATGACACAAAAGCAGTTAGACATTTGGGAGTTAATTGATGAAGATATGGTGATAATGCACACAATGAAGTTGTTTTTATGGTCCATGCATATGCACATGGATGAACCAAACATTGATGTATGTGAGGAGTCATGCATGTCAAGGAGGTTAAAAAATAGACCTCGGGCTAGACACATAACAATAAAACCTATTGTTATGTATGATGAACAGGTGAGAAATGCTTTGGTGAAAGTCTCAACAGAGATCAAATGACAGAATATGGATAAAGCTATGAAAATCAGGGTGCTGAGGGAGGATATTAAGAAAAAGGATGAGGAGATATTGTGTGTAAAATAGGAGAAATACTTGGCACAAAAGAAGAACGTTGTGTTTATCAACATTATAAAGGAGATTGGTGACAATATCATGAAGGATAGGCCACACTTAGAGCCAAAGGTCTCAAGATGTTTACTTAGGAAATACATTATTTCAGTACATTAGTGGACTTAGTACTTGAATATGAGCCTCTTCACATGCCTGAGCCAAAGGATCCAGCACAGGAAGTAGAACATGAAAAGACTTCGGTGATGTAGAAGATAACATCATATGAGGGATTGCTTCAGAGCTTGTACGAAGAACTCAAGAATGTGGTGTTGGTGCTAAAATTAGTCTCACCCCATTTATCATTTAATTTCCTTAGTTTGTAGCCTCTATTACATTTTTTACCTTCCTGTGTTGGTGCTTTAAAACTCTATCCACCGTTTGGTTGCCATGATCAATCTCTTCCTTGGTCTAGGATCACTTAAAAGTCTAGAATTTGTTTTTTGTTTCTCTCTCCATCTGAAGGAGTCTATAAATCAAGTGTAAAACTTAGGCTTCTCCTTTCTTTCCATTTTCTGTAGTCACGTATTGTTTTCCCTGTCATTTTTTGTCCCAAATACCTAAGGAAACAAGATTGGATGTAGCTTGGAATATCATATTTGAGCCTGGTGACATTTCCAAATTCTCTGCCTTTTGCTTGGAATTTTCAATGGCCTAAGGAAACTATCTCGGACCCTAGACACATGGCACCTTCCACTGAACCTTCAAATTTTTAAGAGACTCTCTCAAACTGAGACACATGTTGAGCCTACACTTGTTTGGGGTCTCTACTTTTGGGGACCATCTCCAATTGCGCCATCGAGACACGTGGTAAGTGGGGAAATGGATAAACAGAGCTTCGGGGTTATTTAAGGTTTTTTGACTTTTGTAAAAGGGGATAAAATTGTAAGTTGAAGTGTGGCCCCAAAAGGAAAGTATTGTCAGCATTGAATAGTAAAAAAATAGAGGTGCAGGCCCACAGGGAAAATATGGAATTTTTTCCTTTTTGGAAAATAAGTATAAAGTGAAAAAAATGAAGCGCATGTCTGCTGGAACTCACATCAAAAGATAAAGGTGGAAGGGCGGAGCTATGGGAAAATTTTGGAAAATTTTCCTTTTTCCAAAAACAAGGTAAAATAGAAAAATCAAGCCATAGTTCCTCTGGGACCCACATTGGGACATGTGTCAAGCCCGTTTTCTAAGGATGAAGGAGCAGAGAAAGATGTAAAAAATTTTTAGTTTTTTCCAAAAGTTATAAAATGTCAAAAAGTGCTCCTAGGCCTGTTTCCAATCACATTTTGTCATGGGGAAGGCTCAGATTAAAATTTAAAAGGCAAGATCAATGGTAGTTGTGCATTTCATTTGATTTTTCCACCATTGAAGCTCTAGGATGTTTGGAGATGCATGTTTTGCATCATCCTTCATCAATTGTTTGGAAAATTTGTGTCATTTTGGTCTGTAAAGTTCAATTGAATCAATTTGGGAGCTCAATTTGTAAAAATGAAGTAATTTTGAAGTGGATTCTTGCTCAGGCTTGTGAAAAAATGTTAAAATGCCAGATATAGAAGTTACAGAGTAAAGTTTTAGAGGAAAAAGAGGGAAAAAATAATGAAATGATGAAAGTGTAGGTTTAAAAGGTGAAAAAGGCATTGCCTTGAGAGCAAAAAGGGATGAAATGTCAAGTTCAACTATGCAAAGGCTCCAAAAAATGATTAAAAAGGGGATTTCTTACATGACAAAATTAGAATGATTAAAGGGACTCCTAAAAAGTTGTGGCCTAGCATCCTAGTCATTAGTTAAGGGCCCAAGAAACATGATAAGTTCAAAATTTGTCCACCTAGCAGATTTCAGATCTGAATTTGTTAAGCATTGATGTCTAAAACAAATTGGAAACAAGAAAAGGTCCCTCAAATATTCTTCTCTTTTGGGGATAAAATTGACTGGAAAAAAATGTATAAATTCAATGAGAGTACTCTTGCAAATGGTCAGAGTATGAATTCTTGAGATTTTTTTTTTAGAAATTCGTCTTCCCGAGAGACCAAATCCAAGATTAATTGTTATTTTATTCTATTTTAGATTTTTTGTCATGTCAAGTTAGTTACAGATGTATAGAAATTGACAAGCACTGAGATTTCTCTATAAGCTTTCCCCTTCTAATGAATCTAAGCAATTTTGGAATTAATTTGTGTCTAATCTCTAGCAATTTTGTGTCTGCTTTATTTTCAACATGTCTGTAAATAGTTTCTTTTGTTCCTATTAGAATATTATATTAATTTTTTTGTGAAATCACACATGATCTTATCCCTGTGACAGTCTAATGGTATTTGCAATTTCATTTCAAGAAGAGCCTTCATCTTGGATGAGATAAACAAATTTAAAATCAATTCACTTTCATTTGTTGATAAAGATTGTCTGTAAATCTTTGGGTGTACCTTAAGCATGATTAATCATAAAATTTAGTGTTTAATTGAGTCTTAAAATTTGAGCCTTCATGTTGGAGTCTCAAAGATTATGTGAAAACATGTTGATCTGGGCCTCCATTGAATCACACATTCTAGTTGAAGGAATGTCCTGATTGTTCTGAAGCTTTCTATTGTGAAGTTGTTCATTAATGTGAAGTCCCTCCAAAGATCCATTATAATCAAATTTATCCTGCTTCATCTCCCACCAAAATAATTTAAAAACCATTGATCCACCCTGAACTACCCATGTTTTCCGTGTGTATCAACAAAGGAACAAAATCTACTTATAAAAATATGTAGAACAATCAGGATTCCAAATGTCTTTAGTAACCTTTGACTTGTATTGAAAATATCTCCATAATCTAGAAGTGACAACTCGTGAGAGTCATATTTGGTGTGTTGATCATATTTTCCCAAGGTCTTCTCTATAAAATTTGTGCAAAAGAAGGATTTACCAACATTCTTCAATAACAGAGGTTACAAAATAGGCTCTCTTACCTTGGTTGAAAGGCACAACCTAAAATAGTTAGGATAAGATCACATCCTTTTAAGATGATACCCACTTCTTTCAAATTCTGAGTGCTAAAAAGTTAGATACATCATTTCCCCAGCTATAAAATGACATACATAATCATCTATCTACCTTTGAGTGTTTTGTTAAATCCATGATGTTGTTGGGCCTTTGAAGAAGATTAAATCTGGCTACCAACATGCTTATGGCACCGTTGTCAGGGAGTTAGTTCAATTTGATCCATGTGCATACATATTTGAGGTATTTGAGCATTTACACCATCAACCATGCTTCTAGCACCATTTCTGGGGATGAGATCTTACGTTGTTGGGAATTGATTTGTGTTGTCGAGACTGATTTTTTGATTTATTTCTAGCTTGTATCCATTTGGCCCGTCAAGAATGCTTCTGACACCATTTCTGGGGACTCTTTGAAGTTTTTAAACAAATGTGTACGTGTACAAACCCTGGTAATGATTTTTACAAATTTTAAATTACAAATACATTATTGAAATTCCATTATCTGTTCAGATTTGTAAGAATTGTTCAAAGTTGTAAGTTCTAAGTGTAATATTTCTAGCTTATACAATTATTGCACTAAAATTTGTATCATTATTAATAAATTTGGGTAGAAGAAGAGCAGATCGTGTAAGCTTTTCATATTTTGGTATTGAAAGACATTTGATAGGTCTTTCATAGTGTATTTTCACAAACTAAGGTGAAAATCCTTAGTGGCGACTCTATGTTATTTAATTTCTTAATAAATACCATTGTCTTAACATATATCAAGTAAGCTTTTTCATTAATCTCTGCAAAGTTGGAAGGAAGAAGGTATTTCTTCACCGCGGACCCTAGTAGAAGGTTGTTTCCAGAGTTTGGAAAGTCTAATTTAGAAGGAGGAAGAATTTGAAATGTTTTTGGAGATCAAGCATCAAGAAAAGATATCTCCATTGGTGAAATTGATAAGTACATGATTGAATATTGCAATGCTTCCTTAACTACTTCTAAATCAGGTAGTCTATTTGTAAATCAAAATTCTCCTTCTGGAGAAGGGCCTTCTTTTGTATTTGAAACATTTACATCTCATTCTACCCCTATATTTTCCAAATCTTATAGTGTCTACCATGAAAAAGAGCCATTAGGATAGTCATTATGAAAATTGTATCCATGTACCACACAGACCCCTCACTCCTCATCACTTTTTTTCTCCTGTAAGATCGTCTCCTTAGAATAATATGGCTCAGCCTCCACCCAGACCTCCATTTTTCGTTAATACTTTTGGTCCCATCGGTTTTAGAAGTACGGCTGGCTATCCGAATGTTGTGCCATAGGATGTAAGAAACAAATTACCTAAGTTTCAAGGAAATAATGTAATAACTGGTGAACAACACTTGAAATTATTTGTCAATATGATGGAGGATTTTGAAATAGAGTTTGAAGATGTATATATTAAATTATTTATCCATACATTAGAAGAGGATGCAAGGGACTGGTATAAATCTTTGTCTAATAACTCTATTGATTCTTAGACTAAAATGAAGAATTCATTTAGATTGCAGTATGGTGACAAAACAGACCTTAGGGTTCTTTTGTTAGAATTTGAGAATATTAAAAAGAATCCTAGTGAATCAGTGCATGACTTTAATACAAGATTCAATAAGACATTGATAATATTTCCTGTGAATTTGAGGCCATGTGATGAATATTTTCTTATAAAGTATGCTGATTCATTTGAAAAGAAGTTTTCATACTATTTGAGGGATAAAAACCCTGGCACTTTAAGGCAGGCCTTTACTATGGTTCTTAAAATTGAGAACAACATTAAGGCCATTGGAAAACCTCCTAAGAGTGAGGGTGTTAAACTGATAAAGCCAGAAAAACCTCAAGCAAACAAGAGTTGGATCTTGAGGAGGTTGTTAAAACTTTGGGAGGGGCTGTCAAAGAAATATCTTCCAAACTAGCCCAGGCAAAGAAAGGAATTGGGAAGAGTTCACAACGTAACATTCCCATTTTAAGACTTTAGAAACAAGGTATTTTTTTTTAATAATAATGTTATCTATTCTAAATAAAACATCATTTAGAGCACACATTCCATGCCAATCAATCTCATAATAGACAACCATATACAACTGTAATGACTCGGTATGCTACCGATCTCTCATGTTGACTTAAATTATAGAATACTTTATGTATACTATGTATATTTGGTTCTCCTACCCTATTCTGGGTACTGAGTGATATGTTTAAAGAACCTATTTGAATATTTGTTTCCAATATTCATCTGACACAATGTTGCTTTAAACTAGGTGACATAGGACAATGTAACCAACAACTTGTGATACTTTGGCCAAATATTTTCAACATACTATTCATGTTACTATTCCTACATGACATACTTTTCATAGTGGCATACATCCTTCACCTCACTCTATTGTTATCTAGAATTGTCTTTACTAACTACTATCAATACAGTTGCCCAAGGTTTGACCCTAGTCCAAGTTAGCAACATAATTTGATATAGGAAGATGCACATTATGAATTAGGGTATATGGGCATAATCAATCGACCTAAGTCAACTAAATGTGCCAAGGTACCCTAAGTCATAGAAAGCTACTCTGTATCCTTATCATGCTACTAACTTGACCTAGAGAGAAACTAAGTTCAATTCCAAATGTGTGTAGATCTGTATGAACAAAATTGGAAGGGTGTTTCCACATGTCAACTGCAACACTGTATCCTCAAGAAGACATTGGTCTTCTTAAAGGTACAGTCATATAGTTGGCGTGTTCCAACATCTATTAGAACTAATTCATCATGATGTACATACTCCCTTAGTTGTCATTAATTCATAATTAAATTGGATTAAGATTCATATTACAACAATCATGCTTAACCCTAATTCCAACATTCATTAAGTTCTATATCCATAATTAATCTGATTTGATATTAAGAACTTCATTAACTCATGTTTCCATTAATGTTTATTAATGTGGCATAACAAGAAGTTATCCCAAAAACAGGACAACAAACATCAAATGTTTAATTCTTAAACCAACCTAGTTGTCCAAGGTAGGTGTGTCATCCTTCTAGATTCAACTAGTGTTTACTTTACAATGAAGTACAAAGATTAAATATCATAACCACCATTCCTTTTATCTTTTATTCTTTTGAGAGAGGAATAGTCTTCCTCTACACGGTTAGATGTTAGTATTAACATAACCTTTTATCATTCGTTACTCATATAGTTTAATTGTATGCCCAATGCATATTTCATTATTAAAATTTAGTTGTGTAGATAAAGAACGACATCTTTTGTAATTTAACAAGTTTCCTTATAATAAGGGGGAATTGTACTATCCCCTTTATCTAGCTTATTAATTGATAAAAATAAAAGTACACAAACAGATATAAAGAACTACCGCCAAGATATCACTACTATTTCCGTCATACAAGTACAAAATAATTCACACCACAAATTGGATTCCAACTCAAAACCTTTCAATTCAAGATGATAAATATACATTTACAAGACTATGTATTTCATACATTCTGCATGTCAACAATAATTAAGATCTTAAAATAACATCACTTTTCTTTTCCAATACAACTCAAGAATGATTCGACAACTCTTTACATAAGATCTTGAAATAAATAAGCCAATGGATCATAAAAGTTCTTTTCCTTCTTTTATCACTTACGATGCCCATCTACAAAAATTGCTAGCATGGGTCAGTTCAATGAACTGAGCATGATAAGCACTAAGCATTAAAAAAAAGTGCATTCCACTAATTGTTCCATTAAAACAACTCTACTTTAATGAAACAATTAATATATCATACAAATAAGCATAAGTAATATCAACCAAGAAAGAAGTACAATTAAAGACTTCTGAATTCACTTTTAAGAAATGAGCATTATGATCCACAACATCTACATTATAACATATAGTTTAATTGATCCTATCAATTACTTTTAAACAAAAAAAAGGTCTTGTCATCCAATTGTTTCATAATTCTATCCGAATAGAAAGACAACTATTTATATCTACTATGTAGAAAAATAAGTTATTTACAAGATAGCTCATATTGCAATGATTCATCCTTCCATATAATAAAAAAGAAGAATAATCAATACATTTTATTACCCATACACTAATCATCTAAAAGACAAAAACAGGTTTAAAACACACATAACGGTTTCAGTTCAAAGATAATAATATGGATTCGATATTAAAGAGACAACATCTAAACAAGAATCCCAAATCAATAAATCTAGGAATAGAGAATCAACACGGTCTAACTGCAAGTCTTACTAACTTCTACATGTTAGAAGATATCATTCAAAGATCTGAAACCATACATTCCACAAATCAAAGCTAGACTGACACAGGTTTAATTTCTTATCATGTCCATACAAGAAGGGTTCATAATAAGACAGAGTGCTAAAAGAATAAACCTTCCAATATCAAATCCAATTGAAGAATGCCTCATTCAAACAAAGCAATCAGTCTAAGCACATTATTATTTTCTTTTCAATAGATTGACTTAGCTATTCTCTTTCCACATCATTACAACAAATGATTAGTACAAGTAGACTAAAATATCCACAAATAAATTCCCATCTCAGAAGAGTGGTTTCCCACTATTTCCTACAAGACAGAAGGACAAAAATCTAAACCCAAGAAGTTGAGCAGGCCTAAGAGAACAACCACCCTATATCCAAGAAGAAAATCAAAATACAGAGAAGTTCAATCAAGTGAGCTTATCTTAAAAAAGGATCTGAAATAGAAAAGGTCCAATCAATAACTTATTTCATTTATACTATCAAGGAATTCCCATTTCTATTTCAAACTTAAAATTTATTTAAATAATTTCTAAGAGAGAACACAAAACCAAACCCACAGTTTAAAGAAAGCACACTTCTAGTTTCCCTTATAAACCTATATGACTTGGTTTAAACATTCCATTTCATTAGACACAATTTCAAATTCAATTCTCAGAAAAGATACACAATAGAGTCCCAAAAATAGTATACTGTCCACAAGAGAACATGTTCCTTTCTCTTTTCAAAGACCCATAGATTCATTTGGTGAATCCAACAAAAAATAGAAAACCTTGAAATAATATAAGATAAAAAAGTTTAAATTAAACTTCCGAACTTAAAAGAAACTATATTCCCAGCTTCAACATCTTACACAGATCCACATCAAAGAGACCCATAGTTTGTGGTCATCATGAAGCCAAATTAAAGAAACAACCATGAACCAGAGGTGATAAATCCTATCAACAAGATTCATAATGAGAGAGTATTCAATCTCTTCTTTCCATAAAAACCCCAAAGTCAATTTAAGAGGATCTGAAAGTGAGTAAGAAAACCCACTATATGTTTGAGTCAAGTAATGTCTCAACTTTACCTCCAATCGTGACTGAAACTGAAAAACACAACAAATACTTTCATGGCTCCATCTAAAAAGATAGCGACAGACAAGGTATTCATTTCAAACATCAATCACAAAAAGGAGTATGCATACCACATTTCCATAAAACCTCAAAAATTGTTAACGACTGTTCAAACGAACTCTATATCAAACCAAAGTCCACAACAAGATACAGTTCTAGTCATTAATCCTTCAACAAAAAAGTCAAGAGTTCAACAAGATGCAGGTTCTAATAGAGTAAGGGAGAGAAGAATATCCTCCATAATTACACACCTTTACAAGTTCAATGAAGGTGGTACAGTCTACAAAAATAGAAGTACCACAACCATTCCAACTCAAGAAGCTATAAGGAGAAGATCTCAAAAGAGATTAACAAATCACTCAAACCAAAACTATTTTTCCCAAGCTTCTTCAAGAAAACAGTCCCATAAACGAGTTATAAGTATTTCAAAACCTTGAATACGAGTAAAAAATCAAGCGTAGAATACAAGTATAGAACCGAACATAATGCCTCGAACACTAAGTTTAGAACACACAAGTATTGAATATGAGTTTAGTGTCAAACATGAAGAACTTTCTGAACACAAGTTCAATACAAGCTCAAACAACACAAGGCTCCAATAAAAGCTCAAAATGAAACATAAGGCATCATATACTAGTTTAGAACAACAACAGCCTCGAACGCAAGTTCAAAATGAAATAATAACTTCAAAATACAAGCTTCACATGCATGTCAACACTGATCTTGCACAGAGAGAAAGTTTCCAAAGGATAACATTATTTAGCAATGGATTTATATCCAAAAAACACAAAGATTCATAAATCCATGAAATTAATTAACCATAAAAATCATGAAAAAATTATCCTCAAAGAGTAGAGTTTTTTTAATAATCATTTACAAGAAAGTAAGAAATCTTAATGGATAGAGCCTATCATGCCTGATAGTGCTTATACCAATTCGAAGGAGACTTCTAGCTGAGATTCCAACTCTTTTTCTCCTCCATGAAAGATCAATAACCAAACATATTTTCCTCAAATTCCTCATATACTTTCCTTCAATTGAAAATAGGCCATAGAAACCAAAAATATCCATAAAGTAAAAGTCAAACTATTGGTTCTGAAGAACCAAATAGCTCCATGCAGAGAAAAAATCACGAGGCATGCAAGACCAAACAATCCCTTACAAATCTTCCTCCCTTGTTTCCAAGATGGTTTGTACACAAATACAAAGGTCCATTAATGCCATTAATTATAAAATTCCCACCTATCTCTCCATGCCACCGCCTCCTAAAACTGGCAAAACCTATTTCCACTTCTGCATGCATTTCCAACTTTAGTGAAGCCTCCACGTATGCTTCCACTAAAGTGTACTTGTCTTTTCCAAACTGGTTGTACCTCCATTTATTTAACCAAATCAAATCAATTAAATTCCATTGGAACCATCACCATAATGCCATGCGACCCCTTAGGTTCCCTTTTAATAGTTTAGGATAGATTTCCCAAAACTTAGGTTAGTCTAAAAATAATTACCTTAGGTCTTAAAACATTTCCATAGGTAATTTACACCTTAGGTTAGATCAAATTCACAACCATGTAGTATTAGGCATTAGGTTAATATAGCCTAGCATTACTTTAGTAATCTCTCCCTTATTCATTTAGCACAAGAGCTTAAGTTTAGGAGGCCATCCCAACAGATTAGAATAAGAAGCTTAGGTTGGATTGAAACCTAAATAAGTAGACATAGCTAGGAAGTAGGTGCTTTTACCTAGTTTAGGATACCGTTAGGATAATCCTTTAGTTTTAGGATTCTGATTCCCTTCTTAGTCATGAAGCAGACTATATTTCATTTACGCCATTAATATCCCGAAGAGATCAATCCCAAAGACCCAAGCACAAACATACAACCGAATGAAGACACGTTCATACAAGACCAAAGAATTTGTAAAATACAAAGGTTCAGTCCGCTATGTCTCTCAGACTTATGAATGTCAATTTACCATTCAGTCTGTTAAGGAGATTTAAAACATTCCTTGGATCACTGAAATTGATCCAAGGATGAGTCAGTAAAAGAGATAAGTTTGCAACTCTCAAAACCCGATTGAAACTCACCTACAAGAAGTGAAAAATGGATTCTTGCAAGCCATATCATTTCAGTCTAATGAATCCAAGAGCAAAAATGATTTATCCATAACAAGCATTATTTTCAATAATCAAGGGAACATACCTCATTCAAGGAAATCACATGCCAATGCTTGTAATGAGAAAGAGAAATATAACAATTTGTCCAAGGTGTTACATACTTCCCTCCTAAAAAGAATCATCATCCCGATGATTATCTCATTTTGATCATTGCATTAAGGATAATCAATTTATTCACTTTCTTAACATATGTTTGCAACAATATCAGAATTTATAGTTCCTAAAATCAGCATCCACATAGTTGTTTATTTAAAAATAAATAGTTATCTTCCCCAAATTGGAAGAATTATTGACATATAAAGATAAAATCACAAATTTTAATCAGTCATCATAGTCAATTCTCATAAAATAAATATGGAAAAGTAGTTTTCATATCTTCCAGGTTTTCCCAGGTTGCACTTTCTTCTTTAAACTGGTCCCACTAGACCTTACATTGACTTATTTCATGATTTATTAAATGCAACTAGCAAGTTTCTAGCACTTGTATGGGTTTAACCATGATTATTCCTGGGTCTTAGACCTACAAGGAATTCCAATTTAACACATGTGATAAATATGAAACGTATTTCTTAAGCAAAGAAATATGGAAAACATTATGCATTTGTGACAAAGAAGGAGGTAATGCTAAACAGTAAACTACAGGGTTGATTACTTGAACTATCTCAAAGGGTCCCACATAACAAGGTGAGAACTTGGAAGCCTTTCCAAAAGTTATAGAACTCTTTTTCGGCTTAACCGAAGAAAGACCTTCTCACACTTTAAATTTCCTATCAACCCACTTTAAATCGGCATAACTCTTTTGCCTATTTGTTGCTTCTTTTAAGCGTCCATGAATCATTTTATCTTCTTGTTCCATTTCAGTAAGGATTTTAGGTCCAATTACCTCTCTATCCTCAATTTTGTCCCAACTAACTGGGCTCCTGCATTTTCTTCCATATAGTGCTTTGAAAGGTGTCATCTTAAGAGAGGCATGATATGTGTCATTATAAGCAAACTCAACTAGTGGAAGGTACTCTTCCCACTTATACTACTTATCCATATAATACATTCATAACATATCCTCTAAAACTCGACTAACTCTTTTTTCCTATCCATCTGTTTTTGGATGATACGTAGAACTAAAATTCAGCTTAGCTCTTAGAGCTGCATTATGTGTTTACTAAAACCTTGACATCATTCTAGGATCTGTATCTGATATGATTAATTTAGGTACTCCATGTAATCTAAAAATTTAATGTACAAATATTTTAGCCAATACAGGATAATCATCCTTCAGATTACCAACAATAAAATGTCCTACCTTTGTAAGTTTATCAACAACTACCAAAATAACATCATGTTTATTTCTTGACATAGGAAACCCTTGTACAAAATCCATACTTATTACTTATCATTTGTACTGTGGTATCCTATGAGGATACAATAAACTAACTGGGTGTATATGTTCTGCTTTAAGATGTTGACATTCAAGGCAATGTGTCACAAAATCAATAACATCCTTTTTCATCCCTTTCCATAAATATTGTTGTTTTATATCAGCAAACATCTTTGTAATACCAGGGTGTCTAGAAAAAGGTGAATTGTGAAATTCTACCAAAAATTTCTATTTTAAATCATTTCGCGAAGGTATGTATACTCTATTTTCAAATCTTAAGATTCCTTCATTGTCAAAGTGAAAACCTTTATACCTCACATCATTTGGATATGCAGAAAGCATTTTATTTACTTACTGAACACAAGAATCAAATTCCATAACACTTTTTACTTCATCCTTAAACTGAGTTCTCAATGTTATAAAAGCATAAATGTGCTTCCTACAACTCAGAGCATAAACCACTCTATTTTCCTTACCTTTAATGTAATTGATTTCAAAATCATATTGAGACAAAAACTCTAACCATATCCATTGTCTTGCATTAATATTTGTCTGAGTGAAAATATACTTTAGCCCAAGATGATCAGTTTTTAATTCAAAAGGTTTACCAAGTAGATAATGCCTCCAAACTTGTAGTGCATGAACAATGGCAGCAAGATCTAAATCATGTGGAGCATAATTCAACTCATGTAACTTTATTTTTCTACTTTCGTAAGCTATGACATGATTATTTTGTAACAAAATACCTCCTAGACCTTCACCAGATGCATCAATTACTACCATAAAGTCTCCATTAGGATCTGGTACCACTAGAATAGGTGCTGAAATTAACTGTTCCTTCAAATTTCTAAATGCAGATTCACATTTCTCACTCTAAACAAACTTCTTATCCTTTTTTTGTAAATAAGTTATTTGTGCAGCCACCTTAGAAACATCTTTAACAAATTTTCTATAGTAAACAACAAGTCCCATGAAGCTTCTAACTTCATGTACATTCTTTGGTGCAGGCCACTCAGTTATAGCTACAATTTTAGAAGGATCTGCAACAATTCCATTATTACTTATTACATATCCCAAATAGTGCACTTCTATGTCATAGAAAGAACATTTAGATAGCTTACCATATAACCGTCTCTTTCTCAAAATTTCCAAAACTATCCTCAAATTCTCATGGTGTTCCTCAATAATTTTAGAATATATGAGAATGTCATCCAAGAATATGAGCACAAATTTGTCAAAGTATTCTTGAAATATATTATTCATTAAATTCATAAAAGCTGCAGGTGCATTTGTTAATCCAAAAGGTAAAACTATGAACTCATAATGTCCATATGTTGTTCTGAAGTATGTTTTATGAACGTCCTCATCCTTAATCTATAATTGATGATACCCAAATCAAAGATCTAACCTAGAATATACCGATGCTCCATGCATCGGATCAAATAGATAATCAATTCTAGGGAGTGGGTATCTATTCTTGATTGTTTCTTTGTTTAACATTCTATAATCAATGCACAATCTAAGTGTTCCATACTTCTTTTTCGTAAAAATTACTGGTGTTCCCCAAGGTGAAACACTAGGTCTAATCAATTCTTTAGAAAAAATTTCTTGTAATTAATCCTTGATCTCTACTAATTCTATGGTAGTAATTTGAGATGGTGCCTTAGAAATAGGCTTGGTTCTAGGCTTGATTTCAATTATGAACTCAAATTCCCTTTTAGGTGGAAGACCTGGTAACTCTTCCAAAAAAATGTCACTGAAGTTTCGTAACAGAGGATATCATTCCATGACATCACTGTTCTCTTTAGCTATTTTTACAATTTTTACTGCATATAAGGTACAACCCTTATTTTTGTCCTTTTTAAGTTACATAGCTGACAGTTCCATAATAGAAATCTCATGTTTCACACCCTGAATATCTGTTGTTTTCTATAGGTCATCTAAACAACTAATATGTTTTTTAAAATAGTCCACTTTATCCTTATGTCCTGCTAACCAATTAACACCTATTATTACATCATAAGACCCCAAAGGTGCAACATAAAGATCAAATTCAGTGGAAAAACTAGGTGAGTCAAGGAATGCTCTAAAAAGACACATACTAACTGTATGAACAACATTGTTTCCATAATGTACAGTCCATGTTTTATCCATGTTTCCAGCTTTTATTTTTAATTTTGATGCTAATTTACAAGAAATAAAACATTCAGTAGCTTCGGTATAAAAAATAATAGTTATAGGTATGCCAAATAACTTACCCAGAAACTCTATGGGTGTGGCCTATTTTTCAGCTACTGCAACGTGTATCTTGTGCTACTTATTACAATCATCCTTTTTCAAACGGCATTGATTTGTGTAATGATATTTTCCACAGTTATAACAGCCTCCTACAGGTCCCTTTCTAGGCTTATATTTATTTCCAGCCCTATAATTATCATTCTATCCTCCATAGGACTTCTGTTTGTAATTATTATTCTTGACAAAGTTATTCCATGCATTACCAACAGACTTGTTCATTACTGCTTTCTTACTAATATCAGATGAAAACTTACTTTTCATTCATAATTTCTTCCATGGTACTTTCGTAGGTGCAATAGATGATGAAGAGGAGTTGGGGATTTTCTTCCTTACTTCCTCCTTATGGGTAGAAATTTCCTTCAATTTCTATTCCTGCCTTATGGCCTTTTCAAACACCCCTTCCATTGTGATTGGGTTGTGAACATCCACCTCTCCTCCTATAATTCTAAGGGATTCAATCCCATGATGAATTCCCATATCCTTAACTTCTCATCATTTTGATACTAAGGTACATACTTAGGAGTTTAGTAAACCACTCCCAATACTCAGTTACAGTTAACTTTTCTTGAGCTAAGTTCTAGAATTCAGTCATTTTCTGATCATAGTAAAGTTGCGGCAGCTAACATTACCTAAAGTAACCTTTAAATTGATCCCATGTGATATTAGTTTCCTCCATGTTTAACTCATCCTTTCGGTTGTCCCACCATGAAGATTCCTCATGGTAAAGCTGATATGCTCCCCATATCACCTTTCTTTCTTTTGAGAAATTCCTTATTGCAAAGTATTTATCCATTTTACTGAGTAAATTCTCAGCCCCATCTCCTAATGTGGTGTCATCAAACATGGGTGGACTTATCCTTTTTATATCATTAGTGATTTCAGCTATGAGCCTATCCTTTTTTTTCTTAGGCTGATCAGGTATGTTCACATTATTATTATCAACACCTAGATTGACATTGTCCTCATGAGGTGGCTGATTTTTATTACCAACATCTTCTTCATCCTCATTGGCTATTACTTGCTATTCAAGTACAACTAAATGATCTCTTGTGTCCAATAGGGAAGAAAGGATCTCATTGAGTTTTTGGGTAGTTGTTTCTCCTTCAAATGGAGGATTATTTGCAACATTTCCTCTTGTTCTAACCATTTTCTATTCACAAGAAAATTTAAGTTTCATCAGATTATGGACACAATAGGTCCAAGAGTTGCAACCTTCAGCTCTGATACCAAGATGTAACATTCCCATTTTAAGACTTTAGAAACAAGGGAAAAAAATTTGAAACATAATGTTCTCTATTCTAAATAAAACATCATTTAGAACACAAATTCCATGCCAATCAATCTCAAAATAGATAACCATATGCAACTGTAATGACTCGGTATGCTACTAATCTCTCATTTCATGACTCGGTTACAAACCAATCTCTCATGTTGACTTAAAGAATAAAATACTTTATGTATACTATGTATACTTGGTTCTCCTACCCTATTCCGGGTAGTGAGTAATTTGTTTAAATAACCTATCTTAATATTTGTTACCAATATTCATCTCACATCACGTTGCTTTAAACTAGGTGACATAGGACAACACAACTGGTAGCTTGTGATACTTTGGCCAAATATTTTCAACATACTGTTCATGTTACTATTCCTAGACAACATATTCGTCATATCGGAATACATTCTTCACCTCACTCTACTGTTATCTAGAATGGTCTTTACTAACTATCGTCAGTACACTTGCCCAAGGTTCGACCCTAGTCTGGGTTAGACACACAATTTGATATAGGAAGACACTCATGATGACTTAGGGTATATGGGCATACTTGATCAAACTAAGTCAACCAAATGTGCCAAGGTACCCTAAGTCATAGAAAGCTACTATTTATCCTAATCATGCTACTAACTTGACCCAAAGAGAAAGTAAGTTCAAGTTGAGATGTGTGTAGATCTAGATGAACAAATATGGAAGGGTGTTGCCACATGTCAATTGCAACACTGTATCCTTGAGAAGACATTGGTCTTCTCAAAGGTATAGTCCTACAGTTGGCATGTGACAACATCTGTTAGAATTGATTCATCACGATGTACATACTCCCTTAGTTGTCATTAATTCATAAATAAATTGGATTAAGATTTAGATTACAGCAACAATGTTTAACCCTAATTCCAACATTCATTAAGTTCTATATCCATAATTAATCTGATTTGATATTGAGAACTTCATTAACTCATGTTTGCATTAATGTTTATTAACATGGCATAAAAAGTAGTTATCCCAAAAATAAGACATCAAACATCAAATGTTTAACTCTTAAATCAACCTAACTATCCAAGGCAGGTGGGTCATCCTCCTAGATTCAGCTAATGTTTACTTTACAACAAAGTACAATGATTAAAGATCATAACCACCATTCCTTTTATCTTTCATTATTTTGAGAGAGGAAGAGTCTTCCTCTACACAGTTAGATGTTAGTATTAACATAACCTTTTATCATTCCTTACTCATATAGTTTAATTGTATGCCCAATGTATATTTCATTATTAAACTTTAGTTGTGTAGATAAAGAACAACATCTTTTGTAATTTAACAAGTTTCCTTATAATAAGGGGGATTTGTACTATCCCCTTTATCTAACTTATTAATTGATAAAAATAAAATTACACAAACAGATATAAATAATACCACCAAGATATCACAACTATTTCCATCATACAAGTACAAAAGAATTCACACCAAAAATTTGAGTCCAACTCAAAAAATTTCAATACAAGATAAATATACATTTACAAGACTATGTATTTCAGACATTATGCATGTCAACTAGAATTAAGATCTTAAAAGAACATCACTTTTATTTTCCAATACAACTCAAGAATGATTCAAAACTCTTTACAAAAGATATTGAAATAAATAATCCAATGCATCATAAAAGTTCTTTGCCTTCTTTTATCACTTATGATGTCCATCTGCAAAAATTTCTAGCATGGGTGAGTTCAATGAACTGAGCATGATAAGCACTAAGCATTAAAATGAAGTGCATTCCACTAATTGTTCCATTAAAAAAACTCTACTTTAATGAAAAAATTAATATATCATAGAAATAAGCATAAGTAATATCAACCAGAAAATAAGTACATTTAAAGATTCTGAATTCACTTTTAAGAAATGAGAATAATATGATCCGCAATATTTGCATTATAACATATAGTTTAATTGATCTTATAAATTACTTTTAAATAAACAAAATGTCTTGTCATCCAATTGTTTCATAATCCTATCCAAATAGAAAGACAACATTTATATCTACTATGTATAAAAAGAAGTTATTTACAGCATAGCTCATATTGGGATGATTCATCCTTCTAGATAAGAAAAAAGAAGAATAATCAATACATTCTATTCCCCATACACTAATCATTTAAAAGATAGAAATAATTTTAGAACACACATAACTGCTTCAATTGAAAGATAACAATATGAATTCAAAATTAAAGAGACAACATCTAAAAAAGAATCCCAAATCAATCCATGAAGGAATAGAGAATCAAAACAGTCTAACTACAAGTCTTACTAACTTCTACATGTTAGAAGATATCATTCAAAGATCTAAAACCATACATTCCACAAATCAAATCTAGACTCACACAGGTTTAATTTCTTATCATGTCCATCCAAGAAGGGTTCGTAATAAGAAAGAGTGTTAAAAGAATAACTCTTCCAATATCAAATCCAATTGAAGAATGACTCAGTCAAACAAAGCAATCGGTCTAAGCACGTTATTATTTTCTTTTCAATAGATCAACTTAGCTATTCTCTTTCCACATCATTACAAAAAATGATTAGTACAAGTAGACTAAAATATCCACAAATAAATTCCCATCTCAGAAGAGTGGTTTCCCACTATTTCCTACAAGATAGAAGGATAAAAATCTGAACCCAAGAAGTCGAGCAGGCCTAAGAGAACAACCACCCTATAGCCAAGAAGAAAATCAAAATACATACAAGTTCAATCAAGTGAACTTATCTTTAAAAAGGATCTCAAATAGAAAAGTTGCAATCAATAATTTATTTCATTTATACTATCAAGGAATTCCCATTTCTATTTTAAACTTAGAATGTCTTTAACTAGTTCCCAAGAGAGAACACAAAACCAAACCCATAGTTTAAAGAAAGCATACTTCTAGTTTACCTTATAAACCTATATGACCTGGTTTATATATTCCAGTTCATTAGACATAATTTCGAATTCAATTCTTAGAAAGGATACACAATAGATTCCCAAAAATAGTATACTGTCAACAAGAGAACATATTCCTTTCTCTTTTCAAAGACACAAATATTCATTCTATGAATCCAACAAAGAATAAAAAAACCTAAAATAGTATAAGATAAACCAGTTTCAATTAAACTCATGAACTTAAAAGAAACTATATTCCAACTTCAAGATCTTACTGTTGGTGCAAAATCACAGCACCCCCTGGATGCAAATCAGGTTTCTAGGTTGATCACTCTAGCATCCAGTGTGATTGCATAACATTGAATCCTTTCTTTGAGTGTCAGACTCGTGAAAATGAGAAATGAATCTCCAAAGAAGGCTGGTTCCTCTTCCTAAAATACCTGCCACAAGCTATTCTAGTGCAGGTAAGCTAATCTAATCCTAATCTAACCATGCCAAGGAGGGGAGAGAGAGAGAGAGAGAGAGAGAGAGAGAGACGAGAGAGAGAGAGAGAGAGAGAGAGAAAAGGGAAAAATAGAGCCTACACTAAAATGGTGATACACCAAATAAGGAAAATGTTGAACATCTATCAAAAACTGCCATGGAACAAAGAGAGGTGAGCAATGGGAAGGATGGACAGATGCATCACAGGCCCAAGGATAGATTTCACACAGAAAATGTCCCAAAACTCCATGAACACAGCTCCAGACCTGTAATGAACATTAGAACATGCACAAATACTTGTAATGAAGAGAGGCAAGAAGAGAACAAGAAAAATAATGAGCAGGGATGGACAGATTCATCACAAAACATGTTTTTTTTTGTTGCTCTAGAAGTTTACAAAGAACATCATTTCAATAATAAAAGGAAAAAACACCATTACAGAGAAAGGGAGGAGGTTCGAACTCTATTTTCAACCCTAGAGAAGAAACGAAGGGAGGGCAGAGCCAAAAAGATGAGCCACTTGTAATAATCTTAAAAATGAGCCAAATCTGGCTTTTTACAATGCATGGGTCGAGCCCACGAGAGAGAAAACATAGGAAAAACATACAAGCAGCCCAACCATTGACCAAAATGCATTCTTCATTAAAATTGGTGGTTAAAACATCACTTCTAGCCATGCTGAAGAAGAATGTGACCCAATGTGCATTAAAATTGGTTGTTGAAATGTTAGTTCTGGCCATTTTGAAGAAGAATGCGACCCATGTGCATTAAAACTGGTTGTTGAAAACGTCAGTTCTGGCCATTACCACGGACCAAAGTCATTTCTTGATTTTGTCTCTCCAAACTGAACCAAAATGCAAGATTGACCTTGGAATCATGTAGATAATCTCACCAGCTCTCCATTGATATAAAGAACGTGGAAATCCAAGCTCTGGATCGAAAGTTATGGCGATCTGAAGATTTAGGGCAAAAAACAAGGCAAAACAGATTTTGAATTTTTTTCCTGCGCTCTGCCACTTGGATGACACATGTCGGGTGCTGATTGGATGAGAAACTCTCTCTCCTCTGCCTCCCATGGGTTTCCTTTTGAAATTTTGACGTTTTTATAATTTTGGAAATTTTTCCATTTTTTTCCCCGCGCCCCCCGCCACTTGGGACATGTGGCGTGATCTGGTTAGAGGACAAGGGCGCAGAGTCATCCTTTACCTTTTAGTTTTTTTGGCATAACTTTTGCTAAATTTTCTAATTCCTCCCCGAGCTCCCGCACTCCCCTACCTTAGGACACGTGGCGTTTCCTGATTCGTTGGCAGCTCATTCGGCTTTTCGCGTCCCTCGCGTACTCTTGGCCCAGATGTCCCCAAACGAAAGTCCTCTGTTTCGGCCAAACCGGCGCGGCTCGCGTCCTCCGCGTACTCTTATCCCAACTATCCCAGACTGTCTGGGAAAAATATCTCTGAACCGCCTGAAATGGACTGACTTGCGCCAAACCGGCCGATCCGCGTCCCGCGCGTGTACTTTTGTCCCAGATGTCCCTAACTACGCGAAACGAAGACTTAGACATTTTTTCCCTGCTTTCGGGCCATTTCGGTTTTTTGCGTCCCATTGCACCCCAATGTCCCAACTGTCCTGGATGCTGCATAGACCCACACTGGCGGCTTTTCAGCCTGTTCGTGCCCCGACGTCCCCAACTGTCCCAAGTGCTGCCTGGGCTAGGAATTAGCCGATTTTCTCTGTATTTCGGCACCAAGCTTGATTTTTTGCAATTTTTCCACATTTTCTAACCTCGTTGGGTTTTCTTCTTGGATAGGAGAGTTAGAAAGAAGCCAAGGGGACCCTAGAAACATTATTTTTGGGCCTTGAATCAATCTACTTACTCGAGACTGAAAAAATATGATGCATGTTATCAAAATTACCCCTGGGGGGGTGAATTTTGGATAACAGTTTTGGCGACTCAGCGGGGTCATCTGCTTGCTAGATGAATGATCAGTAGCTTGAAGCAATCCATTGGGCATGGAGTCATGAGTAGTAGCCTGAAAATTGATCTAAACTTTGAAAGATTCCCTCTGAACTGCTTGAAAACCCACTGGACATGGAGTCATTCTCACCAAAATGCCACTGAAATGGACCATACAAGAGCAAAACCAGCACCACAAAAACTATGTACAAACTTAAAATAATACATGCTCCAAATGAAACATACAGAGTGTGCACAAGCCACTTATTCTACTGAAAGAAATCCTAACCTACTCTACTCTAACCTTGAAGCAAAGGCAAGCTAAACAAACCCTACAATTGATTGTGAGAAATAGCTTCCCCTTTCTCAAAAGTAGTAGCCATGCAATTGATTTGGCATTGAACATGGCTGATTGGATGGATGGAAAATCAACAAGAAGCTGGTCTTTCCACCCAAATCATCAAGGTATCAGCTGAAGGAAAATTCAATACCTCTTTTAGTTGCTCTGGCATTTGGATTGAAGAGGTATGGACAGCTGATCCTTGGTACTTTTGCATATCATCCTCATGCTTAGAGGCAAACATGACTGGTTGTGGCTTCTCCTTTGGCTCCAATGAAGCCAAATACCTGATTGGGTAAGGTATGATCCGTTTGATATGCCCATAGCTCTGATTTTCAACTCCAAAAATGGAGTCTTCTTGTAGACCTTCTTGAATGGATGGTGTGGAAGAAATGGTGAAATTCCTCTGTCCTTTTTCTTCCTCCAATGAAGAACATGAAAGATTAAAATCTTCCAATCTTGGTTCCAAAGAGCTTCTATAAGATGCAGGCTACTGTGAATGAATGTTATCCTTCATGACAACAGACTCAAGTGTTTGGAATGTGGATGATGAAAGAGAGAATGGTGGAAACTCAATCAGCTCTTCTCCATCAAAACAGTCCTCCAAATCTAACAGATAAACTACCTCATGGCTGTCCTGCTGCAAATGTTCCACTTCCTCCATGGTGTCTTCTTGATCTGTAACTTGACCACCATGGTTTCTTTCACCCTCCAACATTGAGTTTGAGAGATCAAACTCCTCTTCAGTACTAGAACTTGAGAGAGGTGAAGTAGAAAGAAGAACTGAAGGTTCTCCTGTAGCCTACTTTGTGGTCAAAGCCCTTGGATCTATAATTTTTCTCCTCCACAACTAGAATGTGCTCCTCTTCTTTTGGATCTAGAGCAGCTTCTCCTTTCTCTACTACTTGAACACAATCTTGCTCTTGATAGAAATCTTCCTCTAGCACAAAGTTTGTCAAGTCAAATTCTTCAATCTGCTGCTCTAGAGGACAAGTTGGGACTGCAAGATCTTCTTCTGAGCTTTCTTCCTTTATGGCTGATTGTGTAACTTGAATTGAATCAGCATTCCCTTCAAATAGAGTGCCAACATGGACACTACTTTATGAGAAAACTGACTGCTGATCTGCTTCTTCTTTTTACTCTTCTTCTGCTGCCACAAAATCAGTCTTAACTACCATTTGTTCAACCTTAGCCTCCTCTGTAGGTTTAACCATCAAGGGGATCTTTGTTATCCCAAATTTGGCAGCCCAAACCTACAAGTTGTCTGTCATTTCTTTTCTGTTGGGCTCCTATTCTTGCTGTCCTTCATGGTCGATTTTTGCAATTTCTTCTTCCCCACATGGAATTAGGAATGCAAGAGGAGGGATGGGTTGTAACTCAATTGGCTTGGCTATTTTTCGTGGTGGTGGAGGGTAGAAACTCTTGTTTCTTTGGAGGAGGGGGTATTTCTTTTAGCTCTCGTGGAGGGGATGACTGTTTGGAAGGAAAATGGAAGGAAGAATTGAGGTGTGGTGGAAGACTGAGGGGTGGAGACATGGGATCAACATTTGGGACAGCAGATGGGGAGTTTAGAATTTGCATTTCCAAATGAGATGGTGTTGCTTGAGTAATGGGAAGAGAAAAACCAGATGATGCTGTAGAACTTACCCATTGACAAGGTTGTTCAACAACAAGTGTATAGGCCTCTATTTCTGTTGTCCATTGTGCAAGTTGGGGCAGCATCTTCATCATGAAGTCCAGCTTCTCCTGAGGGCTGAAGTGTCTTGGAAAAGGGCCTCCCCATGGACAAGGAGTCCTGCAACAAATTCTGAAAGCTCTCATTTGAGCTATTGCTCTGGACTGCACCATCTTTACCTCCATCTTTTGGATTTTCTCCAACAGACCAGCATCTTGCATTTGATTGTCTTCATTATATTCATACTCTTTCTCTTGGAAATCTCCATAGCCAAAATGATTTTGGTATTGCTACTCATATGGGTATGCATGCTGATTCTGAATTTGTTCAAAATGCTGATTTGGAGGATTTAAAAAACATGTTGGAGGTGGGAAACATTGTTGCTGTTGTTGAAAATGTGAATTCCATGATGGAAATGAAGTCATGATTGCACAACTTCATGGAATGGAAAAGAATGAATGGGATGGAAGGAAGGATGGAAGGGAATGGATGAAAAATAGGTCTGCAACTTCAGAAATGGGTTGCTGATCAGATGGAGTCACTAGATGTGTTTGCAAGTGCCTCCAAAGGCTGAAATCTTCATAGGAAACACACCAACCTGCAAAAGATGAAGTGGAAGACCTCTAAGGTCCCATCGGGTGGTGCCAAAACTATTAGTGCAAGTGCACGGTGGCTTAAAATTTGTTGTTGATAATGAGACACCTCTGAAAGATGAAATAATCTAACCTCAGTGTCCCACCGGGTGTGCCAAAACTATTGGTGCAAAATCACAGCACCCCTTGGATGTAAATCAGGTTTCTAGGTTGATCACTCTAGCATCCAGTGTGATTGCATAACATTGAATCCTTTCTTTGAGTGTGGGACTCGTGAAAATGAGAAAGGAATCTCCAGAGAAGGATGGTTCCTCTTCCTAAACTACCTACCACAAGCTATTTCAGTGTAAGCAAGCTAATCTAATCCTAATCTAACCATGCTAAGGAGACAGAGAGAGAGAGAGAGAGAGAGGAGAGAGAAAAGGAAAAAAACATAGCCTACACTAAAATGGTGATACACCAGAGAAGGAAAATGTTGAACATCTATCAAAACTACCATGGAATAAAGAGAGGTGACCAATGAGAAGGATGGACAGATGCATCATAGGCCCAAGGATAGATTTCACACAGAAAATGTCCCAAAACTCCATGAACACAGCTCCAGACCTGTAATGAACATTAGAACATGCACAAATACCTACAATGAAGTGAGGAAAGAAGAGAACAAGCAAAAGAATGAGCAGGGATGGACAGATTCATCACAAAACATGCTTTTTTGTTGCTCCAGAAGTTTGCATAGAACATCATTTCAATAGTAAAAGGCAAAAACGCCATTACAGAGCAAGGGAGGAGGTTCGAACTCCATTTTCAACCCTAGAGAAGAAAAGAAGGAAGGGCAAAGCTGAAAAGATGAACCACTTGTAACAATCTTAAAAATGAGCCAAATCTGGCTTTTTACAATGCATGGGTCGAGCCCAGGAGAGAGAAAACTTAGGAAAATGTGCAAGCAGCCCAACCATTGACCAAAACACATTTTCATTAAAATTGATGGTTGAAACATCACTTTTGGCCATGCTGAAGAAGAACGCGACCCATGTGCACTAAAAACTAGTTGTTGAAACGTCAGTTCTGGCCATTTTGAAGAAGGAATGTGACCCATGTGCATTAAAACTGGTTGTTGAAACGTCAGTTCTGGCCATTACCTCACGCCAGATATGTTTCTTGATTTTTCTCTGCAAACTGAACCAAAATGAAAGATTTTACCCCGGAATCATGTAGATAATCTCACTAGCTCTCCATTGATATAAAGAACGTGGAAATCCGAGCTCTGGATCAAAAGTTATGGCGATCTGAAGATTTAGGGCAAAAAACAGGCCAAAACGGATTTTGAATTTTTTCCTGCGCTCTGCCACTTGGATGACACATGTCGGGTGCTGATTGGATGAGAAACTCTCTCTCCTCCACCTCCTGTGGGTTTCCCTTTGAAATTTTGACATTTTTATAATTTTGGAAAATTTTCTATTTTTTCCCCGTGCCCCCGCCACTTGGGACACGTGGTGTGATCTGGTTGGAGGACAGGGGCGCAGAGTCATCCTTTACCTTTTAGTTTTTCTGCCAAACTTTTGCTAAATTTT
The DNA here is from genome assembly GCA_019776745.2 of Taxus chinensis. Taxonomy (NCBI): domain Eukaryota; kingdom Viridiplantae; phylum Streptophyta; class Pinopsida; order Cupressales; family Taxaceae; genus Taxus; species Taxus chinensis. The sequence continues at coordinate 570,886,104 of CM034147.1, read as the reverse complement.
CTAAGTCCTCCCCAAGATCCACACTCCCTCGCCTTAGGACACGTGGTGTTTCCTGATTCGTTGGCGGCTCATCCGGCTTTTCGCGTCCCTCGCATACTCTTGGCCCATATGTCCCAAACGAAAGTCCTTTGTTTCGGCCGAACCGGCTGGTTCACGTCCTCCACGTACTCTTGTCTCAACTGTCCCAGACTTTCTGGGACAAATATCTCCGAACCGCCCGAAATGGACTGACTTATGCCAAACCGGCCGATCCGCGTCCCGCGCGTAATTTTGTCCCAGATGTCCCTAACTGCGCGAAACGAAGACTTAGACATTTTTTCCCTACTTTTGGCCATTCTGGGTTTTCACATGCCATGCGCCCCGACGTCCCAACTGTCCCAGATGCTGTGTAGACCACCTGACAGCTTTTCGGCCGATTCGTGCCCCGACGTCCCAACTATCCCAAGTGCTGCCTGGGCTAGGACTTAGACGATTTTCTCTATATTTCGGCACCAAGCTTGATTTTTTGCAATTTTTCCACATTTTCTAACTCGTTGGGTTTTCCTCTTGGACAGGAGAGTTAGAAAGAAGCCGAGGGGACCCCAGAAACACGATTTTGGGCCTTGAATCAATCTACTTGCTCGGGACTGAAAAAATCTGATGCATGTTATCAAAATTACCTTTGGGGGTGAATTTTGGATAACACTTACACAACTCCACATCAAAGATACCCATAGTTTGTGGTCATCATGAAGACAAATTAAAGAAACAATCCCAAATGAAAGGTGATAAATCCTATCAACAAGATTGAGAATGATAGAGTATTTGTCTCTTCTTTCCTTAAAACCCCAAAAGTCAATTTAAGAGGATCTGAGAGTGAGTAAGAAAACTCAATACATGTTTGAGTAAAGCAATGTCTCAACTTTACCTCCAATCATGACTGAAATATAAAACAAAACAAAGACTCTCACAGTTCCATCTAAAAATATAGAGACGGAGAAGGTATTCATTTCAAACATCAATAAAAAAAAAGGAGTATGCATATTGCATTTCCATAAAAACTCAAAAACTGTTAACGAATGTTCCAAAAAACTCTATATCAAATGAAACCCACAACAAAATACATTTCTAGTCATTAATCCTTCAACAAAACAGTCAATCCTTTAACAAGATGTGGGTTCTAAAAAATCATGGGAGAGAAGAATATCCTCCATAATTACATGCCTTTACAAGTTCAATGAAGGTGGTACAGTCTCAAAAAAATAGAAGTACCAAAACCATTCCAACTTAAGAAGCTACAAGGAGAATATCTCAATAGAGATTAACAAATCACTCAAACCAAAACTATTTTCCCCAATATTCTTTGGGAAAAAATTCCTATAAACGAGTTCTAAGTATTTAGAAACCTTAAATACGAGTAAAAAATCAAGCTCAGAATATAAGTATAGAACCAAACACAATGCCTTGAACACAAGTTGGGAACACACAAGTATTGAATATGAGTTTAGTTTTGAACATGAAGCTTCGAACACAAGTTCAAAACAACACAAAGCTTCAATACAAGCTCAGATTGAAGCACAAGGCATCATATACCAGTTCAGAACAACAACAACAACCTCGAATGCAAGTTCAGAATTAAATACTAGCTTCAAAATACAAGCTTCACATGCATGTCAACACTGATCTTGCACAGAGAGAAAGTTTCCAAAGGCTAACATTATTTAGCAATGGATTTATATCCAAAAATAATAAATATTCATAAAGCCATGAAAGTAATTAACCAGACAAATCATGATAACATTTATCCCAAAAGAGTAGAGTAGTTTTAATGAATCATTTAGAATAAAGAAATAAATCTTAATGGATAGAGTCTATCATGCCTTATAATGCTTCTGCCAATTTGAAGGAGACTACCAGCCAAGCTTCCAACTCTTTTTCTCATCCATGAAAGATCAACAACCAAACATATTTTCCTAAAATGCCTCATATACTTTCCTTCAATCAAAAATAGACTAGAGAAACCAAAAATAGCCATAAATAAAAAGTCAAACTGTTGGTTTGAAGAACCAGATAGCTCCAAACAGAGAAAAAATCATGAGGCATGCAAGACCAAACATCCCCTCAAAAATTCACCTCCCTTGTTTCCAAGATGGTTTGCACAAAAATATCGAGGTCCATTAATGCCATTAATTACAAAATTCCCACCTATCTCTCCATGTCACCGCCTCCTAAAACTTGTGAAACCTATTTCCACTTCTGCATGCATTTCCAACTTTAGTGAAGCCTCCACGTATGCTTCCACTACAGTCTACTTGAATTTTCCAAAAAAAATTTACCTCAGTTTATTTAACCAAATTAAATTAATTAAATACCATTGGAACCGTCACCATAATTCCATGTGACCCCTTAGGTTCCCTTTTAATAGTTTAGTATAGATTTCCCAAAACTTAGGTTAGTCTAACAAAAATTACTTAAGGTCTTAAAAAATTGCCATAGGTAATTTCCACCTTAGGTTAGATCAAATTCAAAACCATGTAGTATTAGGCATTAGGTTAATATATCCTAGCATTACTTTAGTAATCTCTCCCTTATTCATTTAGCACAAGAGCTTAGGTTAGGATGCCATCCCAATAGAATAGAATATGAAGCTTAGGTTGGATTGAAACCCAAATAAGTAGACATAACTAGGAAGTAGGTGATTTTACCTTGTTTAGGATACCGTTAAGATAATCCTTTAGTTTTAGGATTTTTATTCCCTTCTTAGTCATAAAGCAGACTGCATTTTTTTTACGCCATTAATATCCTAAAGAGATCAATCCCAAATACCCAAGCACAAACATAAAACCGAATGAAGACACATTCATACAAGACCAAAGAATTTATAAAATACAAAGGTTTAGTCTGCTATGTCTCTTATACTTATGAATGTCAATTTATCATTCATTATGTTAAGGAGATTAAAAACATTCCTTGGATCACTGAAATTGATCCAATGATGAGTCAGCAAAAGTGATAAGTTTGCAAATCTCAAAACCTGATTGAAACTCACCTACAAGAAGTGAAAAATGGATTCTTACAAGCCATATCATATCATTCTAATGAATCCAAGAGCATAAATGATTTATCCATAACAAGCATGATTTTCAACAATCAAGGGAACATACTTCATTCAAGGAAATCACATGCCAACGCATGTAATGCAAAAGATAAATCTAACAATTTGTCCAAGGTGTTACACACAAGGTTATAAAAAGGCACAAAATCATGACAGATTTGGCAATCCACCTAGGGGCAATCACAGGTTAGATGATAGAGGTAAAGAACCCATGTGATCTGCAAGTAGACATCCCCAAGCACGTGAAATTAGAATGGTTCCTGATCCTCTGACTTCCTAGGTTACTACTGTTGATGAAGCCAATGAGATTGATTGGTTTGATAGATGCTTTCTGCCCCATCCTCCATGTGAAGTAAATCATCAAGAAGAAGAAGATGATAATGGTGATGGTATTGATGATGATTTTTTCATGATGGGTTTCTCTTCAAGCTCACAATAAGGATCAACTTCAACCAAAGTGATAAGTGCTCGAAATGTTGCAAATTTTTGAGATTGCATTCATTTGGTACCACTTCTTCATCCTTATCATTCTTTTGAATTAGATGTAGTGAAATATTTTGAAATACCTAATAATGAATTTGAGTATTTAACAGATTTAATGATAAATAAGTATGATGGAGGAATCCCTTCTGAGGAAGATAGGTAATTATTTATGAACGTTATTGTTGCTGAAGAAAAGGATTATAATACTAGAAGTGGAGTTGTCAAAGGAGCATGGCCTCAAGCCAAACCTAAAACTCCATTTCTTACCAGTATTCCTAAAGAGGATCCTAAGAAAGATACACCTTCCAATGTCCTTACTGTCCCAAACAAGATTCATACTTCTCCTCATGACCAAACTATTAAGAATCCCATGCCATCTAATGAGTTTTCTAGTCTCCCTTCCTATGTTACCTTGCCAAAGAATGTTCCATATGACATTTCCCAAGGTTTGAGTCAAATCAAATTTATTTTTATAATTGTTGATTTTCTTAGGATTCCTGAGCACAAGAAGAGAGAATTTGAGTACTTGGGATTAAAAGAAGAAAATATTACCCTAGGTAGGAATGTAAACTTTGTAGAAACTCCTCCTCCAACCATTGCAGACCTTGAAATGCCACCAACATTAGAAGAGCTTGAAGAATCAACTGAGGTTTACTTGGGGAAATCTTTGGTTGAATCCCAATTAAATTTTGATCCATTTTTTACAACTTTGATCATTAAGGACAGACTGCTGCACAATTGTATATTTGATTCTAGAGCATCATGCAATGTCATACCTCTTGAGGTCATGAATGAGATGGATATCAAAGTGACAACAACATATGGAAGATGCACTACCATGGAATCTAGATAGGTGCTCGTTTTTGGATGTGTGAAAGGGTTGGTGGTATAACTTACAGCTTATCCAGGTAAGAACCTAAAACTTGATGTTGTCATTGTTGATTGTCCTGCTAAATGGGGCATGTTGTTGTCAATAAAGTGGGCTGCAAGTGTTGATGGAAGTGTTCAGATGGATATGTATTTTTCCACCATTCTAATTAAAGGTAGCCTTGCAAAGTTTTATGGAGAGAAGAAAATGTTACACCTCATTGAGGATCTAAATAATGCTTCTTATGAAGTGTTATATGCCGATGTGGATGCAGATAAATTTTTGGGGTTTACTGATGACAGGGAGCACGAGATTGATTAGTGAAAAATTATTTAACAAGTTGGTTTACCTTGGACCTAGTTATTTGATGGATCTTGTTCCAGGTTTAGAAATGGTGTCGGCATTATTCTGATCTCCCCAAGCTAAGAAGAGTTTATATTTTATTTCAATCTTAACTTTGAATGCACTAATAACATTTTTGAGTATGAAGCATTGTTATTAGGTTTGAGAATTACTTGGAAGTATTATATTAAAGATATCATTGTCAAAGGAGACTCATAACTGATTGTCAAACAAATTAGAAAACTATATGCTACTAAAAATCAGAGAATGAATCAATACAAGCATGGAGTTTGGGATTTTATTGAAATGTTTGACTCATTCAATATTGTGCATCATGATAGAAAATTCAATGATGTTGCAGAACAACTTGCAGTCTTGGGATCTCGGTTTGATGTTTTCTTAATGTCCCCCAATTATGAATATAATGTTGAAGTAATAATAAGGTCATCTGTCCCTGACAACATAAAACATTGGAAAGTATTTGATGATGATGCCCAGGTGAAATAGTTTCTACAGAACAAAGGGGAGTTTACTTAATAGTGTATTGATTGGGAGCTAATGGTGTGTGCAGTAGAAGGAAACAATTATTTTTGGTAAAGACATCATCCAATTGAAAACTAATACCATTCCTAGAGGGCTAGTTACTCTTGAATCAAATTTTTGATAATGATGATTACATTATTAACAGACATATATCAGCCTCAAGGGATGTTGAAAAGAATGACCTTGGCACAAAGGAAAAACCAAGGTAGATCTAGTTGGGAAGCAATTTGAGTAAGGAAGAAAAATAGTCCTATGTCCAATTGTTGAAGAAATATCAGGACTGTTTGGTTTGGTCTTATTTTGAGCTGAAATCATACAAAGAGGATTTATTTCAGCATGAAATTCCTCTCAAAACAAATGCAAAACCATTTAGACAAAAGTATAGGCCAATTAATCCACTTCTCTCCATGAAGATGCAAGAATAATTGAGGAAGCTAAGGGATGGAGGGATTATTCAGCCAATAAGGTATTCTTCCTAGGTTGCAAACTTAGTTCCAGTTAGAAAAAATAATGGTGATATCAGGCTATGCATGGATTTTAGAAATCTGAATAGAGCATCAATGAAAGATAATTATCCTCTGCTAAACATGGAAAATATGCCATAGATAGTAATTGGATCTTATTTTCTTTCTACATTGGATGGTTTCTCTGGCTATAATCAAGTTGTAAAGGAATCAGAAAGAATTAAAACTACCTTTACCACTCCTTGGGGAACATATGTCTATGATAGAATGCCTTTTTGTCTAATGAATGTTGGAGCAACATTTCAAAGGGAAATGGATGTGGTTGTTTCTGGTTACATTAATGATTTCATTACTATTTATCAAGATGATGTAGCTATGTTTTCCAGGAAGATAAATGATCACTTGCAACACTTGGAAAAGATATTGATTAGATGCAGAGAATTTGGTATCTCTTTGAATCCAAAGAAGTGCTATTTTGGAGTGAAAAATGACAAGTTGTTTGGTCACATTGTATCAAAGGATGGTGTCATGGTTGATCCTGAAAGGGTAGAGGCTATCAGCAAGGTTCCAATTCCAAGAACCAAGAAGGGAATCCAATCCTTCTTTGGGTAGATCAATTTCATTAGAAGATTTGTGTCTAACTTTGATGAGTTGACCCTTCCCATCACTTGCATGTTGAAGAAAGACCAAATTATCAGGTGGGAAGAAGCATCCATTCAGGATTTTGATGGGATTAAAGAAGCACTAAAGCATGCCCCTATTTTGGCAGCCCCAAATTACAAGAAACCTTTTTAACTGTTTTCTTTTGCATTAGAAAACACCATTTCCTCTGTTTTGTTACAGAAGGATGATGAAGGGGTTGAGAGACCAATTTCCTTTTTCAGTAAGGCATTGCAGGGAGCTGAGTTAAAATACACCATCATGGAAAAGCAAGTGTTTTCCTTGTTGAAAGCAACAAAGGTTTTTAAACCCTACATCTTGAGTTCTAAAGTTGTATCTTATGTTCCCCACACCATGGTAAAATACATATTATCAGAGATGGATATCTCAAGCAAATGATGTAGATGGGTAAACAAGTTGCATGAGTATGACATGGATATCCAAACCATGAAATTGGTAAGAGGTTTGGGTCTAGCTAAGCTTATGGTTGAGAGTAACCTACAAACTATTGAGATAAATGAATTAGAAGGAGAAAGGGTGGATGTCCTTGAAAATTTGGTAAGTTATGAATGGTATAAAGATATAATCTTTTATCTCAGACATCTCTGCTGCCTTGAAAATATGAGTAAAAATCAAAAAAGAGATCTTAAGTTAGCCTCCCAAAAATATGTCATTATTGATTTTGGGTTAGCTTAGAAGAACCCCGAGGGAGTGCTCTTAACATGCATTACTAGAAATGAGGCTCCAAAATAATTGTTGATCTCCATGGAGGGGTCTATGGGGGACATTTTACTAGGAGAGTTACAACACATAAAATCTTGAGGGTTGGTTATTAGTGACCAAATCTCTTCAAGGATACAACTCTATTGGTGAGGAGATGTGAGAGTTTCCAGCATTTTTCTGAAATAATGAAAGCTTCAGGCTCCCTTCCTTTACAACCTATGTCAGTTGAAGCCCCATTCAGACAATGGGGAATAGATTTCATAGGGTAAATTTTTTATCCTTCCAGTACTGGTCATAAATGGATTCATGTAACCACTGATTATTTCACTAAGTGGGTAGAAGTAATGCCCACCAAGAAGGAAACACACTAAGTGATCATGGAATTTATGTTGAATCAAATCATATGTAGATTTGGAATCCCCACTAAAATTGTTTCTCATAATTCCATGAGTTTCAAAGTCAAACCTTTGGTGACAATGTGTAAAGAGTATGGGATTAATTTGACATATTCTTCTAACTACAATCCCCAAGGAAATAGAAAATCTGAGTCCAGTAATAAAAAATTGTTGAAGATCATTAGAAGAACCTTGGAGCTGAACAAAAGGAAGTGGGGTGAGCAACTGAAGTTTGATGTTTGAGTTGATAGAATCACTATCAAAAGAGTTACTGGTAAAATCCCGTTTGAATTGGTATATGGAACTCAAGCTTTGCTCACCCTCCATGTGCAATTGTCTTCATTTCATTTTTTTTAATAGATTAAAGACTAAGTAGTTAGTTCATATGATGCTCGAATCAATCTGATTATTGAGCTGGATGAAGAGAGAAGGGCATCCCATCAGCAACATGTGAAGTTCATAGAAACATTGAAGAAGCTATTTTAAAAAAAGGTGACACCCAGAGCTTTCCAAATTAGGGATCTTGTGCTTTTATGTGATAGCAGGCATGAAGATAAGGGCAAGCATGGTAAATTTGAAGCATTATGGATGGGCCCTTATTCAATTGATATTCAAATTGGTGAAAATACCTTCTTCCTAAAAGACCTAGATGGGGGACTACTTGAATTTCCTTTTAATGACAGGCATTTGAAGCATTTCCTTGATTGATTTCTCAGAATCAAGGTATATCCCATTTGTATAGTGTATAGCTCTTTGTTCTCATCTACTTTTGTGTTTTTGTTTCTTCTGGTCCTTGGTGACCTGGTTTTGTTGGTTTCTCGGTTCATTTTTTGGGGGATGGTTGTGGTTGTTTTGCTCTGCAAGATTTTTCTTTGACTCTATTACCCAATGGTTTTTTTTTTCCACTTGGTATGTTATTTAGTTCTTGTGGAACTCGCAAGGAGTTCCCATCCCTAAGTCAGAGCCGATGTTTGTGATCAAATTAGTCTCACCTCATTTGTCATTGAATTTCCTTAGTTTTCATAATCTTTCATGTTTTTTACCTTCCCATATTGGTGCTTTAAGACTCTTTCCACCATTCGGTTTCCATGATCAGTCCCTTCCTTGGTCGAGGATCAGTTAAAATTCTAGATTTTTTTTATTTCTCTCTCCATCTGAAGGGGTCTATAAATTAGGTGTAGAACTCAGGCTACTCCTTTCTTTCCATTTTCCACAGTCACGTATTGTTGTCCCTATTTTTTTGGTCCTAAATACCTAAGGAAAAAATATCAGATGTAGCTCAGAAGATCATATTTGAGCCTTGTAACATTTCCAAATTCTCTTCCCTTTTCTTGGACTTTTCAACAGCCTAAGGAAACTATCTTGGACCCTAGACACATGGCGCCTTCTGCTGAACCTTCAAATTTTTAAGAGACTCTATTAGACTGAGACATGTGTTGAACCCGCACTTGTTTGGGGTCTCTACTTTTGGGGACCATCTCAAAATGCACCATCGAGACATGTGGCAAGTGGGGAAATGGAGAAACAGAGCTTCGGGGTTATTTAAGGTTTTTTTCCTTCTATAAAATGAGATAAAAGTGTAAGTTGGAGTGTGGCCTCGACAAAAAAGTAATGTCAGTGTTGAATAGTCAAAAATGGAGGTGTCAGCCCGCTGGGAAAATGTGGAATTTTTTCCTTTTTGGAAAATAAGTATAAAGTGAAAAAATGAAGCGCATGTCTGCTAGAACCCACATCAGAAGCTAAAGGTAGAAGGGAGGAGCTGTGGGAAAAATTTGGAAAAAATTTCTTTTTTCAAAAACAAGGTAAAATACCATAATCGAGCCACAGTTCCTCTAGGACCCACATTGGGACACATGTCAAGCCTATTTTCTAAGGGTGGAGGGGCTGAGAAAAATGTCAAAATTTTACATTTTTCCAAAAGTTATAAAATGTCAAAAACTACTTGTAGGCCTATTTCCAATCACATTTTGTCATGTGGAAGGCTCAGATTAAAATTTGAAAGGAAAGATCAATAGTAGTTGTGCATTTCATTTGATTTTTCCGCCATTGAATCTCTAAGATGTTTGGAGATGTATTTTTTGCATCATTTTTCATCAATTTTTTGGCAAATTTGTGTCGTTTTGGTCTGTAAAGTTCAATTGAATCAATTTAGGAGCTCAATTTGCAAACATGAAGTACTTTTGAAGTTGATTCTTGCTTAGGCTCGTGCAAAAATGCAAAATGCCAAATATAGAAGTTGTAGAGTAAAGTTTCAGAGGAAAAGGAGGGAAAAAGAATGAAATGATGAAAGTGCAGGTGTAAAAGGTGAAAAAGTCGTTGCCTCAAGAACAAAAAGGGATGAACTTTCAAGTCCAACTATGCAGAGGCTCCAAAAAAATGATTAAAAAGGGGATTTCTTGCATGACATAATGAGAATGATTAAAGGGAATCCTGAAAATTTGTGGCATGGCATCCTAGTCATTAGTCGATGGCCCAAGAAACGTGATTAGTTCACAATTGGTCCACCTGGTAGATTTTAGATCTAACTTTGTTAAGTGTTGATGTCTGAAACAAATTGGAAATAACCAAATGTCCCTTGAATATTCTTCTCTTTTGGGAGGAAAATTGAGTGGGAAAAATTGATAAATGAAATTAGAGTACTCTTACAAATGGTTAGAGTATGAATTATTGAGAAAAAATTTGAGAAATTTGGGTTCCCAAGAGACCAAAGCCTAGATTACCTATTATTTTCTTCTATGTTAGATTTTTTGTCATGTCAAGATGTTTACAAATGTATATCCATTAACCCTCTATGTTTCAAGTTGATTTAACCCTCTATGCATGTCCAATCCTAACAATTACTCAAGACGTGTCAATCATTGATCTGCCTCCTTTGTTTTCCCTATGTCTATCAAGAGAATTTACTGCTAAAGTGGGTGGTTGCTTCTCTTCTGATTAGTCTCATATGTTACTCAAGATAAGGAATGGTACCCTATTTACCATACAAGATAATCCTATATTTTCCTATCATGTAGAGTCATATGTCACATCCCCTTTCTAAGCCTGATGTTTAATCCAAAAAGAACAAGCTTTAGTTCCTAAAGAGTAGTCTCTTCCATCCCCTGTTCCTAACCTGGTGCTTGATGAATGGGAGAAAAGACACCATAAATTTGATCCCTATGCTGAATAACTAGAAGCTTATGAAACTAGGCTTGGTACTTATTGCATTCTAGAAGAAGACGTTATGCTACCACATACGCTCAAGAAAAATAAAGTTCAACCTGGTCTATGGAAGTTGTGCTTTGATAGATCTCAAAGTAGAAATGATGCGAGAGTAGAAGTGTTTCTCATTTCCCCTAAGGATGAGAAATTATTCTTTGTGCAAAGGCTAGAGTATGCATGCTCTAACAATGTGGAAGAGCATTAAGCATTGGTGCATGGATATCTCATTGCTGAGAAGAAAAAAATTAAGGTGTTGCAGATCTTTAGGGACACAAAATTTATCATCCACTAGGTTACCAACAAGTACTAGACAAATAATAATCTTCTCAAAGATTATAAATATAGATTTTGAGACTTCCTTGAGAGCTTTGATGCTCTTAATCTACAGGTGGTTCCACACAGAATGAACAAGGAAGCTGACCAGATGGCTGAAATAGGTTCAGAGTTCTCTCTTGGTTAGGACTTTATCAAAGGAAATACTCAATACATCAAGATTTTGATCAGGCCATCCATTCTAGATAACAATACTAGTTGGAAAGTATTTGATAGTGATGCAGAGATTGTCCAGTTTATCCAAAATGAAGCTAAGTTCTCATCAAGCATGCAAGATGCTTTGCATGACATATATGGTGACCAAGTGATACAATTGAAGAAAAACAAGTTTCCTAAAGGGATAGTCACCTTAGAGAAAATTTTCAACCCTGATGATGAGTTTGAGGGTGAAGAAATATACATGCGTGTCATGCAATAAGATTTCTCCTCAGTCACTATTAAGTCGCAGGGAAAGAGTTATTGCTCAGCAGAACTTGTGTGCATGAAGAAAAACAAGCCTTCATATCTCTCTATCAAAAACACAGTGATATCTTCTCATGGGAGTATGAAGACCTCATAGGTTTTGATCCAAGTGTTTCTCAACACTCCATTAACCTTGACCCTAGTATCAAGCCTGTCAGACAGAAGTAGTGGTCAGTCAATCCAAAGATAGAACCCCTTATGAGGAAGGAATTATCCAAACTCACTCAGGAAAAAATTATTTTTCCTATCAAATACTCTACCTGAGTCACAAATCTGGTTCCAGTACGCAAGAATAATGATGAAATCTGACTTTGTGTTGATTTCAGAGATTTGAATAAGTCATCTCTAAAGATGTGACATCCTCGACTTTTTCCACCCCAAATCTAGATTTTTTTTAAATTTTATGTAGCTAATTTAAATACCCAAATATTTAAATCTACATAAATATTAATGTAATTCCATTCCATAACTGTCATGAACCATGTGCAGCTATATGATAGATTACTGAACCTATTCATTCTCCTTCTATGCTCTGTACGAGCTCATACATAAATATATCCTTGGGTTCTCCTTTATCAAAATATGATAAAGATATAAGTGAAGACCTCTAAGTGTCTACCTAGGTTCCACCTATGAAATCCACATGAATCTCACAGCTTAGTCCTATCTAAGTGCCTACCTGGGATTCCACCTATGAAATCCACAAGAATCTCACAACTTAGATCATATTGAAATCTTGACAGTGCGCTCAACACCTTACACCACTTTGCGCAAAGTTTTTGAGTCATGAATGTTATGCTTATTTCCATGACGACACACTCGTCATTAGAAAATTTTTGTTTCATTTTTATTCACTTACTAAATTATATGGATGCATAAGGTAATTGTTGCAAACAATTACAATTCTTGAACAAGGTATAAATTCAGTTTAACCTACAACACTTAAATTACCTTTCAAGATGTCATGCCCAAATTAACCATAAATGGAAAACAATACTATTCAGATCTATGATTAGTATTACAGTTTAAATACTATCCTAGCTTAATAAAATTAAGCAAATGTTTCTTTATTTTACATTCTGGAGATATGTGCTTACATAAGGCTAAGTATTAAGGTATGATTCATTCCCTTTGTCAAGTACCATAGACTATCTATGGCAGTACACAATTAAGCACAAGGATTTCACTTCTCTTAGTTGTAGCTTAATTCAAACTCTTCATTTGTTTTAATATGTCCATCAAGAAAGTTATTATTAGAGACACTTCTTGCCCATTCATACTCTCATGCTATAGCCTTTTTACATAAGACCTTTGATCCTTTTAACAATAATCATTTACTAATCCTCATTAGGGATAATAACCGTATTAACTAGTTAGGGTTTAGGTAATATGTTCTTCCCAACTTAGTATGCATGTTTCCATATTACTTCCATTGTAACCAAATATCTTAATTATATGCTATTAATGATGCATTATGGGACAACCCTCAATAAAATTCATCATCATCTCCTAGAATAAATATCACATTCTACAATTATTGGACCAATCTTATTATGCCATCATGTCAACTTCCTTGGTGATCGTAGTCTTATGAAAATGTACATCACCCATAGGACCAACATCCTCTTTCTATAATTCAACTTAAATCCACACATTCTTATGGTTGCATTAAACTGATCTATATGCAAGAATGGACTCCAATCCTTTCTAGAGGTATCAACATACCTTGGTACTTGATTAGTTAGCCTTGCATTCCCTTTTATTTTCATACTTAATAGGCATAAATGGTATATCTGACCACACACTTTTGTCCATAAGGATTTAAAATATTATTTGAGTGACGAATAGTCAACATTGTATAGTTTACTATACTATTTAGAACATAATCTCTATATTATTACATCGTTTGTAATTTATCCTTCCTGAATTCCAATCCTTCTTCTTATTCCAATATTATTTCCATACATGGCATCACATATTAATTTAATTAAGAGTGATCCTTCACCATTATTGATAATGAATTAAAATTTAAGATTATGTTTCACTTTAGTTGGATTATATTACATACCCTTTTATGGTAATAACTAAGATTCATTACTTGAGAATATGGTATTATTACATACCTACCAAAGCTATTGGTGTTTCACATTTTATTTCTTTAATAATTTACTATAATATTATTATTTGAATTTACCATAATTGAGATTAGAGTGCTACAGGGTATCCATACATACTACCAACATATATTCATATTTTTCCAGTTAAGTTATTAAGACCCCTTTGGTATAAGGTCACTTCATCGATTATACCAAACATGATTTAAGAAAATAGTTTTTGGTTATATTTTAATGATACGCAACAGTCTTGCATGCATCATTACCTACGCTGCCATGCCATCCTACTTTCAATAGTACTTTAAATAATCTAAATTATTTCTTTATTTACCTAATTGTTAATGTGTAATATAATAGAATATTTTCTCAACAGTTTTATTGGGTAACAATCCATAATAACTACATGCTTGTAGCTTGACAACAGTGGTTAAAATAACCAATAGCATTTCCAAGTATTAAATTTATTATAAACCATAAAATGAATTGACTCTTACATATAATTGGAAATCATATAATCATAACTTATATTTATTCAATTATTTGATCTACAAATATCTTCGATTTACATCACAACAATTAAAGAATAAGATAAAGGAAACAAGTGTCTAATAAACCTTGATCATAAATTGAAATAACTGTTATCCAAAATGTGCCCCTTGCTCATTTTGTGGCTAACTCCTTTCATTCTTCCCTCTCTTGTGCCTCAGACATATTTTTTTTTCTTTTTAGGTGCTCAAAACTTTCTTGAAATGACATCATTGGATAGATCTCTCTCTCAGCTTTCCAGAAAGGTAAAATTTTCCTCCTAACTCCATGTATTTTTGAAGTTATGGCTCGGCGGAGTTTTGTGGGAAATTTTCCCCTGAAAGGCCCGCAACCAATGAGATGCCACCACATGTCCAAGGAAGTGGTGGGGGTCAGATGAAAACTTGGTTTTTTACCAAGTGTTTTCACAAAATTTCAAAAAGGGAAGATTTTCCCCGCCAGCCCGTCGACGAATCAGGTGATGCCACATGTCCAGGGGAGGAATTTGCAAAATTTGACTAAGTGTTGGCGCATGGAAAATTTTGGAAGGAAGGCCCATGTCCAATCATATTGCACCATGTATCCTATGGCGTGGGATTTTCGGAGGGTGGAGGACAATTTGGAATTTTGGCAAAGTGTTTCGCCAAATTTCAAAAAGAGAGTTTTGGCCCGCTGCCCCATCAACCAATCAGGTGAGGCCACGTGTCACAACACTCGGAAAGGCAGAGCGTGGGAGGAAATTGGGATTTTTTTTTCCCAAATATTTTGAACAAAGTAAAAATATTTGTGGAGGGCCCACAGTGAATGAAATTAGGCCACATGTCCCAGACCGGCAGAAGACAGGGAGAATTTGAGAAATTCTCCCAAGGAAAAAACAAATGAAAATTCAAAGGGAAAAGCCCATGCCCTAAATGCGAGCCAATGGTATCTCGCCATGTGTCCAGTGGTTCCAAAATATCAGTCAGGCCCGCAGAAAATTTTGGAAGAAAGGCCCGTGCCCAATCAGCACGTGACACGTGTCCTCAACTCACTGACCTAGCGGGGAACTTTTGGGAAATTTTCGAAAGGGAAAAACAAAGGAAAATGATGCAGGATAGGCCCATTCCCAATAAAAGCATGAAAAATGGTACCCAAAATGGAGGAGCATGACGAATTTTTGGGAAATTTTCCAAATGACCAAAAAGTGAAAAATTTAAAAAAAATTGCCCTCCAATCCGTTTTGGCCCTATTTTTCCCTAAAATTTCGAACGACCATATCTTTTGATCCAGAGCTCAGTTTTTCACGTTCTTAATATCAATGGAAAGCTAGTGAAATTATCTACAAGATTATGGGGTCATTTTTGTATTTTTATGTATTTTGGAGAGATAAAATATAAAAACTCCTTTGGCACGTGGTAATGGATAGAAATGACGTTTCAACCACCATTTTTAATGAAGAATGGCTTGCATTCTCTCCCAACATGGCTAAAAATGTCAGGGGATGGGCCTATAAGGATGACCATGCTATTTTGATTATGTTTTGGTCAATGGTTGAACTCTCCCCATGTTTTTCCCACGTTTCTCTCTCCTGGGGTTGTGGCTTGCATTGTAAAAGCTAGAATGGGTTCATTTTTGCAAAGGCAGACACTTTTGAGCACTGCAACTTTCCTTTTTCTTCCTCTTTGGAAGAATTTGTGAAGATTTTTACCTTTACCTGTAATAAAACACCTCTTTCTTTCCTCTAGATCACTTTAATGCATTGTATTGGATCTGAAATGTTAATATATGTTCTGTGATTAAAATCCCTCAATCATTTCATATATCTATCATTGTTTTCCTGATCTTTCATTACATTTTGAGTAATTTGTGCATGATTTTTACTGTGTTTTCTTGTGGATTGTGTATGTATTATAGTATCAGGTGTCTATAACTCCTTTGGTGCATCACTTCATTAGCATTAGCTTCATTTTCTTGCATTCCCTCCCTTTGTCCCCTTGGATTTTAGAGTAGGAACTAGGAATTCAAACCTCTGCAACTTGTAAGTGATATATCTGATAAGAGGAGTTTGAGGAACAAGCCTCTAATATGTAGATTTCTCTCCCCATTTTATAATTCCCACACTTGGGGAAAGGATTCAATGTTGTGCAATCGCACTGGATGCTTAGAATGATCAAACTAGAAATCTGATCAACATCCAGGGGTGCTGCTGATTTGCCACAATAGTTTTGGCACACCCGGTGGGACCTTAGAGGTCTTCATCTTCATTGTAACAAAATTGATGTGCATTTTTTGCAAGTTTCTTTCTTAAAAGAGCTCTAAATTGCACATCTGGCGACTCCAGGGAAGAAGAATTAATTGGTTTTAGCAGTACAGGCCTGAAAACTCATGAGAAGAATCACCACAAGGTCAAGAGTTGGAGAAGAAGAGGTGTTGTTTGAGTATCTGCAGTTATCTCCAATAAGAAGGTAAAGAGGAAGGAGAATTCAAAGGTCTCCATCTCCACCAAACATAACTCTTTCAACTCCTCCACCTAGTAGGCCTTTCGTTTAATCAACAAGGGTTCTAAGGCCAATCAGAATGGCACAAAACAACCCCCTATGCCAATTTCAATGGTAGCAGCCCACTTTCTCTTAATGCACAAAATCTAATCCCATTTGCAGCATTGAAGAACATCCCATACTTTACTCGAGAAAATCAGACTACTTCTGGTGATCATGTCAAGGATATTACTAACATTTGTGCAATTCATGAGATTAACGAGATGCAAGTTGTTGTCAAACTGCTTGGCATCTTCATTCAAAGGGAAGGCTTTGCAATGGTTCAGGAGTATTGCCTCAGGTTCTATTCAAAATTGGAACAAGCTATGCATAGCTCTCCATGAGCATAGTTCAGAGAGAAGGGGGAAAGCTTGTCCCCTTTTACGAGTAGCTGACAACCATCAAGAGAGCTCCCAATGAGCAGATGACTAATTTTAATTTCAGAGTTCAAAGGACTTGGGAGAGAATTACAGTGGCAGTCAGGACAACAGAAGAAGGTTCTTTTCTTTATTACCTCAAAGATTTAAATTATGATATTTCTATGTTAATTCAATCCATGGGAGGCACAACTATTCCCATTGCTTATAGCATTTCCATTAGGGCTGAAAATTGTTTGATTCAAGATCGCAAGCTAGCTCCTAGGCCTCCAATGCCACTGTTCCCAAGTCTAGAGAGCCCAAAGTACTAGCCAAGTGTCTAATTTAGCTCCTATTCCCACTCCTAGGAAATCAGAATTCGAAGTGAAGCTTCTACTTCATCTTCTAGTTTCTCAAATGCACTTCAAGAATTCATGAAGCAATTACAAAACTTAGGTAATGAGCTGGTTACACTCAAGAGGTAACAAGCCCAAGGTTTTAGACCTCCCTTCTAGCCTCAAGCTTAGCCTAACAGGCAGCCATAACAACCCCAACGACCACCCAATCCTAGCTGCAAATCTAAATCAAGCAAGACCTCCTACCAACAGACCATTTCAGCCCTATAATCCCAATGCTACATCTGCCTCTAAAGCATTAGTGCTAGTACAAAACAATATAACATGAAGAGTACGATTGGTGTTTCCCATGTAATGAACCTCACAACCAATTCATGTGCTTCAATGGTGCCTTGAATCAAGCATTAATGGTAACAACAAGTGGTGTGGAGGGTGAGGGTAATCAAGAAACATTCCAGTAGTAGTCAGCTCCAAATGATACCACACTTGTAAAGTGGCAGGCAGAAGATTTTTGTGGCATGAATCAAACGGTTTCCTAAAGTGTTGCAGCCAACACAAGGTCAAAGAGGATAAATTTGGGTGAAGAACAGTCATTAGCCCCAAGTAATCCCTCAATCTTCTATCACTCCACAAACTATTGGCAAACAAAGTGCAGTCCCAAGCATGTAAGGATTGCTTAAGACAGCTCCTAAGCCAACCCAAATGCTAGCTGCTACTACCCATAACACAAGGAATGAATGTGCAGGCCAAGGGATAGCAAAGGGATACTTCATCTCCATTCAATATCATTGATCAGATGAAGAAGAAAAATGTAAACATATCAATGTGGGAATCATTATATATCCCAGGCCAAAGAGATTTGCTACAAGCTGCCATAAAGGACTGGTCAACTTTGAAATCAACAAGTCCAAATGTAAGAGAAAGTGCTCACAAATGCTGCCCAACAGGAAGGGAATCATGGAGGATAGCAAGGTAAGATGTTGAATCCCCCCTCCATTCTATGTTTCATTGATAATTGGGAATCAATTAGTACACAATTACATGATTGATTCCGGGGCAAGTAGTTCAGTAATGCCCAAGAAAATAGCTGATCAGTTGGGAATTCAGTATGAAACCATATCCAAAGGGGTAGTGCAATTGGATGGAACAGCAGTAACAATAGTTGGAGTGATTAAAAACTTGAAGTCTTACTTTGCATGCATGTCCCAACGTTGTTGTTTTGCAAGATGTCTCAGTAATAGACCTTCCACCACTCTTTGCCCTAAGCCTGTCAAGGGATTTCACAGCCAAGATTGGAGGTTACTTATTTACTGATTGGTCACACATGTTGTTCAGAACGAGATATGGAACCAAGGCCACAATCAGATCTGAACCTATTGCAAACTTTCACATTGAGCCTTACACTCCAAGTCAGATCAATACAAATTGTTTAGCCGTTTGATCAAGAGGATTATCTAAACACTAATGAAACTAACACCAAAGTTGGAAGCATCCCAGATTTGACTCTTGATGAATGTGAAAACAAGGTGCATGCTTTTGATCCTTATCAATAAATAGAAGAATTTGAGTTAGGTGTCTATTGCATGCATGAAGAAAATCAGCCTATTCCTAGCATCACCAAGCCAAACCACAAGGATGAAAATGAGGTATGGTAGTTGTTTTTTTGATGGATCAAGAAGTAGACAAGGTGCAAGAGGGGGAGCTATGCTTGTTTCACCTCAAGGAGTTAAGTATTATTCAGATTTTAGATTTTAATTTGCATGCTCTAATAACACTGCTGAATATGAAGCTTTGATACAAGGATTGCATTAGTTAATCAAGAGAGGAATAAAGAAGATAAATAACTTGCAAGTATTTGGTGACAGTGAGTTGATTATCAACCAAGTTAAGAGGCAAGCATGCTGTTCAAGAATGATCTACTCAAATGCTACAAGAACAGGGTGTGGGACCTCATTGAAGATTTTGAGGGGTTTGGCATAAAATTCCATTCCTAGAAAAGAGAACCAAGCTTGTTGAAAGACTTGCAGTAGTTAGGGTGAGGATACTTTGACGTTGTTGAAAGCATTCAAAAAGACAATGATGAGCAGCCAATTGCTTTCTTCATGAGGCCAAAGTGCTAGAGGACTATGAGGTGAGCATATTCTTTCATTGAAAAGCATGTTCTTGCAATAATCAGAAGCTTGAAGAAATTCAAGCATTTAGTCTCAAACAATAAGGTTCAATTTCTGGTTTCTCATGTGGGAGTTAAACCAACTTCCTCCGCAACAAAGACTTGAATCAAAAGAGAGCAGGTTGAATTACTCGATTTCATGGATTATGAAATTGAGATCAAAGTTACCAAGTTGGTAAGAGGAAAAGGATTGTGTGAGCAGCTGATTTTGTGAAGACAAAATGAAACATGCAATGAGAAGGAGGCTGTTTTGGCGTTACAAGATAGCCATGAGAAAGGAAGCACTCAAGAGGAAAATGATGGTGTCCCCACTCCTTGCTGGACCCAAGGTATAATGCACTTCCTAAGCACAGGTATGCCCTCCATAG
This sequence comes from Taxus chinensis, assembly GCA_019776745.2. Classification (NCBI taxonomy): domain Eukaryota; kingdom Viridiplantae; phylum Streptophyta; class Pinopsida; order Cupressales; family Taxaceae; genus Taxus; species Taxus chinensis. The sequence goes on along the minus strand of CM034147.1, from coordinate 570,866,131 downwards.
ATGAACAAGACCAAAAGAAGACACTTCAGATTGCAGGTTGTCCCATATGCCCTTGTTGATGGTGTTTTGTTCAAAAGAGATGTGAATGGAGTACTACTGAGATGCATTGGTACAAATCAGATTCATAGGGTGTTGGAAGAGTTCCATGGTGGACCATCTGGTGGTCATTTTTGCACCAAGAGTGATAGCTCTAAAGATCATGAGGGCTGGCTATTATTGGCCCAAGATTTTCAGTGATTGTTATGCATGGATCAAGAGGTGCAAGAATTGTGCATTCTTCACAGGTAAAGAGAGGCTAGCTTCCCTTCCATTGCATCCAATTTCAGTTGACCAGCCATTCATGCAATGGGGTTTAGACTTCATTGGAGTCATTAATCCCAATTCAAGCCAAGGGCACAAATGGATTTTAACAGCCACAGATTATTTCACCAAATGGACTGAAGCAGTAGCACTCAAGGAAGCAAATGAATCTAGCATCCTAGACTTCTATGAGGGAATAGCAACCAGATTTGGCATACCTGCTACAATAATATCAGATAATGCATTGGCATTCATTGGGTCCAAGGTGATTGAATGGGCATGTCAAGAATGGGATCTACCTAAGTACTTCATCAAACTATTACCCTCAGGGTAATGGCCAGGCTGAGTCTACAAACAAGAACTTGTTGAGGATCATTAAGAGGACTCTTGATGAAAATCAGAGGTCTTGGCATACTAAATTGAAATCAGCCTTATGGGCTGATAGGATAACTCCCAAGAGATCTACAGGTAACTCTCCATTCAAGCTTGTTTATGGAAGAGAGGAAATTTTTCCCATGCCACTTGAGTTGCCAACATTGGAACTCATGAAACAGTTGGAGTTGTTGGAGTTTGAGCCCATGGAAGTCAGATATGCAGAATTGATGGAGCTCCAAGAAATCATAAATTAGGCATCCCAAGCAATGGAGAAGGATCAGGCTTTGATAAAGAAGACCTTTGATAGAAAGGCCAAGAATAGATCCTTCCAAGTTGGAGATCTAGTGTTAAAATGGGATGCAGACAGAGAAAAACCGGGGAAGGCATTCAAAATTTGATGCCATTTGGAGTGGCCCATACATGGTCACAAAGTGTAAGGACAGCAATGCCTTCCAATTGTCTTCATTGGATGGCAAAGAACTATAGATTCTAGTCAATGGAATCCATCTAAAGCATTGCTATTGAAGGGAACTCTCCACCTTGTACATATTAGCTTAGGTTTTCATTCCTCCAAGTGCTTGTGCACATTGTTTTGCTGTAGGTTAGTTTTTCTTTCCCTAAGTGCTTTGGCACAAGCTTGTTGTTCCTGGAGGTGTGTTTGCAGGCCTTGCTCCATCAGATGATATTCCATCTTCCTCCTTGCAGTGTTCTAGTCAGTTGGGGTATCAAACAGAGAATTCGATGACTCCATGCCCAATGGATTGCTTCAGGCAATTGGTAATTTCATCCAGTAGGTAGATGACCCCTCTGAGTCACCAAAATTGTTATCCAAAATGTACCCCCCCTACTCATTTTGTGGCTAACTCCTCTCATTCTTCCCTCTCTTGTGCCTCAGTCATGATTTTTTACTTTTTAGGCACTCAAAACTTTCTGGAAATGACACCATTGGATAGAGCTCTCTCTCAGCTTTCCAGAAAGGTAAAGTTTTCCTCCTAACTCCATGTATTTTTGAAGTTATGGCTTGGCAGAGTTTTTGTGGGAAATTTTCCCCTGAAAGGCCCGCAGCCAATGAGATGCCACCACGTGTCCAAGGAAGTGGCGGGGGTCGGAGGAGAACTTGGTTTTTACCAAGTATTTTGGCAAAGTTTTCAACAGGAAATATTTTCCCCGCAGGCTCGACCGAACGAATCAGGTGATGCCACGTGTCCAGGGGGGAAAATTTGAAAATTTTGGCTAAGTGTTGGCGCATGGAAATTTTGAGAGGAAGGGCCCGTGCCCAATAAAAATGTACCACGTGTCCTATAGCATGCCGGGAGTTTCGGAGGGTGGAGGAGAAGTTGGAATTTTGGTGAAGTGTTTCGCCAAATTTCAAAAGAAGGAGTTTTGGCCCACTACCCCCGCCAATCAATCATGTTTCGACCATGTGTCCCGGAGCAGGGGTTAGAGCTATAGGTGCATGGGAGGAATCTTGGGATTTTTTCCCAAAGTGTTTGTGACACAAAAGTTAAAATTTTTGCGGAGGGCCCATGACGGAGAATGAAATTCTAGCCACGTGTCTCGGACTGGTAGGAGGGCGGGGAGAATTTAGGAAATTTTCCCAAAGGAAAAAACAAAGGAAAATTCAAAGGGAAAAATCCCACCCCCTAAAATGCGAGCCAATGGAATCTTGCCACGTGTCTAGGTGCCAAAAAACTTAAGTCAAAGCCCGCACGAAAAATTAGAAGGGGAAAGCCTTGCACCCAATAGGGTCTATGCACATGTCCAGGATGAAAATGGTCAAAGTCAGGCTTGTGGAAAATTTAGGAGGGAAAGGGCCGCACCAATTCAGCATGTGCCACGTGTCCTCAACTCATCGGCCTCGGCGGGGAATTTTTAGAAAATTTTCCAAAGGGCAAAATAAAGGAAAATGAAGCAGGATGGGCCCACGCCCAATAAAAATCATGCCACATGGCACCTGGAATGGTGGAGTGCGGGGATTTTTTGGAAAATTTTCCCAAATGCAAAAAAGGTAAAAAATTCAAATTTTTGCCCGCCAACCCGATTTGGCCCTGTTTTGCCCTAAAACTTCAAACGGCCATATCTTTCGATCCAGAGCTCAGTTTTTCACGTTCTTTATATCAATGGAAATCTGGTGAAATTATCTACAAGATTCTATGGTATTTTTGCATTTTGATGGATTTTGGAGAGATAAAATTGAAAAATTCCTCTGGCACGTGGTCATGGACAGAAATGACGTTTCAACCACCGTTTTTAATGAAGAATGGCTCTCATTCTCTCCCAGCATGGCTAAAAATGTCAGGGGATGGGTCTGTAAGGATGACCATGCTATTTTGATTGCATTTTGGTCAATGGTTGAATCCCTTCCACATTTTCCCATGTTTCTCTCTCCTGGGCTCGTCCCTTGCACTGTAAAAAGCCAGATTTGGTTCATTTTCAAGGGGTGAACATTTTTTTTCAGTATTGCAGGATTCCTTTTCTCCTCCTTGGAAGTAATTTGGTGGAGATATCATACCTTTTCTAAGAACTGCAACCTATTTTTTCCTCTCAGGTGTTATAATGCATTGTATTTTGGTATTAAAATGATAATACAAGCTCTATGATTAAGTTTCCATCCTCTGTTGGTATATGTTTGATTGCTTTTCCTGATATTTCATTACATTTTGATCAATTTGTGCATGAAGTTTTGTTGCATTTCTTATGATTGTGTGTCAATCTACAGAAGTAAGAAAGAAAATGCTCACCACTCCTTTGGTGCATCACCTTCATTAGCCATTAGTTTCAGTTTTTTGCATTCTCCTATCTTTGTCCCCTTTGGAATTTAGAGTAGGAATTAGGATTATAAACCTCTGCAACTTGTAAGTGATAAATCTGATCAGAGGAGTTGAGGAACCAGCCTCTAATCTGGAGATTCCTCTCCCATTTTTACAAAGTCCCACACTTGGAGGGAGGATTCAATGTTGTGCAATCACACTGGATGCTTAGGATGATCAAACCAAAAATCTGATCAACATCCAGGGGTGCTACTAATTTGCAACAACAATAACATTATTGCTTCTAGATAAAACAAAGATCTTTTCTATACATCTACCTTGCCTTATATATTTTTTTAAAACACACTATCAAGGAGAACCTCATAAGTGAGCCATTATATCTTAAGCTCCATAACCCTCATATTCACAATATATCAAGATTGAAATTTTAGTTTCAAAACAATCCAATCATTCATGCATTCTAAGGAAAATACATTTTGCACCATCCAAAGTTTGCCACAAAGTTCCCTTTTTCCCTGCACTGAAAAATTGATGTACAAAATTACACATGGTCAGTCCAACATGACTGACATGAATAGCCCTTTTACCCACCTAATAACTTATGCAATATGATTTTTAATTAAATGGTAGGCTGAAAGATTATGATTATAATAACAACACAATAATTCAAGGATTCAATCATCAAATGTTATGATAATTTCTTTTCATCCATCTAAAAACTATTCGCTATCATAATTTTCTTAAATGTCTTAATAAAAGGAATTCGCATAAATAGAACACTTAACAACTTAGGACAAAATAATTCATGGCAATCATTCCTCAATCAACATCATGGTAATTTATAAGTCAACTAGCTGCTATCAATAGTTTTACTAATCCAGTACAAACAAAGTGGAAAATAAGATACTTGCATGTAGAATACATAAATAACATAATGACTCCCATTCTCGATGGGACTAGTGATGTCAAAAGTTAAGAAATAATAGAGGCTATCTCACCCTTAGACTGAAAATAATATTCACCAGATCAATTGTATGCAAGTGATGAGATCCTATTATCTCATGATCTTGTTGTCCAATAAAGGAATATGGCTTAATTAATAGAAGCTAATGGCTTAATAAAATTGAGCCAATGGTAGCAAAACTTCTAAAAACTCGTAACTATATTATTATACCTTTTTATCCTTAAGATATTATTATTGGAATCCAAATGGACTGATTTCAGCGTGCTACTTTCATAAACGTAGCAAAAATTTGCTAGAAAATATTTTCAGAATAGCAACCATCAAAAATGTTACTCCTCCTTACTTTCCATTAGACATCTATTACTAGAATAGGTTGATATCTAATTTAGGAAAATAATATACACTTCCTTTTAGGCATGAATTATATAATCCTATAAGTATAATTTATTATTTTCTTTAATCCAATATAAATATATATTGTTACGGAATCTTTATTTTTCCCGAATATAGAAAACACCAAACTCAACATAAGACATTAAGCTATCAAATCTCTAGGTTTTAGAAGTTAATTAAGTAAATTACAATTACCCTTAACTGAATCGAGAGATTTCAAAATTATCTACTACAATCTTTCTTAGTCCAAAACCCTTCCCAGCTAATGTTAATATTAATCAACGATGCAAGGGAAATCACTTATTACTGGCTTGTTTGCATTGTCAGGAGGTCTCTATATTCACATTACGATGACCGGTAAGATTTATCTAAAAAACATATAAAAATCTTGGAGATCCCTAGAAACTCATTAATGCTCAAACATGCACACAAAATTACCAGCTAGATCAATTTATCATATACGCAGTATTAATCATTTTATGCACCCAGACTGACTGGATAAAACTACTCAATTAAAAACAACCAGATCAAAAAATCCCTTATGGGATTTTATGTAAGATTGTCATTGTATTCTCTAAAATGGAATTGACCCCATGGTCTGGGAGGTAAAACAATTCGAAACTAAAAATGGTTTTAGTTATACAATGAAGCCAGCATAGTCCCCATAATACCAAAATCACTAAACATGTCGGTTAAGGTAATCTCCCTAATCGTATAAATATTCAGGCTTCTGGGTAATACCCAGAGCTAATAAATTAATATTCAAATAGATAATAATAGAACTCGGGTAAAATAATTTGCACTTTCCCATAGTATAACAACACACAGTTTAACAATGATAGGCACACATTAGAAAAACACCCACACTAATAGTTTTATGAGAAGATCTCTGAAAGCTCAAACACATTCACTCATAATTTAGCAAGAATCATATAGTACACAGTAGTGACCTTCCTCATGCATATTCAAACCAAAGAAAAGTACACAGTAGATTATCTATTCAAATATAAGATTGAATAAGATATTAAGAGGGGGAGAGAGTGATTCATGCCTGATAAAACTGAAATCCTTTCACCTCGCAGTTCCAGCAACTATTCTTCCCTTCCAAGATGTTATTACCAGTATTTCTTTCTTAAAGATGCACAAAGCATAGTTCCAAATGAAAATAAAGACTCATCTATCTCATGTATCCTCCTTCTCTACAAATTATTGAGCTCTTTTTAATCTCACAAAGTTTCCAATGAGCTACCTTTCAAGAATTGCTGCAAATTTGGTTCCCAAAAATGGGACTTTCAAAAAGAGGAGGGTTTGTAGTTGCAACAAGAAAGAACAAAAATAAAATGAATTGCTTGCATGCTGATAGATTCTTCAGGAAGCTTCACCACTTCCAAAGCTTATCTCTGTAATTAAATGCATTAAATATATATTCAATGTTATTTAATATTTCAACCAGAATTCTGCTGCTGGTAAGATTTTCCCTCCACAAATGGCACGATTTATAGAAAACTTATATTCTTCTTCCAAATTTAATTGGTTGCATGGATACACATATCACTATTCGTTCCGAAAGGTGAATACCTTCATCAAATTTTAGGTTGGTGATTAACCAAGCCTGGTAGAAAAATCATAAATTGTATTAATTTATACTTGGTGGGTGTTCAATATAGTCATTCGACTTATAGAACTTTAAGTTTCTTGCATGGTCTCTCTAATTAATAAAGATACCCAGAAATATTTGATTTCATTTTTGAATTATAGGTAATATTAATCAAACAACTATCTCACATTATTTCAATTATTTTAATAATTGAATGCCTCTATATAGCTTAAAATGTTTTACAATTAGATATGTAAAATTTTAAAAGTTTAACATAACAAAGCTTGCACGGAGGAAATTCAAATAGGTCGAAGGTGATGATCACATCATCTTCATAGCCAAGCTCACTGGAAATTAATCAAACATTTATCCCATGCTACATAATGTAATATTTAATCAAACTTAATATAATGGTTGTGAAAGAAACCAATTTCAATATGTGGTTTAGTACCTTCCACAATATCATTATTTCCTCATACTGAATAAAGTATAGAAGTTGTGTGTAAGTACAAACCATATTTTTTTTGCAACTTGAACTCATTCAGCATGAAAAAGTAAAACAATAATAATAATAGCCATGAGGGTCCAGATGCTAGGTATGCATCCCCACAGTGAAGTTTTATCTTCACTATCTAGAAGATATTTCACAACACACAACATGACATAATAGCCATCTGAGATGATTAATAAAACCATCATTCTACAGAAACAAGATAGCATGCCAACATGTCAAATGAATTAAAAATTTAGTTATTTTGTAGCTATGAGACAACATGAACCATTACGATGTCATGCGTATAATTGTGCATGTGTATGCATACCCTTTTAGCTATGCGTACATGTCCACAGTGGTACACGAGACAACATAGCAGTACCGGCTGCCACACTACTTGAAATTTATTTCAATTCTTCAATTCATTTTATGACAAAAGAGAATGAGGGATTCAGGGGTGTGACATTCTTCCACTCTTAATGAATCACTGTCCCAATGATTTCAGCCTAAAAATCTCAATCACATAATTCAAAAAAATAATTATACTCTTCTTCTAACGAAAATAGTCATCATTTTCCTCAAATCTTACAATCTTCAGATCTAAAAATTAATTCCATTGGTTGTAGCAGCCTTTTTGCTTAGCATAATTCTTCCCACAGAAAAATACATGGAAAGATTTTTCATTATAGCCATTCATATTATCCAATTTTATGTAATGATTACAAAAGAAAGCTCAAAAACAAGTTTTTATAAGGCTGAAACAAGCAAGGGAAAGTTTTCTCCTTTCCATTTTCCCAAATCATGTCCTGTGTAATTACTGTTTTCATAGAGTTTCCCCCAACATATTTATTTTTAAAGCTGGTTCCATCAAACACAAATGGTTTTGTTCCTTTCTTAACCACATAGATAAAGAAAAATGGATCCTTCACACGTAAATTAGACCTCCAGGTTACTATTTTATGCTTCATTTGTTTGAGTAATGCCATTACTCAATGATAAACCAATCAATTTAAAAACCTCAAAACCATACAAATACTGGTTTTAATTAACAATACTCATCCAATATATATTATAATAACTCAGTTGTACATATTCCAATCGAATCACTACTTACAAGTAATAAGAAAAATAAGATGTGCAAGAATTCAACCATATTTTTCTCAATATCTACTAGTATCAAGGTGGTTGAGTAGAATGTTTTCCATGATTCTCTAACCAATCCATTTGCCACAATCAAGCCAAGTAAAACCCAATCCAGAGTAATATTATCACAACAATATTAGCCCATACTTATGTTACCGCAAATTTACACTCTGTCCATTCTAACATCATCATTATATACCATTAACTCAAAAAGATTCCATGATGGAATAATAATATATCCCCCATATATCTCTAAGTTATATATAGTAATAACTTTTAATAAATAAGGAAAAACATACTTCATAACTCAGCTTTCAGCCTTGTATAATCTTTAATACAATACATAAAACCAAATTACTTCCTATTACATTCTGTTGTAATAAGATCCAATTTCAAGTAAGGCTTCAACCAAAACTTGATTACACTTAAATATATAAGTCTAGACTTTCTTATTCTTCCATAGTAACTGGTAAAACTAAGCATTCATTATGATATAAGTCATACTTGGCTATATCATCCATCTGTCACTTCAATGTATCTTACTCATTACTCCTAGATCCTTGTTGGATCAAAGAACACTATCAACTTGGTTACCGAAGCACAATGAGTCATCAAAAAGTTCATTTAGGAACTCTTAACAAACATTGTCTCACAAAAGAGTACGGATAGTCTTTTTTACCTATCCTTATGGAAGAACTCTAATTTTTTTTTTTTGAAAACCAAGAAAGCTTGCTTACCTTAAATCTTACGAAGTGACTAGCATCAAAGTTACTTTATAAGCTAAGGAATTTTCCATCAACAACTTTATATCCCAATATTAAGAGTCAACAAACTAAAATATGATATATTTCTATATTTTGGAGTTGAAATAGTAATTAATTATGTCAAACATTTAACAGAAAACCGAACAATCATTAAGATAAATGCTAATTTATCTTATACAAGTTTTAAATTGGATATTTTTAATCCATACCATGAGGTAGAGTTAGGCTTCAAAATTGTTGACCAGTCTTTCATTAAGTGCAACAAATACCTATTTCCTTTCATTTAGGATTGAAAAATACTAATCTCATGGATCCCTTCACAATTCCCTCTGTATCCTACTAGAGGTACATGTTCCTTTCCTTTGTTGTCTACCCTTGCAACATATTTCATAATTCAAGGCTTGTCCATATTATTTAAAGGACATTTGTTGGCATAATTCCCATTACCGTACAAGAAACATCCTCCAGCAGGTCCTGGTTAACCGTATTTAACCTTGCTATTTGCAGCAGTATTATGCTTTTTCTTGCTGGTTATCACTCTAGGTTTTTGTGCAAATTTATTTTTGGCATAAAACTTTTTATTTCTATCCTTTTTCCACTAAATTTTCTTAGCATTCTGAGATAAAGAATATTTATCATTCTTATGATCCTTTTCATTCTTACATGTGGAAAATTCTAGCATATTTGATTTTAGCCCACTACCCTTTTCAAATACCATCTTATCAGAAAAGGGTCCAAGTTTATGTAGTGCTTTCCCAAATTTTGGGTTTATTTCATCTTTGGATTGGTAAGTCCAAAACCTTCCACCATTGACTAGTTCATCATTTAAACAACTCTCCTACTGTTCATTAGTAACAAACTCAAGTTGTTCCAGGTACATTGAAGGATTGCCATAATTTTGTCTAACTTTTGCACCGTGGAAACCACAGAAAAATATGACCTAGTTATTTCTTCTTGGTGCATCCTTCTCATATCCATTTTATTCTAAAAAAATAGAGGTTTTAATTATCATAAAGACCTAATAAGTCTAATATCTGGAACCTTCAGCTCTCATACCAAGATGTGAGATCCCTGATTTTGTCACCCTAAATCTATAAAAAAATACTTTTATGCAGCTGATTTAAATACCAATATATTTAAATCTACATAAATATTAATGCAATTCCATTCCATAACTATCATGAACCATGTCCAGCTGTATGAGAAATTACTGAACCTATTCATTATCCCTCTATGCTCTGTACATCATACATAAATGCATCCTCAAGTTCTCCTTTATCAGAATATGATAAAGATATAAGTGAAGACCTCTAAGTGTCTACTTGGGTTCCACCTATGAAATCCATAGGAATCTCACAGCTTAGATCATAGTGAAATCTTGACAGTGTAATCAACATCTTACACTACTTCACACAAAGTTTCTAAGTCATGAATGTCATGCTCATTTCCATGATGGCACACTCATCATTAGGTTATTTTCGTTTCACTTTTATTCACTTATTCAATTATATGGATGCATAACGTAATTGTTGTAAACAATTACAATTCTTGAACAAGGTATAAATTCAGTTTAACCTACAACACTTATATTACCTTTCAAGATGTCATGCCCAAATTAACCATAAATGGAAAACAACACTATTCATATCTATGATCGGTATTACCATTTAAATACTATCCCGACTTAATAAACTTAAGCCCATGTTTCTTTATTTAACATTCCGGAGATATGTGCTTACATAAGGCTAAGTATTAAGGTATGATTCATTCCCTTTGTTAATTACCATAGACTATCTATGGCAGAACATGATTAAGCACAAGCACTTCACTTCTCTTAGTTATAGCTTAATTCAAAGTGTTCATTTGTTTGAATATGTCCATCAAGAAAGTTATGATTGGAGACACTACTTGCCCATTCATCCTCTCATGTTATAGCCTTTATACGTAAGACCTTTGATCCTTTTAACAATAATCAATTACTAATCCTCATTAGGGATGATAACCATATTAACTAGTTAGGGTTCAGGTAATATGTTCTTCCCAACTTAGTAAGCATGTTTCCATCTTACTTCCATTGTAACCAAATATCTTAATTATTCGCTCTTAATGATGCATTATGGGACAACCCTTAATAAAATTCATCATCATCTCCTAGAATAAATATCACATTCTACAATTATTGGACCAATCTTATTATGCCATCATGTCAACTTCCTTGGTGATCGTAGTCTTATGACTATGTAGATCAGCTATAGTACCAACATCCTCTTTCTATAATTCGACTTAAATCCACACATTCTTATGGTTGCATTAAATTGATCTATATGCAAGAGTGGACTCCAATCCTTCCTAGAGGTATCAACATACCTTGGTAATTGATTAGTTAGCCTTGAATTACCTTTTATTTTCATACTTAATAGGCATAAATGGTATATCTGACCACACACTTGTGTCCATAAGGATTAAAAATATTATCTAAGTGAATTATAGTCAACATTGTACAATTTACTATACCATTTAGAACTTATTCTCTATATTATTACTTCATTTGTAATTTATCCTTCTCAAATTCCAATCCTTCTACTTATTCCATTATTATTTTTGTACATGGCATCGTGTCTTAATTAAATTAAGAGTGGGCCTTCGCTAGTATTCAAAATGATTTAAACTTTAAGATTATGTTTCACTTAGTTGGATTATATTACATACCCTTTTATGGTAATAACTAAGATTCATTACTTGAGAATATGGTATTATTACCTATCTGCCTAAGCTATTGGTGTTTCCACTTTTATTTCTTTAATAATTTACTATAATATTATTATTTGAATTCATCGTAATTGAGATTAGAGTGTTATAAGGTATCCATACATACTACCAAGACACAATCATATTTTTCCAATCAAGCTAACTGGTCAAGTTATTAAGACCCCTTTGGTATAAGGTCACTTCATCGATTATACAAAACATGAGTTAACCAAATAGCATTCGGTTATATTCTAATGATATGCAACAATGTTACATCCATCATTACCTATGTTGCCATGCCATCCTACTTTCAATAGTACTTGAAATAATTTGAATTATTTCTTTATTTATCTCATTTTTAATGTGTAATATAATAGAATATTTTCTCAACAATTTTATTGGGTAAAAATCCATAATAACTACATGATTTTAGCTTGACGACAGTGGTTAAAATAACCAATAGCATTTCCAAACATTAAATTTATTATAAACCATAAAACGAATTGAATCTTACATCTAATTAGAAATCATATAATCATAACTTATATTTATTCAATTAGTTGATGTGTAAAGATGTTCAATTTACATCGCAGCAATTAAAGAATAAGATAAAGGGAACAAATGTCTAATCAACCTTGATCATAAATTGAAATAAGATGATTGCCTCTGGATAAAGTAGAGATCTTTTCTATACATCTACCTTGCCTTATATTTTTTTTTAAAACACACTATCAAGGAGAACCTCATAAGTGAGACATTATATCTTAAGCTCCATAACCCTCATATTCACAATATATCAAGACTGAAATTTCAGTTTCAAAACAATCCAATCACTCATGCATTCTAAGGAAAATACATTTTTCACCATCCAGACTTTGCCACAAAGTTCCCTTTTTTCCCTGCACTGAAAAATTGATGTATAAAAATTACACATGGTCAGACCAACATGATTGGCATGAATAGACATTTTCCCCTCCTAATAACTTATAGTAACAAAAAAAATAATGCAAGGATTCAATCATCAAATGTTACAATAATTTCTTTTCTTCCATCTAAAAGCTATTCGCTGTCATAATTTTTTTAAATGTGTTAATAAAAGGAGTTCACAGAAATAGAACACTTAACAACTTAGGATAAAAGCATTCATTGCAATCATTCCTCATTCATAATCATGGTAATTTTATAATTCAAACCAACTGATATCAATAGTTTTACTAATCCGCCACAAACAAAGTCGAAAATAAGATATTTGCATGTAGAAATACAGAAATAACATAATGACTCCCATTCTTGATGGGACTAGAGATCTCAAAAGTTAAGAAATAATAGAGGGTATCTCACCCTTAGAATGAAACTAATATTCACCAGATCAATTGTATGCAAGTGATGAGATCCTATTATCTCATGATCTCATTTTCCAATAAAGGAATATGACATAATTAATAGAAGCTAATAGCTTAATAAAATTGAGCCAATGGTAGAAAAACTTCTAAAAACTCATAACTATATTCTTATACCTTTTTATCCTTGAGATATTATTCTTTGCATCCATATGGACTGATTTTAGCATGCTACTTTCATACACGTAGCAAAAATTCATTAAAAAATATTTTCAGAACAGTAACCATCAAAAACTTTACTACTCCTTACTTTCCATTAGGCATCTATTATTAGAATAGGTTGATATCTAATTTATGAAAATAATATACACTTCCTTTCAGGCATGACTTATATAATCCTATAAGTATAATTTATTATTTTCTTTGATCTAAGATAAATATATCTTACTAGGGAATCTTTATTTTTTCCCGAATATAGAAAACACTAAACTCAACATAAGACACTAAGCTATCCAATCTCCAGGTTTTAGAAGTTAATTAAGTAAATTTCCAATTACCCTTAATTGAATCAAGATCTTTCAAAATTACCTACTACCATTTTTCTTAGTCCAAAACCCTTCCTAGCTAACGTCAATACTAATCAACGATGCAAGGGAAATCACTTATTACTGTCTTGTTCACCTTATCAGGAGGTCTTCGTATTCACATTACGGTGACCGGTAAGATTTATCTAAACAACATATACAGAGCTTGGAGCTCCCAAGATAATCATTCACTCTCAAACATGCACACCAAATTACCAATTAGATCAATTTATCATATACGCAGTAATTAATCATTTTTTTATACACAAACTGGCTAGATAAAACTTGTCAATTAAAAACAACCAGATCAAAAAATACCTTATGGGTTTTGTATGTAATATTGTCGTTGTTTTCTCTAAAATGTAATTGACCCCATGGTCTGGGAGGTAAAAATATTTAAAACTAAACAAGGTTTTAGTTATACAACGAAGCCAGCATAGTCCCCATAATACCAAAATCGCTGAGCATTCCAGTTACAGTAATTTCCCTAATAGTATAAATATTCAGGCATCTGGGTAATACCCAGAGCTAATAAATTAATATTCAAATAGAGAATAATAGAAATCAGTTAAAATAATTTTACACTTTCCCATAGTATAACAACACACAATTTAACAATGATAGTCACACATTACAACAACACCCAAACTAACAGTTAATACTGAAGATCTCTAAAAGCTCAAACACAGTCACTCATAATTTTGCAAGAATCATACAGTACACAGTAGTGACCTTCCTCATGCATATTCAAACCAAATAAAATGTTTATAGTAGATTATCTATTCAAATCTAAGATTTAATAAGATATTAAGAGGGGGGGGAGAGCGATTCATGCCTGATAAAACCAAAATCCTTTCACCTCACAGTTATAGCAACTATTCTTCCCTTCCAAGATGTGATTACCAGTTTTTTCTTACTTAAGACTACACAAAACATAGTTCCAAATGAAAAAAAAGACTCATCTATCTCATGTATCCTCCTTCTGTACAAAGTATTGAGCTCCTTTTAATCTCAAAAAGTTTCCAATGAGGTACCTTCCAAGAACTACTGCAAATTTGGTTCCCAAAAATGGAACTTTCAAAAGGAGGAGGGGGTTGTAGTTGCAAAAAGAAAGAACAAAAATTAAATGAACCGTTTGCATGGTGATAGCTTCTCCAGGAAGCTTCACCACTTCCAAAGCTTATCTCCGTAATTAAATGCATTAAATATATATTCAATGCTATTTAATATTTTAACCAGAATTCCGCCGCTAGTAAGATTTTCCCTCCACAAATGGCACGATTTATAGAAAACTTATATTCTTCTTCCAAATTTAATTGTTTGCATGGATACACATATAACTATTCGTTCCAAAAGGTGAATACCTTCATCAAATTTGAGGTTGGTGATTAACCAAGCCTGGTAGAAAAATCATAAATTGTATTAATTTATACTTGGTGGGTGTTCAATATAGTCATTCGACTTATATACCTTTAAGTTTCTTGCATGGTCTATCTAATTAATAAAGATACCTAGAAATATTTGATTTCATTTTTGAATTACAGGTTATATTAATCAAACAACTATCTCATAGTCTTTCAATTATTTTAATAATTGAATGGCTCTATATATCTTAAAATGTTTTACAATTAAATACGTAAACTTATAAAATTATATCGTAACAGAGCTTGCACGAAGGACATTCAAATAGGTAGAAGGTGATGATCACATCATCTTCATAGCCAATCTTATCGGTGATTAATCCAAAATTTATCCCATGCTACACAATGTAATATTTGATCAAACTTAATATAACGGTCGTGAAAGAAACCAAGTTCAATATTCGGTTTTGTACCTTCCACAATATCATTATTTCCTCGTATTGAATAAAGTATAGAAGTTGTGTGTAAGTTCCAATCATTTTTTTTACAACTTAAACTCATCCAACATGCAAAAGTAAAACAATAATAATAATAGCCATTAAGGGACAGATGCCAGTTATGCATCCCCATAGTGAAGGTTTATCTTCTCTATCCAAAAGATATTTCACAGCATGACATAATAGCCATCCAAGATGATTAATAAAACCATCATTCTACATAAATAAGAGAGCATGCCATCACATTGAATGAATTACAACCTTAGTTTTTTTTGTAGCTATGAGACAATAGGAACCATTATGATGTCACACGTATAATTGTGTATGGGTATGCATACCCTTTCAGCTATGCATACGTGTCCATAGCAGTACATGAGACAGTGTAGCGGTATCGGCTGTCGTGCTACTCGCAATTTATTTCAATTCTTCAATTCATTTTATGAAAAAAGAGAATGAGGGATAGAGGGGTGTGACAAAAGGATCATTATCCTTTTCCTTAAATGGAGAAGATTTTGTAGGTTGTGGCTAGTGTGCAAAGATTCACCATGCTAGATGGGTATTCAGGTTTCAACCAAATCCTGGTCAAGGAAGAGGATCAATTCAAGACAATATTTACAACCAAGTGGGGAACATATGCATATCATAAAATTCCCTTTAGTTTGTCAAATGTGGGTGCCACATTTCAGCGCACTATTGATATTACCTTTAAAGGATATATTAATGAGTTCATCTTGGTTTACCTTGATGACATAAAAGTATTCTCAAAGCAGAGCATGGATCATATGGCACACTTGGAGAAATTCTTTGAGAGATGCAGAGAATTTGGGGTATCTCTTAACCCTAAGAAGTACAATTTTTCAGTAGTGCAAGGCAAGCTTTTGGGCCATGTGTTTTCAAAGGATGGCATCGTAATTTATCATGAGTGCATTTTAGCCATTCTAGCTCTTTCCTTACCAGTGTGCAAAAAGGCCCTACAGTCCTTCCTTAGCAAGATAAATTTTGTTAGGCATTTTATCCCTAACTTTGTAGGACTAGTTCGGCCCATCACCTTGATGCTCAAGAATGAAAAAGCCTTTAGATGGATAGGAGAAGGAAGAGACATATTAAAAAAAATAAAGAAAAATATTGCTTGCACGCCAACACTTATCAATCCAGATTATTCAAAGTATTTCATCCTTTATGCTTATGGCGCTGATTCAAGTATTATTGTTGTCTTACCACAAGAAAATGAACAGGGACTGGAAAAACCAATGGCTTTCTTCAGCTAGACGCTGAAGGATTATGAGATAAAATACATTCACGTAGATAAATAAGTCTTCTCCGTCATGCGCATGCTCAAGAAATTCAAAATTATGTTCTCAACCAATCATATCAGAGTGTTAGTCTCCCACTCTTTTTTCAGATAATTCATCATGTGAGTAGAAATCAATGAAAAGAGCACAATGGATGACCAAAATAATGGAGTATGATGTGATTATCAAGGCCACAAAGCTGGTGAGAGGTAACACACTCTGTAAGCAGATTGTTGAGGATGCGCGGACTGAACCTAAAGATTCATTATTTTTGGATGAAGACCTTCCATGTGTAGAACTTAAATAGAATATAGACCCTGGCGTGTGTGACTAGATGAAGGTCATGATCATATTCCTTTCTAAGGGTTCTTACCCTCCTAGTTTAAACAAAGGAAAGAGAAGACATCTGAGGTTTAAATATTTCCCTTATGTGTTGATTGATGGACTTCTCTTCAAAAAAAATCTTGATGGCATGTTATTAAGATGTATTAATGGCATGCAAACTGATAAAGTGTTAGCATAATTTCACGATGGATTCTCTGGTGGACACTTCTCTACCAAAAATATAGCAATCAAGATCATAATAGTAGTTATCTTCTAGCCTACCCTATTCACAGATGCACACAGGTGGGTCACAAGATGCAAGGAATGTGCTTTCTTTACAAGGAAGAAAAAATTGGTAGCACTTCCCCTCTGACCAATCCAAGAGGATCAACCTTTGGATAAATGGGGACTTGACTTCATAGGTAATAAGAATCAGCCTTTAAGCATTGGACATAAATGGGTGTTGACAGCTACATATTACTTTACCAAATGGACAGAAGCTATCATGATTAAGGAATCAACTGAGTCACTCATCCTAGACTTTCTTGAAGGTATAGTCATAAGGTTTGGCATTTCTCAAACCATAATCTATGATAATGCAAAGGCCTTCCTTGGTAATAAAATCAGTTATTGGGCTCTAAGTCTAGGCATTTACTTGAAGACTTCTTCTAGCTATTACCCTCAGGGAAATGATCTGGGAGAATCAACAAACAAGAACCTTATCATAATTATGAAGCGCATAGTGAACATCAACCAAAGACAGTGGCATACAAAGGTCTCGTGCACACTCTGAGAAGATAGAATCACAGTAAAAAAGGTAATAGTAAATTCACCTTGCAAGCTTTTCTATGGAAAGGATGCTACCCTTCCTTTGACACTAGAGTTGAATTTTGTAGCACTTGCCTAGTAGCTGGAATTTTAAGGCACAGACCAAAGAGAAATCAGAATGGTAGAGCTGGTTAATCTTGAAGAAATTAGGAACTCTACCATGATTAAGCTAGAACAACATCAGCAAGAAACAAAGAAATGGTTTGAAAAAATTGCTAGGCCTAAATATTTCAAATTTGGGGACTTGGTTCTTAAATGGGATGCTGACAGAGCTAAACCAGGGTGCCATTCAAAGTTTTATGCACTTTGGAGTGGCCCATAAATCATCAGTTCATGCAAAGAAACTAACTCTTTCAAGTTAACTCATCTTGATGGAGGTGCACTGTAAATCCCATTATATGGGATCTATCTCAAACCCTTCCATTAAGTTTGTTACATCATGTTATATATATTATAGTAGTTTCAATTTCTCCAAGTGTGTTGTGCAGACATTATTTGTTTGTACATAGTTCTTTTTTCTCACGTGCTTCTTGTGCATGCTATTTTGTTTATTGTAGAACACAGAGCCTCTCTCAGCAATTGTAAGATTAAAAATAGAGTCAAGAAATGATCGTTAAGTGACTGCAAGGGAAGATTCATGATTGAATAAGTAGACTCCATGCCCAAAAGGATGCTTAAGGCTACTGATCTTCTTCATCTATCAGGAAGATGACCCGAAAATTAACTAAAACTATCATCCAAATATCTCTCCTAGCAATTTGGCTAATTCACATACACATTCTAGCTCAAAGTTATTTATTGCAATGTTGCAAGTGCTCAAGATCACTTGGCACATTACCTTGGTCATAGTTTCCATGCGTTCCCATTTCCTTTCTTTCCTTCCACTTCTCCCTTATGCCCACCTTCTATGCATTCACCTTCTTCCTAATTATTTTCATCCCTTTCCATGCACCTGCACTTACTTCTATCAGATAAGCCACTAGCCCCTCATGTGCCACACTCATTACTTTGTAATAGGTTCACCTCAACCATGCATTCTTTGTTCACCAGTTTGCTTCATTTTCTGATCCATAGGGATATGAAATAACTCCAATTCATGAGAAACAGTCAGCACAAAGAAGGAAAATAATGAAACGAAGGTTCTATCTTTTAAGTAACATGACTGCCACCCTACGTAGAGTGGTAGTTACAGAACCACTCCCCAGCCAGGGTAGTGGTCCCAAGACCACTGGTGTGCACAAAGTAGCAGTCAGTCCCATTACGGATAGAAAACAAAATTCAAAACGAACAACCTCTAAATTTGAAAGGATGTTCATTTCTCTTCTCCTTCATGACCTTTCCCATTCTCCACTGCATGGGAGGATATGAGAAAGGCTATAAATACATGATTGTAGAAGTTTAGAAGATCATCGAAGCATGGGAGCATGTGAGCAAGAAGTCTTGGTGCTGGAAATTATATTTTTGTAGGAGAAAGGAGTGTTGGACAAAGCAATCAAGTAATTGAAAGGAAGTGTTGAGATATTATCTACTTCTCTTTCTTACTTATTGTAAATTCTATACCTATTGATTTGAATTAAATAATAGAAGTGGGAAGAAAGAGCAATTTCCCTTCCTGAATGGTTTTTCCTCCATTGGAGGTTTTCTAGGATAAAATTGTTGGTGTTATGAGCGTATATTCTTTCCTTTACTACAATTTTTAATTCTAAGCACAATAGTAATTCATTCAGTAGTTATCTCTGTTATTTTATAATAGAAAGTAAATAGAAGTGATTAATTTGTGATCTTGTGAATAATTCCAAAGTTGAAGAGTTTAAAAGTCATTTTGGCATCAGAGCTAACAAGTATCTAGGAATATGGTATTTCATTCTTAAATTTGTATGATAGTGACAAGATCTAAAGGCAAAGAAGCTTTACCTTACGATCCAAAGATTTCTACAAAGAAGTAGAAACAAAGAATTTGGGGAGAAATGGAGGAAGAGAACCTAGTCCATAGAATCGAGATGCTGGAGACCATGATGGATAGGATGTTTACAAGGAAAGAGGAACTTGCAGATTTGTAGAAGACAACTTCCATCAAGCAAAATGCCATGGACTCGGTGGTTTTGAGGCTTAGCTAAAAATTTTGGTATAGGAAAGAGTCACCATGAGGAATATTATGGGGAAGAGCATGAAGAAGAGACTTCTAACATAAGAGAAAAGGTAAAATCTTAACATACTCCTTTTAAAGTTGATACTAAAGTTGAAATCAAAAGATTTGAAGGATAAGTAGATGCAGAATTACCAGATAAATGGTTGAAATAGTTAGAATTCTATTTTAGCATCCATAATGTCACTGAGGCATAAAGGATCACCTTTGTATGTCTCAAAATGGAGGGACATGCTCTAGTTTGGTGGGAAAATCATCTAACTCCTTGTGAAAAGAAGAAATGTCCTATTGTGAAATCTTGGCAAGAATTTAAGGAATTACTTAGAGCTAACTTCTCTCCTATTGGCCATAAAACTAACAAAATGATTAAATGGAAGTATTTTAGACAAGGCAGTGGTCAAAGTGTGTAGGACTATACTATGGAGTTTTGGAGGCAATCCATGTTGCTGAACATGGATTTGGAGTATGAGGATATTCTGATCAAATACTTGAGAGGACTTCACACTCACCTTCGAAGAAAATTCATCTCTACAAAGCCCAAGGATCTCAATGAATCATGTGTATAGGCATACTACATAGTTGATGATAAAAAGAAAGGATAATCATAGCCGAGGGTAAAGCAGTCAACAAATCAGCAGAAAAAGGACTATGGGCAAACAAGTAACAAGAGTAAGTGGAAAGGGAAAGGTCATCAAGCTGCCACTACTTTAAATACTTGTAAAGATCCCAAGAATTTTCACAAGAATTTTGATATCAATGGTCATACTGACGCTACATGTTGGAAGTTGCATCTGGAGTTACATCCAAAGAACCTAAACAAGGATTCTAAGAAGTCCATGATAGCTATAAAGATAGAAGGGGAGGTAGAAATCAAATATGAATCTAATGTAGATAAAAGGCTTAGATGCATGGCCACCAACATGGACAGTGAAGAGGATATTAGTAGACTATTCTAGATCAAAATATAGATCAAGAGGAATAAGGTAAATGCTTTGGTTGATACCAGTTCTCAATCTAACTTGATTTCTGAGGAAGTTGCAAAGAAGATTGTTCTTGAGACTTACGAGCATCTGAAACCATATTCTTTGGGTTGGGTGAAGAAGGGTGTTGAAATTTAGGTAACAAGAAGATGTAAGGTCAAGTTTGCGATAAATTCCTAATATATATATATTTTTGAAGCTAACGTTATTCCCCTTGATGCTTTTAATGTGGCATTCAGGAGTCCTTACTTATATGTTAGGGATGATATCTTTATGAGAAGGATAAAATGGTACAGATGGGTCAAGGATGGGATCAACTAAAACATCTAGGTACACCAGCATAAGACATGGGTTACTATGGTAAGTGCTAACGAAGAAAAACGGCTTATTCAGTCAAATCATAATCAGTTTTTTTTACTTTTGTTAAAGGATAAACAAGATAGGGTAGAAGTTTCAGAGATTTATAACCAAGGAAAACAAGATTTGGATAGTATTATTCAGTCTTTTTAGGAATTATTTTAGGATCCTATTATATTACCACCAAAACCGGAAGTAGAGCATGAGATTCAGCTATTTCCAAAGTCACCTCTACCAAACATCAGGTTGTATAGGCAATCCTTGCTAGAGAGTACTGAGGTAAAGAAACAACTCCAATAAATAATAGACCAAGGGGTGTTATGTCCGAGCACCTCACCATCTGGTTCACCTATTGTGATGTTGCCAAGGAAGGATGGTTCTTTAAAAATGTACATAGACTACCGCACTTTGAACAAGATCATCATAAAGAACCGATATCCACTTCCCCATATAGACGATCTCTTGGACCAACTTCAACATGGAAAATTTTTCACGAAGTTGGATCTCAATTCATGTTATCACCAAGTCAGGATGAAGGAGGAGGATATATGGAAGATTGCCTTAAAAAAAAAATAGGGTTTTTATGAATGGTTAGTACTTCCTTTTGGATTATGCAATGCACCCACTACATTTATGAGATTGATGAATGTTGTATTATGGGATTTCATAGATTCATGTCTCATTGTATACCTAGATGATATATTGATTTTTAGTGCCACATGGGAAGAACATCTAATGTATTTTTAGCAAGTCTTACAAGTTATCAAGGAGAAACATCTACTTTGTAATATGAAGAAATGTGAATTTGAAAAAAAATAACTTGTCTATCTTGGGCACATGGTTAGAGGAGGAGAGCTATGAGTAGATCCAAAGAAGGTGGAAGCCATCAAAAATTGGCCAACACCAACAGGAGCCATATAAACTATAATCTTTGTGGGAGCAGTACAGTACATGCGGAAGTTCATTCCAGGTTTCTTAGAAATTGCAGCACCTCTACACATAGTGGCCACACAGAGTAAGGGTTTTGAGTGGTGTAAGGAACAAGAAAAATCCTTTGAGTTATATAAATACAAGATTAATCATGCTCCAGTACTTGCTCTTACTAGTTTGTAGCATCCTTTTGAAGTAGAGATAGATGCCAGTGATTATGCTATGGGGTGCAGTGTTGCTTCAAGGAGGTAAACCCGTATGTTATCATTCTGAAACCTTCACTTCAGCAATTAAAGGATATTCAGTATATGATAAAGAAATGTATGCACTAGTTCAATAAATTACAAAATGGAACATTATTTGTTGGGTAAAGAAACTATTGTGCACACTGATCACAAACCTATCTAGTATTTGCAAGAACAGTCCAAATTGCAGCAGACAAGGCACTACAAATGGACGGGATTTCTTTAGCAGTTCCATCTAGTGATCAAATACAAGAAAGGTAGTACAAATTTGGTGGAAAAAAATGTTGTCTTGGCCACCCACACAAGAAAATTTCTCGTGTTTGGCCACTATCTCTCAGATTGATCCCTTCATGAAGGAAGCTTACAGAGAAGCATATGTCCAAGACAAAGACTTTGGGGTAATATTTCAGAACTTGTAGTTCCAAGTGTCTTAAAAGATGGGGATTGAAGACTATTATCTCAAGGACGGGTTGCTCTACCGATGGGGAAACTTTGTGTGCCTCAAGAATAAATACTTCTATTGATGAGGTAAGCACATACCTTGAAAGTAGCGGGACATTTCGGTGTTGGTAAGACTCGAGCCCACTTACAAAGGTATGTATATTGGCCCAACATGCAAGAATAAGTATCAAAATTTATTTGTGGATGTAAACTTTTTTGTACTAGCAAGCCCAAAACTAGGAAGGAAGGTTTGTATATGCCTTTACCAGTACCTACTCATCTGTGGGAGGACATTTCTATGGATTTTGTAGGAGGATTACCTATGTCTAAACATGGCCATGACTATCTCTATGTTGTTGTGGATAGATTCAGTAAAATGTGTATTATTATGGCATGTAGAAAGACTGTAAAAGCACATAAGGTAGCAGATATTTTCTTTATTAATGTATGGGTGCATTTTGGTTTGCCAAAGTCTATTGTCTCTGACAGGGATTCCAAGTTCTTGGGGAAGTTTTGGAATACTTTGTGGGAAAAGATGGATACCAAGTTACAAAGGAGCACAAATTTCCATCTAAGACAGATGGAAAAATAGAGGTGGTAAATAGGACTTTGGTACAGTTGATCAGAGGGTATAACAGTAAGTACCTAAGGACTTGGGATGAGTTCTTAGCCTACATTCAACATTCCTATAACAGGGTAGTACACACATCCACTATGAAGTCACCATTTGAAGCATGCTTGGGATATATACCTACAAATATACCTGGGACATAGCAGTTGGATAGCAGGATGAGGAGGATACATGAGACACAGAGGTGACTAGAGGCAACAAGTTCATTGAGAGGATCTGAAAAATCCATCTCAAGGTCAAAGAATAACTAGAAAAATATCAAGCAACGTACAAAGCTAGGCATCATCACCATAGGATGGAACACAAGCTTCATGTTGGAGACAAATTTTGGCTTTACTTGAGCAAGGAGAGACTACAAGGTCAAGCATGGAAGCTCGAGCCACTACGATATGGACCCTCCATACTGGAGCAGGTTGGGGAAAATGCTTTTCAACTTGACTTACCATCATTCATGAGGATGTACTATGTAGTAAATTGCAAGAACTTACACCTCTATGAGCCATCCATGTTGGATGAAGATGAAGAACTACAGTTTCTACCTTCCATTGAGGATTGCACCTTGGAATCACGAGGTGAATTGGAGGAGGATGTAGTGCTACAATAGAAGGTTAGAGAGACTATAAGAGGTCTATAGGAAATATTGGCAGATTGGACTAAAAGGAAAGACACCAAGGTAGGCCCGATGGTACTCGAAGGAGAAAACCGAGGGAATTTTTCCCTCATCTACTCCCCTCACTAAGATTTTTTGGGACAAAAATCCTCCTAAGAATGGGATGTGTGATCCATAGGGATCTAAAATAACTCTACTTCATAAAAAAACAAGCAGCACAAAGAAGGAAAACAATGAAACAATAGGTTCTTTCTTTTAAGTAATAGGACCACCCCCTACACATGGCAGCAGTTACAGAACAGACACCCAGCTAGGGCGGTAGTTCCTGGGACCGTTAGTCTGCACAGGGCAGTAGTCCTAGCCATTACAGACAGAAAACAAAATTTGAAAAGAACAGCCTCTGAATTTGAAAGGATGTTTGTTTCTCTTCTTCTTCATGGCCTTTCCCATTCTCCAGTGCATGGGAGGACATGAGAAAGGCTATAAATACATTATTGTAGAAGTGTACAAGTTCATCGAAGCATGGGAGCAAGTGAGCAAGAATTCTTTGTGCTAGAAATTTTATTTTTGTAGAAGAAAGGAGTTTTTAACAGAGAAAACAACTAACTAAAAGGAAGTGTTGATATATTATCTACTTCTCTTTCTTACTTATTGTAAATTTTGTACCTGTTGATTTGAATTGGCTAATAAAAGTGGGAAGAAAGAGCAATTTCCCTTCTTGACTGGTTTTTCTTCCACTGGAGGTTTTCCAGGATAAAATTGTTGGTGTTATGAGCTTATATTTTTTCCTTTACTAAAATTGTTGATTCTAAGCACAATAGTAATTCATTCACTAGCCATCTCTATTATTTTCTAATAGAAAGTAAACAGAAGCAATTAATTTTTGATCTTATGAATAATTCCAAAGTTGAAGAGTTTATAGATCATTTTCCCTCTATGCGTGCTCTTACCGCACCTTCCTTCTATCTTCTTCCCATGCCTCATTCTTCCATGCATGTCCCCGCGCCCTCCTTTGCACCATTTTGTGCTAGGTCATCTTCTAACATGCTTGAGTGGTGCCAAGTGAAACATGTTAAAGCATGCCAACAGGGGCACCAAATCCTTACAATAATTTAGTGATCAACATGTGGAAAAAGTGATAAATATTTGCATAGTTGGCCATCATTTCAGCAAATCTGTACGTGCCACATGTTTTGCGTATGCCGACGACTCTGACATATTCTAACAGTAATATTTTTGATACAAAAATAAAATCAGCACGTGCATGGACTTGTCAGAAATTTTCTGACATCAGCTACATTTCCATAAATTCAAATTCAAATTTTGGCAGATCTGGTAGGTGAGAAATGGAAAAGCATCTTTCAAAGCATTAATAAGCAAATCTGATTGCTCCAACCACCCGATTCAATATGATTCACCCTCCTTTCTTCTTCTACATGCCAAATAGGCACAAGGAAGCATATTTCAATAGATCCTCCAGGTGGATTTACAAGTATTGAATGCTTCTTATCGGTGGTTGTGTTTCAAATTAAGATTTTCCCTCTTTCCTCCCTTCTTCATCCATGGATTCATCTATAAATGTAAGAGCAAGGCTCATTTGTCATGTTGGACACTCTAGATCCTTACGTATTTTTCGAAGGACTCCATATTTTTTGTATTTTGAGTTACAGACCTCTAGATTTGGCTTTTGCATGTGGATATCGACCTCCTTCATCATTGTAACATCTCTGTATATTTATGGAAGTAATAAAAACATGATTTTGTGACTATTATTTGTCCTAACATGTTTGCATTCTTTCTTCTCACCTTTTATTTTGCGTTGTGTGTTGGTTGTGCTATTTTAGGTCCCTTGCAATTCCATATTTAGTTGTGTTCAATGAGAAAAATCTAGTGAATACGTGTTTCATTGCACTACTCGTGCCTAGCCTCCTTTCATGCATTTTCCTTTCATTCTTGCTCAAAAACAGATAGTGTTCATCCTTTTTTCTAGTTTTATCACCTTTTAGTGTAGTTTCCTTTCATGTCATTCTTCTATCCCTAGTCCCTTAGCATTATTAGCTTAGTTTCCCCTTTTCAGAAATAGTAGCACTAGAAATAGATAGAGGAACCAACCATCTCCAGAGATCCATCCCAAGCATGAAGGGTACCACAACTTGGGGATAGTTCCATTATGGTCTCAAACAAATCGTCCCCTTTCGATATCATAGATGCGGATGCATGTTTGAGTAACCAAAAAAAATCACTCTGAATTTTGTTGTGGATGGGTTGTTATTGAGTAATATACTGATTGATATAGGTGTGGAAGTCAATGTTCTTACCTTATATGCATGGGTACAAATTGGGAGACCCCCATTACAACCATCCTCTAATGTATTTTTCATGGCTAATTGGACTAAATCCACTCCCATCATATTTTTAAAAGATGCATCCATTACCATATAAGGAGCCAAGTTCACTAGAGAATTTGAGGTTTTAGCACTAGAAAAGTCAGATAGCTTCCCATCTGTATTGGGGCATCCTTGGTACTCATGTAAATAATTTTGATCTTAAGTTTCAACAAAGGTTATATCATTTTTGAAAACAAGGAGCGAAAGAGTTATTATCCCTTTGACAAATGGCAAATATGCACCCTGTGTTGAGCCCTCAAGTGAAGAAGATATTAATAGGATTTATGTACACGCCATCCAAGACCTAGAAATTCTTTGAGACAACTAAAAATGGAATAATTCATTGGGAGGATGCATAGTTCATTAGTGATACTACAAGTTTTTCCTATGATAATCGGGCTCATAGCACTTATGAGTTGGTAGAGCACAACATAAAGAGCATATTTCCTAGAAACAGAAAATCACATTATGTCAAGAGAATAGATAACAACTCGGCACCTTATTACACCAGAGAAGGGGATCCTATTTTATTAATTTACACCATGGAAGAATAGTGGATATACCCATTGGAAATAATAAATATGCTAGCATATACACTATGTGGGACAGCAGTGTGCTGGTGGATGGCCCATAAGGATAATATTTTAGGATGGAATGAAATTAGAATTGCTCTTACTACTAGGTTATCTAGGAGAAATACACCTAATTAAATATGTACTTATTATGGTAATCAACATGTTCAGCACCCTACTAAAATTTTCTAAGGGTATTTATGAAAGTTGTGCCCTCGAGAAGCACCCTAAGAAAAGTATTGATAAGGAAAAATCCTAGAGAGCTATTCGTCCCCTTATATCTTGTTCATAGTGACATTTCTGTCCCTTTCCCATCTCATTCATTTACTAGATATCTATATATACTAGCCTTTATTGATGACTTTCCATGTTACACCTTGGGTGTATTTTATTAATCTTAAGTTTGAAGTCTTTGAGCATTTTTTAGGACTTTAAGAATCTTGCTGAGAAATAAGCGAAACTGTCTATCAAGGTCATTCAAATTGAAAATGAAGGAATATATGTGAGAAACAATCTCAAATATTTATGTACCTCTAAAGGGATTTCCTTGCAACTTATAGCTGATTATAGCCATTCACAAAATAGATTTGTGAAAAGAAAGAACCGAACGCTTAAGGAGATGGCCACTTGTATGGTTCACTTGAAATCCCTTCCTCCGCAATATTGGGATGAAGCAGTGAACTATGTGTACTAAAATTAGAACCATATTCCACACAAGGTTATAAGAGGGATGATACCCTTTTAAAGCATGTTTTATACACAATCCTGATGTAGAGCACTTTTTACATCTTTTAATCTAATGTTATGCTCTGGATTCCCAAAAATAAATGCAAGGCTTTGTAACCATAATCAAAACCTTGTATTTTTGTTGGGTATCTTGATGGCGTGAAGGGGTATACAATCATTTAACTTGTTTCACCTCAAATTATTTGATAAAATAGATAAAGGTAATGGTCATAGGAGGAATACCCTGTGAATAGTTGGGAGAAGGGTTGTGCACATTGTTGAATTTGATCAGAATGAATGTGAGAGATTCCCTTTGGCTAATAGGAATAACCTGTATAAGAAAGACAACAAGATAACCCAAATGATATTAAATAGCAAATCATAGTGAATTACCTAGTGATTTCTAGTTCTAGGAAGTGTGACACTTCCTAGATGGCTATCAATCAATTGTTTTTATCAAATTAATGAAAATAAATGTGAGACATAGAGGTCTTATTGCTAACACTTTTATTTAGGCATCTCAAAACATTATCAACACACTAGATTAAGCAAGGTATTGAAGTACAAACTAATATAGCATTAGGTAAGGTATGGTTCTAGTTTGGAAAGGTCACTAAGGTGTTGGGAAAGGTCTAGATGAAGTTTAGTTATGTTATGTGTTGCTTGGTGAAAGTTATAGGCTTGTTGTTCTAGGAAAAATTACCATTCATATAGATCAGTATCACTTAGGTGACCGATGTTGGCACTAGAAAATGACTAATGCCAGTTCGGTGACAAATTTTAGCAGGGGAAATATGGTCATAATATTAAAAATAGATGTTTTTGATCCGTCTATGATTACACAAAGAGTTGATGGGGTTCGAGAACGATTATATGATTTATAAAAATGAATCAGTAAGGGTGATAGAGGCACTAGGATGGGAAAATGGTTTAGGCTGGTAGAATACATTTTAGATGGGTGAAAGGGTGGTATTCGTTATAGAGGAGAGTCAAATAATAGAAATGAATAAAATACTTAAGATCAAAAGAAGAGCTAACAAATAAGAGTGGGTTACTTATCTGAGAACATGTAGATAAAAAGGTCGGTGGCAGTTGATAAGCATTCGGAGATGAAACGGGATTGTGTCCTGTTCCGCAGAAAAGGATCCTATGTGCTCTGTTGTGGACGATCCAAGGCTATGGAGGAAGATATTGGTTGTTGGTGAAGACCTGATGTGCTCTGGTTCATCATCTGGTAGCGCGAATGCTTGAGAGTTAGAATTCCCAAATCTTGAGTGAATGAATGAATTGAGGAACCTATGTAAAAAGTTAGAAACTCTTATTTAAGGTAACTGAAAGTGATTAGGGAACTAATGCCGGCTAAAGGATAACTAGCGTTGGTTAAGGAAAATTAATCTAATTTTTCAAAAATATGGTTTTTTCACCCAAATTTGGTGTGGTCTTTGGCTTAATCTGGATATGGAGTGTTGAATGGTGTAAATTGAAGTGTAGAATTATTTATAGGATTAATAGGTCATGAATAGTTAGGATTGGAAAGAGTCTCTGTTTGTTAGTTGAGTAATTAATAGGCTAGGAATGGGTATAGGATGAGGTGGAAAGGTGAGGTGGCTTAGTGAGATGAATATTAAATTAATTAAGGTAATTAAAATAAATAATGGTGTGAGGATGAGTATTAATTTAACTATGGGTAATTAAATTAATACTAATGTGTAGAAGGGGTCATGGCTAGCGATATGTGTCTAATTACTTAATTGAAAGGGGATAGAGAGATTGTGACCTAAATTTGGTGTCTACATTCACCCCTTTTTGTTGTGTAACCTTGTATTTATAAGTGAAGATGAAAAACACATGAGTGGTTACCCTAGGTATGGGTGGAAGTGATCCCCCTCAAACTAGGAACTGATGAAGGAAGAGACTAAATCAGTGATGGGTTTGATAAAGTGGTAGGTGAGGTGAAACTAAAGTATGTAAGGTGTGGGAATAGGCAATGATTATATGGGTGTAGGTAATAAGTAGGGGAATTAAAATGCACACACACGTATAAAATGAGACAAGGAACTAGGTTGAAGGGCTCACAAACTCTATGTCATTAAAGGTCGATAGTTTTATCCAAACAAGGTTGATGAGGTCCATGTACCCAAGGTATAGGATAAGGTCCTGAAACACAATGAGGCTAGGTGTAGGAACGTGCATTATGTGGATTCCAAAGCACCAAAAGGTTTTTTCTAGCCAAGATAATTATCACGACATCAGGTTAGGTAGGTTCTGTAGGCTAAACAACACAAGTAACATCATCACAAGGTATAACAAGCAGGTGAATTTGAGTGTCCTAATAGGCAATTTTGGGCTTGGTGTATAGGTGAGGCCATGGGTAAGATCGAGGTATAGGAAAAAATATGCCCCAAATGACAGTGAGTTTGAGTGGGAGGTAATAAGGAAATTAGTTGGGTAAGGCTATGGTTGCAAGATATTAGCATTTGGCAGGAAACTTTCAGGAAAATTAACTACACGTGGGTATTGCAGGGTGACTAATACCGGTTGAGGTTGAAACTGATGCCAATTAGGGTAACTAATTCTAGTTTCTTAGGGTACGAGACAAAAATCATTCAAGAAACTTTCCAAATTTAAAAAATGATAAGAGAGATCTTGATGACAAGAAAAACCATAAGGTGAGTTTGAAAGCTAGTTTGGTCGAGTTATTAGCGGTTGATAGGAGTGCAATTGAAGGGCACACGCGAGATCGATATGAGTGATTCAATTGGTGGAGAGGTGAGAGTTTGATTGGAAAATGGGAGAGGCATGAGAGCATGTAGGAGGACCTCTAATGCAGAGACTAGACATCCCACCAAGGAGATGTCATCGAGTAGAGGTAGGGTTCAACTCCCCCGATTTTTGTTTTTTGGAAAAAATTAAGGTAGAAAATGAAAGAATTTGGTTTGTATATTTAGAATGAAATTTGGGTAAAGAAATGGATAATTTGGGTATGGGGAGGGTCAAAGATACATTAAGTTGGTTGGTAAATTAATTTAGGTGGAATTTAGAGGTTTTGTATGTTATGGATATCATATGGAGGCCATATGTTGATTTTCCTTCCTATGGGGCATGTCTGAGGAGTTGGTAGGATTATAGATGGTCAGGTGGATACACGGGAAGAGGGATGGGGAATATGAGATGATTCTAGTGGAATAGGTGTTATCAAATTTCCCCCCCCAGGGTAAATTTCGATAACATGCATCAAAGGTGGCAGAAAGGCAAATAGGTTGATTCAGAAAAAAGTGAAAAAAATTGGCTAAGTCCTGCTAAAGGGAGCAACTGGGACATTTGGGATGTCAAGGCGCGGATCAGCCGAAAAGCCTCCAAGTGGCCCAAATTGCATTTGGGACAATCGGGCCAGAAGTACGCGAAAGGCGCGAAAAGCCGATCCGGCCGAAGGAGGAGGAAGAAATTGGCTAAGTGTTGCTCAGGACGTTTGGGACAGAAAGGCCCGAACCGGCCGAACCGGGTGAAATAAGCACAAAGGGCCCAAAAACAAAGTCAGACAAGTGGTATGAAATGGGCCCGAACTGGCCAAACCGGGTGAAATTGTCCCAAGCGGTCCAAAGGAAAATGGAACAATCAGGCCAGAGGTACGCGAACCGGTCGAATCAACCGAAATTGTCACAAAGGGTCCAAAATCAAATGGGACATCCGGGACAGATGGACGCGAAGTACGCGGAAGACCCGGCAGGCCCAAGAACCAACCAAAAGATGCCACGTGTCTCAAGGAGAAAGGTTAAAAAGTCAAAGCGGCAAGGTTTGAAGCGCTGGCCCGAGCCAATAGGAATTGGTCCAATAGAGTAGTAAAGTGTGGAGCTCGGGAGGAAGTTAGAGAATTTGGTTGAATTCCCTAAAAAAGGGCTAAAAGTAAAGGAATCCCCGCGCCCTGTCCTCCAACAAGATCATGCCACGTGTCATCCAAATGGCGGGAGCGCGGGAAAGGGGTGAAAAAAGTCCCAAAATCATTAAAAGTCAAAATTTCAAAGGACAGCCCGCCGAAAAGACAGAGGAGAGAGAATTTCTTCATCCTATCAGAGTGTGCCAGGTATCATCCAAGTGGCAGAGCGCGGGAAGAAATTCAAAATCTGTTTTCACCTGTTCCGTGCCCTAAAACTTCAGATCGACATAACTTTCGATCCAGAGCTTAGATTTGCGCGTTCTTTATATCAACAGAAAAGCTTGTGAGATTCTCTACATGTTTCCAGGGTCAATCTTGCATTTTGGTTCAGTTTTGAAGAAAGAAAATTAGAAGACGCCTTCTGGCACAAAATAATAAGCAGAAGTGATGCTCAACTAACAACTTTAATGCAGCGGACAGTTCGCCGCCTCTGCTAGACAGCTCGCCGTTTTGCCGAGATCCGCCGCTTCCATCATTATGAGATGAGTTAAGTGCATTCTAGAGGTGGTTAGGACAGATTTCGAATTCCTCTCTCTTTTCTCTCTCATTCTTCCTATAAATTTTAAGGAGGGGCTTCTTTCTAATGTTGGACATTCTTGTTTTGCAAGCCCTCCCTTCTCTCCTTCTTGTAGGAGAATTCGTGGAGTTTTCAAACCTCCCATATAGACCTGTAACACCGTTTTTTGCCTTTTGGCCATTGCAATATATGGAATCGATCCTTGAGCAATATATATATGTCTGTGATTGAACTTAAATCCTCTCATGTATTCATTGTTGTCATTTTGATCTCTCATTGCACTTCGGTTACCTGTGCATGGTGTGGTATTGCATCTATATGATCTGTGTTTATGTTGCAAAGCTTATGTTCTTCATTCCTCGGTGCATCACCTCCTTAGCTTAGGTTTTATTTATATGCATTTCTCTCTCCCTGTCTCCTTGGTAGTTAGTTTAGTTTTTCTTGGGTAAACCTTTGCGTTTCATTTGTGCATCTAAACAGAGGAATAGGAAACCAGCCTTTCTTTGGAGAATTCTTTCTCATTTTTTCAAGTCCCACACTTGGAGAAAGGATTCAATGTTATGCAAATCACACTGGATATTAGTTTGATCAACCTAGAAATCTGATCAACATCCAGGGGTGCTGTGATTTTGCATCAACAGTTTTGGCACACCCGGTGGGACCTAGAGGTCTCATTTTTTATTGCAGCAAAGTTGATATGCATCTGTTGCAATTTTGTTGCCTAAAAAAGAGCTATTATTTGCATATCTGGTGACTCCAAAGGGAAGCATCAACTGGTTTCAGCAGTACAGGCCTAAAAGCTTATGAGAAGAATCACAAGGGGGTCAAGAGCTGGAGAAGAGGAAGTGCTGTTTGAGTACCTGCAACTGTCTCCAAGAAGAAGGCAAAGAGGAAGAAGGATTCAAAGGTCTCCATCTCCACCAAACAGAACTCTCTCAACTCCTCCACCTGAGTGGCCTTTCTTTCAGTATACAAGGGTTTTAAGACCAATCAGAATGGCGCAACCAGTAAAACCCTATGTCAACTTCACAGGTAGCAGCCCACTTGCTCTCAATGCACAAAATCCAATCCCAGTAGCAGGCATTGAAGAACATTCCATATTTTACATGGAGAAAATCAGACCACTCCTGGTGATCATGTCAAGGACATTGCTAACATTTGTGCAATCCATGAGATTAATGAGATGCAAGTAGCTGTCAAATTGCTGGCGTCTTCATTCAAGGGAAAAGCATTGCAATGGTTTAGGAGCCTTGAAGCTGGTTCTATCACGAATTGGAATCAGTTATGCATAGTTCTCCATGAGCAGTTTGGAGAAAAGGGAGACAACTTGTCTCTTCTGGAAAAATTGACAACCATCAAGAGAGCCCCCAACGAGCAGCTGACTGACTTCAATTTCAGATTTCAAAGATCTTGGGATAGAATTCCGGTGGCAGTCAGGCCAACAGTAGAAGGTGCTTTTCTGTACTACCTTAAAGCTTTAAATTCTGATATTTCTATGTTAGTTCAATCTATGGGAGGCACAACTATCCCTGCTGCTTATAGTATTGCCATTAGAGCTGAAAATTGTCTGATTCAAGCCGACAAGCTAGCTCCTAGGCCTCCAATGCCATTATATCCAAGTTTAGAGAGCCCAAGTACTAGTCAAGCACCTGTCTTAGCTCCTATTCCCACTCCTAGGAATCAAAGTTCAAATGAAGCTTCCACTTCATCTCCAAGTGCCCCAAATGAGCTTCAAGAAGTCATGAAGCAGCTGCAAAATTTAGGTAATGAGCTGGTCACTCTAAAAAGATAGCAAGCTCAAGGTTTTAGACCTTCATATCAGCCTCAAGCTCAACCTAATAGGCAGCCATATCAGCCTCAAAGGCCACCTAATCCAGCTGCAAATATGAATCAAACAAGGCCTCCTGCCAATAGACCATTCCAGCTCTATAATCCAAATGCCATATCTGCCTCTAAGGCATTAGTACCAGCACAAAACAACATTGCCCAGGAGTATGAATGGTGTTTTCCATGTAATGAACCCCATAATCAATCCATGTGCTTCAATGGTGCTTTGACCCAAGCTTTAATGGTATCAACTACTGGTGTGGAGGGTGAAAGTAATCAAGAAAACAGCCAACAACAAGAAACATTCCAACAGCAATATGCCCCAAATGACACCACATTGGTAAATTGGCAAGCAGAGGATTTCTGTGGCATGAATCAGGCAGTTTCTCAAGGTGTTGCTGCCAACACAAGGTCAAAAAGGAGAAATTTGGGTGAAGAACAGCCATTAGCCCCAGCCAATCCACAACCTTCCACATCTCCACAAATGATTGGCAAGCAAAACCCAGTTTCAAATGCACAAGGGCAGCCAAGAACAGCCCCTAGGCCAACTCAAATGCCAGCTGTTGATGCCCACATTCAAGGAGCAAATGTGCAAATCAAGGGACAGCAGAGAGATCCTTCATCACCATTCAGTATCATTGATCAGATGAAGAAAACAAACATCAATATATCTATGTGGGAATCCCTATCCATCCCAGGCCAAAGAGATTTGCTGCAAGATGCTATGAAGGACTGGCCAACTTCGAATCAGCAGGTTCAGAGGCAAGACAAAGTGCTTACAAATGCTGCCCAGCCTGAAGGAAATCATGGAGCACAACAAGGTAAAATGCTGAAGCCCCCTCCATTTTATGTTTCATTGATCATAGGAGACAAGTTGGTACATAATTGCATGATTGACTCTGGGGCAAGTAGCTCAGTTATGCCTAAACAGATAGCTGATCAGTTAGGGCTCCAGTATGAAATAACATCTAAGGGAGTAGTGCAGCTGGATGGGACAGCAATAGCAATTGTTGGAGTGATTAGAAATTTGAGTCTTACCTTGCATGCATGTCCAAATGTTGTTGTCTTAAAAGATATATCAGTCATAGACCTTCCACCACTCTTTGCCCTCTATTTGTCAAGGGACTTTACTGCCAAGATTGGGGGATATTTGTCCACTGATTGGTCACACATGCTGTTCAGAACGAGGTATGGAACTAAAGCTACAATTAGGTCAGAACCTATTGTAGATTTCCATATTGAGCCCTATACTCCAAGTCATATTAATACCAATTGCTCAGCATTTGATCAAGAAGATCACCTCAGCACTGATGAAGCTGACACTAAGGTTGGAAGTATCCCAGATTTGACTCTTGATGAATGGGCAAGCAAGGTGCATACTTTTGATCCTTATCAAGAAGTAGAAGAATCTGAGCTAGGGGTCTATTGTATACACGAAGAAAGTCAACCTATTCCTAGCATCACCAAGCCAAGCCACAAGGATGACAACGAGGTATGGCAACTGTTTTTTGATGGATCAAGAAGTAGACAAGGCGCAGGAGGTGGAGCCGTGCTTATTTCACCTCAAGGAGTAAAGTATTATCAGCTTTTAGATTTCAATTTGCATGCTCCAATAACACTGCTGAATATGAAGCCTTGGTGCAAGGGATGCATTGGGGCAATAAAGAGAAAAATAAAGAACTTGTAAGTTTTTGGGGACAGTGAGCTGATTGTAAATCAGGTCAAGGGACAGCATGCCGCCAAAAATGATATACTCAGGTGCTACAAGAACAGGGTATGGGACCTCATGGAATATTTTGAGGGTTTCGGCATCAAGGCCATTCCTAGGAAAGAGAATCAAGTTGCTGACAGGCTTGCAACAGTAGGGGCAGCCTTTGACATTGTAGAAAACATTCAACAAGAAAAGGTACAGCCAAACATCCACGTGATTGTGAGGCCTTCAGTGCCAGATAACAATGTCAGTTGGAAAGTATTTGAGAATGACCAGCAAATCATCCACTTCTTGCAAGAAGAAGCTGAGGTTCTCAGCCAAGAATCAAGCGAAGTTGGAACAGCAATATGGTAACCAGGTGATACAGCTGAGAACTGACAAGCTGCCCAAGGGACTTATCACTTTGGAGTCCATTTTTAATCCCAATGATCAGTTTAGAAAGGAGAAAGCAAACATTCAGGTCAAAAGAGAAGATTCGGTATCCATCTTGGTAGAAGAGAACAAGCAATTACAAGTTGGCAAGATGACAACTGAGCAAGAAAGGTATGAGTTCATACAGCTATGTCAAGAATTCCCCGACGTGTTTGCTTGGAGCTATGAAGACTTGAAAGGTTTCAATCCCAACTTAGCTCAGCAATACCATTGAATTGGACCCAAATACTAAGCCTATCAGGCAGAAACAGAGACCAGTCAATCCACACATGGAGCCTCTCATGAGGAAAGAACTAGACAAGCTGATTGAGTCAAGCAATCATATTCCCAATCAAGCATTCTAGTTGGGTTGCCAACTTAGTTCTGATCAGAAAGAAGAGTGGAGAGATCAGGCTATGTGTTGACTTCCGAGACCTCAATAGAGCCTCTCTCAAGGACCATTATCCACTCCCTTCCATGGAGCAAATATTGCAGGTCGTAGCTGGTGCAGAAAGGTTTTCACTACTTGATGGTTACTCAGGCTTCAATCAGATTATGGTAAAGGAGGAAGACCAGTTCAAGACAACCTTCACAACCAAATGGGGCACATATGCTTATAAGAAGATGCCATTTGGACTGTCGAACGCAGGAGCAACATTCCAGCGAGCTATGGATATGGCATTCAAAGGCTTGATCAATAACATAGTGCTGATATACCTAGATGATATCACTATCTTCTCAAAGAATGCTGCAGACCATCTCTTTCACCTCAGGCAAGTTTTTCAGAGGTGTAGAAAGTTTGGAGTGTCTTTGAATCCTAAGAAGTGCATCTTTCTTGCACATGAAGGTAAACTCCTTGGCCATATTGTTTCAAAGGAGGGATTAGCAATTGATCTAGAGAGGGTTGAAGCCATAAGAGCTCTACCATTGCCAAGTCACAAGAAAGCCCTTCAGAGTTTCCTGGGAAGGATAAACTTTGTTCGAAGATTTGTCCCCAAACTTTGCAGCCCTTGTCAAGCCCATCACCAAAATGTTAAGGAAAAGCATGGCTTTCAAATGGACGACAAGAAGGCAAGGAGAGTTTTGAAGCAATCAAAGAAGCCATCTCCCAGGCACCCACTCTCATCAACCCGGACTTTTCCAAGGATTTCATCCTCTATGCATTTTGGAGGTGATGACACTATTTCTGCCATTTTGGTACAACAGAACAAAGATAATGAGGAGCAGCTGATTGCTTTCTTCAGCCAGAGCCTAAATGACTGCGAGGGTGAGGTACTCTTTTATTGAAAAGCATGTGCTTGCAGTAATCAGAAGCTTGAAGAAATTCAAGCATTTAGTCTCAAACAACAAGGTCCAGTTATTGGTCTCACATGCTGGGGTTAAGGACTTCCTCCTCAACAAGGATTTGAGTGAGAAAAGGGCAGGATGGATCACCCGTGTCATGGAATATGACATTGAGATCAAGATCACCAAGCTGGTGAGAGGCAAAGGTTTGTGTGAGCAGCTCGCTTCCAAACAACCAGACAGCCCAGAAGATGAAGAAGACGCTGTCCTGCTGTTACAAGATGATCAAAAACAGGAAAATGATGAAGTGTCCACTCCCTGTTGGACTCAGAAAATAATACATTTCCTACAAACGGGCATGTGCCCTCCAGAAATGAGCAAAGCGAAAAAAGAAGGTACTTCAGATTACAAGCAGTTCCTTATGTGCTTGTTGATAATGTTTTGTTTAAAAGGGACATCAACGGTGTTCTTTTGAGATGCATCAGGACAGGTCAGATCGAGAGGATCTTACAAGGAGTTCCATGACAGGGAGGCAGGAGGCCATTTCACCCCACGAGTAACAGCTCTCAAAAATTATGAAAGCTGGTTACTATTGGCCTACTGTATTCAATGATTGCTACTCATGGGTTAAGAAATGCAAGAAATGTGCATTCTTCACAGGGAAAGGAAGGTTAGCAGCACTTCCCCTTCGTCCAATTTCAGTAGAACATCCATTCATGCAGTGGGGATTGGACTTCATTGGAGTCGTCAATCCCAATTTGATTCAAGGCCACAAGTGGATTCTTACAGTGACAGACTATTTCACCAAGTGGACCGAAGCAGGTAGCGCCTCAAAGAGGCAAAGTGAGTCTAGCATACTAGACTTTTATGAAGGGATAGTAACTAGGTTCGGTGTGCTGGCCACCATCATATCAGATAATGCATTAGCATTCATAGGTTTAAAAATTACAGAATGGGCTGTTAAGAATGGAATCTATTTGAGCACCTCTTCAAATTATTACCCGCAGGGTAATGGAAAGGCAGAGTCCACAAACAAGAATTTGCTAAAAATCATCAGAAGGACTCTAGATGAAAATCAAAGAACATGGCATACAAGGCTAAAATCAGCGTTATGGGCTGACAGAATAACAACAAAGAGGTCTACAGGTAATTCTCCCTACAAGTTAGTCTATGGGAAAGAGGCGGTGTTGCCTATATCATTGGAATTGCCAGCCTTGGAGATCATGAAGCAGCTTGAGTTATCTGAGTTCGAGCCAATGGAGGTCAGGTATGTGGAATTGATGGAATTAGAAGAAATCAGAGAACATGCATTTCAGACGATTGAAAAGGATCAGGCCGTAGTAAAAAGATGGTTTGATAAGAGAGCTAGAGCAAGAACCTTCCAGGAAGGGGACCTGGTTCTGAAATGGGATGCAGATCGGGCAAAACCGGGGAGACATTCCAAGTTTGATGCCATCTGGAGTGGTCCCTACATGGTCACGAGATGTAAAAATAGTAATGGTTTCCAATTTTCTGCATTGGATGGAGAGGAACTTCAGATCCCGGTTAACGGAATCTATCTTAAACATTGCTACTAAGAGAAACTTTTTGCCCTTGTAAATATTAGTTTAGAGTTTTCTTAATTCCTCTAAGTGCGTATGCACATTTTCCTGTTGTAGTTAGGTTTCTATTTCCCTAAGTGCTTTGGCATAGGTTTTGCTGCTCTCAGGTTGTTTTCTACAGTTCAGAGTGTTGCTGGAGAGGAAGTTGCAGTATCAGGCTTGTTTTAGGTTAGTGCTTAACTCCATGCCCAATGGACCGCTAAAAGGCCACTGATCTTCTACCTAGCAGGAAGGTGACCCCGCTGAGTCGTCAACACTGTTATCAAATTTCCCCCCCAGGGTAAATTTCGATAACATGCATCAAAGGTGGCAGAAAGGCAAATAGGTTGATTCAGAAAAAAAGTGAAAAAATTGGCTAAGTCCTGCTAAAGGGAGCAACTAGGACATTTGGGACGTCAAGGCGCGGATCGGCCGAAAAGCCTCCAGGCGGCCCAAATTGCATTTGGGACAATCGGGCCAGAAGTACGCGAAAGGCGCGAAAAGCCGATCCGGCCGAAGGAGGAGGAAGAAATTGGCTAAGTGTTGCTCAGGACGTTTGGGACAGAAAGGCCCGAACCGGCCGAACCGGGTGAAATAAGCACAAAGGGCCCAAAAACAAAGTGGGACAAGTGGTACAAATGGGCCCGAACCGGCCAAACCAGGCGAAATTGTCCCAAGTCGGTCCAAAGGAAAATGGAACAATCGGGCCAGAGGTATGCGAACCGGTCGAATCGGCCGAAATTGTCACAAAGGGTCCAAAATCAAATGGGACATCCGGGACAGATGGACGCGAAGTACGCGGAAGACCCGGTTCAGGCCCGAGAACCAACCAAAAGATGCCACGTGTCTCAAGGAGAAAGGTTAAAAAGTCAAAAGGGCAAGGTTTGAAGCGCTGGCCTGAGCCAATAGGAATTGGACACGTGTCCAATAGAGCAGTAAAGTGCGGAGCTCGGGAGGAAGTTAGAGAATTTGGTTGAGTTCCCCAAAAAAGGGCTAAAAGTAAAGGAAGCCCCGCGCCCTGTCCTCCAACAAGATCAAGCCACGTGTCATCCAAATGGCGGGGAGCGCGAGAAAGGGGTGAAAAATGTCCCAAAATCATTAAAAGTCAAAATTTCAAAGGACAGCCCGCCGAAAAGATGGAGGAGAGAGAATTTCTCGTCTTATCAGAGCGTGCCACGTATCATCCAAGTGGCAGAGCGCGGGAAGAAATTCAAAATCCGTTTTCACCTGTTCCATGCCCTAAAACTTCAGATCGACATAACTTTCGATCCAGAGCTCAGATTTGCGCGTTCTTTATATCAACGGAAAGCTTGTGAGATTCTCTACACGTTTCCAGGGTCAATATTGAATTTTGGTTCAGTTTGAAGAAAGAAAATCAGAAGACACCTCTGGCACGAAATAATAAGCAGAAGTGATGCTCAACTAACAAATTTAATGCAGCGGACAGTTCGCTGCCTCTGCTAGACAGCTCGCCGTTTTGCCGAGATCCATCACTTCCATCATTATGAGATGAGTTAAGTGCATTCTGGAGGTGGTTGGGACACATTTCAAATTCCTCTCTCTTTTCTCTCTCATTCTTCCTATAAATTGTAAGGAGGGGCTTCTTTCTAATGTTGGACATTCTTGTTTTGCAACCCCTCCCTTCTCTCCTTCTTGTAGGAGAATTCATGGAGTTTTCAAACCTCCCATATAGACTGTAACACCGTTTTTTGCCTTTTGGCCATTGCAATGTATGTGAATCGATCCTTGAGCAATATATATATGTTTGTGATTGAACTTAAATCCTCTCATGTATTCATTGTTGTCATTCTGATCTCTCATTGCACTTCGGTTACCTATGCATGGTGTGGTATTGCATCTATATGATCTATGTTTATGTTGTAAAGCTTATGTTCTTCATTCCTCGGTGCATCACCTCCTTAGCTTAGGTTTATTTATATGCATTTCTCTCTCCCTGTCTCCTTGGTAGTTAGTTTAGTTTTTCTTGGGTAAACCTCTGCGTTTCATTTGTGCATCTAAACAGAGGAATAGGAACCAGCCTTTCTCTGGAGAATTCTTTCTCATTTTTTCAAGTCCCACACTTGGAGAAAGGATTCAATGTTATGCAATCACACTGGATATTAGTTTGATCAACCTAGAAATCTGATCAACATCCAGGGGTGCTGTGATTTTGCATCAACAATAGGTTAAACAAAAATTTAGGATTTGGTAGGATGTTCCTCCACCATTTCCATAGTATCGTATGGATGATGTTTAGAAACCTTTGTCTCCACCACATCCAACATATCCTATAGGAAAACATGAGAAAGTGGTCAATAGGCCAGGTAGATGACGCCAATATTACTGATGGATACAAGAATTGGTGGATAGCCCAATTATAGGCACCATTATTAAGGCTAGGACATCTTGATCTTGCCATAGTTACAGTAAAGAGGGAATAATTACAAGGTCAGGTGAATGTGTTACAACTACAGCTTACTCAGGCGAAGGCCCAGGTGACCACTCTTCAAGAACAAGTGACTAGATTACAGGGGTAGTTGGCACAGGTGCAGGCTTAAATTTAGGTTCAGACTCCTACACAACCACCAGTAAGGGATGGGGAATATATATACGCATTAGAGGCTCATATTGTGATTCTATAAGGTCATTTGGCAAACTTTACCTAGGTGCATGTGTAGGCAGGAGATGGGGGGTAGGTTGTATGGCTGTAGGCACAAGTTTCCACATTACAAACACAAGTTGCTACTTTCTAGGGAAATCTGAAACAATATTGGGCACAAGTATAGGCATAGGAATAGGCACTAACAGTGGGACACATTCTCGTTGTATAGGCACATGCACCAGTACAAGGTCCCATGTTATGGATAGGAGGGGAGGGACCATTGGTATAGGTACAAGGTCTACAAGTGGGTGTTAGAGCTATAGCACTGCCCCAGGTGATTTTCTATGTTCAGTTACAGATATTTTGTGTCATAAGATTGATATTATCATGACCGGTTGATGGAGGCCAAGTATCTAGTATGTGTCCTATGGATAGTATAGAGCACATCAAGAAATGAGTGTCAGGACCAACACAAAAATTCATAGTTCGAGTAGCTAAGAGATTTTTTGGCCTCATAGACAGGGTCAGGGAGAGGTGACGAGTAGGCAGAGGCAGGGGCTAGATGAAAGTACTAGAGAGAGAAGCAAAGGGTATCGGCCCCTTGCATATATGATCTTAGAGAAATAAAGGCATTGTATTTTTGGATATATATATATATATATATATATATATATATATATATATATATATATCGGCTTTCATTCCAAATACATGATATGTATATGAGAGTTTTGAGATATTTGTATTTATATCTATATATTCAGTGTATTTATATACAAACTTATCGATGGATATATGGATGTTCATATTTATAGATGAGTGGAAACAATATATGTAGGTATGACTTTATGATGAGGTATGGTTGAGTTTATTTCCATTATATATCTAGGTTATGGAAACTTATAAGTTTAAGCATGGTGTGATTTTAATTTCCATGTTATTGTATATTAAGTTTATTGATTTCCTTTGTTTTTTCTATGATTATGGAAAATATATGTAGGCATGGTTTGGGTATGTTTTATATGGTTGAATGGTGTAATTTCCATTGTTATTATGTCATGTAAAAGTTATATGATTAGGCATCATTTGGTTTTATGGTTTGTTGA
Organism: Taxus chinensis; assembly: GCA_019776745.2. NCBI lineage: Eukaryota > Viridiplantae > Streptophyta > Pinopsida > Cupressales > Taxaceae > Taxus > Taxus chinensis. The sequence goes on along the minus strand of CM034147.1, from coordinate 570,823,360 downwards.
TTTAATCTCCAAGTTTTTAATTTTATGGAAAGTAAATGATGATGTATGTGTGATGTATTGTTTTGTTTATGAGTCAATTTCCAAGGTATTGTTTTGATGGAAACTAACTTAATTAATGTTTTGTTTGAGGGGAGAAAAGAGTAGAAAATGAGGAAAGGGAAAGAGTGGTTGAGCTAACCTCCAAGGGTCCCATGCCCTCAGAGTGCTGCCTATATAGCCCGAAAAAAGGGGCCTCAGGATGATGTAGTTCTCCCATAGGAAAAGGAAGAATATGATGGTTATAGGTAAGTTAGTTGATGAAGGTAGGGTATATTGTTTTAGGTTGGATTGTGGTGAAGGTTATTGGGAAAGGTATGACTGGTCAGGTAGATTATTTTGAAGTTGATGAGGTAGGGTAGGTTAAAGATGTTATTGGTTTTGAATATTCAAAGGTAAATTATCGATATAGGTGGAGGTAGGTATAGATGAGACAATAATAGAACCCATATATTAGACGTTTAAGGTGGTATCCTATATTGAAGACTCAATAAGTAAGTAAAGAGTAAAACCAAAAGAGATATGGAATTCCCGCTAGGTGGAAAGGATTATAATGGGAATACCAAAAGACAGGATTATGAACATAAAACCCTAGACATCCTACATAATTTATAGTTCTAAGGGTGAAATAAGTTGCATGATCACAAAGTGTCACGTTGTATATCACATCCCTTGAGTACGCTGAAGAAAATAAAGGAAGGTAAGTGTTAGTGCAAATCAGCAGCACCCTCTGGATGTTTTCTAAGATTTCTAGTTTGATAATGGGTATCCAGTGTGATTGCACAACATTGAGTCTTTTCCCCTAGTGTGGGACTTGCAAAAAACTAGGAAAAGAACCTCTAGATTAAAGGCTAGTTTCCGTAACTCCTCTGATCAGGTGTATACATGAACTTTGCAGAGGTTCAACACTAGACCCTACTCTAAATTTCAAGGGGATAGAGATAAAGGATGTAGAAGAAATAAAACTAATTGAAAGTGGTGATACACCAAGGGAGTGGTGAACATCTACTTTGCAAGATTTACACAAATCATAAGAAATACAACACAAAATATGTAGAAATTTCTAGAATGTAATGAGAGATCAAAAGACAATGATATAGACATGAAAGGATTGGAAAAATCAATCACAGAACATAAATTATCATTCCCAAGTTTAATACAATGCATTATAATTGCCAGGAGCCAAAACATGTGTTGTAGTCTATATGAGAGGTATGGAACTCTACAAATCTACCTGCTGAGGAAGAAAAGAGAGCTTGCAGAGAAAAATATGTCCAATCCCTTACAAATGAGCCAAAGCTGGCTTTTAATGGTCAAGCAGAAGGAAAGAAAGCAAAAAAACGTGGGAAAAATGGATTTAGGAATTCAAACACCAACCATATTCCTCAAATTTTTCCTACAAAGTAATGGGCTTCATAGAATAACCCCATACTTACAAGTAAATTGTTCTACAGATAAAAAAAATGACCATACTTCATTAAATTTGCGTGGTTGAATGTCAATTCTACGTTTTTTTCCGTGCCAGGGACGTTTCTTCAATTTTATCCCAAAATTGTCCATTAAAATATAAAATTGAACCCTCCATCATGTAGATAATTTCACCATCTTTCTAATGACACCAAGAATGTGAAAATCCAAGCTCTGGATCAAAAGTTATGCCCTTCTGAAGATTTAGGGCAAAAAAGGGCCAAAAATTGGTTGGGCAGGACGAAAGTTTAAAATTTTCCCCTTTTTGAAATTTGTGAAAATTTCCCCAAAAATCTCCACCCCCAGCCATTCTACTAATCACGCAGCACTCTTTGATTGGTCAGTGGACCTACCTAGTCCATTTACGCCATTTTTGGACTTTTGGAAAATTTCCTTTGTCACTCCGCGCCCGCCGGTCTGATGCCACGTGGCGCCTTTCCATTCATTCACGGGACACACTTCTAATTTTCCATTGATTCCGACCGTTTCCCCAAATAGGACACATGGTACATTTCCATTGGCATGAGCCTGAACTAACTCTTTTCCCTCTGCAAACCCGCCTAAAGATTTTTTCTGGCCACATGTACACATGGCATGCTCTGATTGGCATGGGCCATCAGGGGTAGAGTTTTCGATTACGCCATTTGCCACACTTCGGCAAAATGGAAAAATTTGTTAGGAATATCTATGTTGTAGTGTGAACATAGAATATTATGTAAGTGATTATATTATCTAGGATAATATAATATGTGTTGTAATAATTAATTACATTATTGTAAATGTAATTATGAGTGGGTGAGTAAATATTGTTATGAGTTGTTGAGTAAACAAATCATTAACAATATTAGTTTTGTGAGAAAACAAAATCTCACGTATAATAGCATGGAGTTGTTTTAGGAGTTATGTGTGGAGATATTTATGGAGATTATATCTCCTTAAATATAGGAACAACATCTCCTATTTAAATGGATGTAATACTTCCTATGTATTGAGCAAGAATAAAGAGTAAGATTTCGAATTTTCTTTATGCAATTATGATATTAACTTTTCATTTGGTAACAGAGCAGGTTTGATGCAAGAAATTTCAGTGCTTTCATGATCAGATCCGTCTCAAAGAATATATTATATTTTTCGTTTCCAGATGTGGGTTTTTCTATAATTTTTGTGTGCAGAATCACGTGCTGGTCAAGAAACTACAGAAGAAATTTCAGAAGAACCCAGAACGTAGTTTGGAAGAAATATGGATTTTACTATGCAGCTATCAAATTAAGCACATCAATTCTTCTACTGAAAGTTTTCTCCAATTTTCAATAATGTTGAATTGTTAATACAAGTTCTTGACTTGCTTGGAGGTTAAAAGGTATTCAATATAAAATTTTAAAGTACTTAATTCAATTTTGTATTTTTTTATCAGTATTGTACAAAATAATGGAGAAACTAAATCTGATTGAAAAGTTTGAAGGACAAGATTTCCATACATGGCAACTACAGATGCAATTACATTTAATAGAAAAGGATCTATGGGATGTGGTGAAGTCTAATTCAACTCCACCCACTGGAGGAAATGAATTGGAAAAATGGAATGCAAAAGATCAGAGAGCATTGGGTACCATTGGTCTGGGCTTATCAAAAGCCTATCTACATCATGTGGATTTCACAAAATCTGCAAAAGAAATTTGGGAGTCTCTTAACAAATTGTTTGGTTCTGAAGCTGAAATGGCAAAGACTACATTGAAGCAACGCTTGTACGGGTTGAAAATGGAAGAGAACTCAAAAATGGCAGATCATATAAGTAAGTTTCGTTCTTTGCTAAATCAACTAGCTGGAATTAAAGAACATGTAAAAGATGATGATGCTAAAGCTATTCTTCTTAATAGCATGCCTAAGAGTTACTCAAATATTGTATTTACTTTGAGTAAAATTACTATTAGTCTAGAAGGAGTGATTTCTACATTGTTAGAACAAAGCAATCATGAAGAACATGAAGAAGTACTATATGTAGGAAACAAACCGAGCTCCTCATCTAAGAAGGAAAAACATAAACCAAAGAAGGTTCCTTCACATGGAAAAATAAAATGCTTTTATTGTAATGAGATTGGGCATGTAATACTGAACTGTAAAAAGAGAGCTCAGGATCTTCTTGATGACAAGATAGATCAGAAAGCCCTTCTAGCTGAAGTAGAAACTGATTGGGAAGTCTACTCAACTGATGAAGAACTTTCATGTCCTAGTGATGAGGATTTCCTATGGTAGACTCTTTTCTTGTTGGAGGAAGGAGGCAATGGAGGAAGGAGGAAAATCAGCGTCCTCTCGTCATTCACCAACGATGGGGTCGCAGACAGATGTGGTGATATTTTATTTCAGTTATGTGGTGTGTTTATACACAAGGGGGTGAAACTAGTTTCATGTTTTGATTTTAATGTGTTCATATAGACTAACAACAGTTCCTGAGTGTCTATTTGGTGTGGAAGAAGCAAACTGCATGACTCAGCTTACAGGGGAAAATCATCTACGTACGGTCCTCTGACTGCCATACTTCAGTGGAAGGTACTTCGGTGGAAGGTGATCAGTCGATGAAGATGTTCATACGACAAGGATGATCATTAGCAGCAAGATCTAGATAGCAAGATCCAGTAGCAATGAATACTCCGACAAGGTTGATGTTTCCAGGAGCTCTTACCCCATGTTCACACTAAGGGGGCGAATGTTAGGAATATCTATGTTGTAGTGTGAACATAGAATATTATGTAAGTGATTATATTATCTAGGATAATATAATATGTGTTGTAATAATTAATTACATTATTGTAAATGTAATTATGAGTGGGTGAGTAAATATTGTTATGAGTTGTTGAGTAAACAAATCATTAACAATATTAGTTTTGTGAGAAAACAAAATCTCACGTATAATAGCATGGAGTTGATTTAGGAGTTATGTGTGGAGATATTTATGGAGATTATATCTCCTTAAATATAGGAACAACATCTCCTATTTAAATGGATGTAATACTTCCTATGTATTGAGCAAGAATAAAGAGTAAGATTTCGAATTTTCTTTATGCAATTATGATATTAACTTTTCATTTGGTAAAGAGCAGGTTTGATGCAAGAAATTTCAGTGCTTTCATGATCAGATCCAGTCTCAAAGAATATATTATATTTTTCGTTTCCAGATGTGGGTTTTTCTATAATTTTGTGTGCAGAATCACGTGCTGGTCAAAAATCTACAGAAGAAATTTCAGAAGAACCCAGAACGTAGTTTGGAAGAAATATGGATTTTACTATGCAGCTATCAAATTAAGCACATCAATTCTTCTACTGAAAGTTTTCTCCAATTTTCAATAATGTTGAATTGTTAATACAAGTTCTTGACTTGCTTGGAGGTTAAAAGGTATTCAATATAAAATTTTAAAGTACTTAATTCAATTTTGTATTTTTTTATCAGTATTGTACAAAATAATGGAGAAACTAAATCTGATTGAAAAGTTTGAAGGACAAGATTTCCATACATGGCAACTACAGATGCAATTACATTTAATAGAAAAGGATCTATGGGATGTGGTGAAGTCTAATTCAACTCCACCCACTGGAGGAAATGAATTGGAAAAATGGAATGCAAAAGATCAGAGAGCATTGGGTACCATTGGTCTGGGCTTATCAAAAGCCTATCTACATCATGTGGATTTCACAAAATACAAAAGAAATTTGGGAGTCTCTTAACAAATTGTTTGGTTCTGAAGCTGAAATGGCAAAGACTACATTGAAGCAACGCTTGTACGGGTTGAAAATGGAAGAGAACTCAAAAATGGCAGATCATATAAGTAAGTTTCGTTCTTTGCTAAATCAACTAGCTGGAATTAAAGAACATGTAAAAGATGATGATGCTAAAGCTATTCTTCTTAATAGCATGCCTAAGAGTTACTCAAATATTGTATTTACTTTGAGTAAAATTACTATTAGTGACTAGAAGGAGTGATTTCTACATTGTTAGAACAAAGCAATCATGAAGAACATGAAGAAGTACTATATGTAGGAAACAAACCGAGCTCCTCATCTAAGAAGGAAAAACATAAACCAAAGAAGGTTCCTTCACATGGAAAAATAAAATGCTTTTATTGTAATGAGATTGGGCATGTAATACTGAACTGTAAAAAGAGAGCTCAGGATCTTCTTGATGACAAGATAGATCAGAAAGCCCTTCTAGCTGAAGTAGAAACTGATTGGGAAGTCTACTCAACTGATGAAGAACTTTCATGTCCTAGTGATGAGGATTTCCTATGGTAGACTCTTTTCTTGTTGGAGGAAGGAGGCAATGGAGGAAGGAGGAAAATCAGCGTCCTCTCGTCATTCACCAACGATGGGGTCGCAGATAGATGTGGTGATATTTTATTTCAGTTATGTGGTGTGTTTATACACAAGGGGGTGAAACTAGTTTCATGTTTTGATTTTAATGTGTTCATATAGACTAACAACAGTTCCTGAGTGTCTATTTGGTGTGGAAGAAGCAAACTGCATGACTCAGCTTACAGGGGAAAATCATCTACGTACGGTCCTCTGACTGCCATACTTCAGTGGAAGGTACTTCGGTGGAAGGTGATCAGTCGATGAAGATGTTCATACGACAAGGATGATCATTAGCAGCAAGATCTAGATAGCAAGATCCAGTAGCAATGAATACTCCGACAAGGTTGATGTTTCCAGGAGCTCTTACCCCATGTTCACACTAAGGGGGCGAATGTTAGGAATATCTATGTTGTAGTGTGAACATAGAATATTATGTAAGTGATTATATTATCTAGGATAATATAATATGTGTTGTAATAATTAATTACATTATTGTAAATGTAATTATGAGTGGGTGAGTAAATATTGTTATGAGTTGTTGAGTAAACAAATCATTAACAATATTAGTTTTGTGAGAAAACAAAATCTCACGTATAATAGCATGGAGTTGATTTAGGAGTTATGTGTGGAGATATTTATGGAGATTATATCTCCTTAAATATAGGAACAACATCTCCTATTTAAATGGATGTAATACTTCCTATGTATTGAGCAAGAATAAAGAGTAAGATTTCGAATTTTCTTTATGCAATTATGATATTAACTTTTCAAAATTCCCCCTGTGCCTCCAACTCCCACCAGTCTGTGGACATATGGCATCTCCCTATTAGCTAGCGGGCCTTCAGGCTAAGATTTCCCTTATGCACCAACCTTGGAGATTTTTCTAACTTCTCCCTGCCGGTTTGATCTCTGACGCCCCCATGGACACGTGGTCACTTCCCATTGGCTGGCGGACCTTCGGGCCAAAATTTTCCTTTTCGTGCCCTGACCAAATCTTGGTGAAAATTTCAAATTTTCCTCCACTCCCGCCATTCCACTGACACGTGGTGCTCTCTGATTGGTCCGCTGACCTCCCTAGGGAAAATTTACCTCCCAAACTCCGTTGAGCCATAACTTGCAAAATACAAGGAGTTAGAAGGAACACTTTACCTTTTTGGAAAGCTAAGGAGATCCTCTATCCAATGAAACCATTTCTAGAAAAATATAAGTGCCTGAAAAGTGAAAAAATTCAACTGAGGCACAAGGAAGGAAGGAATGAAAGGAAGTTAGCCAAAAATGAGCAAGGGGCTTATTTTATATAACAATTTTGGTGACTCAGAGGGGTCATCTACCTGCTAGATGAAGTTACCAGTTGCCTGAAACAATCCATTAGGTATGGGGTCATCAAATTAGCTACTTGGTACTCCCAACTCATTAGAAAATTTTCAAGAAGGAAAATGTGAGAGTAGAACATCACTTGATCTAGAACATGGCCTGAAAAAAATGCATTCTTGGGACAGCAAAGCTTGTGCCAAAGCACTTAGGGAAATGGAAAACTAAGATAAAAAAAATAATGTACACAAGCACTTGGAGGAATAAAAATCTAAGCTAATATGTACAAGGTGGAGAGCTTCATTTCTAGTAGCAATGCTTTAGATGGATTCCATTAACTGAAATCTGTAATTCTTTACCATCCAATGTAGACAATTGGAAGGCATTACTATTCTTACATTTTGTGACCATATAAGGGCCACTCCAAATGGCATCAAACTTTGAATGCCTTCCTAGATTTTATCGGTCCACATCCCATTTCAACACTAAATCTCCAACTTGGCAGGTTCTAGCCTTGGCTTTCCTATCAAATGTCATCTTGATCAAAGCTTGATCCTTCTCAGTTGATTGGGATGTATCCTCTCTGATTTCTTGGAGCTCCATCAATTTTTCATATCTAACCTCCATGGGTTCAAACTCCAACAAATCCAATTGTTTCATGAGTTCCAATGTTGGCAACTCAAGTGACATGGGCAAGATTGCCTCTCTTCCATAAACAAGTCTAAATGGAGAGTTACCAGTGGATCTCTTGGGAGTTATCCTATCATCCCACAAGGCTGATTTCAATATGGTGTGCCAAGTCCTCTGATTTTCATTAAGAATCTTCTTGATGATCCTTAACAAGTTCTTGTTGGAAGACTCAGCTTGGCCATTAACTTGAGGGTAATAATTTGATGAAGTGTTCAGATAAATCCCATTTTTAATATCCCATCCAGTTACCTTTGATCCTATGAACGCCAAAGCATTATCTGATATTATAGTGGCAGGTATACCAAATCTAGCTACTATCCCCTCATAGAAGTCTATAATTCTAGATTCATTTGCTTCTTTAAGTGCCACTGCCTCAGTCCATTTGGTGAAGTAGTCTGTTGCTGTTAGAATCCACTTGTGTCCTTGGCTTGAGTTTGGGTTAATGAATCCAATGAAGTCCAAACCCCTTTGCATGAATGGTTGGTCAACTAAAATTGGGTGCAATGGAATGGCAGCTAATCTCTCCTTGCCTATGAAGAATGCACAATTTTTACACCTCTTGATCCATGCATAACAATCACAAAAAAACTTGGGCGAATAATAGCCATCCTTCATAATCTTGAGGGTTATCACTCTTGGAGCAAAGTGGCCCCCAAATGATCCACCATGGAACTCTTATAGCATTCTATTAATTTTGTTTGTCCCAATGCATCTCAGCAGCACTCCATTTACATCCTTCTTGAACAAAACGCCATCAACAAATGCATATGGGACAACCTACAATCTGAAGTGCCTTCTCTTTATTTTGTTCATCTATGGAGGGCATTGGCCTATTTTTAGGAAGTGAACTATGTCTTGGGTCCAGTAAGGAGTGATTACACCATAATTATCTTCTTAAAAACCTCTTTCTTCTTGGTTGTCTTGCAACATCAAAACAACATCCTTCTCATTTCTTGCTTCCATTGATTTTCTCAAGACTAGTTGTTCACATAATCCCTTTCCTTAGACCATATTGGTGATTTTGATCTCAATGTCATACTCCATGACATGATTAATCCACCCTGCATATTTTTCATTTAGGTCTTTGTTGAGGAGGAAGTCCTTAACTCCCACATGAGAAACCAGTAGTTGAACCTTGTTATTTGAAACTAGATGCTTAAATTTCTTCAAGCTCCTAATCACTGTAAGAACATGCTTCTCAATGAAAGAATATCTCACCTCATATTCCTCCAGGATTTGGATAAAGAAGGCAATGGGCTGCTCTACATTTTGTTTGTTCTGCTATACTAAAATTGCAGAGATTGTATCATCACCTCCAAATGCATAAAGGATAAAATCCATGGAGAAATATAGGTTAATGAGAGTTGGATCTTGTGAGATAGCCTATTTGATTGCCTCAAAAATTTCCTTACCTTCATCTATCCATTTGAAATCCATACTTTTCTTCAACATCATGGTTATTGGCTTGACAAGGGCTGTAAAATCTGGAACAAACATCCAAACAAAATTGATTCTTCCTAAGAAACTTTGAAGGGCCTTCTTATGACTCGGTAATGGCAGTGATTTTATTGCTTCAACCCTCTTTGGATCAATTGCTAATCCTTCTTTGGAAACAATGTGGCCTAAGAAATTTCCCTCATGAGCTAGAAAAATACATTTCTTGGGATTTAAGGATACCCCAAATCTTCTACATCTTTGGAACACTTGTCTCAAATGAAAGAGATGGTTTGCTGAACTTTTAGAAAATACAGTAATATTATCTAGATATATCAACACCATTTTGTTGATCAATCCCTTGAATTCCATATCCATAACCCTTTGGAAGGTAGCTCCAGCATTGGATAGCCCAAATGGCATTTTTCTATATGCATAAGTTCCCCATTTGGTGGTGAAGGAAGTCTTGAACTAATCATCCTCCTTTACCATGATTTGATTATACCCTGAATAACCATATAGCAATGAAAACCTCTTAGAGCTAGCAACAACTTTTAAAATATGCTCCATAGAGGGAAGTGGGTAATGATCCTTGAGGGATGCTCTATTCAAATCTCTAGTCTACACACAATCTGATTTGTCCACTCTTCTTTCTAGCTGGAACCAAGTTTGCTACCCAACTAGAATACTTGATGGGAAATATGATACTTGCCTCTATTAACTTATTCAATTCCCTCTTCATGAGAGGCTCCATGTGTGGATTTACTGGCCTTTGTTTTTGCCTAATGGGCTTAGCACTTGGATACAATTCAATTGTATGTTGAGCTAGCTTGGGATTGAAACCTCTCAAGTTTTCATAGCTCCAAGAAAATACATCTAGGAACTCTTGGAAAAGTTTCCTAAACTCATACCTTTCTTTCTCGGTTGCCACTTTACCAATTTGAAGTGATTTTCCTTCTCCCACTGAGATGAGCACCAAATATTCTCCCTTGAATTGGATGTTTCTTTCCTAAATTGATCATTAGGATTAAAAATGGACTCCAAAGTGACAAGTCCTTTTGGCATTTTGTTTGATCTCAGCTATACCACTTGATCACCATACTACTGTTCTAACTTTTTCTAATTTTTGGCTAAGAACTCATTTTCTTCTTGCAAGAAATTAATGATTTTTTGGTCACTTTCAAACACTTGCCAACTTACATTATTGTCTGGAACTAATGGCCTCACAATCACATGAATTTTTGGCTTCACTTTGTCTTCTTTGATACTTTCCACAACATCAAAGGCTGCCCCAACTGCTGCAAGTCTATTAGTAGCTTGGTTTTCTTTCCTAGGGATGAAATTGATGCCAAAGCCTTCAAAATCCTTAACAAGGTCCCAAATGCTATTCTTATAACACTTGAGAAGGTCATTTTTGGCAGCATGCCTCCCTTTAACTTGATTAACAACCAGCTCACTATCGCTAAAGACTTGTAAGTTTTTGATACCTCTTTTCCTTAACCAATGCAATCCTTGTATCAAAGCTTCATTTTCAGTAGTTTTGTTAGAACATGCAAACTGAAATCTAAAAGCCAAATAATATTTAATGCCTTGAGGTGAAACAAGCATAGCTGCCCCATGTACACCTTGTCTACTTCTTGATCCATAAAAAAATAGTTTCCATACCTCATTATCATCCTTATGGTCTAGCCTGGTGATGTAAGGAATAGGCTGATTTTCTTCATGCATGCAATAAAATCCTAGTTCAAATTCCTCTATTTCCTTTTAGGGGTCAAAAGCATGTACCTTGCTTTCCAATACATCAAGAATCAAATCTGGGATGCATCCAACTTTGGTGTCAGCTTCATGTGTGTTTGGATAATCCTCTTGGTCAAATGCTGATCAGTTGGCATTGATTTCGCTTGGAGTATGAGGCTCAACATGAAATTTTGCAATAGGTTCAGACCTGATTGTGGCCTTGGTTCCATATCTTGTTCTAAACAACATGTGTGACCAATCAGCAAATAAAAATCCTCCAATTCTAGCTATGAATTCTCTCGATAAACATAGGGCAAAAAGTAGTGGTAAATCTATCACTGAGACATCTTGCAAAACAGTGACATCGGGGCATGCATGCAATGTAAGGCTCAAATATTTAATTACTCCCACTGTTGTTACTACTAACCCATCTAGTTACACCATTTCTTTGTATATGATTTCATATTGGAGACCCAATTGATCAGTTATTTGCTTGGGCATTACATAACTACTTGCCCCAGAATCAATCATACAATTGTGTACTAGTTTATCCCCAATGATCAATTAAACATAGAATGGAGGGGGCTTCAAAAATTTACCTTGCTATCCTCCATGATTCCCTTCAGGCTAAGTAGAATTTGTGAGTACCTTCTCTTGCGTATGAGCTTACTGATTTGGAGTTGACAATTTCTCCATGGCAGCTTGTAGGAGATCCCTTTGGCCTAGGATGGATAGTGATTCCCACATAGATATATTCACATTTGTCTTCTTCATGTGTTCAATGATGATAAATGGGGATGAAACATCTCTTTTCTACCCCTTAGCTTGCACACTCTTTTCTTGTACATGGGCTGCAACAACTGGTATTTGAGCTGGTCTAGAAGGTGGCTTGGGTTGTCCTTCCATGTTTGGAACTGCATTTTTCTTGCCAACACCTTGGGGAGTGATGGAATTTTATGGATCGCCTAGAGCTAATGACTTACCTTCACCAATGTTCCTCCTCTTTGATCTTGTGTTAGTTGCTACATTTTGAGAAATTTCTTGATTTATACCACATAAATCCTCAACCTTCCAATTCACAAGTGTAGTCTCATTTGGAGTTGTATTTTTCTGGGATGTTCCTTGTTGTTGGTTTGTTTTTTGGCTCACCTCACCCTCTATGCCAGTTTTTGTCACCATCAAGGCTTGGTTCAAAGCACCATTGAAGCACATGGACTGGTTGTGAGGTTCATTGCATGGGAAACACCAATCATACTCTTGTGCTATATTATTTTGCATTGACACTAAGGCTTTAGAGGTAGATGCAACATTGGGGTTATATGGCTGAAATGGTCTATTGGCAGGAGGCCTTATTTGGTTGTGATTTGTAGTTGGATTGGGTGGCCTATTAGGATGATATGGTTTCCTATCAGGCTAAGCCTAAGACTGATAAGAAGGTCTAAAACTTTGGGCTTGCTACCTCTTGAGTGTAACTAGCTCATTGCCTAAATTTTGTAATTGTTTCATGACTTCTTAAAGTTCATTCGAGGCACTAGAGGATGAAGTAGAAGTTTCATTTGAACTCTAATTTCTAGGAGTGGGAATAGAATATAAAGTAGGTGCTTGACTAGTGATTGGGATTTCCAAGTTTAGATACAAGGGCATGGGAGGCCTAGGAGCCAGCTTACCAGCTTGAATCAGACAATTTTCAGCTCTAATGACAATGCTATAAGCTGTAGGTATAGTTGTACCTCCCATGGATTAAATTAACATAGAAATATAAGAATTTAAAGCTTTAAGATAGTTTAGAAAATCACCTTAAGCTATTGGCCTTACTACCACTAGGATTCTATCCCATGTTATTTGAAATCTAAAGTTGAAGTCTGTTAACTGCTCATTGTGAGCTCTCTTGATAGCTGTCAATTGTTCTAGTAGAGAAAAATTATCTCCCTTTTCTCCAAACTACTCATGGAGACCTATGCACAACTGGTTTCAATTTTGGATAGAGCCTACCCCAAGGCTCCTAAACCATTGCAAGGCTTTCCCTTTGAATGAAGATGCCATAAATTTGACAGCAATTTGCATCTCAACAATCTCATGGATTACACAAACATTAGAAATGTCTTTGACATGGTCACCAGGAGTGGTCTGATTTTCTCCAGTGAAATATGGAATGTTCTTCAATGCTACAACTGGAACTAGATTTTATGCATTAAGAGCAAGTGGGATGCTACCAGTGAAGTTGAAATAATGGTTGTGTTGTGCCATTATGATTGGGTGAAAGCTCTACCAGGTGGAGGAGTTGATAGAGTCTTGTTTGGTTGAGATGGAGACATTTGAATTCTTCTTCCCCTCTTCATTTTAATTAGGGATAGTTGTAGATAATTAGACAACCCTTATTCTTTTTCCCTTGACCTCGTGTGCATCCTTATCATGAATTTTCAAACTTGGACTACTGAAACTAGTTGATTTCCTTTTGGGAGTCGCCAGATGTGCAGATCAGGGCTCTTTTCAACCAAGAAATTACAAAAAATGAACATAAAATTTGTTGTAATGAAGATGAAGACCTCTAAGGTCCCACTGGGTGTGCCAAAACTATTAGTACAAATTATTAGCACCCTCTGGATGTTTTCTCAGATTTCTAGTTTGATAATGGGCATCCAGTGTGATTACACAACATTGAATCTTTCCCCCAAGTGTAAGACTTGCAAAAGCTTAGAAAAGACCCTCCAGATTAAAGGTTGGTTCCTTCACTCCTCTGATCAAGTGTATAGATGAAATTTTTAGAGGTTCAACACTAGACCCTACTCTAAATTCCAAGGGGATAGAGATAAAGGATGCAAAGAAATAAAACTAATTGAAAGTGGTGATACACCAAGGAAGTGGTGAACATCTACTTTGAAAGATTTACATAGATAATAAGAAATACAACACAAAATACACACAGATTGCTAGAATGTAATGAGATATCAAAGGAAAATGATAAACACATGAAAGGATTGGAAAATTCAATCACAGAACATACATTATCATTCCCAAGTTCAATACAATACATTACAATGGCCAGGAGGAAAAACATGTGTTGTAGTCTATATGAGAGGTATGGAAATCTACAAATCTTCCTACTCAAGAAGAAAAGAGAGCTTGTAGAGAAAAATATGTCTAACCCCTTATAAATGAGCCAAATCTGGCTTTTAATGGTCAAGCAGAAGGAGGGAAAGTGAAAAACGCGGGAAAAATGGATTTATGAATTCAACCACCAACTAGATTCCTCAAATTTCACCTACAGAGTGATAGGCTTCATGGAAGAACCCATACTTAGAAGTACATTGTTTTTCAGATTAAAAAAATGGCCATACTTCATTAAATTTGGCAGTTGAATGTCAATTCTACATTTTTTCCGTGTCAGGGATGTTTCTTCCATTTTCTCCCAAAATTATCCTTCAAAATACAAAATTGAACCCTTCATTGTGAACAAAATTTCACCAGCATTCTAATGACACAAAGAACGTGAAAATCCAAGCTCTGGATCAAAATTTGTGCACTTCTGAAGATTTAGGGCAAAAAAGGGCCAAAAATGTGTTGGTAGGATGAAAGTTTAAAATTTTCCATTTTTTGAAATTTGGGAAAATTTTCCCAAAAATCTCCACCCCCCACCATTCCGCTGACAAGTAGCCCTCTCTGATTGGTCCACAGACCTGCCTGGTCCCTTTATGCCCTTTTTGGACTTTTGGAAAATTTTCCTTTGTTGCTCCGCGCCCCACTGGTCTGATGCCACATGCTACCTTTTCATTTGCTCGTAGGACACGCTTATAATTTTCCATTGACTACAACCATTTCCCTGAACAGGACACATGGTACCTTTCCATTGGTGCTAGCTTGAACCAACTCTTTTCCCTCTGCGGACCTGCCTTGAGATTTTTGCCAGCCACATGTACACATGGCATGCTCTAATTGGCACGGGCCATCAGGGGTGGAGTTTTATTGCACCATTTTCAACACTTTGGAAAAATAGAAAAATTCCCCCCACGCATCTAACTCCCACCAGTTTGTGGACATGTGGCATCTCCCTATTGGCTAGCGGGCCTTCGGGCGGAGATTTACCTTATGCGCCAACCTTGGAATTTTTTCTAACTTCTCCCCACCGGTTCGATCTCTAACACCCCCATGGACACTTGGCCACTTCCCATTAGCTGGCAAACCTTCGGGTCAAAATTTTCCTTTGTGTGCCTCGACCAAACCTTGGTGAAATTTTCAAATTTACCTCCACTCCTGCCATTCCGCCAACATGTGGCACTCTCTTATTGGTCCGCAGACCTCCCTAGGGAAAATTTCCCTCCCAAACTCTGCCAAGCCATAACTTACAAAATACAAGGTGTTAGAAGGAAAACTTTACCTTTCTGGAAATCTGAGGAGATCCTCTATCCAATGAAATCATTACCAAAAAATTTTGAGAGCCTAAAAAGTGAAAAAACTCAATTGAGGCACAAGGAAGGAAGGAATGAAAAGAAGTTATCCAAAAATGAGCAAGGGGCTTATTTTGGATAACAGTAAGGTGGGGGGGTTGTTTCACGTAACCTTATTATGGGACAACATACCCCTTCTACGAGATACCCAAAACTAGAATAGGTAAGTCCATGATCAAAAGTTTTTTATTTTGCTTGATTTTTTTCCCTTTTATAGACTGATCAATGTGGGAGGTCTATGTGGGATAAATATAATATATCCTTAAGGTATATGTGAAGTTGATCAATGCGGGAAGCTTCAGGATAAATTTTATTTTGCTTTTTTAGAAATAGTCTTCATTTTGGATAGACTTTGTATAATATAGCTAAATTTTTATAGTTGTCTTTTAGGGGAGCAGTCTATTTATAGCAGAAATAGAGAAAATGATGTCATTTTGAGGGAATAATCTAATTTATAAGAAGTTTGAATCAAGGAGTTAAATTTTTAGTATCCCATATATATATATATATATATATATATATATATATTTTTATAACTTGAAGTCATGGAAAAAACTATAAAAAAATATAGGCCTCTTTTATGAAGACATGACCATATCACTAAAGAGGTTAGATATATAAGAGAGGTTTCACGTGACAAACATATATGGGATTCCATCCTAAAATGGAAGAAAATTATCCATGAGAATCATGCCATGAGTAGATTTGTGATATGCATATTGAAGATAAGGCTTAACGGTGGTAGATAATCACACAATTATGTTTGAGTTGTTGGTCCTTAAAATAGGTAGCTAAAAGGAGAGGTACGCTCAAGGGATGAGCATGTAAGTGACATAAAGTGATGTAGTACTTTAACCAATAATAGAACAGTTGAAGATACAAGGCATTAAGGGGATCATGTTTGGGTTTGCCTTTAAGAGAAGATAAATTATTGACGATATAAGGTCTAAGCCAATTAGGAGAAAACTTTCCTCATTTACTTTTCTCAGCTTTGGTTACATGTCGATTTTCCTTGAAGACAAGCTCACCACCCTTGAAGGTTCATTCATGGACACATTTTTCATAAGCATGTTTGATGCATTTTTTCTATATTTGAAGGGGATCGAGAGAATTTAAATGGCATTTGTCTAATAGCACAAGTTGTGCCAAATGGTCTTAGCAAAATTCATCATCATTGAGCATATCTTTGAGTGATATATGAAGAGATGGAATTTGAAATTCGAGACGTAGGATGACATATATACCATAGACCAAAGAGAAAGTTGTGACGGTGCTTGAGGTGTGGATGTTGGTGTGATAAGCCCATAAGGTGAAAGGAATGTATGTATGCCAATTCTTACCAATATCCTCAACAACTTTCATAATAATTTTTTTGAATTTTTTGTTCATTGATTTGGATTGACCATTTTTTTTAGGATAATATGGTGAAGAGAAACTAAGTTATATACTTAAGTTATCATAGAGTTTGCATAAGGTATTGTTTTTGAATTTTTTACCATTTTTAGTGATGAGGCGATGAGGAACAATAAAACAAAAAATGATTTGATGGTTAATGAATTCACATTTTTCTTAGATTTGGTAGAAATGAGAGGGATGGCCTCCACCCATTTATTATAGTATTCAGTTGTTGTGATGATCCATTAAATATGTTGAGAAGAATGAGGGTTAATCTCTCCGACGAGATCCAAATCCCATTGAGAGAAAGGCCAAAAGTCTCTAGCAACTTCTAAGGCATGACTTGGGGTGTGGTGAAGGTTAGCATTTTTTTGACACTTCACACAATGTTTGACATAGTCACAACAATCTTGGTTAAGGGTTTTCTAGTAATATCTTAGGAAAAGAATATATTTGGCAACAACGTGACCAGTGAAATGTCCACCACAAATCCCATCATGGATTTATTTAATGGTGTACAAAATTTTAGAACTAGTGAGGCATCGTAAGAGGATACCGTTAAAGCCATGTTTGTAGAGAATACCCCACATGATGACGTAATGAGATACCTTTTGGAGGAAGGATCTCTTACCATTGGGAGTGAGATTTGGAGGTATAATTTATTGGGAAAGGTAAACAGTGTACTACTTATACCAAATATCGCATGGGTCGGGTTTGATTCTTCCCACAAAATTTATGTCACGGATGAGATAAAAAGGTGACTGTGATCATTATACTGTGGCAAATATTTTAGATTCTGAAGGTGAGGAAGGTATTTGTGATTTGAGGCAAGCCATGGTATCTGCAAATTTATTAGTGGATCACAGAATAGTTTGAATTTTGTAATTATCAAAGGTATTCAAAAGCATGTCAATGTGATACTTATACTTTAGAATTATTTTATTATGAAATTGGTATAAACCATTGACTTGGTTGACAAAAAATTGATAATTTATAAAGAAAGTAATGGTATTAACATCTAGGGTAATGGCAGTTTGGAGACCTAACATGAGTGCTTCATATTTATCCACGTTATTGGTACTATCAAAGTCAAGTTTGAAAGATAAAGGCATAGGATCGCTATCAAGAGGAATGAGGATAACCCCTACACCACCCAATATTGACATTTAGAACTATTAAAGCATAGGGTCATCTTATATGTGATGTCGTCAAGAGAGGGTAACAATGGATTCATCAGGAAAGTTGAAGTTAGAAGATTGATTTCTTGAAAGAGGTGCATTGATAAGTTGATCTGCAATGGTTTTTCCCTTACCAGACTTTTGATGGATGAATTTGAGGTCCAGGTCTGTAAGGAGCATTATCCAATGTGTGACATGTTGGTGTTGGTAAGTTTTAGCATACATGTAATGCAATGGGTCATTATTGGTGACAACAAAGTTATTTTGGTTGAGTAGGTTATGGAAATATTTTGGGGTGACAAAGATTAGGGCCAAGCATGAATTTTTGGTGTGATTATATCTAGTTTCATAGTCTAAAATAGTATGGCTTATATAATAAAGTGCTTGATCCCTATCTTGCTCATCGAAATGAGTGAACATGAAACCCAAGGAATGATAAATGGTAGAGATGCATAGGTAGAAGGGTTTGTTAACCTTTTATGGGATGATCACACGTGGCTGAAGGAGGTATTCCTTCAATACTTCAAAGGATTTGTGGCACTCATCATCCCAATTGATGGAAACATCCTTTTTAAGAAGATGCTGAAAATGGTGACATCAGTCAAAAAGTTGGAAAATAAAGCGTCGAATAGATTGAAACTTGTCTTGCAAACTATAAAGATGTCAAATGTTAGTAGGTTGAGGCATCCAAAGAATAGCCTTGATTTTATAAGGATCATATTCAATACCACATGAAGAGATAATGAAATCAAGGATTTTTCAAGAGAGAATGGAAAAGATTTATTTCTTCGATTAAAGGAAAACACGGTATTTGATGAGATGGTCAAAGATGATTTTGAGAATTGGGATGTGTTCAGTGTGATGCTTAGACTTGGTAAGAAGGTCATCAACATAATCTTCCAATATGCGATGCATGATTTCGTATAAGATATAGGTCATAGAAATTTGATATGTGGAACAAGCATTTTTAAGGCCAAATGGCATTACATGATAAGAGAAGGTCCCCCAAGTGGTGATGATGACAATTTTGTGTTGATCTTTAGGAGTGGGTAATATTTTATTATGACCTGAGAACCCATCCATGAGAGATAGAATCTCATGGCTGGCTATAAGATCAATAAGTTGATCGATACTAGGAATATTAAAATTGTCCATGGGGAAAGCAAGGTTAAGGTCATGGAAATCACTTCAGTGATAGGAACGATGTTAGAAATCCACTGGGGATAGTCAATAGGTAGAATAAAAGAAACAGAAAGGAGGTGTTGAATTTCTTATTTCATATGAAGGGTAATTCAGGGATGCATTTTTTGTAGCTTTTGTTTCATATGTTTAGCATCAAGAATACTTACGATATTTTGGACCATGATGCTTGGGTTAATACCAGGAATATTGGCCTAAGACCAAGTAAAATCATTTTTATGACGTCGAAGGAAAGAGGTGAAGGATTCATGTTCAGTGGGATATAAATATTTTCCTATCTTTAGAATTTAAGGGTTATCCTGAGTGTGAATGTTGATCTCTATGGTCGATTCATTTAGCATTTTTTGTGTCTCATAAGGTAACGAATAGTGAATATAAGAATCCTCTACACTTAGATATGTGAGAAGAGAATCATCATCCGAATATTTAATGATGTTTATAGAAGGTGTGTCATCATCAATCATGTTAGGATACAGGAAGGGAATGGAAGAAGGAGCCTTGCCATCACATTTATAGGTCAGAGGCCTCAAGGAAATGGTGTTCACGAATAAAAATTTTTAGGAGGGATGGAATTTGGATCCATGGAATCTGTGGGTGAAGGCTTCATGGTATGTGAATGAGGTCGATAAGGTGTACCTTCTTCTACAAGGTTGATATGGGATTTCTTATAAGAAGGTTCCTCAAAAAATCTAAGATCACTGTGGTCTTTGTGTTTTCGATTGGTATAAGGTATGACTGTGTTACAACCTTGTTTGTAGACCCCAAATCCAAATAATTTCCAATCACATCGATAAAGGAAAGTGTGAGTGAAGTGAAGATTTGTGAGGTATTGAAAATTAGATGAGAATGGATGGTTTTGGGTAGGTATTTCAAGAGTATATGAAGAACCTTCAATTCCCCCATATGTCAATTTAGTGTGAAGGTGGGGCAGACCATATGGAAAGGCCTCAACTACATGATGGGTGTAATGTGGGTGTTGATGGTGGCTTTAGTACTCTTGAGGACTAAGAAAGGTGTTGATGTTGTAGAGGAGATATTCCCCTAAGGAAAGGCATTGAAAAATACCTACCAAAGGATCAGAAGTTGGTATTTGATTAGTAGGAATGGAAGAATAAAAAGAAGCTGGAAAAGGGGAATCATAAGGTTTTTGTGAAGTAGATGGGTTAGTTTATGCACCAGTTGGAGAAGTTACGGAAGTAATGGAGATAGAGGAGTTGGTTATGGAAGGTGTAGTGGCTGAAGAAGAAGTAGTAGATGGGACAATGGTTTAAGAAGAAGTAGTGGTGGCAGATGCTTTAAATGGTATAAGGAAATCAGTTGGTCGATAGAGCATATTGTAGGTTTTTAATGGTGAAGGATCTACCAGAATGGTGTATTTGTTTAAATTTTAAACAATGGTGTAAATTTGAAGGTACACAACCCATGGCGCGAATCTAGGGTTGGCCAAGTAGCATGTTGTATTAAAATTCCCCCTCTAGGAAATAGAATATATCAAGCATGGTACGGGGGGCCCATGTAAATATGGAGAATGATGGTGCTGAGGATTGAAGTCATGGCATCATTAAATGAACACAACATAAGTTGGTTATTATGCATGAAATTGGCAAGGATGTGCATTTTCTTATATGCATGGGGAAGAAATCATATTGATACTGGCACCTCTATCAATCATAATGCATCAAACACATGTGTTATCAATGTAGGAAGAAATGAATAGGTTGGGGTCAGGATCATCTGATTAAATATGGACAATTTATTCATTAGAGAAAATAATAGTTCAGACTTGATGAAAGGTAACATGAGAACAAGATGAAGGTGGAAAGGTGAGTGCAGCCACATGATATGGGGTAATGATAGCAACAACGGATGTGGGGTCATTAGGTGGAACTTCAATAGATTACAAAATCTTAGTGAGGGCTCGACGATGTGACTCAGAGGTTATAATGAGATCATATAAAGATATTTTGAAGGGGAATTAATGAATTTGTTTGATCATGGTACAATGTTCCACTCCATCATAAATGGGATATGACGGCCCACAGATGGTTACCTTGGGGTACACGTGCAGATGGAATTTTGGGTAAAGGTGTAGTAGATGGGTTTCTTGTCTTCTCTTTTCCTTTGTCTTTTTTTGCTCTAGTGGAAACTCAAACCATATTGATCTAAGGAAAAGAGAAATATGTCTCATGAAAGTTATAATGGCAAGAGGGACAAATACCTAGTGTGAGATAGGAGCCTTGTGAAATGAGTATGGCACACTAGAATTTTAGAGGGTTTTGGGCTACCTCCCTTATCTAGAACATATTAATCTCAAAGGTTAGAGGAAGAATAGAGGGATGTGGAGGTGGAGATGAATGCTACTTAATAGATATTTGATGAGGCTGCATGGCGATAGGTAAAGGTGGAATGGGATCTTCATCCAAAAGGTCATCTTCATCAAAGAGCTCTTCAGTAGAACATAGTTGAGGAAGACAATTTTTAAGGACCTTAAAATTTTCAACATCATGCTCTAGCACACAATGATAGGCATAAATATTTATATCATCAAACCTTTCTAGTTTAGGTTTGATTGGGTCATAGGGTCTGAGAGGTGGAAATTTAATGGCAGAGGTTTCTAACAGTCAAGCGAGGATGTTAGCGTAAGACCTTGCCAAGGGATCATAATGAGAAGTGAGAGTAGGTCTGCATGGAGGTTTCAGTCAATTCTATGGAAGAGGTGTTACTAGAGGTGGAGCTGGTTTGGATGGAGGTGTGGATGGATTTTGCGGAAGATGCACTAGTGGAGGTGGAGTTAGAGGTTGAGTAGGTTTTAAAATGTTTATTGTAGGTGGTGTAGTTTTAGGCTTGGGTTTTACCTTCTTTGGTAAAGGTGTTGGGGCAATGCATGAAGTAGAAGGGAATGCAGAAGATAGAATTGGATGGGTCAACCAAGGTGAGAGTGGAGGTGTAGTGAAGATAGTAGTTGGAGGAAATTATAGAAAGTGTAGGTTGAAGGGAAGATATAGGCATGGGTATCAGAGAAAACATAGGTAGTGTATAAGGCTTGGGTGGAATGGGAGGATATGATAAGGATGTCAAATTCTTCATTTTAGTTTTACCTTGGGTCAGAGGCTACTTGACCGATGTTGGTGGATGGGGGCCTAAGATGGATGGAAGTGGTGAAGGTGAAAAAGGAGAAGTGGGAGAAACTGGGGTATGAGGCCTAAGAGGTTTTTTGTTCCTCTTAGGTAGGGGGATAGGATTGGTGATAGTTTGGGAAGATGTGGCTAAATAAATATTCATTGGAGGATGGAATAGAATTGGTGTTGGAAAAACCCCCAATGTAGTGATAGGTTTGGGTGTAGGTGAGGATTATGCAGAATAGGACATTATAACCAGCTCAGGTGTGACAAATTTAGTTGTCTTGAACACTTTAGGATAAATCATTGAAGTGTCTATAGACAACATTTGCATTTGAGTCGATACATGAAGTCGAAGGCTTCCCTGAAGTGTGGAGTAGTCGACATACTCCAAGTGATTGGAAAATGGGAAAATGGCATAGAATTTTTTGGTGATGACAATGATTTGGTAGTAATCTATAAATAAATATGATACCTATAAGACACAGAAATGGTTGGCTTCAGAATCTGTGGGTAGAAGAGATGACAGAAAACTGACAGGGTCTTTAAAATCCATTAGGGAGTTGTCACCAATAAGAAGAGATGCTAAAATTTGATCCTTTATGGGTAGATGAGGGGCCAAGGTGGATGGTGTAGACTCTTCAATTGATGAAGAAAATGGTAAGGTGGGCTCCTCCACAGGTAGAAGAGTGAGTAATGTGGGTTTCTCGATAGGTAGAGAGACAAGTGGAGTAGATGCCTCCGTAGATGAAGGGATGGATGAAGGGGGATACTCTGTAAATGAAATAGTAGATAAGGTTGACTCCTTTGTGGGTAGAAGAGATGATGATGTGAACTCCTCTATGGGTGTAAGAAATCGTAGAAGGATTTCTTCAACTGATGGGATGGGAGGTAATTGAGTATAAGGGGTTGGTATGGTATAAAAATGGCTTGAACCTCTAGAACATTGGTATCATTGGTTTAGGTTTCAACAACTTGTCTGGATGATGGGTTGTGATTTGGAAAAAAATTCTTAAATATTTTGAGGTTTTGGTTAGTTTTTTGCATTGGGGTTATTGAAGAAAATATATTTGTTATCCAAAATTTCTTGGACAATATTTTTAGACATTTTGCAATTACTGTCATTATGACCTCTTAACACGGATATAATCGTAGTAATCATTCTCTTTGCACCATGCAAGCACAGGATGGGAAGGGTCAAAACCAGTATGTGGTTTGATGGGTAGAAGAGTTATGTGACTCCTACATTTAGAAGCTTTTCCAAAAATCGAGTAGTAAAGTTATCTTATAGGAGTATATCATCACTATTCATGCCTTTATTGAAAGTTCTAAACATGAGATAAAGAGTGGAAGATGGTTTCGGTTTGTTGGATGGATGAGATGGACTAGATTTTAGGACCACCATGCATTGGAAGATCCTTTGGGTTTTGATTGATTGGTTTGAGGTTTGGAAGAAGAATAAGAGTCATTTGACTTGAATGGAGCACTCTTTTTACACAATTGTAATTTCTTTTCTTTGATAACACAAATTTATAAGCTTCTAAGCCAGTGGTGAGCACCCTCGTCAAATGTTTTGAAAGGTTTGAACCTTAGATATTTGGAGATATGTTCCATGGCACAAGCCCTAGTGAACAACTCTATCAACTTGGTTTGCTGGAAGTTAAAAGGTGAGTTGATTGGTAAGGCTCCATGAACATGCGACAACAATATGTGATAGATTCATCTTTGAATTGGCCCATTGAATAAAAATTATTCATGGTGACCTTCTTGAGTGATGTTGATGGAGAAATGATCAAGAAAGGCCTTGGCTAATTGATTGAATGAAAAGATAAAGTGTTTAGGTAAAACACTATACTAGTCTAAGGCAAGTCCTATCAAGGACATTGGGAAAGTTTGAAGGAGAACAAGGCGTCATCATGGGAAATCATATAACATATGTGTTTAAAAGATAAAAAATGTTTTTGTGGATCCTCCTTTCTATTAAATCATTTAAACTTTGGCATTTCCCAATGTGCGGGATAAGGATGAATGGGTATAGATGGATGAATAGGCTCATTACAAATCTCTTCGTAAGTCATATAATTGCATGAGTCAAATATAGATGCTTCCAAGGTTTGCATATTATCCATCATAATTTTTATGAGATCAGTTATAGGATTAGATGAAGGATACACCTCCTATGTAATATAAGGAGGTAAATAAGATAAATAAGGCATGGACGCCCCTCCAGTGTTTGGTGGTGCCAAGTAAGAAAACTTAGAAGGGGGGATATAAGTAGTGGCAGATAGAAGATGACGGATATACCATAAATGGGAAGCATAGGTGACATGTGGTGGCTGAGAATAAGTTATAAGTGGGTGGGACCTATGAAGAGACCGTTGTAGCGATAGGTGGTAGAGTATTAGGTATAGACATGACCAAAATTTAAAAAGGGGTCGACACAACTAGAGGTTATGAGGTAATAATGAACTGGTGATGTAGGTAATCCCTAAAATATGAGTCATAAATGATGGAAAGATAGACATCGAAGGTGTGATAGATGTTGTAGGTGTGATAGATATCGATATATGTGGGTGTGATATGAGAAATGAAAGGTGGTAAGAGTGGAAGTCGGTAACGCTACACTAGTGGTGGTTGATATGGAAGTGGGGGCAAGGGCAGGAGAAATAGAGATAGACATCCCATAAAAGTGACTATCGTCGATGAGTTTCAGGTGGAGAAATGAGCAAGATAATACTGCAAGGCTATGGGATTGTGATCAAGGAGTTTTTGTGAACTCCTCGTCACCTGCAAAAGATATAGTGATAGAAAAAGTGGGGTCCATGGGTGAAGAAATAGAAGGCGGTGAAGGAATAGGAGGTAGTGGTTGATGGGTAACATGAAATACTAGGGTGTTGACTTTTCTACGAGTCAAACCCATGTGAAATCGTGGTAGGATATGTGGTTTGAGCTCTGCAGATGGTGCATAAACATAGGAAAAGAAGATAGAAGAATTCTGGAAAATGAAAATGTGGTACGTTGTTTTGATAGAAAAATCAGAACACAGAGACCGACGTCGGTAGGGTGACCAATTCTGAGTAGGATGGGGTAACTGATATCAGTCGCTAGACCAATGCTGGTTACTGAGAATAAATGACAGATTTAGAAATATGGAGATGAAGAGTGTAAAATAGATAAACCTAAACTCTATTGATTGGTAATCAAAGACTGAGAAATGTGTAAAATGATAGAAACATAGATCACAAAAAAATGAATGGATATGAATTGAATCCTATTTTTGGAAAAATAACCAAAATAATAGGGAGCCAATGTTGATCAGTGAACCAATGTTGATATGATGTCGAGTCGTTGGACTGATGCTAATTATTGTGAAATCTAAGAAGATGATGAAAATTTGAATTTTAAAGAGATTAATTCCAAATAAAACACCAACCCAGAAACTGACTATGGAAATGACGAGTCCTAACACACCCAGAATGAACCAAAATACACTAGTTATGATGGTGGGGCTGTGAAGGAAAAGAAAAATAAGAAGAAACAACCTCACTCCTCAAAACACAATTTAACAATCAAAAGCTAACAAAACATGTCAATCCTATGCTTCATATTTTAATGGTATGTTGCTTATGCCATTTAAAACTGAGTATGAATAGATTAGAGTTTTTGGTCAACGAAGGTGCCCTATAAGTAGTCTATGGTTGGTATTAGGTGTGTTTTGGTTAAATTTTCCCTAATATATAGTTCATAGTACGCGAGGCCCAACTCTGATATGATGACTGGATAAGAACACCAACTAGATCCACTGCCAATCTGGCTATTAATCATTGACGACAATTACCGGGAAGGAAGATGTTTAAGAAATGGGTAAATTTTTCAAGTGATTTTGATAGGGGTGTGTGTGCACAAATTGTGAGCTATGCTTAATTCCCACCAATCATAAATTGGTCATGACCTTCATTATATAGATTGCAAATAAATTTAGGTGATCTAATGCAATAATGATAAGGATGAAATACACATATTTTTAAAACCCAAATTGACAATGAAATTTGATGTATCAAGTGATGAACAAGAAAAAGAGAATTTTCTTTCTCTAAAATGTAGATGTATAAAAGAAAGGAAGAAGAATACTTTTTAAACACCAAATGAAAAATTTCCTTTAGACAAATAGAAGAAGAGAATATTTACCAGAGAGAAATTTAATGTGAACTTTTTAGAAAAGAAAGAAATATAAAAATATTCCCTAGAATGAACAATGCAAAGAACCCACAAAAAGGGTCCCACCGAGCGTGCCAAAATGTTTCACCTCAAAGTATGTGATAAAAAAGATAAAGGTAATGGGCATACAGAGGAATACATGTGAATAGTTGGGAGAAGGTTATGCACATGTTTATTGATTTTGATCAGATTGAATGTGAGAGATTCCTTTTGGCTGGGAGGAACTGACCTATATAAGAAACACAACAAGACCACCAAATGATAAAGTTAAACAGCATATATGACAGTGGAATGCCTAACGAATGCTAGTTCCGGGAAGTGTGATACTTCCTAGTATGGTTTTCAATCCATTATTTTTTATCATATTAATGGAAATAAATGTGAAAACTAGAGGTCTCCTACTGCTAACACTTTGATTTAGGTGTCTTAAAATGTTATCAATATGCTAGATTAAAAAAAAAATTGAAATACAAAATAATCTAGCATTAGGCGAGGTGTGGTTCTCAGTTGGGAAAGGTCACTGAGGTGTTAGGAAAGTTCTTGGGTAAATTTTGGTTATATTCTAGAGTTTATTGGATGAAAGTTATAAACTAATCTGTTTTAGGAATCAAATTAATAGTCACAAGAGACTCAGTATCGGTTAGGTGAACGGATTTCAGTATTGGAAAATGACTGACACCGGTGGGGTGGATCGGTATTCGGTAGGATAAATATGGTGAAAATGTTAAGAACTAAGTATTTTGGATCTCTTTGTGGTTGCATAGAGATTTGAGAAGGTCCGATGGAGAGTGGCGATATGATTTATATGAATGACTTAGTAAGGGTGATGGAGGCACTGATAGGGTGGGTAAAATGGTTGGGGTTGGCAGAATAGATGGTAGATAGGTGAAGGGTGGTATTCAGGACAGATGAGAGTCAGATAATAGAAATGAATAAAAGACTTAAGATCAAAAACTATAGACTAACAAATAACAGTGAGTTACTTATCTGAGAACATGATAGATCTAAAGGTGGTGGCAGTTGATGAGTGTTCAGAGATGAAACAGTGGTTGTGTCTAGTGTCGCGGAAATAGAGTCATGTGTACTTTGTTGTGGGTGATCCAAGGCTATGGAAGAATATATTGGCTACTGGTGAAGACTTGATGTGACTCTATGGTTCATCATCTGGTAGCTGTGAATGCTCAAGAGTTAGAATGCCAAAGCTTGAGTGAATAAATGAATTGAAAAACCCATGTACAAAGAGTTAGAAACTCTTATTTAAGGTAATCGATGGTCAGTTAGGGAATCAGTGACGCCAGGCCAAGGGATAACTGATATCGGTTAAGGAGAATTGTTCTTATTTGCCAAAAATAGGGTTTTTCACCCAAATTTGTTGCATGGTCTTTGGCTTATTCCATGTCTTGAGTGTTGAATGGCATAAATTAGAGTGTAGAATTAGTTAGAGGATAAATAGGTCATGAATA
This sequence comes from Taxus chinensis, assembly GCA_019776745.2. NCBI lineage: Eukaryota > Viridiplantae > Streptophyta > Pinopsida > Cupressales > Taxaceae > Taxus > Taxus chinensis. Next base: position 570,795,323 of record CM034147.1, on the reverse strand, counting down.
GTTAGGATTGGAAAGAGTCCTTGTTGGTTAGGATAAGTAGGGACTTGGTCTAGGGTAGTTAATAAGCTATGAATGGGTCTAGGATGAGGTGGAAAGGTGAGGTGGCTTAGTGAGATAAATATTATTTTAATTAAGGTAATTAAAATAAATAATGGTGTGAGGATGAAGATTAATTTAATTATGGGTAATTAAATTAATACTAATGTGTAGAAGGGGTCATGGCTAAGTGTATGTGTCTAATTACTTGATTGAAAGGGGCTAGAGGGATTGTGACCTAAATTTGGTGTCTATAGAACCCAAGTACTCATGAGATTTATATTGCGAGAAGTGTTAATTTTATGAGTCATCTTTAACTTCTACTTCTCCGCCCTCTGAGGTTCTTCTATCTGTTAATCTAGATTCTGACTCATCAAATGATGATGTTGTTAAGAGAGTTCCTCCTCTTGATCCTCCTCCTCTCGAGTGTCATACTTCAAATTATTATTATTCTTATAGTAGTGATGATGAGGACTATATCCCTTATCAATCAAGTGAATAATATTTTGACTCTAAGATGGATCTTCCTGCTCCGCTTTGGATTAGGAAAAATTATCAAAATGCTGGATAAATTGTTGGAGATCGTTTAGATGAGAGATGTACTCATTAAGAATTTTTTTGACCCCACTCCTTCTTCACCTACTCTTCTGATACTTAATAATTCTTGGAGGCTTATGAGATTCTTGAGTGGGAATATGCCATGTATTAGGAGTATTCCTCACTCATGAAGAACAATAATTGGGATATCATCCCTCTTCTGAAAGGAAAAAAAATCATTCAATGAAAGTGGGTGTACTAGAAAAAGTATGGTGCCAATAGAGAATTCGATAAGGTGTGAATTTTAGTTGAGGTTTTCTCCTAGGTATTTGGGGTTGATTATGCAAAAACAATTACTTAGGTTATGAAGATGAATTCCATTCGACTGACCCTCGACATAATTACCACAAACAGATGGGAAGTGCATTGAATGGATGTCAAGAGTGAGTTCTTTTATGGGGACCTAGAAGAATATTTCTATATGGAAAAACCTCCATGTTATGTCCATGATCCCTCCCTCATTTACAAGTTAAATAAGTCCCTCTATAGCCTTAATAATCTCCTTGGGATTAGTATGTAATATGGAATCATTTTTACTTGCATTAAAGTTCACTCAGTGTCACTCTAACTGAAATTTTTACATTCTGAAAAACGATGAATTCATTCTAATTCTTGTTCTATATGTTTATGACATGTTGATAATTGGTATCTCTTCCTCTATCATTCATTCTATTAATATTTCCTTGGCTAACAGGTTATCCATGTCTGACTTAGGATTTCTTCATTACTTTCTTAGGATTCAAGTTTCACAATCTGACTCAGGAATAGTGATTCTGCAACCTAAGTACTCCTTTGATTTTCTTTCTTGGTTTCACATATCTGATTGAAATTATTCTCCTACTTCTTTTATTTCCAGGGTTAAGTTGGTTTCTTATTACTCTACTCCCTTGTTTGATGGTACATTTATTGATAGTTGGTTGGGAGCTTGATTTACCTAACCCATACTTGGTCAGATCTATCGTATGATGTTGGGATCATGTCTAGATTTATGTAGGAGCCTCATGAGTTACATTGGAAAGTAATGAAGCAGATCCTTCACCATATTTGTGGACTCATATAGATGACATTCACTACTTCAGAGGGACAAAGATTGACTTGGTTGGATATATAGTCTTTGATTAGGCCAGTGACTTAGATCAATTGGAATCTACCTTAGGTTATAGTTTCTCCCTTGGTTCAGGTCCAATCATTTTGTCTAGAAATAATAAGAATGTTATTATCATATCATCTATAGAGGTAGAGTACAGATGAATAAGTAACATTTCCATAGAATTTGTTTGGTTAAAGAGTATTTTGAAAGTTTGGCATCCACTTTCAGCATTTGACCATTATCTACTGTGAAAACATTAGAATGCATGTTTTTCTATTTGCATGATTTTACATTGTTTGAATATTTTTTATTATGTAGGAGATACCAATGTTACACTTGGTAGTGAAACTTCATCATGGTACACATTTTCCATATCGATTCTCATGAATGTTCTTTAGAGCTGCATATGGTTTTTGATGTTATCATATAGATTATAAACCAGATTACTTATTGGATTATTATTTATTATATTATAAAACCAATGAAGACATGTAATGGTGTTATGGATTTTTTTTTAAATCCCTTAATATGGAGTTGTTATAACATTAGGTGTTACATTTTGGTATCAAAACTGTTGGTTAAAAATGACTCTTGGAAAAAATGGGTTCTTAACGTGAACATTAAACATATTTATTACATAAAAGAACAAAATGGCTAGAACAAGAGGAAATATTTCAAAACAATCAGGGATGAGGCTGTCACAGCTCAAAAAATGGACGAGATAATTTTTTTAATGCAAGAAACTTCCAATCATATCATTTTTCTAGAACAACATATATTGATTGAGGATGAAGATAATAAAAATGAGGAAAATGAGAATCATGAGGGAACACTTGGTATAATGAATAATTAATGAAAATATAGTGGATCCCAATGCTACAAACCATTATGCACATGTTGCAAATAACAATGAACATGGTGCTAATAAAAATGTTAATACTACAGATCCTAATGATCCATATAATAACCATACTAAAAACAAAAGAGTGTGTTTGGCAGCATAACTATGAAACAATATCAAATGAATCAATCCCCAATAATTTGATGGGACAATTCTAGGGGATGGGTATGAGAATTTTCTTTGTGAAATGGAGAAATAGTTTTCCATCAGGAACTTTTTAGAGGAAACAAAGGCAATTTGGGGTGTGTATCATCTCTCAAATGAGGCTTCCTCATGGTGGGACATACAAAAGGTAAAACTAGGGGTTGATGTAATCAACATCACTCGGGATCAATTTAAATTTTACTTTAGACAACACTAGTTGCTGCATCTATACTATGATCAAAATGTGTTTGAATTTTAGACATTAACACAAGGTAAATTGACTATAACAGAGTATTGGGAAAGGTTCAAAAAACTGTTAAAAATACATTCCTCAGTACCAAGTTTATGAAAATTTCATCATGGGACTTAACCCTGCTATACGTGAGGAAGTGGATGTGCATGGGTCTTCAACCATGGAGGTATTATTCAAAAACTGCATCCATCAAGAGTATAATTTACGGGCTATATATTCTAATCATGATGAGAAAATAAAAAAATTATAGCTCACCATCACCCTTAGAACCAAATAAAACTTGGTGTAAGAAGGTGGAAAAAAAACTAAAAATGGAAAGAAGGATACAATAGTAAAAACCCTATCTGCAAATCGAAAGAAAAATGGGTAACACAACACAGCAGTAAATGGAAACAAAAATAGAAAGGAAATGGAATATATGAAGATGCTTTGAGTGTGGTGGTGATCACTATGCAAACAATTGTCCTTAATGAAACAAGGATAACATCCATCAGCATAGGATTCATGTTACAGTGGAAAATAGGCAAGCTAAAAAGAAATCCACACCTGTTGAAGTACTGAGTAAGTTGTATGGATTATCTCTAACTATTATTTTTGATACTGGTGCTACTAAATGTTTCATTTCTAATAAGTTAGATAAATTAAAAGGAAAAAAAAAATTATATGGAGAAATCATGGACTATGTAATATAGGAAAATTGTTGTTTGCATGATGAATAAATGCCTCTTTAGTGTAACATTAGAGCTACCCAGTTTTACAACTAAAGTAGACCTGTACTTAGCTCCTTTAGGGTCATATGATGTCATTATAGGTTCGAAACTGGTTATCACAACATAAGGTAATTGTTAACTGTTACAAAAAAAATTAACTACTTAGATGACCTACAGAAAACAACAGTCAACTAATGAGGAAAATATATTCTATTCAAAATAGAAAGGTTAAGACTAAAGGATGCAAGTTGTATGCAGTAAATTTTTTTGATTTCAGCAAAGAGGGTAATACTTGTTTGGATGATTACCAGTTATTGCAATAATACAATGATTTATTTTCCAAAGGAGTTACATGGACTCCCCTCTAAGACATGAATTTGAATTTACAATAGAAAAAAACCTAGAACAAAACCTATCTCAAAATCTCCTTACCGCATGACTATAACTGAGCTATTAGAACTCAAGTTTAAAATGAATGAGTTGTCCAAGGGACTAATCAGACAAATCATGTCTCCTTAGGGAGCACCAATCATTTTTTGTCAAAAATAAAGATGACAGAATAAGGTTATGCACTGATTATCGCACACTTAATAAAGCCACATTAAAGAATAGGTATCCTTTACCAAGGATAGATTATATTTTTGATCAAATGTGTGATGCATCAATTTATTCCAAAATTGATTTAAGACCAGGATACCCTCATTTGATAATTTAAGATGAATACATACATAAAACAACATTTAGGAAAAGATATGACCACTATGAGTTCCAAATGTTACCATTTAGACTCACAAATGCACAAGCTACATTCATGAAATTAATGAACAACATAATACAAGAATATCTAGACAATTTTGTGTTTTTTTATTTGATGATATTTTGATCTACTTCAAACATATTGATGAGCATAATGAGCACTTGAGAATATTTTTGGACATATTTAGAAAAAGGAAAATGTATGGTAAAATTGATGTGTTTATTTTATCAAAATGAGGTACAATACCTCTATCATTTCATAAAAAGGGAAGGAATATCTGTAGATCCATAAAAAATCAAGGTAACAACAGAATGGCCAACACCAAAGAATGTTCATGACGTTAGAAGCTTCATGGGGTTGGTTGATTACTATAAAAAAATCGTAAAAGACTTATCTATATTTTTTTCTCCAATAACATCACTACAAAAAAAAGATAAGATTTTTTTTGAAAACTGAGAGAATGCATTTAATATGTTGAAATAAAAATTAACTATAACACCAATTCTGAAGGTTCCGGACCCTAACAGAAGCTTCACAATGGTAATAGGTTCCTCTGGTGAAGGATTGAGTGGATTTTTTCTCTTAAATAACTATGATAACATAAGAGAGTAGAAAATTAAAGGTACATGAGATGAACTATGCTCCCCATGTTCTATAGCTTGTTGTCATACACTTCAAGTTTGGAGGAATTAGCTTTTAGGAAATCCTTTTGAACTAAAAATAGACCACTTATTATTGAAGTATGTTTTCACGTAGCCAAACTTAAATACAAGACAACGAAGGTGGATTGAATTTCTATCATAATATGATTTTGATATAATCTACATAATAGGTAAAGAAAATAGAGTGGCAGATACACTAAGTCATCAAAAGCATGTTTCTAAGATTGTTACCCTTAGGAACAAATTTAAACATGAGTTAAAGAAACAAATGATGGTTGATTCTTATTATCAACATGTTAAGCCTACATTGAAAACAAATCCTAGTGACAAAAGGTATGAAGGATTCAAGATTGACAACAAGGGAATATTGAAATATGAAGGTAGAGTCTATGTACCTTCGAGAAATGAATTAAGGATCAAGGTTATGAAATAATTTCATGATTTACCATGATCTTGGAATATTGGAGTAACTAAAATGCTTGTTTATAAAAAATAATATTTTTGAAAGGGAATGAAAAAGGACGTGACGAATTATGTTTCTCAATGTTTGGAATACCAACATGTAAAATTTGAGACCCTATACCATGATGGTCTGTTGTATCCACAGAACATTCCACAATATAAATGGAAAGTTATTAACATGGATTTCATGTAGGGGATTACTATGTTGAAAAGTTAACTAAAGTAGCTCATTTTATATGAGGAAATATGAAAGATTATTCTCTTGTACTTGTAAAATTATTCATGCAAGATATTTTTAGATTTCACAAAGTCATGGAGTTAATACTTTTGGATACGTATCTAAGGATGACATCTAGATTTTTATATAATTTGAATTCAGGCTTGGGAATGATGTTGAATTTCAGTTCAGCATACCATCTAGAAACTGATGGTAAAATTTAACGAGTCAACCAAGCTCTGGAGGATATGCTTAGGATGTACTGCATGGATCAGAAGTAAAAATGGAAAGAATACCTTCCATTGGTTGGGTTTTTATATAATAAAACCTACCATGCATTACTGAAAATGACACCATTTGAAGCATTGTATGGAATAAGGTGTAGAACACCCCTCAGTTGGGATAGTACTGAAGATAGAGTGTTAGTGGGCCCTGAAATGTTCACGCAAATGGAGAAGGTAATAAAAACCATCCATGAAAAATTGAAAGAAGTTGTTGATAGGAAAAAGAGTTGCAAAAACCTAAAATGTATAAATATATAATTTGAAATAGGAAATAAATTATTATTATGGTTGAATCCTAAAAAGAGATCAATAACGTTTTACAAGGCTGCCAAGTTATCAACAAGATATATTGGGCCTTTTGAAATTATAGAAATCATAAGTCCGGTAACATATTGTTTAACATTTCCTCTCGCATTGTCTAAGATGCACGATGTTTTTCATATTTCCTTGCTTAAGAAGTATGTTTAATATGTATCACATGTACTTAATTAGAACACTTTATAGGTTTAGGATCTAGGAATTTTTTTAGTTAAACCAATCAGAATTCTGGAAACTTGCATATTGCACTTGAGAAATAGGGAAATTGTGCAATGCAAGGTCTATATGGAACCAATATTCAGAAGAAAGTGTAACTTGGGAGAATTTAGAAGAAATTAAGACATCGTTTCCTTTATCTTTTTCATTCACTAAAAAATGATATGTTTTAATTTATTAATTTATACTTGATGTTAATTTATAAATTTGAAGTTCTTAAATGAAAAAATTATGACATATTTTAGATAGTATGGAAAAAAAGATGCTTTATAAGGCTGTTAGAGAAAATAAATTGATGGTAGATAAGTTAAAAATTGGTAAAATTTTGATTTTGGATGAAAATAAATGATTTTTTTCCATTTATTATATGATATAAATCTATTTTTATTTTATTATGTTTCAGTTAGTGAGTAAAATAATTGGGATGATGATTCATTAAGGGGGGAGTATGTCACATCCTACATTTTCATTTTATGTTCTCACAATATAGGGATATTAGTGTGAAGTGGATCACAAGGATTTTGGAATAAGAAGCGTTACCCAACTAGGGTCGCAGCTAGGTGTATGCATGTTTACCTTGAAAAATATAAACACACTTAGGCGTATTTAAGAAGCTAACTACGTAATGATGCTTATCACTAAGAACTCGTGAGATAGATTATGTTAATACCTTATTTTTCTTTCTTGATTTTTTAGTTGCTTACCTTGTTGAGTGTAATGATTTCAATGATTGGATAATTTTCTGTGTTTTTGTATCTGTTATTGATATTACTTGTCTATCTTTCTTACTATAAGTAATGACTTGCAAATAATGATTTAATTCACACATGGTTACAATATATTATTTCATTATTTAACAAATAATGGTGAATGTTAAAAGTACTAACCCTATTGGTAATATAACAATAATTAATCATACAAATGGGAAAGGGCCTTCAATCAGAATAGGTAAGACATTTGTTTCATTAAGGTACATGTTTAATTATCTTTATTATGGTTTGATTAATATTATAGACTAATTTATTTCATAGCATGATCACCAAGAAATCATCATGAGTGTATTTTATTTTGATTAAAATTCTTTTCTTCGTCAATTATCTTCAACCAATCAATACTCCTTTATTGATGAACAATTGACTATATCAAAATTTATACTCATCTACATGGTTGGCTTAAAATTGATTTATTTGGCCTAGAAAATATAAGTATAAATGTTGAAAGTAAACTTTTCATGGTTTAATAAAAGGTAAATATTATGGTCTTAGACCATATTCATTGGCTTTTGAATTTTGATTATCAATAAAGAGAAACCATATTCCACGGTTTTGATTAATGTCAATAGAATTATCAACCATATTTATAAATATTTATTTGTTTTGTAGTTGATACTAATTCTACCTTAGTCGAATGGAAAGTTTGACTGATATATATATGGACATGCTTTGTTTGGAAATCGATTAATTTGACCTTAGTCGAATGACAATTGGGGTATATTGATTGAGGGTTGTTAAATGGCGCATGAAATATTTAAGTTATTGTTTTATTATTTTTTTTTGGAATCCATGTAAAATGGAGGGAATTGGAATTTGGCAGAGGAAATTAAAAGAATTTTCCACTACGTGGCACCTACCAGACTAGGAGCATTTAATTTTCTTGAATGACTTGATAAGCTTCCTCCGGAAGCTACCTTCATGGAAAGTGGTAAACCTTTTTTATTTTTGGTTGTTTTAGGTGAGCTCCTTCTCATTTTTCCATTTGAACCATCATGGGACTATGCATGCAAGTTTAATGTTGTAGTTTTTTGAGCTATTCATGAAGAATAGATGGAAGACAACAATATTTAACGTTTGGTCTACATGGATTTTTAGGTTGTTTTTATATGTTCATGGGTCACATTTTTATTTATTATTGGAGAAAAATGAAGAGGGGTATTTACTCGATGGATTGAAATACTAAGGAAGAAAACTTTCAAAAATCTCACCCCTCGCAAGCATGGACTTATTTCTCCTTTCCTAGTTAGTTCATTTCTAAACAATAAAAATATTTAGATGCAAGCCTAACAATTTATGGTTTGGGTTTTATTTTATTTTTGGGTTTTTGTTCGAATGTGTGTTTAAATTAAGTCTTTTAATTCTTCCTGTGAACATAGGACTGTAATACCTATTTTTATTTTACCTTGCTCTATTTATTATTTCCTTGGTTTAAATATTGTGATACTCTACATCATAGTTATGGTTGTGATTTTAGGGATAGATTTTGTTAATATTTTATTAACTTGTTTTAATGAGTTATAGGTTGTGGGTACTCGTGAAACCCTTACCAGTGTTTGAATGGATGAATTATTTCTTCAAATCCATATTGTTCTTATTTCTAAGATTTGTTTCTTTCCTTAATGGAAGGCCATTCAATTCTATTCAAACTGAGTTCTTTCTTTTCTTTTACTCGATCTAGCGATAGCCGAGTTAAGTTAATTGATGAAAGTTTCCTATGATAGATGGGATCAATGTAGATGGGTTGGTATGTCCATAATAATTTTTTCTTCATTTATAGGAGTTGATTATTTTGTTCTTATTATTCTTTCCTAACATGAATGGGAATTTAATGTTGATTCAATCACTATGTTGATGTTTTAACTTAGATTTAGTAATATTTTTGAATAAGATTAATTTAGGTTCTAGGTTGATTTAAAAGGTTACATATATAGGTTTCTCACATGAAATTTTTGATAAGGAGGTGTTGGGTATCCTTATTATTATTTGACGAATATAAATATAACTGTGAATGATTGTCTCATCATTGACTGCTTTAATCCCATTCTAGTATATATGAGGAAATGAATTAGTTGGATAATATGAAACTTTGAATGATGTCTTATTCTGATGATTTTGTTTACCTTTGTGAATAAATTTGTAATTTTTTGTTGATTTTAACCCATCCTTGGGTATATGTATGGTTAATATAGAAATGGATAGCTTAGTTTGATTGGTAGGGTACTTATTGTGATTGATTGATTAAGGAATGCAACTCGGTTGATAAGTTGATGATACTCTGGGTGCATTGGATGATACTGTTTGTATTCCTTCATAATATGATCATTAACTATTTTGGAATATACCTATATTGTTATCTAAGTATAGATATATTGTATATTAATTGATGTATCATTAAAATGGAAAAAAATAGGTCTAAACAATAATATGATGATGTGCCTTCAGTTACAACAGTTAATATTTAGCTAGGAAAAATAATTTGATTTCCTTAAGGTATAAAAATATGGCTTATGAATGCAAAGTATTGATGTAAATTTATCTCATCTGAACTACTTGCTAAATGGGGGAGATTGTATTAATCAATGTGATTTAAGTTTTAGGATAAAACAATATGGATATGGCTCATAGTAGTATAATGTTTTAATTGGTTAAGATTTTGGACCTATATGGATTTATTAGATCATTTTAATACAGTGTACATATTGATTTCAATTACTTGATCTAATGCCATAAAGTCAAGCAGAAGATGTTTTATTAGTTTGAAATGTAATAACTAGAAAAAGAGATGTAAATCCATGCTAGTTCTATGAACTGATCATGTACATTACTCTTTTTTATTTTACAAATAGAAGGATGGATTATTTATTACAGGGATTAAATTTATATTTTACATTCAATCATGTAATCCTTATTGAGCGAAATATTATTTCGCAAAGTTGTAGATGGAATATGGCCACTAATATCATTCATGAATCATTTTGTAATTTTTGAATAAGGAATTAACCTTGATTAGTTCAATTCATATTTTATTATTTGACTAAATTTTATGAGATGTAATATTGATGTACATTGATTTTATCAGCGGTTGTACTTGATAATTATTTTGAAACAAATTTAACTTGATTATGTATTTGTACTTAGGATATCATTTAATCTGATTATTAAAGGATAAATATCACAATGTTAATCATGACATCATTAATTAATGAATAAATTAATGAAGTGAACAATTAATTTTGTTTTGGGAAAGTGGTACAAGAGTCATGAAATAAATGTATATTTCTTATACTTGATCGTAACAGGAAAAATTAATGAATCTCTCCATTATATAATATAACCAATTATTATATGAATGTATAATTGTACCTTTGTTATATTAACTAGATAAGAGGCATAATGATGTCAAAGTACAATAGTACATCACCTGTAAATCATTTATTAATGATTAAGTAATAAAAAATAAATGTGGATTAATGTTGATATTAAAAATTACACAAGTGTTAAAAAGAGTGTCTGTGTATATATATATATATATATATATATATATATATATATATATATATATATATATATATAGAGAGAGAGAGAGAGAGAGAGAGAGAGAGAGAGAGAGAGAGAGGTACTCCATGTTATATATTGTAAAATTAAAATACGACATTATCTAAGTAATATTGGGATGGATACCTAATCTTAGAAAGATGGCTAATCTTAAACTTGTCTTAACGATAGAATTCACAAAGCGACGCTTTGATTTATGAAACTTAGAATGACATTCAATAATGAGTTATTAAATACGTTTCGTTAATATTAAAACATTAATTAAACTCTTAGCTATAAATATACCTTTTAATCATTTTACATGTCAAGTAGGCATGAACTCTAAGTCCCGCCTATCGAATTGAATGTACTTATGACACCCAAAATTAACACTTAAAAGCAATTAAAATTAAGGGGTAAAAATTATGGAATATGTTTTTCGTTTGATCAAGAAAGAGTTATTACAGTTTAATGAGGTTTATGATTGATGATTGATTCGAAATCATTTCCAAATACATCTATCCTTTCTTGAGAGGCATGCTTACAAACTTTCTCGTAGAAGAGGTAGCCCTATGTCTTACCTAGCACTATAGTTTTATAATTTTACTTTATCCCTGATATTTAGATTATAAAAATAGTTATGATTTTATTAAAATAAATGTAACATTTAGAAACTATGAGGTTTATTTATTTAAATGTGAATAAAATTACTACCTCAAGGATAATCTTATACCAAAGTAATGGATGGGTCTAAAACACTATTAATTCTGAAATTTATAAACAAATTAACAAAACCCATAGAATAATAAACTCCACGTAACAAGTCAAAAGGTCAACTAGTCAAAGGGGTAGGTAGGATGGTGGAGTAAAATCCCTTGGATTAGATATTTATCCACCCTTGGATCTAGGCCACCTAGAAAACCTAGCCCAACAGAAAAATATTCCTTGATATACTATAGGTAAATAAAATAATATATAGTATAGTATATATAATGGATGATATTATAACATTATCTTATATATATAATTTTTTTATTGCATATTTTAATATTGTTATAACATTAAAATGTTATAACATCTTATAACATTATTATTTTGTGTATGTTATAACGTTTAAGAAGCCTAAAATTTCACTATTTATTTAACGCTAATAATGTCATTGTTAAGGGTTGTAATAAGTTTTATAATGCAATAATATCATATCACATATAATAATATTATGAGGTATAATACAATTTTTTTATAATATATTATACATCAGTTTAACTTTATTAATATTTATATCATAAAATATTATATTATTTTTAAATGTTTATACACACACACACAAAGATATATATATATATAAGCATGATAATAATAATAATAATGATTGATATATGGTAAAGTATTTTAAGATTGGTAAAAATATTATGTTGTATAATAAACTATTATAATGCCATTATATTATTATAATATATTACCACCATAATTTTATAATGTTGTTAGAGGATTATAAGGTTATTATAATAAACTATTAGAATGGGATAATATATATAAATGTAATATATATCTTTAATATTTGTAATATTAAATTATCATAATATCATTAACATTTATTATATAATATGATCTTATTGTGGTATAGATTATAATAATGTCTATGATAGATAATATTAATTTTTTTAATGTTTATAAAATATCATTAGTATAATGTGATAATGAAATTATAACATTATAATGATTATAAAGTCATCGTTAAAATATTTTTATCATAAATAATGTAATCTTAGTATAACGTCGTAATAGAATATATTTTATAATGTCTTGTAATAGTATACAATATATATAGTTTATCGTAACATATTAAAGTAGTGTAAAGTCTCTTCGGAGACATTTGATAGAATAGGAACGATGCAAAAAATATTAGCATGGCCCATTTGAAAGGATGACATGCATAAATCGAGATTCATCCCTTTAAGTGTCGCAGTAAAGCATAAAACAATAAACAATTCTCCAAAGCATTGTACCAACACAAATTTTAAAAATGTTCATTTTTGGGTGTAAATTTTTAGGGCATGACGGTACTCTACCTGTACCATTTTAGGACAGCTACAAGAATGGTAGTGATTAATTTTTGACATAAGTAAAAGGTATTCATTACCATTCCCATAGGATTTCTAAGTTGAGACTTTTGTGTACACTCAAATTGAAAAATGAGAGCTAGATTTTAGGCCCACTTCATACATAAGTTTAAAACATTTAACTATTGAGATGATACCTAGATAATTGAGTGGGATATTTGTGCAGTGATAGGAAAATTTTCACCTGGCCTGTATGCATTCATGGAACTAAGCATGAAAATCATGGCTTGAAAACTTTTGCCTAAGTAGTGTAGTAGCTGATTACACTATTAGATCACCATGTTCCTAATTAACAATGTGAGATTATGGTTAAAATTCAGTAAGCTGAATTTAAGGTATACACTTAGGAACTACATCATTTCATAAACCTAAATGAATAGGGTGACCAATTGTAAACAAGATATGTACAGTTAAAAAAGTGAATATAAAGGGTATCAGGTAGATCTAATTTACCTTTATAGTTGCACATGGTTTTTTATGTTATCAGATAGACTGTAAACTAGATTAATTTTTGAATTAATTATTGTTGCATTATAAAATCATTGAAGGCATATAATGGGGTTAAGGGGTTTGTTTAGAAAATTTCCTTAATCTAGATTTGTTATAACATTGGGTGTTAAATGAGGCTACATTGAATGACTACTAAATTTCTTATATTCCATTAGGTAAACCCACTACAGAAGTCTTAAAACATGAGGCTTCAATGACCATATGAGGCCTTATCCGAAAAATTTATAAGGATAAGGAAACCAAGAAGTAGTTGATGGAAAAGTTTGATGTTTTATCAACCTATGTAAAAAATGGTTGCAACCTCCTAATAAAGGACAAGAAATTTCCACTACCATAACACCGGAGGCCCTAGCATTAACAAATGAGTCAATGGAGACAATCAATGTTATAACAAATTGGAAAGAAGAATTGTATAAAAAAGGCACAAAATTCATAGGAAACACTTTGAATTGCTATTAGAAAATATCTGAGAAGCTGGAGGAAGAAATTGAACAAATGTAAAAGTGTAAGGATGAACTTAATTATTAGGATAGACATTTACCAAAACTTGAGGCAGTAACGCAGATGGATGTCCATTTGGTGAAAAATGAAGGAATTTATCCTACTAAACATACAAGGGAACAACATACATATGAAGGGGCCATCCAATTGAGAATGAAAATTTTGAAGAAAAGTATCAACGATCTCATCACAATAAGGTTAAAAATAGGGGACTGCATTGATGACATAAACAAAAACCTTGGAAAGATGATACCCATCCCCAAACCGGCTCACATATAGAGACATGAGTTTGGATGATTTGATGAATTTTTTTCAACAATATATTAAAGGATGATCAGAGTTAATTTATTCAAGTTTTAATTACTCAAGAATTTAAAGGTTTTCTTAGTTGGAAGGAATGATATCCAAATTGGAAAAGAAAGTAAAAAAGAATTAAATTATTATAAGTGAATTTGATAAAGTCTTAAGAAAACAGGGACTCATAATTTTCTTTCATGTTGGACCAGAAGATGAGTTTTTCATTAATATGTTAAAAATATTTGATGTATGCAATGAAAAATTGAGTGAACCAAGCAAAGATGCATTAATATAACTAAAGTCAATATGGGAACCTTTGTAATAAAATTGTTACATATGTATATACAAAATACAAAATGGGGATTTTGTAGGGTCCCATGCACTTAGAATTTATATAGCTATTTTTGATATACATTTTCAATAATTTTTTGTTCAATCTAACATTGTATTAATTGATGACTAAAAAATACCCTTTAAAGGTAGGGAGTCGAGCCAAAAGCTTTTTCTTCTGATATTCATGTTCCTTCAGGTATTGGGCACCAAAGATGTATTATACATCACCTTCCAACCACCGTGACATGCCTCTAGCCATGAGCTCTTTCATGCTCAATTTTCAGCCATCCAAAATTTTGATTAGTTCCATCTTTCTCTCGAAAGAGAATTCCAACACTATTATATTGGCTCTACCAGTAAAATATGTTTTAGTGCCACGATGAGATCCAACCTTGGATCACAGGATTGGGTGCATCAACTGGATCGAATTGTGTTTCTCTACATTTCTTCAAATAATGTGGAGATGTAATGAGAACTTCTTTAGAAGGGGACTTTGCAGCAACTCTCTCAAGAATGGATATTCTCTTCTCCATCTAAATAAGTAAGTGGGATACTAAATCCACATCCTAACGAGGCTCATTAATAGATGGTGTAGTTTCAAAAGTTAGAATTTTATGTTCCATTAATTCTGGAATGAAGAATGTAGGAAACACGACTATGGAGTTGTCTATAATAGTGGGCCTAGTAACAATAGAGAAATAATTTCTTCAACTTATCAGGTTGAACGTAATCTCCTGGGTGGAAAATATGATGATATAAAATTTAAAACATGGAAAAGAAAGGGGTAATTATAATGATTTTTGGCATCAGGACTAACTGTACAATATGAGGATTCAAATGACCATTCGGTTCAACTTGATCCTCAATTTTGACCAGCATTCTGTTAAAATACTAATTTAGTGTTGAGATATTGAAAATAGATTTGAAGGCTTACGAAGATAGTTAATAAAAAATTTCTCCCAGGTCTAATGTTGTCATTGCTTAGAATGAGTATCACTAGGTCTTTCAAAGAATGGCTTTGATTTGATATTAGAAGAATCTTGTAAATCTAGGAGAAGAAGCTAGGATTTTATAGAGTGTTGGGTCTTGGAAAATCTTTTCCATAACATCATGTTGATATCAATTACAAAATTCATCTGAATTTTTTGCACAGAGAAAAGAGAAAAAAGGTTGATTTTTATCCAAAATTGATATTTTGGTTCAAATGAAGTTTCACACAAAGGGAATCATCTATTTGGATAAAAGTGTCATAGTTATCCAATTCTTGATGAATGTTTTTCACAAAACACAAAAAAAAAATTATGACAAAGGTGAAATGCTTTATGGTCACACATGGGCACAAATGTGAAAAATCAGAAAAAGATAAGAGAATTTGATGATGCATAAAAGATAATGTTTCATGTATGTCTACATCTGCAACTAAAAACTAAATCAATTTTATGGGTAACAGAAGAATATTTACAGTTGAAATATATTTTCCTGAATTTCTGCAAATCTAGAGTTCATTTTCGTGCCTTCTATGATTTTCTATTAGAAGCTTTTGGGGAGAAATTTAAAATTGATTCCAGAATTTTTTTTTATGAGGATTTTTTTTAAAACTAGGGGGATATTTTTTATTTGATAAGATGAAAAACATTACTATAACTCTATAGTTTCCTATTTTTTTCAAGATGAACTTTGAAATTTAGACTCCTTGTGCCAAGTTAATCGCATTTTACAACCATTGGCAAACATTGATGACATTTGATCTATGTCCCCTTGTCAAGAAATTAAAAAATTGAATGAAATATGTGTGTCTATGACTACCAATATTTGTTTTGGTATCCTTTATGTTGAATAAAGATTAATCAATTATAAATTCTACTCCAATATTTGTGTTCATTGCATTTATATAAAATATACTAGATCAAACCTTGGTTGTATTTTTTTTTCACTTAATCAATATTGTCCTAAAGCATTTACTCTGTAGTATTTGATATAGTCATAAAATCCTTATTGCAACCTTCTTGTTGAGTAATTTTTGTTATCCTTAGAGTGTATCTTTCGTGTATGAAAATAAAGGTAATGAATATTTTTTTAAAATCTTACATGAGAATTTGTGTTGAGTATTATGAATATTGTTTGGAAGTATTTGTGTTGATTGAGTATAAATGAATGAAAATCTTTCTTAGAATTTTCAATTACTTAATTTTCCATTCATTATGTTCTAAAACAATAAGCTTTCATACCAGTTACTAATACATTTCTTAAGGGAATTTACCTTCATTTACTCTCCCTTTTTTTCAAAATACAAACATATCTTGTCACCCCCGGCATATTTACCAGCTAAAATATTCATACACCATACTTGTGTTCTAATCTAAGAATCCTAGATGAAAACATATTCTCATCAAAATTCCCATCAAATGATGCACAAGAAGCAAGTACTACTATCTATAATAACATATGTCTGAGATCTAAAGTATATGTAATATCCTTGTGACAACTTGTGCGAGTAGATGTTACTGTTATGGCCTTATTCAGCTTGAATTGACTTACCATTAATAAATTTAGAGGAACAAATTGTAATATGTCTTTCCTTTATTCATGTTACATTATGGCACCTTTTTTCCTGGCCTATTAGGACAAAAATTAGTAGGATCGGGCCATCCCTTTTGTATGTGCCTTCTAATCATCCCAAAATTTTGGTGCAAAATAGAATGTTAGATACAAACCTGACAACAAATGACATATCCCACTACATTTGTTATACTCTAAGCCAATTCACCCTAAGAAAGTATTGTCAGGTTCTTAGGGCTGTAAAATATGAATCCAACACACTTCTAATGCAGCTACCAGGGAATTTACTCTAGGTTAGGCTCAAGATATTCATCTTTGAAAAATAATCAAAGTCTTACGAGTAAGGATTAGTATGGTGTGTTATCTATATTTTTTCAAACATAAGAAAAACTCTGTGTAATCTTTTTTTTCTATGAGAAAGTTGGAATGAGGTTGTCATGTTTATCAAAATATTTTACAAAATTTTATAGAATATTTTACATGATAATATTGTGAAGTGGTTTCCAAATTTTTTTTTTGAGTTAATCCGAATTTCTAGTGTGCAATTCTCTAGTGGCGGCTCCACCTTTGAAATAAGAATTTGAATTAGAATTGTATTATTTCCTCCTTATACACCTTGCTTAGTAACTCTCTATTACACAAAACTAGAAGGATGAAGGTCATTTTTCATATTTGACCCTATAAGAAAATTTCTCCCAGATTTAGAAAGTGCATAGTTGAGAAGGAAGCAAGTTTGGAAACCTGTAGAGGGCCAAATATAAGAAAGTAAGATTGTTCAAACCCATAAATTTTATCCTCCTTTGATAGAGGATTACTCCAAAATGTCTGATAGTTATGAAACAAGTATCCCTCAAGGCCATTTTTATTCCTTATTCTGACATGGTTGAGCCCTTAATATTGATATAAATCATCCTTAGTTTCCCCATTTGTTTACACAAGTGAATAGATTTTTTTGTGAATATGAGTCCCCAAAATGCTTCCATTGAGTGGATCATATACCTTTTACCTGAAAGCCTCTTATTCCCCTCCGTTTTAACTCTCCATTTGAAAATCCATCACCAAATAATATGGATTTACCTCCTCCCATAGCTCCTTTTCTAGTCACTATATAATAACTAGTAAATTTCAATGGTATGGTAGGATATCCGAATGAGGTTCCCAATGAAATAAAAAATAAGATACCTCATTTTTAAGAGAATAATGCTATTATTTGAGACTGACATCTTAAGTTATTCCAAAATATCATGGATGATTATGAGGTTGAGCTTGAGGATGTATATGTCAATTTGTTTATATAAACACTAGTATAAGAGACCAGAGAATGGTATAATTAATTACCTATAAGATCAATTAACTCTTGGGGAGAAACGAAAAAATGCTTTTAAAATACAATATGATTATAGAATTGACCCCATGTTTCTTTTATCATAATTTGAGAACATCAATAAGAACCCCAATGAGTGTGTGAATGATTTCAATACTAGGTTCAATAAAAATTTGAATAGGTTGCCAAACAACATAAGGCCCAATGATAAGTCTTGTTTGATTAAGTAAGCTAGTGTTTTTGACAAAAAAAAGAAATTATTATTTGAGATACAAAACTCATTGCACTTTGAGGAAATATTTTTCTATGGTTATCCATTTAATGAATAAAATCAAAGTAGTTAGGAAACCTCTTAAGAGAGAAGGGATCAAATTTATTAATTCTGAAAAACCTCAAAAAGTAAGTATGTGGATTTGGAAGAGACAGTTAAAACCTTGGCTGGAGTAGTCTATTAAATTTCATATAATCGTTATAGAGTATATAAGGGGTTGAATCCTAATCCTTAGGAATAATAGATTTGGGAATTCTCCCAAAGGAGATCATCAGAAAGAGGATATAGGAAAAGGGTTTGTCGGTTCAAGAAATAAACAAGATGTCTTCAGGGACAACAAAGCATTCCCATATCCCTTAATGGAAATATTTTTTGTGGTAGAGAAAGAAATCACCATTGAATGGTGTGATAAATTTCTTTTCTCCCATGCTCCTTACAGCCAGTCTGCTAAAGATGAAGATGATGAATTTTATTTTGGTGATGTATGTATGTTCAAATGTCAAAAAGATCATGTATGAGGGGAAACTTCTGTCATCCTCCTTTATGCTATAACTATGGAGGATTTTTTGGATTGCACCAATTAGGTAATCTCTTTCCTTTCTGAAGTAAATTCTAAAATTTCTATGGCTCAATATTTTGAACTCCCAAACCATGATTTTGAATACTTGAGAGAATTAATGATAAAAAATTATGATGGTTAAATTACCTCAAAAGAAGATAGGGAGTTATTAATAAATGTTGTTGTTTCCCAAGAAAAGGAATATAATTTACATAATAGATAAATCAAGGGACCTACCCCCAGATTCTAAGGAAAATTATGCTTATCTTCATCAATATCCCAAAATATAATATTAAGAGAAGTATACCAAATAAAGACCCTATCATTGCTCCAAATTTAATTACTTCTCCCCTAGCCCAATCAATAAAGAACAATGTTCCATTACAAAAATAATTCACCCTTATCCCCAATGCATCCTTACCCAAATATACCATATGTGATATGGCCAAAATCATAAGTCAAATCAAGATCATTGTCCCCATTGTAGAATTGTTTAGGATTATAGAACATAGAAGAAGGGAATTTTAATATTTGGGATTAAAAGAGGATAATTTTCAAAGAAAGAATTACAAGTAACAAGGTAACTTATCCTACTATTGCTAAACCTGAAATTAAAGAAGGTAAAGAAAGTTCCAAGGTACCTCTAGAAAAATATTTAGGTAATTCCCTGATTGAATCACAATTAGGTGTGGATCCTTTTGTTATCCAAATATCTCTCCTATAAATTTAGATAATTTGCATAAAAATTCTGCCCCTATGTTATTCATTGAAGAAATGCATGTGCTCAAAATCATTTGGCACATTCCCTTGGTCACAGTTTACCTACGTGCCCCTTTCCTTTTCTCCTTCCACTTCTCCCCTTACACCCACTTTCCACACATTCACCCTCTTCCTAGTTAAATTCTTCCCACCCCGCGCACCCTCACACTTACTACTAAGTCCTTGGCCCTTCGTGTGCCATGCCCATTACTTTGTAATAGTTACGCCTTAACCATACATTCTCTTCTCACCAATTTTCCTCATCTCCCCACACACATCGCATGCACCCCTCTGTGTCTTCCTCTATTTTCTCCCCAAACCCTTCCCCTCATGCCCTTCTATGCCAAATCATATAATGACATGCTTAAGTGTGTCATGTGAAACCATTCACAACGTGCCAATAGGGCATAAAATCTTTGTAATAAATCAATGATTGACACATAGCAGAAATGACAAATAGTTCTACAATTTTCCATCATCTCAACAAATATGTGTGTGCCACGTGTTTTGCGTACACCAATGACTTTGGCATATTCTAGCAGTCATATCTTCTACTACACAGCTCAGATTGGCATGTGCCTAGACTTTTTAGAGATCTGATGACATCATCTACAGTGCCAGAAATTCAAACTTCAAATTTTAGCGGATCTAGTAGGTGAGAAATGGGAAAACGTCTCTTTGAACATTGATGAGTAGATCTGATTGCTCCAACCACCCAATTTGGTATGATCCACCCTCCTTTGCCTTCAACACATCAAACGGGTATGGGGAAGCATACTTCATAGATTTCTAAGCATATTTACAGAAATTGAATGCTTCTTGTTGGTGGTTGTGTTTCAAATTTTAGTTTTCCCTCCTTTTCCCTTCTTCCTCCATGGATTCATCTATAAATGTAAGAGTAAGGCTTATTTGTTATGTTGGACACTCTGGATCCTTGTGAATTTTGCTAAGGACACCATATTTTATGTATTTGAGTTACATACCTCTATGTTTTGTTGTTACATATGGATTGTCGGCCTCCTTTATCGTTGTAACAACTTTGTGCATTTTTTTTTGGAATTTATACAAGCATCATTTTGTGAATATTATCGATCCTAACATGTTTACATTCCTTATTCTTTCCTCTTATTTTACATTATGTGTTGATTGTGCTACTTCAGGTCCCCTGCAGTTTCGTACTTGGTTGTGTTATATGAGAATGATTTGGTGAATATGTATTTCATTGTGCTACTCATGTATATCCTCCTTTCACACATTCCCTGTCATTATCACTCTAAACAGATAGTGTTCACCCCTCTTTTCTTGTGGTATTTCCTTTTAGTGTAGTTTACTTCATGTTTTCCTTCTTTCCCTCATCCCTTGGCATTTTTAGCTTACTTTCCCCTTTCAGCACTAAGAGTATCAATAGAAGTAGCATTAGAAATAGATAGAGGAACCGGCCTTCTCTAGATATCTGTCCCAAGCTCGCAAGGTCCCACAACTTAGGGATGGTTCCATTGTGGTCTCGAAATCCTTGGCCCTTCTGAGATTCAAGATGTGGGTTCACGTTTGAGAAACCAATAGTTTCTGGCATGCCCGGTGGGACCATCATTAAAAGCTCAAATTTCATATCTCTAAGTTTTGGTGTGTGAACTTAGTGTTTCAGCCTTTGGAGGATTATTTCAAACACATCTGGTGACTTCCAATATTTTAAGATCTCTTTTTCAGTAGTCTTAAGTGCCTTTCATGAGAAAAGTGCACACAAGAAGAAGTGCAATAGCTGAAGATTATTTTGAATGCCTCCAACTATCCCTGAGAAGAGTTTGTTCCAGAAGGCCCACATGTTCATCTCTATCTCTAGCATGCCATGCCCATTTAAATGCTCCTCAAAACACACAATTTTGTGCCCTGTAATGGTGCATCAGCAACCCCCTCCATTAAGAAACTTTACAAACTTTGCTGGAGGGAGTCCCTTAGTCCTAGATGTGTAACATGATATGTCAAATGGTGCACTCAAGAGTATTCCTTACTTTACTAGTGAGAATCAAGTTACCCATCATGAGCATATCCCAGATGTGGACAATGTGTGTTCACTCTATCTAATTACACATGATGATATAGTAGTCAGATTGTTTGCAACCTCTTTTAAAGGTAAAGCACTTCAATGGTACCGAGGCTTTAGACTTAGATCTATTTCTACTTGGGATGAGCTAGGAACAACTCTTTGCAATTACTTTGATGATAAGTCACATCACTTATTGTTGGTGGAGCAACTGACAACAACAAGAAGGGAACCCAATGAGAAGATGATTGATTTCAACATCAGATTTTAGAATACTTGGGAAAGAATTCCTCTTGTGGTATGAAATATAGCCCAACATGCTTTCCTTTGTTATTTAAAGGTGCTCAACAGTGATATTTCAATTATGATCCAATCTATGGGAGGTATGAATTTACTAGCTACTTATAGCATTGTAGTAAGGGTAGAAAATAGTCTCATTCAGGCGTGAAAGTTGGCTCCTAGACCGCCCATGCCCTGGTTCCCAAAAATGTCACAAGCACCCCAACCTTCTACTACCCCCTATTCCTATCCCTAATAAAAGAATGCAACCATTTGCCTTAACATCCTATTCTCCATAAAAGAAAAAGGAAGATGAAGAATTGAAGGCCTTGATCAGAAATTTATCAAACAAGTTCATATCATTAGAAAAGTAGCAGGCGCAAGCCTATAGAGGAAACTCCAACCAAGTGCATGGCCAAGGTAATTATCCTTGGCGGAATCAGTATGGAAATCAAATATACGTGCCTAATCAACAAAATGATAGATGGAATCCTAATGCATATCTTCCCTTGCAAGTTATTTCTCCCACGCCTTCTCTTCCAGCACCCAATGTGATTTGGGTGCTTGTTTTAGTTCAAAACAACTTGGCACAAGAGTCAGAATCATGTTTTCCTTGTAATATGCCTCATAGTCAATATCATTGTGCTAATGTTGTGCACACCCAATCCTACATTATCTAGAATGCTTCATCTTGTGAGCCCTCAACAAGCACTCATGAAGCAAATAATCTAGAAAGACCAGAAGTTCTTCCAGAGTCTAATTTGATATTATTTAGCGTGAAGGACTTCTATGCAATCAACCAAGCTACAGAAGATACCAATAGACCATGCGCCCAAGTTTCAGACAACACGAGATATAATAAAATGATATTAGAGTCAGGCACATAGGTTACACCCTTGGAAACCCAAGGAGATCCTCAGAAGAAGAAAGAGTTAGCCAAAGTATCATGCAGTGAAAATGATAAAATCCCTATACAAGAGGCCCCTCACAAAGCTCCATCTGAAACACCATGCACCCCTCATTTGGTAGGCCAAGATTCTATCCCAGCTAAAGTTTAGGCTTCCATGCCTGAACAGTCAAAAAAGGATGTTGTTCCCCAAATGCACAAGATGGGGGGGATTAGGTTCAACATTGTTGACTAGATGAAGAGAACAAACATAAACATCACAATGTGGGATTCCTTGACCATTCCATCTCAGCGGGATCTGTTACATGAAGCTCTGGTGAAACTCCCTCGCGCTGACCCAGTTATGTAGAAGCCACACACTTCTGTCAAAATCTATCAAGAAGAGGAGAAAAAAGTAAGTAAATTTGTTAAAACCCCACCTTTCTATATGTCATTTATTATAGGAAAACACATAGTGCATAATTTCTTGATTAGCTTGGGCTTTAGTACTTTTGTCATGCCTAAGAAGATAGTTGATGTTTTAGGTATTAAATATAGTGCTTTGTCTAAAGGATTCCTACAACTTGATGGCTCAATTATAACCACCTTAGGAGTCATCAAGGATCTTGAGTTAACCCTCCGTGCATGTCCAAGCCTAACAACTACTCAAGATGTGTCAATTATTGACATGCCTCCTTTGTTTTCCCTATGTCTATCAAGAGAATTTACTGCCAAGGCGGGTGGGTTACTTGTCTTCCAATTAGTCACATATGTTACTAAAGATAAGGTATGGTACCCTATTTACCATACAAGTTGAGCCTATATTTTTCTATCATGTAGATTCATATGTCCCATCCCCTCTCCAAGCCAATTGTCTTATCCAGGAAGAATAATTTTCAGTTCCTAAAGATCAGTCTCTTCCAACCTCTTTTCAAGACCTAGTGCTTGATGAATGGGTGAAAATTCATCAAAAGTTTGATCCTTATGCTGAATAATTGGAAGCTTATGAAACTAGACTTGGTACTTATTACATTCTAGAAGAAGATGCTACACTTCAGCATGCATTCATGAGGGATAAAGTTCAAACTGGTCTATGGAAGTTGTACTTTGATGGATCCAGAAGAAAAAATGGTGTGGGAGTAGGAGTGGTTCTCATTTCCCCTAAGGATGATAAATTCTTCTTCGTGCGAAGGCTGCAATTTGTATGCTCTAACAATGTGGTAGAATATGAAGTGCTGGTGCATGGCTTTCTCATTGTTGAAAAGAAGAAAAATAAAGCACTATAAATCTTTGGTGACATAGAATTGATCATCCACCAAGTCACCAACAAATGCAAGACAAATAATAAGATTATTAAAGCTTAAAAATATAGAGTTTGGGACCTAATTGAGAGCTTTGATGCCCTTAATCTGTAGGTAGTCTCGCGTAGAATGAATAAAGAAGCTAACCAAATGGCCACGCTCAGTTCATAGTTTTCTCTTGCTGAGGAATTTTTTCAAAGGAAGCACTCAACACATTAATATGGTAATTAGACCATCCATTCCAAAAAATAACACCAGCATGCAAGTGTTTGACAGTGATGCGCAGATCATTCAGTTTATCTAGAATGAAGCTGAATTTTCATCATGCAAGATGACTTTCATAATAGCTACGGTGACCAGGTAATATAGCTGAAGACAAATAAGTTTATTAAAGGTCTCGTCACTGTAGAGTAAATGTTCAAACCTTTATGATTTCAAGGGTGAAGAAAGATACATGCACATCACGCAAGAGGACTGCTCATCCATTACTATCACGCACGGAAAAGAGTTTTTTCTCAATAGGACTTGTGCGCATGAAGAAAAACAGGCCTTTATCTCTCTCTGTAAAAAATACAATGATATTTTCTCATGGGAATATGAATACCTCAAAGGTTTTGATCCAAATATTTCTCAACACTCCATTGACCTTGATCCTAGTATAAAGCCCCGTGAAACAGAAGTAATGGCTAGTCAATCTAAAAATAGAGCCCCTCATAAGAAAGGAATTATCCAAACTCATTGAGGCAAAAATTATCTTTCTCAACAAATATACCACCTAGGTCACGAATCTTGTTCCAGTGTGTAAGAAAAATGGAGAAATCAAACTGTGTGTTGATTTCAGAGCTTTGAATAAGGCATCTCTAAAGGATCATTATCCTCTTCCTTCAATGGAGCATATTTTACAGACCATAGCTAGCGCGTAGACATTCTCCATGCTAGATGGGTATTTGGGTTTCAACCAAATCTTGGTCAAGGAAGAGGATCAATTGAAAACAACATTTACTCCTAAGTGGGGAACATATGCATATCAGAAATGCCCTTTGGTCTATCAAATGAGGGTGCAACATTTTAGCACGCCATGGATATTACCTTCAAAGGTTACATCAATGAGTTCATCTTGGTTTACCTGGATGATATAACTGTCTTCTCAAAGAAGATAATGGATCACATGACGCACCTTGAAAAGGTCTTTGAGAGATGCAGAGAATTTGGGTTATCTCTTAACCCCAAGAAGTAAAATTTTTTGGTTGCACAAGGGAAGCTCTTGGGCCATGTGGTTTCAAAGGATGGCATCACGATTGATCCTGAGTGTGTTTCAGTCATCCTAGCCCTTTCCCTTCTGGCACACAAAAAGGCCTTACAGTCCTTCCTTGGCAAGATTAACTTTGTTAGGCATTTTATCCCTAACTTTACGGGACTGGTTTGGCCCATCACCCTTATCCTTAAGAAGGATATAGCCTTCAGATAGAAAATAGAAGGAAGTGAAAGCTTCAACAAGATCAAGAAAGAGATTTCTTGTGCACCAATACTCATTAATAAAGATTATTCAAAGCATTTCATCCTTTATGCTTATGGCACGGATGCAAGTGTTGTTGTTGTCTTGAAATGGGAAAATAAAGAAGGGTTGGAACAGCCAGTGGCCTTCTTTAGCCAGACACTAAAGGATTATGAATTGAAATATAATCACATGGAAAAGAAAGTATTTTCCATCATGCATGCACTCAAGAAATTCAAAATTATGCTCTCCATAAATCATATCAAGGTGTTAGTCTCCCACTCATCTGTTAGAGACTTCATCATGGGAGAAGAGATCAGTGAGAAGAGAGCATGATGGGTGACTAAAATCATGGAATACGATGTGACTCTTAAGGCCAAAAAACTTGTAAGAGGAAGTGCACTCTGCAAGAAGATTGCCGAGGATGCGCAGAGTGAACCTGAGGCTTCATTATTTTTGGATGAAGACCTTCCACATGTAGAACTTGAATAGAACATAGACCCTGGCACGTGTGACTAGATGAAGTACATGATCACATTCCTTTCCAAAGGTGCATACCCTCCCGATTTAAATAAAGCAAATAGAAGACATTTAAGGTTATAATATGTCCCTTATGTGTTGATTGATGGACTTCTCTTCAAAAGGAATCTTGATGGCATGTTGTTAAGATGTATCAGTAATGCGCAGACTAAAATTTTTTTAGCAGAATTACATGATGGATTCTCTCGTGGACACTTGTCTGCCAAGAAAACAACAATGAAGATTATAATGGTAGGTTTCTTTTGGCCTACCCTATTTACAGATGCACATAGGCGGGTCAAAAAATGTAAGGAATGCACTTTATTTTCAGGAAATAAAAGATTGACAGTGCTTCCCCTTCGTCCAATCCAAGTGGATCAGCCCTTTGCGTAATGTGGTCTCGACTTCATAGGCATAATCAATCTACCTTCAAGCACTGGACATAAATGGGTGCTAACAACTACATATTACTTCACCAGATGGACAAAAGTTGTCATGCTTAAGGAATCAACTGAGGAAGTCATGCTTGACTTTATCGAGGGTTTAGTCATAAGGATTTGCGGTCCTCAAACCATTATCTCTGATAATGCAAAGGCCTTCCTTGGTACTATAATCACTTATTGGGCTCTAAGTCTAGGAATTTACCTGAAAACATCTTCCAACTATTACCCTGAGGGCAATGGTCTAGTAGAATCAATAAATAAGAACCTGATCAGAATCATGATGTACACAATGAACATCAGCCAAAGATAGTTACATACGAAGGTCTTGTGTATGCTCTAGGTAGATAGAATAAAATTCAAAAAGGTAATAGAAAATTCACCTTACAATCTTGTCTATGGCAAGGACGCTTCCTTTCCTTTGACACTAGAACTAAATCCACTAGCACCTACCCAATAGCTGGAATTTACAGGTATAGGCTAGAGAGAAATCATAATGGCGTAGCTGATTCATCTTGAATAAATTATAAACTCTACCATGATCAAGCTAGAACAACATCAACAAATAATAAAGAAATTGTTTGACATAAAGGCTAAGCCTCGAGCTTTCAAAATTGGGAACCTAGTTCTAAAATGGGATGTTGATAGAGCTAAGACAAGGTTCCAATCAAAGTTTGATGCACTTTGGAGTGGCCCATACATCATCAGTTCTTGCAAAGAAGCTAACTCCTTCAAGTCAACTCATCTTGATGGAATCACGCTGTAAATTCTAGTGAATGGGATCTATCTCAAACCCTTCTATTAATTTTTCCACATCATGTTATAGATATTAGAGTAGTTTCAATTCTTCCAAATGTGCTCTGCACATATTATTTTTATATAGTTATTTCCTCTGGCATGCTTCCTTCCCATGCTCCTTTTTTTCTTCCAAAGTGTAGATCTTCTCTCATCAATTACGAGATTCATAACAGAGTGCAGATATGATTCTCAAGTGATCACAGGGGAATTTTAATGATTGAACAAGTAGACTACATGCCCAATGGATGCTTTAGGATATTTATCTCCTTCATCTAGTAGGAAGATGGCCCCAAAAGTCACCAAAATTGTTATCCAAATATCTCTCCTAGCAATTTCGATAACTTGTATACAAATTTTGGCCCTAGGCTATTCATTGAAGAAATGCACATGCTCAAAATCATTTAGCACATTCCCTTGGTTGCAATTTACTTGTACAGCCCTTTCCTTTTATCCTTCCACTTTGTATTCATTTTTAATTCCATCACAAAAGGAAGGAACCCCACGCGCACTGGTCTATCACCTAGCAGAAGCTGAGCGCTCACCCAAGCCATGCGTAGGTACCAAGTCTCTCTTTTATGTGAGTTTAGTGGGAAGAAATAATTTATGATCAGTGTAAGAGTTTTTAGGAGGGATGTTAAGACATACAAGAACCATAGGCCTCAGAATAGCCTCTAGATCCTTACAATCACTTTAGACCGAGTGCTTTAACAGAATCCAAAACATATATTATGACAGAAAGAATTATACAAGCATTTATACTTAGCATGAAAAGAAGGAGAGCTCAAAAGAGAGAAATATGCATTAAAACCCTTGATATCTATGTCTATATTATATTAGGTAACCTCATTACATTCATTGATTCATTATAGAGTGTCATAGAGAACAGACTGTAGTCATGCATAGCACTGGACTTGTGTAACTAAGCTAAAAGAAAAAGAAAAATTACAACTCCAATCCTAGTACATTCTCTTCTGAATGCAAATATCCACTTGCAGTAATTATATAGAGCTCCACCCGTTCTATCTTTCAAACTCGCTATGTATATCAAGCTCCTTCTCTATATATATTTTATTCGGTAGGCACTTGTATTTATAACTCTCCTATATTGCCAACTCACCTTCCAGCACCCTCAAATATGGTGCCAAGTGTTGAAAGTGATCCTTCATGCAAGCATGATCCTCTACGCCTGAGCTTTCCACTTTATCTCATGATGATATTATAGAATATTCCATCACAAGCATTATCCTATCAGGGCCAACCTATCACTAGGCTGACATATTATCCACATGCAACCGATCATGCTTTTCATGTGTTCTTCCCTGGGCACTCAAATTTACTAAGTCCTGAGCCTCCTTTCATGCATTGCACGTGCTATATGTTTCCTTAAACCTTTCTCTCACATGATTTTTCTTTGCGCACATTTTCATAACTGGGACCCTACACGCCTATGCAGCTTCATACTTAGCCAATATTCCAGGGGTCCAACATCACCCCACAGTACATCTGTTCTCCGTCGTCGAAAACACTCTACTTAACCAAGATGCATGTTATTAAGGGAATCAATGAATAGTCTTACACTTTATAGATAATATGGAATGAAAGAATTGGGGAAAGAATGAAGAATGGGGGGAAGCATCAATTCAGCAAGCTAGGGAAATATTTTCACAAATTTTCCTCTAGATTATTCCACTCTTTGACCTCACCCTATGCCTTCAGGAAGAGGTCACCCACCAAGGTGCTCACTTCAGAAAAACTTAGGCCAATTACCTGGTTTCCCAAAGTTTCCACGATCTATTCCATCTCTTTACCTAGGTCCTCAAGTTTATCCATCCTCCTAGTAATCTGGGGGTATAGTTCCTTTAGCCAAGCCTTAATTGAGCTCCGTAAAGCCTCAATTTCCTTTGATTTCTTATCTACTTTTCCCAGAACCTTGTCCCTCTCCACCTTGTTCCCCTTATTATTTTCTTGGAACTCTTTTAGTTCTGCTTCAAGTGTGGTGACCAAGGATCTTGCCACCTTATCCCTATCTGTGCATGTATCATACACAACCTCCGCAAAGTGGGTAGCACCCTTAACCTTCGTGAGTACTTGGATATACTCGGAAAAGAGTGCTATGACTTTCAATCTATCCTCCTCTTTCAAGCGCGTGGCCACTTCTTTTGTAGATTCCAGGGCCAAGGGTTGTCTCTCTATAGTGAGTATGTGCATTAGATATTCTATACACTCCAAGAGGGAGGAGTACTTCTGTGTGGGTGGTGTTAAGTATGGGTGCTTCAAAGCATGGCACCTTTGATAGCCTCCATTTTCTTGTACACTTCCTACACCTTTATCTTCTCTTCCTTTAACTCGCGCCTTAACTATGCACTGATCAGTTCTTCCTATTTCAAGCTCTTAGAATTTTCCTCCGGTTCTTCTTCCTTTTTCCCTAACTTTCCTTCCAGCACTCTAATCCTATTGTTTCATGTGAATAATGTATCCTTAGTCTTGACCACGACCTTGTTAAGTGCATTGCAAAATTGCTCGTCTGAGAGCTCCTGAGCATTCACTAAGGGATTGACCACCTTAGATTCTGGCAATGTGATGAGCACTCCTTGGTAGACTTCGAAGTCTAGCTCATCAATGTGGGACTTGAATGCCCAAGAGAGTATATTCTTGTTCTAGGGTACATGCCATAATTCTCAAAATACCCCATGACTAGGAGCCTTTCCATGGGTACAGTGCTTTGGAATCGCACACGTAACACCTTCTTTATGTCATCAACATAGTCCATTACTTGTCTTTATTCTGTATCAAGAGTTCTTCTACCCAAGCACACACCTTTAGGGAAGCTTAGTGTTAGAGTGGGACCTCCTCCCAGGCTATCATGCTCTTTTTCAATGTTCTCCTCCTTCCCTTCCTTCAAAACTATGTCCGTGCTACGCTCTAACTCTTGGTCTACAGGACTTTGAGAATTTTTTGTGCTTCTATTTCTGCCACCTCAGTGATCTGCTCCTTCATAAAACTTATAGCTCCCTACTTTTTCCTAGCAACCTCCTCATCCCCCTTCATGTCTTCGGTGTTTTTCTCATCCTGTGTGCCCTTGCACTACGTGAATATGAAGTCCTACTTCCCATCTCCACTCTCCTCTTCTGAGTCATAGATGTTAAACACATGTGGCTCCTGGTCTTTCTCTACCTCTTCTTCCTTTCCATCATATTCCTCACTCTCATCTTCTCTTTCTCCCAAGTATTTTTCCAAGTTTTTGGTTTCCTCCGAGTCAGCTTCCTTATCCACCCTCTACATTTTCCAGAGAGGTGGCTCCTAATCAAGGGATTCGGCCTTATCTTGTTTCTCAGGTGACCCTTCCTTGGTGATGGGTTGCCTAGGAAACCCTACCTCTAGCTTATTTTCCTTCACAAGAGACTTCTTTCTCCATATGTAAGTTCTTGGCTTAGTGCTCGTTGATGGCATGCTCACTTTCTGAGCAGTCGACACACTTGGTGCTTTTTCCTCTCTTCCCCTCTTCTTGGGCACGGGCTTCTTTCTCTCCATGGGATCCTCAGGTATGGAGACTTCATTCTCTAGATATGCACTCTTCTCAAACTTTGGCCTTATACGGAGGTACACGCGTGTTGCGGTTCCTCCAGTGATAGGTAGTGTTATCAGCCTAGTCATCTAGATCTCATGCGACACGTACTTTTCCACTTATGTGTGCTTGCCACTGGGGTAATTCAGCTTCTTTCTCATCTCCCTATGTTCCCGGTCCAAACTACCTAGCTATAGCCTTAGCTTCTTTGACTCCTTAAATCATTTTACTCCCTCTTGGAAGTATTGAGTAGTGAACGTGAAGGGGAGCTTGCACCAAGGGTTCCATGATTCGTCTATCAGCTTGAATCTTGCCACGAAGAAGTGTTGATAAGCTATGAATTCAGCTTCCCCCTTGGTGGCTATTGGGAGCTATTCAGGGATTCTCCACTCTTCCCTGAACGTGTTCTTCAAGTGTGTGTACCATTTTTCAAGTTGCACCTTGTGTTGTCATTGTATTGCAGGCATACTTCTCGAACCTCTTCACAGGTGAAGGATTCTTTGCGGGCTACTCCCATACAATTTTTTCCAGTGCGTCATGCACCCCAATATCTGCAAATATAATGGTGAGTAAGACATTCTCGAAGAGGATTTTGTCCCCTTCCTTCATGCACTTAATGATTTCTTATGTCATGTATGCAGATAGGTTGTATATGGTGTGTTCAGCAATCTTCTTGCAGACATGTAGCCAAGGTTTGTTGACCTTAATCCACCTCTCCTAGCCATTCAACTTAGTCACCAGATGCGCAGACATTTTCATTACAGGGTCCTTGATGTCTGAAATGTCATAGTACCTCAACCCCTTCTTGCAGCAATATTCGGTGATGGTCTCCTAAATAGCCTCCTTATCGCCAAGGTCATCTTCCAAGCTATATCCCTCACATATGAGGCCTATAAATTGTGAAATAAGATGAGGATTCATGCACATCTTGCACCCTATAAAGTGGAAGTAATCTTCATGTACCTGCGACATCAACCATTGGTACAGGCACTTTGGCTTTCCAAAATAGGGCAACTCATAGAGTTACAGAAGCCCTACCTTCTCCATTTTAATCTTAACATCATCATTGTATATTGGAAAACCCTCTAGTGTTCATTTTCTAGTGGGGTACACTAATTCTAGCACCATTTCCTTTTCTATTATGTTTGTGCAGTGATTATAGTCACTAACAGGTACACTTCTTATGTGGGATTCCCGTTCCCTCCACATCATCACCCCATATAGGTATTGCATCTTTGCATACCATTCTTCGTTTGTGTTTACTTTGGGTTCTTTTTGTTTAGACTTGTCCTTTCCCTTCCCTTTCTTGGGTGCAATTTTCAAGGTCCTCTTATCACTCCTCTCTCCTTATTACTCTATCTTACTTCTTCCAATCCTCTAATTTCAAATCCATGATATAACTCTTCTAAACCCGTGCCCTAGTTTGTTGAACCCTAACTAGGATGAAATATTTACAAGACAACACCTCTTCAACTCTTTCCATGCTGGTGAAACCCCTTCCTTCTAGTTTACAAATTTAAACTGGCTGCTCATGCTTCAATCTCACTGATCTTCCTTCACTCGATCAAGTCTAAAAACCTTAGTTTATAGAACTCGCTTATATCTCAAACTCCTCTATTTCACAAAGTAAAAATGAGAGTTCCCTAACCCTTTACTTACAATTTTTCTCTTTTTTGAACATTAAATGCTACCTCACCTACCACCATACTTTGTTCATTTAAGGTGGATTTTTCAAGAAAAGCCCATCTTTAGTGCCTTTACTCATATGCCCAACCTGCACAAAAACTCCTCCAACCTTTTGGCGCGTAACCAATCCAACCTGACAGGAGACTCTTGTGCGCATGTAACCCATGTTGAAGGCACTTCATCTATCCTAATTATTTCTCTTTCCTACCTCGTATTACTTTAAATGCACTTTTTCCTCCTTAGTATGTGGGATCTATAAGTGCTTTACCCTGGCACCAACTGTTCTTTTATCTTCTCTTTATATACCTCTTTCAACCTGGCTACTCAACAAGGTTTTTCAACACAACTTACTTCGTACTTTAATCACACGCTTCTTCACTTTTCTCCACCCCACACTTAAATCAATGTGTGGTCCTCTATGCACTTATAAATTCTCAAAAATAGCAATAAGGTTACCGGAGCCCAAGGCACAAAACAAAACAACAATATAAAAGGGAAACACAAGAAAGGGAAATCATAAAGGAAACTTCTAAACTAACTAGAAAAACTACCTTATTTACAAATACCAAGAAGACTTATTTATATTAGGGCTTCAGCCTACTCCCATTGAAGTGTCTAGCCAACTTTGTCTCATCCAGTGCTTGTAATTGGCATGCACCCGAATCAAGGATGTACAAGATTGTGTAAGGACCCAACCAATGGACTTTCAACATCCCTGCATGGTGCAAAAACTTGGAATCATATAGTAGTACCATCTACCTAACCTCAAACTTCTTGTTTCTAATGTGGAAATCATGCCAAGCCTTTTTTTTAATTTTTCTGTTGTTTAGCTCCATCGGGAAAGTGATCATATCTCATCCAGTTTCATTAACTCATCAATCCTTTCTTCCAACACTTGTTCATCAGCTAACCGTCCTGCGTGCATTATTTGCAGAGAAGGAAACATAAATTCAACTGGAAAAATAGCATCTATGCCAAACACCAATTGAAATGGTGTGGCTTTTTTTAACCTTTTATACATTGACCTATAAGCCCATAATACTACCGATACTTTGTCATCCCAATCTTGTCTTTTGACATCACAAATTTTGGTCAAGGTATGACTTAGTATCTTGTTGAATTCTTTCGTGGTTCCATTTTCTTGTGGGTGATAGGGCATAGTCTTGTGATGCACCACCATAAAATATGATAACAGGATATTGATGGTCTCATTCAAGAAATGCGTACCCCTATCACTGGTAAAACTTAAAGGGAATCCATACCTCATGATAATTTTTTCCCATAAGAACCTTGTCGTTGTTACTATTGTGCAATCTTTAGTTGGGGCTGCCTCTGGTCACCTTGTTAGGTTATCTTTGCAAGTGATGACATAACGTGATCCAATCCTACGTGCTTCTAGTCTAATAGGTCCCATAAAGTCTATCGCCCACTTTCCAAAAGGCTCCATGCTAGGAATAGGGCACAAAGGCATTTCATCTCTTCTTCCTAGTTTGTCAATGCACTGACAATGGTCACATGCTTTACAATAGTCTCTATAATCTTTGTACAAGGTTTCCCACTACAAACCTGCCATTAATATCTTGAATGCGGTGGTATCACCTACATAATTCCCACTCGCACTTCCTCCGTGTGCTTCCTCCATGATGGCCAGGTGCTCATGCTCTAAGACACATGTGTGCAAAACTTCATCACGTCCTGACTTGTATAAGTCTCCATTGATTAACATGTAGGGTGCGGCGCATATGGCCAACTACTTCTTTTCCAATGTCTTCATTCCATCTGGTGCAACACCTTCCTTTAAAAATATTGCAATCTATTCTAATTTTGAGGGCATGTACCACAACCTAAATAGTTGTGCATCTGGCATTGCTTCCTCAATACTCTGTGTGTTCTCCCCTGAATCAATTCTTGATAGATGATCAGGCCCATAGTTAATTATTCCAGGATTCACTAAAAAAGTGAATTCAAAATCTTAAAACAACAACACCCATCGACATATGAATCCTTGTAGAAATTTAATGCCATGTGGTTAGTGTAAAACACAAAGGGTGTTGCTTGCATATACTGTCTAAACTTGAAGAGCACATAGATCATTGAAAATGCCTCGCACTCAGTTGTGGTATAATTATGTTTTACTGGTGTCAGTTTCCTGCTCATAAAACATATAGGATGATCAATAATCCCTTCACCTGGCTATGCAAGCACTGCTCCAATTTTGGTCCCTTAGGCATCCACATAGACATGGAAGGGCTTGTCCCAAGAGGGAAAACGTAAATTAGGCACGGTGATAAGCCTATCTTTTAATGTATTAAATTCCCTCTATTATGCCTCTCTTCAATGGAAGGCACTTTTATGTCTAAGAATATCCTCTAAAGGTGTGGCGATCTTGGCATATCCCTTAATGAATTATTTTTAATAGCTCATGTGCCTAAGGAATCCATGCAATGTACTTTGGATAGTAGGCTCTCTTAACCCCACGATAACTGCAACCTTAGTGGGATCTACCAGTAAGCCCTCCTTACATATGATATGCCCCAATAAAGTCCCAAAGGGTGTAGAAAACACACATTTATTAATGTTGAGGGATATCCTCAACTGCCTACACCTCTCAAACATTAACCTCAAATTGTCACAATGGTATTTAACCAGACCATATACTATCCAATCATCCAAATAGACCTAAAGAAACTTATAGATGAAGTCTTGGAATGCTTGCACCAATATGCATGAAAAGATAGTTTGAGAATTCTTCAATCCAAAGGGCATGACTGTATATGCAAAACTTCCCCACTTGGTGGTGGAATTTATCTTCTCCTAGTCTTCCTTTACAATCTGTACTTGGTTGTACCCTAAAAATCCATCTGTAAAGGAATAGATCTCGCGCCCAGTGACTCCTTCCAAAATTTCTTTAGTGAAGGGGGTTGGAAATGGATCAATGACACAAACTATTTTTAATTACCTATAATCCACACAAATTATAATCCACCCATCCTTCTTGATGTTGATTACCATTGTCTCATACACTTTGATTCTTCCACTGCCTCAATGATCCCAGAATCTATCATTTTGTCTATCTCCTCTTTGACCTTCACGCGCAAGTTGGGATTCATCTGGTAGGTCTTTTTTCTAACTGGGCACGTACTATCCTTTAGTTTTATCTTTATCTCTCCCAAGGAGTGGTGAACACCTTTGAGCTCATGGTACCCACATGGGAATAAATCCTCAAATTCACACAGCAGATCAATGATCTTCGATACTTCCTTCTCTATCTAGTAATCTCTAATAATAACTTCCTTAGATTCTTCTTCTAAACCAATGTTAAATTTCTTCATCTGTAAATCCTAATGGTAGGCACATGTGGGAGCATCTGCACTATCCACTATCTCGCTCATTCCTATAGAATGGCTAACATCTAATTTTTCTAATTCCTCTCCATCAATCACATATACCAACTTTCCCTTCTCCTTTTCCAAACATGCGCGCTCAAGTTGTAACTCTTCTACTTCCTCTTCTTCTTCAAAACATGCTTCCAATCCTAGTTCACCTAGTGATTCTAATATCCTATCTTCTATCCTGGCACTATCCCCCATGGTAAGGTGCTTGATACCCTACAAGGCCTTATCAATCGATGGCTTGGTACTCTAATACTCAAAGGTTAGAATAAGGTTAGCTGCGAGCTCTTGCCAATTCCTTTTCTGGTGGTGTGTCTCTAAATGAATTTACCATGCACATGCGCAACCCTGTAGTGTAGAATACAACTTGTGCACCAAGAGGGATAGTGGAAAAGCTTCCATGCCTTCTCTCCAGACCCGTTCACACTCTTGGATATGGAAAGAGGTGGGCTCCATCCCATGGTACTCCTTGATGATGGTGGGCACATTGCTCCTAGAAAATCTAACAGTGAGTAGTTCTTACCTCGTGCCACTCTAAAAGGCTCTCCTGATGTGTGGCCTACCACTAAGCTATTATGTTGAGAAAGACATAACTTAACATCTCCCTCTATTCCTTCTCATCCTTCCACTAAGCTTTTACCTCCTGCAAAAATATCTCAGGGAAGGATCCTCCTAAATACTTGGGTAGTTCTTTTCCTCCAAGGCACCAAACCATGCGTGCCTTTGTCACCTTGGTCACCAACCCTCTCAAATACGATCCCATTAATTTGTAAGTTCCATGTGCCTAATTGTCACATGCCAGACTAGTGGAATCACTCACTAACTAAGCATCTTCAAACTAGATAACCTCGTTAGTAGGGTGTATCATCTCAGGGTCTTCGATTGAGCACACATAAATCCTATCCAGAACTTCCTCTCCCAATGGTTCAATATATGGTGTCAAATTCCCATCATTAAAGGGTATAATGACCCATTCCTCCTTGTTCTCAAATCTAATGTACCCTTTGTTGAACCAAAGCTCATCATTGTTCTTGTAACACCAAGGGCACCCAAGTAATGTTGGGAAATTTTCTTCCTCGAAGAGTTCCAAGACTTCAAAGTCCCCAATGAACTTGGTCCCTTGAATAGTGATAACCACGTATTTCAAGACTCCAATGGGAATTTCCTTTGTCTTATTCACCATATAAAACACATTCGAATATGGTTGTAATGTGGGCCTTCCCATTTTATGCCATACATCCAAGGTGAGAACATTGACCTTTGCACTCCTGTGTTGAAGAGGATATTTCTCAGGAGTCACCCATCAATAACTGCATTCAATGTAATATCCTTATCATAGTAAAGGTTGTGAGGAGGAATGTTGGCGTGTGCAAGAACCTACCTTTCACACTCTTCTCTACAGCATGCGGTACCTTCTCACGTCAACCATTATCCTAGCAAGGGAATGATATTCTCCTACCTTAACATTTTACATACACTTTCCTTTACCTCATGTAGGTCATCCTTCTATGGAGCCTTCAACATCTCCTTCCTTTTTCTCTAAATTCCTTGGACTGCTTCTCCAAACACAGGATCTCTCCTTGTAATCTCCTGATTCACATCCATAGTGTCCTTGTTACATCTTCCTTCTAATAAACGAGGGTCTGGATACTTCCCATGTATCACTTCTTCCCTAAAAACCAGGGTTTTTTTCCTTCGCATCACCTCTTGCACACACGTGAAGCTACTACGCATGTTGTCACCGAGTATAGGTTCTAATCCTGAATCCTACGTACCACTCTTTGGCATCCACTGTGGGTTGGCTACCTTATTTATGCTCACCATCCCAGTACACCTTTGTCTTTCTGAGTGTTGTCTGGTTCATGTGATCAAATAACTCTGAGGTACTCCTCGTACTTATGTTTCTTTTTGCACCATGAGCACTACAATAGACACGGGACACTCACACTTATAATTATTTGTAGATCCACATAGTTGATAACAGGTTCCTCATGGTAACTCACTCTCTTCCTCCTACGTGCAGTTACCTACAACCAAAAAATTCTCCGTGAAATCCTCTTCCAATGCATGCTCCTCCATCTGGGCGCATTCCTTCATAACGGTGATCATTATCCCTAGAAATTCTTGTAACACTGGTTAGTCAGATGCACATCCCATGATCAATAGCATCATGAATCTGGTCAATTATCCTATAATCCTCAGTATCATGGGTCACAGAGGTATAGATCTTATGAATAGTAAGAAGATACATTCTTACGGATTAGAAGTGCTATAGTAGAGCGACATCTATCTTACAACATGATCCCCATGGACAAATCTCACAGTCTACCTACTACAACATGTACAAATCCTCTGAGGGCAGTTGTCCTTTAACATGCCCCTCCATCTCAAAATTTTGTGCACTACAAAGCCACTGTGAGTCTCATGGGCTGAGTTTGCAGATAGATTCTTCTAACTACTTGGCCATTGCAAAAATTTGAGCCTCCAAAAAAGGGCTAGCACTAGTATCAATAGCTCCCAAAAGCCTCAGCGTGTAGGGTAGCTTTCAAGGCCTTGTGCACAGGTCTGTGAAAGTCTTGTGTGAGCAGTAATGCCCTTCTAAACAATGTTAATCAATACCTCCAACAAACCATTGACCATGTTGAGAGGGGGTGTCTATCATAGGATATTTTTGATGAGATAGTTTTGAAATCATGTACATCATACTCCCGCACACTCTCTATCCATTCATTGTTCTCGATTTCCTTCAGGGAACTAATGATTTTTTTCTACTTGA
The DNA here is from genome assembly GCA_019776745.2 of Taxus chinensis. NCBI lineage: Eukaryota > Viridiplantae > Streptophyta > Pinopsida > Cupressales > Taxaceae > Taxus > Taxus chinensis. Next base: position 570,755,955 of record CM034147.1, on the reverse strand, counting down.
ACTCAGGGATATGGAACTTTTCTAGGAAGGAATTCTTCAACACATTATAGTCCACAACCATCTGAGTGGGTGTCATATTTCCTGGTACTAGCTATGTGCATGCCCTTACAACGTCATTGTAAATTGGCTATGCTTTTCACTCTAGGGGTAGTGATTCCATTTGGACGTTCCACAACAATTCACATTTTTAAACATGTGTCTGCTATGACATTCTCAATGCCTCTATACTCTAGTAGGTGTAAATACATATCAAAAAATACTTGTGGTGATGGCTTAGGCCCATAGTCCACCTGACCCAGAAGCCTTGGTTTCCTCACGATATTTCCTCTAACATGATATCCATTAGATCGCACCAGGGAATGTCCCTCTTCACCCAATTGATACTCCAGATCTGCTAGGTCCACCAAGTCCTCCATCATCCTACACCACAAGATCCACCTCCTGTAGCCATAATAATGGCCTGAAGTGATCTACGCCTACTAGTGCCCCAATGGTCCCACTGAACAACACATTTCCCATGGTTTGTGATATTGCACCCTACTCGCACTATTATGTCTAGTGTCCCACGCCACTTCTAAAAGTGATACCCAAACCTTGTACTACTTGCTAACCTTGTCCAAAAATTCCTCTCAAATACTAGGATATGGTTTACGCATCCATATATGTTCCAAGGACTGTAGAAATTATATCTCTTAGGCATGTATATTGGTCTACTTCCACTAGATACCAACTAGATTAATAATACTTCTTTATTGATCTGGGAAAACCAAGTGCTATGGGTTCAATCACCAGGTTGGTTCAGATATGCGACATGATGGCTCTCCTTTCTCTGTGCATGACAAACTCTCATTAGAATCTGAAGGGGTTTCTCTTACCATTCTTTCCAAGATGGGGTATCACATAGACTTCTCATTTTCCATGTCCTCTATGTGAATCTCAACTTCTTCCCATAACATCTACCTCCATAGATCCATCACACTTGTAACCTCGTGTTATCTAGCCATCTCCCTTTCCCAAGCACTTCACTATACTTGAGTCATCTCTCTTCCCTCTACCCTTCTCTATCCACAATATCTGTCCATCTTTCTCCAACCTAGCTTCCTTTCCCAGTTCTCAGAATGGTCTTAGCCGACAATAGGAAATAGCCTCTAAACTTAGGGTAATGACCAATATCTTCATACCTAAAGGGATAACATGAAGAAACATTATCCTCTGGGTTCCCTCACAGAAACTCGAACTCAGCAACCTCTGGGCAAGACTACGTATAAATGACATATTCTAGAGTATAACTAGTCAGCACTCCTTTCCACCAGTGATAAACAACACACCTCCACAGTCAGATCTACATCCTGCAGCCTCTGTTACTCATCTGGGGTCCATACCCATGCAATCTATAGTACCAAATTTATGTAGAATGCATATGTTGAAATCCATTCATATAGAATTTTATTGGAAAGCAACAGAAGAAACTTTCATATAGCTCATGGTACATGTGCTCTTATACCCATCTACGTGTATCAAACTCACATCCAGTGCACTGAATATTTGAGAAAACTCATCCTATATGCTCCTAACACCATGCTTCAACACTCTCCAAGGTTAACTAGTTTGCTCAATACATCACTACATTAATGGAACCAACATGTGGATGTATCCATTTCTCACAATAACTTCAAAAAGAGGTCCCAACAACAGAACCAAGATGCAGTCATTCTTACTGCCCTTAGACTAAATGAGTGGAATCCCATGTGCGTCAGCCTATCACCCAGTAGAACGTTGGTGCACTCACTTGAGGCATGCATGGGCACCTTGCCCCTCTCTTTTATGCTGGTTTTAGTGAGAAAACATCCTCTACTGATTAGTGTAAGCTTTTTTAGGATGGAACTTAAGACAGGGACAAGAACCATAGGGCATTCAGAACGGCCTCAAGATAATTACAGGAACTTTAGACTGAGTGCTTTAATAGAATCCAGAACATATCATTATAATACAAAGAAAAGGATACTAGGGTTTATATTTGGCATGAAAGGAAGGAGAACTGCATAAGAGATAAATATGCATTAAAACCCTTGATATCCATATATTCATATTACTCTTTGTTTAGTAACCTACATTACATTTCTCAAGGTTGATTCATAGAACAAAGTGTCTTACATGACAGATAAGACTTATACATCTCAATCCATAACACTATGGACTTGTCCAGATTAGCTAAAGATGGTCATAGACCCATCCCTCTAGATATTCCATGTCTCCTATTATCCTCCTACATTAGGACTCTTAACCCATAGAATCTAAATAATCCACTTGCACTAATTTAGAAGATTCTCCTCTCCTCTTCGCGTTCTCTACCTCTCTATGTATATCAAGTTCTCTTGACGCTCTATTTTCTTCTACCCTAGCAGGAACTTGTATATATAGCTCTCCTTTAGCATGCCACCATCATGACTTCCTAAAGCCCTAATAGATCGGTTTGCCAAGTGTCCAAAGTGGTCCTTCAATGTGAGCATGCTTCTTCCCAGGCTTGAACTCTCTAATTTATCTGGAATGATGTCTATTCTGGATCCTTCCATCGCATGGAATGATTCCTATTGGGGCCTTAACCATCAAGTTGTGAGGTTGGCACCTTATCACATGTTCTACCCTGGGCGCTCAAATTGACTAGGTCCTAAGCACTCCTTATCATGTGCTTCACTTAAATTCCAAATATGTGCTAAGTCCTTGAAACCATTTAATTTCGTGCACTTTTTCATTGCATACCTTGGGTTCATAACTAGGACCCTTCTAAAACGGGCTATGTAGCACACCTTCATACTTGGCCAATATTCAAGCGGTCCAACACACTTCTTCATATAGGCTCACTTTGTGCGCCCATTCACCTTCTTCCTACTTAGATAATATTCTAAGGCCCACATTCATGTGCACATTACTCATGATTTTTTTCTGCCACTATGCACGCCATACCCATTACTTTGTAATGAGTGAGTACACTTAGACAAAAACCCTGTTAATCTACGAATGAAAGGAAAAGCCTCATGACATCCCCCCATGTAATCGTACTTGCACTTTTTTATCATATCTTCCATGTGAAATGAATTGAAATCCATGTTCCGAGACAAAAATGGGCATTCTCCATGTTTGGATCATGTTTTCACACGCTTCAAGTGCGTTGTGTGAAACCACTGGGGATTGACTTACCAACAATTGAGTGCGAGACCTCTATGCAGTACTAGGATTAATGATTGGGACATGTGTAGAGGACTGAAAAATAGTGACTATTTTTTGCCATCATCTTTACCAATTCACTTGCACTACTTGTTTAGCATGTATGTCGATGACTGGCTACCCATCTTCTGACCAGTTGTATCTTCTAGTACAGAGCTTAGATTGTAACACGCTTGTCCATTTTTAGAGAGCTGCTGACATCAGCTACAGTGCTTAAGGAATTCAAAATTGAGATACTGGTGGACCAAATTTTCCTGAGAAACGTTAATATGTATCTCTAGTAAGCTATTGGTGAGTAGATCTGATTAATAAAAATATATAAAGTGGTATGATCAACCCTCCTTTCGGGTTTGACACATCGAAACAACCATGTAGGAAGCATACTTACATAAATTATTTCAAGGCTATTGCTCCAAATTTCGAAGGGATTCTTGTCTATTATAGTTGTGTTTCAGATATGAGAAATCATTACTTTTTGCTGGAAAATAAATGTGGCTTCATGTAAAAATGTAAGAGCAAGGCTCATGAATGTTATGTAATGTACACTATATCTCTTCTGTAAATGTTGTATTCACTAAGAATCTATCGTAAAACTTTCATGGAAAATGGACTTCTGGAGCTCTATGAATTATGAGATAAAGTCGGTTTCATGTGAGATATCAGGGCACAAAAATGGGTTTTAATAGCTGTGTTTGGATTTCTTAATGGAGATTAAAAAAAAAATTATTTAATGACTATTCTCTTTCCTAAAAATTTTTGCATTCCTTATTTTTGCAGTTGTGATTTTGCAGTATGTGAGTGGTGGTGCTAGTTCAGGTCCCCTTGAATGCCATATTATGGAATGAGCTCCATGTGAAGGATTTGGAAGCACATGGAGGAGGGGAAAGATAGCTAGCTTGAAAATTTCTAGCATACTTTCTACGTTTTCCCTATCATTCTCACTCATGGGGGGGAGTGCTCACCCCTATTTTCTAGTGATTGTCACCTTTGGGAGGGGATGAAAGGTTACTGAAAATTTTTCTTCTTATCCCAATGATGACAAGAGCATGATCTTAGCTTAGATTCCCCTTTCAGCACTAGGAGTGAGCAGTAGCAGAAGCAGGTAGCTTTTAGCACCCAGGGGTTAACTCTGGCCTTCATATGAGAGATCCATGCAACAAAAAAGGATAAGCGGATACTTTTTGTATCCACATTTTCTCCTTGGAATGGTATGAAAGGTGATATCAAACACCTCGACCTCAATCTGTATGATGACAAGTGGAAAGATGAGGTTTCATGAGGAAGGGGCTAGAAAAATAGGAAAAGGGGCTTATAGAGGCTTTACCGAGGGACATGTGATGGGTCTAGGTGCTCAAATACCTCATGAGGATACATTTTTTTGTCCCCATGTTTCCCATTTGGATGGGGCATAAGGGACAATAAAGTGTACATCATGCCATCGTAGCTAATCATAAATGTCCACTTGAAAAAATTTATAACTATGACAACATTACCTTTGAGAAGAGACCTTTAAAGGATTCTAGGGAAGTTCCTGTGATTGGGTATGCTCTAGAAGGACTTTATTGGCATATCTTACTGCTTATATTGATAAATATCTGACTATGAATTTTGTTATAGGTTAGTGCCCTACCAAATGGGGCATGTTATTATCAATAAAATCTAAAAGCCACTATAAGGAGAAATTTTCAAATGGATATGCATTTTTCTTTGGGCATACATTTGGATGGGAAACTATTAAAACTACAGAAGGATAGAGCAAGATATTTGGGCACCTCATAAAAACCCATAATTAAATGATTCATGTATTCCAAGTGTTATTTGTTGATACAAACTTTTGGTAAAACTTTGTAGGGTGTGCTGATTTTGAAGATCAATTTGTAGATACCTGAATGCTTCAACTTGAAGACATCAATGTTCCATGGACTATGAATTTTTATGGATTCATGCTCTAATAACTTAGAAATGGGGTCATAGTCCTAGTACTTGAATTCACCAAACAATGGTTCTTTCAATTTTTCCTTAAAATTAAACATTTGAGTCTCAAAAATGCAATATAGGTAAGTATGAAGCATTGCTTCTCAGTTTGAGAATTGTCTTGGAGGCACATGGAATTAGAGAATCTCATTTTCAATGGTGATTATACATATGGTTCATGAAACATGTTAGAAAAGTATATGCAACAAAAATGAACTAGATTCTTGAGATAATATACACATGTAATATGTGATCTCATCTGAATTAGTTGATTATTTGAATCTCTGTGTATCATGAGATAAGTCAAAATAGCAATGACAACTAGGTTGGTTAAGTTGTCATAGATTTTCAATATGATAGTGAAAATGTGTCTTACATATTACAAATTATGAAGTTGAAGTATTTGATTAGGCCTTGCTATTTCCTATCTCAACATTCAACATTAGTAAGTATTTAGAAGATGGGTTTATCATTCTATCACAAAGGTTTTTGAATTGTAGAGTTGAACTTTTACTAATCAAATTATTTACCTTGAACCTATATTGGTGAATGTGTGATTAAAAGGAAACCCTATTTAGGAAGGATATAATTAAGTTAAAAATAAACAATATCCCTAAGGGACTTGTTAGTTTTGAGTATAATTTTGACAGCGTGTACAAAGTTATGATAAAACCTATCCATATACCCAGATGAATTTTGTGAATTCCTTACTTGGTCACTTCTCATAATCCAAATATAATTTGGTTAGGTAGAAATATGAATGAATAAGAAATACATGTTTATACCAAATTCTTAAGAAAATATCAGGATTTTATTGGCATGGTCTTATTTTGAGCTAAAGGCTTATAGGGAAGATTTTTTTCATCATGAAATACCTTTCGGAACCATGAGGCACTAAGCCATTTAGGTGGAAGAAGCTTCATCTTTCTATTAACCATAAACTATAATTTTGACTACTAAGATGCTCATTTAGGAGTTAACTTGATCATTAATGAGATAGTGGGATAATCCAACCCAACAGATATTCCTCATGGGTGTTAAACCTAAATACCAATTAGAAATAAGTTTGGGTATATTAGGATTTGTGTGGATTTTAGGAACTTAATAAGGCATCACTCAAACATAATTACCATTCCCTAACAGGGACATAATATTCTCTCTCAAAATGTGACATGATTTGAGTTATTATCTACATTATGTATGGTCTTCTTGGGTTACAACAAAGTAGTAGTGAAGAAAGTTAGAACAATATATGACCACTTTCACCACCCCCTAGGACACATATGTCTATGTTAGAATGCCTTTGAGTGGATTACTTGAATGCAAGGTATAAATTTTTTAAACAATCTATGAATGTAGCTTTTTTGGATCATTAATGATTTCAAATGCAGGTATATTAGCATGATAACCTACTTGTCTTCTCTAGGAAAATGAGTGATCATATAGAGTCATCTTGAAAATATCTTGATTCAGATGCAAAGGAGATATGGATATGTCATTAATCCCTATGTAATGTTGCTTTAAATGGGTGCAGAAGGAAAAATTATTGGGACACATAGTATCCACTATGCTAGGGAGTTATGATAGACCTTGACAAGAGTGGAAGCAATTGAAAAGTGCCAATACCATATGTCTAAGAAGGGTATCTCAATCCTTTTTTCACTAGATAAATTTTACACCAGGAGAAGATTCATTTACAATTTTGTTGATATTATTCTCCCCATATAAAACCAATTATGCTAAATAAGGATAAATTTATCAAACATGGGGACAATGGGTTATCTATGATTTTGAAGGAATAAAACATACACTTAAGAGTACCTCATATATTGACCAATTTTTCTGACTATAAGAAATAATTTCAAGCATTTTCTTATTTAACATATGACATTAATACAATTGTATTTTTTCTCCATTGCAGAAGGATGTAGAAAGACATGAGAAACCCATTTCATTTTTCAATAAATCCTTGTAGGGGTCTTGAGTTAAAATATTCTATTATGGAGAAGTATAGCTTTTTCCTTAGTAAAATCCACTAAAGTATTCATACACTACATTCTAAGTTCCAAAATCATATCCTACATGACCTCATACTATGGTGAAGGACATCCTATCTTAAATGTATATGTCAAGTATGAGATGTATAGGTGGGTTAACAAGCTTCAAGAGTATGATATGGAAATTTAGAGTACAAAAATAGTTAGAGGCTAATGATTTTATAGATTAATGGATAGATACTAATCTATAGATTGTTAAAATAAAAAAAATTGATGTGGTATGAAACAACACCTCCATGGGAAAGTGAGTGCATCATTCTTGGTACAGATATATTGTTCTATTATTTAAATAACCTATTAAGTTTTCCTTCCTCACTTAGATAATAATAAATCAGAAGGACAACTTAGGTTGGTATCCCAAATAGTACATCTTAACTGATTATGGACATACCTTGGAAAATCCCAAAAGGGATATTATTGACGATGTATCTATAGAGGATGAGGCCCCTAGGATAATTAATCAAGTTTTATGGAGGGGTGTGTGGTGCCCATTTTACTAGAAGAGTTATTGCTCATAAAATATTGAGGAGAAGGATATTGGTTCCAGCCTTCCATTTTTAAAGATCTAGCTTTGTACTGGTCCAAAAAATGTTAAAGTTTCCAATGTTTCTATTGGTAGGATTAAAAGCATCTGGATCTCTTCCCCTATACATCATGTATTAGTAGAAGCTCCATTCAAACATAGTGGGGTTTATATTTTATAGGTGATATATTAGATTCTTCAAGTGCAGGTCATAGATGGATATTAGTGGTCGCATTGATTATTTCACCAAGTGAGTTGAAGCTATTCCCACCAGAGATGGAAACTCATCAAGTAGATATGGACTTCATCCTTAATCACATAATTTGTATATTTGGTTTCCCCACCAAGTTGGTAGTTGATAATGCCACAATTTTTAAAGATAAACCATTAGCAAGTAATGTGTCTGTGAATATGGAATAACATTGGCCTATGCCTAAAAATAACAATCCCCAAGGAAATGGGTAGGAATAATCAAGCAATAAGAACCTACTCAAGATCCTTTGGATAGGACATTGGAAGTAAACAAGAGGAAATGAGGTGAGAAAATCAAGTTTTCACTATGGGCAGATAGAGTTACCACCAAAATATCTACTGGTAAAATCCCATTTGATATGGTCTATGGTGTTCAAGCTCATCTTACCCCTTCATTTAAAATTATTTTCTTATCATATTTATGTAGAAATTACAATATGGGGAAGGGGGTGAATCCCTATGATAAAAGGATCAACCAACATTGTGGAATTGGATGAAATTAGAAGGGAATCCCACAAAAGGCATGTTAAGTTTCAGGGATAAAATCAATAAGATATTCGATAAGAAAATTACTCCAAGGAATTTTCATGTTGGAGATTTGGTATCTATTATGGGACAACACACATGAAGACAAGGGTAATCATGGAAAATTTGAATGCCCTATGGTTGGGTCCTTACTCCATCGAAATTATAATTGGGGAACACACTTTCTTCTTAAGAGACTTGGAGGCACAATTTCTCAAGGTTCCATGTCAATGGTTGGAATATTAAACATTTATTAGATTAGACTTATACCCTCATGTGTGTTTGTTGTATAGTGTACAATTCTATTATTTTTGTTTTTGTGTTTTTGTTGTTTATTTCATTACTATTGATCTACGGTGATCATGTTTTTTCCTGTTGTTCATCATATTCATGATATATTTCACATTTTTTCAAGGCTCATAAATATATATTATTTTTTGACTCCTTTCCCATTAGAATAGGCACCTAGTCTATTTTTTGTGATATTTTATTCCTGTGGTTCTTATTATACCCACAAGGGAGTACCCATCCCTGAGCTAGATTCAATTTTTTTTTTCTCATTTTGAGCTTGTATCTAAAAATTAATTGAGCTCCCCCAAATTTTTGTCATTAGCCATTTTAGGAAGTATGCTTTACATAGATTTGATGCAACCCTTAGAAAATTTCTTCCTATCTTTGGCCCTCATTTAAAAATCAAAACAAAATCCATGTTGAGTAAAAAAATCTTCCATGTTGTTTACATACTAATGCTTCTTTGTAAAAATCTATGGAATGACAATGGTCTAAATGGTTCGAGAGGCATGTGGTTTGAAGCTCGAAATTGATTGTCTATGAATGTATGATCCTTCTAAAAATGGGCATTTTATCCTCTATAAAGTTGCACTCAGTTGATGCATTAGTGTAAAATGTAAATCACTTTCTAGCTCCATCAAACAAGGTGTCATATTATAGAGAATCATCACATTGATTTAGGACAAGTTAGGCCATATTTAGAGTTTATGCAAGAATGTCAATGTGCAAAGACATTTGTCAACCTTTGTCCCATATACGGGAATATGTTATAGAAATATTATAATTATAAAGTAGATATACATTATCCAACATTGCACTTTATGTATAAGGTGCATCTCATATAAAAAAGTGTAAAATACATCTCGAGTCCCTTGATGCCCAAAGAGGGATATGTGTCACATTATTAACACAAGTTGATAAACGAGAATCTCGCTAAATACTTAAACTTAGCATTTTTGTAACTTCATGTGTAAATTGAAAAAGTGCATCCAAATGCTCCAGAGGACCGAAGATGTACGCATGGAATCTTTTCGCCATTCAGCTCAACATCGTGTATCCCATCGTATTTTGCATTTTTTCATCATCTCAAACTGATACATGAAAAATAAAAGTACTACCTCAAGGCCCATGCTCCCCGCCAAAGAAATACACATGGATGGATCACGATTAAAATGATAAATAGTAGAGTTTGATGGCTATGATTGAATGAGATGAATTAAAGGGGGCCTCTGCCAAAATTAATGTTATTCATATGAAATATTATATGTTTAAAATTTCACTGAATTCTTTCATGATTACGATCTTGTTGCGATGAAATCAAGAATTATGGAGCCCTAAAATACCATGAATTGTGATTGCGAGATTTGAAGCAACAAGTTACAGAGGAGTGGTGTCATGTGGAAAATTGAAGTGTTCCTTCAACATGCACATGTGATCTGTGATTGATATCCTAAGAATACACAATCGAACATGAGTAAGTTTATCTAAAAGCTTAAAAATTTCTTAGGTTTTTCATTCACTCATAGGGATGTTTAAGAAGCATCCATGTGGCCTACATTTCTTCTCTTATACTTAGTATTTTCCCTTAAATCTTGTATATACTTAGAGTGACCATATTAGATTTGATTTCCCAAATCAAAATGAAGATGAAAATGACTGGTTCACTCCAATTATCTCCCATATCTCATGAGTAAATCTAGATGAAGTAACAAGATAAAAACCTATGTGAAATCTATTACCTAGTTGATTTCCTGCAAAGACTACGTACCTCAAAAAAAAAGTGATTACATGGTGGAAATTGATGTCTAGCGGTATTTATCTTACTTGTTCTGTTCCCACCTTTAGATACAATGCCCAATATTAGTATGGGCTTGTGCAGAGAATTACCACCTAGAAACTAAAGAAGTGTTGGATGGAAGTGGTGTCCACAGGTTATTTCATTATCACCTAAAGCGCTCAAAGAAATACTGAGTACTGCCCAAAACTCAAGAACTTGCCGTATAAATTGAGTATCCAAGTCAATTACAAGATTTATGGGATGCCAAACATGCAGAGTGATCCAAAACTATGAATAATAATTTCTTGATAGAAATCCAAGGGATCTCATACCAGAGTTCCCAAAAAATTTGGCCAAGATTGGAATTTTTGAGAAGAGGTTCGAGGGACCTCATCACCTTACTAAGAAGAATTTTAGGTTTTAAGGCTGCTATATAATTTTCAAGAGTTCGATGTTTAGTTACATCCAAATCATTTTATCTAGCACTAAAAAATATTTTTTGGGTAGAAATTCTTAAGAACATCCATCCATGACCATATCATAAAAATGGTTGTGAAAATTAAAGAGGGAAATAAAATTATGTGTGAATTCTACATGACTTCTTAACTTGTTTACAATGTTGCATGCCATAAGAATCTCTAAGGGATCTATTATAACAAAAATTAACACCCTATGATTTTCACATTACACACCCCTAGTTTTTACTAACATGGCATGATCTCACAAGTTTGGGACTTGCAAAGAAATATCAACCTCCAGAGAAGGTCGATTCCTCTACCAAATCCTAATGTTAAACTACTCCTAAGGAAGGAAATACAATTATATACTCCTACTTCAACATTCCAAGGGATCGAGGGAAGAGAAAGGTACATGAAAATAAGAAATAACACCAAGAAGAGGGTAGATAGACACTCTCAATTGAGGGATAGTGGAAGGAAAATTATTAAGGAGAGGGAAGAAATAAGAAACACAGTCCAAAACAACCTTGAAACCACAATTTACAAGAAAAATGAAAAAAAAAATCCCTACAAGGAGAAAAAAAGATGCACAAAATACCTACAAATACAATGAAAGGAAAGAAATTGCAATTGTAAAACAAGCTAGGACATATTAATAGCCACAAAATAAGTATTTTATTACTTTAGAAGGACGCAAAATACATTACAATGAAGGTGAAAGGAAAGATTCGTCCATGGAGAAACCAAAATCTATAGACCTACAGCTCATACACACATGTGTAACACTTCAAAGGGAATGCACAAGAATTACAAGAATGTACAACCCTTACAAATGAGTCCCTATTTTACATTATATAGATAGAATGGGAGAGAGAAGAAGAGGGGTAAATAGAGGTAGACTCAAATTCAGTCCTCCACCCACCAACAAGATGCATTAATTCTATGAAAACATAGTCATGGGTGACTCTGCCAAATCCATTTCCCCATGATCTAGTTTGCTTATTGAAGAAGACAATGTCACCACATTTCCCCATTGGATTTAGCTTTCTGATGCTACCTAGAACTATGCTTATTAATGTTGAGGTATGTTTTATACCTTTTTCATCCTACCCACCCATCACCAAAATTTATATTTTCTAGATCATCATAATGAACAACATGAAAATAACTTTTCTAGTAATATTAAATTTATGAATTATTTGGAGCATCTGGGAGTGAAAAGATATTCCCAATGCATGATCTAGAGAGTTCCATGGGAGGAACACAGGTTCCTAATGTTATGATGGACAGTCTGTATTTAAATGTCCTTTTTTTCCTTTTACTCCTTTGTCCATTGGTTATGAGTTAAATAGTTGGTGTCTTAGGAGCATTGGCGGAAGTGAGGGAAGTGTCCCTATTTGTTCCTTTTGGGCTCTACATTGTATGATAAAGGTTCCCTCGCATTCAACTTTCTCCCCACTACTCTGTGCCCTTTACCTTTTCATCTTGAGCACTCATGTGGTGGAACTCAAGGACCGTTCACCATGACCACTGAGTTCTTCCGCCCACCCTTCATTGGCTTCCACACCACCCTTGATCCACATTTCACTACCTCCCCATCATCATTGTTTGTTTTCCAAAAAAATTAGAAATGTAGGGAACAAGTGACCCACGTAGAAACCATCTTGTTCCTGAGTTCCTCTCTCACAGACCTCAAAAACTCCACAATGAACTCCAGCTCATAATTCCTTTAACTCTATAGATCTCAAGACCAATGACGGGGAACTTACAGTTCCGAGATGAAACTTGTTCCATCTGCATCCCTTTTCAGACCCGCAACTACACATAAAACTGGCCAATTTTCTCATTTTTCCAAATCCTTTCTTAAGTCTTTTGGCCAAGTCAAAGAGTTGAGGAGCATGAGGAACTAAGGAGTAGTTCCTCATGTGCCTCTAAGAGCCACATTACACTCCAATTTTTCCATTTTCCCAAAGTTTTGGCTTAGTTCTCAGAATCTTCTGTAGCATATAGAGTATAGGAGATAGATGCCTTAAGACCATTCAAGTTCCAAATACAATTGTGTGAAGCCCCAAACATTGAAATTCTACCTTACTTTTAATCTAGATTCCTACCAAGATCTCATGAAATTTCCCAAGTCCAATTTTGTCAAGTTGTCCAGTTTTGCTAAAGGGAGTGTAAAAATTGGCTATAAGAATTTTGTGACTCAATGAGGATAATCTTCCTGCTAGATTGAAATGACCAATAGCCTTGTATTGCATCCATTGGGCATGGAGTCATCCTGATAATCTATGAAAAATGATCTGAAGACTTAAACAAATTCACCCTTGAATCCACTTGAAGAAATTCCTAAACCTTGAATTAGATCTGAAATCCTTAATCTTGAATTGACCATTCATCATTCTAAGAATTTTTTGAATTAAGTTTTATGAGTAGTGGAAAATTGTTTTAACTTGGTATTTTCACCCTATTCCCCTGAATCTAATGATGAGATTGACCAATAAAAAATCCAATCTTACATGTATGCAATCTTGACTAGTAACTGATCTATGGGAACAAATGAATGGAACACCTAAAACTGCCCCAAAATCTAGATTTTAGTTACTTTGCATTTGAATCCTCTATGGAGTATTACAACTGATACTTGCAACACTTGGAAGCCCTTCCATCTCCACATACTTGAACATCTGTTAGTCATATTCATTCTTGCAACCACTGCAACAACCATGCCATCCAAAAGTGACACAATACTGTGCAAAACATTTATGGGAAATTTAAACTACGCTACCAACAAGACAATATGTTGAAAGAACTTAGAGGAAATTGAAAACTAATCTCCTAATGTACAAGGGAGTGTCTTTCCTTCAATAGAAATTCTTGAGGTGGAGCCCATTAACTGGGATCTACAATTCTTCTCCATCCAATCTTGATAACTGGAAAGCTTTGTTTGACTTGCATCCTGAAATCATGTAGGGGCACTTGATATTGCATCAAACTTGGAATGTCTACCTGGTTTTGAATTTTCTTCATCCCACTTTAGGACAAAGTCTCCTTCTTATAAGCTCCTATCTTTTTACTTCCTGTCGACACTGTATCTTGATATGAGATTGATCCTTTTCCATTATTTACATTGTTAGGTTCCTCAACTCTTCTAGCTTTATGAGATCTCTGCATACCTTACCTTCCATAGCTTCAAATTCAAATTATCTCCAGCTGCTCAATGAGCTCCAATGTTGGAAAATTAGGAGATATTGACAGCCTTTCTTATTTTCAATAAAATCATCTTGTAAGTGAGAGTTATCAGTTGATTTCTTGGGAGTAATCACATGTAATCCCATAGGGCATATTTCAGTTTTGTGTGCCATGTTCTATCTGATTTTCATAACAAATTCCTCCTTATGATTCTAAAAAAAAAATTATTTATGCAGACTCATCCTAACCATTACCTTGGGGGTAATAATTTGAATATGTGTTCAAGTATATGCCATTATTCACAGCCCAATTATAGATCTTTGTGCCGAGAAATGCTAATGCATTATCAGAGATTTATAGTTGCAAGAACATCAAAACCTGGCCACAATACCTTCATAGAAATAAAGAATGTTGGCCTCATTTTCTTCCTTCGGTGTAACTTCCTCTGTCCACTTGGTGAAGTACTTTTTTGGTATGTGAGGATCCATTTGTAACCCAAGCTTTAATTTGTGTCTGATTACTCCAATGAATTCTAACCCCCATTGCATGAATGGTTCATTTATAGAGATGGGGTGGAGTGGAAGGGATGCTAGTATTTATTTTCCCGTATGAAGAATACACATTTATTACATTTCTTAACCCATGAATAGAAATTCATTAAAGAGATTAGGCCAATAATAATTAGTCTTCAAGATCTTGAGAGCTATCAGTCTTGGAGAAAATTGACCTCCCGCTTCTCCATCATGGAGACTCATGCAACACTTTTTCTATCTGATATATTTTAATGCATCTTAGGAGAATGGACTATTCACATCTTTACTGAATAGAACATTCCATTAACAAGCACATATGGAATGGAATTGAAGTATGAAATATAGTATCCCTTAGCCTTTACTCAATCCTTGGCAGGGAATTGACATATGTGTAGGAATATGCACTATATCCTGATTCCAACAAGGAGTCTAGGTAAGGCATTAGCTGGCTTGGTCTTGATTATCCTGAAGCACTAAGGACTTCCTTATTCATCAATTTATTGGTCTAAAACTCAATTTATCAAACAACCCTTGACCCCTGAACTAGCTTAGTTACCTTGATGTCAACATGTCATATTCCATCACCTTGGTTATCTAACCATATGCCCTTTTCTCATGTTCAGATCCTTATTCAAGAGCACGTCATTTCACACCAACATGTATGAAACCATTAGATGGATTTTTGTTATTGGACACTAGATGTCATAAATTTATTTAAAATTATTATCATGGAAAGGAAATGCTTCTCAATGAATGAGTATACATTACCTCATAATATTCAATATTTTTACTGAAGAATGTAACAGGCTATTCCAAATCATCTTTGTTTGAGTTGCACCAATATAGCAGATATTGTTTCTTAACACTTCTAAAAGTGCATACAAGATAAAATCCTTTGAGAAAATTTTGGGTTAATGAGAGTTGGTGGTTGTGAAAAATATTGTCTTAATAGCTTCAAATTTTTCTTTTCCTTCAATATTCCACTTGAAATGCCATACTCTTCTTCATCATCAATTTCAGTGACTTGAAAAGATTGGATAAAATTAGGAACAAACCTTCTAACGTAGTTAATCCATCCTAAAAATATTTGGAGTTCTTTCTTATGTCTTGGCAATGACAATGTGAGGATGCCAGTCAACTCTTACTGGATCAATAGTCTTATTCCTTCTTTAGAAACAATGTCGTTAATGAGTTCTACCTTCATGAGCCTAGGAAGACACACTTTTTTAGGATTGAGAGAAACTCCAAACTGCCTATACCTTTCACATACACTTTCCTGAGATGAATAAAATTTATCAGACTTTGCATTATTGGAGAACATCATCATCTCATCAAGGTAGAATGAGAACACATCTTGTATTGATCAGTCCCTTTGAATTCCATGTCCATGGCCCTTTGATAAGGTTTCTTTGAGTATTGGATAAGACCAAATGTCATTTTCCTATAAGCATAGGTTCCCCATTTTGTTGTAAAGGTGTTCTTGAACTGATCTTCCTCCTTCACATGATTTGTTGGTATCTTGAGTATCCATCTATGAGAGAAAACCTTTCTTAACCTACTGATGCAGCCTACAATTTACTATGAATAACCCAGGTGCACTGGCACATCACTCAACTAGAGATGAGTGCTCACTCAAAGTGTGCAAAGGTACCATGTCCCTCTTTAGAGTTTTTTGTATAGAATATTAGAAAAATGGTGCATATAGATATCCAAATTCATTGTCAATATTAAACAACACACAGTGCATAAACCAGGTCTAGTTCTTAGAATAGATATAGAATGAACTAAACAATGACTATAACAAGATTTACCATGCAATAACCTGATTTAGTCATGTTCAACACCATTATCCGGCCAATATGAACCATTTTATTGAATACTATAAAAGAAAAAATATTCTTACATTGCATAAGTATCTTCATGAGTCATACGCGTGACAAAACCAACATCATAACTCTACCATAGTTTTCCACACACTAACCTATGAAAATAAATACATATATAAAGGGGTGTGGACTTTACCTTCATTTCCCATTCAATTCTCAAAATAGGTCACACACTAAATAATAGCCATGCACCTTTACAATAGGATGCACAACATGCAAGTTCTCTAACAATAGACTTCTTATAGTGAAATTTGAATAGAAATCCCATTATTAGCCTAAACTATACATGGCGCTCAGTTGTCTCTTGTTCCAAAAATATAATTTCGTGGATGGAAATTCTTCATGTCTTTTTTTTCTTAGCATGCTAACTCAAAAAATAACCCTTATCCAAAAAATTGCCGAGTCTTGATCCTGGGTGCTCCAATAGCACCACACGCTCTTCCAACACCCTAAATTTTTGCGCCAAATAATTAGGCCATTTTTATCCACTCAACATTACCCCACACTAAATTATATTTTCATCCCAACAATGGGTAATCACCTTTTTGCTCCAAATAATATTGTATAAATGAAAGAAATAATCAAGGAATAAAAAAATATGGTGAGCCAACAATGGAACCAAAGATGCATCTGAAAATTTACTATGAATAACCCATGTGCATTGGTACATTACTCAGCTAGAGTTGGGTGCTCACATGAAGCACAAAAAGGTACCAAGTCCCTCTTTAGAGTTTTTAATATAATTTTAGCATGATGGTGTATATAGATATCCAATTTCATTTTCAATAGTAAACAACACACAATGCATAAACTAGATCTAGTTCTTAGAATAGATATAGAATGAACTAAACAATGACTATAACAAGATTTACCATGTAATAACCCTGATTTAGTCTGGTTCACACCATTCCTCCGGGCAATATGAACCATTTTATTGATACTATAAAATAAAACCGTATTCTTCATTGCATAATATCTTCACATGAGTCATACTCTTGAACAAACCAACATTAACTCTACCATAGTTTTTCCCACACTAACCTATGAAAATAAATACATATTAAAGGGGTGTGGACTTTACCTTCATTTCCCATCAATTCCGCAATAGGTCAACAAAACACTAAATAATAAAAGCCATGGCACCTTTACCATCGGATGCACAACTAGCAAGTTCTCTCACAATAGACTTCTTTATAGTGAAATTTGAATAGAACCCCATTCTTAGCCTAACTAATACATTGCGCCATGTTTTCTCTCTTGTTTTCCAAAAATATAATTTCGTGGATGGAAATTCTCATAGTCCCTTTTTTCTTAGCATCTAACCTCAAAAAATAACCCTTATCCAAAAATCGAGTCTTGATCCTGGGTGCTGCCATAGCACCATCACGCTCTTTTCCTTATACTTCCAACACCCTAAAATTTTATGGCAGCCACATAATAGGCCATTTTTATCCACCCAACAGTCCTCCACACAAATTATAGTTTCATCCCAACATGGTGTAATCACCTTTTTTGCTCCAAATAATATGTCTAAATGAAGAAATAATCAAGGAATAAAAAATATGGGAGCCACATGGAACCAAGAGCATCTGAAAATTACTATGAATAACCCTGTGCATTGTACATTACTTTACTCAGCTTAGAGTTGGTGCTCACCTGAAGCACAAAAGGTCCCAAGTCCCCTTTATATTTTATAAATATAATTTTAGGCTGAGGTGTATATGATATCCATTTCATTTTCACAATAGTAAACCACCCATGCATAACTCGAATCTAGTGCTTAAATAGATATAGAATGAACTAAACAATGACTATAACAAGATTTACCTTCAATACCTGATTTAGTCCTGTTCAACACCATTATCCTTTCCAATTGAACCATTTAATTGAATACTATAAAAGAAAAATTGCTTACATTTGCATAAGTATCTTCATGAGTCCATACGCTGACAAAACCAACATCATAACTCTACATAGTTTTCCACACACTAACCTATGAAAATAAATACATATATAAAGGGGTGTGACTTACTGCCTTTCCCATTCGATTCTCAAAATAGCTCACACTAACTAATAGCCCATGCACCTTTACAATCGGATGCACACATGCAAGTTCTCTAACAATAGACTTCTTATAGTGAATTTTGAATAGAAATCCCTTATTAGCCTAAACTATCATGGCGCTCAAGTTGTCTCTTGTTCCAAAAAATTAATTTCGTGATGTAAATTCTTCATGCTTTTTTTTCTTAGCATCTAACTCAAAAAATAACCCTTATCCAAAAAATTGCCGAGTCTTATCCTGGGTGCTCCATAGCACCACCGCTCTTCCACACCCTATTTTTGCGTCCAAATAATTAGGCCATTTTTATCCACTCAACATTACCCCACACTAAATTATATTTTCATCCAACAATGGGTAATCACCTTTTGCTCCAAATAATATTGTATAAATGAAAGAAATAATCAAGGAATAAAAAAATATGGTGAGCCAACAATGGAACCAAAGATGCATCTGAAAATTTACTATGAATAACCCATGTGCATTGGTACATTACTCAGCTAGAGTGGGTGCTCACATGAAGCACAAAAAGGTACCAAGTCCCTCTTAGAGTTTTTAATATAATTTTAGCATGATGGTGTATATAGATATCCAATTTCATTTTCAATAGTAAACAACACACAATGCATAAACTAGATCTAGTTCTTAGAATAGATATAGAATGAACTAAACAATGACTATAACAAGATTTACCATGTAATAACCAGATTCAGTCATGTTCAACACCATTATCCAACCAATATAAACCATTGTATTGAATATTTTAAAACACAAAAGATTCTTACATTAAATAAGTATCTTCATGAGTTATGCATGTGACAAAACTAGCAACATAATTCTACCATAGTTTTCCACACACTAATCCGTGCAAATCAATACATATATAAAGGGTTGGGGACTTTCCCTTCACCACCCATGCACTTCTCAAAATAGGTCACATTCTAAATCATATCCATGCACCTTTACAATAGGATACACAACATGAAAGTTCTCTAACAATAGACTTCCTATAGTTAACTCTGAGTATAAATCCTATTATTAGCCTAAAATATGCATGACGTTCATTTGTTGCTTGTTCCCAAAATATCACTACGTGGACCACAATTCTTCATGCCTTTGTGTTCAAGGCATGCTAACTCTAAAAATATCCCTTATCCAAAAAACTGCTAAGTCATGATCTTAGGTACTGTAATCCTATCATAGCATTGTGTGCTCTTCCAACGCCCTACAATTGCACACCGAATAATTAGGCAATTTTTGTCCACTCAAAACCTACTACCATTTGCAATATTTGTTCCATTGAAGGTAGTAGGTAATTATCTTTCAAATATTTCATGTTCAAGTCCCTGAAATCAAAACACAGTCTGATATCTCCATTGTTTTCTACACTAGAACTAAATTGACTACCCATGATGAATGTTTGATGGGAAAGATGATTCTCACTTCAATCAAATTTTTTAGTTCCTTCTTCATCAAGGGCTCAATATGTGGGTTGAAAAGTCTATTTTTTTTGGGTACGCTTAGTAACTGAATCTAAATCAATGGTGTGTTGATCTAAGCTAAAATACAAACCTCTAAGTTCTTCATAGCTCCATGTAAAGATATAAGAAAATTCATGAAAAAGTTCTACAAAATCATATTTTTTTGTGAAGTTCTTACCTTTCCAATCTGAATAAATTTTCCTGCACCAATTGATATGGGTTCTGATTATTCACCCTTGACCATGATGTTTTCCTTTTCTTTTCTGAACTAGTCATTGGGGTTTAAAATGAACTCCAAGGTCACTAATCCCTTGGGTAACTTGTTTGATTTTAGTTTGACAACTTGGTCTCCATATTGACTTTCCAACTTGTCTTGATTCTTTAAAGAAAACTCAGCTTCTTCTTGAATGAAATTAACAATCTTTGGATCATTTTCAAACAATTACCAATTTTTTTTATTGTCTGTTATAGAAGGCCTTACTATCATCCTAATGTGTGGTTGAACTTTTTCTCTTAAGATTCTCAACAACATCAAACCTTTCCCCAATAGCAGTTAATCTATCAGGAGTCTCATTTTATTTTCTTGGGATGGCATGGATTTTGAAAGCTTCAATATCTTATAGAAGACCCTATCCATTATTTTCGTAGGCCTTGATTATATCATTATTGGCTACATTTGATCCTATGGTCTAGTTTACAATCAACTCACTATCCTCAAAGGTCTGCAATTTCTTGATGTTCTTCTCCATTTCACATTACAATCCATGGATGAGGGACTCATACTCTTCTTTTTTATTATAGAATCTCAATTAAAATATGGAAGATGAGTAATAATTTATACCTTTATGATACACAAGTACGACACCTCCTCCTTCACCTTACACACTTCTTGATCCATCAAAGAACATTTTCCAAACACCATTCTCTTCTTCATCATTTGGCTTGGTGACACTAGGAAGAGGTGCATTCTCCTCATGTATATAGAAACTACCAAGACCATATTCTTCAATCTATATTAATATGAGACAAAACCATGGCATTCATTTCCCCAATCATCAAGTAGCAAATCAAGAATGCCTTTAATTTGAGTATATCATTCTTGAGCATTTGGGAAGTCTTCTTGATCAAAACTTGTACAATTTGCATTTATATGGATGGGAACATAAGGCTCTATATGATATGTAGCAATTGGTTTAGACTTGAAATTATCCCTACTGATATACCTTATCCTAAAGAGCATGTGGGAACAATCAGTTAATAAGTATCCTCAAATTTTAGCAGTGAAATCCCTAGGTAGAAATAGAGCAAAGAGGGGAGGTATATCAATTATGGATACATCTGGAGGAAATGAGACATTAGAACATGCATGAATTTTTAGGCTTATTCCTATGATAATTCCAATAATTCCCACTACTGTTCCATCTAGCTACACCACACCTTTAAAAAGAGTTTCATACTTGAGGACTAGCTAGTCTATAATTTACTTGGTCATGAATGAGTTGTTTTCTCCCGATTCAATCATGCAATGATGTACAAAATTATTCTTGATGATCAAATATACATATAAGGGTGGAGGTTTCTTGTTATTTCTTAGTTGATCCTCATTTTTCTACATTGCATTAGTAAGAATATTTTTCTATTCCTTGGATGACTCGCTTGGGATAGACAAGTTGGTCATTGTTTCTTGCAAGAGATATGTTTGTCCTAGGATAGCCAATGACTCCCACATAGATATGGTTACATTATTTTTATTCATATTCTCAGGGATGTTCAAAGGATTTGGATTATCCTTCCACTGCACCTTTCTAGTAACAAGATTTTCTTGCACCAGAGATGATATGTAAAGTCCTTTAGGCTGATTTTGCATATTTGGAGCTATGTTTGAAATGCCAACTCCTTGGAGTGTCAAAGAAGATTGAGAAGGAACTGCATTCACTGATTTTTCTCCTTCTATATCCATCTTCTTAGACCTCGTATTTGTAGCCATACCATTTGGAAATGTCTGATTTATCGCACAAAAGTCTTACACTTGTCAATTCACAAGTGAAGTGTCACTTGGGGGTGTCTCTTGAGTGATAATTTGTTGTTTCTTTTCATTTGTTGTTGCATATTGAGAAGAAAATACACCTTTTACCTTCAAATATTGGTTCAAAATACCATTGGGCCATGTTTCTAAGCTCTGTAGAATATGAAAAGGGAAACACCACTCATAATATTACACAAGATGTTTTTGAACATGAACTAGAGCTTGAGATGAGCTAGCTACATTTGGGTCATATGGTTTAAATGGCCTCACAGGAGGAAACTGATTTTGATTTTGATTTGTAGTTTGGGATGGAGAATTTTTTGGTTGTTATGTGGCCTTATTTGATTAGTATGAAGGCTGATAAGGTCTGAAATTTTTTGTTTTCTTCCTATTAATGGATACTAACTCATTCCCAAAAATTTTACAACTCATCGGAGGTACTTGAGGTAGTATATGCCTCATTAGAGATCTGATTTCCCGGTGTTGGGATATGTGATAACTCAGGGGTTTGGTTAGAATTGGGGTTCTCAATCTTTGAAAAAATATGAATTAAAGGTATAGGAGCAAGTTTTTGATCCTGAATAAGACTATTCTTAACCCTAATAACAATGTCATAAGCACCTAGAAATGTTCTACCCTCCATGTATTAAATCATGACTGAAATTTCATTATTTAAAGATTTTAGATGATAAATAAATGCATGTTAGGGTGTAATTCTTACCACTTGAGGAATATTGTCCCAAATATTTTGGAATCTCATGTTAAAGTCTATCATCTTCTCATTAGGGGACCTCTTTGTTTTTTTAGCTTCTCTACCAAAGACAGGTGATCTAATTTTCCCTGAAAATTATTGCATAAGGTTGTGCCAAGATCATTCCAACTGGTAATGGATAGAGGTCTCACAATTTTATACCATTTTACTTTTTTACCCTTAAGTGAAGACATTAACACCCTAACTGCTACATCATCTTCTATGAATATATGAACAATGCATACATTTATAACATCCTAAATGTGCTCAGCAAGGTTAACTTGATTCTCACCACTGAAGTATGGAATACTTTTGATTGCAGCTACTGGTATGTCATGTTGGGCATTAAAAACAAGAGGGGTTCCACTAGTGAATTTGAAAAATGGTAAATTCCTTTTTAGTGCTATCATAATAATAGGTCTGAGAACTATAGTAGACTATAAGAAAATACTACCAGGAGGTGGATTAGAAATATTCCTATTTGGTGGTGAAGGTGACCTTTGAAATGTTATTCCCCTTCTTCTCTTCCCAGGTGATAATTTCATATATTCAAAAGTCCCTTCTTTTGTTGTTCTTGAACTTGAATGAATCCTTCTCATAAAACTCAGGCACATTAACTACTGAAACCAGTAAATAAAATGTTTGCAGTCACCATATGTGTTGTTATAGAGCCTATAAAGGCTGAAATTTACCAAGATACTCACCAAAGATTGGAAAACTAGAAATATTAACTCATAACCATCCCATCAGGCATACCAAAATTGTTATAACAAAAAAGTAGCATGCTAGGATTTGCACATTACAAACCCCTAATTTTTGATAACATGGGATGGTATCACAAGTGTGGCACTCACAAAGTGATATCAACCTCAAGATAAGGATGGATGGTTCCTCTACCCAATCATAATGTTTAACTAGTTCTAAGGAGGGAGATGCAGCTATCTACTCCTACTCTAACATTCCAAGGGGCCAAGGGAAGATAAAGGTGCATGAAAATAGGAAATCCTACACTAATATAGGTGATAGCACCAAAAAGAGGGTGGAGAGACACTCTCAAATGAGGGATAGTGGAAGGAAAATTATGAAGGAAAGGGAATACATAAGTACCACAATCCAAAACAACCTTGAAACCACCATTTCCATGAAATACAATAAATTTAAGCCTTGAGAGGAGGAAAAAAATGTAAAAAATACCTGAAAATGTAATGAAAGGTAAGATATTATAATAAAAAAAATCTAGGATAGATTAATATGCACAAAACAAGTATTTTATTGCTTTAAAAGGATGCACAATACATTACAATGAATTTGAAAGGCAATACTCACCATTTAGATGCTCAAATATGAGGTTTGTAACCCATAAATGCATGTGTAACACTTGAAAGAGAGTGTACAAGCATTATAAGAATGTCCAACCCTTAAAAATTATAGATTAAGTTAAGGTAAATATAATTGAAAAATTACAGTTCCACCATTTATAAAGCCAAATACTATAGATTATGATGTGAAGTTAAATAAGACACAAAATTAGCTTAAATAAATAGTGAATTACAAATATTAATGAGCAAGAGATACAAATAATATAAAGAAAAAGAGACAAATAAAACCAGATTTAAGTGGAGAAACCTGAAGGAAAAAAACTCCACTAGATAAAACATTATCTTTATTAAGAATTCAATAGCTTTAAACCAGCACTTCCACTTCACTCCTCAGTCTCATAGACACAATAACAAACCTATGTCTTGCAATTTTACAACTCACATTAATTAGCTTAAGCTTGTGTATTGATTTGATCAACTTAGATATTAATCTAATCGATCCCCAATCCTGTGAGGGATCATCCTATATAAATAGGATGGGTGGTCAGTCATACCGTTCCACTCTTTTAGCTATGAAGACTGACTAAGATTATTAAAAATAATCTTTAAGATGAGGGGTTGTTTAAGTGGTGGTCCAACAAATGGTATCCCCACTTGACATTAACACCCCAACACTCCCCCTTAATGTTAAGTGGGGAAAACAAAACCAGACATGCCAATTTTACCTTTTTTTACAAAGGATTTAAAGATCCTTGAATCAACAATAGTGATTCAAGCTAGCATGCAAACAAGGAAAATAAAAAAATCTCCCCATACAAAAAATATTAAGACAAGTTATTTACATATGAATACTTACATCAGATTATGGAGCCTTTTATAAACTAAGGCATACCCATAACTAAAGCTTTTCTGGGATTTACAAGTAACTTCACATAATGTGACACATTTACTTATTACAAGATGGAGGAAGTATAGGAATTTTTATAACAACCATTAAGAGGTGGCATTTTCATACACATTCCCCCTCAATGAAAACTCTGATAGGCCCAAAAAGGCTTGAAACTTGCAAAAATTCACAACACACAAAGGTTTAGTGAAGATATATGTAACTTGATCTTCAGTAGAATAGAACTTGAGATCAATATCACCATTCAGGAATTTCTCTTGAATAAAGTGCATATGAACTTCAATATTCTTAGTTCCTTTGATGTTGAACTAGATTTTTGGAAAGATAAATGAAACTCTGGCTGTTCATATAGAAGAGTATTGCTTATCCCTTTGATTCCCATGTGTAATTCATCCAACAATATTTTCAGCCACATAGCTTCCTTTGACAGCTTCCATAACACATTTTATACTCTACCTCAATAGAAGAGATAAACATTGTTTATTGCTTCTTGTTGTTCTAAGTGATGGAACTGCACCCAAACTTGAAAACATATCTACAAGTAGAATTTCTATCTACAACATCACCAACATGATTAGAATCACAATAGCCAAATAATTGTGCATCATTAGAACAAGAATAAAACATACCATAATTGAATGTTCCTTTAATATATTTAAAAATTCATTTTTCCATTTTCCAATGATCCTCTTAAGGTTCTAGCATAAATATTGAAACTAATCCTACTACATAATAAATATTAGTTCTATTAATAGTCAAATAAATTAGACTACCAACTAGTTGTCTATATAAGAAGATCAAATTTAGAACTAGATGGTTTAGGATCTAACTTGACACTAACTTCAATAGGAATGACAACAAGCTTACAAGTCAATCATGTTAAATATTCTAAGAAAATTCACATAAGAAAATTTATAACATACTGAGATTGAGATGCAACAATAGACTTATGATCTTGAAAAATAACCATGCCAAGAAAATGATTTAATAAACCTAAATCAGTAATCATTCAAAACATTGTTTTAATCTTTCTTTGATCTTAATAATTAAATTTCTATCACTGCCAGTAATAAAAATATCATCAACATACAAAACAATAATTGACAGAGCCATCAATAAAGGGCTGTTTTGATGCTATTTTTTGGCTATAATGTGGCTGTCATCGAGCTGTTTTGTGGCAAATCTTTTGGTTCCTTTCTGAAATCTTTGTAAATCATTATCAACTGTATTGTAATAGTTGGCTGTTGAGCCTTAGTAAAAGCAAAGGCTCTTGAAAGGGTAAAAAAATATTTGCCCTTAATAAAAAAAATTAGATAATATGTTTGTATTCATACCAAGCTGTCATAGGAGAAAGAAACTTATTTTTAATCACCATAGCTTGTTTAAGACCATTTCAAAGACTTACAGACATAAAGTTCTTTACCAAGTTCTTCAAAACCTTTAGGATGAATCATATAGATTTTTTCTTTTAAGTCACAATTTTAGAAAAGTACATTTTTAACATCCATTTTGTGAATTTCCCAACCATATTGGGAAGCCAATGCAAGAAAGAATTCTAACAGTGCTCATCTTAGCTACAAGAGAAAAAGTATCAACATAGTCAAGACTAGGTTTCTGAGTGAAACCACGAGCTACCAGTATTTACCTTGAACTTGTAAATTTCTCCTATAGAGTTTTACTTGATCTTGTACAACCACCTGGATCCTACAATGCTTCACTTAGAAGGAGGGGACAAGTTCCCAAGTGTTATTTTTTATCAAAGCATTGTATTCATCTTTCATAGCTTAAATCCATCTATCATCATATAATGATTCTTCAAAATATTTTGATTCAACCTCATAGAGGGACGCATCAAGGCATGATAAGTATTTTGACTTCTAGTTAGCTTTCTAATACTACCAGGTTGAGAGTCTTGAACGATAATTTGATCCCATTTAGGAACCTTTATGATGTAAGTGATGCAAGATATCTTGAGATGACTCCCCCTCAATCTCCATCATGTCTAGATCAAGATAATCAGTCTCTTGAACTTTTGTTTTCATAATGTTAGGAGAAGGATTAGCAGGCTCTATCTTAGGAGAAACAAAGGGTTCATTTATGATAATCATCACAGAAAGTATTTTCCAAGACTTGAACATTTTTGTTTTCTACTATGTCATGCTTGAAAGGATCATAGACTCTTAATCCTTTAGTTCTACAACCATAACCAACAAAAATGCAAGAAAAGGATGTTGGATCAAGCTTCTTCCTTTTTTATTTTGGAATGAAGATAGAAGTAGGACTACCAAATATTCTTAAGTGAGAAATATCTAGTTTTTTCTTTTTCCATACTTCATGAGGAGTAGCTTGATGAAGATATTTAGTAGGAACTATATTAATAATATATATAGCAGTATTCATAGATTCATCCCATAGAAACTTAGGCACATTAGAAGCATAAATCATATTTCTAGCCATTTCTAAGACAATCATATTCTTTCTTTCTGCAATGCCATTTTGTTGTGGTGAATAGGGAGTAGTCAACTCTCTTTGAATCCCACATGACACACATAACTCATCAAAAAAAATTCTGACATATTCACCTCCATTATCAGTCCTAATTATTTTAATTTTCAAATTAGAAGCATTTTCAACTAAAGCTTTAAATTCCTTAAATTTAGATAAGACATCAAAGTTTTTCTTGATAAAATAAGACCAAGTCATTCTAGAGTAATCATCAATAAAGAAAACAACATATAAAGCACCACTGAGAGAAGGAACCTCTAAATGGACCTCTTACATCACTATGAATTGGTTCTAATAATTGAGAAGACTTGGGATCATGATGTTTGTGAAATGGTTCAACATGTTGCTTACCACACAGGAAACTTTCACATGTTTCATGATCCGATTTTATCATTGGAAGACCAACAACAAGATTCAGTCTATAAATTTCATACAAATATTTTGAAATTTACATGACCAAGTCTTTCATGCCAAAGTTGAATATCATTTCTATAAGAATAAAAAAACAAGACTCCGGACACAAATCCATCAAAGATATACAAGCCATTTTTATGAATACCAGAAGCAATAACATTACTGAACTTATCTTTGACATACCACTTATCTTTCCATAAAACAACTTTACAGTTTTCTTTAGTTAGCTGAGACCAAGACAAAAGATTCTTTTTTAGTTGAGGAACATACAATTTTGACATTCCTAATCACTCCATTTGAAAACTTAACATTCCCACAAGCTTCAGATCTAATAATGGAATTGTCTCCTAGATGGATATTTTCCTTACAATTGACAATTATCTATGAGAGGATACCAAGAGTTCAAGTCATGTGCCTAGAGGCACCACTATCAAGAATCCATTCATTATCATTTGAAGTTGAAAGGGAAGTATACAGGGAAATATACTACTCAGCTACATTTTCATGATTTTACTTCGGATCTTTCTTTTTATTATTAGGATTATTATTTCTAGCATTCTTAGCTGATTTGTTAGTTTTTACTCTACAATCAAACTCTTTATGACCAAATTTTCCACAATTATTACAAGTTCCATTGAATTTGACTTTAAAGTTTTGATTGTTCTTAGCAGAATTAGACTTAGGATTTTCTTTGAATCTTGATATGATATTAGACTTCTGATTTGGATTGTTATTAAACTCGTTTTTAGTTTCCTTATAATTTTGAGAGAACAAGGCTTGAGAAGCAAGTCTCTTTTGAATCAAAATTTTCCATGACTCTCTCTTCTTGAATCAACGAGGAAGACAAATTGTCTAAATCAGGAAGATCATTCTCATTCTGATACTTAGAGTTAAGAATTGTGATGTAATTTCTCAATTTCTCATGAATATTTATCTGAATAATGAATTATAAAAGCTTATCTTGAAACAATTCATAGTTACAACCATCTAATTGAGCTTTAATGTTCTTAATTTTAGCTAAATAGTTGATAATTTTCTCATCCCCTTCCATAGGAGTTGTGAACAACTCTAAAACTAGCTTAATTATCTTAGACAATCTACTGCCTTCATGCATAGTTTCTAATTTATTTTTAAACATCTGCAGGTGAGTCAATATGACCTATATGCATCATAAATTCATCTTTAATTCTTTACAAAAGGATGGATAGAGCTTCCTGGGATCTCTGAGAAAAAGATACTAAGGTTTTCAGGGGTAGCTTGTCTCCTTGTTGGACATTTTTCTACACCAGTCACAAGATCTCAGAGCTTTCTATCCATAAAGAAATATTTTAATTGAAATCTCCATATGCTATAATTTGTTCCATTTAATAAAAAAAGACTTATCCATTGAAAAACTAGAGGAACTAGCCATTTTAATGTTCAAAATTAAACAGGAAAACAAATGAGCACTGGAACTCCAATTTTAAAAAAAATGGCTACAGACCTTATTTTTAGTTATATGTATCCAAGATAGGTTTAAGAACCAAGAAGGAAAACTAAAGGCCACTAAAAAGAACAAGTCACAAAATACTGCCGAGACAAAGGAGAAAAATTTATGAACTTTTTAAATTTTGAAAATCTGCAGCACAAAGAAAATTCAAAACCCACCGTATAAAGAAATAGACACCTATGATATCTGTATAACAAAGGAAAACCCATTGTATAAATAAATAGCTACCCATGGTATAAATAAAATATTATACCTGCGTAAAAAATCTATAACAATCCTGACAACTGGGAAAATTAGAATACACATGTCACTTTTCAATTAGCTCACACTTCACAGTGTAGCTAATAAGTCAGAAGACAATTAATTAAAAAATAGACAATAGAACCATATACATGTCTATTTACTTAATTGGTTCACTTCTTTGCACTCTAACATAATTTGCGAAATAAAATTATTAATCAAACAGAGCTATTTTTCAAAAATATAATGGATAAATAATAGACAATTGGTAGTTTTCCACCAAACTTTTAATAGATTTTCTTGGTTAGAATTAAAACCCCTAGAGAAAACAAATATTTAAAATAAATTTCGGGTCAAAAAAAGAGGTGCCAAAATATTAGTGGCTAAGCCAAAGCAAAGACTAACACCCTGATACTTGTGAAGAAGGACACGATAAAATATTAAAAATACATGTCAAAAATCAATTAGTTCATACTTCACAGTGCTTACCAAAATAACTAAGATAAAACTAATGATATGTGAAGCCTTTTAAATGGATTTCTCTTCGCAAGTCTGAAAAAGACTAAAAAAAGTGAAAAGGTGGTGAATTCTATTGGATAACCACTAACACAATTAAAAATGACTGAAAAAAGTGAAATGTGAAGACACACGAAGTAATTGTATTGGCTCAACCTTTGCATATGTGAGAAATAAGAAAGCATACGCCTAACAAAACGAAATATTCGGAACAAATCTATTGGTCCGTATTTTGCAAGATTAGAAAAAGAAACCAAATGAATGACAAAGTTAAATAGGGAGAAATATTGTTACCTCAATTTTTGTGAATTTCAGAGACAAATAAAAAGGGAATGACAATGTAAAATACAAAGATACTTATAGCTTTCTTCTTGGTTCTGATTTCAAAAGGATAGAAACTAGCTAAAAAAATTCTGATAATTTGAAATATAAAGCGACTTGGAGCTTCCTGATTGGATCAGATTTGGTAAATGATAGAGGAAATAAAATCCAAATCTGACAATGCAAAGACACAGATAAATCCCTTATTGTCTCGTGTTTTACAACTGGAAATCAGATAAACAAAATGACTAAAAATGCAAATACAAATGGAACCTTCTGATTGGCTCGAGCTTCGTAAAACTAAATAATTCTTAAAAAATACTTAAAATGTGAAGCTAGATGGATCAAAATGATTGGCACAATATTTTCAGTCAATATAACCTTTCAAAGAACAAAAAAATCAATAAAGACTGGTAAAGTGAAACCAGATGAAACTTAAAGATTGGATCGTGCTTCACAAATATAGAATGTCGTAAAACTTTAAATATCTAAAAAAAAGAAAAAAACGTGAAGTCACTTGGCACTCTATGAGTGGAACGGGATTCACAAATACAAAAATAAAAAATACAAGGCTACTTGGAGAAATTTTATTGGCTCAGGATTTGCAAAACCAAAAATATCTATCAAAAACTTACTTAACGAATCTAGATGGTGTAAAATGATTAGATCGGGCTTCGCAAAATAAAATTTAGTAAAAAATAAAGATATATAAATTCAAGGTGGATTTAAATGCTTTGAACTAACTAGATCTAAGGATATCCTTTTCGATCCATAGAAAAATATAAACTCAATGGATATAAACAATGTGAAAACTTAAAAAAAAACACACATACAAAAAAATAAAACTGCAAACGATAAGAATCAGTTACATAGGCACATATGTAAGAAATAAAACACTCATACAATATATAAACATCCATTTGATCAATATTTTACCAATATTAAGGTGGTAATTTGAAATTTAAACATGGTTAGCTTGAAGATGACTATGAAGAAACTAAGGTTTCGCAGATCCGTGAACATACTTCAATATTCTTTGCTCTAGCAAATTAAAAGCTTCCAAATCAACCTTGCACACAAATAACTACCATTCTAGGATACCATGTTAGATTTTTTAAGGTAAATATAATTGACAAATTATATTTCCATTATTAAAAATCTGAAAACTATAGATTATCATGTGTAGTTAAATAAGACACAAAATTAGCTTAAATAAATAGTGAATTACAGAGCTTAATGACTAAGAGTTGGAAGAGAATAATATAAAATAAAAAGAGACAGATAACACAAGATTTAAGTGGAGAAACCTGAAGGAAAAAACTCCACTAATAAAGAACTATTTTTATTAAGAATTCAATAGCTTTAACCTAGCACTCTCACTTCACTCCTCGGTATCATAAACACAATAGTAGAACTTTGTCTCAAAGTTTTATTTCACATTAATTATCTTGATCTTTTGTATTGACTTGATCATCTTAGATAGATGTAATCAATCCCCAATCCTATGAGGGGTCATCCTATATAAATAAAATGGGTGGTCAGTCATATCGTTCCACTCTTTTAGCTATGAAAAATGACTAAGATTATTAAAAATAATCTTTAAGACAAGGGGTTGTTTATGTGGTCATCCACCAAATGGTATCCCTACTTGGCATTAACACCCCAACAAAAAATGAGTCTCTTTTTCCATTATATAGAAATGGGAGATAGAAAAAGAGGGGAAAATAGAGGGAAATTTAAATTCAATCCTTCACCCACCAAAAATGTGCATTAATTCTCTAAAAACAATCATGGGCACCCTGCCAAACCCAATCCTCACGTCTGGTTTCTTGTTAGGGAAGAAAAAGCACCGCATCTCCCCATATCTAGTTGTTGAGCTACATGGGGTTGCATCCTTTAATCTTGAGGATATTTTCTTCCTTGTCTCCCAGCTACCATTAGATAGCTCTAGATTTTTAATCACCATGATGTAGAGCATGGAGATACGTTTCCAACGATATAAATTTTATTATATTTTTATCATTTGGGAGTGAGATATGGAAATCACATCTAATGGGTTCCATGAGGTACACATGTTCCAAATATCTTGTCACAATCCATATTAAAATATCACATTTTACATTTAATAATTTCCATTGGTTGTAGGTTGAATAGTGGTGTGGAGAACTGAGAAGAAGAGGGAACTGTTCTATTTTTTCCTTCTGGCTCCACCTTTACTGCAAAGGTCTCAGGTTTTATTATTGGGTGGGTATGTGGACATCGAGTGGAACTAAAGGACTATTCCCTTAACCACTAAGCTATCATGGACCTTTGGTGGCCCACACTATACTTTCCTCACCTCCCACCTTGCTTCATTTTATAGATCTAAATCCAATGTAGTGAACTACTCATTCCACAAAACTGTATTGTCCATAATCTGTTCTCCCATAGATATCCAACTTCACAATACAAGCCTGTGGATAATTCCTTACTCTGCAGATCGAGGAACCCTATGGGGAATTACTTACCATGTGAAACTTGTTCCACTGTTCCTTTTTTGGCCCACAAATTTGCATAACACTAACCCCATCCGCAAATCCTTTTTTTTACTACTAAGTCAGAAAATTAGGGAACAGAAGGAACTAAGGAACAATTCCTCTTGTTCCTCTCAGACCCATAAAACCCACAATAGACTAGAAATGACCCATTTTATCAATTTTTCCTAAGTTCTTGGATTTTTTTGGGTTAACTATGGAACTAAATAATTATGAAAATAAAGGGGGAAGCCTTAGACATTGAAATTCTCCACTTTTGATCAATTGTATTTGTCCTAAGCCTGAATAAATATGTAAGTTGTAAAAATTACCGGAAGGGGGGGATTTTGGATAAAAGGATCCCAAGAATGAAATATTTCACTAACTATATGGTGTATGACGTATACCCTCATTTGAATTTGGAGAATCATAAAGAAAACTTCATAACAATACATGATTCCTTATTTTCACCCATCATATGTCTATTTAAACTAGAATGGGAAAAAGGTAGAATATCTATAGTTACAAGAAGGGTAATCAATTACTATGGGTTCTACTTTATCTAATTCATATTTTTTACTTACATAAGGGTAAGCGGTTCCCAAGGGAAACCTTACATCCTTCTTAGATACCTAGATGATAAGAAAGCACTCTTAGAACTTTCAAGGTATTTGGAAGAAGTTCATAATTTTATTGTTGGTAAGCACAAGACTAATATCAAATTCCAAATCTCAAATGAGAGATACACATGCTCAATTTTTAAAAGGATTTGCTTCTAGATGATGAAATGAACATATTCAAAAAGGAAAAGTTTCATTCAAGGCCAAATTATAACATCATATGGGTGATGAACATAGTCTTAGGAATCTCATATGAGCATGAGTCAGATTATGAGGATTTTTGAATGAATTGTAGAGATGAAGAATAGGTTAGATTGAGATATTTCTCTTGAATAAATCTACAACAAGTAATTGACTACAAGGTAGTAGTTATAGCCTAGGAGTTTTTAGATGATCCTAAAGGGGTAATCCTTTATTATATTGATATGAATCTAGCATGGTAACCTATTGAAGTAATAGATTGGGATCAAGTAGAAAAAACACGATTACAAGTCAGAAATGTTGATGTGATGAGGAGGAATCTAATATGGTTAACAACCAAGGGGTGGGATTTATCATTGTATAATACAAGTGTGTTGCAAGGGTTAAGAGACTCAAGGATCCTCTAGGATGATCTTCCCCCATTGAAAGAAGGGTAAATAAATATGGATGAGGACCTTATAAAGAGGAAACAAAGATGGACCATATGAAGGGGAAAGCACCTCAGTTACCATTCAAGAAACCAACCATTGTAATCATAGAGGAATGGACTACTACTACAAGAAAAATAGGTACTTCTATCTCCATTTTAACCGAAAAAGGATGAGGAAATATTAATAAAAACTTTTAAGGATGCCCCAATCACCCAGGAAGTTCCATTACAAGCCAAGATCCCATATACATAAAATCCTAGAACCTCTATAGTTACCTTACCAAGGTCATCTAGTAAGGGTAATTGAATTATGAGATCCTTTCCTGATGTGGACCAAAATATTACAGTGCAGAGTAGTGAAGAAAAGGAGTAACTTGGTTGCAAGTATTTTAAAAAAACCAAAAGAGCTAGGGTTGTGCACCCCTTGGAAAGAGATACTAGGACACTTGTGGGAAGGTATATTCCAACCTTGAGAGCACATGGAAATGAAATAGAGAAACTTGAAGTAATATATTCAATTTCACCCAATGAGAGGAAAGAATATTCTATTCCAACAATGACTTGAGGAGAAGAAAATCTACAAGTTGAAATAGTGGATGTTGATAAAGAAGAAGCAACACAAAAATAGGTTTTTATTGACCTATTGCAAAGTCCAATCGTTTAGGAAGGAATCGATGTTACCCTACAAGATAGTTACTTATTAGAAACATCACTAGTGTATAGTGAAGAGCCAACTGCAACTATTCAAGATGTGCAACAAGCTGAAATTACAGTGTCTATGGTTAAAACAATATAGATTGAGGTAAAATATAAAGAGCAATAACTGAAATAAGTAATTGGCTATAAGAAAGTAAAACCTCAAGAAGAGGCAGGTGTTACAACCCAAGAGGTCCAAATTTTTTCAGTGAACCCATGAAGGAGGCACTAGAAAGGTAAACAAAGAAATTGTACAACCCTTGAGATGGCTAAAATTAAGGAAAAATAAAAATTCTATGAGGAAGTTAAAGAGCCACCCCTGATAGCTAAGTTGATCAAGGATCCTGAAGTAGATAAAAAAAAATGGGGTAGGAGGGGAAAAATGCTCCATATGTTGAATCAGAGGAGGTAGTAGTAGGAACATAAGTATCAAAAATACATCTTCCAACTTCAAGGATGCCTCATTTTGCTTCTAAGGAATTTTTTGATTTTTCTTGCACATTAGAGTAGGTACCACAAGCTCCAAAAGGAGGAAATGCTCCCATAATAGGATGGTTGGGAAAAATACTCCCAAGAGAAGAAAATAAAATAGTCCAATTAGAGACTTTCAATATTTAGAATATTTTGTTTTCCAAAACACCAAGGGCCCGTAAGAAAGCTAGGGTAGTATCATAACACCTTACAGACCCCCAGGGGCACATGACATTATAAATTGCAACCCCCAAGGGATATGTGTTTAAATTTGAGGCTAAATTGAATGAATACAAAACAAATTCATATTACATTGGGCAAACCCACTACGGAAGTCTTGAATCATGAGGCTTCAATGGGCATAGGAGGCCTTATCCAAAAATTTGATAAGGAAAGGAAAACAAAGAAGAAGTTTAGAGAAAAGTTTGGTGTTTTATAAACCTATGTTAAAAAATGGTTACAACGTCCTACTGAAGGAAAATAAATTTCCACTTCCATAACATCAGAGGCCATATCAATAGCAGATGAGTCAAAGGAGACAATTAATGCTATAATAAAGTGGAAAGAAGAATTGTCTAAAAAATGCAAAAAAGTCATAGGAAAGAGTTTGGAATGCTATAAGAAGATATCTGGGTAGATGGAGGAAGAAAATGAAGAAATGGAAAAGTGCAAGGATGAAATAAATTATTGGGATGGAATTTTACCAAAATTTGAGGTAGTAACCCATATGAATGACCAGTTGGTGGAAAATGAAGGAATTGTTCCTACTAAACACAGAGGGGAACAACATACATATGAAGGGGCCATCCAATTGAGAATGAAAAATCTAAAGAAAAGTAGAAAATATCTCATCAAAGTAAGCAAAAATATTGGATTACATTGATGACATAGAAAAAAACTTGGAAAGATGATGCTTATCTCAAACTGGATCACACATGGAGAGATGAGTTTGGATGATTTGATGTAATTTTTTCAACAACAGATTAAAGGAGGATCAGAGGCCATTTCTTCAATTTTCAATCACTCAACCATCAAAAGGTTTATTTGGATGGAAGGAATGATAGCTAAATTTTCAAAGAAAGTAAAAAATAATAAAAGAGTTATAAGTAAATTTGAGAAAGTCTTAAGAGAACAAGGACTCATATTTGTCTTTCATGCTAGACAAGATGATGAGTTCCTCATTAACATGTTCAAAGTATTTGATGTATACAATGAAAAATTGAGTGAACCAAGTAAAGATGCATCAATAGAATTAGAGTCAACATGAGAGCCTTTGTAAGAAACTTGTAACATATGTATATACAAAATAAAAAATGGGGATTCTATAAGGGCCCCTTTCCTTAGAATTTACGTAGTTATTTTTTTCTATACATTTTCAAGAAAAAAAATTTACAGCTAAAATTGTATTAATTGATGAATAAAAAATCCTCTTTAAAGGTAGGGATTGAGCTAGAAGTATCTTCTTCTGATATTCATGTTCTTTGAGGTCTTGGGAACTAAATATGTATTGTACATCACCTGCCAACCCTTAAGACATGCCTCTGTCTATGAGATATTTGATGCTCAATTTTGGGCCATCAAAAAATTTTCTTAGTTCCATATTTATCTCAAAAGATAATATCCACTCCATAAGATTTTCTCCACCAGTCAAATATATTTTAGTGCCACGATGAGATACAACCTTGGATGTTGATGTGGAATTTGGTGCATCAACTATATTGACTAGGTTTTTTTGACATTTCTTTAGGGAATGGTGATATGTCACGAGAACTTCCTTGAAAGGGGAATTTGCAGCAACTCTATGAATAATGGAAATTCTCTTCTCCATCTCATCAAGTCAGTGAGAAACTGAATCCACATCCTTCTGAGGCTCATTAATAGATAGTGTAGCTTCCAAAGTTATAATTTCATGTTCCATTACTTCTGGATTGAATAATAAAGGTAACACAAATATGGATTTTTCAGTAATAATAGGCCTACAGTAGAGCCATAAATGATTCAACTTACCAGGTTAAACATAATCTTCTGGGTAGAAAATATGATGGAACAAAATTTTAAACATGGAAAATAAATGGATCATCCTAATGATCTTTTGCATTAGGAATAACCATAAAATCCAAGGAGTCAAAGGTCCGATCGGCCCATCTTGATCCTCAATTTTGAACAACATCTTGATGAAAGACTCATTTGGTACAGAGATATTAGAAATAGATTGTAACACTTCTGAAGAGAGTTAAGAAAATTTCTCCCCCAGGTCCAATGTTTTCATCACTTATAATGATTATCATTAGGTATTTCAAAGAATTAATTTGATTTGATATTAGAAGAAGCTTTTAAATCCATGAGAAGAAGCTAGGATTTTATAGAGTGTTGGATCCTAGAAAATCTTGTGCAAAATGTCATGTGAGATCAATTAAAAAATCCATCTAAATGTTTGGACGGACCAGAAAAGAGAAAAAATGGGTGATTTTTATCAAAAATTCATATTTTGGTTTAAATGAAGTTTCACACAAAGGGAATCATCTATTCAAATAAAAGTGTCACATTTATCCAACTCCCAATGAATTTTTTCCCCAAAAGGAAAATAAAAAGGTTATGACAAAGGTGAAATCATTTATGGTCACACATGGGCACAAATGTGACAAATCAAAAAAAGAAAAGAGAATTTGATGATGCATAAAAGATAATATTTCATATATGTCTACATCTTCAAGTGAAACTAGAATCAATTTTATGGGTAATATAAGAATATTTACAATTAAAATATATTTTCCTGCATTTTGGAAAAGCTGGAGTTCATTACTGCACATTCTAGGATTTTCTCTTAGAAGATTTTGGGGGGAAATTAAAAGTTTATTCTATAATTTTTGTTATAAGTATGAGGGTTTTTTTCATACTAGGGGGGATACTTTTTATTTGATAAGATGAGAAAAATTGTTGTAACTCTATATTTGCTTGTTTTCTTCAATAGAAAACTTATGAACTTTGAGTTTAAGACTCCTTATGCCAAGGTGGTTGCATTTTTAATCTATTAGAAATCATTAAATACATGTGATCTATGTCCCCTTGTCAAGGAATTGAAATTTTGAATGAAATATGAGTGTTTATGATTTCAAGTATGTGTTTTAGTATCCAAATGTTGAATAAAGATTAATGAATTATAACCTTTGTTCCAAAATTTGTGTTCATTGTGTTTATATATAATACACTATATCAGTCCTTAGTTTTTGCATTTTTGGTCACTAAATCAATATTATCCTATAACATTTACTCTGTAGTTATAAATCCCTTATTGCAACCTTATTTTTAGTGATTTTTTACATCCTTAAAGTGTATCTTTGGTGTATGAAAATAAAGGCAATGAAGATTTTGTTGGAATGATTGCATGAGCATTTTTGTTGAGTATTCTGAAGATTTTGTGGAATTATTTGTGTTGATTGAGTATCAATGAACAAAAATGTTTCATATAAGTTCTCATTACTTAATTTTCCATTCACTACATTCCAAAATAGTAGGTTGTCATAGTAGTTACTAATACATTTCTTTAGAAAGTTGACATCCATTTACTCTCCCATTATGTCCATTAAACAAGCATATCTTACCACCCCACAATATTTACCATAACTATAAGATTCATACACCATACTTGTGTTCTAATCCAATCATCCTTGATGAGAACCTATTCTCATCCAAATTCCCATAAAATGATGCACAAGAACTAAGACCCATTGTCTTTAGTAACCTTTGTTTAATATCTAGAGTATATGTAATATCCCCATGACTAATATTACGAGTAGATATTGTTTTCATTAACATAATCAGTTCAAATAGACTGAACATTTATAAATTCAAAGGAATAAAGTGCAATATTTATTTCCTCCATTCAGGTTACATCATGGGTCCTCTCACTCTGGCCTAGGCAAGACCAAAAGTAGCAAGATTAGGCCATCCCCTTTGTATGTTCCTCCTAATCATCCCAAAATCCTCGTGAAAAATATAATTTTA
Source organism: Taxus chinensis (assembly GCA_019776745.2). Taxonomy (NCBI): domain Eukaryota; kingdom Viridiplantae; phylum Streptophyta; class Pinopsida; order Cupressales; family Taxaceae; genus Taxus; species Taxus chinensis. Next base: position 570,716,301 of record CM034147.1, on the reverse strand, counting down.
GATACATCCTCAATCATAAATGACATATTCCACTACATATTTCAGCCTCTAAGCCACCCCACCCTGAGAAATTTTTTTCAGGTCCCTGGGGGGTGTGAAATTGGGAGCCAACACTTCCCAATTATGATTCTCTACCTATGAATGACCTTCAACCCTATTTTACAAATATCCAATTTAAAGCCTTATTTTATCATAATATGTATACCCTTAGGCCTACAAGTGAAATTAATTATCCAATAAAAACTTATAAACCCTCATCCTGATGTTTCACTTGTACCCCCTATTTAGGCCATTGGTTCTTGTGATAGTGGTAATGATATTACTTTCCTTGCTACAAATGATGTGTAGAGTATTTGGTTAATTTTTTGAACGAATAATATTTTGTTAATGATGCTTTTTATACCCATACTTCTCATGATTTTGTAGATGTTATTTTAAATAGTAATATACTTTTTTTCTTATTTTATGCATTTTCCACTTACATAAGCACAAATTTTTAGGGTTGATGTTGCTTATACCACCCCTCCCATGATTCCACCTATTGTATATAATAATGTTAAAGTTCCATCTCTATTTTCTCAACAAGGTGCTTTTCCATTCAATATTTTACCCCAAAATACATATCTTTCTTCCTCTAATACTTGTGTGCAAGATAGTAAAGCTACTACTCATATTTATTCTCATGATTTGTTAAAATCTAAAAAGTTTAATGATGTATGTGTTTCTACACGTGATACTCAAAAATATAGTGTATGCAATGATGAGCCTAAATATAGTGTGCATGTTTCTTGTATTCCTTATTCTCATCATATTTATGATAAAAGTGTGTAAAGATCCATTTATCTTACTTCTTATTATAATGTTCATACACCTAGTTATCCATTTTTTAATCCTAATATTACCTTCCAACCAAATACTGTACCTATGGCTACTAAAAATGGAAATATACAACATCTTACTGAACCTATTATTGTTTATTCCATTCCCCCAAAAGAATTTATTTCTCTTATGCATGTTGTAGGTGATTTATAAAATAAAATTCATACTCTTAACCTTGAAAGTAAGACCTATTATGCTAGTACCAATAATCATTCTCTCCATTGCAATAATATTCCTAAGAATATCTATAACTTACCTTTTCCTAAGGGTTTTAATTTTCCTCATTTTCAAATTTTTGATGAAAGAAGTAACCCTTACATGTGTGTTTAGGACTTTATATTGGCTATGGCTTCAGATTCTAATAATAGCTTGTTTCCCAAATCATTTCCTAATAGTCTTATTGATATTGCTTCTCATTGGTTTCATCCTTTGCCTAGTGGATCTATTAGTACTTATCTTGATATGGAAGAAGCATTTCTTAGACATTTTATTTCTAACAATGGTCCCAAAGTTACATTTGATCGTTTACCTTCTTTACATTAAGGAAATAATGAACATGTTATTGATTATATATTACATTTTAAATATTGCACGTATCATTTACTTTATCAACTTATTGATTTAGAATCACAATATATCTTTTATCATGGTTTAAGTTTTCCTTTCAAATAAAATTTATTCTATGACACATGTGACTCTTTTACATTTATTTTTCTTAAATTTATTCAATTAAAATGAGATTTTCTTAATGAATATTTTTTGGCACATCCTTCTATCTATTTTACTACTCATCCACCTACTATATCTTCTATTCCTCCTATTGTACTTAGTTCAAATTCCTCCATCTCCACATAGAAATACTTGTAGTACTTCTCCCCATTTTCATCCACCTCCATTTAGACCTCCTCCATGATTTAATCCTCCTCATAAACGTGAGGCATTGTAATTTTAACTTTTTTCTAGGCCTCATAATATATTACACACCCTTATTGATGAGAAATGTATTTGGATACCTTCTAATGAGCATCCACCTCCTTATTGGTCAAAATGGAATCGTAACCAACCATTTTACAATTTCCATATGATTAATGGCCATAGAGACAATTATTGTTTTTCACTCCATAATAGGATTCAATTTCTTGAGGATAAAAGTGCCATTTCTTTTCACATACGACATGTTGATAAATAAACTTGTCCCATGGCATGATGTCGAACACTGACATATTTTACTTTTTCTACCTATTTTTTTCCTAAGATCATTTTTTCTATTCCTCCCTTAGCTTTGACTAGACATAAGATATAACGCCCACACTATAACATGAAAAAAATAGGATTACATATTTTATTAAACTTAAATTCTTATAAAAAATAATTACTCTATCACTTGGTCCCACATATCAACAACACAATTCCTAAACTAAAACACAACATGTATCAATTCGCATGTATTTTCAAAACAAGGAGAAGATGATGCCAACTAAACATTAGAAAGGAAAAAGGTATAATACCAGCAAGTCACGAAATAGCTTAAAATGGGGAAATGGTGTCAATACTTCCACTTATCCCTCCACTAATGAAGGGAGAATAACCTTTGGTTCCTCCAAAGAAATCATACATCCAAACATGAAAACAAACTTTTCCCTCCATACTTATCCTTACACTAAGACTAGTCTCACCAACCTTTGTTTCCTCCTAAAATAAATATGAAACCCCATACACCATGATAAAACTTATCCCTCCACCTTTGGAAATGCAAGTCCCCAGCATACACACATGCATGGCATACTCATGCATACAAGAAAGAAAAATCATGAATAAAATGCACATACACTCCAATAAGAAACCAATTTAATTCCATAAATATTATAATAAAGAGAGAGTGAAAATTACATTTCTTATTATATGTATCTTAATATCAAGCCTTCATATGAGACTTAAAAGAGGGAACTATGGACATTCATCGACATTAGTACACATTACCCGGTTTCTTCAATGGTTTTTAAGGGGAACTAGGGTCATCTCAAACCACTTATCACTCCACTAAGGTATGTGGAGTAATTTCTTGTTTCATCCAAGTATAAAATCAAAAACCACATAGAGCTATGAAACTACATTCAAAAACCAATTTATCATGGTAAAACACACCTTGTGAACATCCTATACATTATCCTATATAGGGAAACAATTTAAGTTGATAAAACTCAAATTTCAAAAACAATGTTCGAACGACGACCGCCTTTCTAGAGCTAACAATTGTAATTGTGCTAGATTGACCTTGTCTCCCAATGATCAGAGGCCTACAAAATCCCCTTGTAAAACTAGCTTACAAAGTAAATTTCTCATAACTAAGGATTGAAATTTACTGTCACATATAAATACTATAGGTATGTAGAGGCCAAATTCCATTTCTCTACTAAGTTCCTATACTGCAAGCCAAAACCGAACTAAACTTTTAGTTTTCAACAGCTATCCAAAGCTACAAAAAGGTCAAAAAGGCTCATAGAGGGATGCTGAAAAAATGCATGAAATGACATTTTAATTCATTCTAAGGCTAAATATAACACTCCACATTATAGGAAACACAATCAAAACTTGACTTTGTTAGAGTAGGTATTTACCTTAGCTCATGTTCACCTAGGTACTTTATTTACCTTTATTGTATTTATCCTCACCCACTTATGTGTGTGGATATTTCTTTTATCTTATCTAGATATTAGGAGATATTATTTAGTTGTTAGGTATAGTTATTTCCTTGATCTATGGTATTGACTAGATCCTTGATGTCTAGTTCTCTCCTAAATCTATGGTCTTGACTACTTCTTTGATGACTAGTTATTTTCTATGATTTATGGCTTGATCTATGACCTTGAATGGTTCTTAGGTTGTTATTCCTTGCCTATATAAGAAAGGAGCATTCTCATTATATTTAATTGAGTTCCATAAAAAAATATGATATTACTTTTCATTTGTTTACAAAGGTTTTATGTAAAGTTATTTTGGCGAATTAATTTCATCTTATAGATCGTGGTTTTTTTATTAGCATCTGTGTTCCAAGCCACACAGATGCTAATCAAAAACCATGATCTATAAGATGAAAGTAATTCGCTAGAATAAATTTACATAAAACCTTTGCAAACAAATGAGCAGTAATATCATATATTATTATGGAACTCAATGAAATACAATGAGAATATGCCTTTCTTATATAACCAAGGAATAACAATCTAAGAACCAATCAAGTTTGTAGATCAAGCCATAAATCAAAGAAATAACTATTCATCAAATAACTAGTTAAGACCATGGATTTAGGAGATAACTAGACATCAAGGATCTAATCAATACCATAGATCAAGGAAAGAACTATACCTAACAACTAGATAATATCTCCTAATATCTAAATACGATAAAAGAAATATCCACACACATAAGTGGGTGATGATAAATACAATAAAGGTAAATAAAGTACCTAGGTGAACATGAGCTAAGGTAAATACCTACTATAATAGACTTCCCCATTTTGGGATCTGGAGAGGTTTGTTTTGCATCACCAAAAACCACATTTTATTAACTTTTGCAAGGTAAAAAAAGGTAGTTTTAAACTAGAAATCAAGTGTAATTTATTATTCTACTGATTTTCATTATCCATTATTGTATTCAAATTTTTATTAACATATGAGGAGGTAAATAAAAAAAATTATGCTAAAAAACATTCCTTCTACTTGTATAGAAAAGAGGAAATTCACTATTTTGTGCTACATTTAATTTTAGTTTCCCAAAATCATTTTTTTCATTTGATTTTATTTTCAATATCATTACAACGGGAAAACTAGAGATACTACAATCATGTAATATAGAGATGAGAAAACCATGCCTGTAATTGAACGAAGCGGTGTAAATGTGGCTCCAAGTAGTTTGCACGCTCTCTAATCATTCTCTATATCATTTAAACCTCACCTCACCTGACCATTTGTGTGTTATATTCCAACTCACCATATCACAAGTATTTTATCGAGTTATAGATTGAGATAACACTGAGCTCATCACATTACTGAGTTGATTGACATCTAGGTGAGATTCATTGATAACTCATTCGATCGAGATCTAAGTTCCACATAGTGTCCATATTATCATTTGCATATGGTGCCCATATTTTCAAGTAGCTTGTCAAGTCAGGATCAAGATAGGTGAGTTCATGACTGAGCTCATATTTTAATGCCAAATTCATCGAGTTATAACTCATACTTGACTAGTTGGGCTCCATACCAATAAACCCCACATTATTAAATTTTCAACCATGCCATAGTCTAGATGAGAAACATGCCAAGTTATAATGTTAATCAGTCCACACAACATGAATCCACTAAGAGAATCAAATATGAAAGTGTTCCTTTGACCAAATTTATTTAAGGAATTCTATCAAACATTTTATAGGATTCCACATTTAGCACTTAAAATTAACCATGTCACTGAATACCAACCACTGGCGGTTAAGTCAAGACATGTCCCCAAGGATGTTTCACCATACAAATGGATAAACATTCAATTGAATTTCTAAATGAAATGTTTTTAATTTTCTAAATACTTTTTAAAATATTACATCTTGTACATGGCTTGAAATAATTTCTACAAAATAAAATGTGTTTTTTCAAGGGTGAAATCAAATAGTCCATGTCCTCCCACATCCTTTAGGATTTTTTCAAATAGTTCATGCATCCTATGAGAGCTTCCATTTTGGCACAGAGAGGGAGCATGATGGAAATTATTTTGCAAGTTTGGATTTACAACTAACATTGCATTTTTATTACACATTTCTAAATCCTTTTTAATATATTCATTTAGTGTGCGTATCCTGAAACCATGAAAAATAAATAAATGATCCAAACATCTCTACTTGGATTTTTTCCAAATATTTCACATGCTTCCTCTTTTCACATGCATATCTTCCATGTTGGAAGAACTATATACTGATAAGGGGACTAAATAAGTACTAAAAAATTCTCATTCAATTAACAATTAATATCACCAACCATTAACAATTAACCATTCACACACATGTAACCATTATTTGTTTAGTATGCACAAAACATCAAAATAACCATAACACATGAGAAGAGGCACATAGACACAAGATATAAGTGGGAAACCATTATGGGGAAGAAAACCCATCAAAACTCTACTTATATTACACAAATAAAATTTATTTAGTTAAGCACCAACTTCACAAGGATAACCAACCCCTAGTTTAATAGAGCACCAACCCTAAAAAGACCACCAACTCCAAAAGGAGGATAAAACCCCCCAAGGAAGACCAAGAAACAACTCAGCCACTTGAAAATATCTTATCTCTGAATTTTTTGATGTCACAACTGATAGAGATCATAATTTTCAGCTCACAAACCCTAGCTCACACATTAGGTCTTCAATCTCTCATAATCTTACTCTTTCTTCACTTGTCTTTTCTCTAACTTGTTTCTCTCATTTCTTCAATAAGTCCTCAACCTTTCATTATCTTTCTCAACCTTAAAATCATGCACACATACCTGCAACTCACTCTCATATAGGTCACATGTCTTCCCTCCAAGAGCACTAGTTCAAAAATGAACTCAAAACATCACTTTTATGCCTTTTTATTTCTTCCAACCCAAAGGAATTTTGTTTCTCGTGATAAATTCAACCTATAAATATTTATAAAATTCAATTACATTCATAACAAAAGTCACATATGACCCAAATAGGTCAGCCTAGTTAAAAACCTCACTACATGTGCTAAAAATGGCTCAAAACCTCGTGGGCACAAAAATAAAAATTCCCTTACATAAAAACCATAATTACTAATGACCCATAACCCATCATACATGCTTAAAATATCATTAAACATTCATACATGGTCAAAATTTATCTCAACCAATCAAATTATTTCATTTAATGGGCCCAGTTCACTTTACAAATCTCAAAACTTATGTTTCCTTCACATTGGAAACTTCGTTTGAACACCAAATCACTGAAACATTATAAAACCACATTATATAGAAACTTTTTGGAAATTCCAAAACCTATAGAACACTTCTAAGTAAGTTAGAACCCTTTAAAAATCCTCATGCTCAAATAACAGATACTTTTGTCTTCACCAAATCAACCTGTCAAACTAAATGTTTTCAAAGGTTATCTCATAAAAAAAATTATACATATAGTAAAGACCTAAAAATGGAATAATTTGATGTAAAATTTAACCATCTTTACATTCCATGTGATAGAAATAATCACCCAATCCATCTCATGCTTTAAACAACTCAAAAAAATTCACCAGAACACATCATGTCTTGCACTGCCAAAAATATTCTTGTCTAAATAATTAGCTTGAAACCATATAAAATAACCTCATAATGAGGAAAAAATTATATAAATGGAAATATCTCTTAATCCTATTTCCAAAATAACTTGAATAATATTCAAACTCTTCATGTAGCTCAAGTTATTCCCATTTTACTAAACCCTACTATTTGAGACCTCCAAAACTACCCTTTGACCAGTTAACCTGTATGGACCTCAAATTACCATGTACGTGTATGAAATTGTCCTAAAACCTCCATATAAATCAATATCATCTCCGATACAACATGCACCATTAGTTTTTTATACTACTCCTTTGGACAACCTTATCCTAAAACCTTCCTCTTCAAAAACTTCCATTTTGAGGTTAGGCCCACTCATCACCATGACCTGAACCATACGTTTTTAGAAAGGTAATAGATTCCTCTAAAACATTAAATCATCACTTTGATGAACCAATCAAAACTAGGTCACAATACCTCTTATTTTGTAGACTACACCTAGCTAGGGTTTAACTAGGGTTTTAGATCACTTTATCTTCTTAACATTCGTTCATAAAAAAGTGATGATAAACTGACCTGATTATTTTCTAAAATTTTATAGACTCACCATATCAGAATCCCTTAAATACACAAGGTCCTATGCAAATCACAATATTTACAACAAGCATTGGAAGTTCAATGTTTGAGTTGTAAGGTCACTTGTTTTTACCTTGTCTCACATAAATTGTCATAACATGAAAAATTATCATCATGTAAACCTGAAATTTTTCAAAAATAACTATAACACATCCCTCTAATATCTCCAATCATCATAATTTCAATTCCATACATCAATCTCCATCCATTAAGACTTACCTATGCTTGTATGCATGTTCCTCACTTTAGAAGTTAGGGTCGACTGAAATAATGCAATAATTGATCTTAAAACCTTTGAAAAATAAACCAAACATACCTGACATGCCATGATATACCTTAATTCAAGCTTCCATGAGATCATATGGCTCCAAACCACACTCTCACACCTTTAAGAAACCATAGCTACTCTTGGTGAGAACTTGTAACATAGTCAATTATCTATATCTACACCATGTCACTATTGTGAGTGCCCAAGAACCCTCCAAACATTATATTCATCATGTCAACATCATTCTTAAGCATCCAAGAAGCTCATATTGTCAAGCTGCATCACCTAGGCACCTGTATAGGCTTGCAAAAGCAAGTAAATCATCACTGAATCTCACTGTACCAGCACAATTACACATATGTAAACACCATGTTAGCATCATGTACATCAACATAAGACCATATTCCAACATATCACTTTATAATTAATGTGGTTTTTCATCAATGAGAACACCTATTAGGACCACATGCTAACAACCACCCCCTTTTTTATTGATGGAAAACATCCTAGAACTTTTCCCTCATTTTTACATTAATGACAAAGGACATACCTATATTTCACATTCTTTACCTTCTTCAGCTTCATACCATCATTGCTTTGGTTCGATACATAAACCAAAGATCTCAAGCTTAGTTCCAAGTCTTGAAATTTGCACTCAAAATCTGATTTTTAGCCTTCATTTGTAAGCATGCAATCACTGTCATACTCCCCCTAAGATAACCATATACAATCATTTTAACATCATCAAAGAACATGAAAGTAAAGCATAATCACACCTTATTAGAAGCTAAAAACAACAATCCCTATCCTTCTAGGCATGCAAAATAGGCACTATTTCTCCTCGACCCTATGTTTTAGCCTTTATGGAAACACTATAATAGCCTATTATCTGAAACGGTGATTCTTTAAAACATGCCAACAATGTTATTTTCAAGAACATCAATGCATTACTCACATTTCTTGACCAAAATCCATCATTTCTAGGCATAAGACAAGCCTTATTAAGAAAAAAAATGTTATTTTCAATAACATCAATGCTTTACTCACATTTCTTGACCAAAATCCATCATTTCTAGGCATAAGACAAGCCTTATTAAGAAAAAAAATGTTATTTTCAATAACATCAATGCATTACTCACATTTCTTGACCAAAATCCATCATTTCTAGGCATAAGACAAGCCTTATTAAGAAAAATCTTTCTCTTCATACCATTATTGAAATTTAGGGCCCTAAACAAACCTTTTAGTGTTTTAAGGTCAACTTTAGAAAACCATAGAACACACCAATCACAAAAAACTACCTTCAAATGACTCAACATCTCATTCAAGTTCTAAATCAAGCTCAAAAACACAATTCCTTCAAATTCCACATTTTCACCTTTTAGAACTACTTGTCTCTAAATAACATTCTCAGTGCCTTTTTGACAAACTTTGGTAAGATCTATAAGCAAATAAACCTCATGAATCATCAATCTAGAGCCCCATGGAAGCATACTACTTATATCTAGTTGTCAATGTAAGTTTTAGGTCACATACCTTGATTTCATGCCTTGTAGGAGGTCCAAACAAGCATTCCCTATGTCCTAAAGGTATAATGCTCACTATCATATCCTGTTAACAAATTTACATACTTGATCAGACTATTAATATATTTGTTAGCATTGAAGCACTGTAGCAGTCACATTGTGGTCTTGTTGCAACATTTTATCTTTACACAATCAATTTTCTTGACACTCACTTCTTTCTTGACCAAGGAGAAAATTAAGCCCCCCTTGCCTCTGAAGACTCTTCTCAGACCTATGTACTATTTACTATAGTCATGATATCATGTTCAACAGCCTTAAAAACACACATTTCCTGTCTAAAATGCATCTACCAACCAATATAAACTAGTAATAGCTCTACACGTTATCTTCACTCAGCCAAATGGATCTAATAAACACCTTAGATTTCTATATAGCAAAGTCAATTAGTTATACATATCCTTCAAGGAAACTAGATACCTGTAGACAATCAATGCACTGGAAATATCAACACAATTACTCCAATACACATTCCTATACTTTAGCACTTGTATGTGCTCATGTTTTCCTTCTTCATAGACTTATCTCTCAGGTGATCATGAATGCACATTACATAAGTCAAATCCCATCTATTACTTGGTCTCATGAAGAATTCAATTTACCTTTCACTAATTTTGTTATTTCTTCATCCACATAGAAAACTATTACCGATTATGCCCTGCTTATTGTTTGAAAACATGGTCATTTGAACAAGTATCCTAACACAGTGCACTCTACAACCCTTTGTATAATAAGGGCCATTGACATATATCCCTTCATCCACTGTATCAAGCTTGAACGCAGATTGTATCATTTGTTTATTGGAAGCAATGTAGTATGCAATTTGACCACTAGACAACCTTGATCTGGTGAAGTTTCTCAACCATTCATTCCCATTTTCATAGAAAACTCATATTATTTTGAAACAGAGATTATATCAAACATACTTAAAGGAAACCTATGTTTTCCCTCCAAAGTCAACACCATTGTACCCTGATTTTTCAAATTATTGTACAGACCAATCACAACCATGAGATATCAAAGATGATTGCTATAAGAACTTGTAAACATGAACAAATATTTATATCTCTAATCTATAGAATTTACACAATATGTCCCTTCTGATGCATATAAGTACTCTTGATTCTATATAATTCTACCTCCCAAGATCCATTAAGAAAAGTAGTACCTTTGAGGTATACACTCAATCTTGACAACACACCCTCATTGACTGAGAGGTTTCACTTATCAATTTCAACCTTGCTTGAAGTCATTTAGAAAAGAACAAATTTTGTAGAAATTTTTTGATTCCTTGATGAAGATTCTAACTGGAACATTCTTGTAGAGTGTCATTTCAATTGATTTTATCATTTTGAAGTCTCTTAAACCTCTGCAACCACTGATCTGAGAACATGTTTACTTCTTTTTCCTGGGCTTGAAACACCTCTAACACTTCAACCCTTTTGATTTTTCACTGATACCCTAACTTCAATAACACATCATTTCATAAGTATGCTTATATAAACTAAAGTTACACTTGTCTCTATGTCAAATTTTCCATTTACATTCAGAACAGAGCATGATTCCAAAGTTTTACTTCTTATGAATTCATTGAAATTTCTAGTCATCTTCTTTGAAAAATATCCCTTATCACATAACTGATACAAATTTTCTTTCTCAGTCACTTAGTTTACTTTCACATTCTTGACACACTTTTGAGCTAGTTAGCATAGTCACATGTAGACTCACATTTAGACTTTAACTTTCTCATCACATTTGATTACAAAACCATTACACAACCATAAGAAACCCATCAAAATAATTTAACTAACCTTTAGCTTTACAATGATATTCTTTGACAAAGTTTTGATACTTATCTTTTCACTTTACTTGGTAGGTCTCTTAACCTTGTAAACTACAAGGCTTCTTATCATGGAATCTACTCAGAGAAAATAATCAATCAATTCTTTGAGACTACATTTATTGTCAACCTTTGAGTACCTTCATACACTTGGGAAACATGATTTTCAATATACTTTCACTGTTTGAGTGCAACATCTTCCTTCATACATTATTTAAATCTCTTATAGAATTGACACTCTCTATAATCAGACAGACCTTATTGACTTCTTATTCACTATTCATGACCTATTTGTTCAAGGCCTGTAGCATGAAAGTTTTGCCTTCATATAACACAATAGACTTTCATTTCAAACTTCTTTGAACACAAACTCCTTACATAAGAGCTATCAAACTGGCATACTCAAGCTTATTTGCACATGTAGATGCATATTTTCAAGTGATCCAACTAGAAGTAACAAATATGTATTAGACACTTGAAAGCTTTATACAACCACAACATGTTTGGTTATTTCATAGTCATGAAGACATCAAACCTGAGACATGCTTCTTATGACCTATTTGATCACTGAATATCAATATTTTGGTTCTTAATGACTTTAAGACCAAATGTGAACAACTTTAATATCTTGGGGTATTTACCTTCTTGAGGCTAACATTTAGACCTCTTTGACTCCATTCTGAATTATGACTTGTTCATGATGTCATACATACCTTGTTGATAATATACACTGGCCATTCCATAACCTAATAAGATTCCACTAGACATTTTTTACCTTTACAGAACATATATGCAACAAGATATGGTCTTAATACCCTTTTTCTACTCATGACAGTCCTAAAGAATTTGGGAACAACACTGAGTAGTATTTTCATGATACACCAATGAACATTAAGACTCATTCACACACTGAAAAACTTGTTCAAGGCTAAAGACCATGTTGAAAAATTTAGACAACTCAATTGTGTCATTTCTCAGATTGGATCATGAAAATCAAGATAACTATATAAATTTTGTGACACTTAGACTCAGAGATATAACACAACATTGATTATACTCATTTAAGGACTCTTACACCTTTTTCTCTTAGTACAGAATGCATGAAGACAAGATGCAGACTTGTAACTTGTTCATAGACTCAGGACATTTTTGAAAAACACAACACTCCATGGATAAATCTACACTTATAAAAGGTATTGATGAGCACTTCACATGAACTTAGACAATAAGATTCTGATACCATGGGTGCATTGACATAGGAATTTCAATTCTCATATCAGGCATGAAAGATCCACACATAGATATTGTTGAGCAGGAATTTAACTTAACATCTTTGACATAGATCACAACACATATTGTATCTTCATAGACAACCTTCATTTTAAGTCCAATACATGACATGAAAAATTCATGTATACCTTACAAAGTTGATAACTCAACTTCAGGACCTTTTACCATGGTGATTCACCCCAGAATAGAATTGATCATACATATACATACACCTATAACCTCAAACACCTATCCCTCAAGACAAAAAGATCAAAAGACACATGAAAATGTCAGTTGACATACCTTATAACACTTGAAGTGTTCCAAGATTCCTAAATCATGTAGCTTCTCAAACACAGAAGAGTGGGCTTCACTTCAACTCTTGAATCAATCTTCTTGACTAACTTTCTTTTCCTTTGTAATAGGATTCTTTTCATCCATATTTGGTCTTGAGCTATTATTGGATGCCTTTTGATCATTGAATTTGACTGAAACAAATCCTTCAATGACCATATTTTGGCATCCATACATTCTTTTACCTTAAAAAAATTTGCAACATAACCACATTTAGATGACACTTGTAGTCAGTAAGCTCATGTTTACCACTTGACAGATCAATTTTGTGTCCTTTTACATTGATCAAAGGGTACTCACAACTGAAAAAAATTCTACAATCCTTTGCTCTATGACCATAACCATTGCAAGCATAAAAATAACCATGAAACTTTACATACCTCATTACATTTGGTTGTCTAATAGTATTAGGTCTTGAATAGACCTTCTTGCCATGAACACCATCATCTTCACTTGTTTTGGAACTAGGACCCAGTTGTTGGATCATGTTTTCCAGAGTAGGATTCTCAACTTCTTTGATCTTTAGGGTTAGAATCTCCTCTTTGAGCTTGTCACATTCTTCTTCCTTTTCCTTAAGAACACTTGTCAAATCCTCATACATGATTTAACTCACTTCTTCAAAATGATATTCTCCATCCTATGGAATGCTAAATCTTCTTGTAGATTAAATAACACCTCCTTTGAATTTTGACTTTCTCCATGCACACACATGTCTCAAGAATTGTTTCTTAGATCATTTATTATTCCTCTTCCTTTGTTCTTAGATCTGAAATGGCCTTCTCTAACTGAATCTTAAGATATTTTATGGTTTCTTCATCATTCTTAGCCATGGCTTTCAATTCCTGATTCTCTTTCCTGATTTGCTTTTCCATATTGTGCTTCTATGATCTCCTCTAAGATGTTAGACTTAATTTTCAAGGAAATTATCTGATACTAATTTTTGGAAGTATAATGGAATGAGAGGGGGGTGAATTAGTCCTACAAAAATTTCATTTCATTTACCATTACATTAACCATTATCATTCAATTAACCATTTATTTAACCATGAACCATATGTGTGTTTACTTAAACATATAAACTACCATACACAAGATCAAGAACAAGAGATTACACAAGAACACAAAATATGTGTGGGAAACCCTCAAGGAGAAGAAAAAACATTGAAAATTTGTTGATATTACACACAACAAAGAAATTTAGTGAAGCACCAACTTCACAAGGAGCACCAACCATACAAGGAGCGCCATTCCTTAATTTAGTGAAGCACCCACTCCACAAAGAGGCTAAAACCCCCTAGGATGACCAAGTAGCCAACTCAACCACCTAAAAATTATTGATTGCTGATAATTTTTCTGCCAAAAATGATGGAGATCACAAATTAAACTCACAAACCCTAGGTCTTACACATCTTGCCTTCTATACTTCTTCCTTCTCACCTTGTATTGATTCTAATATATTACATACATGCTATCAATAATTGTTCAAACTTTCATGCATCTGATCAGATCTCAAAATCTTCCTTCATACCTGTAAATAAATCTCATCTAGGTCACACTACTCCCCCATGCAAGACTAGCTCACAAAAGGAGCTAAAACTTTATTTTTACATGCAATTATTTTCTCTAACCCAAAGGAGGTCGGTCCCACATGAAAAATTCGACCCATAGAAATTCATTACATTCAAATATATTCATTTTAACAGTCCCATATGACCCAAGTAGGTCAGCCTAGCTATAAACCTCATTACATGTGCCAAAAATGGCTCAAAACCCCATGGACACAAAGATAAAAAAGCCCTTACATAAAATCCATACATATTCATGACCCATAAACCCTTAAAAATTATTAATAAATAATTTAACATTCATAAATGGTCTCATTTTATCTCAACCAATCTAATTTTTTTTTTATTGGGCACAATACACTTTGTACTTCTCAAAACTGATGTTTCCTACACCCTTCAACATCCTGGAAACTCCATCATGCCAAAAAATAAGTTCTACATTCAACAAAACCTTTACATGTGACCTCTCAATATAAGTTTCATAACCTATATAACAATTCCAAGAAATTTATAAGCCTTTAATCAACCTCATGCTCAAACCACATCTACTTTTGTCTTCACCAGTTCAACTTGCCAAAAGGATTTTTCCAAAGGTTAGCTCATAAAAATATTTATACATACATTAAATACCTAAAAATTGATTAATTAGATGAAAAAATAACCCCTCTTCACATTCTATATGATATCAAGCATCACCCATTCCAACTCATGCTTAAAAAAACTCCAGAATTTCACAAGAACACTTCATGTCTTGCACTGCCAAAAATATTCCTGTCCAAATACTTAACTTATAACTCTACAAAATAACCTCACGATGAGAAAAAAATCATATCAATAGAAATAACTCTGAATCCACTTTCTAAGAAACCTTGTTATCCAAAACCGAGGGGTTTCAGACTTAAGGAACAGATTAACAAATGTGCCAAATGAATTGCAAAACAACTATCTCTGAAAAGAGATGTAAATATACTCAAAAGACTTCGAAATACATCAATTATCTCTGCCAAGAGATGTCTATCTCTTCTTCCGGTTACATATGTATTTATAATACTTTATAAATACAAAAGGACACCTAGAAAGATGTGGAAGGTCACCAGTCTTGAGGGAGACGAGGTGTTTCATCTTCCAAGACTTACATGTGCACTAATTTTGCGAAACATACTATTTTTAGAATTTACTATTTTTAGACAGCAGTACAAAAATCACAATTTGGGCCCCTTAAACACAGATTTCGGGGGTCAAACATTGCTGAACAGATTTCAGCACCTTCTCATCACATTCTACACATTCCAAGCTTTCCGTTGCCTTTTAAACGGAGTCAATCAGAGCTACGGTGCAAAAGTTATGGTCTCTGGAAGTTGCGCCACTAGAATTGCTGCCTAGATCATTCCTCCCTCGTTCAGAAGCAATGGTCCCCATTGCATTAAGTTGCCCCATCAGCTGTGGAAATTGCTTCTTTACCTGGTATGCAGTGAGCCATTCACCTTGGTGACTAATATTTCCTTTCTTTATCACACGATAAAGTTGAATAGGTTGTCCTCTGGTGGTCTTAGTCAAATTGTCCACAATCTGATCTTCTTCAGCTGGGGAAAGACTTGCTGGATTGAGCTCAGAGATGTCCAATTGTTCTGCTGTGACTGAAGTATCCAAAAAAGGTGGATGGTATGGCTTGAGGAGGTCCACATTGAAGATGGGGTGCAGACCAAGGTAGGGTGGAATATTCAACTCGAAAGCATTTTCCCCTACTTGCTTAGTGAGAGTGTAAGGACCATACCAGAGAGGTCGAATCTTTCTGTGTGGACCTGCAAGCCATTCCTTCTGAAGCCGCAACCAAACCTTATCACCAACCTAGAAATGATGCAGAATCCTGTGTTTATCATGGCGATTCTTATATTTTTTATTCATTTTCTGTAAAATGTCATGGACTTGGTGATGAATGTGCTAGATCTGCTCAACAAACCTTGTCGCCTTTTCTGCTTCACTTTTTCCATGAAGTGTGAATTCCATGGCAGGAATTGGGATGCATACATCAATGGGAGCCATAGGTTGGAATCCATAACAAGCTTGAAAAGGACTGTGTTTAGTGGAGCTGTGCAGGGCTCGATTGTATCCATGTTGTATGTATGGCAGGGCCTCGTCCCATGTGCGGGAGTGCTTGGAGTGGTACATACGAAGCATGTGAACAGTTAGGCAATTCACCACTTCTGTTTGCCCATCAGTCTGTGGATGAAAGGATGTGGACTTCATCAACTTTGTATCTAACATTCCCCATAAGGTGGACCAGAAGATGCTCAGGAACCTGCTATCCCTATCAGAAACAATAGACTTGGGGAGCCCAAAGTTGATCCATACATGACTGAAATAAATTTTAGCAGTATCTTCAACAGAAATATTTTTCTTACAGGAAACCATTACAGCCATTTTAGAAAATCGATCAACTACAACAAAAACACCATCATTCCCATGTTTCGAAGTTGGCAAACCTGAGAGGAAGTCCATCGAGATAGATTCCCAAGGCTTGGTTGGTTCTGGCAATGGTGTGTACAATCCCTGTTTCTTGTTAGTTGGCTTAGCAATTACACAAGGAGTGCATGACTTAATATACTTCACCACATCAGTCCTTAGATTAGGCCAGTAGAAATGCTTCTGAAGTACTGCCAATGTCTTGTCCACGCCAAAGTGCCCTGCGGTCCTGCTGAAGTGTGCTTCCCAGATCATCTTCTGTTGTTCACTTGCTGGAACACAGATGTGTCCCATATGGCAGAGGAGATTATCCTGTAGATAGAAATCAGAGACATGTTTTCCTTCACGGAGGGGCCTGATATGTGTCTGAAAACTCAGGATCCTTCTCATACAAACTGCACCAACTTGAAGTCTCATGTCCACAGAGATCAAGAATAGTTGTGAGGGCTGTAATTGGAGGATGGCTTAGGCAATCTGCTGCTGAATTGGCACTTCCCTTCTTATGCTTTATTATCAGGTGAAACTGTTGTAGGTATGTGGCCCATTTCTGGTGTCTCTCATTCCTCAACTTACTTTGTGTCTGAAGGAACTCCAAAGGCCTATGGTCAATGTGGATTACTGTCTCCTTCCCCAGAATGTAGTGTTTCCACTGCTTACATGCCTGGACAATGGCATAAAGCTCCTTATCATATATTGGGTACTTCCTGACCGTGTCATTGAATGTTTCACTATGGTATGCAACAGGGTGGCCATGTTACATGATAACAGCTCCCAAGGCATACTCAGATGCATCTGTCATCAGCTCGAATGGATGATGTAGATCAGGAAGGGAAAGGACAGGGGCTGAGCATAACCTTTCTTTCAACCCTTCAAATGCTTTATGTTGCGCTTCCCCCCATTGAAATTTAGCCTTGTTCCCTCCTTTAGTCACCTAATTGAGTGCCCAGGAAATATGTGAGAAACCCAAGACAAACCGACGATAGAAATTGGCAAGGCCCAGGAAGCTATGAAGCTCTGTAAGATTCTTTGGGGTAGGCCACCTCTGAATAACCTGAATTTTCTCTAGGTCGACATGGACTCCTTCCTCATCCACGACGTAACCCAAGTACTGGACCTTTGTCATCCCAAATGTGCACTTATCCAGATTTGCATACAGTCTATGCTTCCTGAGGGTCTGAAGTACTTCTTGAACATGTTGCAGATGCCTCTCCCAGGTCGGGCTATAAATGAGTATATCATCTAGGTAGACCACTACGAAGGAATTGGTGTAGGGCCGCAAGATGTTGTCCATCATCCGCATGAATGTTACAGGTGCATTAGTTAGTCCGAAAGGCATGACCAACCATTCGAATAGGCCTTCACGAGACTTAAATGTAGTTTTCCAAACATCAGTGGGCTCGACAGGGATCTGGTGATAGCCAGATTTGAGATCAATTTTGGTGAAAAAATTTTGCACTGCAGAGCTGGTCCAACAAATCATCAATCCTTAGGAGGGGGGTAGCGATTCTTCACAGTGATTTTGTTCAAAGCCCGATAGTATATGCAAAGTCTCCATGTTCCATCCTTCTTTAGCGCCAAGATAATTGGACTTCCACAAGGTGAAGAGCTTGGCCTAATATGTCCCTTTTGAATCAATTCCTGGAGCTACCTCTTTATCTCCTCATTTTCAAGGACTGACCTGCGGTACACAGGGCTATTGGGTAAAGGAGACCCCGGGGACCAAATCAATAACATGTTTTACCTGACACTGAAATGGCACTCCTTTAGGTGTCTGGAATAGATCATCATACTCAGTTATGATTTGGTTGAGCTGCTTCTATTGCTGTATTGAGTCCATGTTCATGGAGGCTGCAACAATTTTGTTTGTAGGTTTTGGCCTGATCATCAAGACGACAAACTGTTTGGTTTTTCTCCACTAACTTCTTACATTGTTTGGCACTGATGAGGGAGACAGATTTTGGGGGGAATGACCTCAGGTATCCGATAACGTCGGCTCCCAATGGTAATGGTGACCCTTCTAGGTCATGACTCATAGATGCCATGTCTATCCCACATGAATGGCTGGCCTAGGAGCACATCACAAACATCTAATGGAGCAACATCACACATGACTTCATCATGGAAGGGCTTGATGGCATATGGAAGGAGGCATTGTTGTGTGACTTGGAGGTCTCTTCCTGGGTTTAACCACCTGATACTATATGGCTGGGGATGTGGCTTTACAGGGAGGTTTAGGCTTTTTACAACATCAACAGAAATTAAATTCTTTTGACTTCCACTATCAAGGATAAAATGCAGAGGCTTACCTTTTACCCAGAGCTTGGAGTGGAAGAGCCTTTCCTTCTCATCCATATTCTTGACTTTTGAGGTGGCAATGATCACATCTGGATCAGCATCTATAATTTTCATCATCTTCATCCTTGACCTCAGGGTCTGTAACTGCTGGTGCAGAAAGTGTTGAAGAAGATGATTCGGCGAGTAAGGACTTGATGGCTCGACATTCTTCTTTGGAGTGGCGATTTGTTTTGTGGAGGTCGCACCACTTCCCTGTCTTCTCCTTCTGCATCTTATTTCCTTGCAACTCCTTCTGTTTCCAACCTTGACCTCGGGTCTGGCCTTCTTTATCATTCTTCCCCCTCACGGGTTGGTTCCTAGCAGTCCTCCTTTTGTGCTTTTGTTCAATCTTGACTGAAAACTTGTATGCCTCGCCAAGGGTTTGAAACTGAAAGAATTCCAAGTCCTCTCGGATGCTCCATTGTAGGCCACTGCGATATTTTAGAATCCTATGTTGTTCTATGTCTTGAATGCCCAATCTTGCAGATAAAGAATGATATTTGTCAGTGTAATCTTGAACCGACTGGTCCTTACCTTGACGAAGTTGCTGCCACTGTATGTATAGATCATCATAGGCCCCAACAGGGTAATATTCTTCCTTTATGGTTATCCACGAAATCATTCCATGTGGGTTCCTCTGTGATTCCTAGCTCATCCCTTTCGAGCCCATTCTTATACACACCCCCCACCAATTTTTGACAGCAAGAGATGATTTCAATAGAGAAAATGTTATCTTTTCCTTATCAGTAAATTGATTGACAGAAAAATATGAGGTCAATTGGTCCAACCAGTTCTCTACTGCATCAGAATTGATCTTACCTTCAAAAATAGGAATGTCGAAATTTACTTGCACCTTGAATGGAGTCGGGCCACCAAAGGACTGATTTACAGATGAGGAGGCATGATTTCCTACTTGTAGTTGTTGCAGAATTTGGGTGAATTGTTGTAGCATCTGATCCTTTTGCTCCCTAAGAGCTTCATTCACCATATTTTTGAGAGGATCATCCATCCTGGTGTTGTCCGCCATTGGAGGTCGCCTGCAGCGAACAAGCAAGTATTCTGAAAGGATTGTGTGTGGACCACCCAAGCTTTTTATATCCCGACCTCGTTCTGGGGATCATACACTCTCAAGACGACTTAGCTCTGATACCACTGATCCAAAACCGAGGGGTTTCAGACTTAAGGAATAGATTAACAAATGTGTCAAATGAATTGTAAAACAACTATCTCTGAAAAGAGATGTAAATTACTCAAAGACTTCAAAATACATCAATTATCTCTGCCAAGAGATGTCTATCTCTTCTTCCGGTTACATATGTATTTATAATAATTTTATAAATATGAAAGGACACCTAGAAAGATGTGGAAGGTCACCAGTCTTGAGGGAGATGAGGTGTTTCATCTTCCAAGACTTACATGTGCACTAATTTTGCGAAACATACTATTTTTAGAATTTACTATTTTTAGACAGCAGTACAAAAATCACAATTTGGGCCCCTTAAACGTGGATTTCGGGGGTCAAACATTTCTGAACATAGGATTCACGCACCTTCTCATCACATTCTACGCATTCCAAGCTTTCCGTTGCCTTTTGAACGGAGTCAATCGGAGCTACGGTGCAAAAGTTATGGTCCCTGGAAGTTGCGCCACTAGAATTGCTGCCTGGATCAACTATTTTAATTAACTCTTGGGAATTAGACCTATTCCTGTAAGCATTAAAGCAGATGCCCATTGATTACTGAACCTTGCTATGTCTAAGACTCCCTAAACTATTATATACACCTAGTATAAGCCTGAAAGATAGGGTTTAGAAGTAATAATTAAGAAGAATCTATACAAAAGTTTCCTGAGAGAGAGAATCCATTGGACCTAGAAGCAAAATCTTGAAAGAAATAAAATAATGAACCATCTAAGAGATGTGGAAGATTCGTACTATATTCATTGTATATCCTTATCTTAAAACCTTCTTCTGGATAATAGATTTTCTTGTTTCTTGGTAGGACGTATCCCATCACTAGGTGAACCACGTTAACCATACTGGTGTATAATTTATATCTCTTGTTTCATATATTTCTTCTAGTAGAATCATATATTTGTATGAACCAATGTAAATTCTCTCAGATTTGACCTATATTATCTGTACAAACTACAGTGTCGCTAACCCTTAACAACTGGTATCAGATCACTTTGTCTTGATAACATTCGTTAATAAAAATGTGTTGATAAAATTTACTCACCTGAGGGTCTTCTTAAAAAATTGAGTGGGAACTACAACAATGGCATAAAAATCCCTAAAATCCACAAGGTCCCATGTAAAGAAACTATTGACGACTGACATTATCAATTATGGAAGATGCAAGATGGAAGGATTCATCTGTATCAAAGAGATTTACCATTTATCATTGGATGATAACTATCATAGACCTATGAAGATGATTGATGAAGAATGAAAGATCTTGATAGAAAGGATTTGGGATCTCAATGAAGATATGAGCCATGACAGCATCTGTGGCATCTCAAATCATCACAAAACGTCAACTGTCATACGGTCAGGGTCTCCATGCCATTAATATCTTGACCTAATGTTATGCATGAATTTTCCTCAGTGCTATCAAATAAGGGATTTTATTTGATGAAGAATGCAATATTTTAGTCTCTAAGATGCTCTGAAGGTGGATCTACATCATAGTCATTTGAATGATTTCATGATCTACCTGTAAATTCAAGCTTAAATGAGCTTGATATGTCTCCATATCACGCTGATGACGAAGTGAAAGTACTTTTATTCTTATGTTCTTTTCCAGTGAGCAGTTGGGATAACTTGGTGAATGGTCTGTTAGTAATAAAACATCTCACTAATAATGATTTTGCCCAAGTTTGACCCCCTGATGTAGTTAGTATCCATCATTGAATGAAAAATACTTCCCAGGAAGAGTACAGAGGAATCATCATGTGGGAATCACTTCTGAATATAGAAAGTAGAGGACCTGAAGGAGAGATCTCAAGAGTAAACAGTCCTCACTGGAAAATCAAATGTACCAAGGGATAAGTATAAATCTAATTCCATCAGGTAAGGGACCATGTACATCATATTGAAAATGTGGAAAGAAAGAACATCGCAAAGAAAGATTGTTGGTCATTAGGATAAAGAGTTTTCCAACAAGTAGACAACAGGTAATAGGACCAGATGCCAACATCTTCAGGGTTGTAGTAGACCATAATGCAATATGTCATAATTATTCTTTATTTAGATAATAGAATTGAATCATGGAGTTTTCACCCTATCAGGAGCCTATCTTTCCATGCAAATTCAAATAAGGGTATCATTCTATCAGAAATTGAATTGATCCAGTAAAATTTTAGAGCATGTTTATTTGGGTGCATGATGAACCTTGCAAGTATTGACTCTGGTAAAGGGGATAGTCATGCATTCTAAAATTTTCCCATAATGGACAATACATGAGAAGTATTGAAATATGTGAGGCATGTAGTCAACACCCCAGGAGGAATCTTAAAAACTAGCCAGGGAAACTAGCTGTACATCTAGTTGCATTGTTACTAATAATTACAAGACCACTCTTGGAAATTCATTCAACTTGTGCTTTTGTATGTGGAAAGACATATCTGAAAGAAGGTAGGTACTTTGACCAAGTTATCTACTTGTGTTACTACTTCCTTTTGCACTATGCAATGTATGTCTACTTTAGATGTTTCAGACCTGCCATGCATGTGGCATAAGTCTTATTGGGCCATATTGAGGTAAAAATATTGTATACCACTCACCAAATCTTAAAGGAAACAGGGTAAGTTATCAGATTTTAAATATTTTAGATTCTTGATTTCTGTGAGCATTGAATCTTTGGAGAGAAAAAAATAGTGATGTTTCTCAAAGTTGGGGAAACTAAGAAGGAGAATAAATTGGATCTATGTACACTCAGATGTGTGGGGAGTAGCTCAGGTAGCTTCTCATGGAGGATCCTAGTATTATGGTACTTTCATTGATGCATGCTTATAAGAATAGGTATGGGTTTATTGTCATTCATAATGTCCAATCTGATGTTTTTGAGACTTTTACGGAAAGATGACAGAGCCACTTGTTGAGAATGAATCAAATTCTAAATTAAAGTATCCTTAGATCAAAGGATACAAATGGTGGTGAATGACTATAGCAAGGCTTTCAAGTGGACTATTGTTATGAGGTGAATGGGACTATGTACAGAAAGAATGGTCCATGATCAAGAACACCATAGGAGAATGGTGTTAGAGAGAGAATGAACATGACAATCATGGAATGTGCTAGAAGTATGACCCATACATCTCACCAGATTGCCCTTGAAACAAGTTTTGGGCAGAAACAGTTAGATAGAGTGGTTTACTTATTATTAACCATGGGCCTTCAAGTCCACTGGATGGAGGAATACCAGAGGATCAGCTTAGATCTAGAACTACAGGTAGATCTCTCTTATTCCTCATCATTTTTATGGTTCACCTCATGATTTTCATGCATTACTTGATAAGCTCACAATAGGAAAAATTAGATTTGCAAAATCCACTTGTGCATAATCGTCACTTTCATTGGTCTAGCTGGATCTGGTATGATTCTCTAGTGCTATATCCATTTCATTGGGATTATATGCATGAATGTCTAATATTATTAAGAGTTGTGATGTCTGATACTGGAATGAACACATGATCAATCCTACCCCAGGGATATTCACCATCATTATCATCTAGCCAAGGATGAACCATTTGAGAAGTCATATGGATGATTCATGAACTCTCATCATTTAAAAGTAATACTGATCACGATTAAACTAGTAATCATGTGTCAGTCTGACTATATGACCAATATCGGTCAAAGCAGAAAATATAAAATCCTTGATGAATTACAATGAATATCCAAGCTAGCAATCAGTAATTCAGCAGAACCATACATAGTGGTTATCAGGTGACCGAAGTCGGTCCACTGAAATATTTAGGATCTACATTAATATCCAGGAGGTCCAAAATGGAGCCTCCAGTACCCCAAACTATCAGATGAGAAGGTCATAAAGGGTGAGTAATTTCTCCAAGTACAAGGCCATGTTACACTTCATTCTCCTATAGGTTATTTAAATTATTGACATGATAATGGCATAACCAAAAAATTTTGGAAGGATAGCAATGCCAGGATAGTACCCATCGTCTAGTGGGAGCATGGCATGGATGAGCCAGATGAACTTGCTTACAACAGAACCAGACTATGGGATATCTGGTTAGAGTTTCTAGAGGAAGCCTAAGAGGACATTACAAAACAAGTGGGTTGAAGTAATTGTATGTCATGATTGGAAGAATTTTGTCTCAGTTTTGGATAGAAAAGGTTTTACAACTGAAAAGACTTGATAGTGAAGGGCTATTTACACAAAAAAGTCTATGTACTTGAATCCTTGGTGAAATAGTTTTTCCCTTCCTGTCTGTTAAGATGTAATATCTATTTATACTGTATTGATTTTCTGGGGTATAGTCCCCAGGATTGTAAATTTAGATCACTGATCTAGCATTGTCTCATACTAGCTTTTGTGCTTCATTTGTGACCTTGGGGTGAAGAGTCCATTTATATGCAACAGCCACTTAGGTCAATGAATTCAAAATAGTAATAGGATAAATTAGTCCCACTACAGTTGATACATCATAGAGCCTCATCACTGGGCTACTAGAGGAAAGCTCTGAGGATCAATGATACATCGAGGCTTTACTACTTGACCTACGTATTTATTTTCATGATCATGGTCTACTCTGAGATGTGAATCTGTACCATTGATGTTTATTTCAATAATCTCTGAAGACTGGGAGACATATTATTTTGTTACATATCATGTGGATGATATGCTTATTGCTATGGATCCTAGTATGCAGGACATTGCTGAGCTTAAGGGAAAGCTAGCTCACACATTTTTTCATGAAGGATTTAGGGGCTACAAAATAGAATCCATGTGGCATGAAAACTACCACAGTAGTATCAGGAAAAACAAGAACATTTTCATTTGTCTCAAGAGGATCCACCCTCTACTAGAGTGTTAGAAAGGTTCAGTACGCAAAAAGGACATATAGGGGACCTGTTAGGGTAAACCAATGTATTGGACACTATCAAATTGAGAAAAGATCCATTACTGCATCATCTGCAAGATGAGGTCAAATACATGACATGAGTGTCATATGCTATCAACAGTTGGGAGTCATCGTGTATGTTATGGTTTGTACCAATACAAATCAGACTATATGCACAAGCTACATGGGAGTTGCTGAGTAGATATATGGCTCAATCTAGGGGTAAAGTTTCATTGGAAACAAGTACTAATTCCCTACCTACAGCGTATCTTGATCTAAGGGACTCTCCTACTAGCATGTAGTTACCACTATGGAGGTTCAGATATTAACACCCATGTGGCTATTTTGATTCAGATATGGCTAGAGTATTTGGATGGTAAGTAGGAGACATCATCCACTTGGATATGATTTTCATAGTAGGTGGGATCCACCTCAGTTAGCTAGATGTTGGGGAGAGTATTGTAGAAGGCTCCTGTGAGACTTTGTCTCACTACAGAGGTAGAGTATGTTGCAGCTACATAGGATAGCAATCACAGATGATATGGATGACTAGGTTCATGAGGCAGAGTTGGGAAAGGATCCCAAACTATCGATTGAAAATTGTTCCCACTAATTCAATATTGGCAAGGAACTTAGCAATATATCTTTCGAGAACAAAACACATGGCATATTGACTGTATCACTTCATACAGTAGGTCCTCTGGAGGATGGGAAGTTGATAGTCTGGAAAAGATGCTCCATATAAGCATTACTTGAACCCTATCCAGATATAGGATTAATCTATAAGTTGTAATACCAAAGGATAAGCTCCTCGAGCTACACTCCACTTCCATGTGAATATATGTTTTCGAGTTTGAAATCCACTTGAAGAGGAAGATTTACAGCCTCATAAGGATGGATCCAATGAATGACGTTGTACATGTATGGTGCAGTAATGTAATCTCAAGTGGGACATTGTTGAGTTGTGGAGCTCAATTACTTTAGATTAGCATGCAATGTAAAACTTGCTAGAAAACACAGCAACCATCATCAGTTAGGATGTGACCAGACATCAGTCAGCTTAGGACCGGCATCAGTCAGGCAAGGAGGAACCATGACATTGGTTATGGAGAACTCGACATCGGTTACCTATGCATGAGATGTTTTAATTAACTCTCAGGAATTAGATCTATTTTTAGTATTAAAGTAAAATATATTGATTTTAATTACATGGTCAAGTGTCATAAGTTTATATATGCCTATATAAGCATGAAAGCTAGGGTTTGGAATTAAGAATTAACAAGAATCAAGAAGAACTTGAAAAAAATGGTGAGAGAGAGAATTCTCAGAGAAGAAGTAAAAAATTGAAAGAAAGAAAGTATTGAACATCTGAGAGGTGTGGAAGATTGTAAATCTTCATTGTTATATCTTTTCAAAGATTTGGATAATAGATTGGCTTGCTTCTTGGTGGACTTATCCCACACTAGTGTGAACCATGTTAAATCTGGTGTTAATTTATACCTCTTGTTTCATATATTTATTCTAGTATACTATCTATTTTGATTTGCATGTATGCTTAGATCTGATATATTATCTATATAACCGGTGTGCTAACCCCAACAACTTGTATTAGAGTTGTTGTTTGAGGGTTTTGTGTGTTGACAGATTTACTCACTGAAGGGTTTTCTAATTGAGTGGGAGCAACAACAATGGTAGAAGAAAACAAATACAAGGTAGAGAATTTTGACGAGCTGAAATTATCAATTATTGAAGATGTAGATTCAGGATTATCTATATCAAAGATATGTGTATTTACCATTGGATGAGAAGTGTAGACCTACGAAGATGACTGATGAAGAATGGAATATTCTAAATAGAAAGGTCTTTGGGATCTATAAGATTGAGTCGGGCAGCATCTGTGGCTTCCAATATTACAGAAGCGACTTCTACGGTAGGATTAATGAAAAATCTTCCTAATTTATATAAAAAACCTAGTGCTTCAAATACATTTTATTTGATGAAGAAAATATTTAGTTCTAAGATGCATGAAGGTGGATCTTCATCTAGTCATTTGAATGATTTCAAATTTATTGTAAATTAGTTAAAATCGATTGATATACTCTTTGATGATGAAGTGAAAGCACTTTTATTCTTATGTTTTTTTCTTGATAGTTGGGATAACTTGGTAATGGATGTTAGTAATACATCATCTTCTAATAATATTTTAAAGTTTGATGATGTGGTGAGTATAATATTGAATGAATAAATTCACAAGAAAAGTACCGAGGAATCATCATATGGGAATGCTTTGAATGTAGAAAGCAGGGGCAGGCAAAAGAAGAGATCAAAGAGTAAGAGTAATGGGAAATAAAAGTCAAAGGATAAAAGATCTTAATCCAGCGATAAGGGAATTACCTATTGGAAATGTGGAAAGAAAGGACATGCAAAGAAATATTGTTGGTCAAAGGATAAAGAGAACCAACAACCAAAAAAAGGTAAAGAAGAAAATCTTGTTGCAGCAAAGGTAATGTAATATGTTCTTATTATTTCTTTATATAATAGAATTGAATCATGGGTTTTAGATTTAAGAGCTTCTTTCCATGCAACCCCTAATAAGGGTTATTTTAGAAATTATGTCTAGGGAAATTTTGGGCATGTTTATTTGGGTGATGATGAACCTTGCAGTATTACTAGTAAAGGGGAAGTTCATATAAAATTTCTAAATGGAAATACATGGGTATTAAAAGATGTGAGGCATGTGTCAAACCTCAAGAGGAATCTTATTTCTGCAGGGAAACTAGGTGAAGTTGGTTGCATGGTTACTTTTACAGGAGACTCTTGGAAAGTCACCAAGGATGATTTTTTTTGGCAAGAGGTAAGAAGGTAGGAACATTATATTTATCTACCTATGTTATTGATTCATTTTCTAAATTATCTACTTCAGATTAATATGCATGCATGTGGCATAATCAGTTGGGCCATATGAGTAAAAAAGGAATGCAGATCTTAAAGGCTAAGGGTAAGTTATTATATTTGAAAGATTTAGATCTTGATTTCTGTGAGCATTTTATCTCTGGAAAGTAAAAGAGAGTGAGATTGTTCAAAGTTGGGGCAACTAAGAAGGAGAAAAAATTGGATCTTGTACACTTAGATGTGTGGGGACCAGCTTAGTATATTCTCATGGAGGATCCAAGTATTATGTTACTTTAATTGATGATGCTACAAGAAAGGTATGATTTTATTGTATTAAACGTAAATATAATGTTTTTTATATTTTTCAAAGATGGAAAGACCTTGTTGAAAATGAATCTAATTCAAATTTAAAGTGCCTTAGATCTGACAATGGTGGTGAATATTGTAGGAAGGATTTCAATGATTATTGTTTAGTGAATGGGATACGTAGAGATAGAATGGTTTCAAGAAGACCACGGGAGAATGATGTTGTAAAGAGAATGAATAGAAAAATCATGGAACGTGCTAGAAGTATGAGGATATTCTAGATTACCCTTTCATTTTTGGGTAGAAGAAGTTGATATAATGGTTTATTTTATTAACCGTGGGCCTTCAAGTTCACTAGATGGAGGAATACCAATGGAAGCTTGGACTGGAAAAGAGGTAGATCTTTCTTTTCTTAAAGTTTTTGGTTTAGAATCTTTTTTGCATGTTGATAAGGAAAATAGGGAAAATTTGGATGCAAAATCCAATAGATGCACTTTCATTGGTTATAAATCTGGTGATTTTGTATTCCATTTTTGGGATTTAGAGAATTATAAAATTATTAGTAGTCATGATGTTGAATGGAATGAAAAGATAATGTACAGGGATAAAATTTTGGTACCCAAGGATGAACCAGTTGAGAAGTTTGTGAATGAAAATGAGCTCTTAGATTCAAAATTAACACCTATAGGGTTACACAGTATCTAGTGTTGGTTTACCCCATAATGACATCGGTCAACAAAACCAGTATCGGTTATAAAATATCCAAGCTAGCATTGGTTAGAAGAACCAACGTCAGTTACAGGGGACCAACATTGGTCACTGTCAAATTTGGATACAAATGTCCAGGAGGTCAAGAATGAGCCTCTGGCACCCCAAACTCATGTGAGAAGGTCACAAATGGTGAGTAAACTTCCAGAAATATTTACACTTTTATTTTATCTGTTATTGATTGATAATGTTGAACCATAAATTTTTGAAGAAGAAATTTAGGATAAGACCCACGTCAAGTTGGAGCATGACATGGATGAGGATATGGACTCCTTGGAACATGAACAAACTTAGGATTTGGTTAAGTTACCAACAGGTAAGATGACATTGCAAAATAAGTGGGTTTACAGGATCAAAGAAGAAGAGGGTGGATAGAAAAGGTACAAGGCAAGGCTTGTAGTAAAGGGATTTACACAGAAAGTAGGTATTGACTTTGGTGAAATATGGTCTCTTGTTTTTAATATGAATTCTATTCATATTGTATTGAGTTTAGTTTTAGTATAGGATTTACATTTAGAGTAACTAGATGTGAAGACAGATTTCCTTCATGGTGATTTGGATGAAGAGATTTATATGCAGCAACCACTTGAGTATGAAGTTAAGGGTAAGGATAAATTAGTGTAGCGTTAAAAAGAGCCTATATGGGCTCAAGAAATCTCCAAGGCAATGGTACATGAGGTTTGATTGTTTTATGCATAAGCATGGTTACTCTAGATGTGAATCTGACCATTATGTTTATTTCAAGAAGCTTGAAAATGGGAGCTATATTATTTTGTTACTGTATTTAGATTATATGCTTATTGTAGGATCTAGTATACATGACATTGGTGAGCTTAAGGGAAAGCTAGCTCACACATTTTTTATGAAGGATTTAGGAGCTATAAAAAGAATCCTTCGCATATAAATACACAGAGACGGGAAAAACAAGAAATTGTATTTGTCTCAGGAGGATTATAGATACAGGGTGTTAAAAAGGTTCAAGATGTAGGATGTAAAACCTATTAGTACACCTATGGCTAGACACTTCAAATTAAGAAAAAATCAGTTTCCTTCATCACGAGAGGAGTTCAAATACATGACATGAGTGCCATATGCTTAAGTAGTTGGGAGTTTCATGTATGTTATGGTTTGTACCAGACCATACATTGCACAAGAAATGGTAGTTGTGAGTAGAAATATGGCCAATCTAGGTAAAGAGCATTGGAAAGTAGTTCAATGGATGCTTAGGTATTTGAAAGGGACATCTAGCATGCAGTTATGTTATGGAGTTTCAAATATTTCATTATGTGGCTATCTTGATTCGGATATGGCTGTAGATATGGATGGTAGGAGAAGAACTACTAGATATATTTTCACAATAGGTGGGATGGAAGTTAGTAGGATTTCAATATTACAAAAGGTTGTGGATTTTTATACTATAGAGGTAGAGTATGTTGCAGCTACAGAGGCTATCAAGGAGATGATATGGATGAGTAGGTTCATGGAAGAGTTGGTAAATGAGAAAGATTAATGCAAATTGTTTAGTGACCATCAGAGTGCAATTCATTTGGCAAATAAATCAGTTTTTCATTCAAGAACAAAACACATTCAGTTGATGTATCACTTCATATGGTAGCTATTGGAGGATGGGTAGTTAAATATAGAAAAGATTCATATACGCAAGAACCCTATGGATATGCTAACAAATCCATTAGCAAAGGATAAGTTGGAGCTATGCTCCACTTCTATTGGTTTTCGAATTTGAGACTTGAAGAGAAAGAAACAAAGCTAAGGAAGGATCCAATAATGATGTTGTATAGGTACGGTGCATTAATTAATCTCCAAGTGGGAGATTGTTGAGTTGTGGAGCTCAATTTCTTTGGATTAGCATGCAATGTACAACTTGCTGAAAAACACAATAACCATCATCGATTAGGAGGGACCGGTATCGGTCACCTAGGACCAACATCAGTCAGGAAAGGAGGAACTAACATCGATTAGGGAAAAATGATGTTAGTTACTTATGTGTGAGTGTTTTAATTAACTCTCGGGAATTAGATACATTTTTAACATTGAAGTAGATCTATTGATTGTAATTTTATGGCTAAGTTCCCTAAGTTTATAAATGACTATATAAGCATAAAATCTAGGGTTTAGAAGTAATAATTAAAAATAATTAAGAAGAACTTGCAAAAGTTGGTCAGAGAGAGAATTATTGAGGAAGAAGAAAAATTTTGAAATAAAGAAAGTACTAAATATCTAGGAGGTGTGGAAGATTAAGAATCTTCATTTTATATCTTTTCAAATATTTGCATAACATATTGGCTTGTTTCTTGGTGGACATAGCCCACACTAGATGAACCACGTTAAATATGGTGTTGATTTATATCCCTTGTTTTGTATATTTATTTTGGTAGAATATTCTCTTTTATTTTCATGTATACTTAGATTTGATATATTATCTATACAAACAATGTACTAATACCAATAGTGATTGCATCAATACCACCTCCATGATCCTCCTCTATAATATATAAAGGTCCCTTTATAGATGTCGTAATACATGGTGACTCCATATATACTGAGCCCCATGCTAATCAATGTTATTACATATATCATGCATAAAATATGGTATGAACACTCTAGCTCCATCCACTTCCACGAAATATGTTAAAACCACTATAATAAATTTATACAAATGTGGAATACCTGACCTCACTATATCATCCATGGTCATTTTTTATGTTTCATGTACACAATAACCTATGAAATACATCTTATCTTCTCTCATCTACCACTATGTATCAACTAGGGGCATAACTTAGACTCACTCCCCTATAACTGGTAATTATAGGATTTGATACACATCCTCTAGTGTCACTTTGATCACTCCATTAGGAATCCAAAAGGTGTGTGTATCTACACACCATATCTCACAAAGTTCCATGATCAAATGCATATTATCACACCTCCCCAAATTTATTCGCATGCCATAAAATATATCGATCCAAAAACTCCCACTCATCCTCCTCTAGGCCTAGTGTTAAACATAGTCTCATTAACGTCGTCATTGATGTCATGTGGCATTCATTCCAAAGAGTGTTGGTGAGGTGAAGATCATATAGGGGCATTAAGGTTTATTTTTAGTGCACTTATTTTACCTCATATGTTGTGTATGAAGTGGCATGGTGTGATGCTTTGAGGTGTCATGGTTGAAACAAGCTCAACTAGGCATAATTCTAATATCTAGTACAAGTATCACTTGGGGTATGAAGAAAATAAAGCTAAGGAAGGTATGTACATGCATATGTAGTTTTTTGTGACATTTTAGAGAAAATTTGGAAGGTGATACAGGTAAAATTTCAGCTCGTAGATCCATGTTTAAGGTCTTTTGAAGGCTTCTTCGTGAGGACAAGCTAGGAGAGCATGGTAAAGTCAAGGTGGATGATAGGTTTCAGAAATTTAAATTATTAAATGAGCCTTGGGACATGTTAAATAATTCAATATAGTGTTGAGGACAAAGCTTCAAGTCAAAATTCAAAAGGAGAAACAAGAAAAATGATTTTTGGCTCTATTGAGCTCTCAAAATAGTCATTTCTAGTTTGACGGTCGGGTTTGAAGTGCTTACTCACACATTAAATATCTCCATAGGGACCTGATCCATTCATAAATTTTAGGGCATGGATTCAATAAAAATTTTCAACTGGAATGAGGTAAAATGATGCCCTATACTTTATGAACGATCCTTAAGAAGTTAAGTTTGTTTAAACCCTCTAAAAATCCTAGTTTAGGAGCGATAGGAAACATGTGAATTTTCTTGTATTAAAATTATATTTGAATGCTAAATTTATGATTCAATCTTATTTAAAACTCCCCATATCTCATTTTGGTGTTGGTGGCATTCTCCAAGTGTCATGAGAAGCTACAGAAAAGTTCTCTATTTTGTGAATTTTTGCATGTGCAAACATTTGTTGTAGGTTTCATGGTGATAGGCCAATTGTGGGAGAAATATTAGGATTTTCCTAAGTGTTTACGATAATTTTTAGGTAGGTTCTTTGAAAAAATTTAGTGAAATGTGTCACCCAAAATGTCCTACCGCTAATAGACTAAGAGGCAAAAACCAGTCATGTTTATTTGAGAGGTTTTTTTACGTGAAGTCATGTTGTGGAAGTGCAATGTGAGCATGGATAGTTGATAGAAGTATAACATGAATTTTTTGATCCCAATACTTGATCAGGTGAATTGATTTTGGGTCTAGGCCATATGGTCTAAACTGCCTCATGAGGTCTCTCAAGTAGGTATGAAAAACAAGAATGCAATACTAAATTTTTCCAAATAATCCATGTAGGTGAGTGTTTGATAATTAATTTTAGGTCTCTGATGAAGTTTCCAATGTAAAGGTTGGGCACGAAAGTGAATTTTGGAGTGATGGGAGCTAACTAGGCCAAGTCTAGTTTTTGTGACCTAAAACCTAGTGTGAGTAGTCTCATAGATGCAAGCATATTTTAGCTATATTCCCTAAAATGATGCAATATATTGACTTGATGAGTTTTCTAAGGAATATATTTTTCAATAAATGTGCCATGATTTCCATGAACAGGTGGTTGAATGAATGAACTTAATTATGTTGTGAATACTATTTTTATGTGCATATAAATCCATTAGGACTTTGTCATAATCAATGTTTCATGGTGTGAATGAACATGGTAGGGATACACCATGAATTTTAAGGTGAACCAAAGGTAACATAAAACATAATCCAAGCATTAAAAGGATTTTCAAGTTAATACATCAGTTTTAGATCAAACAATCTTGTGATTGTGTTCTTGATCCACCATAACTATGCATATCTAGCTAAAAAGATTAGATGAAATGGAGGCCTTGTTCCCTAACCTTTAGCACTTCAAGTACATGGTTATGTCTTAGACATTTTGAATAGTCTTCCTTCTTTATTTCATTTCATTAAATGGTTCTAGAGTGGGCTTCATGCACCCAAGTTGAAAACTGTATTTTGAAGTTCATAGACCTAATGAAGCATATTAGTCCTAATGGAGGTTTGATGATAAAATAGCGATTTACAAAGGTTTTCAAGGATATAAATTTCAATGATAATACCTTTCTAATGTATCCACAACTTCCCAATGCATGTTTCATGGCCTATGATAACTAGAAGACAAATAAGTCTTCGTGAAGGGGGAAATAAGAAAGAATAATCCGTTACAAAAGGAGTTGGAAAATGTCAATTTGAAAATGGAATATATTTAGTGGTGTCATAGGTGTAGTGATTTTAGAAACATTTTCTAGTTCCTCATAGTTTTTAGAAGTGTCATGATAGATCAAATAAGGTCAGTACCTACAACTGACACACATGTAAATATAATGATGACTTTATAATTGTTATAGATGATGTCATGTAAAATATTGTATAAAAATTAAAGAGATAAAATGTGAATTGACTGGAAGATGATTTTTAATATGTGTAATATGGTGTCATCCAGTGATACATGTATGAAAAAATGTGGCTGAATTTTTTTGTTAAAGACTGATATTGTAGCAGAATGAATGTATGATAAAATAGGTGAATCAAGGTGTGTGAAGGAAGATGAACATATAAGAGATAAATATGAGATCACAAAGTTTTTGTATTAAGCAATCAGGTCATATGAATGTGATAAAAATTTTGTAAATACTAATATTATGTTTAGAAAAGTAGGGATTTGGTGCTTCCATGCAATTTGAAGCTTGAAAATTTGTCAATTAAGTGCTTGATGAAATTATTGGAGTTGGTGCTTCAAGTTGACTATGTTCTCAAAAAATTAATGTCCTTGTAATATCTCATGGGAAAAATGTCCACATTATTGCATTGATTTCAGTGGGTTTTTCCCCTCTTAATTATTTCCCACATAAACCATTTTGTTCATGTGTGCTTTCTTTTCATTCATTTATTCTTGAGTGTCATTATTTTCTCATGGTAAAGGATAATCAAGTTTGAATAATTTGTTTAGGCTTTAAAAATATTCAAAGGTTGAAGAATAACTGACTCACCCCTCCCCTCTTATTAGTTTTGTTTCCAATAATTGGTATCAGAATCAGGTCCTTTTGGAGAAATCTTAACAACTTGAAATATATCCAAGAACCACAAGCATGGCTAGCAATCAAGCTCAAAGTTGTTTCTCTACTAACAAGGAACCTCTCTTCAATGGAACCAAATATGCATTTTAGAGCACTAGAATGAATACTTATCTCATGTCTCTAGGATTTGATATATGGTAATCAATAGTTAATGGCTACACCATTCCAAGCACACCTCCAACTGATACGTCAGGTATGAAGTCTAGTTAAAATAACTCAAATTAAATCAAATAAATCTTATGTGGAATGTCAGAAGAATATTTTGTAAAATATATGCACTTTAGCACAATCAAAGAGATTTGGTAGAAACTCTATACTATCTATGAAGGATACAACAAGGACAAGCTAGCCAAGTTGCAGACCTACCAAAGTCAATTTGAGAGTCTGATAATGACTGAAGATGAAAAGATTAGATCCTACTTGCAGAGATTTGATGAGGTGATAAATGTCATCCGAGGACTAGGAGAAAATATGGATGAAGCAGTGGTTGTTTAAAAAGTGTTAAGATCCCTGAAACCTAAGTATGACTCCAAAGTTTTAGTTTTGGAATAATTAAAAGACTTGATCACTCTGAAAATGGATGAACTTCATGGAATCCTAAATTTCTATGAGATGACAACAAATGGATAAACACCAATCAAGAAGGTGGTTGCATTCAAAGCTAATAGAGGACCACAAGAAAAGAAAAGTAAATTTTACTCTGACATGGAAGAGGATGATGAAATAATAGAATCTATGTTTTTTTATGAGACTAAAAAGAGGGTTAGGAAAATACAAATGAAATCCACCATTCAAATACTTTATTTGTGGTCAAGTAGGTCAATTTACTTCCAAATTTCCTAACAAAAACAAGGAAGAGCAAGATGAGCATGATGAAGAGGAAAAAGTGTCTCGTAAGAAAAAAAATAGCCTCAAGAAATGTGAAGGAAAGAAAAGTTTCTTCAATAAAAAAATAATTTCTACAAAAACGAGAAAACAATTTCATCATATTCAAGTAACACCAACAATTCCGATAGTGAAGATGAAGATATCTAGTTTGATATCCTATTCATGGCTGTAAAGACAACCTCTTCAAGCATATCAAAAGGTAAGAATCTTAGTGAAGATGAATCTTTAGAGAAGGAGAATGTTCAAGTTAAACTTAAAGTTGAATTTATTATTGCTCTTGAGTAATTGAGGCTCTAAAGGAGAAAGTCAATGTTGAAATATTATTAAGAACAAATCAGTTTTCTTGAGAAAAGGCATATAAAGAAGGATAGAGATAATGAAGATGGAATCAAAGAGTTTGAATCACAAACATAGTTGATCTTAACATCCTTTAAATCCAAAGAGGAATAATTCCTCAAACTCAATATGGAGATGGAGCCTCTAAAAACTAAACTAGATCATAAATCAAACAAGTCAAAATCATATCATATATTTGACAAAAGTTTAATTGACCTAGATGACATTCTATGCAATAAAAGGTATTCAAATGAAAAAACTGGTATAGTATTTAAATAATATCACAATGATGACAAGACAACTAGTAGTAAATATGACAAGACCACTCTAGAACTAACTCCAATAGAGGCTACTAACAAGAAGGACAAGAGAAGTACCAATTCAATAATACGAGCTAATGCAATAAGGTAAAATAACTTTTTCTATAGTTACTATTTTTCTTGTAATATATTTAGACATAGATCCATTAAGTGTAGAAGATATGAAAGGGGTCATGAAATTCACTTTCACTCACAACAAACGGAGGTAAAAATGAAATGGTTTACTATACTTTCCAAAAGTCTTGTCATATAGAAAATTTTTGTAATGAAATACTCTTAAATCAAGATAAGGTATATGTAGTAAGAACATATTCTACAAGCAAGAAAGAGCAAGGTATAATAGCTCAAACAGACTTTCATACTCTAAAGGAAGACATGACATGGTACATTGATAGTGGATGTTCAAGTCACATGAGATGGTATAAGATAAAATTCATCTCATTGAGAGAGGATGCCTCAGGAACAATAAGGTTTGGAGATGACACATGCAATAATTTTAAGTAAGGGCACATTCAGTATAGATAATGAAAAGAAAGTAACTGAGAATGTCTTGTATGTAGAATTCTTAAATCACAACCTATGCAGTGTGAGTCAAATTTGCACGAAAGGGAAACCTTGGTATTTCATGACAAAGGTTGTGATATAAGGAAGAGAAATTAAGGAAATATAGTTGGCAAGGCCAAAAGGACAAAGAAAAACATGTATGGATTGAAAGAGATCAACAAGGATAAATTCTTCAAAAGAAAGATTGATGATAGTTGGATTTGGAATAGAAGGTTAGGGCACCTAAATTTTGACAATATGTTCAAAATATGCTCTAAGGGATGTGTGAGAAACATGCTCAAAATCATCACACATGTTGATACTCTTTGAAAATCATTCTTACATGGTAAACAAACTAGGATAAGATTCAACTCCAAGGAGTAATCCACAACAAGACCACTAGAACAGGTCCATACTAACCTTGTTGGACCTACAAGGAATGAGAGGATTCAAGGTGAGAGTTACTTCATGCTACTAATTGATGATTACACAAGAATGAGTTGGGTTGCATTACTAAAAGAAAATATATAAGCCCTTGACAAGTTCAATACATTTAAAGCTCTAGTTGAAAATGATAAAAATGTAAAGATAAAATTCTTGAGATCTGATAGAGGATGTGAATTTTGGTAAAATGAGTTTTGTGAAAGTCGTCGAATAAGAAGGCAATTTTCAGTAGCTATAATGATTCTATCACATGCACGCACACCATAAATACAATGAATATGAAATATAATATAGCTCATGGTAACAATCACATTAGGGTGACCACTGACGTCATTTTGTCTCAATCATATGCATATTTTATTCCATATATTATATGCTTGATTCTTTTTTTGGTAGCTATGATTAAGTCTTTTTTTGGTAGCTAGGGTTTACTTTTTAGGTACAAGTATGATATGAAAACCCTATAGTGAAGTAAGAACAACACAAAGTAAAGTGAAGGTGACATGATCATACCCTGAAAGAGCTAGATCTAGATTCACTACTACGACACTAGCATCCAATATAAACACTAGTGCTCGGTGTGTTATTTTACCCTTTTGGGAACTTTTGTCTAGCATACTTGTAGATCATTGTCTTCCACAAGGAGAATATACAGTTCATATCCAGCTTATTTCATGGTCATCCTACAAAAATATATCCTATTTCATTATTCTTCCAACCCAGATCTGGTATAGATAACAAGTTATCAACTAAGTCATTCTCATCCCCTTATTACTTGTGCTTACTTAGCATTGAGTGTTGTATGTTTTATATCTCTGATATTATTTGATTGATCTCATTCTTGTGATTAAGATTTAATTTTCTTAAATCAATAGGATACCAAATTGATACATTGTAATATGAATATATTTAAAATATTTTGGAAACAAATCATAAGAGGAAAGGTTAATCAAGGAAATAAATATATTTTCCAAGTTGTAGTATTCGGTTTGTTGAATTCTTATACAAAATATCTGAACAATTGAATAACATGCATATGAATTAAGAATCCATGGATGTAATAGTGCATACCTTAGCTAATAATTTTATGATATAATAATATGCGAAGATTTATTAATAAGAAAACCATTGGATGAACATGATGATGAGAAACCTTCCCCATGAAAATAAAGAAATCCAAGGTAAATTTGTAAAACACTCCTTTCAAATTTAAAAATAATTTTTAATTATAAAGCTTCTAAGGATAAGTATATATTTATTTATTAGATGAATGGGTAAATAAATTAAACATATATTATAGTGTACATAAGTAATTGAGGCATCATTATTTGTGACCATTTTTCTTATTGTGTTGCATTATTATATGATGTATTTTCCTTTTATATTATAGTATTGTGATTACTTTTAGAAAATTTAATACATTAGTTGTATCTCACTTAAGTAACATTATTCATTTTAGGAAAATCATTACAGTAGAACTAAAATATTTTTTATTTTTTAGATATTAAAGTAGGTTACAAATAGTTGTGGCATTAGAGTTGAGTTGTATCTTTAAAATTTGTGTAAAGTTTCTTATTGATTTGAAATAAAAATGACAATGTCACTAGGTGAATAATTGTTGTAGACACCTGAAATTCACTTACACAGTTTTAATACTAAAATTGCATTGATTATCCTCTTTCCCGTCATTTCCATAATAATTAGTACTTTTCCACTAATTAGCTAACATTCCCCTTCATTTCTATTAATTAATTACATTTCACTAATTAATTATCCTTCTTATCACTTTGGATTCCAATTAATGAATTTTTGTTAGTTATAATCCACTTCTAATTGATTTATTAACCATTATTAGTTAATTACGCCTT
Organism: Taxus chinensis; assembly: GCA_019776745.2. Classification (NCBI taxonomy): domain Eukaryota; kingdom Viridiplantae; phylum Streptophyta; class Pinopsida; order Cupressales; family Taxaceae; genus Taxus; species Taxus chinensis. The sequence continues at coordinate 570,676,215 of CM034147.1, read as the reverse complement.
TTATTTTAATCAATAAACCCCTTTTATTGGTTTAAATCCCCTCTTACATCCCCCAAATCATGTTAATTTTCCTCTAAATCTCCTCTAAATAGCTTCTATAAGCTTATCCTTACCTATTAATTAATGACAGTTGATTAATTATTTCATCTCCAACTCCCATGAATTGTTAATTACTTATTAATTCTTCTAACCAATATTATCCCTTAAAATGCACTTTATCATTTGTCCCACATCCACTCATTTGTAAGATTCTCCCATATTGGAAAAATGTTTAAAGGACCAAGCTCTTTATTCTCAAACTTACACCTCATTTTGATTAGTGAAAACTATAGGAATTTTGGTTTGAGTGTTCTCCATTGTTTTAGAATGGTTTTTTCATCTCTTGCATCCATTCTCTAAAATTGAGTAGTGTGGGAAGAACCGAATATGGATTTTTAGTCATTTATTAGTGATATCTCATCCTCTTTCTTGAGACAAACAACACAAATTTTATTTCTTAATGATCTAATTAGGTTCATATTTTGAGTAGCAATCACACAAGAGCATTAGGTGTTTACTTCTATGTTTATGCATTAAGATAGTTATTTCCTTTAAGCTCTTTCTGTGATGTTAATGGTAGATTGATTTTTCTTTAAAGCTACTTGGTGTTAGTTTCATTTAGATTAGATTAATTATTTTAGCATGCATACATTTTGCATGCCTTCTGGGACTTATGCCATGTATTTGATTTCATGCTTTCTTAGTTTTGTTTCAATTTTGGTTAACCTTTATTTTTCACATGTTATCTAACTTGCATTTCTTGACATATTTTGTTAACCTTACATGTGTTGATTCTCTCGTGTATGTGCAAAGGATATGGGTTGTTGCTAAATTTGGATTAAGATGGAAAAGTTTTGACCTTTTTGAATTTTTCCATGTCAGAATTACTTGTTCATGAAGTCGTACCAGAGCCCCGCCTTAGTGTAAATATTCCATGCGCTACTGTCATATCCCATGTGTTACTATTGAATGGGCATGCTAATTTTGTTTCACCCGTGATACCATCATTATGGCTTAGTTATTGTGATTCCTTTGTCTATCATTTTATTCTTTGTCTCAGACTCACTTCAGTGTGAACCCTACCCCGTGTTACAATTTCCCTACCCACGTTATTGACAATCTATTTTCTACCAGTATATGTTTTGTCTCAAAGACACGCTAGTGTTGACCAGACCCACATTAATGTCTCTCTGGTAGTGTTTCTTTCATTCTGCTTTCTATCAGTATGTTTTTTGTCTCAGGCCAATGAAACTGTTGTTTTAGCCATCCTAATATCACTAAGGCCACACTACTATTATTATTTCCATGCTACTATTGAAAGGCCCACATTATGGTGCTCTGTTAAAATTTGGCCTCTATTTTGAGGTTTTCAAGATTTGTTCCTTGATTTTTCTATCATTTTGTAGGTTTTGGTGCTAACTTATGTTTACAGGGTGTATTTTGAATCATTTTATGATGAATTTTATGTCTTTGTGTCTCGTTTAAGTTAGGTTAGGGTTGAGTATGCTCTTGTCTCACACATTTAAGGTGATCTTGAGAACTATAAACAACTCTAAGTCTTCTTTCATTTATAACATTTCATCACTTCATTATTAAGGGAATGAACACTTTACTAAACAAGTTTGGTAGTCCTTTAAGTTAGAATCTTTTCCATTTTTACATTAGTTGGGTTATTTTTTGTGTATGCTCTTCTCTTACATCTTAGGATGATCTTGAGAATCAAAAATATATATATTAATCCTCTTTCATGATGTTTTAGATATTATGGAAAAATATTATCTTTTTGTGTTCAATACCAATAATAGTTTATCAAATAAAAAGGATCTAAACCAATACTAATACATTTTGTTACAGGTTGCCAACGATGTGAAAAATAAAACTAAGACTAAAGTTAAAACACACCACTATTCAAAACATTGTATTTGCATGTTCAGATAAGATCTACATCTCGTTTACTTTAACTAAGGGAAGTATCTTTTCATAAGCCATAAAACTCATTATGAGGATTACCCCAGGAACCCCAAAGTTGTCCATACCTTGAGAGAACTAGTGGATGAAACAGGAAGTGCCCCACTTACCCACTTGACTAGTTAAAAACCCTTGTGAGATAAGATTCATGTTACCTATATGGGGCCTCGTTCATTTATTTGATTGTGGGGTAATGTTCCACCTCACTAGGATCAATCCTAGAAGTGCGCACCTTCTTTAGGTAAGAATTGACGAGTGCTACGGAAAAAATATATAGGAAACCATTTTGCATGGGGGATAACCTTGCCTTTATCCAATGTGTTTCAAAGATCTCTCATGAAGCAAGAAATTTTTTAGATTCAAAACCTTTTTATTTGAAAAAGGGGATAATTCATTGAATTTTAAGCCTAGTTTTATTCATCACGAAACTTACTAATGTGTTACTTTGTCTTAGTTTCTACCTTTTACTTTAAAAATTGTGGAACTTTGCCAAAGTGAAGCTAGGTTTTTTTCATTACCACTTGGCCTACTCCTTTGTTTTGTTTTTACCCTTTTGGGACAAAAGAAAGCATACATACGAAGTGTTACTCAACATCATCTCCACCACTTTTGCACCCGCTTACATCCTTCCTTATTGTGACTGCTATAGTAAGCATTGATGATGTGTTGGTACATCCTCAAATCTCGAGTAGACTTATTTATATACCCAAGTAAAGACATTTAATCATAGTTATGCTTGTTTCATCATCGATCTTCGCTTGAGGTGTTACACTTCTCGCATTTCCTTTATACAATTTTGATACTTGCATCTTTTTTCTCGTAAACTCGATTTAAGTATCTAGATTGTATCATACCTTAATAACTCATTGGTATAATTTGACCTTGTTTCCTTCCAAACATTTACTTAACCATGAAAAATGTTGTTGTTACATTGTTCGCATCGTATCAATATTATTTTGATACTAATATATTGCTTTTCCACAAATTTGGATTAACGTATCTAAGTGGTATTATTGCATTGCTTGCATTTGTAACTTCCACTTTTTGGGATTTAGGCCTTGTTTGTATCTAGACTCTTTATAGTATACCTTAAGTCGTAATTCACTTCAAATCCTTGTTAATACTTACATCTTATTTATTTTAAACTTTAATTAAGTGTTGACATTATGTTGATCATTTTTCACCAACCTATCATTGGGAAACGTTTGCAAGGGAGTAGTTTCTTGTACATTTGATTTATGTTCTAAACTTGTTTTATTGTTCCTTGTGACCTTCCATCTTGTAGGACATATTTCCTAGGATAATCCTTTTGATCCTTTGGTTCTTTATTCTTTTCTATTGGAAATTATTTGGCCATTCTTTGACATTCATAGAAACCCCTCATAGACTGCCATGCTACTTGATTTTTCTTAGGTTCATTGTAGTACTTGTACATATTTTTCAAACCTTAGGAAAAACATTTCCTATCAAGTAACTTTTCAAAAAATATGAACATTGGAAAAATTTCCTTTGTAGTCATTATGTTGCTAAATTTTGATCAACCATTTTGACATTTACACTTACAACTTGTTGTCCAAACCTTGTTGGATTGTTGAAATTGTGTGTCATCAATATGTTTGTTTTTCATTAGATTCCCTTTGGAAAATCACACAAGCATCCCCTATTTATTTGAAAAATGTTTAGTTTTCCATCATTACACTGTTCAAATTGACATGGAAATTCCTTCCATTTGAAGGAGTTCAATCACACAATCTAGGTCTAAGCATTTGGACCCAATAATGCCAACCATGACTTATTATCACATGGTTCATCACACTTAAAACAATAAGGAACCTAGGTTTATGCATTCACATAAAATTATGCCCATCATGACTAAACCTCTAGTGGTTTTTTTGTACTAGATAACCTGTTCAACTACCCCTTTCCCCCACCTTCAACTCATAGTCGATGGTATGATTCTGATGATTTTAATCCATGTTATTCTTTTGATTCCCTTCAGTATTCTGATTATTATAATCCATGTTATTCTTATGATTCCCCTTTCTCTCTTGATTATTCTAATCCATGCTATTATTCAAAATCCCCTCAGTCTCTTGTGCCTCATCTGATCAAATTTATTCTACGGAATAATCAGTCACCTAAATGGCATTTTCCTTCTCTAAGGAGTTATCTCACCAAAAATTCTCCCCATCATTCTTCTAATTCAACTCTTGAGTTTCCGTCCTCCCTTTCTTCATAGGACCCCCCTTTATAAGTCACCTCAACAACGTCTTCCTCCTTGTAAGATCTGTGTAACTCCAGGTTCCTCCAATCAAAAATCTAATTCAAATCTTGAATTGCAGTCCTGCCCTTTCTTTGTAATACCCCCCTTTATCATTCACCTCAATGAAATATTCCTCCTTTTAATATATGTGTGACTCAAAATTCCTCTAATCAATCATCTAATTTTACCCTTATGTCGCAATCCACTGACTTGCTACGTGATCCTCTTTGTTTTCCTATACCATGTCATCTTCTAGGAAAACCTATACCAACATATTCCAAATCCAAGTCTTCTTCCACTCATGAGACATCCCAATAAAAACATACTTCATCTCTCAAGTCATCTTTTTTTATCAATAAAAATTCAATCCCTCTTAAGCCCCTGGGTTATTTTGATCATACCTTATTCTATATTCATCAATCTTCTAAAGATTGATGTTTGCGTCCACTTGGAACAATTAACAAGAAATAAGGTTTTAAGATATATTTTTCAAAGCATTATCCAATACCTTTATGGGAGAAATAATGTCAAATCTTCCCCTTATCTACATCCTCAAACATCTTTTAAATATTCCACAATTTTTGGACCTATTTCATCCAATCAACCTACTATTATCTATCAACAATGACCCATACCGATCTATTTATTTTAGGATGAAGAAGCAATTAGATAATTCATGGGGATGAACGATGACATCCCTCTGGAGGGACATGAGTAAGGATTATCTTTGGACCTTGATGCATTCACATATTGTGGGGAATAATTTTATTCCTTTTGTCAGAAAATAGAGGAAGATCCTAAGATCATTAAACTTGATCCTCCCGTTATTTTTACATCTTCACATTCCCCATTACATGGATAAAATCCTAGGTTTTTCATTGATCCCTATCATATATTATCTTCACCCCATCATTATTTACATATAATCATTCCTTAATCAAAATCTTTCCTTGGGTCACCTACTAGTAGCCCATCATCTTCTTCTATATGTGGTCCAACTTTTAGTATCCCTCCATATTCTATTTATGGGTCACCTATAGGTATCCCATTATTCTCTATTCTTGGGCCTTGTCCTATTATCCCTTCATCTTCTATATTTGGGCCACACCCTTGTATCTCATTATCTTCTATACTTGGGCCACTTCCTAGCAGCCGCTCATCTTCTATCTATGGGACACCTATTGGTAGTCCATCATCTTCTATACTTGGGACATTCCCTAGTAGTCCTTAACCTTCCATATATGGGACACATCTTCATAGCCCATTATCTTCTATACTTCAGCCATGTCTTAATATCCCTTAATATTATTGTTTCACCTGATTCTAGAGTGTTTCTTCGAATGTTGATGAAATAGATAAGGGTAAAGGGCTAGGAGGAATACCTGTCAAAATGTTGGTTGTAGGTTATTGTGCGCATATGACTTATGGATCCAAATTTGATCATGAGAGATTCCTTTTTGCTTGGAGGAACTACCTGAAATGGAAAAAAAAACCACCAAATGAAAGTTAAATAGTATATGCAATGGACTGCCTAGTATGTGCTAGATCCGGGAAGTGTGATACTTCCTAGACAGTTGTCAATCCACTGTTTAAAACAACTTAATGATGACAATAAAGGAAATCCTACTGTAGTTAAAATGATTTAGGTATCTCATTCATATACAATAAGCAAATTCATTCACAACAGGCTAAGCTATGATTGAATATGAAGGTCAAGGTCTCTGTCAAGGTACAGGTACTGGTCAGGGTCTGATTCTCTGGCTGATTTTGGGTATTTGGCGGGGGTTTTAAATGTTGTTCTTGGTTTCTAGTCAAAAACATAGAGACTGACATCGTTCTGGTATTACTGATGATGGTTTAGGTTAACCGGTTGATGATTGTGGGTAACTTGGCATCAGTATGGTTGTGGTATAGGAAACTCAATAAAAACTTGTTGTGGTGACAGATCTGAGGCTAGATGGAAATGGAAGGGTAATGAAAAGATTTTTGTGGGTCTTAGGTATGCACAGGAAATGATTAAAATATGGATATGGGTAGTTCAAGGGTGTGGGTAAAAGTATGGTCAAGTTTTCATGGAGATAAAATGGTGGGGAATGGGAATGGGAGCAGAAACTAATCAATAGAAGTCAAAGGATCTGCTCAAATGATAATGAACCAGTGTTGGTTAACAAAGTACTTACTGTAGTACGAGATTGATATCTGGTTGTAAATGGTAGGTGATCAAATGGAAGGAACTTGGTGTGGTGTTGGTGCTTCCCCTGATGCTCTGATGAAGGAAAATGGGTCTGTGGTTACTTCAAGTGCTGGCTATGGATGCTATGATGCATGTTTGAATGTTGGTTCTGCTTGCATGGCAACTCCGATTTCGTCACTTGTTCTTAAAAGATGTGTTAATCTCTTATAAATGTGCCAACCTCAAAATTAGGTTGATTTAGGGGGTTAAATGGTAACCAACAGTGGTTCTGGGTTGACCGACGGTGGTGTAGGGTGATCGATGTCAGTTAGGGTGGGATTTCCTAGGTTTACTAAACTAGGCAATCCCCTTGATTTTATGGGATCTCGTTCATTTTCACCTCACGGATTATAATGGAAGCTTCCTTTCTAATGAATGGGAATGTGGTTAGAGGTAATATAGGATTTTATTTTTAGGGTTTAGGTAGGTCTTAGTTAGTTATGGAAACATACTAAGAATAGGTATTAGGGTGAGGGTGGCTAGATGAGGTGTCTAGGTGAGGTGGATATTTAGGCATTATCTCCATTAAAATATTTAAATAATAAATATTGTGAGACAATGAATTAATTTAATTAAATTAATATTAGAGTGGGATGAAAGGGGTCATGATTAGGTGAATTTGTTCAAAGGTGTTTATTTGACGAGGGACCAAGGGGAGTGTGACCCAATTTTGGTGTCTACAATTATATCAATGGCTCACCTCCTGGTATCCAATTCTCTGTTATCTTTGGGCCACATCCTAGTATCCCTTCATCTTCTGTCTATGGCTTGACCTCCCGGTAGGCCATCCTCTTTAATCCTTTGGACCATATCCTCTTTGTCCATCATATTATCTTTCTATTAATAAGTTTTGAAAGCCCACCACCATCCCTAACATTCTTATCATCAATTCTAACCATTCACTTTCTTTTACCACTTCTTAGTATTAGACAAATCACACGCTATCTTATATTAAACCAAGACAATTTATTCATCAATCTAACTCCAATACTTTGAAGATATCAAAATCTCCTAACAAGTTAAACAACTATAAGGCTAAAAATAAAACACGGTTCACGAATGCACACCAATGTAACCATAAACTATGGCGCAAAGTGCATAAACCTATGGATAGGAAACTCAGTCCCCCACATAAAAATCCATGTTGAAAAATAAGTCACAATAAATTATCGAGTATGATCTCACCATGTTCATCGATATTAGAGATAATATCACTCTTTATAAGTAAAGACTCCTTGTCTCCCTTATTAAATAAATCACATATATCATTGTTGGATCCTATAACATGGAGTGACATTGTTGGTTCCAAATTTCAAATCATTCATGTTCATTTTCTTCTCCCTTCATGGTTTTCCCTTCACAAAATCGTCAAGAATAAAAAATTTCAAAACAATTAAAAAATATGAAAAAAAGAGGAAAAACATTAAAAAATTACAAAAAAATCAAAGATGAAAAGATCAAACATTACAATCAGGTATTGCATACACATGGATGTTCTTTCTTCCCTTTCTTTCCATTTCTCTACAAGTATCCCACCATTCTCATCCCTTAGGTGATCTTTTGGTTAATATATGCTTGCTCATTGTGCAAATTGTATCTCTATGGTATCCATTTTCCCTTGGTTTTTCATCACCTTGGTAAATTAAAGAACAACTAACCTCTTAGAGATCTTACCGCTATCTACATCTAATAAAATGTTGTGAAGAAATTTTTGGACGTATTTTTTGAAATTATCCAATGTCGTCATTGGAATCACTTCCACATACTTCCATAAAGCCTTCAGTGGTTCTTAACACCTTCTCAAAACAATCAAGAGAGCTGAAATGAGTTTTCAAAAAGAAACAAAATCAAAAGAAAGGAAAATATATCTCTTTCTTGGGTTATTTCTAGTATCTCCATCAACGATATGGAAACATGAATGAAAATAGATAAAGTTTGTGATTAGAATCAAATACATATCCATCAGGGCTATGTATTTCTAGCTATCAGCGAAGCAATGTAAGGCTATCATTCTACCCTCCATTCACAAATCACCTATCATAATAAATCATTCCTACACATTGGCTAGTGTGTATTCACTTGTTTTCTATCAAATCTTCCCTTCAAGAAGTAATTAATTTCCACATACCACACACTGGATCTTGATGGGAAAAAAAGATTAGTATGTTACCAGTTGTTTTTTTGGACATGTTTCAAATTATTACTTTAGCGATTATTTTTTCTCACAATTTGTGCCTTGGGCTAATCACCTTTTCATCACCAATCTTCTCACTAAATTTTCCATATTCTTCCATAGCATTCATGCTTATAAGATTTCCTTTTTACCATGTTTACGGGAACCTTTTTCTCCTTTCAAAAAACAACCTTCTACTTCATTCTATCATCTATTTCTTGTCTATCTTTCACTGGGGACATGCTCCTTCCTTTCTAGAACTTCATTGGTTTGATTTCATCATCATGATGAACCTATCATTTGTGGCCTTGATCCAACATATCTTCCTCTTATATCTACATGTAATATTTTCCCTTGTAATTCTCACCTCACTCTGGGGGAATCTTCGCATCTTCAATTTCTTGCACATTACGTGTGGCATCTACCTTTGTACATTCCCATCTATTGCTGGGGGTATCCATGTTTCTCATTTTCTCGTACATAGCTTTAGAAAAATTATAGAAAATCAAAAAAATATTCATATAACTTTTGAAAATCCCAAAATATTCAAATACATTCCATAAAATTCAAAAACTCCAAAAAATAGTAAAATCATTAATAATCCAAAAACTTGTAAAATTCAATTTTTTTCAAAAATTGGCAAAAACCATGCACGTAGCTAAATACTTTATCAGACACATCATCCTGAAACATCAAAAATTTTCATATAAAACATCTTTATTTGGTCCTTAATTTTTCTCACAAAGGACTCGAGGATCATCTATATCTACCTCCATTAACAAATCTAGTTTTCTTACTATGTTTGTACTCTCCTACACAACGAGTGTATTGGTAGTGTTTCAAAGTGCACAATTTATTTTTCTATAGGACCCCTGTGTCCTCCATTTATTCATATCGCATATATATTTTCTTTTTGTTCCATTTTTAACCCTCTTCGTTCACTCAAACATTTGGGAACTAAATTTTGATAACAATATAATAGTGCAACTGTCTTAAACGTTGTTTTTTTGAGTATGTGTGTTTGTACTTGTTTCCCTGTCAGGTTAGCTTGTTTACTTTCTCATATTGCATTTTTTTATGTATGTTGCATTGATTTATTATTTTATCAATGAAAAAATGTTAGTATTATAGCATTTCATTTTAGTTTAAACTTTTGTTGTATGGTTATATATAATAAAGGGTCAATGACGTAGATCATAAAGTAAAATGATGAAACAAATTTGTTCTTGAGTTAAGCTGGATGAAATCTATTTCCATTATTTTCATCTCCATTCTTATTCATATCATTTTCTTCTATCCTAATTTTTTCTTCAATATCACCTTGGGCAACAAGGATTATATTTATTCCCCTCTCCCCCTCCTTGTTTCTTCTATCCATTTCCTTCATATTTTTTATCGTCGATTAACCTCTTTCATCACCTCATCAACACTCGAGGAAGAATCCTTAATTATACTAATGTTTATTCTATCCCTTAAAAATTTACATGTCTATAATTCTATACTATCTTTGAAGTGGCGTTGCTTACACCACCCCAAAGAAGGGAAAATGTAGACACCTAAAATCCGCTTACGTAATTTTAATTCTGAAATTGCACTGATTATCCTCTTTCCCGTCATTTCCATAATAATTAGCACTTTTCCAGTAATTAGATAACATTCCCCTTCCTTTCAATTAATTAAATTAAATTTCGTTAATTAATTATCTTTCCTATCACTTCGGATTCTAATTAACAACTTTTAGTTAGTTATAATCTAGTTCTAATCGATTAATTAACCCTTATTAGTTAATTACACCTTCTATTTTAATCAATAAAACCCTTTTATTGGTTTAAATCCCCTCTTACATCCCCCAAATCATGCTAATTTTCCTCTAAATCTCCTCTAAACAGCTTCTATAATTTTATCCTTTCCTATTAATTTATCACAGTTGATTAATTGATTCACCTCCAACTCCCATGAGTTGTTAATTACTTATTAATTCTTCTAAACAATCTTATCCCTTAAAATGAACTTTATCATTTGTCTCATGTATCCACTAATTTTCAATATTATCCCAAATTGGAAATCTATTTAAAGGACAAAGATCCTTCCTCTCAAAATTACACCTCATTTTGATTAGTGAAAACTATAGGCATTTTGATCTAAGCCATTCTTCATTGTTGGAAATAGCTTCTCCATGTTGCATTCATTCTCTCAAATTGAGGAGCATGGGAAGATCCAGAGATGGCCTTATAGCCACTAATTGGTGAGATCACATCCTCATTCTTGAGGAAAACAACACCAATTTGATTTCTAAGTGATATAATTAGGTTCATAATTTAAGTAGAAATCACAAAAGAGTAGGAATGACTTGGTATTAGGTGATTCTTTTCATGTTTATACATTAGAAGTGGCTATTTCCTTTAAGATCTTATCATGATGTTAATAGTAGATTAATTTTAATTTTAAGCTATTGGGTGTTAGTTTCATTTCAATTAGCACAATTATTTTTACATGTACATAATTATTACCTTGAAATTAAGATATATCTACAAGACGGTGAAATCAAAGGAAAAGAGAAATGGATAAATAATGAAAATAAAATATGTCGTAGAGTTTTGCATTACTATAAATTTAATGCAACAATTTTATGCACACTAACAAACAATTCTACAGTGGGAGAAAGGAATATAATTTCTCACTCTCACTCGTTTTAGAACCATAGTTGGACATGTAGATTGAAGGTAAAGATTAGTCGAGGATGTGTAAATCCAATTGGGATGTATATAGCATAGTGTTATCCTATGGATGGATAGTTGTACATGGGAAGAACACCTATTATAATTATGATTTTGGATTTTATTTATTTAGATGCGTATTCAACTTATTGTATTATGGATATGAAAATACATATGTGTAATGAGGTTGAACTTATTAGTATTTATAATGGTTCTAAATGATGTGAGAATTTAGTAAAAAAAAACTCAAAAGAGGGAAGGGTGGGGAAGAAAAGGATACTATAATTTCCTTCAATTTATAGATATTCCAAAAACCTTTTATCTTAATCAAACACATAGAACCCCAATCCAACTAGAAATATTGTTAACCAAGTTCATTTTAAATTATAGGAAATCATTCTAAGGAATCAAAACACAAGAGGAATCACCATTCCACATTAACTAAGAAAATAACAATAGTTCATCTACAAGGAATATATCATAAATTAACCATCTTAAATATCATTTCAGCTTTAATTATATTCCAAACACAAAACAAAATAATTATCACTTTTAAACATCCCCAAATCACCAAATATGCAAAACTTCATAGCGTGTCTACAATTTTAAATGTCATAAACATTCACTAATGAAAAAAACATTTTCATAACACAACCTATTACCTTGTAAGTTCAACTAATAATGAAATTGCAAACTGTACTCAATAAATCATAAGAAATTATTTTCTAGATTTGAAGACATGAATCAACAATTAAGAACAAACCATAATTCACAAAACTTGCAAAGTTCTAAATTCCCTTTTGTATTGAATTCAGCTTTAGATACTTTTGCAATGATATTACACAAATTTATAGAGAAATGGATTTTCCCATACTATCTGCATGTTTTGGAACTTCCCAAAATAGTTAATTTAATACTAAAACAACTAAAATCAAAGTAACTTAAGTTAACTAAAACTAAAAAAACTCAACAACAAAATATGGGAACATGCTCCCAATAATTGATCTTATTTGTTAAAATTTAAAATTGATTTGCACTTGATTGATCTAGAATTCCTAATAAATCTTTGATTTGAAAATATACTCTCAATTGGCTTTACATGTCTTTAAAACTAAAAATTGATATATCTTTGTATTCTGGTTGTAAGAATGTAAAATTAGAGTTATAATTATCTTAATCAAACTAAAAATATATTATTTTACCTCTTGTGAAATTCATTAGTTGATAAGCCACCTAAGAATAGCTTTAATTTGACTTCATTTCCTTCATTTACCATTTTTTATTCTTTTGGGTTATTCTCTGGGTATTTTTATCTCATTCATATATTTAACAGTGATTTAAACTTGGCCACTTTAAATATTTATATTAAATACTTTTAAAATAACTTTAAAATTAACTTTATTCACTCTCTTTAGTCTTAGCCACATGTGTTCCTGACTTTTACTACCTCTATATTTTTCCATTTGTTGTCCTTGATTATTTTCACTTTTACCCCTAGCCTCCACCAATTTTGGCCATGTGAGCCTCATCGATTAGCACTCATAAGGGGATTATTAGGTTCTTTAACCTTTAAAATGTGTGTCTTCATAAATTTTCCAATGACAGCTAGGAAGGCTGATCTGAAATATAGTTACTCACCTCATTGTCCCCATATATATAGGCCTCAACCAGGGTTCCCCCAAGAATATTGGTAGTTATCCCATGGTTTTTAGTGTATATTTCAATTTCTCCCCCTATATCTGATTTATAAATAGATATAATTTCATATATGTGTGTGTGGGGTGCAGGGGGGGGGGGGATAGATAGTAGGGCATGCAATTATTTGCCACACATTGTGAAGATTGGTTCAACCTAGTCCTTCTTCCTCAGGAAATCTATGACCTTGTGGCACTGATGTTAGACACTTGTAATCCATAAATTATTATTTTCTTCATGATCCAAATGCTTATTGTCTCAAATTTTTTGCATGTTCAACTCACCAATGATGTACATGTGGGTCTAATTGGTATCTTCTTGAAACATGACCCTTCAATTTCTAAACCTTGACCTCTATGCACATTACTTTCACTAATAGTGAACACATCTTTTACATAGGTTTCATCATGCTCTAAGATTTATACTCTACGTATATTTCTTTCATTGATCATTGACACATGGAATTCATTGGTTAAACCTTACGTTTCATGGATTTGGCTTTTAGGATTGGATCTCATACTCATTTATCCTTTGATGTACAACACTTAGTAAAGATTTGTGTATCCATGTGTCCACAGTTTTTTTTATGTTTTTAAATTTGATGAATTATTCTTGAATGGAATCTTTTTTTTGACGTCTCTTATGTATATTACATTTATTTTATCCTCAAAACACCTTTATATCTAGTTTTTAGTCCTTCTGCATGCCATGCACACAAAAATCCACTTAAATATACTTGTGAAAGCACGTCTTTTACTGATAAAACAAGTAAAACTAATTCATTTATTAAATATGAATTTATGCACTTCCCTAAGCATGTTGTTGTTTACTTTTGAGATTAGTTCCAGGATTTTTTGAATCTTCTATCTTGGATTTTATTTGATTTAACATCTAATTTCTATAAGATAACCTTCTCAAAGTTTCAAGTGGATCCACATTTTGCTAACAAAGTAGAGGTGTTTTATGGTCATAACAAATGGAGAATTTTGTGGGGAAAAAACCTATGAAGATTGTTTACAACTTAAAATATCTAGTTTTTCTATTTTTCAAGAATAATGATATAGAAAGAAAAAATGATTTATGTATGAAAAACTTTTAAAACTATTTTTGTTTCTCACTTTCATATTTACTCATATAAACATATTGTTAAGAGTTGCAGTGTATGATAAGTGGGTTGATACATCTTTGTTTGATAATTCAAATAAAGCTAATCAAAAATTGTAAAACCATGCAACTACATCATAGGACTTTTTAAAGTATTTCTCTATACACATCCAAGTTTCTATATCCCTGAAAAAGGTAGTCTTAGATCCACTTAAGAGTCTTTCTCCATTTTCAATAAAATTTACATAGCCCCGATGGAGATTTCTCAAATCACCACTCATATTTTATTGCTTCATTCATTCATTTTTAATACCTTTTTAAATCACTCAGGGTTTGAGAATCAAATTGATTTTTCATAATAATGATGCTACATGAGAAGAAAATTTAATGACAAATCTTTCATCCATTTTGCAAAAGTTATAAAATTTGTTTGTGTGTTTTGACACTTTAGGCATGAAAAATTTGTATTTCATCAGTAATAAAATTAATATATTTGAAATTTAATCGTAAAAATTATTCCTCTTGTTAATCCAAAATCCAAAAGAAACAAAACAACTTTCAAATTCTGTGTATTATTCACCCATTTGAGATGTATCTTTTACAGTTGCCTTCAATCTATTTTTGATTCATGTGGAAACATGAAATCATCATTATATTTCCCAATTTATGTGGGAACATGAAGTCATCATTATCTTTCCCAATTCATTGAAAATGAAAAAAATTAATCTAACAAAACTTGAAAAACTAATAGTTTGTTATTCCCTCTCTCTAATGTAGAAATCACATATCACCCGAGGATGCATAATGATATCTTAATAAACAAAAGCTCAAATCTTAATTTTTTTCATATTTAAATTTTGTCCTCGAGTGATATCTTTTAAATTGAAATTTTTAATTTAGATCACAAGACTTAAATTTTTTTCATTGTACTCTAACATTCTATTAGTACAAAAACATGTAATCGGAGTTATGAATGTATTATTTATAGAGACCTACGAATTCAGGTGATTATTTCTCATTATTTTTTATATCTTTTAAAGTTCATTACCCCACACAATTTTTTGGTATATTGTCCTCATTGGCATACCAAACATGGCCAATATTATATTTATTTTATTATGTAGAATCTTTTGCGTTGGTGATTCAGAGATATTTTTTATCCACCGTGTTCTTTCTATGCCTAAGCCTATGGAGTTGGTTGAGTATTTTTCATCTATGAATAGTATCATATTAGGATTTCTTTCTAGGTTGGCATCATTTCCACCCATTTTCTATGTGTTCCATTTTTGTTTAGAAGCTCTTGTTTGGGGATTTTTTGACTTCTACCAATGTTCTAAAACTAATTTACAACAATTATCACCCTGAAATTAAAGGGGTAGGAGCTAAAAATCATCTTTTGTGTTTTTATATGAATAAAATAATGTCACAATGCCCATATTTTTCCCCAAATTTTGTGCAAGTTAAAGAGGTGTCCATTTACCTGTTGATTGAGGTTTTCAACATATTTTCAAATAATGTGGGAAATTGGAAACGAGATTAGGTAACCCCCTAAATGTATAAGTTTAAATATTGTTTCTCTTCCTAAGGAAAAAATGTGAACCATGTGTTCTAGGAAGGATGTTAGTCTAGGATATTTTCCTTTTAATATTTATTCATTATGGATTATTCCTACACTTAAGGAGTTAGTTTTATTATGTTTATTTATTGAGATTTACTATTTGATCACTATTCTAGGTGGTATATCTTTAACCACTATTATAGGTAGTTGGTACACTTTAGTGGGAGATACTATTATAGGTGACATATCTTTGACCATTATTGTAGGTGGCTATTATTATTTAGTGGGAGTTTTTTTTTTTTTTTTATTAGAGGTAAAAAAAGGTTAATGGGACCCTACCCCATACATAAAGTTACCATTTCCTTACAAAATGCCAAGGGATAAACCATTGAAGCCCTACCATAAAACCAAAACAATATAAGACAAGCAATAGGGAAATACAAACATAAAGGGAAGATACCAAACAACAAAAAAACTAACAAAACAAAAGCATTACCAAGAGACTAACATAAAAACAACTTAGAACTAATAGTAACTAGATAGCTTCCCATATAAGAAATTACTCTTTTATCAGGTCCCCCACTGAAATCATGCATCTGTTCCATTCTTTGACAAGGGATTCAATGATGGCTTTCCAAACCTTGTAGTTTAGTTCAGGGATCTCCACTTTGGGTCCTTTACCCTCTTTCTCCCTTTCCTTAGCAAGATCCATGGATTGGATCATCTCAGCTAAAAGCTTGATATCATAGATGGTACTCTTGACATTGAGAAGATGGACATCTCTAATCTAGAACACAACTTCTTTCATTTTCAGCATGTCCTTAGCCATTTCCAAGATTCTCTCGTTGGTGTTCTTGAGTTGTTCACTAAGGACCACTGAGGAAATATTTTCCACTTTATCAGTTAAATATTTCAAATCCATGGAGACCATGTTAATCATGTGTCTATTAATGTCAGTATAAAGCCTATAGTGCTCAAAATCCCACATGAATGAATGGGTCTTAACAGCTGAGTCTTGAGTAGTGAACAATTTAGACTAGGTAGTCTTCAGAGTGTGTAAGCTCTCTATGGAATCCTCTGAATTCTTGGAGCATTTATCATTAGCAGAAATTGGCTCTTTATCACTCTCCCCCTCATTGCTATTATCCCCATCAGTAGTGGCCTTGTCCATACTGAAACCTGAAAAAGTCCAGATTCCCATCATTGTTTTCCCTTGAATCTAAAATCTCCACTTGCTCCACCTGTTTAGGCTCCTCCTTAGTCTTGCTACATTTGTTGACAGTATCGTGGCTCAAATTGCATCTAGTACACTTAGCCACCAATTTTCCAAGTGGGTCTTCACTAAGATTTTCCTCCTTGGGAACTAATCCTTCAGCAACAAAGGCACCAAATTTTTCATTTTGTCCCCAAAAGGGGAGTACTCAGCCTAAGAAAGGATTTAATGAGGCCCTGATGTAGAGGAAGGGAGAAATTCCCTTTTTCCACCATACTAATAGATTTCGCCAAGGAGGTGTATAGAAAATAAATGGAAATTGTTTGCTTTAGCATTGCACACATGATTCAACATGGAAAAACGGTAACCATAAATCACTTTATACCTGCCTTCTAAGGTGATGTATGACATAAATAGATGAGAAATTTCATCATAAGGGTGGGGTAGATTTCCACGAGCATGTCCATTATGAAGAGAAACAAGAGTACCCTTACCTTGCATGAAACACTCTATCTCCAGACTGTAATCCGACTTTGGCTTATAGATACATCTGCCTTCCAGAGGTAAACCTGAGACCTTGGAAATAAGATTAGGAAAAATGGAAAAAGAGAAATTACCGACCCATACATGGCCCTCCTTCCACGTTTTATCCATCACCTCACTAAGATTCTCATCATGGCCATCAAAAATATTGAAAAAGGGTAGCATGCCCACCTTTTCAAGCAGAATTTCCTCCTTGATAGACATCTCCTATCTCTTGCAGGGTTCAGTGTGAACTAAGTCTCCCCCCATGCTACTGGTTTTGTTCTGCTTTCTGTTTTGTAAACTGATAACTTCTTGGGTCCTATCTTCACACTTCCAGATAACAAAGAAGTCCATCCTACCCCTTCGAATAGAAGAAAATAAGTTTGGCACAAGTGTAGTAATCATAGATGAATGTCACGAGTCTGATTAAATTCATCCTCCTCATTTGTGGAAGTGTTAACAGTTAAACTTTCCCTTTTCATTATTTCAAAAAATTGCGCATGCATCATGATGGTATCCTCCACCACCTTTAGCCCCCTAGTAATCACCCCCAAATTTTCCATGTAATCCAGGAGATAATTTCCTTCACGGTACACATGATTAAAGGAAATGGACTCAAAAGAGGGTGCAAGAAGTTCAGTTTTATTTATGAAGTCCTCAATAGATATAGATGATTGAGAATTTCCTTTTAAACAAGAAATAATATAAAGGGAGTCCCCTTTCACTTCTAGAAGTGTTAAGCCTTTGTCCTTAGCCAACTTCACCCCCCAGAACATTGCAAAAGCTTTAGTGACATTGTTGGATTGGAGGCCAAGATCGAAGAAGTATGCAAGAAAAAACTTACCCTGGGAGTCCCAAATAACACCTCCACCCCCAGCTTTCCTGGGATTACCTTTCACTGCACCATCAAAATTGAGTTTAAAGTAGCCATCCTTAGGAGGAATCCATTTAATCCCCGAGTGAGGGTTACTTATTTTGGGTTTAGGATCACCTGTAAGGTTCCAATTCTTAAAGAAAGGAAGTTCATTGTCAAGGATTTCCATTTCATCTTGCCTCGGTATAGAGAAATTATTTCTAATAACCTGAAGGAGTTTGTTGATATTCACCCTAATAGGAAGTTTCTTGTTCTTGAAAATCCTTCTATTTCTTTCTTTCCACAATTCCCACCATATGTGACCCAAACTCATAACCCAAAGATTTTTAAGTCCACGACTGAAGAAAGGGAAGCTCCATTGAATCCAAGCATCCTTGATCTCCTTAGGAATAACCCAGAAGACTAAGAAACATCCCAAAATAGAATAAATCATAATATGTGCAACAGGGCATTCCAGGAAAAGATGATTCATAGTTTCCATATTCGTTTCACACAAAACACATCTATTGGCCATCTAGAAACCTCTTTTAGCCAGATTGTCAATAGCAAGAATTTTATTCATAATTGAAAGCCAACTGAAGACATTAACCTTTGGGGTTATGTTCTTATTCCAAATCTTACCAGCATTTAAATCTTCTTCACTAGTCCACTCCTTAAAAAACAGGGAATAAGATGATTTGACAAAGAAATTACCATTTTGATATTTGTCCCAGATAATTCTATACTGGTCCTTGCTATTACAAGAAACATAATTTTTTAGGAAATCATTGAGCCTACTCAAATGATCATTGAATTCTTGTCTTTCTAGTTCCAATATTTTCCATGTCTAAAAGCTATCATCATCAGCCATATAGTTAATTATTTTATCACCATATTTGTCTTCAAGCTGACTAGAAATTTGGGACAATTGGTCTTTAAGAATAAAATTCCTAGCCCATTTATCTTTCCAGAAACTTATCTCGTTTCCATTTCCTAATTTCCACCTGCTTCCCTAAGCCACAATTTCTTTTTCCCAGTTAATAGCTTTCCATATGCATGAGCCATTGAAGGATGCCGGTTTGAAAATCCATCTCTTGTCATTAATATCCATCCAGTATTTTTCTTTAGAATTCTAGTCCATACTCCATTTTTCTTAGTTAACCTCCATCTAATTATTGCAAGAATGGCTTTATTCATTTTTGTCCAGTCTCTAAGACCAAGTCCCCTAAGCCTTTTAGGTTTATAAACTCTATCCCAAGCCACCAGAGGAATTCTCTTTTTTTTTTCAGTGTCACTCCATAAGAAATGTTTTTAAATTTTTTCCAGTTTGTCCCCAACAATACCAGGAAGATGGTAGAGGGACATGGCATACACCGGTAGACTCTAAAGAGAACTAATGAGCAAGGTGATCTTACCAGCCTGGGATAAGACATTATCTTTCCAACCATCAAGTTTTCTTTCAAATATTTCAATTAGGAAATTCTAATCTGAACTTGATGGTCTCTTAACCCCAAGAAGGATACCAAGGTAAAAGGTAGGGAAGGATTTGAAATCACATCCCAAAATTTTTGCTATCTTCTTACAGCAAATATCTGTAGTGTTGAGGAAGAAGAGCGAGCTCTTTCTGAAATTTACCCTTTGTCCCGAAAACTTCCATATAGTCATCAAGGAGAGATTTTATATGCCTTGCTTCAGGGATAGAAGTTTCCCCCACCAGAAAGGTGTCATCAACGAAATTCTTATGCGAAACATTTTCCATCTCCCTTACTAGAGAGATCCCTTTGAGAGAGCCATTCTCTATTTCAACATTTAATCTTCCACTTAAAGCTTCTGCTAGAATAATAAAGAGGAAGGGGGAGATGGGATCCCCTTGCCTCAGGCCTTGAGTGCTAGGAAAAAACCCAAAGGGAGATCCATTGATGAGAATAGAGAACCATACATTAGAAATACAAGCCTTGAACAGATTCCTAAAGGAAGTATCAAAACCAAACCTGTCAAGGATTTTATCCAGAAAGCACCATGAAACCCTATCATAAGCTTTGGCCATGTCAAGTTTTAAAAAAATATTAGGCTTCTTGCTAATCTTAGTCAACTGGATCATCTCTTTGATTTTTATAATTCCATCCTAAATATAGCGGCCAATGACAAAACCCCCTAGTTGATCAGAAATGATAGAGGGGAGCAACAGCTATAGGCAAAGAGCCAAGATTTTGGTGCATATTTTATAGGATGTGTTGCAGAGACTTATAGTTCTAAAATATTTTAATTCCATAGCATTACCATATTTTGGAATGAGAGAAAGAAAGGTGTAGTTCATGTCTTTCAGCATAACTCTCTGCCTGAAGAATTCCTTCATCGCCTCAAAAACATCTTTTTTAATAATATCCCAAAAGTGCTGAAATAAAAAGGCTTGGAAGCCATCCAGACGAGGAGCCTTGTTAGGGTTGAGATGTTTATCAGAGAATTCCACTTCCTCCATTGAAGGGATTGATGAGAGCATCATATTGTCTTCCTCAAAAACTAATGGCAGGAATGCACTTTAAAAATTCTTGCTCCTTACTCAAATTAGGCATATCTGTTATTAGTCAGCAAGTTACAGAAGAAGGAGATAGATTATTTAGAGATTTCTTCTTTTTCTTCCACCATAACACCCTCTTCATTCTTAATTTTATTTATTCTATTGAACCCTCTACGTTTCAAGGTAGACAAGTGAAAGAATCTTGTGTTTTTATCCCCTTCCTTGAGCCAGGTAATTCGATATTTTTGCCTCCAGAATATTTCCTCTTTAGCTCATAATGTTATGGTATTCCACCAACAGGGACCTTTCCTTTTCATAATCCTCAACATCCATCTCATATTTTTGACTCTCTGCCTATCTTTGAAAGTTCTGCAGTCCAGCTTGGATATCTACTTTCTTATAAAAGATATTTCCAAAACTTTTTTTATTCCAGTCTTTTAGTTGGCCTTTGACATACTAGAGTTTTTTAGAGAGTCTATACATAGTTGTTCCTTTAACCTTCAGTTTCCACCATTCCATAATGAGGTCATACAAGTCTTCATTATGGAGCCACATCTTCTCAAAATGAAAAGGTGTTCTTCTTCTAGATGGATTCTTGATTTGTAAGAGAATAGGATTATGATCAAATCCTATCCGGGGAAGAGAAAAGAGAGAGATATCCTGGGATAACCACTCCTCCGAAACAAGAACCCTGTCTAATCTTACTTGGATAAGATGGGAACCAAATTATTCTATTAGACCAAGTAAAACTGCTTCCTTTAAGATCAATATCATGGAGTTGAGAAGAAGCAATAAAGTCATTAAAGTCCTCCATTCCAATAGTAAACTCCTTACAACCTCCTTTTTTTCCCCTAGGGTATGAGGGGTATTGAAATCCCCTAAGACAATCCATCCAAATCCTTTGATGGAATGATTAAAGGACATCAGGTGATGCCAAAGAATTTTCCTTTCCTTATGAAGGGTGGGAGCATAAATATTAGATAGGACCCAAATATTTTTGTTTTTCAGATCCCGCATCATCACCGCTATATGATTATCTCTTTTGACTAGGATATTTCCTTCATAGTGTGCTAGATTCCACATCACAGCTAAGCCTCTAGAGGAACCTTTTGATCTAACAAAAAAAACTTTACAATTATTCCAAAAATACTTGCAGGAGCTTAAAAAAAGGTCATCTTTAATTTTAGTCTCTTGTTTAGCTAACACTTCTATTTTTTGTCTTTTAATCATATCTTTTAGAATCCTCCATTTCACTGGGTTATTTATCCCTCTACCATTCCATAAGATGCAATTCATTTCCATAGATTGGTTTTGTTTTTCTTAAAGATCTTTTGGTCTAGGCACATTTGCTTCCCTAAATCTATTTCCTTTTGGGTATTTGTTTTCCTTGATTCAAATTTTTTAGGCCTCTCCTGTTTGCTAGGGGCCACTTACACATTTATAGGGTTCTCAAACTCCTAAAAATTTGGAGAGGATAAATAACTCTCCCCCTTTTTCCCTTTTGAGTCCACATTTCTTTTTCCAAAGGGGGTTTTTTCCCTGAGAGATCCTTTGTTTCTCGGCATCAATTATTCTTTCTTTTCTTCCATTAATTTGAGGGGGGACAAATTGATATTCATCATTTCTTCCATTGAAAGATCACCAATATTAATTCCATTCAACTCCTCACCTACAAGGGGGTCCCTACTAACCTTCTGCCCCTTAGGATCTTCCCCCTTACTCTGTTCCTTAATAGATTCCTCCAAACCAGAATCCCCTAGTTTCCCAACATCCTTTAACTTGTGATCAATATTTTCCATTTCCATGATAGTTTCCTCATTCACTTTTGAGGAAAAAATCTATATCTTCCTGCCCTTCATGAAGTCCTTATTAGGAGTTTCCATTTTTTCCCCTAACTTAGAGTCTGACCAGGACAAAAATTTCAATTTCCTTCTGTTTACCACAAGGTGAAGCCATCCTCCTCCTTTTCCATGGTGGATTCAGTAGGGGTTTCACTTACTTCCTTCTCCTTTATTCTAAAAGGTGTAGAAACTTTTTCAGATTCTTTAGAGAAATATTTCTTGTGATCTTCTACACTTTGCATTAGGCATTTCCCTTTTTCCCCTTTACCTTCCATTCCTGGCATAGGAATATAAAGTTTAGATACCTTGAACTTGCAATTCTGGGTCATGTGGCCCCATCTATTACACTTGGAGAATTTTGCAGGAGATATTTCCATTTCAATATTTTTCTCTCAGGTCCCAATACGTAAATTTAGTCTAATGCTGTTGGGAATATCCTCATCAGCGACAGTATATATACAAAAACAATCACAGATAAGCCTAGTCATTTTCCTAGTAGCATTATCAATAATGACCAAAGATCCCAGGGAGGTCGCTATGCCTTTGACAATGTCTTCGTTCCAAAATTCCAAGGGTAAGTTGGGAAGGTGTATCAAAATAGGGAATTGGTTCAAATTTTCCTTTTCCAGATTGAAGGTAGGTTCCCACTTCCTAAGAAACCACCTAGATTTTCCCCAAAACCAGGGTCCTTCTTCTAGTACCTTCTACATATCCTCATGGTTATTGAACCTAAAAAGAAAAAAGTCATTAGAAATACCACTAACCTCTAAATGACCTAAAGGAATCCATTTCAATTTTTCCCATCTTCTAACAGCATCAATATTGGGTTTACCACCAACTAACTTCCCTACCAACAAAGTGTTTAGCTTTTCAGTAGTATGTTGCAAAAGCGTATCAGGATTTTCTAAGGTGCATCCATATGCCTCCTTAACCACTTGTAGAAATAAATTTTAGGATTTTGAGGCCAATCTATCGTTTCTCAGTTTATTCACCCATGACTCAATAGGTTTAGTAGGGGTGTTCCTCCCCCCTTGATCCACATTCCCAACTATTTCCCCTTCCTCAGGATTTCCACCCTAAAACACTGATCTCGGTGGGATTTCCCTTCCATCACTTTCCCTCCCAAAAATATTCAAAAGATCCTCTCTACTTTGCAAGCTCTCCATAATTTACTTCTGAACTTGCTAGGGGTTACTATTCTAGGTGGTAGATCTTTGACCAATATTCATGGAGGAGCTACACATTCACTTTCATATTTGTACATAACTTTGTTGGATGGATTGATTATAAGATTTTGTAACAATTTTATTATTGTGATTTCATTTAATTTTAAAAACCTTATGCATTTTCTTGTCTCATATTCAGTGAGATGATACATTCGATTGATTTAATGATCTTGGCCAATACTCTAATATGGTATCAAATCCATGTCGGTATTCATTTGTCTAGTCTTTTACTTATTTTTAGTTTTTAAATTTTGATTTTTTAATATTTTTATTATAGATCCTCTATTTATTGAGTATGATCTTCTTTTACATGCTTAGATGATCTAGATAATAAAATTTATTAGGGAAATAGGTCAAACTATAAGAAATTTTACAAATAATCTATCAATCATTGCAGTCTAAAATATCCTTCCTTTAAGACTTCAATAAAAGGGAAAAAAATTCATATCATAATGTTTCATTCTTATAAATTAACATAATTTCGAACCAACATTATCTTAGTGAATCCATCCTATAATAGTAAACCTTATGTAGTTACATGATTCAAACTAAAACCGATCCCTCATATCCAAAGTATTCAATATGTATACTCGTGGTTCCCTTATTTATTTAAGGGAATTCAAGTGTTATTCTCTAAAGTGTATATCTAGGCATTTGTTACCAACTAGCCATCTGATATCCTACTCTTTAATTCAAGGTGAAATATGGACAATGCAATCATCATCTTGTGTTACTTTGGCCAAAGTTTTAAGTTATGCTTGTCATTCTTAAATTCCATGACGACATAATCATCATGTGGAATATGTCTTTCACCCTACACTTGAAATTCATTATCCAGATTAGGACTAATTTGACTTATATCAATCACTTTGAAGATGCGTGCTAGGTACTAATTTGGGTCAGCATGCATGGGTAAGTGTTGATATGTCGGCTTACGATGACTAATGGAAAGTAAGTGTCTTTGAAATGAATTATTTCATTTATGGGTCTGTTCCCTTTCATGTAGTCATCACAAGATGACATCAGTGTAGTACCATATAGCTAATCTATATTCATACCTGTAATGTACTTGAATCTATTAACTTTACAACAGTTACGATTAGATGAGCTTGACGAGTTATAACATCATAGTGGCTAATCCATAGTATCACAGTAAATACCTATGTCATTAAGTGGGTACTAGGTAGCAGTGGCCATAACGAGATAGCAAACTGAGTTATGCTAATTGGAACATTGTATCTTAACAAGTTAAATTAATTTAATTAATTCACGTCTTTCCAATCCATGTTTACCAATGGTAATATCGATGGTAGTTTTCATACCTAAGGATATAATGAGAGTTTATTTAGAGATAGTACATCATGACCTAATTAATTATAGGTTACAGATATAAATATGCATATTATATTAATCTCATAGATTGTTCTTTGATTCATTAATCAAATAAATGTAGTTAAGTATAACATTATTCTTATTAAGTTGAACTCTAATTAAGGACAACAATCCAAGATGTGATTTATGCTCAACCAATTATAACCATATATACATACATACATACATACATACATACATACATATATATATATATATATATATATATATATATATATATATATATATATATATATAATGGGTTCATATAAAGTTCAATAATATGTTATAACTCATTGGTTTTATTACTTGCAAGAACAACCATACATATCACTTTAATCTTCATTAATACAATGTGTACATATCAAGCCAAGTATATTTCATATTCACAACCATATAAATATGCTATAATCTTTGCATCTTAATTTAAAATCATTTATGCACTAATTTTAATGAAATTTCATATAAGTATCTGAGGCAACTTAATTCACAATGAATATATAAAATCCTCTTATTCATTTCTCTTAAATTAGATACAACATATTTTTCTAAGACATGATAACTCTTACAAATCCCCTTTTTTGAAATTATTACAAATAAATAGGCTAACTTGGCATTTCATGTATCCAATCAATACAATGGAACTTCATTTAATGATAAATACATGTAATATAATTCATCTTTCTTCAGTCAAATTGAACAAATGTAATATTTTAACTTCATCCATCTTTCATATTTCAATTAGTCCATTTGCAACATTTTTTAGCAACTGTTAGCTCATAAGAACTAGCATGATAAGATCTATATCTCCCGTAATAATTTACACCATATAGTATTTACATATAGGAAATACTGTATTAAGTTAGAATCACATAAGTGACCAAAAAGGACATAGATCATAGTTACACCATTTCTAAAATCACTTACATGTACATTGATGACTATTGCATTTATATGTAATTACTTACATGTTGAAACTCACATAAAAATAACATAACCATTAAGGTCAATCAATCAATCACTGAAAACCAATTGAATATACTTATGATATCATTACTTCTATAACTTAAAAATATCCAATTACTGATACACTTCATACTCACACATATCTTATACAAGATTCAACCGTACTTAATTTATTCAATTAGATTCTAGTATTACATAATACTTCAACCATTTTAATTTATACAAGTCAAACATTTATTGTTCAACATAAATAGCTACTAGTAACAAATAATACTCAAGTATTATAGATTATACAAGTATCTTAATCATTTATCAATCATTCTGGGATATTAAGTAATAAACTTACTTTTGCATCAAATATATATTATTGTTTGTATTAACAATGAACACCCTTAATGAAACAACATTAATTCCTAGTTATACAAGAGCTAATCTTCCTAAAACATTGACATATAATTCCATAACTTCAATTAATATATCCTTGATCATTCAAGGATCATTATAACCTTGCCTTACATAAGGATATAAATCATCAATACCCCCAAAGGAAAAATAACATATAATTGATAACACCCAAGTAGTGAACCCGATTTCAGATTAAACACAAGTAAAAATATTTTTCTTACTTTCATGAAAGGTCAAAGTCACAAAGTCATTATAATATTAATACTAAATCACTAGGGGCATAAATCGACCATATTGTTTGGAAACCTTGGCTTTCACCAGTCAACCCTAGAATATCATAAATTTAGAACCAAGTAATGTTTAAATGAATCAAGGAGGTGATGTATACTCTCCCTAATGAAAACATACATAGCTAACAAGACAACGTATAAACCATTAAAGCCACAAAAGATAAGGTTTAATACTATGAAATCGATATGATTTCGTTCCAGAAATGACATATAGCTGGCATGATTCCGATTTCAAGGATATCACCCAACTCCTATAGCATTGGGAATTTATTAGCTTATCAGAATACAAGATAACTTCACCATATTACCATAAAACATAGCTATTACAATGACCTATGAAAATGATCAGGTCTCAATGTCACAATGATACCCTAGTTAAAGACCAAGGGATATTATACTTAGTATTACCAAGTAATCTTATAACTAAATATCAAATAAGGAAAATTCAAACAATACTTTTATATAAATTGAAAGAACCCCACGATAAGAGATAAAAATGTACATTCTATATCAATGATATCAAACACTTATACCTCTTAAGAGGTTACAAAATACCCTAAGGTAGTATAACCATTTAAATGATATACCTAGAATTTTATATATAAATAAAGATTCGATATGCACAAAATCCATTTAAATAAGCAAACCCAGGTCACACAGTTCATCATAATACAAGCTCTCATAATTCCAACCTTCCATGAATGCAACAATATATGCATCAACTAGTTTGCAAACAAGTTCATGACATTATTCATTTCCAAAGATTATTTTCATACCCAAATGCATAAATTTACAGGAGACATGAGATATCAAAGTTTTACATTGTTCCACTTAAACACATGTTCACTAAAAAAATTAAAGTAGAATTTCGTTAAAGTAAACAACTGGTAGAAATAAGATATTAGATAAGAGATAGAGCCTATCATTCCTAGTAGTGATTCTTTCTCCTTTTCCAAGTTCTTATTTTAAATCTTGGCTCCAATCTAATTCCACAGAAAAACTTGAATCTCCCAAAACTCTCCATTCTTATTTATTGCAACAATATAAATGCAACCCATTTATTCCTCAACTCTAGGTTAAGGGATTCATGCCATAAACCATGCAAAATGGAAAGAGAAAATAAAATAACATAGAAATTATTTACATGCAAGATTCGACAAAACCTCCCCACCAAGGCTATCAATAAAAATAAACTCAAAACCCTCAAATTTCCCCTCAAAAATTGTTTACGCATTCCCTAAGGTGGTGGAGGAGGTTCAAGGTCCCAACATTAAATACATGAGAGGATTGTGTTAGTCCTTCCCACTTTTCCTGCCTTCCATTTTTTCCATTTAAATTTAGTGAAGTTTAAACTTATCATATCAACCACTTTGCCAATTAGTTTATCCTTGTCCATAGCCTTGACCACTAAACTTAGCTAGGTCTTCCACTAATAATATGGCGGTGATAATTAATCAAAACTTCAGAAATATAGTAGAGGGTACATGCTGAGAAGGATCACCACATAACACATAGTCTCCCCATTCGAACCCTAGGCCACATTTAATATAACATTGGCATGAACATTATAAACCTTATTAATTCCACATTAGGTTCCTTTAATATCTGTGACATAAAACATAAGTCCCTAAAAACATGTTGGCTCTATATTTTAGTCTAGGAATTTATAAACTTTAATCAATTAAACCATAATTTATATATTAAAAAATGAACATAGTTATCCATTTCTAGGTCCTTAAATATATATGCCAAGGCCTAAATAGTATAGATACAATCATTCATAATTCTAATTTCTTAAACCTTATTTTAGATTAAGGTTAGGTTCCATGTCAAATTAGCCCCATTTAATTTAGTAACCTTAGATCCTTGTGCAACTATAGCAATGCCTTAACATTACAAATCCACATTATTATGATGACTCAAGAGAATAGCCGAGGCCATAATAAATTGAACCAGGGTATTATCTTGAAACATCATCTTTGCATAATAATCAATTAGGTCTCAAATGAAATCATACCAGGTCCATATTTACTAAGGCCATGTTTTGATCAAGAAAAAATAATAGTAATCACTTTAGAGATTACCTTGAGTTATGTCAACACTATTTTGCTCTTGAGTCTAGATTATATTGACCAAGTACCTAGAGTCACTAAAACTTATCAAAATGATTAGCAAAACTGAAGGTAAGAAAGTAATAAAAGTATGATCATAATCTACAAGCGTAAACAACAACATATCATAAAGTACAGAATCTTAATAACCAAGATATGTAAGTATGTTAGATCAATTGAGTAAAATCAAAATTTCCTGTCATGCTACATAGATGCCTTTACATACAATCCTAGCAAAGAACACCAAGCATAATAAAATTCCACTGTAAAAGCATGCCAATCCAACACATAAACCCAAGCATGACTGATAAGATATCATGGGTATTACATACCTCCCCCCTTAAAATAATCATCATCCCAATGATTCAATCTATTCATAATAGAATTTAAGCAAAAAAATAATTGATCACTTATTCAATCATCAATTATCCGAACAATATGATATGAACTTACAAAAATCAAGTTTCTATAATTTCATAACAACATTATATTGGTTTTATTCAGCACTTATTCATATTTTTTATTGAAAACAACTTAAAATTAATTTCTCAATCAAAATAATCATAAAATATCATAGATTCATAGAAAATTGTAAGTTTTTCTTCTAAAATGGATGTGGAAAAGTAGTTTTTTATGTCTTCTAGATTCTCCCAAGTTGCACTTTCTTCCTCAAAATGGTTCCATTGGACGTTGCATTGGATTATATCTTTACTACATAAGTGCAACTTACGATTTTCCAACACCCTTACAGGTTCAACCACGATGACCCCCAGGTCCTTGACCTGCAAAGAATTCCAATTTAACACATGCAAAAAATCTAAAGCATCCTTTTTAAGAAAGGAAATATGAAAAAAATCATGCATATTTACCAAAGTGGGAGGAAATACTAATCAATAAGCCACATGACTGATCACTTCAATGATCTCAAAAGGTTCCAACGTAAAGAGGTGACAACTTAGATGATTTTCCAAAAGAAATAGAACTCTTTTTAGGTTTAACCCTTGAAAAGAATTTATCACCAAGTTCAATTTTTTTATCAACCCATTTAAGATCTACATGAATTTGTTTCCTATCGGTAGCTTATTTCAATCCTTCCCAGATTAATTTTACTTGTTGTTCCATTTCAATAAGCATTTAGGTTCCTATTACCTATCTATCTTCTATGTTGTCCCAGCAAAGAGGTGTTCTACACTTTCATCCATATAAATAAAGCTTTAAAAGGTGCCATTTCTAGAGAGGAGTGGTATGTGTTGTTATACATAAATTCAAACAAAGGAAGGTACTCATCCCACTTGTACTGTTGATCCATACAGTACATCCTAAGCATGTATTCCATAATCTTCTTTACTCTTTTAGTTGTCCATCAGCTTCTAGATGGTATAAAGAACTGAAATTCAATTTTGTTCCTAAGTCTGCATTTAAATTTTTCCAAAAATTTGAAGTCATTCCTGGGTCTCTATCAGAAATTATTAGCACAAGTACATCCTGTAGTCTAAAAATCTCATGTACGAATATTTTTACAAGAATAGGTGAAACATCCTTTTGATTCCCTAGAATAAAATGAGCTACCTTAGTCAATTTTTCAACCATAACAAGAATAACGTCATGTTTATTTTTAGACATTGACAACCCCTGAACAAAATCCATGCTTATCACTTGCCATTTATATTGTGGTATGTTATGAGGGTACAACAATTCATTCGTAGGTGCATATGTTCAACCTTTACACACTGAAATTCTAATCAATGTGACACATAGTCAACTATGTCCTTTTTCATCCCTTTCCAAAAATATTTTTGTTTTATATCAGGAAGCATTTTTGTCACATAAGATGTCTAGAGTAAGGTGTACTATGAAATTCAGTTATCACTTTCTTCCTTAACTCATTTTCTAAGGGTACATACACCCAATTTTTATACCTAAGGACTCCTTCATTATCAAATTTGAATCCTTTGTATCTCTTATCATTGGAATCTACAGACAAGTGTTGTTTTGACTTGTTGATAATATGGATCTGTTATCATTTACTTTCTTTACCTCATCTTTAAACTGAGTTCTCAAGGTTACAAGGGCAGTAAATGTGCTTCCTATGAATTAGCACATCTGCCACTCTATTTTATTTACCTTTTATATAACTGATATCAAATTCATATTGAGACAAAAATTCTAACCATCTTCACTACCTAGCATTCAAGTTTGGTTGTGTGAAGATGTATTTCAGTCCTAAGGTGGTCTGTTTTTAGCTCAAAGGGCTTCCCTAAAAGATAATGTCTTCATACTTGCAATGCATGTACTATGAAAACAAGCTCCAATTCATGGGGAGTATAGTTCATCTCATGTAACTTGATATTTCTACTTTTTTATGCAATCACATGATCATTTTTCATCAATATACCTCCTAATCCTTCTCCGGAGGCATCCGTTATGACTGTAAAGCTCCCATTAGGATCTGAAACTGTTAAAACAGGTGTTGTATTTAAATTTTCCTTTAATTTTTTAAATGAACTCTCACATTTATCATTCCAAGAAAAACTTTATCTTTCTTTTGCAGGGAAGTGATTGGGGCAAAATATTTGAGAAGTCTTTACAAACTTCTGATAGTATCCAGCAAATCCCATGAAGCTTATAACTTCATGCACATTTTTTGGTGCTGGAAATCAATTATAGGTGAAATATTAGATGGATCAACTAAAATTCCATATTTATTTATTACATAGCCTAAGTACTGCACTTCATTATCATAAATAGAACATTTTGACAACTTTCCATAAAGTTTTCTTTTCTTAAAACCTCAAGTACAATCCTTAGATGTTCATTATGCTCCTCAAATTTTTGAATAGATAAGAATATCATCCAATAATACAAGCAAAAAATTTTCCAAGTATTTTTGAAATATATTGTTCATCAGATTCATAAAAGCAATAGGTGCATTAATTAAACCGAAAGGTAATACAATGAACTCAAACTGCCCATATCTCATCCTAAAGGAAGTTTTATGTATGTCTTATTCTTTTATTCCCAGGAGATGGTACACCTAGACCATAGATAATATTAGATTAAACCATGATGCACCACACATCTATTCAAACAGATCATCAATCCTTGGAAGAGGGTACCTATTCTTGATTGTTGCTTTGTTCAACATTCTATAGTCAATACATAATCTGAGTGTTCCATATTTCTTTTTGGATAAAAATAAATGGTGCTCCCCAAGGTGAGACACTCAGTCTTATCAATCCTTTTGATAAAATTTCATATAATTTTACCTTAAGTTCAACAAGTTCAGTAGTATTCATGTGGTAAGGTGCCTTAGAAATTGGCTTGGTTCCAGGCTTGATATCAATAGTGAAGTCAGAATTCTCTTTTTGGCGAAAGACCAGGTAATTCTTTTGGAAATACATCAATGTACTCTCATAAAAGTGGATGATCCTCCATAGAAATATTACCCTCTTTATCTGATTCTAAAATTTTTACAGCAAATCTAAGAATGCAACCTTTTTTTTTAGACTTTTTGAGTTGTATGGTTGATATTTTCCTAACTGAAATTTCTCTTTTTACACCTTGAATTTATGTTGCCTTTTGCAGATCATCTAAACATTTGATTCATTTTTCATAACAGTCAACATTTTATTTATGTTGAGCTATCCAATTCACACCTATAATGATGTCATGCAAACCTAAGGGTGTAATTTACAGGGCTACTTCCATAGTGAAACTTGGAAGCTCTAATGTTGCACTAAATAAGCATAGATCAACTGTATAAACAACATTGTTCCCATATTGGAAAGTCCATGAGATTTTCATATATCCAACTTTTATTTTTAATTTAGATTCTAAGTTAATAGAAATGAAACATTCAGTAGCACTCGTATCGAATAAGATAGTTACATAGTAATCTAAACAACTTACCTGGTACTTCAATAGGTGTTTCCTTGATTTTTCAGCTTGCTTATCAAACTACTACAACATGTATTTTATGTTGTTAAGTGCTGTTCCTTCTTCTTTTGAGGGAAGTAACTTGTATAGTGATCAAGACCACATAGGTAGGAGCCCCCAACTGGTCCTTTCCTTGGCTAAAATTTGTTTTTCAGTTCTGAAATTGTTATTTTGCCCATTATTTTTTTGCCCATTGTTCTTAAAATTTGTAACACGGATTAGCTGCTGTGAATTTCCTTCCATTATCAAACCCTTCTCTATTTTTCTTCTTCCAAACTTCTTCCATCCCACCTTCTTAGGTGAAAGGGGTGATGGTGAGTTAAATACCTTCTTTTTTTTCATCCTTGTGTGCATAAATTTCCTTTAACTTATGCTCTTTCCTGATTGATTTTTTGAAAGACTCCCTCCATGGTTGATGGCCCGTGCACATCAATTTCTCCACTAATTACTAGATTCATTCCCATTATGAACTTACAAATGTGTAAATTTTCATCTAATTGCTACTTGGGTACATATTTTAGAAGTTTTGTAAACTTCTCCCAATATTTTGTAACAGTCAACTTTCCTTGGGTTAGAGTCTGAAATTCAAACATCTTTTGGCCATAATATAACTTAGTCAACCAACACCTGAATTAGGCTTTAAACTAGTCCCAAGTTATGATATCCTTATCTACATTTAACTCAACTTTGTGATTGTCCCACCAGGAGGACACTTTGTTGGAAAGCTGGTATGCTCCCCATACTACCTTTGTTTCTTTAGAAAAAATTCTTATGGAAAAGTATTTTTCCATTTCACTGATCCAGTTCTTAGCCCCATCCCCCAAAGTGGTACCATAAAATTAGGTGGAATTATTATTTTTATATCATTAGTGAGTTTAGCTTCTAACCTTTCCTTCTTATTTTAGGATAGATTTGGTGCATTTTCATTAGCATTTGCATCCACTACATTGACATTGGCATTTGCAGCATTGTTATTTTCTGTGTTAATTTTATTACCAGCATCATGACCTTCAACATTTATGCTTCTTCTAGCATTTGGTTGTCCCAAAGACTTTCACTTTCATATTCTTCGTTATTTACCATAACCATTGTTTAAGAACAACAATTTGATTCCTTTTCATGAAGTACAACAAGTATCTCATCTAATTTTTGTGTTATAGTTGCTTCACCATCTGGAGGTGGGTTATTAGCAGCACATCCCCTTGTTCTAACCATTTTATGTTAAACCAAAAATTTAATTTTTTATCGGTGAGTGGACTCAATAGGTCCAAGAGCAGCCTTCAGCTCTGATACCAAAATGTAACATCCTCATTTTAAGACTTCAATACAAGGGATTTTTTTTTTCATATTAATGTGTTCATTGTTCTAAATTAACATAATTTATAACCAACATTATCTTAGTCAATCCATCCAGTAAACCTTATGCAATTACATGAGTTGAGACTAAAATCTTATCCCTCATATCCAAATTATTCAAAGCTATACTATGTATACTTGTAGTTCCCTTATTTATTCAAGTGAATTCAAGTTTTATTATCTAAAGCATATATCTAGGAATCTATTTATTTCTACCAATTACCCATATGATATCCTCCATCTTTAAGTCTAGGTGAAATCATGATAGTGCAATCAGTGGCTTGCGTTACTTTGGAAAAAAATTTAAGTCATGTTTTTCATGTTTAAATCTATATGATGGAAATCGTCATATGGAATATGTATTTCACCCTACACTTGGAAATTTTTATCTAGATTAGGACTAATTTGATTTATATCAATCACTTTCGAGATGCATTCTAGGTACCAATTCAAGTCATCTTACATGGGTAAGTTATTATATGTTGGCTTAGGATGACTAAGGGGAAGTAAGCATCTCTGAAATGACTTACATCATTTACGGGTCCACTCCATTTCCCGTAGTCATCATAAGATGACATCAGTACTTAACCATATATCTAATATGTATTCGTACCTATAACTTACTTGAATCCATTAACTTTACGGTAGTTACGATTAGAGGATCTTGACAAGTTATCATGGCATAGTAGCTACTCAACAGTAGCCAAGTAATTACCTACGTCATTAAGTGGGTACTACGTAGCAGTTCCCATGAAGAGATAGCCCACCGAGTTCCACTAATCAGAACATTATATCTTAACAAGTTAAATTAATTTAATTAATTCACGTCTTGTCAATCCCTGTTTACCAGTGGTACTCTCAATGGTAGTTTTCATAAATAAGGATATAACGAGAGTTTTCATGAATGTCATTTACTTATTAGAGATAGTACATCATGATCTAATTAATTGCAGGTTTTATATATAAATCTGCATAATGTATTAATCTCATAAATCATACGTTGTTTCATTAATCAAATAAATGTAGTTAAGTATACCATTCTTCTTATTAATTTGAACTCTAAATAAAGAAAACAATCCAAGATGTTACTTATGTTCAACCAATAATAGCCATATATATAATATGGATTCATATGAAGTTCTATAATATGATGTAACTCACTTCTTTTATTACATGCAAGAAAAACCATATATATCACTTTAATCTTCACTAATACAGTATGTACATATTATCCTAAGTATAATTCATATTCACAACTCTATCAATATACTATAATTTGTGCATATTAATTTCAAATCATTTATGCACTAATTTTAATACACTTTCATACAAGTATCTCAAGCAACTTAATTCACAATGAATATATAAAAGCCTATTATTCATTTCTCTTAAATCAGATACAATAAATTTTTCTAAGATGGAATAACTCTTACAAATCCCATTTTTTGAAATTCCTATAAATAACTAGGATAAATTGGCCTTCCATTTATGAAATCAATACAATGGAATCAAATTTAATGATAAATACAAAAAGTAATATAATTCAGGTTTCTTCAGTCAAATTGAAAAAATGCAATATTTTAAATTCATCCATATTTCATCTTCCAAGTAGTCCATTTGTAAAATTTGTAAACTGACATGATAAGATCTATATCTCCCATAATAACTTACACCTTCTAGTATTTACATATAGGAAATATTGCATTAAGTTATAATCACATAACTGACCAAAAAGGACACAGATCATAGTTACAACATTTCCAGAAAGGAATTGCATGTACATTGATGTTTACTTCATTTATATGTAATAACTTAGATATGTTGAAACTCACATATAAATAACATAACCATTAAGGTCAATCAACCCATTATTTATACCCATATTGAATATATTTGTAATATTATTACTTCTATAACTTAACGTATATCCAGTTACTGAAACACTACATACTCACACATATATTATACAAGATTCAAACATAATTAATTTAATTAGATTCTAGTAATGCATAATACTTCAATCATTATAATTTATACAAGTTAAAAAATTATTTTTCCACACAGATAACTACTAGTATTTAATAACACTCAAGTATTATAAATTATTCAAGTACCTTAATCATTTATCAAGCATTCTGAGATATTAACTAATATAATTATTTTCCCATCAAATGGATATCACTTTTTGTATTAACAGTGAACTACCCTTAATGACACAATGATTATATCTTAATTATAGGAGACCCAAGCTTCTTAAAAAATTGACATATTATTCCACAACTTCAACTAATAGATCTTTGATCATTCAAGGATCATCTAACCAATGGCTTACATAAGTATATAAATCATCAATAAACCCCAAACAAAAAATAACATATAATTGATAACACACAAGTAGTGAACCCGAGTTCATATTAAACACAGGTAAAAGTATTTACCTTACTTTCACAAAAGTTCAAAGTGAAAAATTCATTGTTTATATTAATACCGAATCATTAGGGGCACAGATTGACCATACTATTTTGTAACCTTGGCTTTCACCAATCAGCCGTGGAATATTATAATTTTTGAACCAAGTAATGTTTAAATGACTCAAGGAGGTGATGTATACTCTCCCAAAGGATAAACATACACATCCAACAAGAGAATGTGTAAACCATTAAAACCACAAAAGATAAGGTTTAAGACTACAAAATTGATATGATTTTGTTCTAATAATGATATATATCTAGAAAAATTCCAACCCCGAGGATAGCACCAACTCCTATAACATTAGGAAATTTATCATCTTAACAGAATACAAGACAACTTCACCATTACCATAAAACACGATGATTATAGTGACCTGTGAAAATGAGGTCTCAATG
Organism: Taxus chinensis; assembly: GCA_019776745.2. Taxonomy (NCBI): domain Eukaryota; kingdom Viridiplantae; phylum Streptophyta; class Pinopsida; order Cupressales; family Taxaceae; genus Taxus; species Taxus chinensis. Next base: position 570,638,987 of record CM034147.1, on the reverse strand, counting down.
TCACGATGATACCCTAATTGAATACCAAGTGGGTATTATACTTGGTATTACAAAGTAATATTATAACTAAATATCAAATAAGGAGAATCGAAACTATACTTAGATATAAATTGAAAGCACCCCCACGATAATAGATAAAAGGTACAACTATATCAATGGATATCGAACACTTATACCTCTTAAGAAGTTACAGAATACCGTGAGGTATTATAACCATTTAACATGATATACCCATAATTTTATATATAAATAAGGATTTGATATGCATGAAATCCATTTAAATAAGCAAACCTAGGTCACAAAGTTTTTCATAATACAATCCCTCATATAATCCGACCTTTCCATGCATGCAACAATATACACATCATCTATTTTGCATAACAAGTTCATTCCATTATTCATTTCTAGATATTACTTTCATACCTAGATCCATAAATTTACAGGAAGACACAAGATATCATAGTTTTACAGCCATTCAATAAAACCCATGTCAACTAAAACAATAAAAAATTAATAGCAGAATTTGGTTTAAGTAAATAACAAGTAAAATAAGATATTAGAGAAGAGATAGAGCCTATCATGCATGGTAGTGCTTCTTTCTCCTTTTCCAAGTTCTTTTTGAAAATTGGCTCCAATCTAACTCCAAAGAAAAACCAGAATCTCTTAGAAACCCCTCCATTCTTATTTATTGCAATAATATAAATGCAACCCACTATTTCCTCAACTCCTAGTTAACGGATTCGTGTCATAAACCATACAAAATCGACAGATAAAATGAAATAAAAAGGAGAACCATTTACATGCAAGATTCAACATCACCTACCCACTAAGGACAATCGATAAAAATAAAATCTAAACCCTTGAATTTTTTATCAAAAACCACTTGCACATTCTCCAAGGCAGTGGAGGAGATTTGAGGTCTCAACATTAAATCCATGAGAGGAATGTGTCAGTCCTTACCACTTTTCTCATTGTCTATTTTTCCCATTTAAATTTAGTGGAGTTTAAACTTAGCATATAAACCACTTTTCTAATTAGTTTATCCATGTCCATAGCCATGACCACAAAACTTAGATGGGTCTTCCACTAATAAGATGGCAGTGACAATAAATTACAACTTCAAAAATATAGCAGAGGGTACATGTTGAGAAGGATCACCACATAACACATAGTCTCCCCATTTGAACCCTAGGCCACATTTAATATAACATTGACCCTAAAATTATAAACCTTAGGATAAGCTTCCACATTAGGTTCCCTCAATATCTGTGACATAAATCATTAGTTCCCAACAACATGTTGGTTCTAAATTTATTCTAGGACTTTAAATAACTTTAATCACTTAAGCCATAATTTATATATTCAAAAATGAATGTAGGTATCCATTTCTAGGTCCTTAAATATATATGCCAAGGCCTAAATAGTAAACATACAAGCCTTCATAATTCTAATTTAATAACACCTTAGCTCTAGATTAAGGTTAGGTTCCATGTCAAATTAGGCCCATTTAATTTAGTAACCTTAGATCCTTGTGCAAATAAAGCAATGCCTTAACATTACAAATCCACATTTATCATGATGACTCAAGATAATAGCCTAGGCCATAATAAACTGAACCATAATATTATCCTGAAGCATCATCCTTACATAATAATCAAATAGGTCTCAAATTAAATTAGACCAGGCCCATATTTACTAAGGTCATGCTTTGTTCAAACAAAAATAATAGTATTCACTTTAGATCTTACCTTTAGCTATGTCAACACTATTTCACTCCTGAGTCCAGATCATATTGACCAAGTGTTTTGGAGTCACTAAAGCTTATCAAAATGATCAGCAAACCTAGAGGTATGAAAATAAAAATAGTATGATCATAATCTACAAGAATAACCAATAGCATATCATAAAGTAAAGAATCTTAATAACCAAGATATGCAAGTATGTTAAATCAATTGAGTAAAATAAAAGTATCCTGTCATGCTACAGAAATGCCTTTGCATACATTCCCAGCAAATAACACCAAGAAGAATACCATTCCACTGTAGAAGCATGTCTAACCAACACATAAATCCAAGCATGATTGATAAGACAACAAGGGTATTACATAATCTAAGGGGAAATAGACCATTTCATTGTGTTGATGAGATTCCAATAGCCTAGAATTATCTTTAACTCAACCATGTTTTAGGACAGTCTAATCTAGTCATTTTAAAGGGTTTTAGCATGTTTTTCAAGAATTCCTACAAAATGAGTTTTTCAGAAAAAAAAAAAATAATATATATATATATATATATATATATATCATGTTTTTAGCTTTTTGAGATTTTTTTTGGGTTTCTCTCTATTTTTATACAGGTGCCAGAAATAGATATATTTGTAGTCATTTTTTTCATCATTAGTTGTACCATTTGGATGCAAACTTTTATTCTTTAGAAATATATCCGCACCATCTATATTTAGTTCTTTACATTATGGATGTAAATAGGTGCCTTATTGGTGTAATATTTCATCCTCTAGTCACATATTTGTACCTTATGGGTCAATTATTTACCCTCTAGACATCTGGGTGTCACATGTACCATGCATGCATCAATGTAGCTTACTTTCATCACCTCTTGAAATGTATTGCATCTTTAATTATACATGAAATTACCTTGGGAGCCTCATTTTATTCATTGGTCACATAGTCATTCTAATGGGGCCTAAAAATTCCAACATCTAATACTATTTTTTAATAACATAACCTTCTAGAGATTATAACTTTTGATTCATAGCACGTACTAAGGTGATCCTTGTTAAATTATGTATATTTTCAAGATCTAGCATTGTTGTTATATTTATATTCATATTTTACTAGTATAATGTAATTTTAGGCCATGTAAGATTTAATTTCACTAAAATTATAAAGTGCCAACATTTGGGGGTTTTCTATTAGAAATAATTTAAGGGGTTGTTGTGTACCATCTCTTAATTTTCACACACTCTTTCTAATTTTCCAACATTATTATTTTTGCATTAATATAGATGTGAATCAAATCTCACTACTCACCCTTTAACTATCATGAATGGAAGTCTAAAATATAACTTGATTTGAGAAGTAAAGGACTACATAGAATAACTCTGGGTACTAAAACTGAGCCAACAAATGATGCATATAAAGTAAAGTGGTACAACCATTGTGATGAAGAATTTAATATCTTATCTCTATCTATCGGTAAGTGCACCAAGTTGGTGGACAAAAAAGGGGTCATAAGTGGATGTCATATTGCAAAAAATAGCGAAATCTCAACTTGTAGGGATTATTAGCAATACATGCACTCAAAATTAGAAAAATTTATGTAAATATGAATCGTAGCATCTGGAATCTAGTTTCTAAAATACTAATTTTTTAAAAAAATGGACAAGTTTAGCTATATTAAAAACTTAAAATTATATGACTTGGTTTTATTTTTTTAAAAACCTATAAGATTGTAGTCCATTTTCCCATGATTTGGATGACCAATTCTTGTTTTTTTTTTCCTTTGGTGAAAAGTTAGATGTAGTTGTCTATCTTGGGATAGATTTTATTTTGTATTTTTTCAAGTAATATTTTTTTTAATGATTTTTTCTGTGAAAGTGGTCTAAAAAGATTTAGAAAATGGAGCGCTTTCCGTTTTCCTGCCATAACTATATCAAAAAATATCGAAATCAATTTTTTTTAACATGTATGTAATTTCTCCATGCTTCGGATGGTATAAGTTTTATCACATTTTGATAAGAGAAAAAAAAGTTGTAGTCTTAAATGTAGACATGAACATTCACGGGAAAAAATGTCTTAAAGACCTATTGTTAGTAAAAGAGTCAAATTTGAATTTTTTTGACCCTTTACACTTCATAATGACCTTTCATAGCTTTGGTTAGGGAAAAAAAAATATTTCCCAAGCCTTAGGATCGGATTTGATGATACAGAAACAAGCACAATCACGGTTTATAAACCGTGATCACGGATTTTTAAAAAATAACCGTGATCACACTTTATAAACCATGATCATGGTTTATAAAGCATGATCACAGTTTATAAATCATATTTATACGCATCCCAATGTTCTAATTGCCATGTGATTTTACTGTTTGACTTTACCGTACAAATTACTGTGAAATTATGTCATTTTCTGCACATTTTTCTTATCACTGGAAGTAAAACATCATGGGAGACAAGAAACAAAGTCAAAAAAGGAAGTCATTAAGTAAAAAAACACCAAACGAATTAAAGGAAAATAGATTTCAAAATGTTGAGTGAAGGTGGAATATTCATGAATCAAGAATAGGTTCATCTTCAACCCCTACTATTGTAAGCAATGAGGAACCAGGTAATGTTTCTACTGTCAATGTTGAAGTTGAATTAAATACTCGTGATAAAGATATTTTTACTGTCAGCATTGAAGAAGAATTAAATACTCGTGATGTAGCAAATGTTGAAATTGAAGGAGATAATGAAAATGTGAATAAAGAAATTTAGGTTGAAACTATAGACAAGAAAAATTTGACATAAACACCTCCTAGGATTTTCCGTAAGAAACCTATTTATTTTATTGAAATTGATGAAAAAATTTTGAAACCAATGTGTGAAAAACTTTCTGAACCTCAAACCAGAAGAAAATCCATTGAAATTTGGGATAATCATTTTGAAATTTTAAGTGATTCCCAAAGATGTCAGTTGTTGGTTAGTTTGATGAAATTGAATAAAATGAGACCTACATTAAACACCTTAGGATTGACAACATCTAATATACATGGTCAAACCTCTACAATTGTTGAAAACCTTCATGATACATATCACACTATTGGTGTCAAGAGAAACACTAGGGATAATAATATTGTGTGTCATGTACTTGCTTGCTACTAGTGTTGTAAGTGAATCAATAAAAAGATAATGTTTGATTATGCAAACAAGTCAAATGTTGTAAGTTAATCGAAAAACTCTAATGAAAGCAATTGAAAGACACAATATCCTTTAATCACTCAATAACACCGATTTTTGTGCATTTTCTACTAGAGCACCACATAAGGAAAAATATAATACTAATGCTATAAGAGAAGTTGTTATTCAATTTTGGCATGATAACACTAGAGTTTCACCTAATACAAGAGATGTTGTAAAATGGATATTTGGTTCTATTAATCGCGAACCACATCCAAAGCATTTCTTAGATATGACTCAAACTCAATTTTTTCATAAGTTTGAACAAGAGCATCTAGAAATTAAAATTAGTTAGCATTTTTTTGAAATGTTAAAACCATTCTATGTGAAAACCAACCACGCTCACACCACTTGTTATAGGCAACATGTTGAATTTGCTATGCATTATGCTAAATTTTTATGTATTCATTCTATTTTACATTCTAAAACTATGTTATCAGAATGTGGTGTTCAAGTTCCACCAATATCTTCCATGGATTTCATTCCTACAATATTTTGTGAAAAAGAATTTAGACAATTTTTTATAGTCAGGATTGTTTAGATGGAAGTAGTGGTACATGTGGCGGATCACCTAAATTGGAAAGTTGCATACATGAGAAAAGTGAAGGTGCATTAGAAAATAATTTAGTTGAGTTTGATAAATATAAATCAGTTGTATACCAGTTGAAAGATGGCAAAGAGTCTAAATGGTGTGAGCTAGTTAGAGAACATATGCCTGTTTTTCAATTTATGAGAAAATTGAAAGATGAAATAGTTTATGAGTATGATAGGCATACACACAGAGCTCGGTGGTTGAATGAATAGTTCAAGATATGAAAAGACACATTTCCTATTGGTACTATTGTTTTAGTGGTAGATTTTGTAGAGAATTATACATTGCAACCACAAATGGAGGTTCAATCACAATATTACAACTCAGTACAAGTTGCCATTTTTGTGCATATAGTATTTATGCATTCTCCTGACAGTACAGAAAATGATCAAAATTTTTTAAGAGAGTACCATTTTTATATCAGTGATGATCATACTCATTCTACTAAATTTTTACAAGGGTGTTTCCAGTTATTTTATGGAAACTTGTCTAATAGAGACATCCACTTCAAACAACATTATATATGTTTAGGTAATTACACGTCCCAGTTTAATAATGCACAAATGTTTTATTGGATGAGTAGGATGCATGTCAAGATGGGTGTGCAACATATTTGGAGTTTCATTGAGGCTGGACATGGAAAAGGAGAGCATGACGGTGTAGGGGAATGCATGAAAAGAGCTCTTGCAAGAGAAGATTTGAAGCATAGAGATGGTGCTAAATTGAAATATGTAATGAGCATAGTGGAATGGTGTATTGATAACATGGCCCGAGGTTCTCAAGAAATTTCCATGGTTCAGAGATATTTTTGGTTGATAGAGGAACAAAAAATTTCTAACTATGAGGATTGTATGACACTCATTGGGTCCAGTGATATGCACTCATTTTTTAGCTCAGACACTACTTCTTGGGCCACATGGACAAGAAAGTTGACATGTTTTTGTGCATATTGTATTGAATTTGTCACAGCTAAGTGTGATTCACAAGAATGGGTCGATGGATGGATTTGTAGGCCTCTAACTCCTCTTGCTATTTATCAACCTCCACAAGCATTATGACTTGTTTCTGCAGATGATTTTGCAACATCCAAGGACTTTGAAAAAAAATTTGATTTTGGTGTGAAAAGGTATTTATGGTTATTTACAATTTTTGTATTGAGTTATGTCTATTAAAATTTTAATACGTACAATTTAACTTTAATTTAAAACCTTTTTTTGTAGGACATGTGTTTACAGTTATTGTGACAGAAGACAATGAAGAAGGAACAGACTATTTCTTATGTCTTTACATCGAGGAAAGAAAGAATTTGACTTCTCCTGTTATAGATGGTAAAGATATTGAGTACCCTACAGGGGTCAGTGGTAGTTACTAGAACTTGGCTTCGGTGATATCCATTAAAAAACTCCTCTGTTTAGGTATTTGAATACTTTGAGACACACAAGAAAATACTCTTATATTCGCATCTAGTTCTAGCGACAAATATTCAGCTGTATAGATATCAAGGAAGGCCTAATAAAAATATTCTTTGGAAGGTTCGAGATTCAGATCATGAAGTAATCATGTCTGCTATTCAAAGTAGATCCAATCTTGATGGTTCATTGTAATGAATTTACAATGCTCATGTCTGGTATATATAAATTTGTTAGTTAAATAAATTTAAGTTCATATATTTTATTAAATTTGTGTATTTTGTATATATCTAGTATGGATTTTATTTGAAACTTAAATTTCTTTGACTAAGACTTTTATATGTAGGTTAGTGGTGCCAGAAAAGCTTCCACCTTCATGTGGTTAGCACTGTTAGTATAGAATTATAAATTCTCGAAGCTAAGATAAGCTTTCATTGTTTTACAAGAAAATACAAGTAATTAACAATGATTTATGTACCTATGGAGGGGATTCTTGACTCTGGAGGAGGTAGCCCAAAAGGACCTGGAGCTTAGAGAACCAAAATGACACCTCCCTAAGTGATTACAAAACCATCCCTATGTGTGCGCGTAGTCGGTCCGGTGCCATGACCCACTGTTTGCAAAATATACCATTTGACAACCTTACATCAGCTCAAACTACACTATTTAGCGTGTTTGCAAACAATAGGGAAGTGAGAGCACCAATTGGAGAAGGAAAAAAATGAGATATGTTATATTAGAGGGTCCTTACACTAAGGTATAGGATCAAATGAGACATCTCTAGGTGCCACGGAGTCTGCGTAGTCACCCGTCAAAGTTGAATGATTTTTTGGTCTCATGGCTCTTGAGGGACTCCACCTGAATGAGGTATCCTGGAAGCACTGACATTGTCACACACTAAAACGACACCTCCTCTAGCATTCACCTGGCCACTCAGATGTTTTTGCGAAGTCAGTTTGGTGTCATGACCCACCGTTTACAAAATATATCATTTGACAGCCTTACACTGTCTCAAACTACACTATTTAACACGTTTGCAAACAATAGGGAAGTGAGAGCACCATTTGAAGAAGGAAAAAATTGAGATAGGATATTCTAGAGTGTCCCTATATTGAGGTGTAGGATTAGATGAGATGTCTCTAGGTGCCACAGAGTCTGTGTAATCACCTGTCGAAGTTGAACAATTTTTTGGTCTTAGGGATCTTAAGGGACTCCACCCGAATGAGGTAGCCCGGAAGAAATGACGTTGTATCGAACCAAAATGATGCCTCCTCTAGTGTTCACCTAGCCACCCAGGACATGTCCACATAGTCGGTTTAGTTCCAAAACCCACCATTTACAAAATATATCGTTTGACACAGCCTTACACTGTCTCAAACTACACTATTCGGCGCGTTTGTAAACAATAGGGCAGCGAGAGCACCAATTGGAGAAGGAAAAAAATCAAGACAAAAATATTATAGAGTGTCTCTATGCCATGGTGTAGGATTAGACAAGATGCCTCTAGGCGCCACAGAGTCTACGTAGTCACCTGTCAAAGTTGAACTATTTTTTGGTCCTCAGGGCTCTTGAGGGAATCTACACAAACAAGGTATCCCAAAAGCCAATGACGTTGTTGTGCACCAAAACAACACCTCCTCTAGCATTCACCTAACCACCCAGACTTATCCGCATAGTCAGTTCGGTGCCCATGACACATCATTTTACAAAATATATCGTTTGATAGCCTTACACTGTCTCAAACTACACTATTCGGTGCATTTGCAAATAATAGGGAAATGAGAGCACCGATTAGAGAAGGAAAAAACTGAGACATATTATTATAGAGTGTCCCCTACTTTGAGGTATAGGATCAGATGAGATGTCTCTAGGTACCCACGGAGTCTGTGTAGTCACCCATAAAAGTTGAACAATTATTTGGTCTCAGGGCTCTTGAGGGACCTCTACCCAAACAAGGTAGCCCGGAAGTTAATGACGTTGTTACACACCAAAATGATGCCTCCTCTAGTGTTCACCCTAGCCACCTAGACATATCCACACAGTCAGTTTGGTTCCATGAACCATCGTTTACAAAATATACCATTTGACAACCTTACACTGTCTCAAACTACACTATTCGGCAAGTTTACAAACAATAGGGTAGCGAGATCACTGATTGGAGAAGGAAAAAATTGAGATAGTCTATTATAGATTGTCCCTATGCTGAGGTGTAGGGATCAGACGAGACATATCTACGTGCCACGGAGCCTATGTAGTCACCCATCAAAGTTGAACAATTTTTGGGTCTTAGGGCTCTTGAGGGGACTCCCACCCAAATGAGGTAGCCTGGAAGCAAACAACGTTGTGGCACACAAAAATGATGCCTATTCTAGCATTCACCTATCCACCTAGACATTTCTACATAGTTGGTTCAGTGCCACAACCCATCATTTACAAAATATACCATTTGATAACCTTACAAATGTCTCGAACTACACTATTCAGTGTGTTTGCAAACAATAGGGCAGCGAGAGCACCGATTGGAGAAGGAAAAAACTGAGATAGACTATTGTAGAGTGTCCCTACACTGAGTTGTAGGATTAGACAAGACATATCTAGGTGCCACAGAGTCTACGTAGTCACCCATCGAAGTTGAATGATTTTTTGTTCTTAGGGCTCTTGAGGGACTCCGCCTGAATGAAGTATCCCGGAAGCAACGAAATTTTTGCACACCAAAAATATGCCTCCTCTAGCATTCACCTGGCCACCCAAATGTGTCCACACAGTCAGTTTAGTGCCACGACCCATTATTTACAAAATATACCATTTGACAGCCTTACACTATCTCCAACTACACTAGCTGGCACATTTACAAACAATAGGGTAGCGAGAGCACCGATTGGAGAAGGAAAAAACTGAGACAGGCTATTGTAGAGTGTCCCTACACTAAGATGTAGGATTAGAAGAGATGTCTCTAGGTGCCACGGAGTCTTCTCAGTCACCTGTTGAAGTTGAATGATTTTTTGGCCTCAGGGCTCTTGAGGGACTCCGCCCAAATGAGGTAGCCCGGAAGCAACAAATTTGTGGCACACCAAAATGATTCCTCCTCTAGTGTTTACCTAGCCACTCAAATGTTTCTGCATAGTCAGTTCAGTGCCATGACCCACCATTTACACAATATACCATTTGATAGCCTTACACTGTCTCGAACTACACTATTCGGCATGTTTGTAAATAATAGGGTAGAGAGAGCACCGTTTGGAGAAGGAAAAAACTAAGACAACCTATTGTAGAGTGTCCCTATGCTAAGGTCTAGGATCAGATGAGACATCTCTAGGTGTCATGGAGTCTGCGTAGTCACCCGTCAAAGTTGAACAATTTTTTGGTCTCAGGGCTATTTTGGGACTTCGCCCGAATGAGGTAGCCTGGAAGCAACAACGTTGTTGCACAGCAAAACTATGCCTCCTCTAGTGTTTACCTGGCCACCCATACATGTCTACATAGTCATTTCGGTGCCATGACCCACCATTCACACAATATACTATTTGATAGCCTTACACTATCTCGAACTACACTATTCGACGTGTTTGCAAATAATAGGGCAGAGAGAGCACCATTTAGAGAAGGAAAAAAACTGAGATAGGATATTGTAGAGTGTCCCTACTTTGAGGTGTAGGATCAGACGATATATCTCTAGGTGCTACGGAGTCTGCGTAGTCACTCGTCGAAGGTGAATGATTTTTGGGTCTCAGGGCTCTTGAGGGACTCCGCCCGAACGAGATAGCCCAGAAGAAATGACATTGTGGCCCACCAAAATGAAGCCTCCTCTAGCATTCACCTAGCCACCCAGACATGTCTACGTAGTCAGTTTGGTTCCACAACCAACCATTTTCAATTTTTTCAAAAATTGCAACTTTTTTTAACAATTACAACTTTTTTAACTTGTTGTCATAAAGGGATCTAAAATTTAACTTTGTTTTCCACATATCTTATAATATCCACCTTTATAACCAATCCACTTTAAATATATTACACGACCAACTCATCACATTTTCTGCAAATGAATAGAAGATTAACCAAATTATACTTAACTAAAATATGCTTTGTCTTATTGTGATAAGCTAGATTCTTGGATAATTAAATAGCACTTTGATTGTCACACAATACCTTCATCTTCTATTGATATCTTCAAAACTCCTCCAATAAAAATTTTACCCAAATTACCTCATGAAAACTATGATAGGCAGCTACATATTCTACCTCAGTAGTTGAAAAAATTGTAATATTTTGAAGCTTTGAAATCCAACTAATAGGTCTAGTTACAAGTGTAATAGAATAACTAGAAGTCGATCTTTGTTTTTCCAAATCACTTACAAAATATCCACAAATTGAATCACCAATATTGTTATAGGTGATGTAATAATTTATTTTTCCTCACAAGTAGTGAAACTCCCACTTCACTGTTGAACAATGTTCTCTACCTAGATTTTTTCTAAAATCTACTGACAACTCAAAAAACATGTGAAATTTCAGTCCTTGACATGTACATGTCATAACATACATAAAACTTATTATTGCACTAGAATATGGTACATGAGATATATGTTTATTTTCTTCTTATTGTTGCACCATAGTTTTTTAATTTTAAATCAAACATACATATAGAATTAATATACATACATAGAAGGATATCATGTGATATGAATTCAAATCAAACATAGAACTAATATCATTATGAAAACCAACACATCTAGATATATAATGCATCAAGCTAAGTGTGTTGAACACACGTCTCTAAAAATATAAGTTCATAACATGTGTACATCTCAAAACAAGTGTTTCATACATATAAGACCACATGCGGGCACATAAGGCTATATACAATGTCCTATGAAGAATCATGAACTAGGACCAGCTGGCCCATATAAATATATATCTATGTACATCCATCTCCTATGAATCTAATCATGAAACATCTTCCCTCTCTTCACCCTGCTAGAAGTAGCATGTCCACGACCCGGGGATGTAGTGGAGGGAGATGCCACTATGGATTTCATCCATGTGGTCCTAGGAATCTCTAAGTAGGCCTACAACCTAACCTGCACATTCATAAACAACAAGATTTTAACACCCATATGTTTAAAATACATTCAAAATTTAAAAACTTAGAATTTATATTTTAAATGCATGTGAAATCTTACCGCAATTTCATGATCCCTATCAATTTGTCATTGACGCATGGAAGGGATAATAGTAGACTCATGAGAGGTAAGCTACATACAAATAATTAAATTTCAAATTAAATATTTCATGTACAAAATTTGATATTATAGATTTAAGTAATAAGAAATAATTCCTAAATAAATTTAAAAAATTGTACCTTAATTAGTGGATCTACAGATGCTATGGTAGTATCTACAGTAGCCTCCATAGTCTGCATAAATGGAGGAGTCTCTCTGGTAGTCATAAGCTATACAAAAAACATGTACAAATCAATATTAACTTACATGACTAACCACATAGCAGAACCAAAGCATAATCCACGTGAACTTCCACAATTAGAACTGGAAAGTGTAAAGAGAAACTAACCTGCATAAAAAGTCACGTGAGGTGTGCCAATAGCCTCAATTCCTAGAGTAGATGATGAACCTCCAGGCTCCTGCACGTATAAAAGACAAACATATATTAATATGTACATGTACAGGTGAAACATTATAATAATCTAAAAGTGCACAATTAAATGAAACTTGAATATTTAAGTACAACTACTTTAAACTTGCGTTTGTAACATGCCCAGATACAGTAGCTAGCATGTTGATGCCAGATGTTTCCTTCACCGACTCTTACTATTTAAAATAAAATAAAAAATTATTTTTTTACATGTATGTACAATAACATACAATGAAATCCATATATATTAAAATCTCAAACATGAATTAAAACTATTGTATATATATATAATTAAATATTTATTTGACATTTTACCTATGAATGACCAGGATCTATTACATTAGTTCCAAAAACATCTGCCATCATATCATCTACAGAAAATATATAATGTGATCCAGCAAAATGATGTCTCACCCATAGTGCATACGGCACCACATGATCCACAGTGGTGTGGTGCGCTAGAACTGGTGCCATCCACCAATATCACCAGATGCAATCTACTCACTATGCTAGGTCAGAGTGTCAGTGAGCTCCCTCACTGTAGGAGGGATAACTGAAGGTAGTGGGGGTTTTAGGGCATGGGGGATCCTTGGTTGACCTATGCATGCACCAGGTCTACTCTATGCAAAGCCACCACCTCGCCCATAAAAAATTAGAAAAAGTCAAAATAGTTTAGGACCTCATTAAGCATGAACTCGCAATATAGATTCTTCAAAAAAATAGAGGGAAACCTCATTGTTGTTGCATGGTGGATAGATAAGAAAAACCATCCACCACCTCAGTCCCAAAAAAAATTCTTGATTCAGTCATCATGGCGACCAATGGATTGGGAACCATTTGCAAGTAACTGCGGGGGGGCATTGGTTCTTGGGTCAGTAAATAATGTACAAATGTGGTCTTTTCCAAATTTTTTGTCTTCTTTACAGCCGCATGGGATAATTTTATTTGCATACCACTACCTACAATCACCTCTAAAGGTATTCCATCTGTCTATTTGGTTGGTTGCAGAGTCAACTTCGCCAATCAAAGTTTGCAATGTGTTGGCTTAAAGTCATGCGGGATGGATTTGTGGCATGATTTTTGTCTTATATTCTAAATAAGGTTCTCAATGGAAATTTTATTTTTGTTGTATTTTTCCAATGATATTAGATTGTGTTCCTATTGTCTCCATGGGGATAGAAGGAGCCACAGGAGGTAGATCTATGTTTGGAGGAGGGTTTTGTAGAATGTTTGGAGCGTTTTTGACAATTGGTTGGAGGGTTTGCAGAATTACAAAGCTCACTCGAGTAACTGACAAAAACAAAAAATTTGTATACATAAGCAAAAAAATTGAAAAAACCCATGAAAATCACAAAAAATAACCTAAAAATGCAAAGAAATTGATCAAAAATCAAGGGCTTACCTCTTTGTCTTTGGTGGCATGGTTGAAACTATCGTGATCCACAAGTCCAAAAGAGTAATTTTTTAGGGGGTATTGAAAGTGCGAGTGCCAAAAGGTCTGGGAGAAATCACGGTTGGAAAAGGAAAAATATGAGGGAAAAATGAGGAGTCGTGGGTCTATTTTTTTGTCTCATAGGACCGCGATTGTGGTTTTTAAACCATGCTCATGTTTTTGTAAACCACAAACATGGTTTTAGGTTTAGAAATCACCAATCCTATACAAACAGTTACGTGATTGTTGGTTTATAACCGCGCTCGTGTGTACCTAAAATTTCGAGTTCTTATGTCCACTTAATTTTTCCACCATCTTGGTGCACTTACCACCTATTTCTATTGATATCCTCTTTGATTTTTTACTTAATCAGTTCACCTAATGTTGTTTAGAACTCTTTAGAAAAATATATTTGGGAAGCACGATGTGATGAGAGGTCATGAACTACAAAAAAAAACTCATTAATTTGAGTCCTAGCAGCTATGACACCCTACAATATTTATTCACTCTATTCATATATTTAATATTATGGTTAAAAGAATATTTTAATAGATAAGAAGTATGATCAAATTATTCTTTGTTTACTCTCCAAACTAGGTCTAGACTATTATGTGTTTGTCTATACTTTTTCATGCCATAAAAACGTGTTCTTTGGTGCCACATGGAAAATCCCCTATTTAGATGATTTTGTTGCTCCACTTCACTCTCAGGAACAAGATAAGTTAATTTCATATGTGAATATTTAATTCCTCAAAATTACATGCTCTATTTGTTGGGAATGGGAAACAAAATGATTCAAAAAAATAAGGAGAAGAAACAAAATAAAAAGGATCATAGAGGAAAACAAGGATCAAAATCCTCCCACATCCAAATCAAACCAATGAGACCTCCTCTTTCCAATGTAAATCCTAAGAAAGAGAGGATCAAATGTGGATATTTTTCAGGAAAGCATGATGAAATAAAATTTTTTGAAGAATAAAATTGACCACTCTAATTATCCTTTTTTAGTATAACAAATAGGTATTCCTGGGTTAATCAACCTATGTTCATAAACCCTATAAAACCTCCAAGGAGAATTTTCAATGGTAAAAGAAAATTTAAAAATAATATGGTAAGGATAAACTAAAAAAAGGAAGGGCCCTAATTATAGTTTTACCTCTGAATCATACATGGGTTATTAATTTTGGTACATCATATCACATGGCTTCTTTACATGTTGATTTTCACTTACCTGGAACCATCTACCATGTCTACTATTAGATTGGGTGAAAAAAAAATCTACACACTTTATTGGGAGAGGGTGTATTAAAGTGAGTGGTTAGAACATTAAATGATGTTTTAAATTATTCTCTCTCACTTTCAAAATAATCTCCTTTTAGTCTACTAGATTACTTACCATGGTCTAGGAAAGCGAGTTGAGTTCACTCCACATTCAGTGTACATGTCAAAGAGTTAAAAAAGTGATACTATAGTGGAAATGGGAATTGTCATTCATCATATAAAAATTGTATACATTTTCATACTTTGTCCCTATCTCTTCAACAAATTATTCTTCATCAAAATATTTTGAACTTGATGACATGTTTGATTCCGAGGCACATATTTGATGATGACAACTCCTCTTCTAGCACATATGAATTACAATAGTGATGAGGACAACACCACCACCATATATTTTGTAACCTTATAGATATTGAGGACTTAATTTATTAATCCACCCACTTTAGGTCTACTTGATACATTTCAGGGAGAAATTATATTGATCTAAGACTCATCAAAAATTGGGAGGTCTAGTATATAGTTGCAAGGCATTCTAATTTTTTTATTTTCCTATTCTTTTTGATGCACTATCATTGCATGGGTAATTTTAGATCATATAGTATACATGAGGATAATAGTTCCTTTTATAGGAACCACTCCTTGGTTAGATATCCATTAGGAAAATTTTTGAGGCATTCATTGTTTGCAGGGTGATCCACTCTTCATTATATATACTTCTGATTCACACTCACTCTAGAGAGCTCATTTATAGGATGCATGGTGGATATAAGAATTTTTTATCCTCTATTAGCGATTTTTATCCCTCTCTTATTATTTTCTCTCTTTTGGGGAGGATATTTTCTCTACAATTTTTCCCCTTGTCTCCTTTATGAGATTTTATGTGTACTTTGGGTACCCTCATCAGGTGTCGTTGTTGGTACCCATTTAATATACCAACCTAATTTACGCTTAAGGGGGTTCTAGTGTAGGATTTTATTTTTCCTCATATTTATTTATTGTGGATTATTCCTACACTTGACGAGTTATATTTTAAGTTATATTTAGTGGATTGACTACTTGATCAATATTATAGGTGGCATATCTTTGACCACTATTTTAGAAGAGTTGTTACATTTTTAGTGGGAGTTACTATTTGATCACCATTATAGGTGATTGTTACACTTTAATGGGATTTACTATTATAGGTGGTGGATCTTTGACTACTATTATAGCTAGATGTTACTCTTTAGTGGGAGTTACTATTCTAGGTGGAAAATATTTGAACACCATTCATGGAGGAGATACACATTCACTCTCCTATTTATACATATTCATTTGTGAGATATTGATGTGTTGGATTTATTAATTATAAAAAAATTTTAAATACTTCTCTTATTGTGATTTTATTTATTTTGAAAAAAAATTATGTATTTTTATTGTCTCATGTTTGGTGAACTAGTACATGTGATTAATCGAGTGATCTTATCCAATACTCCTATTAAGAGAGAGGTAGAATACCTTTTCTTCATAGTGGAAATTTGATTAAGGATTGGCTATAAAATCATGAAGGAAAGACTCATATTATCAATGTTTTAAATTGGTCCTCTCTCTTCTCATAATTTTTTGATTGAGATGAGGGATTTCATCATCCTATATAAGAGCCATATCCTTTATATATTTGGAGTCATGTATGACTATCAGGAATTTCATGAGAGGAAAGATGAAATACACTTTCTCCCTTTGTTCTTCACTTGTTTTTTAATCAATGGGAAGAGGAATTTCTCAATAAAAAGGAGGTTTACTTGGCTACTTAACCATTTAATGTCCATGTCTCCGTTACTTTAAAGGATTGAGTTTATCTTGAATGTATATCCTTGTATATTATTTATGTTATATGTTATTACTGATATTTCCCCTTGTCTTTCAGTATATTTTTTAATTTTTCTTGAGTTGGTACAAATATATGTTTAAATAGTGAAGGCCTCAATAGATCCCTCACTTTATTTGATACGAAAACTAGAAAGCATGGAACTAACTATGAAAGAAAGAAAACTACTCTAGTCCTTAACTAACAAATACAAAATAAATAAGGTGGATGAATGATCCAAAGGAAATTTTAGTCATCATAAGTTTCATAGAACTATATAAACTATGACCATATTGTAGAGAATAATGAGACCTTTCTGACAGTATGCATAACTCTAGAAACATAGTATGGATGCAGAAGATATCAAAGGTAAAAGTCGGGTTTGAAAATTGGTCAACTAGAGAATAACGCATTGACACGTGGAAAATTGGACAAAGTTTAAAATGGGTAAAAGTTGTGTTTTTGAGCAACCGGTTTTTGATGCACAAAAAGTTTTTGGGCCTTGCTATTTTCTGGCTGGGGGTCCTTAGCCAGGTTCATCACATTCTTTTGAAGGAGGGGTTCCTTTTCCATATTTTACTCATATTATCATTATCACCATTTTGGTTATAGACGCCACTTAATTAGTATGTCTCTTGCATGTGGTACTAATTTTACATGGATGTATTTTATATTGTAGAGTTGAAGTTTTGCATTGCAAGGTTGACATTGTGCACTATCTTACATTATGCATAGCTCAGGCGAGCTATATTTTAGCTCGATGGGTTGATCAACTCCCCACCGATTTGATTGAGTAAATCCTCAACTTTTAGGCTCAACTTTACATCATATCTACAGTATATCCCATAACTTGGCCATCATCAAACAACTTGACGAGATCACATATGGACAGGTTTATCCATATAACCTACCATCTCGGCCCTTGTATCACCTTAATATATACTTGGCTGATCAAACTAACGACTCAACAAATTCATGGGCTCAACAAACATTTCCACCACCACAACGTGGCAATTTAAACATAGCTTGAACCAATCTAGGTGTTACATAGTTGTGTAGTTGAAAAAAGGCTAAGACATGGCCTCAAACACAAATTTAATGGTGGGTCGGTTTACTAATAAACCACCCAACCTTCATCCACACGAGAAATGTAGGATCTTTCCCACATATATCCAAAACACCCCAACACAAAATGTGGGCTATGTGACTTGACCTCGTGACCAAGGGGATTCTGACCCAATGCTCCACTAATGCACCAACCGGCTCGAACAAGCTACAAAAAGAGCTCATATGAATTTTAAATGGACAATCTGTGGAGCAAGCATCAAGGAGGAAGATTGGGAAAAATTTATTTTTGAACCACTTCCACTCAAAACTAGAGCTTGGAGTAAACATCAAACTTACTCAGAATTTGGATATTCTCTCGATGGTGTTATCATTTTCCCACTTTTGATATTTTTGATGATTTTTTAACTATAGAATTCACAAAAATGTGTATATCTTAAGGAAAACATAGCTGCAAGTGAATCGAGAAGGTGAAAGACAAGTGTTGAGATACGTTAGAGTTCTTCGAATGTCTAATATCACAGTTTTGTAGGTTTTGATTCATTATTTTTTATTTGTAAAGGTTAATTGTATTTGTAATTATAACATTTTTAATGGATCAATTCTAAATGAACCAAGGGACGTAGGAATTCCAAACCCCATAAACAATCTTGTGTTGTTTCTAATTTTTATTTTTAGTTTCTGATTACTTTCAATAATTTAATTTCATTATGTGAATGTGGATCAACAATTAATCAATTTTTGACAACTTTAGAAAATTAGTTAAATTAGAAAACAATGTAATTTGGATCTTTGATTAAATAGGAAAAATTTGAATAAAATAGAAATTAATTTCAGTTTATGATCAGTCCTAAATCAAAATTTTAATCAATTTTGGAGTATTTTAATTATGTTAACTTGATTAAAATTTTATGATCCTTAGAAACAATTAAAACTGAAAATTAAAAAACACTCGTTAATGGCTTTTGTTTTAATATCAGAGTTGGCTTATCTCAATTTTCACTTCCATTAAATTTGATTAGCATTATGATTGCTTCAAGTGGGTTCAGTTAGTTCATTATGGTTGAATAGGTACAGGTGCACTATTGTCAGAATGTCTACACATGCTAAGCTCAATGAGATTGAAGCTTACAATCACTAGATCTAGGAAGAGAACTCTCTCATGAGATCTATGTATTTATCATTAGAAGAGGAGAATGCTCAACTAAAATTTGAAATTCAATCCAAGGATGAGCTTTTGGACATATTATCAAATGGTGAGAAGAAAGGGGAGAAACCCTTGACTACAGATGCAGAAATGATGATGGAAGAATGCACTATAAGTATGACACCATCAGATTCTTCATCCCATTTGGATTCAAATTCAGGTAAAATTCATTTTGGTGGTTTTGAAAGATACACTAAAGGCATTGGATATAAGTTGTTACATAAAATGGGTTTTAACAAAATCAACCTTCGTAATAAGCACCAAGGTGTGACTGACCCAATATAGGTCGAGGATCATCCTCGTTATGTAGGTTTGGGTTATTATAGTGTGGGAAAGGATATTGGAGAGATATCCAAGAATGCTGAAGGAAGATTATATTCTGATAATAAAGTGTATACCCCACTAGAACAACAGAATGGGAATGGTAAGAAATTTTAGATAAGAGGCAACAAAATTCCACCTCCTATTTCTTATCATAAACATAAGCCTGGAAAATAAGGTAAACCTTCTAAGGATCCACTCTTTCTTTTAAAACAATATGGTTTTGATATACAAAAGATGATGAATGTTTTTCCATGTGCATTTTGTGGAGGAACTAATCATTTTGTTTCCTTTTTTTAGAAGAGGAAAACCTTTTTACAGAAGAATTTTACAAATAATCTGAAAAACCAATCTTGTAGCAATCAGACAAGAAATGGTAAACATGATTCCTCACCTCACAAGTAGGAGATAAAGAGGAATCATTATACTCATTGTAAGATGAGTGGACATGAGGTTGAAAACTATTGGAAACTTAATCCAAAAAACCATTTAGAGTATGGTAAGAAGAAGTTGGAATTTAAGGTAAAAGAATTTATTAAACCACCAGTTAAAATTAAATCAGCCTTAGATCTATCCATTGTAGAACCACTAATGATTCCATTCTATTTTGATATAGAAAATGTAAACTCATGTGAACCGAGTAGATTTTTTTTTGCATATCATTAAATTGTTGACAAGCATGTAAAATTGTTTAGAGAAATTTTTTGTTCCCAATGTATGTTGAAGGTTAAATTCACACGATTTAATTGCTTTGAAATTGGAAAAATGGGGTTACTTGTAAAGAAGATCTAGGGGACAGGTTAAACATGCTAATATTTTTACTTCTTATATGTTAAGGATGAAAAAATGCCATTTTCTATTTTTAGCAGTAGTATATGCAGATTAAATGGGCATGTGGAATAATGTCTAATTTTGGAAATGCATTTTTAAGTTACTATTGTAAAATGTCATTGTACAAGTCTGTGACACCTTTTTGATTTTGTAAGTAATATAAAAATATGTTATGTCTATACAGTTTAATTGCACCTTCATGAATACCCTTATATTTAGGGCATGTATTTGTAACTACCCTATGTGGTTACAATTGGTGTGTACATTATTTGCACTAACAAAATGGTGTGCAGGTATTTCATAGTGATCATTTACAACAATTATCAGTTCACCATTATGGGTAAGCATATAGTTTGTTCTATCCTTTTATAGTTTAGTTTATGGGGATAGATATGGTAGATTCACATTGATTCAGTTTTGACTATAGTTAATTTTAGCGTTGATGGTCTAATTAATCTGGATAGTGATATTTTTAGTGTTGTGTAGTTTCAAATAGACATTGGACACTAGCCCAATTGTGGGAATTTTAGATGTCTGTTATATTAAGATATTTATGGAAATTTAATTTAAGTAATCATCCATATCACATAGCATCATTTGAACACAATATTTCCATTATATAATGGGTGTTGTTATCTGATCTATTTTTTATTACGGCATTACAGTGGCACTTTATAGTTCACCGTTGTTTTAGAGTTGACAGGGTTCCAGCATATCAATTAGACACTAGCTTTATTGGGTGTTATTATTTGATCAGTTTAATGTGACTAGATAATCAACTATTTGTATTTAATTAACCCATAATACTATTTATGGTTCATGTATGTGATTGTGTGATGCAAGATGCATTAGCATGTTTTGTGGGTTCATAAACAACTTTTTGTGGACAAAAATAATTCCCAGTTGGGAGGAGTGATCTAGAGGACATTATGGCTATAAAAAGTTTCCTAAATATCCCTAAACCATGACCAAGATGTATACCATTCTGAAACCTTTCCAACGGTATGTAGAATTCTAGAAACAGATTATGGATGCAGAAGATATTACAGGTCAAATTTGGGTATGAAAAGTGGTCAAAACTGGTCAACTGGTAAACAAGGCGTTGACAGGTGGAAAATTGGAAAAAGTTTAAAATGGGTAAAATTTGTGTTTTTGAGCCACCGGTATTTGACACATGATAAATTGGTAGGGCCCTCTATTTGATGGTTGGGTGCCCTCAGCCAGGTTTGACAACTCTTTTGAAGGAGGGGTTCCTTTCCTGCCTTTTACTCGTATTGCCATTATCGTCATTTTGGTTATATAAGCCACTTATTTAGTATGTATCTTGCATGTGGGACTAATTTTTTAGGGATGTATTTTAAATTTCAGATTTGAAGTTTTAAATTTAAGGTTGAAATTGTGCACTACCTTGCATTTTGTATAGCTTGAGTGAACTATATTTTAGCTTGTTGGGGCAATCAACTCCCCACCGAGTTGATCGAGTAAATCCTCAACATTCAGGTTCAACATTACAGTGGACCTAAAGTATATCTCACAACTTAGAGTTATGTCTGCATTTCATCAAAAAAATTGGTGAGATCACATATGGATGGATTTATCCATATAACCTACCAGCTCGGTCCTAGTCTCGGCGCAATATCCGTGTGGATGATCAAACTAATGAGTCAACCAATTTATGAGCTCAAAAAACATTACAACCACCACAATGTGGCAATGCCAACATAGCTCATCCCAATATGTACGTTATATATTTGTTTGGCTAGACAAAAGGCAAAGATGTGGCCTCATTCACAGAGTTAACAACAGGTTGTTTTTCTAATAAACTGCTCAACCTTCATCCACATGGTAAATGTGGGACTTTTCCCATGTATATCCAAAAGGCCCTGACATAAAAGGTGGGTAATGTGACTTGACCCCTTGACCTAGGGGATTCCAACCTAGTACTCCACCAACATGCTAACTAGCTTGGTCGAGCTACAAAAAGAGCTCACAAGAATTTAAAATGGACAGTCTGTAGGTCTATGGAGCAAGCAACAAGGAGGCATATTTGGAAAACTTTATTTTTAGAGCACTTCCACCCACAACCAGAGCTAGAGTAAACATGAAACTTTCTCATAATTATGATACGCTCATGATGGTGTAATCATTTTCCTGTTTTGGATATTTTGTGATGATTTTTTAAGCTACAGAAGTCACACGAAGGCATAGAACCTAAGGGAAACACAATTGCAAGTGAATCAAGAAGGTGAAAAAAAGTGTTGAGATACGCCAGAGTCCTTCGAAGGTCTGATATCACAGTTTTACAGGTTTTGACTTATTATTTTTTAATTGTAAATGTTAAGTGTGTTTGTAATTCAAACATTTTTAATGGATAGAAACTAAATGAACCCAAGGATGTAATAATTCCAAACCCCGTAAACAATCTTATGTCATTTCTGATTTTGATTTTTCAATTTATGATTTTTTCCATGATTAAAGTTCATTATGTGAATGTCGATGAACAATTAATCATTTTTTTGAAAACTTTGGGAAATCAGTTAAATCGGGAAACACTGTAATTTGGGGCTTTGATCAAATAGTGAAACTTTGAATAAAATAGAAATTAATTTCATTTTATGATCAATCCTTAATCATATTTTTAATCAGTTTAGGAGTAATTTAATTCCATAAATTTGAATAAAATTTTAGAAATGATTAAAAGTGAAAAATAAAAAACACCTATTAATGGATCAATGAAATTCAAAAATTTGAATGAATCACCTCATATTACAAGGAAACAACAAACTTTAACTAGTGATGGTCATTAAAAAGGCATTTACATCGTTATATTCAGTCCAAAAATCCATCAACACATAGATTCTATCTAAAATAATTGTTTATGTTTTCCTAAAAAATATTTAAAACATAGGGTTCAAAAAAGATTAACTCAAATACTAAAAATTGAAACTCGTGGAACTCATTTACCTTTGGTTATGTAATATGTGGGGATCTAAAATATAATGAAATTATGTTGTTGATCTTACTTATCAAACTTGGTTTCAACAGCTACTCCAACTTTAATTTCTTCCATATTTTTGTGGCACTTCATTATGCTGATCCATTCTTTCTCTATTTGTAAGATTTATGCCTTCATATATTCTTATTCTTCCTCTTTCTTAATATCAACTCAAATTATTAGATTTTTGATAACGGGGATGTTATGAATCTAAAAAGGTAAACTACATATTATCCTCCTATTGTTTATGCTCTTTAAAGAATCTTTTAAATTTGAAAAAACATCTACGTTCCAATAATCCAAATTATTGGCCATATTTTCTTTCATAAAATAATTAGTTTTTTAATTAAGGAACGAGTCTCTAAAATTACTTAAGAATCTAATCCTATGCAATACATTGCTTCTTCCTTATTTATTTGTGTCTATTTCTATAGAAATACCATCTTCCGTCACTTTGAAATTTGTCAAACTAGCTATCTTTTCCACAAATACTTCCCGTGTAGGTTGTGACGTCCTAAATTTAAACACACCAAATAATTAGAGGTAAAAATTATGGGATATTTGTTTGTTTTATTTTTTAAATAGTTAATGAGAAGTGGAAATAGGTTTGTTTTATTCAAAATACTGATGTATTTTGTTCAATATGACAACCTACCTCGTTTAACTTAATGCACGATGTGAAATCATTGAGGTGAGTAACAATTAAATTGGCAAAGCCAATGACCATGCGGGTGTCCCAAAATATTAATATTTTACATGACTCCCAAGTTATGAAATTAAAATATAGGTTTATAAGGTAACCCACATTATATCATACACTAAGGATAACAATTATTTATTTCTTAATTAACTACTAGTTCACATTTTTGATCTAGGTTTCGAAGCTATTAATAATTCACTACACTACAATTGTAATGAAATTCCCTTTAATTTTGGACCTTAGTTTTCAAAGGATAAATTTTAAATCTTTATTTAGAAACCATGGATGGGCCCATAATATATTTGGTCAACTAGTAAACAAGTTGGGAGGAGGATATAACGTGATCCCTTAGATTGGGAAAACATCATCCCTTAGATGTAGCTCATCTAGGAACCCTAATCCATCCAAGTGTTTTCTTTTCCTCTATCTTTCTCATTATCATTTTCCATCTCTTGTTTCTCCATTTTCATTATCTCTTTTTTTGTTTCAATACATGGATGTGGGAGATGCTTAAAGCAAAAGAAGGATCTTTACAAGGGTATTGGTGTGTGTGTGTGTATAACCCAACATCCTTTTCCTGTAGTAGAGATAATTTTATATGAATATGTGTGTTCAGATATATAAACTTATCTCTACAACAGGACAAGGAGGCTGGGATATATACAGATATATATATATATATTATATATATATATATATATATATATATATATATATATATATATATTTGTGATCTATCAGAGTCAAAATCCATATCAGACATCAAAGGAAGGAGAGGGGGGTCGATTGTCTGTTACACACATTCAGTCCAAGATATGGAGGGCCGACTGTGTGTAGCACACAGTCGGTATCAAGAAGGGTCGCAAGGGCCAAGTGGAAGGTGACAAGGTTGCGTATGGGATGGTGTGGCCATTGCGGCTAAGGTAGGTTGAAGGGGTGTGTGCAATGTCTTCAGCCATCCCCAAAACCCCAAAGGAAACAAGGGGGGTCATAGACAGTGCAGGTCATGTCCTCCCAATTTATTATTTAATATTATATAATATAAAACCCCTATTTGGAAATGGGTTGGGATGAACCCTCCCATTCCCACTTAATTTATTATTAAAAAAATAGTAGTATAATTTATTTTATAAAATACTTGTTTATATATCTAAATATTAGTATCTTATTTTATTTTTTGATATACAAAGGCCTTAATACATTTATATATAAGTTTATATATATATCACAAATTCTTCCATGCTAATTGTATAGATAACTAAACTTAAACTTTACAATTTAAGATAGATTTAACGAGTGTTTTTCTTATTTTTTTAAATGATTTCCATATACACAAAGAGGACTTAAATACCTAAGTTAATAGGATTTTCTTCACAACCAATATTTTATCCAAAATGAAGATTTATAATTTTAATCACACCTTCAACACAAAAAATTATAATGTAAGAGGAGAGAACATGTCTTCAATATATTTCTTAATTTATGAAGATATTAAATTCATAGTGCTCTTCACTTTATCAACATAATTATTTTCTTAAAATATTTATTATTTCCTAAAATACATAATAATATAAAATAGTCTCTAAATAACTCCATTAAACTATACAATAGTATGTGTCATCCTTTCCCATAAGGAAATCCCGAAGAGATAATAATTATCACAACTTTAATTGATTCAACATACTAATTTTCAACAATAAATATTTGGATTCCTTTTAAGCAATATCACATTTCTACATAATAAAGAACTCATCTATTTAACACTTCCTTTTTCCAAATCTAATACATTTTCAATTCTTTATTTACATTTGTGTGACATTAAAATGATCAAGAATATACTTGAACAACACAAACCACAACTTGTTAAAGCAAACTTCCAAATTACAATATGGTTTTTCACACATCCAGATACAACATGATATTCCTTTCCCACTAATGATTCCACTATCCAAACTTCATATCCAGAAGTGACCAAAAATGGAGGCTAGAGGAGACATTTAGCAATTAGCCATGCAATGTGAGTACATGTTTAATCCAAATTGCAGCATCTATCCCCTAACTCATGTGAAGATTGGATTGTGCCAGGATCAAATGGAAGTATGGAGCACATAAATTTTCCCAATGTTTCACTCTAACGAAATTGAACATGGTCCAAGTAAAAATCAGCACACGTATTTTAAATCGATACAACAAGAATCATTCATAAGTTAGAATAATAGTTTAAAACATCCTCATAGACTACAAATATTTTTTAAGGGTACATATTGGAACTGTTGTGTAACTCCCATGCCTACCTAAATCATTCTCCACTATGAGGATTGAAAATGAATTAAAAGTTTCTCCACATGGAATATAACTATCATATGATGCCAATGATGCATATGACCTATGATATATTCTATGAAAAAAAAGCATATCACTCCACTATAATTCATAAAGACCTATAGACCCTGTGGATCCTCCAGTGAGATGAATCACCAGTGTGAGGTTGATAATATCCCCAACTTATGACCTCATTAATGTATAGTACCTTCACACATACACACAATATCACCTCATGATGAGCCCCATAATAGTTCATTTATTCGTGTTATGACAATGCACATGAGGTTGTGTGTTCATACAACTGTGGTGAGCAGTGCAAAAACTCATGCATTAGGACTTAAAGGATGACATGGATCATTATTGCTTTGTGAATAAATGAACATAATCACCATCATGTGTCACGATGCTACTTGATTTGCATAATTATGTCCTCTTATGTACTTGTGCATAAAATGATAAGTTATTTGGAGTTTTATTAACAAGAAGAATCCAATAGCATAAGGGTTTGATAAAATCAATAATATTATATAATTAAGTCCTTCAAAAAATATCTCTTAAATAGAAAAGGACTCAAATGGTCTTGTTGGCACTCTGATTATGGGTTTTGGGTGGCAATATAGTCCTAAAATTCCGAGGATTTAATATTTTCAAATGGTGATAAACTCACAATTAATTAGATATCCTTATGCACTCAACAAATATGAAAAATTATTTCCACAATCCTTTGCTCTGCCACTTATGTATAGGTGGACTTACAAAAAAAGACATGGGAGATTTTTAATGGTTTTTTATTTTAAATGTCCAAATGACTCAAGTAATTGGTTAAACCTCATTTGTTAGAAGTCAATGGTCATAATTAAACATGAAAACATAAGAACATGAGAAATATATGGAATGTTTCCAAAAATTTGACCAAGATGGGGTCTATTCGTAACCTTAGATGAATGAATAGCATGTGGCAAACAGTCAACATCCCCATGCCCATGTAATACTTTTATGGCTTATTTTTTTGGAGTGTGTGAAAATTGATTTACTTATGTGTTTACTCTCATTGGAAAGTGATTTCTATTTGAGTTTAATTTCTTACTACACTAACTTATTATAGGTGGAACTCATTTCATTCACTTTCAACAAGTATCATTCTCTAGCCCAAATACTTGGAAATCTATCACCCCCATGAAGAGAATGGTTTTAGGCTTTGAGTTTCAACTCTAGCACCTAATTAGAAGACATGTGTCAAAAATATTTGAGGGTAACATGATAGTATCAACACAATGAGGTTATAATTGTTATGATGAGTAGTGGCACCAATGGTAAGCACTTTTTGACAATCCATCAGTGACCCAAAGAGGTGGAAATAAGCCCAAGTCTCAAAATGATCATGGTGAATGGTCTAAGTTGAGCTTTGAGGGACATAATGCCCCTCAATCCTCTAGAATATATATAAGGTTTAAGGAATGGATAGAGCGTAAGATATATGGTAAAAATTGATTGGCCATCTACACATGCTTGTCATGCGTCAGATTCACTCAATTTGATGGTCTCCAAAATCACTAATACTAAATAGTAGAGCATAGGGACATCTTGGATGAAAGAAATTGTAGCGAGCATATGACTTACATTTTTTGGCCATATATTTTGATAGGGGACTTTATTTGACACAATATAATGGTTACCATTATCAAATATTATGAAGTATGGTATGAATCGAACCCACCTTTAACATAGATTATATATATCCATTCAAAATAGATCAATGTTCATCACCCTATGCCATTTCTATATGACCTTGAATCTTAAGGTTAGTACCTTGTGCCAACTGAAGAATAATATAACATAGTCCAAATTTAACCAAAAGTTCAGGCATCCCTTGCTAATACACTATATCTAATGATAAATTTGATGAAAACTACAATTTGAGAGGAAAACAAATCTAGTGTCATTGGTTGAGGGATGTGCCAACTACATCCCCTCCCTGAAGAGCATGAATTCCTTGCTTTTATTTTCAGTGGAATAAGTGAGGGTACTTTTTCCATCTTCAATTTATTAGCATTTTCCCATGTGGCAAAGATTCTATGATCATATTTGTCCCATTGTACTCGTACATGAAGTGGCAAAGGCCCTAGTTGAATACAATCTAGACCATGTGCACTGCTTCCAAGATCACTATGTCTTTTTTCCAAACATTTGATATTGGTGGTTTGTGTTTATGAATTTTGGAAAAAATCATGTAAAAACCTGGTCAATACAGTTTCATGAAAAAAAATCATAGATACATGACTACTCTTTATGGCAAGTTATCCTTGTAGGATCTATGTTGGAATAGACTCCATTGATTCTCTAAAGTTGTGATTACATTTTTAATTTTCTAAATGGTGTTATATTATGTGGACATTCCCAAAGAACGATAAGACTCTTATTCGATTTATCCCACAATAACAGTTTTAGTTCCCACCTCAATTGTATGCTCATTCAGATGGGTAATAACCATAATGGAATTTATATGTCATGAGCCTAGCAATAGTGGTAGAAATTATCCTCATGATAATAATATCCAATCTATTTAAATCCTCATTTATCCTGATCCATGGTAGGTCCCATTATAGACCTATTTTTATATAAATTGTTTAAACTTAAATGTTTCATGTTTTTTCCCTAAAATGATTACATGAAATGTTACCTACAGTTTGATGGTAGTTGCTAGAAGAAAATGGGGAAGAAAATTAGAATCATTTATTCCTAGATTTGGTATATGATTATGAGACTCTGATAATGAAGGTGTACATTGTTACTATTATATCTTTCAATCCTCTTCGACATTTTGGCATGTTTTTGCACATAGCACCAATTATGATTAGATTCGTACACTGATATATTATTGTATTCATGTTGATAGATTCACTAACACCTTTATATCAGTAGTACTTATTGATAAAGATTTTTTTTTTATTATTATTGGCAAATAGTTTTTTGAAAGGGACTATACCCTTGAGAACAAAAGAAGGCCTAAGAGCTGGAATAAGAGTGAGAATCAGAGAGAATGGATCAAGATCCGATTGTTACAATGAAGCTCAAAGTAGCCCAGAAACAGCTACTCAAACAAGACAAAACAACAAAATTACTACAAAAAAGCAGTAAAGAGACCGCAAAAAAACAGCAAAAAAACAAACAGAAGCAGCAGAAGCAACTAATACTACTTCTTGGTAGCTTTGTCAATGCTGGTCTTGACTCTCTTCTAGGTGCGAAACATACCCAAAGTTGTCATGTGGGCAGCATCAATTTTATCTAGCTCCTCAATGGTTCTTTTGCTCTCTTTTTCGTTGCCCCAAAGTGTAGCCGGGACACCGCTGAGGTTGGCAACACTTTTGGCATGACCCTTAATGAACTCCTCAATTTCCCTAAGGGCGGAAATGTTGTAATCATGTCTAGTTTTGGCCATCACTAAGCGGGAGTCTAAGGAGGTCAGCTTCTTATAAATGTCCTCAATCTGACTGCTATCAGTGTTCCCCTCCCCCTCCATGTTTTTCTTGCCTTTCTGTTTAGCCAGTTTCTTGAACTCATCCTTCAACAGTTTCATCTCAGCCTCTAAGGCCTCCAACCTCTTTGAAGAGCTATCCAACTGCACTTCCCGAGGACTGGCACTGCTGATATTCAGAAGATCATGTGCAATCTCTAGTTCGAAAGGCTCCTTCTCCACAGCAAGAGCCTCAAGGTTGAGCTTCCTGGAGGCCCTTGTTCTCCTCATATTGTTGTTTTCATTGTATAATAGGTCTAAGTGGTTGATTGGTCTTTTGTTTTTTTCTTGTTGTGTGTTTAAAACCCCATTATACTTGTGCACATTGTGGAAGCTAGTTCCTCTCTCCCATGGGCTTGGGGGAGGCTAGCATGACTTCCAACCATGGAAAGGCATGTGATGATGCCTATTGGTTGAGTGGTAAACAAGCCATGTCTCTTGTTGCAGCATTCTTAGGAGCACATTCAAGGTTGGAGACTCAAGGATGAAGTTTTGTTGAAGTGGTGACTTGTTCTTTTATCCTCAAAAAAAAAAATCATTGTAAAGATTACACCTCATTGTAACCATGTTATATGGTAGATGGTAGATAGCCTCTTCTTGTGAACTCATCCCATAGTGATTTGAAAGTCTTGTTATAACATGCATCTTTTGTCTTGTAACCTACCTCTTTTCAAAAAATAGATTACCACATAAGATCATGAGTTCTTTATTTTACTTCTCTTCATTTGTAATGATTTTTTGGTTTGAAATTTGTAAAATATAGTTATGCAATGTACATGCATTACATATTGAATCTTAAATTTTAGTGTGCTTGCATTAGAAAAAAATTATGGCATTACATAACACCTTATAGGGATCCATGCCAATAGAAGTGTGATAATTGATGTTATAGGAAAACTATACTAAGTATAAGTAATCATCCCAATGAGACTAATGATCCATAAAATATGTGAAGCATGTCCTCTAATATCTAATTAATTCACTCAGTCTGACCATTTGTTTGACTGTGGTAATCAATGCTAAAATTAATCTGTGTGCCCAAGGTCTCCTGCATCATGGTCCAAAAATTGGATGTGTATAATGGATCACAATCACATATGATCCTACATGGAATCATGTTGTAGACATAAAACTATGCACTTGGGTACATTTCTAGGTCCAAATAACACATACTAGTATTCATATGATTCCTAAGCAAGAAAACTAGTAATTGACAAAAGTATTTGACCATTTGTCTTGGTTTCTTGCTTTCTATTTGGTCTTTCATACTCCACATCCTAGTTAGTATTTTACTCATTTATATTTTATGGCTCCAGACACCAATGCTCAGCTAGGACACTAGTACCTAGGTGCCCTCATCCCCTCTAATTTTTCCTGACCTCTTTCCACCTTACTCGTTTTGGTCATCTTTTATCTTTTGGGAATCTTATTTTCTTATGGTTCGACCTTCCAGTTGTCAATTACAAGATTCAAACAAGGGAATCATATAAATATATAACTATGTGACCAAAATAAGGTACCAAGCTCTAAGTATCATTATTATCACCTAAGCTTGCATTTAAAAGGCCCTTAAATCACTTCAAAGCACCCATTTGGAATTCAATATAGAGATAAGGGATTGTATACATTGCATAGGAAGGGGAAGTTTCTTTATTTCATCCACACATATGTCTACATTATTACATCTAGCTAGTCCATTATCAAGTGCACTTACAGAAGGGAATCCTAGGGCATGATTATTTCACACAGGAATAAGAACTACATGCATTCTAATATGTAGTGCAGTGCTTATTCATAGGTTCACTATGTCGGGTGACCGCTGAGGTCAGTATGACTCTACATATTGCATCTTTATTTTTTGATTTGATGTGGTATTGTTGGTTTTGTAGGTGAATCTTATTTTTTATGTTACAAGTACCTCAGTGATCTTATTGTGACACAAAGGTGATCAAAAGTGAGTACTTGTGACACTCATGGGACACTCTAAAAATTAGGTTTTGTCTAAATTTTTGTAGTCACATGCACCCAGCAAAGATCATCAATTCTTAGGAACCCCAATCTTGTAGTGGGTTCCCATATGTAGCCTATTTTGTGACCTAAATTTTTTATTCAAAGCAATAACGACACAAATCACTTCCTGTTCAGTAGTTTTCCTAGTTTGCACCAGCCCCAGATAGTGCATAAATCAGCTAAGTCCACTATTTTCTCTCTTTCACTTAGGGTTTCATATTTTATTAGCTTATTTCTTGTGTTAAATATGTATTTTAGTATTTATTTATCATGTGTTACTTTATAATATTATGGTTTAGCATAAATTCTATTTTTTTAAATCATTTGGTGAACCTGACTTCGAATACACTTGGATGCTTTTGTTTCTTATTTCACGACTCCTCAATTTCCTCTAGTCTCTTTGCATGACCTAATTAAAATGCATCCACATTGTAAGGTTATTCTTTTAAAACCTTAGACATTATGTATCTTCCTCGTAACATGTTACCTAATAAATTAAGTTTCATCTTTGATTATCTATCTAATGACTCTATTCGTCCTATTCCTCCATCTAATCAAACCATCTTCAATTCAATTCAAGATTTTCATTATTTATTTCAATACAAAATTCAAGCTATGTAAACAATGATTACATCTCAAGGATATTTCTCAAGCCCATGTTTGATATTCTTCCAAATCTCATTCTCCTTTTACATCTTCTACATGTGCTCATATCAGTGAACCCAAAGTATTACCACTCTCTGCACCTCTCAAGTTTTATTCCAATGCTAAGCAATAAGAAATTATTTTTCATCTCCTCACTCAAAAATTTATCAACTTGCCATCTACTCATTGTTATCCTTCTTATCAGCTTACACAATATCAAGGTCATCCATATTACAATTATCATTGAATTAATGGACATAATGGAAATGATTTATATTCTCTAAAATAAAAATTGGCCACCTTGAGCATTATGGTCTCATTCCATTTGTTTCACAACATACTACTACATGTTCATCTCCAATTGCTACATCCCACTGGGTTCCTAAATATGATTCATATATGTCTAATCAGCATTATGTCATCACTTCCAATGTCCCTTCTTTGTTCACTGAATCACTTCCTATACAACCCACTCAAACTAAGCAATCACCTCTTAAATTTTTTCCTCTATCACCTCCTCCTACTAAGGAATTTAAAACATTAACAACTCCAACTAAGATACCACCATTTAGGGTCCCTATCCACCTTCCACTTCAGAAACAAATCACATTTTTAAAGAAAATTATTCCTTACATTCATGGTTTGGATACATTTCAAACACCACCATAGATATTCATCTCTTACACACTTGGGGGGAATCACACTTCCCCTCACCCCTTAAAATACTATCACTTGTCTCTAGTATCTACTATCACACTTCATGCTTTGTGCTTCATGTCTAATATTTATAAGCACTTTCAAACAATTTGATACACATAATATATCGTCATCACCCTATGACACACTCTAGTTCCATAGTTCATACTCGACTGTTGAGGGTCTAAATCTGAAATGAACCTCACCACATTCATTCTTCATGCTCTATTATTTTTTTATCTATCTTTCTAGCACAAAATTTCAAACCATTTCCTGATGATACACTCTTATGTTATGGTTCATTCTTGATTATTGAGGGTTCTTTTATAAATGAAACTCATTTCATACACATCTTATACACATTCATTATGGGGAATGTTTCTCCTATCATATTCACATTGCATACCATTACATTCATACACAACATGTTAAATATATTCATTGCACATACTCTTTCTTTCTTCTACTTACATGTACACTTTGTTTCCCATGCTAGACGAATACTTAGTATGTTAATATATTTTCTGTATACACATGTGTGTTCACTTTTTCACTAGTTGTGAATGAAAACTTATTACAGATCTTTACACGTTGCAGTGATGTTTGGAACTGTAACTCTTACTAGTCCCCCCAAGGATCTTGGGGGAATCTACTTTCTAAAACATTACATGTTCTATTATTTCATTATTTACTACATCTACTTCATAGCACACTACTTTCTACTAGTATATAAATGCTTTGAAATACTCCTTATCTTTCTAACATGCTAACGGGTGATTCATGTGCAAAAGTTTCCTTACGGGAACAATTTTCCACCATGGTTGTCTAATACTTTTCTTGCTATTATTTTCCATTGATTTCTATTGTATGCTATTGTTTGTAGGTTATGACATATGTCTTGTTTGATCATTTTTTATATGCTTTTTGTCGTTTTCACCTTGATTGTCTTGTGACATTGTGAGTGATATCCCATGTTTGAATCCCACTTTTTCAGTTCATCTTGTATGCACACTTCTTTGTTACATTGTTTTCTATTGCATGTTTACTACTTTTTATACTAACATGTCTTACTAGCCATATTGTTTGTATGCGCCTTTGTTTTCACCATGTAAATTCCCTCCCCCTTTAGGGACACATTTCATATCAAAATTAGGTCCTCTCTTTGGCTGCATTATCTTAGCAAAATCACATGCACCCCAAACAAATGGGGTATACATTGGGTGATTCAATCACCCCATATAGTATCTTAGAGCTATAGTACATAAATGCATAGTACAGGAACAAAGAATTCATACAGTCACTGAACAACCCAAAATATCACTTGTCTTCTCATCACAACATAGACACCAGCGCTTGGGCTCAAACAGGAGTGCCTAGGTGCATGTTTCCTAGCCCGGGTGCTAATGTACTAGGGTACACACAAAAATATTCTCAGATCAACACAATTCACAGTAGTTTACAGAGTAGTTTCACAATATAGACATGGTCCTCCAACAAGAATAATGCTTTTTATCTCCATTTTCAATCAGAAAAAACAATACATTCATAAAAAATCAGAGACAACAAGGACAAAAACTAATCACACCATCTATAGTGGTGTATAATCAGGGTAGATTCATGAAAGAATAGTAACACTAGACCTCTCTCCCTAACACTTTCTCTTTGGCATGGGCTCTCCCAAAAAACTTGCACTTGGTGTGAGATCACCCAAAAAACTCACATTTGGCATGAGATAGCCCAAAAACTTTCTCTTAGCATGAGATCGCCCAATAAATTCTCTATTCTACATCATTTCAGTCCATTTTCTATCCTTTTCACTCTTCAAAAATAAGGTACACACTTTTCATTTACTACTTTTACATACTTATGCAAATATTTCATATACACATTTTTTACTACTTCTTTGATCTTCCTTTGCAGGTCTATCCTTAATACACAACAATAAGAAACCTTCAAAAATTTATAGTACTAACAAGTAAAACACATATGTATACACCCCCAAGGTCACTTTCATTTCTTAGTTTCCACACTTCATTTTTCATTCATTCCATGCTTCACTCGTCTTGTTCGGCGCCATCACATTCTACATGTTTATCAAGTACGCATCTCTTATCTACTTTATTTCATTGAGTATTTACTCAAAAAAAATAAAGTGGGAGACAATGTAGACAGAAATTTATGCATTTGGGTAGATTTCTACATCCATAAACACATACTATAATTCATATGCTTCATAAGCAAGAAGACTAGTAATTAAGAATTGTCTTTGGCCTTTTATCTTGGTTTCTTTCTTTCTATTTGTTCTTTCATACCCCACACCCTAGTCATTATTTTACTTATTTGTCTTTTATGGGTCCAGACAAAAAATCCCAACTATGATGTCAGTGCCCAAGCACCCTCGTCCCCTCTAGGTGTTGTTGATCTATTTCTACCTTACTTACTCTTTTTGGGCCTCTTTTATCTTTTAAGAATCTTATTTTATCATGGGTCAGCCTTCTATTTTCAATTATGAAATTAAAACAAGGGAATCATATAAATACATACCTATGTGACCAAAATAAGGTAACAAGCTCTAACTATCATTATTATCACCCAATCTTGCATTCAAAAGGCTCCAAAAGCACTTTAAAGAATCCATTTGGCATTAAATCAAGGGAAAAGGGACTACAATTTTTGCATATACTGCATAGGAAGGGGAAGTTTCTTTTTTGAATCCACACATTTATCTACATTGCTACATCTAGCTATCCCACTATCAAGTGCACTTACACAAGGGCATCCTAAGGAACAATTATTTCACACACGCACAAGAACTACATGGATTCTGAGATGTAGCGTAGCGCTCGGTCATAAGTGCACTCTGTCAAGTGACCTCTAGGGTCATATTGCATCTTTATTTTTTTGATTTGATGTGGTATTGTGGGTTTTTTAGGTGAATATTTGTTCTGTAGCTTATAAGTACCTCGTTGATCTTATTGCAACACACAAGTGATCAATATAGAATAGTTGTCACACTTGTATAACAATCCAGAAATTAGGTTTTGACCATTTTCACAGTCATAGGCACCCAATAGAGGTCATCAACACCTAGGTGCCCTTATCCTGCCATGGGCACCTATGTCCAACCTATTTTGTGACCAACATAGTTTATTCGAAGAAATAACAACATAAATCACTTCTTGTTCAAAACATTTTCCTAGTATTCACAAGCCCCAGATACTCATAAATTATCTATGTCCATTTCTTTTCTCTTGAATTTAGGGTTTTATATTTTATTAGCTTATTATTTGTATCAAATTTGTATTTTAGTACGTATTTATTACATGACTCTATGATATTAAGGTTTAGCATAAATTATATCTTTGTTAAATCACCTGTGCATCCTGATAATATCATTCATGTAGACCCTAGCTATAGATATGGTTGTATAAGTGGTATTCAATGGTGAAAAGTGTGCTACCTCAGTCATTTTATCTACCGTGACCATGATCGCATCGTGATGGTCTACTGAGATGGGAAGAACAACAAAATAAATCATAGAGATGGTGTCCCATTTCCACTCTGGAATTTCATGTGAATATAAAATACCCATAGGATGTTGATGTTTACTTTAACGCTTTGGAACTCTATGTAAAGTGTAAACAAAGATGCAATACCTCTCTATAATCCTGCCTACTAATATAATTTTTGTAGATCTACATGTATATTTTTCACCCTTGGATTGGATTTGTAATATGCATGATGGGCCTCTAATAAGATGATTTGGTGAAGGTCACCCTCTCTGGGTTCATAGAAGCACCCTCTATGTCTCAAAATTCTATCTACCTCAAAAGTATAACCTAGAAAATTTCCCTTAATGGATTTTTGTGCCTCAATATCCCTATGAACTGCCAAATAGAATATATCTATATGAAGATACACTAGAATCCCTATTCTCAGGTGTGTCTAGATACTCAAGGCCATGAATTATTTCCACATGTAGCTCAAAGAATTTACAACTACATTCTCTTTTCCTTTCATGTGCTCAATTTCCATCTCATATTCATATATAAGCTCCATCTAATGTCATTGGTGGGCGTTTAGACTAGGCTAAGTAAAAATGTGATAGAGGCTTAATTCATATTTTCTTAACGCAAAGCAACCCCCCAAAATAAAAAGGCACCAATGAACCAAGGTATGAACCATTATCGTGAGCTTAAGGTCATGAGTGGGATAATTTAGCTCATAATCCTTGATATTTTGAGACTCAAAATCTATCACGTGACCCTCCTACATAAGTATTGCCCCCAAACCTACCAATGAAGCATCTAGAAAAACTCTAAAGTCCTCGCTTGGTTAGGAATTACTAAAATGGAAAAATTAGTGAGCTTCTCTTTAATTAATCTGATGGCTTGGTCAAACTTCTTTATTCTCTCAAATTTATTCCCTTTATATTGAAGATAAATAATAAGATGAGCTATGCGGGAGAATTCCTATACAAATATATGGTTGTAACCTACCTATCCCATTAAACTACACACCTTAGTAACGTTAGTGAGTGCAGGCCAATATATGACTACTCTAATCTTTGAGGGATTGATAATGATTCACTCACTTGAAATGATGTTCCGTAGATATTATACCTCAGTATGAAATAAGGAACACTTAGTAAGGTTACAATATAACTTATACTCCTCATAAACAATATAAAACCTAATTAAGGTGGTCCTCATGCTCATCTAATGTACGTGATAATATCAAGATATCATCCATGAATACAAGTAAAAAAATTAGGAAGGTTTTGAATAACCCATTCATCAAACTCATGAATACGCTTGGGGAATTAATTATCCCAAAAGGAACCATTGTGAACTCATAATGGTCATACCTAGTATGAAATGTTGTCTTATTAATGTTTTCCTCTACAATACTCAATTGATGATAGCTAAACTTCAGATAAACCTTTGAAAAGATAGTGGCACCATGCATGTGATTAAATAGGTCATCAATCCATGAAAGGGTATATCAGTTTTTCATTGTTACCTTATTTATTTTCCTGTAATCAATGTAAATCCTCAAAGATCCATCCTTCTTATTAATGAATATGACTAGTGCACCCCAAGGGGACACGCTAGGAAAAATTAATCCCTTATAAATAATACCCTCTATTTTCATATTGATCTTGAAAAGCTCAATTGTGGGATTTATGTAAGGTGATCAATAAATCGGCTCTGTCCCATGTACTAAGTCTATATCTAAGTCAATATCTCTCTATGGTGGCATGACCAAAAAATCACTAGGTAACAAATCTACAAACTCATGAAGGATGTGGTGGTCATCCAATGATGGTTATGGAGACTCCTCCTATGATCTATCACTAAACATGATGGTAAACAACTGATATCTTGGTAGGAATTATGGAATTCTAAAATGGAATCAATTCCCAAAAAAATACAGCAGTGGAAATGTAAACTACATAAATCTAAATAAAAAAATAGTACACAAACATAACACATCATGTATTTTGGTTCACCCAATGTGGGCTACGTCCACCAAAGATATAGGTCTTATATATATATATATATATATATATATATAGTAAAAAGAGTACAAATCAACTCTTCCCATAAGAGTGCACTGTATCTCTCCTAGGATATCTACTCCTCCATATCTTCATGACTGCACTATAACTATGCCTCCAAACCACTAGCATATCTCACATAACCAGGAACTGTTGCATCTCTTAACTGCAACCAAGCTCTCATGTGAATCTATAAATAAGACCTCTCACATGGGTCTACCAATGTGCAATCATAACTATGAACCAAGAATTAATTCTCTCCTCCATCACTACATCAACATGTGCAAACATGAAGACAACCTCCTTTATAATACTATATCTACATGGATCAAAATACAACATGATATCATAGATATAAAATAAAATATCTCACAACAACCTGTGGATCTACAATAAGAAACTCGATACAAAATCTCACAACAACATGTTGATCTACAAGAAAAAACTCTATGTTCTTTGCATACTATTAAATCCATTACAATTAGATAATAATAATACAAAGGAAATACATTAGAAGACAC
This sequence comes from Taxus chinensis, assembly GCA_019776745.2. Lineage (NCBI taxonomy): Eukaryota > Viridiplantae > Streptophyta > Pinopsida > Cupressales > Taxaceae > Taxus > Taxus chinensis. The sequence goes on along the minus strand of CM034147.1, from coordinate 570,599,428 downwards.
TACACTCTTCTCACTGTTTATATGTACCTATTATTTCCTTTTATCCATCTTCTCTCCATGAAATATCTATCTTCATGTAACCATATTTTTCTTCTTATTCTTCTTCATCATCCACTCAACCAAGGATTTCACATGTAATAATAATCAATTTCCTGTAATCACTATTCTAACCCTAGATTTAAAGATTATATAGACATATACAATTTTAGGGCACCTTAACTATACATTTACAACCTTTAGATCGCCTTTAAATCAAAGTTTGGATATAATACCGTGTCTAAAATAAAAACATAAAAACACAGGTAACCAGTGTCAGTTCCCTAACCAGTTTGGGTTCCATAATTTCTTACCGGGAATTCGTCAGTTCCCTGACTGGTGTTGGTTCCCTAACTAGTGCCAGTTACTGTGTAAATTTTCAAGTTGTAAAGTTTTCTTATTTGTCAAGCAATTTAGCTCCACAACTCTACAATCTCCCACTTGGAGATAAATTGTTGAACCTGTAGTTATGCATTACTATCCTCTACATACTATGAAGACCGACTATTATTTACTCTAATAATTATCTTAAAAACAATAATATTAAACCATCTACTAAAATGAAGAAGATAACAAACCATGACTTACCATATACCTATATGAAGCTACTACTGATCCATGATACACAAGTTATCCATACATCAAGCTCCCACTGAATCATAACACCAAGCCTCTCATGCAACAAAGTCACCATGAATAATCATACCTACAATATATTCCACTCAAGCTAAAGTGTTGATATTCAATCACAACCATATCCATACCTTTATAAACAACCATGTTCTCCAACCATTTATCAATGTCTCCATGCTACCACCAATGCAACTGACCAAAGACGAGTTAAAATGGAATATGCAAAAGAAATAAACAAGATCATGGGTAAGACAACCTAAATGAGTTCTACATGCAACAAGTGGGTGATCAATCCACAATGCCTGCATAACACAAAGAATCCAAATAATGCATTTTGTAAATCCAACACTACATAAACAACTTTCATGTCCAAGACAACCATTTGTAGAAAATATATCTATCATAGAGTAACAAATTAATAAGAGGAAATAAAAACATCCCCTACTCATTCTCAAATGCATCTAAACCATGCTCATAGGCATACATATGCAAAAAAAATATTTGCATCATCATAGACTCACAAAATAGAATCTATCCGTAAGTATAAAATCACCATATGCATCCATCCATATTATCAGGCTCTCCAGAAGCTCCAAGCCTCTCACTGACTAACTCCAAAGCCACATATGAATGTTGTGCTCATCAATGTCAATAACAACAACCATGCTAACCATGCTACTAATAACTAGTGCAAATACCAGAAAAATAATGTCATCAAATATATTGCACAAAACATCTAAGATGAAAGCAAACAAGGGAAACATCAATAACATGTAAATATACATTATGTCACATTATAACTTGTAAGAAACGTATTTTCCTTATTTACCCTTTAATTTCAATAAAATTGCTCTCTCTTCTTCACCCAGTTAAACAACCATCAACTTTCATCCCATAAGGATATCCAGGCACCACAAAGTAAAACTGGAAGTGAAGTCATCATGCACTAATCTCAAAATACCTGCAAAACCATGATTGTCCTCCAAAACAACTTGTCTCTCATACTGCACTGAATAGTAGCATACTCCTATCACTTTTTACGTGTGTATATGTCCAACCTGCAATGCCAACAACCATGGCTTGTTCCCACTCAACATGAACTCCCTACACTACTTCTAATCACCAAGCTCAAAATCTCTAATATATATCAGTGAGAAATAAAATCGATGAAATAAAATATAAAATTGATTCCCTTCTTATCAAAGAAGACTTCTACATCATATAATTTTGGACTTCTTGTGAAGTAGGCTGAATCACCTTCTTTTCATCCATGTGTACTCAATATCTCTCGTTACTTACAATTATGTCTAAACATGAATTTTCATTGATGATCTCATCCTTAGACTAGATACCATTTTCCTAAAGATTCTAGCACATCCGGAAATAAAATTCAAGATCACGAAATATCCATGGTGGATATTTTACTTGTGTACACAATCTGAACATAATACCAGTTGCTTAAAATGAAATAAATAAAACATGAACCATATACATATACCTGACCCAAGTCTCACTGAACTCACATAGATAACTTCTTCCTCTTTTTGATTCAAAAATTGAAGTGATATAATCCATTTCTACCTGAACACTTTGTGCCAGAAACTTGATCCTCTAAAACAGGACAATGAACCATTCATGCCCTCTTCTACTACAAAAAACATTGTGTAAACTTGTTTTCATAAAGACCGAACATAGTCTACTAACCAGTACCAGTCCCCCTATGTGACCGATGTTGATTCACTAACTGATGATGGTGTTGCTAGAACAAACACGACACCGAAAATTGGCATAGTGCACCAAACCAGTGCCTACTCCAACCAAAGCTGATAGTTGTGTTGAGCTAGTCATTTCAATAAGCACCCAAACCTTGCACAAAAAATTTATTACAACATACATGCAATAAAACTACACCAAGATGAAATACATCACCTTACGAGCACCAAGACACTCACCTGCATCTTCAACTGAAGTACTTTCCTCTCTAATGGAATCCCTATCTTCATTATGTTCTATTATATTCTTCCTCCCTAATGAATCCTGTGAATCTAACTGCATCAAAGGATGCATAACCACTCCTCTATCTCATACTTAGATCTAGATATATAATCCCAAACATGCATGTGCATCAAAATATACAAGCATTGTAATACCAAGATAATCAAAACCATACCTCTATAATTTGGATTTGTAATCTGACCAACCTACATGTGCCTCCATGAACTAAGGACACCTTAACCATCATGATACATTCAATGTATCTTCTCTAATTTATTCATATCTATGATTTTTTATTTAACCAGGTTGTCAACGTTGATTCCCTCTAACCGACCACAGTCGTTATGCCAAAATTGGTTATGGAACATTAGTGTTAGCATTGATTAGCATACCTATATCGGTCACTGTCATTTCAAAAAACCTTTCATTTCCATCTTCCACTTGAGATTAAATCTCTCAATGCAATTTTCACATCAAGTACAATAAAACATGTTATCATACATATGTCTGTAATAACACTAACAAAACCCTGAAGCAAATCTTTTCTATAAAAACTAAAGCCATCAATCTTGATAACACTTATTGGTATCATATAACAAAGCTAACCAAGCTCAACCAGACATTGATACTATTTTTTGGGAATTATGGAATGCGGAAATGGAATCAATTCCCCAAAATCTATAGCAGTGGAAATGTAAACTAGATAAATCCAAATAAAAACAAAGTACACACACATAACACAACATGTGTCATGTTTCACCCAATCTGGGCTACGTCCACCAAAGATAGAAATTTCATATATATATATATAGGAGTACAAATTAACTCTTCCCATAAGAGTACAATGCATCTTTCCCAAAATATCTCCTCCTCTAGATCTCCATGAGCACACTATAACCATGCCTCCAAACCACCAGTAGATCTCACATAACAAAGAACTACCACATCTTTGAACTACAATCAATCTCTCATGTGAATCTACAAATAAGACCTCTCACATGGGTCTACCAATGTGCAATCATAATTGTGCACCAAGAAGTAAGTCTCTCCTCCATCATTGCATCAACCTGTGTAAACATGAAGACAACCTCCTCTACAATATTAAATCTACATGGATCAACAATACAACATGATCTCATGGATCTACAATACAAGATCTCACAATAACCTGTGGTTCCACAAGAAGAAACTCAATACAAGATCTCACAACAACATGTGGATCTAACAGAAGAAAATTTATGTGTTTTACATACTTTGCAAGTCATTACAATGAGACAATAACAATACAAAGGAAATATAGTAGAAGACATTACACTCTTCTCACCATTCAGATGTACCTTTTATTTCCTTATGTCTAGCTTCTCTCCATGAAATCTTTGTCTTCATGTAACCATATTCTTCTTCTTCTTCTTCTTCTTCTTCTTCTTCCTCTCAACCAAGGATTCCACATGCAATAATAATAAATTACATGCAATCGCTATTCAAACCTTGTCTTTCAAACTTATATATCTATATACAAACTTAGAGAACCTTATCTATACATTTAAAACCCTTAGATCACCTTTAAATCAAAGGTTGGATCTAATCTCATGTCTAAAATAAAAACATAAACATGCAGGTAACCGATGTCGGTTCCCTAACCAATGTCATTTACCTTATTTTTGACTAGTGGTGGTTCCTTGATTTCTAACTAGTGTTGTTTCCCTTATTTTTAATTGGTATCAGTTCCCTTACCAATGTCAGTTACTGTGTAAACTTGCAAGTTGTAAATCATGCTTATTTTTGAAGAAATTTAGTTCCACAACTCAACATATCCTTTCTGCATAGTCCACATAATCTGCATGGTGGAAATAGTGTGAATTAAAAGTGGTCTCTAAATCCCTCTCACAAATTCCTCTACACCAAGGTCATCATGGCACTCAATTACCTTGTGGTATAAATCTACCTTGGCTTGATGTGTTTCAATACAATCCATCCCCATAAGAACCTCATATGAACCCAACAGAAGAAATCGTAGGTCTAATGTGGTGGGGAAAGTCCCTAAATCTAAGACACATTCCCCAATCATCATGTTCACTAATAATTTGTCTCTAGAATCCAGATTAACTTCCCAATCCAAACCCTACCTAAATGCCACTAACATGTATCAATATAATAATATAGATAATATAAAAGAGTTAGATGACCTAGATTCAAACAAAATAGAGATAATAACTCCTCTAATACTACATATTACCTCAACCAATTTTTCCTAGTGCTCTACTTGGTGGTTATCTACCATTGGATATACCTTTGAGCTCTTCCCATGTCCCATTTATAGTCTCTAATATGTTGGATTTCCCCATGTTATTTGTTATAATGTTTTTTTGGTAATATTTATGTTGTGAAGGATTCCCGCAATTAAAAAAATTTCCTCCCCATCTATTGGCCAAACCCACTCCACCTATACTTCAAAAAATCAATACATTGGACCATGTATGTCATGTCTTGTATGACTATTATGACTAGGCTGACCTAGTCAGTTGTTCTTTTTGTCCCTGGACTAGAATTCCCCTAAAATTATGATCTAGTGACCCTATCTCTCTATGCCCCATGGTAAGGCTAGGAATGTTTTTGTTGATGTTGATACGTTTATGGTTGGGGTTTTTGTTCTAGTGGCATAATTCCACCCCTAGGAGGAAGTGTTGCTCCTCTCGATTGACTATTTCACATGGCCTGAATGTGTTGCTTGTAATTTTCCCTATCCTAGTTATTTCCTCTATTCTCCTTGGTGATGCATGAATTCTCGGCCATCTTGGAGAGGTTTTATGGACAATGCATGCATATCACTCCTCAAATATAAAAGTTCAGACTCTGAACAAAATGGTGGATCTGAACCTAGTCATCTTACATGTAGTTTACATACTTTAGGAGGTCTAGAAACATCCCCTCATATTATGACATTATACTATATCCCTGTCTCAAATCATGAAACTCGTCAATCCGCTGGTGCATAAAGCATCTAGAAATATATCTCAACCATAACCTCTCCTTAAATGGATCTCAGGTGATTGTTTCTATATATATTAGGATCTTATACTCCTCTGTCCCCCACCACACTCTAGAATCCTCTTTCAATATATGGATAGATACACAAGCTTTGGTATTTCTCACATAGGTGTGAAGCTTAAAACACTCAGTCAATATTATCAAACTTGGTGTTTTAAGATCAATTAACCACGTGAAAATGATTTATAACATTTACCAAAACATAAATAAATACATCACACAGTAAAAAACACGTGAAGACAAAATTTAGCATGGAAAACCTATGAGGGAAAAAACCACAGAGAAAATAATTTCCATTTCATGAGAAAATTTTACAGTCTAGAATTATCTCCCTCCTCACTTCTCTCCCTATCCAATTCACTTCATGTGAATAATCCAAATATGTCCCACGGCCATATTTAGATGACCCCAAAGTTTTATGAACAATGAAGTGATGAGGTTTGTACCCCAATTTAAATTAATAAGTTATTAAATAACTAATAAAACATAACCTAAAGTTTATATTAAATAATTAAGAATATTAAATATATTATAAATTAAACATTATAATAACTTAATATTATGCTCTAACACTCCCCCTTAATATTAATTTGGGAACCATATGTCAACATTACATGTTTATACAATAGGATTCACAAATCCATAAACTATTAGTGAAGGTTTAGGCTAGCATATCACTTTTGAAGGATTTGGAATCCATAAATCAGAAGTTGTGATTTAGGCTAAGCATGATTTTTGAGACTACATCTCATGGTTTCTCATGTTAAATTCTTAAACTACATCTCTAGGAGCCTTTTATAACATGAGTACCTCCATTACAAATAAATGTAACACACTGGACTCCACAACGTAAACTTAGAGTTATAAGTTTACAAAGATCATAAAGATATTTTTACAATGCTTTATAATGAGAAAAATTATAGAGGAGAAGGATAAATCAACCAGTCAGCCATTAGGAGGTGACATTACCATGTAAACTCCCCCTCAATGGAAAATCTAAAAGGCCAAGCATTGAGAAAAACTTACATAATTTTACAACACACAATGGCTTCGTAAACATATTTACTACTTAATCTTCAATCGAGCAGTAATGGCGATCTATATCACTGTAGAGAATATTGTCTCGAATAAAATGCATATGAACTTCTATATGATTCATTATCTGATGTTGACCTAGATTCTTAGTAAGAGAAAACCAACTCTGACTATCACACATAATAATAGTACTTCATTTAACTTCCATGTGTATCTCTTTCAACAACCTACTTAGACACATGGCTTGTTTTGTTGCTTTCATCACACTTCCCTAATCTTCCTTATTATAATATATGGATATTGTAATGAAATCACTAGTATAATTCAGATTCTGAGCAGCAATATAACACCAAATAACACAATATTTTAGAATAATGATCTCAATATGTAATTTTAATAGCTTCGCCACTTCGAGTGGGCAACCTCCAAACCATATAATAAGACTCAAATGCTCAAATAATAATGAACTACTACCTACAATCCTCTATATATAATATTCATATGTTATGGCCATCACCTAGGCCAACCTATTAAGCATGAGAAAGTATAAATGATATAATAAAATGATATGGTAAGCCACAAGTCGGCTACTCATATCCTAATAAAAGTAGTAGGTTAAGGGAATAGCATGCCCTTCCACTTCAAACCAATGTTGTCCTCAACTTTGAATAATCCTAGATGTTGCTGTAGAAAAACTTCATCCTCCTAGGTGGCATCTTCTATGCTCAGATTCTTCCACTTGATCAGATATTTGTTAATGTCTCTTGTTCTCAGCCTCTTAGTACATGTTTGCAGAATCTTCTCTGGCTCCAAAATGATTCTTCCTTCCTCTTCAAGTTTTGGTAACTCTTTCTGGGCTTCAAATTTCTATCCAATAACCTTATTCAAGCATTAAACATGGAATACTAGGTGTATGTGTGAAGATGGAGGAAACTCTAGTTTATAAGAAACACTGCTAATTTTATGTAGAACCTAATAAGGGCCATAGTATTTAGGAGCAAGTTTGTTGTCCTTTTTTTATTTATTTAGAGAAATCTATTTGTAAGGATAGAGACGTACAAAAACCTAGTCACCAATTTCAAAATGTCTTTCACTACGATGTTTATTTGCTTTTTGTTTCATCCTATTTTGTGTTAATGCTAAATTCTCCTTCAAACTAGTCAAAACTTGTTGTTGATGTTGAATGTGTTCCTCAAAATCTTTGACCTTAGTTTGCACCCTCAAGGAAGAAGTGATAGAAGGTGGATGGTAACCATATAATGCTAAAAATGGGGTCATTTGAGAAGAGGTATGAAAATATGTGTTATACCACCATTCTGCAAGTGGTAGCCATTTAATCCATCTTTCCTGCTTATTTGATACAAAACAACGTATGTACCCCTCTAATCATTTGTTGACCACTTCCATTTGCTCATTACTTTGAGGATGATAAGATGAACTATGAGCTAGCTGAGTACCCAAACATTACAAATAATTCTATGTCCAAAAATTACTTGTGAAAATATGATCACGATCACTTACAATTATCTTTGGGGTTCTATGTAGCCTTTGAACTATCTCCAAAAAAATAGCTCGTGACTGTACTTAGCTGTAAATTGATGTGACAGGGAACAAAAATGGGCATATTTATGTGAGCTTGTCCACAATCACCAAAATAATATTCTTACCCTCAGAATGAGACAATCTTGTGATGAAATCCATGGAGACCCCCTCCCATCTCTAGCTAGGAATTGGTAATGGTTACAATAGACATGGTATCTTAATGGTTTCACCTTTGTTCTATTGGCACACCAAACACTCTGATACAAATGTTTTGTACATCCACCTTAAGTCCTTCCCATAAGAATTCTCTTTTTATTCTATGATATGTCTTCAAAAACTCAAAGTGTCCTCCACTAGGTGATGCATGTAGCTCTACAAGAATCTTATGCTTCAACTCAGAATCTTTACACAAGAATAACCTATCCTTATACCATAGGGCATTACCTTTCCACTCAAAATTTGTTAGATGTTATAAATCCTTTCTTGATATTTTGTATTAGAGATTGTGTATCCTTGTCCTGCTCCCATTACAATCTTGCTTCATCCAACCAATTGGCCTTCAATATGGACATTGTACATAGTAAGGCACTCTACGGATGTATCCCTTCTGGATAATGCACATTGGCTAGTACATTTTCTTTACCCTTTTTGTATACGATTTCAAAATCATAACCCAACATTTCTGTTACCCCACTTTTGTTGTTTCTTAGATGATAACCTTTGCTCCAAAAATTATTTGAGACTATCATGATAAATTTTTACCTTGAAGTGTCTACCCATTAGATAGGGCCTCCATTGCTTGATTGCATGAAGAATATCCATCATTTATTTCTCATAGACAAGTTTGAGCATATATTTTCCTTTGAATTGAAGACTCTCAAATGCAATCAGTCTTCCTTCCTACATTAGAACTACTCCCAATCCCAATCCTAAAGCATCACATTCAAAAATGAAGGTTTTTGAGAAATTGAGAGTATCCAAAATTAGGGTGGTGCACATGGCTCCCTTCAACTACTCAAAGGATTTAGTGGATAAGTCTTTCCAATGGAAGGCATCCTTCTTTAGCAATGCAGTGAGAGGAGCTGCGATTCTAACATATCCCCTCACAAATATTCTGTAGTACCCTATTATTTCTAGGAACCCATCAGATATTTTTGAGATTTTTGGGACCTTGGCCATTCCACCATATATTTGATCTTTTGAGGATCAACTTTGACACCTTCATGGGATACAATCTGACCCAAGTACTCTACCTCTTGTACACCAAAATAGAACATTTAGAATGGATTTCCATAGAGTTTATGTTTCTCTAAAAATTCCAACACTTTATTTACATGTTGCAAGAGTTCTTCCCATGTATTACTGTAAATCAATATGTCATCAAATAAAACTAATAAAAATTTCCTTTAAAATGGCCTAAAAACAATGTTCATCAAGATTTTAAATGTTGAGGGCAGCATTTGTAAGACCAAAAGGCATTGCCAAAAATTCATAACAGCCCTCATGAGTCCTAAAAGCCATTTTATGAACATCTTCCTCTTTATTCTAATTTGATGGTACCCCCAAACAAAGATCTAATTTTGTGAAATAAATAACACCATGCAATTCATCAAGTAAATCATCAATTACTGGAATAGGAAACTTATCTTTGATGGTATACTTGTTGAGTTCTCAATAATCTAGAAACATACTCCATGTTTCATCCTTCTTATGTACCATGACCACTGGGGAAGAATATGCACTCTGGCTAGGCCTGATGATACCTGCCTTCAACATTTTCTGAACCATTTTCTTGATTTCAATGTTCTAGGAATATGGGTATCTGTATGGTCTGATGTTAGGTGTTTGGCTCCCTGGAATCAACTGAATGGCATGATCACAATGCCTAACTGGTGGTAGTCTCTTTGGAATTGCATCAAAAATAAATGAGTGAGCATCAACAATCTTCTGAAGATCAGGTGGCATTGAAGACTCTTTATTTTGTACTTCTATGGAAAATAACTTTGCTATAAATCCATCTACTCCTTTTCTAAGAACCTTCTGCATCTAATGAGAGCTAATAATTTTTGGAGACTTAACTACCATCCCATTCAATTGTATTGTCCTTCCATCTGAATGACATCACATGAACAATTCTTGGAAATTCATCTCTATAGTACCTAAGGTTGTGAGCCATTGGACACCCAAAAAAATATCTACCCCTCCCATAGAAATAGCAAACATAGGTGAGTCTAACATGTAGTATCCCATGGAATGCTTGATACTATGGAACTTTCTTGTGCACTTGACTGTCCCACCATCCACAATCATAACTTGCATTTCTGGAGCTAGGTAAATAAAACAATTGAGGCGGGAAGCTAACTTACTATTTATGAAGTAATGAGTACTCCCCAATTCAATCAATACTGTCACCTTCTATTTTTTGAGATAGACAATAACCTTGAGTGTTTGAGTACTAATACCTGAAAATGCATGGAAATAAATTATAGGTTGGTGATCCTCTACTTACTCTTCTACTAATTCCTCAGCCTCTCCAATAATTTATGCATCTTCATCATCCTCATTACCTCCATCAATATAGAACAACTTCTTCTCAGCACATTTGTGTCCCAGCCCATATTTGCTATCACAGTTAAAGAATAAATATTTTGCTCTCTTTTCTTCCATTTGGTGAGGAGTCAGTCTAATTGGCCTAGAAAATGAAGGGGAAGAGACACTAGGGTCTTTGGTGTTAATGAAAGGCAGCCTCCTACTACAAATAACTTTTTCCTCTACTCGATGTACCATGATAATAGAATCAGAAAGCTTGAGTGGATTAAACATACGTACCTCATGCTCGATGTGGTCCTTAAGACCCCCAAGAAATAGGTCATTCAAATTCTCTTCTGGTATATTCTCCACCCTTAATGATAGGTTTTGGAATTGATGCACATAATGTTTGACTGATCCTATTTTTTGTAACTTTGCTAATTGACTAAAGTAATTCTCTAAAACACTAGAACTATAGTGTAGCTGCAAATCCTCGGTAAAAACTATCCAAGTGACACTGAGACCACTCTTCTGCCTCTGAGCACATAACCATCGATACCAAACAAATTGGTCTGGTTCAAGATATAGGGATGCTAATGTCACCTTTTGTCCTAATGGTGTTTGATGTAGCTCAAAGAAGTTCTCCATTTTATTTATCCAATTCAGGGGATCTTTACCATCACATTTGCACATATCCACTTTCAGCATCATGTTCCGTGGTTGCGAATAAGTTGGATTCTGATTGCACTAGAAAAGTGATCCAAAATGGTTATTTTTTCCATGATTTTGAACTGAAGATCCTCCTTGGTTGATATGGGATGGATTTGGGCCATACTATTTACCCTTTACATGTTGCATGATATCTCCAACCGATGATTGATTTGGGCTATGTCTCCTTTAGAGGCCATCTCAGATTGTACATTTCACAGCTCATACTCAAGTTGACTCACCTTATGATTAACTAAAGTAAACCCTAGTGTTGAGGAATCTATATTTACCCCTTCTAAACCCATCTCTTGAATCACTATCTCATCTTTATCTAGGGTTTTACCCGAAGTAACTGGATTCTTTTTTGCTCTTGTGGAAGGCCCCGCCGTGATATCAAACCTTAGGGTTTAGGGTTTCGATAAAAATTTAGCTAAACAGAAAAAAACATAGAGGATATACTCATATTATTTTTTTAAAGCTTTTTGAAAATGTAAAGAACTTGAAAAAATTCCACAATTTGCACCCTAGGGAGTGATTTTATGAAAAACCCTAAATTTGTAATAACTTGTGCAAAATAAATAAATAAAAATTGAAATTTTCAGGGAACCTTACTTGAAATGTTTCACAACTCTGGTAAAAATATCTCCCACCAATTCACTTTTTTTCAAAATATATTGTGGAAACAAAAAATTAGGGTTTTTACCCTAATTTTGGCCCAGATCGTAGCTCTGATACCACTTGTAATGAAATTACTAGTATAATTCAGATTATGAGCAGCAATATAACACCAAATAACACAATATTTTAGAATAATGATCTTAATATGCAATTGTAATAGCTTCGCCACTTCAAGGGGGTAACCTCCAAACCATATAATAAGACTCAATGCTCAAATAATAATGAACTACTACCTACAATCCTCTATATATACTATTCATACGTTATGGCCATCACCCAGGCCAACCTTTAAGCATCTGAAAGTATAAATGATATAGTAAAATTATATGGTAAGCCACAAGTCGGCTACACATATCCTAATACAAGCAATAGGTTAAGGGCGTAGCAGATATTATCAGATTCTTTTCTTACTATTCCAAGTATTGGCACCTATACCAAAAAATTTGAACACAAATCTAAATATATATTTTATATCCAACACAACATCAACATGGTTATAGTCATAATATACATATGGAAATTATAATAAGAATAATATAAAATCATTATTGAGTTAACTTTTAACCATCTTATAAGTTCAACACTAGTTGTATTAAAACTTTCATAATAATATACTTAACAACTAACCATTTTATATTACACATATGTTGAAAACTTTCAACATATTAATCTTGTAAAATATATATTAGATATAATCACTATTAGACATCTCCAATACAAACACAACGTCTTCCCCAAGTTTCATTTGATATGCATATAATAATATTTTAGTAATCACATACTAAGAAATGTTTTATCAACTATATATATATATATATATATATATATATATATATATATATATATATATATATATATATATATATATATATATATATATAACTTCATTATCTATTTTAAGCCCTTAAAAGGGTGATAAGACTGATAGATAATATATCTAAAAACATAACCAAGTCATGTAAGAATAATCACAAAATACATTAAATCAAAAAGATCCTCTAACTTTGGATACATCTGATGAATTTATGTGGATTTGTACTCAAGATGACTGAAGAAGGGTTTTGGTGATAGCTTACCACGTAAGAACCCTTCACACATTTCTTGAGAGATAGTGGCAAAACAGAAACTAGGTTACACTAAGACATGTCATACATGTTCCTACCAACTTAATATGACCTATTATTTCATGCCACAATAGAATATCACTTCTATTTTGAGTAAATAAACAAGAAGAAAAAACATATATAATCCATTCTTTTGTATGCCTTTAGATAGTAAATTTTAGCTCATTTATCTTATAACAAGATTATATTATAAATGTTCTTTTTTAGATAAGAACAAGAAATAAAATTCAATATAACATCATCCATTAATACTTATTTCATACACAAAAGTAATGTATTTTTTCACACAAAGTACTGAATAGAGGATCAGGGAGCAGAGTTTTTTCCCCCAGCAAGGTCAAGTGGCAATGCCCCTCGTGGGGTCTTGGGGCAGTGCCCCTATCACAATATAGGGAGGATTGATTAGCAGTGCCCCTCGATGCCAAGAACAATTTCTAACATACTCAACCTTTGAAGTTGACAAAAATAAACTATTTTTGAGAAAAATATCAATCTTCTATAAATGATATTTTTCTCAATTATCAATGAATAATTATTTCCTTTTTAGAAAAAAAGGTACACTTATATACAATGTATTCAAAATGAAGTCTCTGTAACGTGAACAATACTTAATAATATAACACTTTTTGTTAAAAAATGTTACCATAATCCATACATTTGGAAAAAAAATAGAAGGAAATAATGAGAATGATAACATTGTTACCCTAATTACTCTTCATGTCGTTGGTATCGATCTTATACTTAAGATTGATCATAATAATTCAAAGGTTAGTCTATTCATTTTTTACCATTTCAAAAAAACTTAACCTCATCACAACATGTATTAGATAAATTAATAACATGATTATACATGTATCACACTATAAATATCAAACATGTTACATTTGGTTATAACCCCACCAATTTCTAAGAATTAGTGTAGATGTATCTAAGTTATAGAGTATTCTTAGATTCTGCTCATAGTTTACACAATCTATATCAAGAATTAAGAGTGACTTTTAAAATATTTAAAATAATAAATAATACAACAAAACACAAGTTTCTCCTTTATAAATTGTGACTTGGATAAGACACATGATACATATGAAAGTTTTCCCTTCATATTTGTTATATATAACTTAGTAGTGTTGTATCCTTCATTTTTCTAGTTTTTAATTAAAAATAAAAAAGTCCTCATTATGACTATTAACAATAAATTAAAAACAATCTTTATAAACAATTTTATTTATTATTTGTAAAAAAATAATTATTTAGACTTTATATATATATAACTTACCATATAACTCGACCCATAATTTCACTTGTGATGATATGGATTATATCCTTTTCTTTTTTTTAAACGTTGTGGTTGGGTATAGCTTTGTTTTATTTATATATATCATTTTTTATTTTAAATCTATAATATTAAGTTATATGAAAATTTTCCCTTCATATTTGTTATATATAACTTAGTAGTGTTGTATCCTTCATTTTTCTAGTTTTTAATTAAAAATAAAAAAGTCCTCATTATGACTATTAACAATAAATTAAAAACAATCTTATAAAAAAATTATTTATTATTTATTAAAAAAAATTATTTAGACTTTATATATATATGTATGTATGTATGTATGTATGTATGTATGTATGTATGTATGTATGTGTATACATATACATACATACATACATACATACATATATATATATATATATATATATATATATATATATATATATATATATATATATATGTAATATATATATAGATATACATGTATATTATATATATATATATCTGATATACATATATATGTATATATTATCTATTACGATTTACTATATGTATTGTATGTATTATATGTATATATATGTTTGTCTGTCTATGTAGATGTATACTTATGTATATCTCTATACCGATATATATTACATATATATTATAGTATATATATATATATGTGTGTGTAATTTATATATATACACAATACATATTATATATACATATACCTACCTAACATATAATATTATATATATATATGTAATATATAGATATATATATATATATATATATATGTATATATATATATATGGATATATATATATATGTATATATATATATATGATATATCTAGATAATATGTATATATATAATATATTATTATATATATAACTAATTTATAGCTAAATAAAATGCTATTATAATAAAAACAAAGATATACCTAACCACAACTTTTGTTTATAAAAAAAAAAAGAAAAGATATAATCCATATCATCACAAGTGAAATTATCCGAATAAAATTAGATGAATGACAATCATTAATTCCAGTAACATTACCCTAATGGTTTCTTTCCCACCATCCATACACTCTCCTGAGCTCGTATGGTTGTGTGCTGAGAATTATGACTCATAGGAGAAAGAAGTATTAGACAGAAGTGGGGAAAGGGTGATAAATCTAACACCAGAAGCTTTTAGGGAAATATTAGGGATACCTAGATTAGATCAAATAATAATTTCTAAATTTGAATCAACACAGACTGATTATGATGCGAGGCATGAGGAATATGTGGGAATGTTAAATGCCCTATGGTTGAAAGATAGAAGGCCATATTTCAAGATAATCCCCATGATATTGACCAGGGCCATGTTTGTTGAGGAAGTTGAGGACCTCATTGTGCTAATAAGCAGATTGACAAGGTTAAAAGGAGATAATGATTTTCAAGAGTGGATGTGCACTTTTATAATGGCTATCCTGGAGCAATAAGGAAATTTTTGTTGGGTGAGCTTCATATCAGCATCCATTCATGCTCAACTTATGACTATAGCTACGAATATTATGACAAGTGATCCAATTGACATTAAATTCTATATGATGTCTTATCTCATTTATAACATTGCATGTTTTAAATAATTTCTAGGTCTCCCACTACAAGAAAATTTTGAAAATCATAGGGTGTATGATGTGTATCCACAATTGATATTGGACAGATGGAAAGGGAATGTTAGGTTAGTAAATGATACTTTCATTTCTCCTGTACCATTACTTTTCACACTAGAATGGGAATAATAAATATTATCTGTTGTAAGATAATAAATAATAAATATCCTCTTCTTGAAGAATTATTCCTAACCATCTAGTCATAGGGTAATTCCCCTTCTTTTCTTCTTATGGTTTGAGGTGCGGGGTCCCAGAATATACCACTAATTCTTTTGATACTTCTTCTACTCTTACCATTTAATTTTAACTTTCCAAAGTTACCATATTTGACTGCCCTTTTCCCTGGTTCTGAATCTGAGACTGAGTGATATATTTTGAGGCCTTTCCAGTCCCTATTTTTTCCTCTTGACCTTTACTCTCTAAAAAAACTACAGGTTCATTTAATCCTTCATTTGGATTTTAAGCAGGAGTGGTAGTTGTATTTGTATCTAAGTTTTTTATTGAAGTATCTATCACATTTGTAACTTCCTTTAGAATATCTTTACCCAGAATTGGAGCTTTAAATGGCTCCTTATCCTTTGAAATTTCTTCACCCTCTGTAAGTGGCTAATTAGTGGATAATTTTTCTTGGGGAGTCTCTTCAACCACCTTATACTATGTCAGCTGAGACTCAAGGTTTGGGTCCTTACTTTTACCTATACTTTCTTTAGGATTGACCTCAATAGGTTTGCTTACTTATTCTGGAATCTCAGTCATAGTTTATTTCATGACATTTATGGACAACACTTACTACACTCATCACATTTTACCAGTCATAGTTTACCTCTGAATCCTTGGGTTGTTTGTCTTCAATATGGACAACAATTATTACAGGTGTTTCATTCAAACTTGTTTAAGTTATTGTTTCAACATCCATAACAGAATTTGAGCCTTTGATTTGAATACTTTCAGGTTTAGCCCCCAATCTTGCACTTGATGTTTGATCAAGATCTTGAATATGTACTTCTTTCTCAGGGACACTTACACCCTCAGTTGTATAAGTTTCAATTTTCACATCATCCATTTCAAGTTCACAAGTCTCCTTGAGTAATTCCAAATCAATTCCTTCAATAAACCTTGTTCATTTTTTCTCAAGTTGTTCAACCACAAGCTTACTTTGAATTTTTTATTTCATGACATCATCTTATTGACTAGACAGAAGAGCACTACCAACTACTCCTAGAATATTTTCAGTGGGGAATACAAATGAAATTACACTAGATGGTGGTGTAACAAGAGTAGAGTGAATACTTTCATGAGTCTGAAATGAAATTTCCTAGTGAGCCAATGAAGTAACCACTTTATTGAGCCTAAATTAGAATAGGTGGATCAATTACCTCAAGATCTCTATGTCTATGCTTTTTCAATACATGGCCACTTTCCTTCATTGAAATACCAGTGTCCCTTACTAAAGGTAGTATTATTTTAGTTTTCTTCTTAGCTCTCTCAAAGTGCTTGAGGTCTGGTGCCTCTCTTTCTTTGAAACTTTGAGATTTGGATTAAAGATCAAAAACTGTTAAGGCTCCCCTCATCATCTTTCCAATGCTAGATGATCCTGGTAATACCCTTGAGGGAATTTTTTTGTGTATTCAAGTCTTTACCCTTTTCTTAGATTGGCACTGCTTCAGTAATGGGGTCATATTACATATCTTTCAAGAGTATTCCCTCAACCTTTTAGATCAAGACAATTTTTTAAGTTTTGGTCTTACTTGTTGTTGATGTACACTCATCAATAATATCAGTGGTAGGCTTCCTACTAGGTAAATGGGGAGCCTTACCATTCAAGGGATATACATTTTCTTCTCCTTCCTTTAGTGGAGGGAGATATTCCTCCAAAAATTTAAGTTCTCAGAAATCCTTTAATACTTTTGTATTTTGCAGAGATAAGTACAGAACCTTTCCAGTCAACCAAGTCAATGTTCTCCTTATTACATTGGAAATTCTTATGTGAGGGTCATCTGAATCTTTCTCTTTCCAATCTATAGAAATAATTTATTTCGACTCAATATTTTGGTCATGGTAATATTTTCCCACCACATATTTTTCTTCTACAATTCCTTGGGGAACTATAAAAATATTGAAATGAATAATATGCCTTAAGGTAATTTTGGAATAGTATCTCAATATGACTTCTTCTTCATCTATACAATTCATCCAATAATTCTCAAAATGAGGCTCATGATCTCCTGTACAAATATCCCATAAAATTTCATAATTAAGTCTTCCTGTGAACTTCTCCATTTGAAATATCTCCATTTATTCTTCCATAAATCTAGCCTTTATTATGGTTTGGCATGAATATCTACCAATTTGAAGAGGGAATTTGATATTTTTTTGGTGCCTTCTTGCAATATTTTTGTATACAGGAGTCAGTTGTCTTGATAGTTCCATTTAATCCCACTTATCATTTAAATATATAGGTAACTTATAAGGTTGTCCTTCAAATCCTCTTACCCTAAAATATGTGAAGAATTTGTATTGTATAAAAATGCAACCATACTCTAGATTTGTTGCCTTAGCACTAGCAGATAATATTTATTATTCCCATTCTAGTGTGAAAAGTAATGTTATAGGAGAAATGAAAGTATCATTTACCAACCTAACATTCCCTTTCCATCTGTCCAATCTCAATTGTGGATACACATCATACACCCTATGATTTTCAAAATTTTCTTGTAGTGGGAGACCTGGAAATGATTTAAAACATGCAATGTTATAAATGAGATAAGACATCATGAGATAATATCAAAGGATGATATTATAGAAAGTGATTATGATATCAAACACATCTAATTGGGGAGGCCTACTAGGGAATCATTGAAGCAAGAATTCACAATGGAAGTTGAAGGCTTGCTAAAAAATGTTGACAAAGATAAAATATCTAAAAAGTAGCTGAAAGAGCAGACAAAAACATTGACTTCATTCTTGAAAAAATTAGTAGGGCCTATAGAAGGAAATCAAGAATTTTCCACTACTGTTACCCCTGAAATGTTGGATAAAATAGAAAAGGTTGGTAAGCAATATGAAGCAATAGACAAATGTGTAGAGGAATTATCTCAAAAAGGCATAAATTTCATTGAGAAGACAATAAAAAGGTACGCAAAATTTACCAAAACACTCAGTGACATTAATGAAATCAATTAGCAGTGTGGAAGTGAATTGTATTATTGGGAGGGGATCCTTCCCAAACTTTGATGCAATAAACCAACTTGATGAATATTTGGTAGAAAGGGAGGGGATAGTGCAACCTAGAGAGAAAGGGAGTCAAAATGTGTTGGAAGATCTGGCCAAGATCAGGGTAGAAGTTGTAAATCAGGTTAAAGAAAAGTTAGAAATTGGTAAGGAATGGGTAGAAAAGAGTATTGATACCATGGATAGCATAGTAGAACACATGGTATTTAATAAGCATAAATTTACTTATAGGGATATGGAATTTGATACCTTGATTAAATGTTTTGACAAGTACATCAAAGAGGAACACGGATCTTATGACGTTATCAAAAGGCTCATCTTTGTGGAAAACAAGATTCCTGAGCTAACTAAGAAATTGAGGGATTATAAGACGAGAATGTCCAAATGTATTGATATACTAAATAGGCATCACCTGATATTAAAATATCATTTGGGACTTGATGAAGAAGAGACGATACCATTGTTCCAAATGTATGATGCATACAAAGAAAGAAAACCATATTAATAAGAAGGTGAAAAAGATGAAAATGTGACCATATTGACTAGTGAACAAGATTAGGCTTGTTTTTCTTAATAAATATCATCTTTTCATTAATGATACTCTTATTTTATACTAGTTAAACATTAATTTGACTTGTTAATTTCAAGCATGAATGTAATATGATACAATAAAATATACTTTTATGTTGCTTTAATAGAATTATAAATCTATTATGAGGAATGTGGATTAATGTAATAGTTTTAATTTACTATATTATTGAGAAGAAAAATATGTTTCTATAGGGGCCCCATCCCATGGAAAAGGTTACATACATTCTTGAGAACTACATCAAAAATAAACTAGAGAAAATGACGCCTAATTATCTTCCACTACCACAAAATCCTCACTGAAAGGAGGATTTTTTTCCAGAAGCCTATTTTTCCTTGGAACAAATTCCTCTGACCCAACAACCATCTATGCAAACAAAACTTCCCGTGCTAAGGTGCGATACATCCCCATAGCCATGAGTTCCTCAATGTCTATCATATATCCATCCATGATACTCATAAACTCCATCTTTTTTTTTATAATAAGAGGCACAATTTAGAAGATCCAGGCCACCTGTGGGAAATACTTTCTTCCCTTTTACTTTATAGACAAAGGTTTGAGTAGGAACAATTGATGTGGCTGGAATTACAAGTACAGTGGTCCTTGAAGTTCAATGAGAAGGAGATTTGGAGCTAGATTCACCGTTTCCTTTTTGAATAACAGATGGTGACACTTTAGGAGGTTGATAAGGTGGAGACTATGTGGGCCTTTTCGAGAAAATGTGTTGTTCTAATTTATTCACCCTAGGAAAAAGAGTGGGAATTTTATCTATATAGACCCCTTCCCCAAGATCATAATATATTGAAGGAATCTCCTTCATAGTGAAATCTTCATTACATATGAAAGGTCATATGTTGTCATTTACACCTTTCACAGATGGCCTACTCTTGACCCAGAATTTCTTTAGTACCTAAGGAATTTTTTTATGCTCCCACCTGAAAAGATGAAAGTACATCATTTGGAAGGTAGAAAACACATGAATTATTCTAATGATCCTTCGAATCAAAGCCGCATAAACATCTTGGGTGATCAGTGGCCCATTATATTCCTCTGGGTCTACAATATAAAATAACATCCTCAAACATGCCTCATTAGGGCCTATCAAGTCAAATATTTGATTCAAATATTTAAATGAGACCTCCTTCAAGCTATATTCTAATTTCATTCCATCCATGATGTAGACAGAGAAATCCACCTAGATTTTTCCACACTTAGAAGAAAGGATGAAAATTTGTAAAAGAAGTGATGGGAATTTATAGGAAAAATAAATTTAGTGAGTTAAGCTGAGAACAATCATGATGAGTTGATCTTCTAGATTTTATATGATACCCACACAAAGGATATAAGTGTGAAATAGAGTAATTTCATATAAAAAGGAGGAATTTGACTTGATATTATAAAACACATGCAAAAATAATCTACTCAAAAATATGTGAAAATGATTGTGTGTGCATTTTGAAGTGGATTCTCAAAAGGAAGGAATGATTAAATATCAAATCAAACCATTTAGAGGTACTCAAAAATCATTAAAAAGTATCTCGACTTACCTTAAAAATAAATAATTAAACAAATGATATTGTAG
Organism: Taxus chinensis; assembly: GCA_019776745.2. NCBI lineage: Eukaryota > Viridiplantae > Streptophyta > Pinopsida > Cupressales > Taxaceae > Taxus > Taxus chinensis. The sequence goes on along the minus strand of CM034147.1, from coordinate 570,577,786 downwards.
GGTGGCATGGCATCCCATTCATTCTAAGATAGTGAAAAAGTACAAATCATTTGTAAACCCTCCACATGGCATCACGAGAGAAAATTAATTATTTTCAAAGGAATAATAAGTAGATCAGATTGTGTGCCAAAAATAGAAATATTATTTTAAATATTCACACTTTTAGGGGGGAATAAAAGTCAAGAGAGAGAGAGAGATATATTTTTATATATATGAGAGGAATGTCCTCGTATCAAAAGGGGGTTAAATTTTTAGAGAAAATTGATTGTACTCCTCTTGAAGAAACTGAAACAAACCGAGAGACCAATGAGTTATTTTACTTTGTCTAAACCTTCTCATGCCAAGATGATTGCAAGTGTATAGTCAATGGAAAGTATTGAGGCCATAGTATTTATGGCCCCTTGCTAGGAAATTTAAATTTCTTGAAATTAACAGTGTATTTTCTCCTTAGCAATTTGACCTTGTTTTGAGGGTAAAATACTTTGAATCGACTATTTTCCTTCCCTATTGCAATCTTATGTTGATATTTTCTTTGAACTACACTAGATCTTATCTTAATTAGTGGTTTTTTTGAAACTACAATCGCAGTGTATATAGAGATTTCTTTATGTGGTGTGATAAACAATTTTAAATTCATATTTTCTTTGTTTAGTTGAAAAGATCTCAATAATATTTTTTATTGTATCTTAAGCGTAGTTAAACAAGAATTGTTAGTAATTTATTGATATTTTAGTACGATGTTTTGTGATTAAATTCTTAAAGATTGTGTGAAATCTTGTACTCTTGGTCTTCCATGAGTGCATACCTTCTAGTTAAAGGGCTTATACTGGTTGTGCGAGATGTTCCTCTTGACTTAATGACAATTTCCAAACATTTGTAAGGTTTTGTTGAGATTTTTTTATAATCAAATTTATCCTACTTTAGTATCCCATTCATACACAAAAATTACAACATACAATTGTTAAATCCTTCTAAATTATCCAAGTTTACCCTGTTTATAGCCATTTGCAAAGGTACTTTACCATTTCTTCCATCCCTTTCCATAAATAAGTAGAAGCAAGCTAATATTTACACTATCTAGAGTAACTTGAATCATATTTTTGAAAGACATCTTTATTATTTAGTGTGATGACTCATGAGAGTTAAATGATGGTTGCATTGACCATGTCTATTCAGGACTGTCCTTCATATTTCCAAGAGAAAGATTAGAGACTACAATTCCACCCACCTTTCTCATAATTACAGGTCACAAAATGGGTCCTCTCACCCTGGTTAAAGGAAGAACCTAAATTAGGAGGGAAGTTCATCCCCTTTGTGAGTGCAATCCAATCTCTACCAAGTCAAGTCTTAAATATTTTGTCAGATATATCCCCAAATACAAAATGACTAAATATTCAGTCTTACTTTCTCTAAGCATCAAAATGAGTTTTTCAATGTTGCTTGGCTCTCAAGGGTGTCCATATTTTTGTACCAACACCTAGTACCATCTAGTTCTACTTAGGTGACGTGGATGGTCCACTCGGTGTTGGCTCTGTTAGGTCATGTGTGTATGTAATCCTACATAAGCCCACGATGGACTTTAGATAACTAATAAAATATTTTAAAATATTTTATTTTAATTAAGTACTACCCAGAGTCCCCGTATTTCATCCTTACTGCTCTGATACCATATTTTGACACCCTAAATTTAAACACAAAAAATAACAAAGTTTATAGGTAAAAATTATTGAGAAATGTTTTTTCGTTTTAGAAAAAAATGATGAGAAGTGTCAATAATTTAATGTTATTCAAAATATTTATGTATTGTTGTGCAATATGACAACCTACCTTATTTGAATTGATGCATGACATGAAAGTGTCGAGGTGAGCGAACATTAAATTTGTGAAGCTAATGACCACTCAGGTGTCCCAAAATATTAGTATTCTACATGGCTCCCAAGTTATGACATTACAATATAGGTTAATGAGGTAACGTACATTAGCTCAAACACTAGGGATACAAATTAGTAAGTATTAATTAAATACTAGTTCACATTTTTGATTTAGGTTTCCAAGCTATTAATAATTCACTATATTACAATTATATTTACATTCTCTTTCATTTTGAACCTTAAATTTTCAAAGGATAAATTTTAAATACCTATTTAGAAACCATGAAAGGACCCATAATATATTTCTTCAAGTATTCAAAAAGTGGAAATGAGGATATAATGTGAGCCCTTAGGTTGTGCAAACCTCTTCCCTTAGATCTAGGGCATCTAGGAACCCTAATCCATCTAATTATTTTCTTTTCCTCTATCTTTCACATTCTCATTTTCCTTCTCTTGTTTCCCCATTTTCATTCTTTTTTTTTGTTTCATTTTATGGATGTGGAAGAGGCCTAAATAAAAATAAGGATCTCTACAAGGTTATTTGTGTGTACACACACACACACACACACACACACACACACACACACACACACACACACACACACACACACACACACACACACACACACACACACACACACACACACACACACACACACACAACCTTAGTCTCTACTACAAGCTGAGGAATCCATGATACATATATACATATATGATTGTGATGTATTAGAGACAAGGGAAATAAAAACCATCAAATAAAGGTGAGGGTTCCAATTGTGTGTTACACACAATCATTCAGAGAGATGGAGGGCCAACTGTGTGTAACACACAATAAATCTCAAGAAGGGACACAAGTGCCAAGTGGAAGGTGACATGGTTGCATAGGGGACGTCGTGGCAATTGGGTCCAAATTAGGCGGAAGGTTTGTGGGTAACAACATTAATCATACCAAAACCCCCAAAGGAAATAAGGGGGTTGGGGTCGTTGCCATTGTAGTTTGTGGCCATCCGAATTTTTTTAATTTAGTATTATATAATATAAAACCCTAGTATGAAATGGGTTAGGATGAGCACTTCCATTCCCACTCATTTTTTAAAATTAATTAATATAATTTAGTTTATAAAATAATTATATATATATATATATATATATATATATATATAATTATATTGTTTGATATAAGAAGGCTTTATAATACATTTATTTATATAAGTGTGTCTACGCGCACGCGCGTGCACGTGCATGTGTGTGTGTGTGTGTGTGCGGGTGTGTGTGCGGGTGTGTGTGTGTGCGCACGCGTACGTGTGTGCATGTGCGTGTGTGCGTGTGCGCGTGCGCGCATGTGCGTCTGTGCGTGCGTGCGTGCGTGCGTGCGTGTGTGCGTGCATGTGTGTGCGTGTGTGTGTGTGTGTGTGTGTGTGTGTGTGTGTGTGTGTGTGTGTGTGTGTGTGTGTGTGTGTGTGTGTGTGTGTGTGTGTGTGTGTGTGTGTGTGTGTGTGTAACAAACTCCTCCATACTACTTGAATAGATAACTAAACTTAAACTTAACAACTTAACATACATTTAACAAGTGCTTTATTTTTTTTTAAATGGTTTCTATATACACAAAGAGGACTTAAATACCTAAATTAATAGGATTTCCTTCACAACCCACAGTTTGGACAAAATGAAGATGTATATAATTAGAATTACACCTTCAATACAATAAGTTATAATGCAAGAGGAAATAACATATCTTCTATATATTTCTTAATTTATTGAGATATTAAATTCACAGTGCTCTTCACTTTATCAACATAGTTGTTTGCTCAAAATCTTTTTTTTTTCTTAAATACATAGGAATATAAAATAGTCTCTAAAGAACTGAATTTAGAAATACAATAGTATGTTTCTTGATTTCCCATAAGGCAATCCCATAATATAATAATAGATAGAGAAGGGAGAAAGAGATAGAAATTCTCACAGCTTTAATTGATTCAACATACTAATTTCCAAACATAAAGCTTTGTGTTCCTTGTTAGCAATATCACATTTCTATATAATAAATAACTCATCTATTTACAAATTATTTTTTCCAAAACTAATATATTCTCAATTCACTCTTTGCATTTAATTGATGATAAAATGATCAATAATATACTTGAATAACACAAACCATAACCGGTTACAACTTGCTTCCAGTTCATAATAAGTTTTTTCACACATCAAGATACAACAAGGCATTCCTTTTCCAATACTTCTTCCACTATCCAAATGTATATCTAAACATCCAAAAAATGGAGTTAGAGGTGATATTCAAACCCCTTCCATACGATGGGGAAAGTCTCATCCCATTTCACCACAAATCCTCATACTTGTGAAAAGTCTCCATAGCCAAAACCAAAACTTGGATCATTTTTTTCCCAATTTTCCCAACACACATGCATTCCAAGAAAAATCAAACACATGTAACTAAAATAAGACTCAAGAGAGCAAGGGATAATACATTTCAAACAATTCACACACTATTAATCTTTTGTAATCTTAGAAAGGGTAACTAGAAGCATTCTAAGCCACTTATCACTCTATTAATGGATTGGGCATGATTTTTTAGTTCCTCCAATAAAATAAAATTCATTCCACTTATCCCTCCACTTGGTTTATTCCAAAACCCACGTATCACTCCACTAGAACAAATACCAAGACCCCTTTATTCTTCCTTAAAGAACAAGTTTAATTTGGTTTTATCCTCTACTTATACCTCCTTAATGGCTATACATTTCCCCATACACATAATACACTTGATAACCCAACAATGGTTGCAAATCAAGTAGATAACACATGGGAAAACTTCATACAACTCAAATAAGCACAAAGACACATAAATTCCATCAAAGGATGACAAAGTAAATAAACTATTACTAAAAATTGACAAATAATGGTACCCCCTCTTTTCCAATACCAAAGCTTCAAGAAATCCAAAAAACTCAACACCATAAACTTACTACCAAAGGTTTTTTTAAACTAGAAAAACAAGGTCTCATAAATAGAAAAATACCTAAGGATTAACCCCCTTAGGATGGTTTCAAGTGTAAAAATCATAATTTCCCAAGACAAAACAAAATCCCCAAAATTCATTAATTCAAACACAAGCCCACATGGTCCAAATCAAGATCATAATCCAAAATCAACCACTTCACATAAATTCATTTATAAGAAAATACATGGGAGAGTAAAATGGTCAAAAATCCAACAACTCAAAATAAATAAAACTCAACTCACAAGTCATTCTATAAGCAACTTACATCAATAATAAATAAGAGGTAGATGGAAAGTTTCTCTAGGTTCAATATGGGGTCTTTTTTAGCCCCAAAATAGATTAAAACTCGATAAAGAGTAAACCTACCCCATGGGTAGGTGTGTGGAATATTTTTGGGAGTGTGGGACAAGTTTAACTTGTCCCACACTCCATCAAAATTGACCTAAAAGTAAAAATCCGAATTTCGCTAAAATATGCAAAGATTTCACCCACCTCATCAAGGAAAAATTCAACCCAAAAAGAATAAATCAATTAGACCCATAAAGAATTACTAAAATTCACTTCAAAAGGGACTAATTAGAAGAATTAAATCAGCTAAGAGTCACATGAAAATATCAAATAACAAGCCAAGGTAAAGAAATAATTAAATTAAGAACTTATCACCATATACATAGACCTAACCCTCTAAATATAAGTCCGGGTGACTTGTGTTGGTTAAGGACATTTGCGGGAGTTATTCCCCCTCAATCCTCTTTAGTATGTTTAATTTTAATTTCTTTATGTGTATCATTTGGGTACATGATCATTATCTACCCACTCAACACATGTGTCATAACCACTCAACTTGATTAACCAAAATCAATACTATTAAATTTATAAATAAACACACCAATCACGTATATATTTATTTTTGTACTATAATTTAAAACATGCTCAAAATATATCCATTACAATTTTTTATAATAAAAATATCTACAAATCAAAAAAACATGTAACATCAATTAGATATATCCATCAAAAGCAAAAAATTCCATCATGTTATGTCATATCCATGTGATTCAGATAATAAGGTTGGTACTCCATACCTACTCAAAGTCACAAAACAAAACATAGTCCAAAATTAATTGAGAATCTAGGCACCATGTGTCGATACAACATATACAATGAGTCATAAGATGAAAAGTATAATATGAAATGAAAACTATATAAAAATTGGTTGAGGGAAGTGGTAACTACATAGGCTTAGATAAATATTGTTCATCATATACATCCTTAATCAAAAGCATGAATTTTCCAAATTCCTCTAGTGTAGGGGAATCTTCTCCAAAAGGAGGAGCTGCAAACTTAACATCTTTTTCATGCTCCTCTAGTTTTACATGATCCCACTTCTTCATCCATTTGTAACACTTGTGAAATCTACTAGTCCTTTTTATTCATCAATATATTTTGTTGGTGTGATGGTATTATTTTATCTATTATTTATATATTAGGACATTTACACCTCACACATGGTGAGTCATCTCACTTAGGTGAGTCATAGGTATTTTAGGGATTTATATAACATATGAAAGATTATTTCATAGAATCTATCATATGTGTCATAGTGTCATTGTCATAAGGGAGTTACATGTTATTCTTGAATTATAACTCATCTCACCATTGTTTGGAGTATGAAAAGTTTAGGCATAGGAGTTACACAACACTCCCTCATATGTACTTCATTTTTTATCTATGAGCATGACTAGAACATTTTTTATTAAGCACAAGTTCCTTGTAATTATTTTTCTTACTAATTACTTGGGGTATTTACACATTTTTATTTAGAGTGAAAATTCGTCGATATGAACGCATTTTTGGATATCTTCATGTCCTATTTCATCTTTAAGGTCAAAAAAACAATTCTTCCTCTTCATATTTCAAATGTGAATAATCATCTTTTTTGGAATTTATTACCTTTTTCTCCTCGACCTTAAGTTTAGTCACTTATTTTACTCTGTATTGATCTTAATAAATAGTATGGATATCAAAGTATCTATCCAAATCCTTCTAGTTTTGCAAGACTTCTTGTCTAATATCTAACTCTCTAGGTTTCCCCTCTAAAGGTACTATTACTTCCTCATACTTTAAGAGATGATGAAAATTCTCTCCTACTACCATAAGTTCAACTCTAAGTGTGCACATGGGTGGGTATATCTTCATATTTTTTCAAGTAAATGAATATTTGGCATAATTGTATGGATGTGGATCCAATGAATGAAGAGAAAATTAAGTATTTAACTATTGTTGTAATTTTTTGGAGGGTTGTGTAAGAGTTTATATGACTTTGGTGAATGATTACCCTATATAAAACGTTTTCTTGGATTGGTTTCTTTAGCCTCTATATCTTTGACCAACTCTTGCATCTTCTTTAATTTTATTTACATTATTTGATTCTTCTATTCAGGGTTGTACCTGTTTGGTGAAGGATCTTCCCACAAACAAGGTTATTTAAAACTAGGCTCTCTATCTCTCATTTTTTCAATCGTCTCTTGAAATTTATTCATGTTATACTCCATAATTTTCATCATGGAACATGGATCAGAATCAAATATGGAGATATATCTATGTAGTGCATAGGATTAAAACCATCAATATTAGTAGAAAATCCATATTCACTAAAGAAATCACAATAATATTTGTATCCATGTTGTCTAATGAAATTTAGATTGAACAAAGGAGTAATATTACATGGTGGTTGTGTATGAAAGTGAAGGGAAGGGTTCCAAAAAATATAGGAATAAGACATGATTTAATAACTTTGTGAAAATGACGGAATGGATGTGAATGACTTGGAAATGGATTTATAAATAGTAATTATTAAGTGCTTTAACAAAATGATCAATAAGAACTGTAGTAAATTTTAATCCCACTATAAGAGGAAGGAATCCCATGCGTGTCGACCTATCTCCCAACAGAAGTTGAGCACTCACCTGAGGCACACGCGGGTGTCAAGTCTCTCTTTTATGTGAGTTTTTAGTGGGAAGCATTCATCAATGATTAGTATAAGAGTATTTAGGAAATAAGTTTAGACATACAAGGATCACAGGGCTCAGGGTGACCTCCATATCCTTGTAGCTTCTTCAGACCGTGTGTTTTAAAAGATTCCATAACATATAATATAACAAAAAGAAAGCTACAACCATTTATTCATAGCATGAAAGGAAAGAGAACTTATATGAACAAAATATACATGAAACCCATTGATATTCATATCTAATTACAATAGGTAACCTCATTATATTCATCATTTCAGTATAAAGAGCCATAGAGGGTAGACTGCAGTCATGCACTTCACTAGGCTTGTATAACTATGCCAAAAAGAAAAGAAATTACAATGTTAAGCTTAGTAAATTCCTTTCTACATCAGAGCTCCACTCGCAGTAATCCTATAGAGCTTTACCCATGTTATCTCTCTCTGTGTGTATCTCTCCTATCTTCTCCTCTTATGTCTATATTCCCATCCCTTTTTTTGGTCTGCATGCACTCTTATTTATCACCTTCCCACGGTGCCAACTCGCCTTGCCGTGCCCTCAGATCTGTTGCCAAGTGTCAAATGTGGTCCTTCAGTGAGCATGTTTCCTCAGGCCTAAGCTCTCCACTCCATCTCATGATGGTCTTCTAGAATATTCCTTTACTGGCATGCTCTTTCCTAGGCCACCTGTTGCCAGGTTGGCATCTTATCTGTGTGCAACTGATCACGCTTTTCACGTGTTCTACCTTTTTTTCTTAAATTGGATAAGTCTTGAACCTCCTTTCGCATGCCGCATGTGCTATATGATTCCTTAATCCTTTTCTCTTGCGCACTTTTACCTTGCGCACCATCTTGTAACTAGGGTCCTGTGCGCCCACGCACCTTCACACTTAGTCAATATTTCAAGGGCCCAACATCACCCCACACTATGCTTGTTCTCTGCCCTCGGAAACATTCTACTTGACCAAGTTGTAAGTTGGTTCAATGGAGCCAAGATGTAGACAAATATTACAAAAATGAATAAGGAATGAAAGTATAGGTGAAATAATGAAGAATGGGTGGGAACATTAAATCAAAAGGCTAGGGAAGTCCTTCCGTAAGTCTGCCTCCAACTTACTCCTTGTATCGACCTCATTCTGCACCTTCTGACAGAGGTCACCAACTAGGAGGTTTACCTCATCAAAACTTAGGCCAACTCCCTAAGCACCCAAAGTATCCACAATTTGTTCCATATCCTTACCCAAGTCTACGAGCTTGTCCATTCTTCTAGTAATTTGAGGATATAGCTCCTTCGGTCGTGTCTTGGTTGAGCCCCTTAGTGCCTCAATCTCCTCAGATCTTCTTTCTACTTATGCAAGGACTTTATCCCGCTCCACCCTATTTCCTTTATTCTTCTCCTAGAACTCTTTCAGCTCTACTTTGAGTGTGGTGACCAAGGAGCTCACCACCTTATCTCTAGCTGCACATGTTTCATATGTGGCCTTAGCAAATTGGGAAGCAACCTTTACATCTATGAGAACCTTTCTATACTTGGCAACAAGTGCTATCACCTTTAACCGGTCCTCCTACTTCAGGTGCATGGCTACTTCCTCCATAGATTCTAATGCCAAGGGTCACCTCTCCATGGTGAGGATGTGTGTTAAGTCTTCTAGGCATTCCAATGTCGATGCATACATCTACGGGATAGGTGTTAGATCTAGGTGTTTCAAAATGATGGCACTTTTTATTGAGTCTACTTTCTTATAGACCTCCTACACCTTTTCCTTTTCCTCCTTGAGCTTGCACTTTAGCGGCATGCTGATTAATTCCTCTTGTTTTAAGCTTCTAGCCACCTTAGCCAACTCTTCCTCCTTCTTAGCTAGATTTCCCTCTAAATCCCTTATGTTTTCATTCCATGTGAATAGTCTTGCCTCTGTTTCCACCGCGACCTTGTTTAGACCATTACACACTTACTCATCTGAGACCTCTTGGGAATTCACTAAGGGGTTGTCTCCCTTAGAATCTAGTAGCATGATAAGCACCTTTTGGTAGACTTCAAATTCCAGCTCATCAACATGGGATTCAAATGCCCAAGAAATCATCTTCTTGGTCCTGGGGTACGTACCCTCCTTCTCAAACAATCCCATGGCTATAAGTCTTTCGGTGGGTACCATGCTCTGGAATCATGCGCATAGCACCTTCCTTGAATCATCCACATATCCCATTATCTACCATTGTTCTGCATCTAGAGGTCTTCTACCTGAGCGCACACCTTTCAAGAAGCTGACTGTCAGATTGGGGCCTCCTAGGCTATCATGTCCCTTTTCACCACTCTCTTCCCTCCCTTTCATTAACATTATGTCTGCACTCTGCTCTAACTCCTAGTCTACAAGGATCTCGAGCATCTTCTTCACTTCTCACTCTGACACTTCAGTTATCTTCTCCTTTGTAAAATCTGTGGCTCTATGTCCCTCAGCATCCCTCTCATCTTCCTTTGTATCTTCAATGCCTTCATCTCCTTGTGAACCTTTCCACCATGTGAATATGAACTCTTACTTTTCTTCTCCACTCTCCTCCTCTGAGTCATAGACACTAACTATGGGAGGTTCCAAAGGTTCCTTGTCTTTCTCTAGCTCTTCCTCCTCATCACCACCTCCTTCACTCTCATCCTCTCCTTCTCCCAGATATCTTTCCAAGTTGTTGGTCGCCTCCGATTCAGCTTCTTCATCTACCTTCTGCTTCTTCCTGAGAGGTTTCTTCTAGTCAGGATATTCTACCTTTTCTTCTTCCTCTTATGACTCCTTCAAGGTGGTGGGTTGTTCAGGCACCTCTACATCTGGCATTTTCTCCTTTACTAGAGACTTCTTCCTCCAAACATAGGTTCTTGGCTTGGCACTCATAGAAGGCATGCTCATTGTCTGAGTAGTTGGTACAATTGGTGCTCCTTCCTCCCCTCTGCCCCTCTTCTTAGATACTGGCTTCTTCTTTCCCAAGGGTTCTTTAGGTATGGATATTTCATCCACCAATTACATGTCATTTTAAAATTTTAGCCTTATGCGCATGTATACGTGCGTCGTGGATCCTCCAGCAATAGGAAGTGTTATTGGTCTAGTCATGTGGATCTCATGTGACATGTACTTCTCCACATATGCATGCTTACCTCTGGGATAGTTCAGTTTCTTCCTCATATCCCTGTGCTCCTAGTCCAACTTTACTAGCTCTAGCCTTAGCTTTTTCAATTATTTAAATCTGTTCACTCCCACTTAGAAGTACTGGGTAGTGAATGCAAAAGGGAGCTTGCACCAAGGGCTCCATGATTCATCAACAATTTTGAACCTACTCAAGAAGTAGTGCTAGTACAACGTGAACTCAACTTCTCCTTAGGTGGCTGTTAGGATTTGTTTAGGGATCCTCCAGTTTTCCTTGAATGCATTTCTTAAGCACGTATACCATTTTTCGAGTCGTTCTTTGTGGGGAGCCATCATTGTATCACATGCATACTTTTCAAACCTCTTCACAGGTGAAGGGTCTTCAGATGGGTACTTCCACACAAACTTATTTGGTGCATCCGACACTCCAATTTCTACAAATACTAGAGTAAGCAAGACATTTCCAAAGACGATCCTATCCCCTTCCTTTACACTCTTTACAATTTCCTCGGCAATGTATGCAGACAAGTTGTAAATAGTCCCCTCTGTAATCTTCTTGCAGACATGTAGCCATGGCTTATTGACTTACGTCCACCTTTCTTGGCCATTCATCTTTGTTACTAGGTGTATAGCCATCCTCATAATTGGGTCCTTGATGTCTGAGATGTCATAATATTGCAACCCTTTCTTGCAGGAAAACTCTGTGACGGTCTCCTGAATAGTTTCCTTATCACGAAGGTCATCTTCCAAGCTATCTCCCTTAAATATGAGGCCTATAAAATGTGCAATCAACTAGGGAGTTATGCGCATCTTGCGCCCAGTAAAGTGGAAGCATTCCTCATGCACCCGAGACATTAACCATTGGTACAAGTGATCCGGCTTCCAAAAATAAGGCAACTTGTAGAGTTGCAACAACCCTGCCTTCACAAGCTTGACCTTCATGTCATCATTGTAGATAGGTAACCCTTCAAGTGTTCACTTATTGCTTGGGCGTACCAATTCTAATTTCATTTCTTTCTCTATAATGTTGGTGCAGTGATTATAGTCACTGACTGGTATGCTTCTCAAATGGGATTCCCATTCCTTCCCCATCATCACTCCATCAGGGTACTACATTTCTACAAACCATTCTTCGTTTGTATATGTTGGTATCCAAATTTAATCTCCTTCACAACTTTAATAGCATCATGAACTTGCAGAAGAAACTTAAGGATAGATAGATGGTTTGTATGTCATTTGTAGCCAGGGAGCACACCTATCTACTTGTTTGCATTCAATATTTGAGGGAGTGGATAGAACCTTCAAAAGGGTTTTGATCTAACCCTCACTATTTTAGGTTGTGCCTATCAACCAAGGCAAGAAAACCTATATTGCAAGCCCTTATATGGTAAAGGAGATGTAGCTATCCTTGTGTTTTGCATATGGTATGGAAGAGGCCTTGTGAAAACATGATCAAGCATCCATTATCCAAACTCAAAGGAGTTGTCACTACTAAATGATGGAAATGTTCTCAAAACAAAGCTAGGGCTGTTAAAGACATGATAAAACCCTGATATGCTTTGTGCATTTTTGTGAAAAGATTGAGTTCTTTTGTGCACACACAATGCAAATGCAGGGGTAGTATAGGTAGGATGAGTTAGTTTAAATGATATTCTATGGGAGATGTTAGGACAAGAGTAACTAGGAATCACCAACTTCTTTGAGAACCTTTGCAAGAAATTTGTAACACCTACACAACAAGAATACTTCCAGAGATTTTAAATGCTCCTTCAACCAGGATATGTGCACAAATGGAGGCCCAGATCTGCACTCTTCCACACAACCTTTGATAACCTGCCACAAAATATTAAAGAAAAATATCAAAAAAGTATCCAGGAATCCCTATTTAATCATGACCTGAGGTGCACCCAAAGGTTTACAAACAGTCTCATTATTCAAGGACAGTAAAATGATTTTAAATATGTTTATCTTCTATCAGATGAAAGCTCTTCTGAATATAAGATTGAAAATTCCATTAAACCATCAACAAGAAATGAGACCCTGTATGATCAAAGAGATCCTAAACACAAGATGGCAACATGAGCAAGAAACATAAATTGAAAACTTTTTGAAACATAAGTATATGCAAATTTTGCCAAGAGAATGACACCAGATAATCCAGAAATATGATCAGATACATCAACAGGGGAAAGCTCATAAGAACAATCTAAGAGCCTGTTGATGGCTTTACAACTGAAACCAACTCAACATGATGAAATCTAATACAAAAATGGAATTAAAAATGACTCTCAGGTAGTTTTCTCTAGAGAAATGGATTCCTTCCAGCCTTATTTGCTTGAAAATTCTGAGTCTTTTTCTCTCTTCTGTCTCCCCTTTTACAAATGCTTCAAAAATAAATTTTATACCTCATGTCAGCTTGGATCCTTGCCTCCCAAGCAAAGAATATTCTTAGGGATCAAATTTGTTACAAGAAACCTTATCCATTTCATAAAAATGACATTAAACTGTAAAACAACACGTAAAATGCCAGGGATGCATTAATTTTTTAAAGTATTGCATGAATTTAGATCCTTATCCATCCCAGGGTCATGTTTTTGGAATTCAGACATGCCAACATGCTTTTGCAATCATTTTCACATTTCTACCTCATCATTTTTTACCTCTGCAACTTTAATTTTCACATTTCATGTTTTTGACATCGGGCCCGAGCCAAAATGCATTAAAAACATCATATATCATCAAATTAGCTCATGAAAATGGTGCCATTGTTCTCAGAAGGCTGAGGGGACTCAAAATCATATAAGGTTTGATGAATTTTGATGAAGAAACTTGATTTCCAAGTTCCTTGGAGTTCCCATGGCGCCCAAAAAATGAATTTGCACAGTAACCGTCGATTTCAGTGAACTTTAAATCTCCACCGTCCACGTGTCCAAGATATTCCCCTTTTTTCCTTTGGATAAGGTGGACACATGTCCAAAAACCATTGGCGTGGGCCCCTTCCCTTTAAAATTTGCATTTGTAACCTTTTTATGCCTTTGGAAAATTTTGACAATTTTCCCTGCTTGCCCCCTAGACCCGCCACGTGTCCACATGTGGGCCCCACCAAAAACTGCGGGCCAATTTGATGAATTTCACCACTTTTTTAGAAAAGGAAAATTTTCTCAAAATTCCCCGAAGGCCCGAACAACCGCTCACTCCCTTGCCACGTGGCGGTCTCCCATTCGCTATGGAGCTAACCCTTCAATTTTTTCCTTCAAAACTCCACGAGCACTAAAACCTTTGTAGGCTCGTGCATCCTCCTTTTGACCCTTCGAAAATGCCACTTGTCACCCCTTGATTAGGTGCGGGGGCACACGTCCAAATTTTCCTGTCGGGTCCGCAGACAACTTTTTTACTTTGCCAAGATTTGTAAAATTTTCAATATTTTCCCCGAACTCTGAACCTCTGCCCCTTCATATAATTTTCCTTCATATGCGGAAAAGTGGACCAAATTTCTCATCTTAAGTTTTTTTCCTCCAAAGGCAAAAAATCCAAAACATTTCCATCAACCCGCTTCCTCCTATCTTTCTTTTGGAAATGTATTGGCTCCCCATTGGTCGCGGGAAAATTTTTCATTTTTAACCTTGTAAGCCATAAAGGCAAAAATTCATAAAATTTTCCTTCAGTTCCCCTTCTTCATTTGACCTTCCTGGACACGTGTCCACCTGTCTTTGGGGGCGGGGCCTTTGGTCAAAATTTTTACCATAGCATCTTGAGGCAAAAAACAATAAAAAATTCTCCAAGTCCTTCCGCCATCCACATGCTCTTCTTGCCACATGTCACCTTCCAATTCATTGCGGGCCTTTGGGAAAAAAATTGATTTTGAGAAATTTGTAAAAATGAAGGAAAAATTTCTAAGTGTAACCCACCACTCATCGATCCTCCAGCCCATCAAATTGTACCACGTAGGCACATCATTGTAGCAATGTCAGGGGCATGGACCAAAAATTTCCTCGTGCCAAAAATCAAAAAGTGACAAGTTATAACATTTTCCCAACCACCCTCGGCCAATAGAAACTTGCCACATTAGCAATAACATGTGAAGATGAATATGACGGGCAAATGACACCCATATGCCCGTCAAAATGTAAAAAATGCAGAGGATGCCGTAGAAATGGAATTTTTTCACGAGGAAGGCAGATTTCTTGGTTTTAAAACAAATGAAACATGATTTTACATTGTTTTCGACCTGGGGAGTAGGATTTTAACCTCAAATAACTTGGATTCGATCCATTTCAAGTTTTTTCATGATTTGGCAATGGAAAAAATGACACAGCCCGTATAAATGAAAAAATTAGGGCACAAATGGGGGGAAACTTGGATTTTGTTTCAATTTAGGGTAGAATGACAAGATTGTGAGTACTTTCAAAGCATTCAACTGGAGAAAACAAGTTACAAATCACCCACTCGAGCAAATAAAATGTTTTTGAGCAAAAATGGATATAGAAAATTAGGGCAAAGTGTGCAAACTCAGAATTTGCACCAACATTGGCTCCTGCTTGGGGATGGGCACTCCCAGTGAGTGCCACAAGATCACAATGTAGACCAAGTGCCAGAAATCCATTGGGCAAGGAGTCAAAAATGTAGAACAACCCAAAAAACTAGAAATTTCACCAAAAATAGACCGAGAAAACCAGACCAGAAATGGTTTCCAAGGACAAAAGGGAAAACCACAAGCCAACAACAGTAAAAACAAGGACTATACAAAATGTACAACTTGTGCATACCTCATATGGGGATTTAATCCAAGAAGTGTTTTAAATGTCTACCATTAACAGGAAGCTCCAGCAAATCCCCATCTAGATCCTTGAGAAAAAATGTATTTTCTCTGAATCCTGATATCAATGGCATAAGGGCCCATCCATAGGGCATAAAACTTTCCATGCTTTCCCTTGTCTTCATGCCTACTATCCCACAGCAAAACCAAATCTCCAACACTGAAGGCTCTAGGGGTGACCTTCTTATCAAACAACCTCTTCAATTTCTCTCTAAACCTGATATGCCTTTGGTGAGAGGCTCTCCTTTCTTCATCCAACTCAATGATCTGATTGATCCTTGATTCATATGGGCCATGCTCTTGATCTTCTAACTATTGGGAAAACTAAAATGAGGACAATTGCAGATGTAAGGGCAGCAAATGCTTGAGTTCCATACACCAATTCAAATGGACTTTTACCAGTTGCTCTTTTTGGAGTTATTCTATCAGCCCAAACTGCAAATTTCAATTTCTCTCCCCACTTCTTCTTGTTGATTTCCAAGGTCCTTCTAATGATCTTGAGCAAGTTCTTGTTACTTGACTCAGCTTGTCCATTCCCTTGTGGATTGTAATTTGAAGCATAAGTCAGATTTATCCCATATTCATTTGCACATTGCCATCAAAGGCTTGGCTCTAAAACACATGGCATTATCAGATACAATCTTAACTGGAACTCCAAATCTACATATGATATGATTCAATAAGAAATCCATTACCACTTGGTGTGTTGCCTTTCTAAATGGAATTGCTTCAACCCACTTTGTGAAGTAGTCAGTAGCTACAAGGATCCATTTATGACCAGCACTAGAAGGATCTGAAATCTCACCAATGAAGTCCATTCCCCATTGTTTGAAAGGGGCTTTAACTGATACAGGCTACAAAGGAAGGGAGCCTGAAGCTTTCAATCTTCCTGAGAAACATTGGCAACTATCACACTTTCTAACCAGCTGGGTTGCATCTTTAAAAAGAGTAGGCCACCAATAACCAGCTCTTAAAATCTTATGTGTTATCACTCTCCCAGCAAAATTTCCTCCAAAAACTCCCCCATGGAAATCAGCAATCAACTTGGGAGCTTCATCTTCAGTTATGCATTTCAAGAGGACACCTTCAGGGTTCTTCCAAGCCAGCCCGAGGTCTGTTATGATATATTTTTGAGAAGCCAGCTTGAGGGCCCTTTTCTGATTTTTATTCAAGTGACTAGGACAACATAGGTGTCTAAGGTAGAAAATCACATCTTTGTACCACTCAGACCTCATCAATTTTTCAAGAAGATCTTCCCTTTCTTCCTCTAGCTGATTCACTTCTACATTTTGCAAATTACTCTCAGCCATGAGCTTGGCAAGACCCAAACCTCTTACCAGCTTTGTTGTTTGGATATCCATATCATATTCTTGTAATTTTTTGACCCATCTACATCTCTTGCTTGATATCTCCATGTCTGATAATATGTCCTTAACCATGGTGTGGGGAACATAAGCAACAACTTTTGAACTCAATATATAGGGCCTGAAAATCTTTGTTACTTTTACCAGTGCAAATGCTTGTTTTTCCATGATTGTATACTTCAACTCAGCTACTTGTAAAGCCTTGCTAAAGAAGGAAATAAGCCTCTCAGCTCCATTCTCATCCTTTTGCAACAAAACTGAAGCAATAGTGAATTCAGAGGCAAAAGAAAAGATTTGGAAAGGCCTCTTATAGTTTGGAGCTGCCAAAACAGGTGCATGCTTAAGTGCATCCTTTATTCCTTCAAAATCTTGAATGGCAGCCTCCTCCCACTTGATAACTTGATCATTTCTTAGCATGCTTGTGATTGGAAGAGTTAGCTCAGAAAAATTGGAAACAAACCTTCTAATGAAATTGATTTGGCCAAAGAAAGATTGAATACCTTTCTTGGTTCTTGGAATGGGCACTTTGTTGATTGCTTCCACTCTCTCAGGGTCTATCATAACACCTTCTTTGGACACAATATGTTCCAACAACTTGGCCTTTTGCACATGCCAAAATGACACTTCTTTGGATTAAGTGAAATGTCCATACTCTCTACATCTGATTAGCATCTTCTCTAGGTGT
This sequence comes from Taxus chinensis, assembly GCA_019776745.2. NCBI lineage: Eukaryota > Viridiplantae > Streptophyta > Pinopsida > Cupressales > Taxaceae > Taxus > Taxus chinensis. Next base: position 570,559,893 of record CM034147.1, on the reverse strand, counting down.
TGCAAATGGTCTCCTCGCTGCCTTGAAAAAAAAGTCACATCATCTTGGTAAACTGCAATAAAGTCATTGATATAACCAGCAAAGGCAACATCCATTGCCCTTTGAAAAGTAGCACCAGCATTCATCAATCCAAAAGGCATCCTAACAAAAACATAAGTTCCCCAAGGAGTAGTAAAGGTTGTCTTAAGTCTTTTGATTCTTTGACAACTACTTGATTGTATCCGGAGAAACCATCCAAAGTAGAAAGCATTTCTGACCCTGTTACGAGCTGCAACATATTCTCCATGTTTAGCAAAGGGTAATTGTCCTTCATAGATGCTTTTTTTAGATTCCTAAAATCCACACAAAGTCTGATATCACCATTCTTCTTTCTAACTGGCACAAGGTTTGCCACCCAAGATGAGTATCTAGTAGGCTGAATGATACCACCATCTCTCAATTTCTTCAACTCTTCTTGCATTTTCATGGAAAGAAGTGGGTTAATAGGCCTTTTTTTTTGTCTAAATGGCTTGGTTTTGGCATCAGGAGGAATCTCATGTTGGAACAAGTCTTTTCTATATGCCTTCAGCTCTGAATAAGACCAAGCAAGGAAGTCTTGATATTTCTATAAAAGTTGGGCATAAGACTATTTTTATTCTTTGCTTAGATTGCTTCCCAGCCAAATCTTCCTTGGTTTATCCCTAGTTCCCAAGTTGTGCTCTTCCACATCCCTTGAAGTAGAACATATTTCTATTTATGATGCAATCAACATTGTTAAAATTTTCCTCAAGTGCAATAAGACCTTTAGGAATGGTATTTGTTTTCAATTGGATAATATCCTTGTCAAATAAAGTTTCTCTCCCTTCATTCATACATACCATTGGCTCCCAATCAATGTTCTGACCAAAAAAATCACCTTGGCATTGTAATAATATCAACACTTGGGCATCATCATCAAAAATTTTCCAATGTTTCACATTATCCGGGACAACTGGCCTTGTTAGCACTTCAATGTTATATTCACAAAAATGTGAAATGGTACAATTGTCAAATCTAGAGCCAAGTACAGCCAACTTATGAGCAGCATACATTAAGACTTCTATCATGGTAAAAAATGTTAAAGGAATCAAACATTTCAATCAAGTCCCAAACAACATGCTTATATTGTTTCATACAATGATTCTTTGTGGAATGCAACTTCCTTACTTTCTTGACAACAAGAACTCTGAATCTCCCTTGGTAACAATATCCTTCACTCCATATTTCTATGCAATCCTTAACCCCAACAATAATGCCTCACACTCAACAATGTTGTTAGTGCATTCAAAATTGAGCTTTGACGGAGGAAACTGTTCCAAACTAGGAGAAACCAACACTATACCAACACCATTGCCAAATTTGGAGCAAGCTCCATCAAATAATAATGTAGATGGAGAACCTACCATACCAAGGCACCCTGATTTTTCTATCTTATTCTCTTTTCCATCAGCAAAACCAATGAAGTTTGTCAACATCTACATTAGCAAACAACACTTCATAAGAAGCATTGTTGGGATCTTCAATCAAGTGTAACATATTCTTTTCACCATAGAGTTTGACAAGGCTGCTATCAATGGGAATGGTGGAAAAAGGTATGTCCATTTGAACACTACCACCAACACTTATAGCCCATTTTATTGATAAAAACATACCCCATTTGGCAGGGCATTCAACAATTACAACATCAAGTTTTAAATTCTTACCCAGATATGCTGCAAGTTGCACTACTAAACCCTTCACAAAACCAACAACCAGAACTTCCCTTGAATCTGTGGTTGTACATTTCCCATGTTTTGTAGTCACTTTGATATCCAATTCATTCATGACTTCTAGAGGCATGAAATTACATGATGCACCAGAATCAAACATACAATTGTGAAGCAACCTATCTTTTATGAGCAAAGTTGTGAAAAATGGATCAACATTCAATTAGGAATCAACCAAGGATGTCCCCAAATATACTTCAGGTGCCTCTCGAAGATCTTCCATTGGTGATGTTGTTTCAAGACCAGACAATGCTTTGAAGAGGAGTCCCAACAACATTTACATTTCTGCTTGGGGTAATCTTTTCTTCTTTCAATCCCAAGTATTCGAATTCTCTCTTCTTATGCTTATGTATTCTAAGAAACTCAATGATGGGAACACTCACTTTAATTTGGATCAATACTTTGGAAATATCATATGGAACATTCTTTGGAAAAACAACATTGGAAGGGAAACAAGAAGGTTCATCAGATGGAGAAGTATTCTTGGTAGCCTGGGCATGAAGAGGACTGATATTTTTGCATTGGACAACAGGGTTCTTGGCAAAAAAAAAATTTCTAGGATTGTCTTTGGGAATGCTTGTGAGAAAGGGTGTCTTTAGCTTGGCTTGAGGACCAGATCCTCTAACAAATTTACTTCTAGTATTGTACTCTTTCTCTTGACCAACCACAACATTCATTAACAATTGTTTATCTTCCTCTGAAGGAATACCACCATCATACTTTTTGATCATTAAAGCCCTTAGATATTCAAATTCATTATTAGGAATTTCAAAGGATTGAACAACATCAACCTCATGAGTTTGAGAGAAGGAAATAATTGGTACCCTCTCTATGCAATCCCAAAAGGTTGCAGCAGTTCTTGCACTTATCACATCTATTGATGTTGTTGCTTGTTGTGAGCCTGAAGGGCTGCCCATCATACAAATTTCATCATCCATTTCATCTTCATTATCATCTTCAATAACTTTCTGGTCCATTTCACATGGAGGATGAGGAAGAAAACATCTATCACACCAATCCATATCAGCAATTTCTTGAACAACAGCAACCCTTGTAGTTAGAGGGTCAGGCACCACTCTATTTTCACATGCTTTGGGTTGTCTGTTTGCAGATCCAAAAGGCCCTTTACCTCTATCATCTTGTCTTTGATCACCCCTAGGATGATTTCCAAATCTATCATGGTTTTGAGTTCTTTGCTGTCCTTGTGAACTTTGCCCAATTCCTTTCTCAGCCCGGACTAATTTGTAGGAGATTTCTTTGACAGCCCCTGCCAAAGTTTTAACAACATCTTCTAAATCAGCACCCTTGATAGCTTGAGGCTTCTCAGGGTTTATCAGATTCACACCATCCCTCTTAAGTGGTTTACCAATAGCTTTAATATTATTTTCAATTTGAAGTGCCATGGTGAAAGCTTGCCTCAAGTTTGTAGGATTTTTGTCTCTCAAGTAATAGGATACCTTTTTATCAAATGCATCTGCATATTTGATCAAGCAAGATTCATCACAAGGTCTCAAAATGACAGGAATCCTTCTCAATGTTTTATTGAAATCTTGTATTGAAGTCATGGAATGTCTCATTCGGGTTCTTCTTGATATTTTCAAATTCAGACAAAAGAAACCTAGGATCAGTCCTGTCACCATATTGCAACCTAAATGCATTTTTCATCTCAGTCCATGAATCAATAGAGTTATCAGGTAGAGCCTTGTACCAATCCCTAGCATCTTATTCAAGTGTATGGATAAACAACTTGATATACACATCCTCAAATTCTATCTCAAAATCTTCCATCATATTATCAAATAGTTTGAGATGGTGATCACTGGTAATGGCATTGTTACGTTGGAATTTTGGTAACCTATTTCTCACATCTTGTGGGACAGCATTTGGATAACCATCCATTCCTCCAAAATTTATAGTACCAAAGGTGTTAACAAAAAATGGAGGTCTAGGCTGAGCCATATTGTTTGGTGGGGGTGATCTTGGAGGTGAAACAAGTTGGTGAGGAGTAGTAATGGGTCTGATTGGAATAGATGAGTGATCTTTAAAATGAGAACCCCCCAAAGGCTCTTTCTCTTGATAAAATTTATCAAACTTAGAAACCACAGGAAACAGATTTAGGAGCAAGTTTTTTAAATACACAAGAAGGTCCCTCACCTGATGGAGAATGCAAATCAGCAAGAAAATTTTCTGAATTAGATCTACTTGAAAAAGAATTATAATCTTCAATAACAGGTTGCTCTCCTTCAAATTCAACTATGGGGATCTCTTTTCTTGCAACCAAATCACCAACCACTTTCCACACTCTTCTTCCTTCTAGTTCTGAGCTTCTTGATTTGGTTAGAAACTTCTTAGAAGAGTCCTTAATGAAGAGGGATCTCCTTCCCTCCATCTTGATAGATTTAAACAAAAAGTTACAAATGACAGAGATGTATAAGACAACTGGTATTTCAAGATCCCAACAACATGGAGTCACCACTAAGGAATTCCACCTTAGTTGTGAAAGAAAGCACTAAAATATTCTGTCAAATGTATGCTACTGACTGAAAAATTTGCAAGGTATAACAAATCAGATCTTCTTCTTCTTATATCCAACCAAAAACAATGCATCCAAAATATATAAACTGCTGGTAAATGAGAAGAGCAGGCTGAGCTTGAAAAAATTTTTACCCAAAACATGTAGATTTGAAGTATGAAATGATATCTCAAGAATGTAATAACTCAAATACTTGATCACACAACTACTCAAACCTTTCAAACACTTCAAAACCACCAAGAAATCCCATGAAAATGGTGCCACTCTGGTGTTGGTATCCAAATTTAATCTCCTTCACAACTTGAACAACATCATGAACTTGCACAAGACACTCAAGGATAGATAGATGGTTTGTATGTCATTTGTAGCTAAGGATCACACCTATCTGCTTGTTTGCATTAAATATTTGAGGGAGTGGATAGCACCTTCAAAAGGGTTATTGACCTAACCCTCATTGTTTTAGGTTGTGCCTATCAACCAAGGCAAGAGAACCTATATTACAGCCCTTATATGGTAAAGGAGATGTAGATATCCTTGTGTTTTGCATATGGTATGGAAGAGGCCTTGTGAAAACATGATCAAGCATCCATTATCCAAACTCAAAGGAGTTGTCACTACTAAATGATGGAAATGTTCTCAAAACAAAGCTAGGGCTGCTAAAGACATGACTAAAACCCTGATATGCTTTGTGTATTTTTGTGAAAAGATTGAGTTCTTTTGTGGACACACAATGCAAATGCAGGGGTAGTATAGGTAGGATGAGTTAGTTTTAAATGAAATTCTATGGGGATATGTAGGACAAGAGTAGTGGGAATCACCGACTTCTTTGAGAACCTTTGCAAGAAATTTGTAACACCTACACAACAAGAATACTTCCAGAGATTTTAAATGCTCCTTCAACCAGGATATGTGCACAAATGGAGGCCCAAATCTACACTCTTCCACACAACCTTTGATAACCTGCCACAAAATCTTGAATAAAAATACCAACAAAGTATCCAGGAATCCCTATTTAATCATGACTTGAGGTGCACCCAAAGGTTTACAAACAGTCTCATTATTCAAGGACAATAAAATGATTTTAAATTTGTTTATCTTCTATCAGATGAAAGCTCTTCTGAATATAAGCTTGCAAATGCCATTAAACCATCAACAAATAAATGAGACCCTGTATGATCAAAGAGATCCTAAACACAAGATTGCAACATGAGCAAGAAACATAAATTGAAAACATTCTGAAACATAAGTATATGCAAACTTTGCCAAGAGAATGACACCACATAATCCAAAATATGATTAGATACATCAGTAGGGGAAAGCTCATAAGAACACCCTCAGATCATGTTGATGGCTTTACAACTGAAAACCAACTCAACATGATGAAATCTGATACAAAAATGGAATTGAAAATGACTCTCAGCGGTTTTCTCTAGAGAAATGGATTTCTTCCATCTTATTTGCTTGAAAATTTTGAGTCTTTTTCTCTCTTCTGTCTCCCCCTTTTACAAATGCTTCAAAAATACATTTTATACCTCATGTCAGCTTGGATCCTTGCCTCCCAAGCAAATAATATTCTTAGGGATCAAATTTGTTACAAGAAACCTTATCCATTTCATGAAAATGACATTAAACTGTAAAACAGCTCGTAAAATGCCAGGGATGCATTAATTTTTTAAAGTATTGCATGAATTCAGATCCTTATCCATCCCAGGGTCATGTTTTTGGCATTCAGACATGCCAACATGCTTTTGCAATCATTTTCACATTTCTACCTCATCATTTTTTACCTCTGCAACTTTAATTTTCACATTTCATGTTTTTTACATCGGGCCCGAGCCAAAATTCATTAAAAACATCATATATCATCAAATTAGATCCCATGAAAATGGTGCCATTGTTCTCAGAAGGCTAAGGGGACTCAAAATCATATAAGGTTTGATGAGTTTTGATGAAGAAACTTGATTTCCAAGTTCCTTGGAGTTCCCATGGCACCCAAAAAACATGAATTTGCGCAGTAACCGTCGATTTCAGTCAACTTTAAATCTCCTTCGTCCACGTGTCCAAGATATTCCCCTTTTTTCCTTTGGATAAGGTGGACACATGTCCAAAAACCATTGGCACAGGCCCCTTCCCTTTAAAATTTGCATTTGTAACCTTTTTATGCCTTTGGAAAATTTTGACAATTTTCCCTGCTTGCCCCCTGGACCCGCCACGTGTCCACATGTGGGCCCCACAAAAAACTGCGGGCCAATTTGATGAATTTTGCCACTTTTTTGAGAAAAGGAAAATTTTCTCAAAATTCCCTGCGAAGGCCCGAACACCCGCTCACTCCCTTGCCACGTGGCGGTCTCCCATTCACTATGCAGAGCCAACCCTCCAAGTTTTGCCTTCAAACCTCCACAAGCACTAAAACCTTTGTGGGCTCGCGCTCCTCTTTTTGACCTTTTGTAAAATGCCACTTGTCTCCCTTTAATTAGGTGTGGGGGGACACCTCCAAATTTTCTTATCGGGGCCGTGAACAACTTTTTGTCTTTGCCAGAATTTGTAAAATTGCCAATATTTTCCCCGAACTCTGAACCTCCACCCCTTCATATAATTTTCCTTCATATGCGGAAAAGCAGACCAAATTTTTCATCTTAAGTTTTTTTCCTCCAAAGGTAAAAAATCCAAAACATTTCCATCAAACTACTTCCCCCTACCTTTCAATTGGACACGTGTTGGCTCCCCATTGGTCACGGAAAAATTTTTCCTTTGTAACTTTGCAACCATAAAGGCAAAAATTTTTTCTAATGTTCCTTCGGCCCCTTCTCCGTCATCTCGACCTTCCTTGACACGTGTCCACTCTTCCATTGGGGGAGGGCCCTCGGGTCAAAAGTTTACCCATGACATCTTGAGCCAAAAAATTTCTCCAACTCCCCCACCATTTGCATGCTCTTCCTGCCACGTGTCACCTTCCAATTCATTGCGGGCCTTCGGGCAAAAAATTGATTTTGAGAAATTTGCAAAAATGAAGGCAAAATTTCTAAGTGACCTCCGCCACCCGCCGATCCTCCAGCCAATCAAATTATGCCACGTAGGCACATCACTATAGCAATGCGGGGCCGTGGACCAAAATTTTCCTTGTGCCAAAAATCAAAAAGTGACAAGTTATAACATTTTCCCGACCACCCCCGGCCAATAGAAACCTGCCACATTAGCAATAACATGTGAAGATGAATATGATGGGAAAATGACACCCGTATGCCCGTCAAAACGTAAAAAATGTAGAGGATGCCCTAGAAATGGAATTTTTTCACGAGGAAGGCAGATTTCTTAGTTTTAAATCAAATGAAACATGATTTTACATTGTTTTCAACCTGGGGAGTAGGATTTTAACCTCAAATAACTCAAATTCGATCCATTTCAAGTTTTTTCATGATTTGGCAATGGAAAAAATGACACAACCCATATAAATGAAAAAATTAGGGCACAAATGGGGGGAAACTTGGATTTTGTTTCAATTTAGGGCAAGAATGACAAGATTGTGAGTACTTTCAAAGCATTCAACTGGAAAAAATGAGTTGCAGATCACCCACTCGAGCAAATAAAATGTTTTTTTGAGCAAAAATGGATATAGAAAATTAGAGCAAAGTGTGTAAACTTAGAAGTTGCACCAACAATATCTACCTCGGGTTCTAGTTGTTTAGCCTTCACTTTTCCCTTTCCCTTTCTTCGGTGTCATGGTCAAGGTAATTATATTACTCCACTCCTCTCCTTGTTACTCTACTTTCCTTCTCCCAACCTTTGATCTCAGATCTACGATACAATTCTCCTAAACCCGTGCCCTAGTTTGTTGAACCCTAACTTTGATAAATTATTCACAAGACAACATCTTTTCACTTCATTCCACACCCATGTAATTCCTTCCTTCTAGTTCATAATCTCAAACTAGCTCTTTACATTTTTAATCACACAAATCTTCTCCTTGATTGAACCTGAAAAATCCCTAGCTTATATCTTTCACTTATATCTCCAACTCTTCATTTTCGCAAAGTAAAATGAGAGTGCCTTGACCCTCTATTTATAGTTTTTCCTTTTTCTAGTCATTAAATGCTACTTTATATACCCCATACTTTATTCATTTAATGTAACTTCTTAAAACAAAGACCTTCTTTAGTGCCTTCACTCACACGCCCTTCCTGCGTGAAAACTCCTCCAACCTTCTGGCACGCAACCAAACCAACTTGACAGGAGACTCTTACGCATGTTAAACCTGTGCCAAAGGCACTTCTTTTATCTAGATTCTTGCTTTCACCTACCTTGTGTTACTTTAAATTTGATTTTTTTTCCTTTGTATGTGGGATCTACGAGTAGCTTTACCGTGGCACCAACCATTCTATCTTTTCTCTTCATCTCTCTTTTAACCAGGCTACTCAACAAGTATCTTCAACACAACTTCCTTGGTACTTTTAATCACGTCCTTCTTCACTTTTCTCCACCCCACACTTAAACGATGTGTAGTCCTCTGTGCACTCATAAATTCTCTAAAAATAGCAATAAGGTTACCGGTGCCCAAGGTGCAAAACAAAAAAACAACGTGAAAGGGAAACACAAGGAAAGGAAAATGCATAAAGGAAAATTCTAAACTAACTGGAAAAATTTCCTTATTTACAAACACCAAGAAGACTTATTTATAGTAGGGCTTCAGCCTACTACCATTGAAGTGTCTAGGCAACTTCATTCCATCTAGCACTTGTAATTGACATGCGCCTAAATCAAGAATGTACAAGATTGTGTAGGGACCTAACCAATGGAATTTCAACTTCCCAGGATGGCACAAAAATTTAGAATCATATGGTAACACCATTTGCCCAACCTCAAACTTCTTATTTCTAATATGGCGATCATGCCAAGCCTTTTTCTTTTCCTTTTCCGTTTTTTGGCTCCAATGGGCAAGTGATCATCTCTCATCCAGTTTCATTAGTTCATCAATTCTTTCTTCCAGCGCTTGTTCATTGGCTAATCCTCCTGCACATGCTATTCGTAGAGAAGGTAGCATAAATTCAACCAGAAAAACAACTTCCAAACCAAACACCAATTGAAAAGGTGTGGATTTAATTAGTATTTTATACGTAGTCTTGTAAGCCCATAAAACTGTTGATACCTTGTCATCCCAATCTTTTCTTCCAACATCATAGATTTTCGTCAAGGTATGACTCACTATTCTATTGAATGCTTTCGTGGTTCCATTTTCTTGTGGGTGATAGGGCGCAGTCTTATGGTGAGCCACCATGAACTCAAATAGTAGGATCCTCATGGTCTCATTTAGAAAATGTGTACCCCTATCACTGGTCAAACTCAAAGGGCATCCATACCTCATGATAATGTTGTCCCATAAGAACCTTGTCATTTTTGTTTCCGTGCAATCTTTAGTCGGGAATACTTCCACCCACCTTGTGAGATAATCCATGTAAGTGATGACATAACATGACCTAGTCCTACATGTTTCTAGTGTAATAGGTCCTACAAAATCTACCGCCCACTTTTCAAAAGGCTCCGTGCTAGGAATAGGATGCAAATGCATTTCATCTCTCCTTCCTGGTTTGCCAATGCACTGACAGTGGTCACATGCTTTACAATAATTTTTGTAATCCCTGTATAAGGTTTCCCACCATAAACCTACCATTAAAATCTTACGCACGGTGGCATCACCTAAGTAATGCCCACCTGCACTTCCTCCATGTGCTTCCTCCATGATGGTCAAGTGCTCATGTTCTAACACACATCTATGCAAAACTTCATCACGTCCCAATTTGTATAAGTATCCACTAATCAACATGTAGGGCGCAACACGTATGGCCAAATTCTTCTTTTCCAATGCCCTCATTCCATCCAGAGCCACAGCTTCTTTTAAAAATATAGCAATCTCTTCCAAATCCGAGGGCGTGTGCCATAATCTAAATAATTTCACATCTGGAATTGTTTCCTCAATACTTTACGCATCCTCTCCTAAATCAATTCTTAACAGATGATCAGGTCCATAATTACTTTTTCTAGGCTTCACTACAATGGTGAACTCAAACTCTTGAAACAACAACACCCATAGACATATGCACCCTTGAAGAATGGGCTTGTTCAGTAAATACTTTAATGTCATATGGTTAGTGTAGAATACAAAGGGCGTTGCTAGAAGACACTGTCAAAATTTGAAAAGTGCGTAGATCATTAACAATGCCTCACACTCAGTTGTGGTATAATTCTGATCTACTTGTGTTAACTTCCTGCTCGTGAAACAAAAAGGATGATCAACAATCCCCTCACCTAGTTGTGTAAGTACTACTCTAATGGTGGTTCCTAAGGCATCTACATGGACATGGAAGGGCTTATCCCAAGAGGGAAATCACAAAATAGGTGCGCTAATAAGCCTATCTTATAATGTATCAGATGCCCTCTGCTACACCTTTCCCCAATGGAAGGTACTTTTGTGTCTAAGTAGCTCCTCTAAAGGTGCAGCAATCTTGGCATACCCCTTAATGAATTTTCTGTAATATGTCATATGCCCTAGGAATCCATGCACTGCACTCTAGCTAGTAGGTTCCCTTAACCCCAAATTAACTGTAACCTTAGCAGGATATACTAGCAAGCCCTCCTTACATATGATATGCCCCAATAAAGTCCCAAAGGGTGTAGTAAACACACACTTCTTAATGTTGAGGGATATCCTCAACTGCCTACACCTTTCAAACATTAATCTCAAGTCGTCACAATGGTCATTAACTAGACCATATACTCTCCAATCATCCAAGGTAAACCTGAAGAAACTTATGAATGAAGTCCTAGAATGGCTTGCACCACTATGTGCAAAAGAGACAGTAGGATCATTTTTCAACCTAAAGGGCATGACTGTTATATGCAAAAATTCCTACTTGGTGGTTGAAAGTTGTCTTCTCCTAATCCTCCTTTGCAATCCAAACTTGGTGATATCCTGAAAATCCATCCGTAAAGGAATAGATTTCGAGCCCAATGACTCCTTCCAAAATTTCTTCAGTGAAGGGGATTAGAAATCGGATCCATGACACAAACTACACATCAATTCCCTATAATCCACAAAAATTCTAATCCACCCATCCTTCTTGATGCTAATTACCATTAGACTTGTCCATTTTGATTCTTTTACTGCCTCAATGATCCCAGAAGCTATCATATTTTCTATCTCCTCCTTAACCTTCATGCGTAAGTTGGGATTCATTTGGTAGGGAATTTTTCTAACTAGGTGCGCACCTTCCTTCAATTTTATCCTCATCTCCCCCAAGGAATGGTAGATGCCTTTTAGCTTATGGTACCCACGTGGGAATAAATCCTTGAATTCGGGTCAACAGATAAATGATCTTCGATACTTCCTTCTTCGTCCAATAATCCCCCAATAATAGCTTCCTTAGGTTCTTCTCCTGACCCGATGTTAACCTTCTTTGTCTTTAAAGGCTCATGGTAGGCACATGCACGAGCATCGTACATTATCCACTACTTGACACATCCCCATAGAATGGATAATATCTAAACTTTTTGATTCCTCTCCATTAATCACATATACTAACTTTCCCTTCTCCTTCTCCAAACAAATGCGGCTCAAGATGTAACTCTTCTATTTCTTCAATCTCTTCAAAGTGTGCCTCCAATCCTAGTTCACCTATTAGTTCCAATAGCCTATCTTCCATTCTGGTGCTATCCCCCATGGTAAGGCACTTGACTACCTTACAAGGCCTTATCAACCAATGGTTTGGTACTCTGATACTCAAAGGCTTGAATAAAATCATCCACAAGCTCTTGCCAATTCCTTTTTTGGCGGTGTGTCTCCGAATGAATGTATCATACACTCACATAACCTTACAATGTAGAATACAACTTGCGCACCCAAAGGGATGGTGGCAAGGCTTCCGTGCCTTCTCTCTAGACCCATTCACACTCCTGGATATGGAAAGAGGTGGGCTCCTTCCCATGGTACTCCTTGATGATGGTGGGCATATTACTTCTAGAAAATATGACAGAGAGCAATCATTACCTCACACCATTCTAAAAGGATCTCCTGATGTGTGGCCCGCCAATGAGTTCATGTGTCGAGCAAGACATAACTCAGCATCTCCCTTCGTTCCTTTCTATTTTTCCACTGAGCTTTTATCTCCTGCAAAAAGATCTCAGGGAAAGGCTCCTTCAAAAGTACTTGGGAAATTATTTTCCCCTAAGGCACCGAACTGTGTACACCTTAGTTACCTTGGTCACCTATCCTCTTCAACTTCTGTCCTATTAATTTGTAAGTCCCATGTGCCCAATTGTCACATGTCAGGCTAGTGGTATCACTCACTGACTAAGCATCCTCAACTACTAGATAACCCCATTTAATAAGGTGTACCATCTCATGGGTCTTCTGATTGAGTGCACATAAATCTTTGTCCAAAACCTCTTCTCCTAATGGTTCAATGTAAGGCACTGACTCACCATCAACCAGGGGTATAATGACCCACTCCTCTTTGTTCTCAAAAACTAATGTACCCTTTTTTGAACCAGAGGTCTGCATTGTTCTTGTAACACCAAGGAAGGATGTAGCTTCTACCCTTGTTGTTACGAAGACAAGCTCCAAACCTTCATCCCGTGTTACCCAAGTCATCCATTATATGTATGATTTCTTGATGCTGACCATCAGAGCACCTTTGTCCTTTCGATGTTGTTGATTCATATGCTCATATAACTGATGGGTAGTCCTCATACTTATGCTTCTTTCTACACCATGAGCACTACAACAATTTCGGGCACTCATGCTTGTAATGTTCTATAGATCCATAGTTGAAGCATGTCCCTAATGGGAATTCACTCCTTCCTCCGCAGTTAACTCATCCACGGAATCCTCCTTGAAAACCTCTTCCTCATGTGCCTCCATTCTACACACTCCTCATAACAGTGATCATCATTTTGAAGAACCACTAGAAATGCTGGTTTGGCACACCCCGTGATAAATGGCCTCATGATCTGATAGAATGAGCCTATATTCTTTAGTATCATGGGTCCATGGAGGTCTAAATATTATAATAACAGAATACATTCTTTCTGATTGCGCATTATAACAAGGGACATCTACTGGCATCATGGTTCCCCACGACAGATTTCATAATATAATGTTACAGTGTGTACCATCCTCTGAGGGAAATTATCCTTAATGTGCCCCTCTATCTCACAATTTGTTGCACCAACAAACCACTGCGAGTCTCATGGAATGAGTTCACAGATAGATTTTCCAACTACTTAACGCACAGTAGCAATCTAAGCCTCTAAGAACGGGCTAACGCGAGTATCAGTACTAACCAATCGCTTCGGCACGTAAGGCAGCTTCTAATGCTTCACGTGCATCTATAAAAGTCTTATAAGATAGGGCCCTTCTAAAAGGGGTGATCAATCACTCCAAAAAACCACTATGCATACTAAGAAGGATGTATATCATATGATAATTTAGACAAGAGAGTCTTAAAGCACGCATCATACTCCTGCACACTCTCTGTCAGTTTCCTTGTTGTATCTCCTTCAAAGTGTTAATGATTTTTTTCTTGAATTCAGGAATGTGGAAATCAACCAAGAATACATTGTTTAAGGTAGTTTACATCCATCACTATTTGATGAGGATCATACTTTCTATACCAACTATACACGTGCCCTTGCAACGTGGTTGCAAATTGACTAGCCTTCCATTCATGGGTGTGCTGATACCTTTCACACGTCATAGTAGTTCACACTTTGTGAACATGTTTCCATAGCATCCTCAATGCCCCTATAATCTGGTAACTGCAGAGACATTTCAAAGAAAACTTGAGGTGGTGGCTGGGGGTCCTTGTCCTTAACCAGACCCTTGGTTCCCTCTGGTGTTTCCTCCACCGCTTGATCAACCAGGTCCACTAGCGTCGGTGTACCTCCAAAGCCACCAGATCCACCAAAACCACTGGGTCCAATAGGGCCTATAGGAGTTGTAGTCAAGCACCCCCATGGTTTCACTGAACTGTGCACCGAAGGTCTATGATAGTGCCCCACCACTCCTACTTTGTCCCGCGCCACTTCCTGATGCGACACCAAAATCTTGTACACTTACCCCTAGTCCAAAAAACTCCTCCAAATACTAGAATATGTGCAGCTATAGAAGAAGGGAATGTAAAATTGTATCTCCTAGGCACAGATCTATCTCTTTCACTAGTTTCAACTGGATCAATACTTCTTCCTAGTTTGGGAAAACCAAGCGCCAAGGCTTGGTCACGTAGATGGGTTTAGATATGTGCTAATGACTCTCCTTTTTCCATGAGATGAACTCTCACTAGAAGCCAAAGGGGTCTCCCTCATGTGCTTGCCAATATGGGGTAGCACATACTGCTCATGTTCCATTTCCTCCACGTGAACCTCAACTCATTCCCGCAATGTTCATCTCCATAGATCCATCACACTAGTAGCTTCGTGTCATCTAGTAATCTCCCTTTCATGTGCTTTACCATACTTGAGCCGTATTTCTTCCATCTCCTTTTCTATCATATCATCTGTCATCGTCCTTCACCTGAGCTTCCTTTACCCAACACTATAGAATGGTTTAGCTAGCCATTGGGAGCAATTCTAAACTCATGGTAACCATCAATATCTTCATAGCTAGAGGAATAGCACACATAAATGATCCCCTAGGTTCTCGTAGAAACTCGAACTCAACAACCTCTAGACAAGAATACGTGGGTAATGGCATATTCCAAAGTGTAGCTAGCTAGTACTCCTCCCCACTAGTGATCTACAACATGGGTCGGACATCAGATTTGCATCCTACAACCTTGGGTAGTCTTCTTTGGTCCATATCTGTCCATCCATAACGCCAACTTGATCTAGATGCATAGGCTGAGAAAGCCACTCAAATAACTCTACTAGAAATTAGTAGAAAAAAGTCTCATACAGATCATGGTAGAGATTCTCCTCTACCCATCTACATGTATCAAACTCAGGTCCATTGTTGAATCTCTGGGAAAATTCATCCTTCGTGCTCCTAAACCATGATAACATTTTCCAATGTTAACCGATTCATCATTACTCTTTACACAGATCATGATGCATGTTATATCCCACTACAACTTTGAAAAGTGGTCGCCGGTAATAGAACCAAGATGTAGTCAATTTTACTCCCACTATAAGAGGAAAGGAATCCCATGTGCATCAGCCTATTACCCAACAAAATATGAGCACTCACCTAAGGCACGCGATGGGTGTCAAGTCTCTCTTTTATGTGAGTTTTTAGTGGGAAGCATTCATCAATGATTAGTACAATGGTAATTCAGGAAAGAAGTTTAGACATAAAAGGATTTACAGGGCTCAGGAAGGCCTCCAGATCCTTGTTGCTTCTTCAGACCGTGTGTTTTAAAAGACTCCATAACATATAATATAATAGAAAGAAATCAACAACCATTCATTCATAGCATGAAAGGAAAGAGAACTTCTATGAACGAAATATACATGAAACCCAATGATATTCATATCTAATTGCAATAGGTAACCTCGTTGTATTCATCATTTCATTACAAAGAGCCATAGAGGGTAGAAACGCAATCATGCACATCACTAGGCTTGTATAACTATGTGAAAAAGAAAAGAAATTATAATACTAAGCTTAGTAACGTTTCTTTCTGCATCAAAGCTCCACTCGCAGTAATCCTGCAGAGCTTCACCCATGTTATCTCTCTTTATGTGTATCTCTCCTATCTTCTCCTCTTATGTCTATATCCCCATCCCTTTTTTGGTCCGGAGGCACTTGTATTTCATCACCTTCCTGCACTGCCAACTCACCTTGTCGTGCCCTCAGATATTTCACCAAGTGTCAAATGTGGGCCTTCAACGAGCATGTTTCCTCAAGATTGATCTCTCTCCACTCCATTCTCATGATGGTCTTCTAGAAGATTCCTTTGCTAGCATGTTCTTTCCTGGGCCACGTGTTGTCAGGTTGGCATTTTATCCATGCACAAATGATCATGCTTTTCACATGTTCTGCCTTTGTTACTTAAATCGGCTAAGTCCTGAACCTCCTTTCGCATGCCACACGTGCTATATGTTGCCTTAAGCCTTTTCTCTTGCACACTTTTACCTTGTCTAACATCCTGTAAGTGGGGTCCCACACACCCACGTGGCTTCAGACTTAGTCAATATTTCAGGGGCCCAACAATAACACCAATTTTCTGCAAGGAACACTGTATGCGATGAATACAAGTTTTAAACAAAATTTCCAATCAAATTGTCTCAGTTTAGGGGACCTTCTTCTAGTGCTAGTTAAACTATTGATTATGTACTTAAATTTGGGATCTCTATCCACTATTATTTGATTTTCCAAACTCTCTATATGGTTATTCATTTATGAGAAACATAATATTTGAAATATATCCATTTAAAAACTCTCTCACCAATCTTTAATTAAAAACAACTCATATGATCTAGGTATGTTAACTACTTATAGGTCTATGAAATGTTGTATTATTAGTTAAGAAGGTAATTTCATATGTACATTGGATGTATCTCCAAATACTTATACCTCTAACTTTTCTAACTAAACCAATCTTCTATCATACATGATTGTAGTTAATCTCCATCTTCTTACATATCTCTACAGGCATGTTATTTGTTGAATCTCCTAAATCAACCAAACAAAATCATGCTGATTTTTTACCATAAATCCTAACTATTAAAAATGGTTGGAAACATATAATTTATTATTAGAAAGCCACATTTTTGTGATTTGTTGGTTCCCAGTCTGCAAGTAGTGAGAAATGAGGAAATGAGAAAATATAAACCTCTTGATGTGTTTTTTTATCTAGGCATAGGTCCATACGTCTATTTTGAACATGCCTTATAGGAAAGATAAGGAGGTACATGAATGAGGATTTGGTTGTTTTCCTACTACTTTATATCTCTTCTTGAACCAAGGTGGGATAACATAAAGTGTTTCTTGAAAGAGAGGGGGATATGTTATGTTTTAAACCCACAAATTTGTTGCAACATCAATATGAGATCAAATGAAACCACTAAATGTAATGCTCATTCAAAATAATGGTCACACAGACATTTGACACATCAAAAACAAACCACTGAAGATAGATAAAATATGATCTCAGTCATCATCTCTAAATAAATTATTGACAACTTGGGGTATGATGATGTCGAGATGCTAAAATTTATGCATCATGGAAAACACACTTCAAATATGTGGAATATATGTGATTTACAAGAAAATGTGTGTAGAATAGGAAAAGATAATGTGATTTTACAGGGGTATAATGAGTTAATACTTAGGTATATGAGGTGGGGGTGGTGGATCTAGTGTGGAGAAGTATCATTTCTCACCATCTAAACTTGTTTCTTCCAAAATATGTGTAGAAACAAAATCAAGTGAACATAACCTTCAAAGGGACCTTTACATTGATTTATACCAAATTTATGCAAACACCACCACATAACCTTGGGATCTTTAGAATAAACATACATGTATGAATCTCTAACGAAATGTGTGTTATATCAAATCATAACACACAATATATAATCAAGGGTTGTGTTAGTGCAAATTCACAGCACCCCCAAAATGACCTATGGATCTTGCTTTTCTAAGGCAATGTCATTTAGTGTGAATGCACAACCTTGAGATTTCCCAAAGTGTGGGACCTTTGCAAATGGGGGAAGCTCTCTAGAGAAGGTTGATTCCTCTTCCTAAACTACCTACCAAAATCTATTCTAGTGCAAGCAAGCTAATCTAATCCTAATATAACTATGCCAAGGAGACAGAGACAGAGAAAAGAGGGGAAAACAGAGCCTACACTAAAACAGTGATACACCAGAGAAGGAAAATGTTGAACATCTATCAAAATTGCCATGGAATAAGAAGAGGTGAGCAATGGAGAGGATGGACAAGTGAATCACAAAACCAAGGATGGATTTCACACAAAAAATGTTCCAAAAATCCATGAACACAACTCCAAGACCTATAATTAACATTCAAACATGCACAAATACCTGTAATGAAGAGAGGCAAGAAGAAAACAAGAAAAAAATGAGAAAGGATGGACAAAATGCATCACGAAACATGTTTTTTATTGCTCCAGAAATTTGCACAAAACATCATTTCACGGGGAATAGGAAAAAAATTCCCATTACAGAGCAGGGGAAGAGGTTCAAACTCAATTTTTTACCCTGGGGAAGAAAATAAGGGAGAGGAAGAGAAGAATGATGAACAACCCTTTACAAATGAGCCAAAATTGGACTTTATCACCAAGCAGAATGAAGAAAAGTGAAAAAACACACAAAGATTTGATTTACAACTCCAACCACCAACAAATCCTTCTAATTAGCCTACAAAATGATGGGTTCCCATGGAAAAATGCATACTTCGAAGTACATTGCTCTACAGATCCAAAAACGACCCATACTTCATTTAATTTGGTGGTTGGGAACCATTTCTATGTTTTTTGCATGTCAGGTACGTTTCTCCATTTTTCTCTAGAAAATCTCCATCAAAATACAAAATTTAACCCTCCATCATGTAGATAATTTTACCAGCTTTCCAATGACACCAAGAACGTAAAAATCTGGGCTCTAGATCAAAAGTTATGCCCCTCTGAAGATTTAGGGCAAAATTAGGGAAAAAATGGATTGGCGGGCCAAAACTTTAAAATTTTCCATTTTTTTAATTTGGGAAAATTTCCCCAAAAAATCCCTGCACCCCACAATTCCACTGCCATGTGGCGCTTCCTCATTCACTAATGGAAACACGGGCCCAAACCTCACTTCCATCCTTGATTTTTCATTGGGGAAAATTTCCCAACTTTTCCCCGCTCTTCACTATCCCAGTGACATGTGTCACTTCCTCATTGGTTAGCAGGGATGCGCTTCCAATTTTTTATTTTCCACCTTGGCGAGATTTCAGGTCAAATTTTTTCCCTTGCACCACTTTGACCACTTGGGCAAATTTTACCAAATTATTCCTGTGCCTCTGACTTCCGCTGACACGTGGCATACTTTGATTTGGTGCGGGGCCTTAATCAATTTTCTTACTTTTGTGGGCCCACGGGAAAAAATTTCCCTTTGTGCCCTCTGACTACTTTGGCAAAAAGCCAAAATTTACTTCGCGCCTCCGACTTCTACCTCCGGCTAGACACATGGTGGTCTCTTTTTGGTCTGCGGGCCTTCGGGAAAAAATTTCTCCTTCCACCCCCGCCAAGCCCTTTGGAAAAAAATTTCAACTTACCTCCACTGGCCCGACCATTCCGCCCTACCATGTGGTGCATTCCTATTGGTTGCGGGCCTTCCCAGGGAAAATTTCCCTCAAAAACTCCACCAAGCCATAACTTGATAAATACAAGGAGTTAGGAGGAAAATTTTACCTTTCTGGAAAGGCGAGGAAAAATCCTATCTAATGGGATCATTTGTAGAATCTTTTGAGTACTGGAAGCATGTCAAAAATTCAATTAAGTTCCAAAAAAGGAGAATAATGGGGAGTTAGCCCAAAATAAGCATGGGGCTTATTTTAGATAACAATTTGGTGACTCAGAGGGGTCATTTGCCTGCTAGATGAATGATCAGTATCCTTTGAAGCATCCATTGGGCATGGAGTCATGAGTTGTAGCCTGTAAACTGATCTGAACTTTGAAAACTTCCTCTTTGAGCCACTTGGAAACCCACTAAAATGGAGTTGTTTTCATCAAAATGCCACTGAAATGGACTGTACAAGAGCAAAACCAGCAGCACCAAAAACTATGTACAAACTAAAAATCATACATACCCCAAGTGGGATATGTAGAGTGTGCACAAGCACTTCTTCTCCTGAAAGCAAACCTACTTACTCTACTCTAACAGGAAGCAAAGGTGGGGCCAAACAAACCCTGCAACTAGTTGTGCAAAATAGCTTCCTTTCTTCAAAATTAGTAGCCATGCAAATGACTTGGAGCTGAGTATGGCTGCTTGGATGAGTGGAAAATCAACAAGAAGCTGGTCTTCTACCCAAATTAGCAAGGTGTAAGCTGAAAACAAATTGAATACCTCTTTTAGTTGCTTTGCATTTGGATTGAAGAGGTATGGCAGCTGATCCTTGGTAGTTTGTAGTTCATCCTCATGCTTAGAAGAAGAGCATGACTAGTTGTGACTTATCCTTGGCTCCAATGAATCCAAGTACCTTATTGGGCAAGGTCTGATCCGTTTGATATGCCCATACCTTTGATTTTCAACTCCAAAAATAGAATCTTCTTGTAGACCTTCTTCAATGGATGGTGTGGAAGAAGTGATGAAGTTCTTTTGTTATTTTCCTTCCTTTTTCAGTGAAGAACATGGAATATTAATATCTTTCAACATTGGTTCCAAAGAGCTATCACAAAACACAGGCTGTTTTTTTTCAATGTTCTCCTTTTTGGCAGTAGTCTCTTGATGTTGGAGAACGAATGGTGAAGAAGAAAATATTGTACTTTCAGCTGGCTCTTCATCCAAACATTCTTCTAAGTCTGATGGAAAATCAAAATCTTCAATGTCATACTACTGCAAGGTCTCTCCCTCTTGTATGGTGACCTCCAAATCTACATCTTCTTCACCATGTGTAGTTTCATTTTCAAACATGAAAGTTTTCAACTCAAACTCATCCAAAAAATCATATTTTTGGAGAGATGAAGTGGGAGAGAAACATAAAATTTCTTGTGCCTCTTGCTCAAAATTTGGGCCTATTTTTTCACCTCCATAATGGCTTCATCAATCAAATCAGCCCCTTCAAATGAAAGCAAAAATGTATCAATAATGCTTCCTTCTTCTCCTACTGCAAAAACTAACTTGATCTCATCAATTTGCTCCTCTTCAATGGGATTTGGAGCTGGTTGTTCTTCCTCCTCTACTTCTTGAAGACCATCTTGCTCTTGATTAAACTCTCCATCTAGCATGAGGTTTTTCAAGTCAAACTCTTCAATCTACTAATGTAGAGGAAAAGTTGGGACTGCAAGATCTTCTTCTTCCATGGCTGATTGTACAACTCAAATTGGATCAATATTTCCTTCAAATAAAGTGCCAACATGGACACTACATTCTAAGAAAATTGATTGCTTATTTGCTTCTTCTTTTTTCTCTTCTTTTGCTACAAAAAAATCAGTCCTAATCACCACTCGTTCAACTTTCACCTCCTCTAAAGGCTTAACCATCAAGAGGATCTTTGTTTATCCCAAATTTGAAAGCCAAGATTACCAAACTTTTGATCTTTTCATCCTTGTTTGGCTCTTCTTATTGCTACTATTTTCCTTGATTGGCATTCTAATTTTTATCTTCCCAACATGGATTTGGGAACGCAAGAGGAGGGTTGGGTTATGGCTCAATTGATTTTGTAATTTTTTGTGGTGTTGGAGGAGGTAGAAATTCTTGTTTCTTTGGAGGGGAATCGTTGTTTGGAAGGGAAAAGGACAGCAGAATTGAGATGGGGTAGAAGACTAGGGAATGGACAAATGGAATTAACTCTTGGGTCAGCATTGACTAGATTTAGAATTTGGCATTCCAAATGAGATGGTGCTACTTGACGAATAGAAAGAGAAAAAACCAGATGATGGTGTAGAACTTACCCATTGACAAGGTTGTTCAGCACTAAGTTTATAGGCCTCTATCTCTGCTACCCATTGTGTAAGTTGGGGGGTAGCATCTCCATCATGAAGTCCAGCTTCTCCTGAGGGATGAAGTGTCTTGGAAAAGGGCCTCCCCATGGACAAGGAGTCCTGTAACCTATTCTGAAATCCTTCATTTGAGCCGTTGCTCTTGATTGCACCATTTTTACCTCCTTTTTTTGGATTTTCTCCACAAAATCAGCATCTTCCATTTGATTTTCCTCATTGCATGTGTACCCTTGCTCTTGATATGCTTCACAACCAAACTAAATTTGGTATTGCTCATATGGGTAAGCATGTTGATCTTGAATTTGATCAAAATGCTGATTTGAAGGAGTTGTAAAACATGTTGGAGGTGAAATATATTACTATTGTTCTAAATGTGAATTCCATTATGGAAATGAAGTCATGATTTCACAACTTCATGGAATGAAAGGAGATGGAAGGAATAATGGATGAAAATGGATGGAAAATATGTCTACAACTTAGAGAATGAGTTATTTACCAGATGGATTCACCAGATGTGCTTTTGAGTATGCCTCCAAAGACTGAATCCTTAACAGGAACACACCAACCTATCAAAAATAAGGTGGAAGACCTCTAAGGTCCCACTAGGCATGCCAAAAGTGTTAGTGCAAATTCACAGCACCCCCAAAATGACCTGTGGATCTTCCTTTTCTAAGGTAATGTCATTTGGTGTGAATGCACAACATTGAGCTTTCCCAAAGTATGGGACCTTTGCAAATGGGGGAAGCTCTCCAGAGAAGGTTGGTTCCTCTTCCTAAACTACCTGCCACAAGTTATTCCAGTGTAGGAAAACTAATCTAATCCTAATCTAATTATACCAATGAGGCACAGAGAGAGAAAAGAGGGAAAAAAAAATCCTACACTAAAACGGTGATACACCAGAAAAGGAAAATGTTGAACATATATCAAAACTACCATGGAACAAGAAGAGGTGAGTAATGGGGAGGATGGACAAGTGCATCAAAAAATGAAGGATGGATTTCACACAAAAAAAGTTCCAAAACTCCATGAACACAGCTCCAATACCTGTAATGAACATTCAAACATGCACAAATACCTACAATGAAGAGAGGCAAGAATAAAAACAATCAAAAATGAGCAAGGATGGACAAATGCATCACGAAACACATTTTTATTGCTCCAGAAGTTTGTAAAAAACATAATTTCATAGGTAACAAGATAAAAATACCATTACAAAGTAGGGAAATATATTTAAACTCCATTTTCAACCCTGAGAAATAAAAGAAGGGAGAGGTAAAGAAGAATGATGAACAACCCTTTACAATTGAGCCAAAACTAGCTTTTATCATGAAGCAGAATGAAGAAAAGTGAAAAAAACACAAGAAAAATTTGATTTGTAACTCCAACCACTGACAAATCCTTCTAATTAGTTTGAAAAATGATGGGTTCCCATGAAAAATCCCATACTTCAAAGTACATTGCTCTACAGATCCAAAAATGACCCATACTTCATTTAATTTGATGGTTGGGAACCATTTCTATGCTTTTTTCATGCTAGCAACGTTTCTCCATTTTTCTCTATAAAATCTCCATCAAAATGCAAAATTGAACCCCTCCATCATGTAGATAATTTTACCAACTTTCTAATGACACCAAGAACGTAAAAATCTAGGCTCTGGATCAAAATTTATGCCCCTCTAAAGATTTAGGGCAAAATTAGGGAAAAAATGGATTTACGGGCCGAAACTTTAAAATTTTACCTTTTTTGAATTTAGGAAAATTTCCCCAAAACCCCCACACCCCATTTCTCCACTACCACGTGGTGCTTCCCCATTCACTGATGGAAAACGTGGGCCCAAACCTCACTTCCATCCTTGATTTTTCATTGGGAAAATTTCCCCAAATTTTCCCGGTGCTCCGTTGTCCCGATGACACATGTCACTTCTTCATTGGGTGGAGGGGATGCACTTCTAATTTTTTCCTTTCCCACCTTGGCAGGCTTTCGGTCATATTTTTTCCCTTGCGCCATTTTGACCAATTTGGAAAATTTTGCCAAATTATTCCACGCCTCCAACTTCTGCCGACACGTGGAAAAATTTGATTTGGTGCAGGCCTTAATCAATTTTCTTTCTTCCACGGGCCCGTAGGAAAAATTTTCCCTTTGTGCCCTCTGATTACTTTGGCAAAAATCCAAAAATTACTCTGCACCTCCGGCTTCCACCTCCATCTAGACACGTGGCGGCCTCCTATTGGTCCATGGGCCTTCGAGAAAAAAATTTCTCCTTCCTCCCCCACTGATCCCTTTGGAAAAAAAATTTAACTTACCCCCATCGGCCCGACCATTTCACCCTACCACATGGTGCATTTCTATTGGTTACGAGCCTTCCCAAGGAAAATTTCCCTCAAAAACTCCATCGGGCCATAACTTGAGAAATACAAGGAGTTAGGAGGAAAATTTTACCTTTCTGGAAAGGTGAGGAAAAATCCCATCTGATGGAATCATTTCCAAAATCTTTTGAGTACCTGAAGCATGCCAAAAATTCAATTAAGTGCCAGCTAAGGAGAAGAAGGGGGAGTTAGCCCAAAATAAGCATGGGGCTTATTTTGGATAACAGGTTGTGAGTAGTAACATCCTAAGTAATATTGTAGAAAGGGGTCTAAAACTAAACACTTATTATAAAGTAACACAACAACACAATATTCATTTAATGACCAATGTTATACAATAACTAGAAATAACTCCTTTGTATTTCATTGATTTAACAATCATAAGATTATATCAAAATTTGTATCCATCGAAATATGTTTTCATTTACATTCCAAGATACTAGAATGAAGCATGGAAAATAATTTTGTATGCTTCAATTTAGGAAAATGAGGCATAAAAATTCTCCTCAATTCTTGTTAATGGCTATACAATGTAATCACTTGAGTAAAAACCAAAAACTAGAAATAGAGTTATAACTAGAACCTACCCCTTAAATAAATACATGCCTTAATTCTTATAGAAAATTTCCCAAAGGTAATATACCTAGGTTCCCTCCAAGAAACATTTTTAAATTAGAAAAAATGCAGGGTAAATACCCTCAATCCACAAAAATGACTAGGAAGGCCACTCTAGCTAACAAGATTTGACCTTGATACCGCCAGGATGGAATGGTTTTGGATCATTACTAAGATTGTAGATAAGTGAAGAATATTCCTTTTACTAAAAACTCATTTTTGTCTCTTTATTCCCTATCACCATCATGTGTGCATTCCCAAGGAGCATTTGTTACTTAATGCCATTATCTTATTTGATTTTTTTCACTTGGAAGAATGATGAATAAAAAAATAATAAGGAATAAATAATGGAGGAATTATAAAAGAAGGGTTAAGGTTTATGTGTCCACTCTCTACCTTCTTTACCAACTTGTTACTATATGCCTCAAGATGTTCAAACACCCCCCAAAATGGATTTTTAATTTTGACCATGTTAGGAATTAGTCCTAACATAGTTACATTATTAATTTTTGTGTGTGTGTATTTAATATGTGGATCATACTAAATAAATAATGTGAGTATTGATATAACTCACGTAGATATTTTATAGTGAAAATACATGAGTTATTGTTGTAAGTGATTTGGTTTGCAAATCATGTAGATTGTAAGTTGTTAGAAAAACTCAGCTATTTAGGGGGGTGGTTATAGGATAAGTCCTATAAATATGTAAACTATATTATTGTTTAATTAATCGAATATGATTGACTGAATTTATATGCTCTGCACATTTGAGCCTTTAGCTCTTCCCTGAAATGGGGTTGCATTTTCGTGTGGTGTCAGTGCAAGTTTTTAACCTCTTTTTTTTCCCTCCATTGAATTTTATTTCCTCAAAATAGTTTAATGGTTATACTATGTAGACTACGTGTAAATGCCATTTTTCCCATTCACCCTTTCTTGCATATTTCCTACAGTTTTGTACTGTAAATCACATACAAACTATTGGCATTGACCATTAATCTTGCATCATCTATTCCTCTACCATCCTATTCACCTATTTTCATTATCCACATGTCATTTTTTCATAGTTTGCATTGAAATTTTGAAAAATAAAATACTATAGTTTTCTATAATTTTTTGTGTTTTTAGATTTGTTACAGAAGTGGTATAATGAAAAAATATACAATTATTTTAGAATAATTCACTATGAGCTTAGTTACATACACCCACACTCTCTAAGTGATAGTATTTCAAATATTGAGGTGCATTCATTAAATAATATGCGAAGATCTCACATTCTGGTAAAATAAATTGGTAGTTGTTGGTGCTAAATATTTCCCATGGATTTCCATATCTCTCCCCTTGACTCGAATCATCATCTACTTGTATCCATATATCTTGTAATGGATATTTACTTCCAGGATTATATTATTTAAGACCCTTGTATTGATCTCCATATGTGACCATGGATCCTCCTCAATTCTTCTATGATATGTACTCAACTCAACACTAAACTTGCATTGCTCAACATTTTGGCGTGGCTTCTCCTGATCCTCTTTGGAAAATCACCTATCACCTACAACTTAGATTCATATCCACATAACTTGGATGATCACATTTGGCTCACTCATTCTAGATCTAAAATCTGGTACCATGACGTGTGAGATTACTTGTGGCATGGAATCAAGATCATAGAAATGGGATGATCGAGTATTTTAAGCTCTGAATAAAAATAAGGATCATTTCTAATCAAAGATGGAAGAGATAGAATCTACAAGAGAAATGTAAATCAAAGAGTCAAAAGCATCTGGGAAGATCAATGAACTTAAACAAAATATTTAGTATACTAAAATGGAAAATAAAACTATAGAGGATAAGATGATAAAATTATATCTGGAGACAAAAAATATCAAAGTGGAGACTAGCTGATTAAAACTAGAGCTTGAAAAGTTGAAATAACTTATTTCAATCAGAAGCAAGAACAACCTGAAGATATAATCTCTTCATCACATTCGAGTTATCTTCCTTGCATAACACAACCAAATTTGGCTCCCTTCATTCCAAGGGGGGTTACTTCAAAAGAAGGGTTGATTTTTTTTAAAAGGGTGTATTTTTTGAAAAGGGGGGGGGGAATGTAAAATTCAAGAGTGATAAAAAAATTTCAAAAAATAAAGGGGATCAAGTTTTGATTGGATGCATTATAATTTGAATCCAACATCTATGGTTTTTTAAATTAAGGGGAGGATTTCAAAATCTAGGGTAACCTTCTACCATCAATGACCACCGAGAAGACTGAGGCAATGACCAACCACATTTGACCTTCCCTAGGTAGCTCAAGAGGGTTTCCTCACCCCATGTTAGAACTTGGGGGGGGGGGGGGGTGTTAGGAATTAGTCCTAATATGGTTACATTATAATTTGTGTGTGTGTGTGTATTTAATATAGGGAGCATATTAAATAAATAATGTGAGTATTGGTATAACTCACATAGAGATTTTATAGTGAAACTAGGTGTTTTTTTGTAAGTGATTTGGTATTCAAATCATGTAGATTGTAAGTTGTGAGTTGTTAGAACAACTCAGCTATTTAGGCGAGTGGTTATAGGATAAATCATATAAATGTGTAAACTAAATTATTTTTAATTAATCGAATATGATTGACTAAATTTGTGTGCTATGCACATTTGAGCCTTTGTCTCTTCCCAGAAATGGGGTACCTCGATTTTCATAGATTACTCGTTGGTAACATTCAAACACTTAAGTGAGGACTTGGCTACATTTTTTTACCAATTCCTATTCCCATTTTTTTGTCTCCTCTCCCCTATCCTTCAAATCCTCATAATTATTCATCATTTTAGGGGTGTTGGTAGTGGAAATCTCGTAAATTTCCATGGGATTTTGTAGCCATTTATGTATATAAGTTGAAAACATTTCAAATTTTTCTCTTAGCTACTTTTTGGTTTCTTTATCCTTGTCTATATTTTTCAAAAGGCATCTCTTTACCATTTTTACTTCATTCTTGATCCCTTCTATAGTTAGTTCCCTAATGGGATCTTAGTAATCTGGTAATCAGAAGGGAAATTTTCGTCCCTTAAGACATAAATTTTTGGGGTGGAAACCTCCACAAACCTTTTTCCTTGAGTATCCACCATTATTATTGACATATTTTTCCTCCCTTTGGTGCCTTAGATGATCTCAAAGAGATAATGGTCTTTATGTTAGATTCTTCCACCTACACCCTCATTTTTCCATTCCTTGGGAGTAATACTCCCACCCATCCTACACCTAGAGTGTTGCCTTCACCTTGTGTTCATTATTGGGAGGAACTTGGTACAATCACAAGTTCTTCTTATTTGGAGAGTGTAATACCAGTGTCATGAACCTACACATGTGGTGTTTACTCATATTTAATTTATTATACTTGGGTTTCCTCCCACTCTGCACCTTGATATCTTACTTATTATCCTTTCTCAGTTGAATTTTGTGAGGAAATTTCATCTATTGGTTCAACCAATTCAACTTTAACCCCCTCCTCCATGTATGGATAAGATACCTTCGTTCGATCAATATAATTTTCTATTTATTCTGAGCCTCAGTTTCTACAGATTTCTCTATAACTTAATGATTCACAATCAACTTTTCCAATGTTTCCAAATATGAAATGAGAGGATCCATGGATTTTTGGATTTCAACCTTTTTTAATGAAACCTCTTCAACATTTTGTTGCTTTATGCTTGTCACCATTGTTTCTTCCAGGTGATAGATTACTTCCTCCACCTCAATTGGTGCAATCTAGGTAGGTACAACTTAAAAAAATTTAGAATGGATGTTTTCTCCAACATCTTGACTCAATCCATGCAAAAAATCAATGAATACTTGTTCATGATATGGTTCTAGTACTCCTTGTTATATAAATCCATGTGATGGAACTTTTTCTTCATGATTGTTGACCGAGATAGGGAATTATTGTGATAATGGAGGTGGGGTAATACCAAAGACCTTGAGATCCTCTGAAGCTTGAGAGAGTACCTCTAGTCTTGGGGAAACTCCTTGTATGGGTGCACTTTCAATTATTTCTGATACAGACATTTCCACCTTCACTTTTGTTTCTCACAGAGTGCTTGGTTACTGGTTCCTCCTCCACCTCCTCAGGAATTGGTTCTAATGATGGAATCACCATTGGTTGATTTGGTAAAAAACTTACCCTCATTCTCTTTAATTTACTAGGTGATCCTTCTAGATCAGATGATGATACACCTACTTATGTTTTCCCATGAGAAACATCTACCTTGGGCCTTGAAGTAGAACATGTAATAACTTGAACTGGAGTGGCTTGATTGATATGGGCATCCTTCATTGTTTTATTTAGTATTTCATCACACTTTTGTGATAATTAAGACATGAGAGTCCCATTTTTTCTTACAAATACATTCAATTCCTCCACTTCCTTTGAGGTTGGTCCTTTGATTAAAATTTCTAGATATTCACCCTTCAATGGATCCAAACGTGTTTCTTCCTTCTGTAGAGGTGGAAGCACATCCTTGAGTGCACTAGTGGCTCAAAATTCCCTCAAAATTGTATTGTTTTGAAGATATAAATCAATATCATTACTTATGAGCTAAGAGAGAGTTATTTTGATGATATTATGTGGCATCTCATGCAATTATACTAGATCTTATACAATCCAATCAAAGGTAGAATTAATTAAGCTATAATGTTCTGATCTATATAGTATTTTCTTAAAAAACTTTCATATTTTACCAAAACCTTGGGGATAATGCAATTTTTTGATCAATTATCTAAGAGAGATTCATCTTTGAAAAATCCGTAAGTATCACATCTTCCTCATCTCTAGAGTCTATCAAATATGCCTCATAATGAGGCCCATGATCATATGTATTACCACGGATCCTTGCACTATCCATTTGATGTCATAATTGGGTATTGTATGAAACTTTTACATGATGACTCAATTCATTTCAGCTTCAAGGATTTTGCCTTTGAAAACTATATGGAAGGTGTATCTCCCAAAAAATAATTGAGAACTTAACATTGTTCTTATGATTCCCTATAATTATTTTGTTGACATCCAAAAGTTATCTTGACAACTCAAGTAGTCTCCATTTATCATCTAAGTACCTGGGTAACATGTATGGTGTGCCTTGGAAGCCACTTACCTTGGTGTATGTGAAGAATCTGAATTGGATGAAGTAATATCCATATTCATTGATCACTTATTTGGCCCTAGATGACATCCTATACTGATTTGACTCAGGATTGAACAAAAAAGGACATAGGAAAACAAGTCATCATGAACCAACCTAAAATTGTACTTTTGATTGTCTAATTTAAGTTGTGGGTACACATCATACACCTTATACTATGATAAATCCTTGGCTCTTAAAACCCTGA
The DNA here is from genome assembly GCA_019776745.2 of Taxus chinensis. NCBI lineage: Eukaryota > Viridiplantae > Streptophyta > Pinopsida > Cupressales > Taxaceae > Taxus > Taxus chinensis. The sequence continues at coordinate 570,529,557 of CM034147.1, read as the reverse complement.
GGAATGACATGTTGCATGCAATGTTGTAAACCATGTAGGAAGCTATGGATAAATCTCATTTTTTCTTAGGCCCCACCTGAAATTTCACTTCCATTTTGACAATTTGCTAGTGGATATAATCAATTACCAATTACCCATAGTGATTATGTTCTTTGTGACTTATTTTTGAAATAGTTTCTTGTAGTTTAAATTATTATTTTTCACTAATAGACATGGGGATAAGCCCATCCTTCTTGTATATGGGAAGGCTCCCATTATTGAATGTAAACTAACTAAACATTGTGGGGTGGAAATTTTTCTAGAGATCACTCATGAATACTCCACTAAACTTGTGGAAAAATACTTGTACGGAGTACAAGGGAGGAATTTGCAGTGAGGAGAGGTAAATGAGGGTAGGAGAAATAAGGAGATATGGTTAATGTTGTGAGTAGGCTTACATAACTCACATACATCAACAGGAGTAGGTCCAAATTCAATTTGAATAATGCAACAATACAAGAATTTAGTAAGACTAACAAACTAGAGATATAAAGTTCTACATATTCATCAATCAAAGACACAAAGTTCCTTCTTGGTTATACAAGATAATCATGCTTACAAAGCTAGAAATTAGAAAGGGAAAGAGTAGAAAAACGTAAGAATAGATAATAGAGGAAATGCATATTTTATTTCTATATGTAGTGGTGATATTGATTAAAAAAATATTGAAATAAATAGATGCTTAATTTAAATGCAATGTAGAAGTAAATGAATCAAAAAAAAAAGTACATAATAGACCCAATAAAATTAAGCTAGAAAGTATGAAATCCTAGTTAAAAAGAACACATAGAATGAGTTAGTTGATTTACAACCAAATCTAGACAGTGTCAAAGTGATGCCCTGATGGATAAGTGTTACACAGAACCTCATAAAAATGTGTGACTAGAATATCTACCTAGACTGGGTTTCCTGGAAAGGGTCGGTGGTGCCTACATGCACCATAGACCTTCTCTAGGAACCTGCAACTGCTGAAAACCTCAAAAACCATCCTTCTTGGGGTCATGAGATGTCATTTTCCCTTCACTTATTGTCGCTAGTAGGTGGAAAAATGATCATAGATGTTGTTGATAATGTGTAAAGAAATATTTACCTGCAAAACCCTCAAGAGTGCATCAAATCCCAAAAATAAAAGAATGCAAATGAGGGGTCTGATAGTATTTAGAAGATATTATACTAATATTTATCTCATGCAAATATTACTTAAGACCGAATGCACATAGATTAATAACCACACAATATAATAGTTTTAATTATACATTTCTTAGTTCATATTGAATATAATGGGCTACAAATATATAGGAGATAATAAATCCTATAAATAAGGTGTTGGTTATTAACAATCTCAACCAACCTAAAACTATATTCCCATAATATATATTGTTATAAATATGTGTGTGTGTGTGTGTGTGTGTGTGTGTGTGTGTGTGTGTGTGTGTGTGTGTGTGTGTGTGTGTGTGTGTGTGTGTGTGTGTGTGTGTGTGTGTGTGTGTGTGTGTGTTTTAACCACTTACATATAAACAATAACCATAATAATTACTACTGTAATTATTATTTACAAACATACTAATCTGGAGCACTAAAAAATATGAATTCCTAACATTCCCCCCCTTAGTGTGAACATGGGGAAAACCTCCATACTACACTACACATGATTTCACAATCATGTGATTTTCCTTTGGATTATCACAAACCACAAGTTAGTTTTCCATCGATTAACCAAAACTTGAGAGTAAGGTGGTTTTCCAGTGGTTGACCACAAACCAAATAGGGGTGAATGTTTTCAAATGGTTTACCTACAATCGTATCGCGATGTTTCAGTGCATACTTTAGCTCTCATCATAGTTTCTCTTCTAGAGATAACATTTCAGAATCCATCACAGTGCAAACATAACATTCCAAACATAAAAATTGAAGCATTGTGTCATTTCCCCCCCCCCCCCATAATGTGAATTTTCCATAACATATTATTATGAAAACATCACACTAAAATAAACAAAAACTCAAACATGTCACCATAGCAGAAGCAGCCCCATCGTTAGCGAATGATGAGAGGATGTTGATTTTCCTCCATCCTCTAATATTCTACTACTTAGAAAATCTATTGATGAAGCTAAATGATTACAATAGGACATTGTGTACAAGTGATATTGTGTCCATTTACTAAATCTAATTAAAGAATGGATTTACTTGACTCAAGATGATTTTGACGACACTAACAATGAGATATTTTGACAATTATTGACACTTGTTTTTGATGAAATCCTAAACCTAAATAAAACTAGATGACACAAAAATTGACACATAATACTATTTTTGACATATTGAGGACTTTTGATATTAGACTAGATACAATAAGACACAAAAGAGACTTGTTTGAATAACAAGACAATTGTTAATGACACTATAAAACCATCATTTGACTTCTCAACCAACTACTTTGAATTGATAGCATATAAATACTATGGACACACTTTTAATCATGGGTATCAAACTATATAAAAAGAGTTTTGGCCTTAAATGACAAAAACAAGAATGTGAAACTAGACTCTTAACCCATGATATGACAGTTATACTCAACACACTATAATTTTAAAACTACCATTAATCATGATTTTAGGAGAACGTACTAAAGAACAAACTACAGTGAGGAAGAATTAACGGTAAGACTAATGGAAGGAATGAACCATTGATTCAACCAGGTGGATATGAGCTGAAATGGGTGGATCTAACACATACATGTATGATTAAGGAATACAATGTTGTGGAGGAGATATCTCAAAGGTTTATAATGTATGAACTGATGCACAAAGGAGATGTGATATTATAGGTCATCATGAGCTTGAATTAAGCAGTAGTCGTGATCTGGAACAAAACCAAGTATAGGTACACCTTTATAGAGGAACCTGTTAGTGCAAAATCACAGTACCACCTGGACGTTGATCAGATTTCTAGGTTGATCACTCTAGCATCCAATGTGATTGCACAACATTGACACCTTCCTCCAAGTGTGGGACTTGCAAGAATGAGAAAGGAATCTCCAGAGAAGGCTGGTTCCTGCTCCTAAACTACCTACCACAAGCTATTCCAGTGCAGGGCAAGCTAATCTAAACCTAATCTAACCATGCCAAGGAGACACAGAGAGAGAGAGAGAAAAGGGAAAAAACAAAAAAAGCCTACACTAAAGTGGTGATACACCAGAGAAGAGAGAATGTTGAACATCTATCAAAAACTGCCATGGAACAAGAAGAGGGTGAGCAATGGGAAGGATGGATAGATGCATCACAGGCCCAAGGATAGATTTCACACAGAAAATGTCCCAAAACTCCATGAACACAGCTCCAGACCTGCAATGAACATTCAAACTTGCACAAGTACCTGCAATGAAGAGAGGCAAGAAGAAAACAAGCGAAAAACGAGCAAGGATGGATAGATGCATCACAAAGCACGTTTTTTGTTGCTTCAGAAGTTTGCACAGAACATCATTTCAATAGTAAAAGGCAAAAACGCCATTACAGAGCAAGGGAGGAGGTTCGAACTCCATTTTCAACCCTAGAGAAGAAAAGAAGAGAGGGCAGAGCTGAAAAGATGAACAACTTGTAATAATCTTTTTTTTAGCCAAATCTGGCTTTTTACAATGCATGGGTCGAGCCCAGGAGAGAGAAAACATACGGGAAAAACGTGCAAGCAGCCCCATTCCTCATTGACTGCAAAACACATTCTTCATTAAAATCAGCATGGTTGAAATATCACTTCTAGCCATGCTGAAGAAGAATGCAACCCATATGCATTAAAATTGGTTGGTGAAATGTCGCTTCTGGCCGAGCTGAAGAAGAATGCGACCCATTGTGCATTAAACTTGGTTGTTGAAACGTCGCTTCTGGCCATGGACCACGCGCTAGAGATGTTTCTTTGATTTTCTCTCTCCAAACTGCACCAAAATTAGCAATATTGACCCTAGAGTCCCTGTAGAGAATTTCATACAGCTTTCCATTGATATAAAAAACGTGCAAATCTGAGTTCTGGATCAAAAGATATGGGGGTCTGAAGTTTTAGGGCAAAACGGCCCAAAGAACGGATGTCGGGCAAAAAATTTGAAATTTTCCCGCACTCTGACACCCAAGTGCCACGTGGCAAGATTTAATTGGGTGCACCGGCCCCCTCTTGGTTACTTTCCCTTTGTTTTTTGCCATGGAAAAAAATTTACAAAAAACTCCACCAGCCCCCGCAAGATGGACATGTGGTAGTGTTTCATTGGTTATGTTGCAAGGGGGTGAGCTTTCCTTTTTATATTTTGACATTTTACTTTGGGAAAAAATTCCATTTTCCCCCCTTCTCCCTAGGAAACGTGTCCTAGTTCTATTTGTCGTGGGCCTCCTGCTCCATTTCTTCCCTTTAAAAAATTGCGCCAAACACTTTGGTAAAAAAAAACTTACCTTCTCCCCGCGCTGTGAGCTCCCTGCTCCATTGGACACATGGCGTTGTTTCATTAGCTCGGGCCAATCCTCCAAACTTCGCCTTTAAAAACTCGGCCAAAAAACACTTAGCCAAATTTTTATTGCGCCTCCCCTTGTGACACGTGTCACATTCTGATTCGTTCTCGGCTCCTTCGGCTATCCGCGTCCCTCGCGTACTCTTGGCCCGGATGTCCCAAACGAAAGTCCTCTGTTCCAGACTGAATCGTCCGGTTCGCGTCCTTCGCGCATTCTTGTCCCAACTGTCTCTGGACTGCCTGGGACAAATTCTTCCAATTCACACGATTCGGCCGGTTCGCGTCCGCCACGTACTCTTGGCTCCAACTGTCCCGGACAAAACTTGGCGATTTTTTCCACTTTCGGCCGGTTCACCTTTTCGCATCCCGCGCATCCCGACTATTCCAACTGCTGCGAGGACCGCCTGGTGCCTTTTCGGCCGGTTCGCGCCCCTGATGTCCCAACTATCCCAAGGACCCCCTAGGACAAGACTTAGCTGATTTTCTGATTTTTGGCCTCAAGCTTGGTTTTTGCAACTTTTTCCCCCCTTTTTTAGAACTTGCTCTGGGATTTCTTCTTGGACAAGAGAGTTAGAAAAAATCCAAGGGGACCCCCAGAAACATGATTTTTTGCCTTGAAGTCAATCTATCTTGCTCGGGACCAAATTTATTTAATGCATGTTATCAAAATTACCCTTTGGGGGTGAATTTTGGATAACAATTTGGCGACTCAGCGGGGTCATCTGCCTGCTAGATGAAGTGATCAGTAGCCTGAAGCAATCCATTGGGCATGGAGTCATGAGTAGTAGCCTGAAAACTGATCTGAACTTTGAAAACCTCCCTCTGAGCCACTCGAATCCATTGAACTTAGAGTTGTTCTTACCAAAATGCCACTGAAATGAACTGTGCAAGAGCAAAACCAGCACCACCAAAAACTATGTACAGAGCTGAAAATCATACATGCTCCAAATGGAACATGCAGAGTGTGCACAAGCACTTCTTTTGCTGAAAGCAAACCTACCTACTCTATTCTAACTGGAAGCAAAGGCAAGCTAAACAAACCCTATAATTGGTTGTGAGAAATAACTTCCCTTTCTCAAAAGTGACAGCCATGCAATTGATTTGGAGCTGATCATGGTTGTTAGGATGAGTGGAAAATCAACAAGAAGCTAGTCTTCCACCCAAATCATCAAGGTATCAGCTGAAGGAAAATTCAATACCTCTTTTAGTTGCTCTACATTTGGATTGAAGAGGTATGACAGCTGATCCTTGGTACTTTATAGCTCATCCTCATGATTAGAAGCAAGCATGACTGGTTGTGGCTTCTCCTTTGGCTCCAATGAAGCCAAATACCTGATTGGGCAAGGTCTGATCCGTTTGATATGCCCATAGCTCTGATTTTCAACTCCAAGAATGGATTCTTCTTGTAGACCCTCCTGAATGGATGGTGTGGAAGAAATGGTGAAATTCTTCTGTCCTTTCTCTTCCTCCAATGAAGAACATGAAAGATTTAAAGTCCTCCAATCTTGATTCCAAAGAGCTACTATAAGATGCAAGCTGTTGCAAATGAATGTTCTCCTTCATGACAGCAGACTCAAGTGTTCGGAATGTGGATGATGAAAGAGAGAATGGTGGAAACTCAACTGGCTCTTCTTCATCAAAACAGTCCTCCAAATATGACAGATAAACTGCCTCATGGCTGTCCTGCTACAAATGCCCCACTTCCTCCATGGTGTCTTCTTGATCTGTAACTTGACCACCATGGTTTTTTTCACCCTCCAACATTGAGTTTGAGAGATCAAACTCCTCTTCAGTACTAGAACTTGAGAGAGGGTGGAAGTAGAAAGAAGAACTGAAGGTTCTCCTGTAGCCTGCTTTGTGCTCAAAGCCCTTGGATCCTGAAATTTTCTCCTCCATAACTAGAATGTGCTCCTTTTCTTTTGGATCTGGAGCAGTTTCTCCTTCCTCCAATGCTTGAAGACAATCTTGCTCTTGATTGAACTCTTCCTCCAGCATGAAGTTTGTCAAGTCAAACTCTTCAATCTGCTACTCTAGAGGACAAGTTGGGACTGCAAGATCTTCTTCTGAGCTTTCTTCCTTTATGGCTGATTGTGTAACTTGAATTGAATCAGCATTCCTTTCAAATAGAGTGCCAACATGGACACTACTTTCTGAGCAAACTGACTGCTGATCTGCTTCTTCTTTTTTCTCTTCTTCTGCTGCCACAAAAATCAGTCTTAACCACCATTTGTTCTCCAACTCCAACCTCTTCTAAAGCCTTAACCATCAAGGGGATCTTTTTCATCCCAAATTTAAGAGCTCAACTCTTCAGACTTTGAAATTCTTTTATCTTTACTTGGCTCTTCTTTTTGCTGTTGTTTTCCTTGACTGGCATTCTGATTTTCATCCTCCCAACATGGATTTGGGAATGCAAGAGGAGAAGTGGATTGTAACTCAAATGGCTTGGAAATTTTTTGTGGTGGTGGAGGTAGAAACTCTTGTTTCTTTGGAGGAAGGGGTATTTCTTTTAGCTCTTGTGGAGGGGGATGACTGTTTGGAAGGAAAAAGGAAAGAAGAATTGAGGTGTGGTGGAAGACTGAGAGGTGGAGACATGGGATCAACATTTGGGAAAACAGATGGGGAGTTTAGAATTTGCAATTCCAAATGAGATAATGCTGCTTGAGTAATGGGAAGAGAAAAACTAGATGATGGTGTAGAACTTACCCATTGACAAAGGTTGTTCAACACCAAGTGTATAGGCCTCTATTTCTGTTGTCCATTGTGCAAGTTGGGGCAGCATCTTCATCTTGAAGTCCAGCTTCTCTTGAGGGCTGAAGTGTCTTGGAAAAGGGCCTCCCCATGGACAAGGAGCTCCTATAAGCCAATTATGAAATGCTCTCATTTGTAGCTTGTTGCTCTGGACTGCACCATCTTTACCTCCATCTTTTAGATTTTCTCCAACAGACCAACATCTTGCATATGATTTTCTTCATAACCATGCATACTCTTGCTGCTTGGACATGCTTCATATCCAAACTGACCTTTGGCACTGCTGCTCATATGGGTATGCATACTGATCTTGAATCTGCTCAAAATGTTTGATTTGGAGGATTTGTAAAAAAGGTTGGAGGTGTGAATATACTACTGTTGTTGTTGAAAATGTGAATTCCATGATGGAAATGAAGTCATGATTGCACACCTTCATGGAATGGAAAAAGAATGAAAGATATGGAAAGAAATGTGGATGGAAAAATGGATGGAAAACGGGTCTGCAACTTCATAAATGGGTTACTGATTAGATGGAGTCGCCAGATATGTTTGCAAGTGCCTCCAAAGGCTGAAATCTTCACAGGAACACACCAACCTGCAAAAGATGAACTGGAGGACCTCTAAGGTCCCACCGGGCGTGCCAAAACTATTGGTGCAAGTGCACGGTGGCTTAAACTTTGCTGTTGATAATGAGACACCTCTGAAAGATGAAATAATCTAACCTCAGTGTCCCACCAGGTGTGCCAAATCAGTTAGTGCAAAATCATAGCACCCCTAGACGTTGATCAGATTTCTAGGTTTATCACTCTAGCATCCAGTGTGATTGCACAACATGGAAACCTATCCTCCAAGTGTGGGACTTGTGAGAACTGAGAGAGGAATCTCCAGAGAAGGCTGGTTCCTGCTCCTAAACTACCTGCCACAAGCTATTCTAGTGCAGGTAAGCTAATCTAAACCTAATCTAACCATGCCAAGGAGAGAGAGAGAGAGAGAGAGAGAGAGAGAGAGAGAGAGAGAAGGGAAAAACAACAAAAGCCTACACTAGAGCGGTGATTACACCAAAGAAGGAGAATGTTGAACATCTATCAAAACTACCATGGAACAAGGAGAGGTGAGAAATGGGAAGGATGGATAGATGCATCACAGGCCCAAGGATAGATTTCACACAGAAAATGTCCCAAAACTCCAACACAGCTCTAGACCTGCAATGAACATTCAAACTCTGCACAAGTACCTGCAATGAAGAGAGGTAAGAAGAAAACAAGCGAAAAATGAGCAAGGATGGACAGAATGCATCATAAAAACACGTTTTTTGTTGCTTCAGAAGTTTGCACAGAACATCATTTCAATAGTAAAAGGCAAAAACGCCATTACAGAGCAAGGGAGGAGGTTCGAACTCCATTTTCAACCCTAGAGAAGAAAAGAAGAGAGGGAAGAGCCGAAAAGATGAACAACTTGTAATAATCTTTTTTTGGAGCCAAATCTGGCTTTTTACAATGCATGGGTCGAGCCCAGGAGAGAGAAAACATACGGGAAAACGTGCAAGCAGCCCATTCCTCATTGACTGAAAACGCATTCTTCAAATGTTAAAATCGGTGGTTGAAACATCACTTCTAGCCATTTTGAAGAATAATGTGACCCATGTGCATTAAAATTGGTTGGTGAAACGTCGCTTCTAGCCGTGCTAAAGAAGAATGTGACCCATTCTGCATTAAACTTGGTTGTTGAAACGTCGCTTCTAGCCATGGACTACGCGCCAGAGATGTTTCTTGATTTTCTATCTCTTGAAACTGACACCAAAATTATAATATTGACCTTGGAGTCACTGTAGAGAATTTCATACAGCTTTTCATTGATATAAAGAACGTGCAAATCCGAGTTCTGGATCAAAAGATATGGGGGTCTGAAGTTTTAGGGCAAAACGGCCCAAAGAATGGATGTTGGGCAAAAAATTTGAAATTTTCCCGTGCTCTGACACCCAAGTGCCATGTGGCAAGATTTAATTGGGTGTGACCCCCTCTTGGTTACTTTCCCTTTGTTTTTTTCCATGAAAAAAATTTACAAAAAACTCCGCCGGCCCCGCAAGATGGACACGTGGCAATGTTTCATTGGTTACGTTGGTAAGGGGGCGGGCTTTCCTTTTTATATTTTTGACATTTTACTTTGGAAAAATTCCATTTTCCCCCCCTTCTCCCTAGGACTCGCGTCCTAGTTCTATTTGTCATGGGCCTCCTACTCCATTTCTTCCCTTTGAAAATTGCGCCAAACACTTTGGTAAAAAAACTTACCTTCTCCCCGCGCCGCGAGCTCCTTGCTCCATTAGACACGTGGCATTGTTTCATTAGCTCAGTAAAATCCTCCAAACTTCACCTTTAAAAACTCAGCCAAAAAACACTTAGCCAAATTTTTATTGCGCCTCCCCTTGTGACACGTGTCACATTCTGATTCATTCTTGGCTCCTTCGGCTATCCGCGTCCCTCGCGTACTCTTGGCCTGGATGTCCCAAATGAAATTCCTCTGTTCCATCCGAACCATCCGGTTCATGTCCTTCGTGCACTCTTATCCCAACTATCCCAGACTACCTGGGACAAATTCTTCCGATTCGGCCGGTTCGCATCCGCCGCGTACTTTTGGCCTAACTGTCCCAAACAAAACTTGGTGATTTTTTCCCCTTTCAGCCGATTCACCTTTTCGCATCCCGCGCATCCTGACTGTTCCAATTACTGTGAGGACCACCTAGCACCTTTTCGACCGGTTCGCGCCCCGACGTCCCAACTGTCCCAAGGACCGCCTAGGACAAGACTTAGCTGATTTTCTGATTTTTGGCCTCAAGCTTGGTTTTGTAATTTTTTCACATTTTCTCAACCTGTTGGGATTTCTTCTTGTATAGGAGAGATAGAGAGAAGCTGAGGGGCCCCAAAAAACATGATTTTGGGCCTTAATTCAATCTATCTACCTGGGACAAATTTCTTTGATGCATGTTACCAAAATTACCCTGGGGGGTGAATTTTGGATAACAGAACCTATTAGACCAGGGGTGATCTGAGAGTAGTTAATTACTCATGTGAATATTCAAAACCTAAGTTGAATGCATATATAATTTAAAACCCATATTTCAATAGATGTCAATATTACTAGAATCCTTTTGAGAAATATACGGGCTTGTTTGGTGGTGTACCACGTAAATTGTGGATATACTAACAACGTTCATTTGGAAATTACAATGCATACACCATCAACATGATGAGATGTCACCGAGCAAGTTATATGTAAAGCATTGTGGTCCACTGTGGTCAAATATCTAGACAAATGCAATTTCCTAGGAAATACAATGTCGATCAAAATGCTTTTGTAGAAATATGAAATCAGAAAGACTTGAATGGAAATACTAAAAAGATTGAGTTTGATTTCAAAAAATTACTATGATCATATGAGCAATAGGATCAACCACGTGTATCTTTAGATGATCATCCAAACGTGAGGTAGATGCATGAGGAATGTCTTAAAATTATTATTTTCTCAATCTTAGGAGTGAAGCACAGTGCAACTACCCCCTTATTATTCTCAAGTCTCCATCATTAGAAGCCTTCTCTAATACCACTGATGGTATTTGGAAGAGCTTATAATAATATTTCTCTCATGAAAATATTACTTGACACTGAATTTATAAAGTTTAATAACCATACAATATAATAGTTTCACTTCTATACTACTTCGTTGATATTGAATATCACAGGTTACAAATATATAGGAGATAATCAATCCTATAAATAAGGTTTTGGTTGTTAACAATCTCAACCAACCTAAAACTATATTCCTATAATATATATTTTTATAACAATATATATACACTTTAACCACTTGCTTACATATAAACAATAACCATAATAATGACTATTGTAATTATCATTTACAAACATACTAATGTGGAGCACTAAAAAATATGAATTCCTAATACGGTCAGACTGTCCTCAGATGTCAAACAATCAAACTTATGACTAAGAGTTGCACTAAATTTTAGACCCAATGTATTTCTAGGTGTGTGTGGGGGGGGAATTGTGCCCTAAGTGTCTCTTATGTGTGTCACAATTGATAGTGAGAAACTAGATAGATGTAAATAAATTTAATAGATGTGTGCATGGAATAGAATGAACTTCCCCTCCTATGAAGTGTATGAAGAATAATGTAGTCTCTTACCTTTGAATGGATGCTTTAATGCTCTTGAAGAACCTTTGGATGCAACCTTAGGTGGTGATAGCTAGTTCTTTGTGCTTGGTCCCTTATTATGATCACATAACTTTATATTTATATGATTCCCTTTCTTTAATTTTATAATTAACCCTAAAAAATGCCGACTACCAAAAAGATAAGATGCTCAAATGGCTAGGAAGGACCCAACAGATGTGAAAAAAGTATAAAGAGGTCAGGGGCACCCAAAGGGGATGGGGCATCTGACATTGGTTGGGAATTAGTGTCCAAGATGATAAATTCCGATGTGTGAAAATAAAAACTGAGCTAGAAAGAGTGTAAGACCAAAATTGGCAACAAAAAGAAAGTAAATATGTCTAAATACATGGGTTGATTAGTACTTTTCTTACTTAGGAATCATATGAATAGTAGCATGTAATAAAGACTAGATAATTACCCAAAGTACATGATTTTGTGTCTACATGTTCTCCCACTTTATGTTTTTGAGTGAATAATTGATAACATAAAGTAGATAAGAGATGTGTATCTGATATCCATGTAGATTGATGGTGAAAAGCATGTCGAGAGATAAGGACAAGAATGGAGTGATAAAAAATGTGAAGCATGAAAACTAGAGAGGAGAAAGTGAAAAACGTTATGATGATGATGATCCTAGGATGAGAAGACATATGTAGATGTCACCATTGTACTTATTGTTGATTTCTATGTTGATGTGATTGATGTTGTTTATGTAGGCTACTATTGACTGCTACTTCCCATAAGGGTGGACCTTTAAAAGATAAGAATGAACAAGTAGTCAAATACACGTGTATATGATCAAAATGTGTAAAAAGTATGTAAAAATGTGGAAAAGGAACATGTGCACCTGATTTGTGATGAGAAAAGAATGTATAAAGGATCCTAAAGATGATGTAGAAGAACAAGTTTTTTGGGTGATCTCATGCCAGTTTTGTTGGCTTCGAGTTTTTTAGGCAATCTTATGCCAATAACTGGAATAAGTGTAGGGAGAAAATTATTGTGTCATCCTCTAACCTTTAACTACTTCACTTTAACCTTTAACTACTTCATGTAATGTAGATCACCATTGCAGATGTGTAAAAATTTGATTTGGTTTGACCAATTCTGATCCAATGCAAGAGAAGAAAATGTTGTATAGTGTGTATGTTGGGCGTTAAGGACTATGTGCCCAATAAAATCCATTGTGTGAAGTGATGTTTTGTAACTTCCCCATGGTCATAGGCATCCAAGAAGGGTCAAGGGCACTCAGGCACTACTGTCTGGGTCTGGGTGCTCATGTATATGACGTCAGGGGCACCGACCGCTTTGTAAAATTGATGCCCTGTAGAGTGAGAGAGTGTGCCTGGTGGAAACCAAGCTACATACAAATAAAGTGACTAGGAGACAAGTGTTAGTACAAGAAAAGACAAATGTGCATGTTGAAGACAATGTGTATGCTATGTAGACAATGTGTAAGCTAATACGCAAGAAGACAATGTAAGCATGAAAAAGGATAATGTAGACCTATAAAAGCGGGTTTCAAACATGGTGCATCACTCACAATGTTGCAATACAATCAAGTAAAATATGGTTGAAAGTAGACAATGTTCACACAAGACAAAGGGAAAATCCTGCAAACAATGGCATACAACAAGCAAGCAATGACTAGTAAGTAATAGATAACTATGGAAGAAAATAGACCTACAAGAAAAAATTTACACTGGAAGTACCCATTTGATCATGTTAGAGAGATAAAAAGTATGTCAAAGTGTGTATAATCTAATAAATTAATGTTCTATGAAAAATGAAACAATAGCTCGTGTAGTGTATGAACGTGGATACCCGAGAAGCCATTGCGGTACTAGTATGAGGTACCACACAAATAATCCATGCTACGTGTGGAGATCTATATAAATTTTTTTATCACAACTAGAAAATCAAGTGAAATTTCATGTGTGTATTATAAAGATAGTGGCATATAAGATATCTATATATTATGTGTAATAAGTGTACATATAAAATCATAACAAAGCAAGAGTAAATGTGGTCTAGATATGTAGTATATTATGGATGAAATGGAATGGAATGCAGAGTGAATTATAGGAACAATGTGCCCCCCAAGTGCTTATGTAAGTATGAGATGAGGTTCATTTATAAATTTCCTCTCAGCGGTTAATAATGAACTGTAGAGCAAGAGTGTGTCATCGGGAAATGGTATGAATGTGTGCACTATAAAGATATGATTGATAAAGTATATATCATAGAGAATTTATGAGTGAGTGAGTGTGGTGGGGTTCATTTTATATGTAACCCTTAGTAGTCGATTATTAATCATTAAACTAGAATGCATCATAGGGTAATGACCACAGTGTGTAGAAGTATATGTAAGAAAGATGTAACATGAATGTGTATAGTTAGTAATGTACCTAGTGTGTGATAGAAGCTATGAGAGGAATATATCGTGTGTGTATAATGAATTTTGTGTGAGATGTTAAATGTGTATCGTGACAAAGAAATGCTAGTGATGTGTTGTAAATTTTTCAAGTGGTAAATGGGTGATATGGTCAAGTGTGTGAGGATGTGTAATGTGTATATTGTGCATTGTGTGAGTTTCATGTATATAGGATACCTTCAACATTCAAGTGTGAACCATAGAATGAGAGTGCATCATCAGGAAATGATGATACTAATATATCAAGAGATGTATGATGTATGAGATTGGATGTGAAATGATGAGAAGATGAGATGCATGTTAATGCAATGGGGGGAGAAATAGTGTTATGGCCCCCAAGTGTGTGATGATAAAAGAGATCAAGTGTGTCATTTAGGAGGTCATCATTTTCATGATAAAAAATGAAAGGTGAAGCATAAGGTACTTGCTAAGTGATAGTGTCGAGTTGATCGAGTAAGGATCCATTGATTTGTAAATTATACATTCCCATATCATATTCTTCATCAATAAAGGGGGAGTGGGAAACCATGTGGATATCATCGAATAAGATTTTGTGAATAGCCAATAAATGAGTCATTTCAAATAAATATTCATCTAAATGGCATGGTGAATGATATGACAATACAATCAGGGTCTAATGTTCCCCCAATGTAATCAAGCCAATACTTTCCAAGTGTGAGTGGAAAAGTGAAAGGAGAATATGCAATAAATACTATGAGATTAAATATGCAAATACCATGAGCAGCAATAATGAAAACAAATACATAGTACATATGAAGATCATGGGGTTGAGGAAAGATGTCGTCAACTGTAAATCCTATCCAATCCAAACCATCATGTGTGTATATAGTATCTGAGAAAGTGGTATCAAATGGAATGAGATTCCAATAAGATTCATTCATGAAAAATGTGCATGTAAATGGAGGAGGTTCTAATGGAGCTTGATCAAGAGAAGTTGAAGGAGATCGAACAACGTCCAATATCTAGATAGACCCTCGATAAATAATCATAATGTTAGAATAAGAAAGAGGAGGTGATGGTGTAGAAGAGATAGTATCTAACATGTAAATAAGACCTTCATGTAGTGGAAAATTATGTAGAGTATCCATATGTTGTGGTTCATCGATGGTAACAGATGTTGGAGTAGGAAGTGTAGTGTTGGAATCATGGTTGCAATATTTGAATGGTTGACGGTCATTATGAAATGTATATTATACGCCCTCATGTAAGAATTTGACACATCGGTGTACCGCAGGAGGAAATACTTGCATGGCATGAAGTCATGGTCTACCAACTAAACATTTATATGAAACTATGAATTCAATGAAAAATAAAACCGTATTAAGATTTTTTGGCCCAACATTGATAGGAAAAGTAATGTGATCTATGCATGCATGAATAGAGCCATCGTAAGCACGAAGAGAAAGATATGATGAGCTAACATTAGTAGAAGAAAGACTAATATTTTCAAGGAATGACATGGTGTGAATATTAAGCTCAAATCCATTATCAATGGTGGTGCATTTGACACCCACCTTATAAATGTGGAGCATGATGTATAAATGTGGGTTATTGTCAAAAATGGAGAGATCGTCATTAGGATTTACGGGAAAAGAAATGTGCTAAGAAAAAACATCTATGAATGTGTTATATACTATATTCAGATGAATATCATCAGGAATGTTAGTAATAGATAGGAGATTTCTGATTTTATCTCTTAATGTAGGATTAATGAGAAGGAAATCATTAATAGAGATAATCATGATGAGAATATCCTAGGAAGATAAAAGTAATAGAATTATAAGGATCCTAAGAGTGTTCAAATTGTGTGTGTGTTCACCAAAATGATTAGGAAAATATTGAATAAATAGATGCCTAATTTTAATGCAATGTAGTAGTAAATGAATAAAAAATTAAGTACAAAATAGACCCAAACAATTTAAGCTATAAAGTATGAAACCCTAGATACAAATAATGGATAGAATGACTTAGCTGATTTGCAACCAAATCTAGACTATTCCAATGTGATGACCCAATGAACAAAAAGGGATAAGTTTCATAAATAACCTTAGAAAGATATGTGACCGAAAGATCTTCCTGGACTATGGCGCATGGAAAGTGTCAGGGGCACCTACAAGTTCCCTAGACTTGCTTTGGGTGCCTGTGACTGTTAAACCCCTCAAAAAACATCCTCTACAAGGTAGAGAGATGTCTAATTTCCTTCACTTCTTATCTCTAGTAGGTCACACAATGATCACCAATGTTTCTAATAACCTGTAATGAAATATTTACCTATAAAAACTCTCAAGAGTGCATCAAATCCCAGAAACAAAAGAATGCAAGTGAGGGGTAAAATGTTCCTCACTTGTCAAATGAGTGAACTTACGACTGACCACTACACTAAATTTTATACCCAATATAGTTCTAGTTGTGAGGGGGGTAATTTTTCCCTAGGTGGCTTTTGTGCTTGTTGCACTTGATAGAAATAAAATAGCTAGATGTAAATAAATGTAATAGATGTGTGCATGGAATACAATGAACTTCTCATCCAATGAAGTGTATGCAGAATAATGTAGTCCCTTACCCTTGAATGCTTGTGAATATCCTTTGGATGTAACATTAGGTGGTGATAGCTAATGCTTAGTGCTTGGCCCTTATTATGATCACATAACTTTATATTTATATGATTCCCTTGCTTGAATTTTGTAAATAACCCCCAAAAAGGATAACTACCAAAAATATAAGATGCTCAAATGGCTAGAAAGGACCCAAATGATGTGGAAAAAGTATAAAGATGTTAGGGGCACCCAGAGCAGATGGGGCACCTGGCGTTGGCATCTTGGCTGAGTGCTGGTGTCTAGGATGATAAATGCTAAGGTTTGAAAATTCATACTGAGCTAGAAAGAGTGTAAGACCAAAACTAGTAACAAAAAGAAATAAAATATGGCCAAAGACATGGGTTAATTAGTACTTTATTACTTAGGAATCATATGAATAGTAGTAAGGAATCATATGAATAGTAGTATGTAATCATAACTAGATAATTACCCAAAGTGCATGATTTTGTACCTACATATACAAAACTCAAACCATATAGCAATCCACAATTTATAACCCTTTGAAATGGAGAATCTATTTCAATTTATGACATTAA
Organism: Taxus chinensis; assembly: GCA_019776745.2. Lineage (NCBI taxonomy): Eukaryota > Viridiplantae > Streptophyta > Pinopsida > Cupressales > Taxaceae > Taxus > Taxus chinensis. Next base: position 570,512,469 of record CM034147.1, on the reverse strand, counting down.
AAATTGTAATTTCACCCCCCATATTACTTTTCATCTTTCCTCATCACTTGTGACCTTCCAAATTCCTAGGAAATGAAAATGATTCTTTTTCTTATTGATTAAAAATGACTCTTACAATGTTTAATTGAAGGTCACTCAAGTGAATAACAGAAAATAGGGAAAAGGTACATTATTACTAAAGAATTAGAATATAGAGAGAGAGAGAGAGGAAAGAAGAGAGATAAAGAGAGGAGGGCTGACCAATATGATGAAGATAAAGCCTTTGTCGATGAAGAGATTTTTGAATGGAAGCATTGTGATGACAATATCCTTCTTTTGTGAGATATGAAACATTCCAAAGGATCGAAGAAGTATTCAGAAACACTATTATGATATTTTCACTATGATGGGAACGTGTTGATCTCTTATGATCACAAGGAAAGAGTGAAGATCACTTTCTTACTTCTCTAAGCCTTAAAAATTCACCATAGTGATCACAAATAAACTCCACGATACTCAGACCTGTTTATGCTTGTCTTTCACTCACTGAAATAGGTCCTCACTTTATAGATAGAGGAATGAACCATGAATGATATTTTTTTCCTATGACCATCTATTAGAATGAGGTGATGGAAATTTTCTTCCTCATTTTAGGTGTAATCACAATACAATTTTTTGAGTGAGTGTTTAATAACACTAAAAAGAAAATGAAAATAATTTAAATTGAGATGATTGCATATTCTTATAACATGGTTCTCCAAATGAAGATCATCACCTTGCATCTCCTGGATCCAATATTCTCTTTAAATGGAATCAAATTTAGGATTATCATGTAACTTATTTTTCACATACCACTTATGCAAATATATGACTACTCGATCCTTCATACATGATGGTCTTAGATGCCTTGGTATCACGACTAGTTCATTTTTGGCTTATTCCTTGAAGATATTTAAACACAATGGAAGAGTCATATCATCATAAATTCACCCCTTGGGTATTTAAATTTCACCTTTTAGCATGATGACCCATTCAGAATTCACTTTCCTGACCAAGATGTCACATGAGTGGAAACACACTTACAATATAGAAACACCCTTTTTCTCAATTATTTCTTATGGTAATGTGTTTCCACCAAATAGAAATATTAATCCCTAAATGGAACCTTAAGGAATGTATAAGGATGAGTTCCATTTTCTTGACATCCACACTACACTAAAACTCTAAAAATTTCCATCTCACTGGCTCACAAGATGTGAGGACACTATAAAGCATTGGCTAAGTGTTTAGAAACACTGTCAAGAGATATGCACTATTTGTGTCTTGAGATGACAACCATCATCACTCATGGTCATAATTTATCATCCTTATCATGATGATAATTCCCTTGATGAATAAAATTTCACTAAGGTTATTTATGTTTCAGATCCTTCACAGACCTCATGATTCTCCATGATTGCACCCGTTATCCAAGTGGCTTTCGTTTACACACATTGTCACCCTGATCTATTCCTTGTCACAATGTGATATGCATGATCACACTTTCATGAATGGATTCAACTATAATTACTCTCTTATGCCACAATTAGGATGATCTAGACCATCCATCCCCTTTGCATCAAATTGTGCCTTGTAAAAATCACCTCTTGACTGATGCTTTGAGAGCATGTGGAGGGTTTTCTTTCCTATTTGGGCTACAAGGAAGCTTACTGGCTTTGAAATGATGTAAAATGCATTTAGATAAGTATAATGGGAGATTCCACATATTTCTAGGCTCAATCCTAAGACTTTCTATATTTAGCAGGCATCTAAGACTGTTATTTTTAGCAAGTTTTCATAGTTTTCATCGTAAGATATTTATGTCTTATTCATCATATTACAAATGATAGGGATTCACTACATTTTGAAACTATTTTTGGCCACCCATTTTTTAGAATACCTACTTTTTTATAAATTGAAATTATAGGTGCTGGATTGTAATGAAACCATTGTGAAAAAAAATTGTTTTTCACATGGACCTTTTGATCTAAATTTTATTGGTTTATGTCATCTCTATCTTGATAAAATTGAAAAAGGAGTTTTAGGGTTTAGAAATTTAAGTTTTCTACTATAAAAAATATAGGGCATCAATGGATTTTATTTAATATTATTCCCAAAGGTGATTTTGAGAGGAAATCACATGCAAAATTTTAACGAAAACAGATGTCTAGATGAGAAGTTATGATCAAATCTATGTTTTAATGGTTATGGAATTCTTGAAAAAAAATGGCACCATGTCTAAAAAAATGAGGATTTTGTAGTGGAAAATTTTATGAAAAATGGCTAAGTATTAGGTATATGGAGAGTTAATGAATTTTTGGTATGATTCTTAACTCACCTACTAACTACACAGCTTAATTAGGGTTTGAGTGTAGTGAATGTGAGGTTACACATGGTGTAAGGGGGAAAAAGGGGAAAAAATTGACACAAAACTAAAAATTTCACCATATAGTGATAAATGACAACTTTTTTTGTGTGGTGGATGATATGTGGAGGCTGGGAAATGGCACCAATGGAGCATAATGTGTTCACATGGGGGGTCCAGGGGCTACATGCATAAGTTGGTTCAAAATTTCATGCACCCTTTATCCCTTGGGGATATAGGGGATAGAGGAGACACTGTGGACACCAAAGTGTGACCTAGGTGAAGAAGTAAGGTCACACATTCGTGTCTCCCTTCTCCCCCTTGCACCATGGGGACAGAGGGGACACTTGAGACACATGGGTCTCTAAAAATTGACTTGGGAGGAGAAGTAGGTTGTAATTCGGTATATCTTGTATACCTTTTCTTCTTAGGCGATAGAGGGGATACATGGGTATCGAAATTATTAATTTTCCATTCTTGGGAAGTAGATTTTTCCTCAGATGTCAAAATTTAGACATCAAACTTTAGTTTTTTTCAATGGGAACTTAGGAAAATGATTTGGGGTAAAATATTATATGATTTCAACTCCAAATCACATTTTAAAATTAATGGAACTATTATCAAAATTCAATTCTACATGAAACTTGAAATGTAGGGTCAATTTCATATTGAACTAAGAGGGGGCAATTACAGATTTTTTAAATACTTTAGGAAGTATTTGAGCCTTGGATAAATTTTGATGATTCAACCTTGTAGAGGGTTCCAATAGATTTTATATTCATATTTTTTTAATTCTTAACTCCTTTAGAGATCCTTGGAATCATCCAGAGAAGACATCATTCACCATTGGAGCTTTTATTCCCTCTACCCTGAATAACCATTGTTGAAAAAATTGCTCCTGAATCATATTTTCTTTCCAAAAATTTCCTAAATTTACTTAGACACATTTAATGTCCTTTAACATCACCTTTGTATTATTTTTATTTTCCATAAATTCTTCTAGAGTTTGTTTAATTCACTGTAGAATGACCAAAATAGCATTTTTAAGCCTCCAGAGGAAATAGTATTTTATCAAATCACAATGAATTCACCAATCATCTTAGGTAATCATCCATGTACACTAGAAAAATTGAAAACCTTGTTGGGAATTTATTCTAATATTGGGTGTGGGGTTGAACTAAGGGAATGATGGCTAGAGGAAGGATGCATAGTTACTGGGAAGCCTAATTTTCAATTAGTGGTTTAGTTGTCATGCTTCAAAAAAATTAATTTTCATGCATGTTATTTTGCATGAAAAAAATTGGATCTAGCTTATGGAAATTATAATGTAATGGTAAATACATAACCTCATGCATCTCATAGGGTACAAAACTAGTGCTTTGTTCATTGTTTTATAGATTCATTAAACTAAACAATAAGAAAATCTACAAACACAACCAACACATGATAGGGAAAGGAAACACAAGATAGAAAGGGAAACACACAAAAAAATGGAAACCAAAGACAACACATCCTTAATCACATATTTTATATACGGGGGATAGTCTAATTTCACTTTAGCACCAATTCTCACTGAATTCTTACCCGTATATAGGCATCGCCAAATGTCTTTCTTCCAAAAATCCATTGACAGACTCACTAATATATGACCCCTTTCTCAATTTATTGAGGAAGTTTACATGATTTTTATTACAATTGAGGGTCCACTCAGTTTTTTCATTTCCTTTATTTCTTTGAAATCTTCCATCTTACCATTGATTCCCAAGTTCATTCTAATTATTGATTTTCCTTCCCTCCTACGAGAATGAGTCTTGATCATACTAGGCTTGCTATATTCATACTGAGACCTACGATATTTGATAGGAATTTTTTCTTCATTTTTCATTTGATTCATGACCATTTTTTCCATTAGTTAATATTTTGTATATGTTTTAGGAGTTTCAACACTATCATAAGCCTCTCGATGTTCCATTTTTACGAGTTGCATCAAAATATCTTCTTTCATGCACACCTGATCAATCTTGATGTGTTTCTTTATATGATTTGATTTACATAGTGTTTTACCCTTGTGAAATGTAAATGGGTATAAGGTTAGTTGAAGAATTAAAAACATCAACTTCTATACCTTGAATATTTTGAGTCTCAAAAAATAGCTTCATGATGAAAGCCTTCTTTCCTTGATTAGAGTCAACCTTGAAAGATTTGAAACTATTCTTGTTCATATATCCCCTCTTGATAAGGTTTTCATCTTGAGTAGAATCATCCTTGGGAAAATTAAGCACCATATAATAGTTCTATCCTAAGGTCTCCATATTCAAGAAAGGGGAATCAAAACAATCTTGGGGATGAAATATCTAGATTGTCATTTTCTTAATCTTGAACATCGTGAACTAGGGAGTCCATTTAAATGATGAATTCATCCTCTTCTTAAGTAGATTTAGTTTCAAAAGGCCTAAGAGCCTTGTTATTCATTCATTCCTTATTGAAATATTATTCCTCTCCCCATGGGAAAGAGAAAGCTTCATATTCATAATCATACTCATTGAATGGAACTTCATGTTGAATAATGAGAACATGATTGGAAACATCAGACTCACATGACAAGAAGTTGCTTGATATTATTATACATTCATGACTGAAAATACTCACTACCTTGGGGTTACTTTACTCTAGGTCAATGATTTCATAACCTCAATTATTAACAAATAGATCATCTACATCCATGCTTAGTGGGAAGAACACACTATCAAATTATGGTTCTATGCACACCCAAAATTATCTTCAACATGTTGGTTTTTGACTCATTTATCCTTGTTTCTAATTTTTCTAACTTGTCATTTCCTTGCAGACTAATTTTTTCCTTTTTCACACTTATTTTTTTCTTTATTTACATATCCACCATGGAGGTAGTGTAATCATTGGTCTACATAGACTAGCGACCTTGTCATTTTTTATGAGAGTTCAAACTACTTGTTTTAAACGCATGTTTCAAATTCGTGAGTGATGTTATCATCCATTCATTTCGTCTGATTTTGGGCTTATTGTATTAATATTAGATTATTCTTATCATTTTACTATATTTATAGGGTTAACTCCCCCTTCTCTTGATGATTTGGCACTTCTTGATTGCCATGTGTTTTAGTATTCTTCTTTTCTATATTTCTATAAATACCATACTATTACATGTATGATGTGTTAGAGATTTGATATTTTTTTACACTATTACTCTGATAAAATATTGCTAGGAATAACACAGACAACACAAAAAATTTCTATATTCTTCCTAATACTACCTTTGTGACCAATTTTCTTACAACTAACCAGCTCCAACATTTTCTTGATTTTATTGCAACTAGTTAGCTATAGCCTATTATTTGTTCATCTTGCTACTAGACAACATTGCACACCTTGGACCATCTGGAATTCATTTCTAGAAAATATAACGAATCTAAAGAGAAAATAATTTCATCATCACACTTGGGAAGCTATCACACCACAACAATAACTAGGTTGTTGGTGCATTTATATTTCTTTGAATATTTCAGTTGAATATTGTCATTTATATTAAAACAAATATATTTGTTTTAAGTGGTTGAATTTATTACTTCTTTGTTTCTAGCATTGTTTTTGTACGAACAAAATTCCTTTGATATTTTCTTCCCTGCCTATCCCTGTGGATCTGCAAGGGAAATAAGTTGGAGGAAGATTATGTATCTATGTTTCTTTGTTTATTTCTTCATTGTTATTTACTCGTACATTTTATTTTTATATTTTTCCAGGGAATTTTTTGGGTAAAGAAGAAATTTATTCTGAGAAGCTTTCTTTCTTCCCTTGAATATGAGGAATAATTAATTAGAATAAATCATATTTCCAAAATAATAATGGTAGAGTACATTCATTCTTTAAATTATATTTAATTACACGCCTTACAACAAAGGAATAACTACATCCGAATATTCCCTATTTTTGAAGTATTTTAGTATAGAAGTAGATTGTTTCAATTAGATTAATTTATTTGTTTGTGTCTGTAGATTTTATTTAATTTAATTTTTCAAAAACTATAAAATAGAATAAGATAGTTTAGAAGTTTAATTTTCTTTATTTATTTATTTTTATTTGAAATCTTTGTCAAAAAACACAAACATAATTAGATAATTTGTTTTGTTTTGTTTTAATTAAATATTGGAAAATTGAATTTAATTATATTAAAAGGGGGAAAATAATCATATTTAATTTAATTTAATTTATTTGTTTCATTTATTTAAATATAGTAATTTAATGTAACTTAGAATTGGAATGAACACAATCTCTGTATCCTTAGCGTCGTAGGCTACTAGCACTCAGTCCTCAGCCCCTTTGGTTTCTAGTTTGCTTTTTTTATTTCCGTCATTGCTAATTTGGTGCCCACTTGACCATTCTGAGTCCACCTCAACCACACATAAGAATATTTGATCAAATCATATGTCAGCCCAACATTGACAGAAACCAAGTAAATATTGACCAAGGTTTACAAAAACTAGTCTTTAGAGAAACTCTTGTGCCACCTGAGATTATTCGCCAACATAATTTCCTCAACAACAAAGTAAAGATAATAAAATAATATTTTTCCAACCAATAATATAGGCGTATACCTTTCAACCCTTATTTTTTCCTTATCCCATCTCCTCTTACACTTACATGATCCTCTTTAGAGAGGATTATTTAGAGGAAGGACAATTCCCTCCTATTCGTCAACTGGTTCAAGATACATTTAGTTTTACCGACATAAACTTAAAACTATGAACAGTGATCATACTTGATCTCTGTATCACCCCCACATAGGTTAGGCAGGCCTTTGTCACTCTCAATGAGAAAATCCCCAATTTTCACATTGAGCATATATGATTTCCTTGATCGTCGATTCTTCCATTGCCATATTTCTCACTTGTCCCACTTACATTACATTGATTCATCCCATACCCATTCCATCTATAATTTTTTTTGTCTCATCACAACCTCGAGAGATCGAGTGCATCTAAAATAACTTGCTAATTTTTAGGCATAAAAATTATTAAAACTGACATGAAGGAATAGTTCTTTTTGGTATCCATTTATTTTCTTTTTTTCCATCCTTTTCCTCTCCCATTATTCTGCAAGTGTTTATACACCCTTGAATATTTTGGGTGAGGAATATTCTATGCCAAATTTAGGTCCTAAAGCCTATTACAGCCAAGTGAGTCCTCAACAGTCACTCTCATTATCAAGTTGGGATGATAATTAGTCACAAATCTTGATATATCCCTGTACAACTAGTTCAACAATATGGATTGAGGAGATAGACTGACCCAATCGTAGCTCTCAACCAGAGTTCTCAAGCTCTAACAATATGACCTTTATAGCAAAGCGTGATTTTTATATGCGGGTCTCATCAAGACCCTAGATCAATATGCAGTCTAAGTCCTTTCCATTTCATTCACAACAACATAATGAAATCTTAGTGTGGTTCACCCAGAGTAGCGACCGCCTTATGATTTATATGGATCCCTAGAAAGGATACAAGTATAATGATTTATCAAAAATATAATTTAGTGTTAAACCCTAATATTGTAGAGTCTCGTATGATAAATAAATACTAAAATACATATTTGACACAAGAAATAAGTTAATAAAATATGAAACCCTAAGTGTAAGAGAGAAAGGAATGGACTTAGATAATTTATGCGCTATTTGGGACTGGTGTAGACTGGGAAAACTATTGAATAAGAAGTGATATGTTTCATTATTTCTTTGAATAAATTATATAGATCATGAAACAGGTTGGACACGAGCACCCACTGTAGGACAAAAGTGCTTAGGTGTTAATGACCTCTAGAGGTTTCCTATGACTACAAAAAATGTTCAGGACCTGATTTATGGACTGTCGCATAAGTGTCACAAGTATTTTTTTATCTCCTATGTGTCGTAATAAGATCAACTAGGTACCTATAACCTACAATAAAAATATTCACCTGTAAAACCCCCAAAACCACATCAATTCCAAAAAATGAAATATTCAATATGGGGATTCGGACTAACCCCAGTGGTCACCCAACAAAGTGAGCTTATAACCAAGTGTTACACTACATCTTAGACTACAATTAGTTCTTGTATGTGTGTGAAATAATTGTTCCCTAGAATTCCCTTATGTAAGTGTACTTGATAACAGGCTAGTTAGATGTAGGAATGTAGATAGATGTGTGGATGGAATAAAGAAACTCCCCCTTCCTATGCAATATATGTATAAAATATAGTCCCTTGTCCCTTGATTGAATGTCAAATGGATGTAATCTTAGGTGATAATAATGATACTTATAGCTTGGTACCTTATTTTGGTCACATAGTTATGTATTTATATGATTCCCTTATTTGAATTTCATAATTGACAACTATGAGACCAAACCATAAGAAAATAGGATTCCCAAAAGATAATAAAGGCCCAAAAAGAGAGAGTAAGGTGGACAGAAGTCAAGGGAACCCATAGGGGATGAGGGTGGTTATGCGTTGGCATCCTAACTAGGTGCTAGTCTCTAGAGCCATAAAATATAAATGAGTAAAATACTGAATGGGATGTGGGGTATGAAATATTGAATAGAAATCAAGAAACCAGGACAAAAGGCCAAAGACAATCATCAATTACTAGTCTTCTTGCTTAGGAATCGTATGAATGCTAATATGTGTTTATGGACCTAGAAATGTACTCAAGTGCATAATTTTGTGTCTACGTTTACCCCCACTTTATTTTTTGAGTGAATACTCAATAACATAAAGTAGATAAGATATGTGTACCTAATAACCATGTATGATGTGATGGAGATAGCATGCCGAAGATACAAGTTAAGCATGGAGTGAATGTAAAATGAATCATGGAGATTAGGAAAGGAAAGTGACCCTAGGAGTATATGTGCATGTATTATACCATGTTGAACCTGTTGTTATTGTAGCTTATTAAAGGTTATTTCTTATTAAGTATCAAGGAAGGACCTATAAAAGAAGAGCAAAAAAGTATTCAAATATGTGTATATGAAAAAATTTCATAAGTATGTAAAGCATGTGAAAGTATGTAAAAGTAGTAAATGAAAGTGTGCACCTGAATTACGACGAGTGAAAAGGATATGAAATGTTCTGAAATGTTATAGAAGAGTAATTTTTTTGAGAAATCTCATGTCAAGAATTATTTTTTTCGATGATCTCACACCAAATGTGAGTTTTTTAGATGATCTCACACCAAGTGCAACTTTTTTGGGTGATCTCATGCTAAGTACAATTTTTTGGGTGATCTCACACCAAAGAGCAAGTGTTATGGAGAGAGGTCTAGTGTTACTCTCCTTCCAAAATTATTCCTTGATTATACACTACTACATATGGTGTGATCCTATTTTTTCCTTATTTTCCCTAATTTGTTCCAAATGTATATGTTTGTTGTGATTAAAATGGAGATACAATGGATTCTGCTTGCTATAGGATTGTTCATGTACTTTGAAAAATTCTCTATAAACTATTGTGAATTGTGTTGATCTAAGAAATTTATTGTGTGTACCCCAAGACATTAGCACCCAGGGGAGGACATAACCTCATAAGTTCTCATGTATGAGCCTAGGCCCTGGTGTTTGTGTTGTGCTGAGGACCTAAGTTAGATTCTAGTTCATTCTGAGACTGTATGACTTCCATGTTCTTATACAATGAATTCATGTATTGTATCTTTGAGTTATTGTATGGGGTGATTGATTCACCCAATGTATGCCCCCTCCTTTGGGGTGCATGTGACGTTGATGGGATAATGCGGCCTGTTGTAGAAAAAATATGTCAAGGGACAAATTTATGGGTTTCTTACCAACGCTATAGGAGTTGAAGTCCCTCTACTTAAACGGTATAAATTCCATGTTTACATATGCATGAAAATTGATTTATGTGGTGGTATTTTGACTGGGGATTGAATAGGGTACATTCCACTGACCCTATGGAAAATCTAGTAATTTCTTGCTAGAGATTACTTTGTGAGAAAAGGGAAGGGGAGTGAGAAAAAGAGATAAGGGGATTAATGTTGTGGGTATAAAGTCTGAGTCCCACACCCATTAATTAGAAAGTTCTAACACACATTAAATTTAAGAAAAAATAACCTTGTAAATGTAAACAAGACGAGTTAAGATTGAGAACTCAAAGTTTCTAAAATCTCCTCATAAAAAGGCTAGAAACTCCTTCTTGTATTTATGATCAAACAAAAGTTAAACACAGTACGGAAATGGAAGAAATTTGAGAGTGGAGGGAAATTGAAGAAAATGGATATCTCCTTTGTTCTCTCTAAGTACAATGCACTCTTGAGTTTACAAAATCAATGACTAACCCCTTGAAATGGTAATGGATTTACAATTTATATGAAGAGAAAAGACTCTTTAGATAACCCCCAATAACTCTTTGTATGTCTCGACATGACTTAAGACTCTTCTCCTTCTTAGGAAAACATTAAGTCCCTTTTTTATAACATAAAGGTGACTTATTACATTAAAAACATTAAGACATGAAAAAGTGAAACCCCCAATGTAAAATAAGAAGATTGAGAAGAGAAAGAAATTTTGAGGGGGGAGAGAAGAGAGAGAGAGATCAGAAAGAAGAAGGATGAATGATGCTAACAACAAAATATTATTCCTCTGATAAATTCTGTTGATTCTTCCAGATGACTCAGTGGAATGCTTTAATGTGATGAACTCTAAATCTCTGCACTCTTTGCATCCTAAGAATCATTTTCATCTATGCTTTCCAAGTTGAATGAACTTTTTTGCCTACGACCACAACTCCCACCCTTCACATGATATACTTGTGACCCAAACCATGTAGTGAGTGTTGAAAGACATTTTTGGGTTTCTTAGGATGGATCTCGAATGCCCTGTGAGAAATGAAAATGGAGGATCCTGAATGATGATCCCCCTTATGTTCCATTGTGCCAAAACTACCCTCTAAGAGTAACTTACTGTTAATAGCAACTTCCTAGATGGAATACTTACTATTTTTAGTAAGAGGTTATTCTTGCCTCTTCCTAACCATCTTGATGTGATGAACTCCCTCATTCACTACTTAGCATATTGCCTTTTCCTAGACAACTTCTTGGGGTGACTTACTATTTTTAGTAAGCACCCATAACTATTTTTAGTAAGTGTTTCTTTTTTTTGTTTTCTGCTCTGAATAAAATTTTTGGCTTCCTAGTGATCTTTAGTGCACACTTCATTCGCCACAGTCACTTTTGATGATGACTTTCAAAACATAGCAAGTTTGTATAGGAGAAATTACTATTTTTAGAAATTGTATTTCTAGCGCTCTCTTTGCAATGGAACATATTTTTTAAAACTTGGCTCGTTGTCTTGGTCATTTCCTCCGAATTTTGATTGATTTCACCCACTAGAATGCTTAGAAATAAAATTTAAAGTTTTCACCCGGTGAGGGTTTCACGCACGGAGTTGCTATGGTGTTCATTAATGGAGATCAAAATTTTTAGGTATGATTCTTATCTCCAATCATGATAAAATCAATTATGTTGCAATAGGTTTCTCATTTGGAGTCCGTGTGTAAATTTTTAGCTCATTTCCATTCCCAGATTGATGGGCAATCCGACAAATGTGAGCTAGGGCATAAAATGAGGTTTTTGTTGGAATAAATGATTTAGGGCACCATTCAACCTCCTATTTGATGCATCTTGATCGTATTGAAAAATGAGGAAGTCTGTAAATATGGCATCTCAACCCAATTTGTATTTTGTAAGATATGAAGATTTTTTTATTGGAAGACTTCATGGTTATCTGGCAAAAAATCTTCATTTTCTCTTCCTTCTTCGTTGTTTCAATCCATTTTTTATCTAATATTTATGTGTTTTCATAGTGTGTAATATTTTATGAATCTGGTTTGGAATGTACCAATGCTGGATTGAGATTTTTCTACAACTTTCTTCTAACAGTGAGTTTCAGGACAACAATGGAAAAATATCCAGAAGCGACAAAGAGTTAGAATTTTTTTCAAATTTTGAAGTTGGATTTGGGTGAAATTTTTGTCCCTCGTGTTCTTTTATCTTTAAGGTATGAAAGGTACATCAAATTTCACATTGTGCCTCCATATGACACTTGGTGGAAATCCAACAGTTGTGCACTTGGCTCCAACTAGCTCCTGGGGGCTAGAGATTTGCACTGAAGAGGATCACTTTGATGACCTGAGGGATTCAAGGGGATGGGTGCATTCTCATGTCCCTAATTTCCCTTTGGAAAATGGTACAAAAGTTACATCATTTTTCACATCGTGTCTCCATGTGACAATCGTCACAATCTTAACGAGTGAGGGGATAGGATCTGGCAAGCACTTAGGAGCTGAACTGGCGATCTAGAAGGTTATATGTGTGACCAGAGGGATTTATGGGGCTAGGAAAATTTCTCTGTCCCCTTTTCCCCTTTTCTTAAGGGACTAAAGGGACATCAAAATGCACCAGGCTCCTGGAGATGACACGTGTCCTCATCAAAATTTGACTAACTCCTGAACTCTTACCTTGAGGGCAACTTGAAAAGGCGTTAACTTGAGCTCTTGATGGAATTATTTGGAGAAAATTTATATAAAATTGACTAAAAATGGACTTCTTACACAATGGTGTGGATATTAGCTCTTGATTATTCCATTTAAGCCTTGACAAAGTGGATTTTTGATATTTCTCCCTAGTTGAGAATGGGAAAAGTAGATATAAACCTATTCCACCAAAGAGGATTTCACCATATTGTATATATCTGAATTCCCTTTCTGAAAATGTCTATTTTAGCTCCTAAATCCATCTAGAGCTCCTAAAATCACTTCCCAAAGTTCAGTAGCTTTTTTGGCCTTGTGCGCTGCCTAGGCCTGTGAACCCTATTTTTGATGAAACTGCCCCAACTCCTCCAAAAAAAATTGAATCTTCCAAAATAAATTCCATGATGTTTTTATAACCTCAATTCATCTCCATGTTGGATCTATATCCTCCGTTCTGATCCATGGGGTTACATCGATCTTGGGAAGGCCAGTGGTAGCCCTTTCCACAACTGTTCAAAAATATCAATATTCAAGAACTCCTAAAATCACCTAGGAGGATTGACTTGAATTTACTAATTCACCTAGGGGACTAAGTTAACATCCATTCAAAGGTCATTGGACTAATTAGGTAGACCTGGGGTACCTTGGAAGGGTAAAACATAAAATTTTTTACACAAGGGTATTATTTTCATGCTTGAAAATTGGCAATTCCCCTGTTGCACATTTGCATGACAATAGTTGGCTCTATCTTGGGGACATCGTATGGACTAAGTGCAGAAAATACATGACATGAAGAATCCCATAATCTCAAATTTACAACATATTGACCAGTGCCTTATCCATTGGGCCTCGAGGAGTCATGTACAACTTCCAAGAGAGAGATAGCAAAGAAGGAAACATACACACACCAAAAATGAGGAAAGGAAACACACAACACACACAGAAAGGAAAAGACAAACACAAAAGAAAGGGAAACACACCTAACAATCACCTATGGTACAACATGGGGGACAATCCACTTTCACTGAAGCACTTTACTTTACACGAGTCATCCCCAAAGAGGCAACACCAAATTAGGATTTAGGATTTAATTCATGTTTTTCTTATAACTCCATTTCCTGCATCATGAGTTTGATACGGAGCTTAAGATTTAATTCATGTGTTTTTCACTTATAACTCCAAGGAATCCTCATCTTTGAATGGAAATGAGAATATCCCCTCATTATTTATAAGTGCATAAGTTGATTCTTTTGTTTGAAAATCATCAAGATCCAGTTCCTATTTTTCATACCTCGCATCATCTGTAAATTCAGGGCTATTATCTTGCATCTCAAACTTCCTCAATGCTTCCTCTAGATCCTTATTCCTCAGGGAAGGAAATTTTGGTCCTATCAATATTGGTATCTCATCCTCTTCCTATTTTGATATAAAATGTCAGCTCCTGGGCTTCCCGAATTTCACACTTTGTACCTCATCTTCCTTTCTGAAAGCAATTTCTCCATGTCTCCCTTCTCTGGGATGGTTTTAGAATATCAATTCATATATATTTTCCCTCCCAACTATTAGTAGAAACTTCTACCTAGTAGCATTCTGAATGAAGTCGGATTGTCTGCTACCAAAATCATCATCAAAAAAAAAATTCTAGAAATTGGGCGAGATCCACCTATACATATTCAATATTCCCTATAAGTGGGAATTATTTGGACTCCATGGAGTAACAAGATCCATTTGGAGTATTCATGGGGAGTTTAAGAGTTCTGGAAACCTTCACAGGTATCACATTATCTGAGGCACCTAAATCTATTATGCAATTGTTCAATACATATTCCCTAACTAGAAGGGAGACATAAAAAGGGTCAACCTTGTTTTTCTTTGATGCACTCATGGATATCATGTTCTATGATGGACATGTAGGTGGTTTTGGTAGTATTCCCTTAGAACTTGGTGGTACAACATTGGGTGTTAAACTATATATCGTACTTATCCCTCAAATTGTTCAAGGTGAGTCTACAAATATTCGGTTTCAATAATCTACACTTTGGCTTTGTTCACGTATTAAATGAATTCAAAAGGATAATATGTGGATGAGGGTGATGAAGGGACTAATTTTGAAGTTAGGACATTTTTAGAAGCAGGGGTAGATTTTTTAGGAACAGAGGGAATTTTTAAAGGTACACTAGGAGCTTTCAAAGTACTAGATTTTATAGGAGTAGATTTAGATTTATAATTGGAAGAGGCACTTGAAGACTTACTTGGAATTTTAGGAGCCTTATTACTTTCTATAGGATCAGGTTTCAACAATTTGGACTCAATGGAGGGTGGAAGTGGAGATCCTCAACTGATTACTTTGTTTTTCGATTTCACCACATGAGGATCTTCAATCTTATTTTTCTTCATAGCTTTGGAGGAAGAAGATCTATTTTGAGAATGGGAGTGAGTAAAAACAACACATGAGAAAATTGGTGCTTCTTCACCATCATCATCTTTTTTCCCTGAGTGATATTCAATGAGTCCATTTTAAGTGTCACCACCCACTTCTTCTATCTCTAGGAAATTTTTGCCTTCACTTTCTTGTTCAAGGCATTCCTTGTCCTCTTGGATTCTATCACTTGTATTGATGGGTGGAGCCTCCAAGGAAAGTCTTTTTGGTGTCCCCGCAATATGATTCATGTTATTTATTTGAGGTGATATTTGTTCAAACAATTCCCTCCTTAGTGAAGACATTTCATTTTCCATTTTTACAAAAAAGGATTGATTCTTTCATCTCTAGGACATTGAACTTTACGCTTTGAGGGATTCTTGATCTTTCCAAATAGGATGAGATCATCATCAAGTTTAATGGAAACTTTTTTATGTTTCTCTAATATCCCTTGGTTGAACTCTTTATATGAAAAATCCTACCTCTAGTGATTTAGCACTAATAAATAATCTCTTGACACTGTTTTTTATGGTGAATCCTCTTCTAGTATCATGTGGAACAACCGGTCAAAATGAGCTACAAAGTATATCATAGTTTCATTTTCTCCTTTCTTCATTTGTGTCAATTGAACAAGGAGGTCTTGACAGTCCTCAGTAAATATGAATCTTTCCTCAAACTTCCTTTTGATGTCATTCTAGTAAGTGATGGATCAAGCAGGTAAGAGGTAGAACCATTCCATTATTTTTTCTTAGAGGGACTCCAGGAACAATATTATAGTGACATCTTCATGTTAGACACCAAGAATTCCACATGATGTGGTGAAGGCTAATATGTTCTCTTCAGGGAGTTATGTGCGATCACATTTGAACTTGGGAAATTTATTGTGGGAATCTATCAGTAAACTATGAAGAGAGGGTTTAAGAGCAAGTGGACCTATATTTATTCCCCATGGAACAATGGGTTGAGGTATTTTTGCTTCGTCTACCAATGTTGTTTCTATTTCTACTTTAGATCTTGCTTCTACAAATTTTTATTCATCTAAGAACTCAATGCTCAATGGTGGTTGAAAAATGGGATAACTTGAAGGGGGAGTATCAATAGGATTTTTGATGGGATTTCCAATTGAAGTCTTTAAAGACCTATATGGGGATGAGGCTTGAGATAAATGGTACGGGTTATCTATTATTCGTTCTTGCTATTTTTACAAAGCCTTGAAAGTGGGCTCGATAATTCCTCTCGGTCTATTCAACCTCGTGTATCTCATTTAAGCCATATTTTAGAAAATTTTGCAGTGGGAATATGAAAGACATTTTGGAATGTGAAAGGGCACGTGTAGGAATCAACAGTGTAGTTTTTGGAAATGGGATTTCATCAACTGGAAAAAAAAATTACAATTTTAGATTTTTATGTTTTTTGGATATTGTATATATACAACTATATATATTTGTATTTTTAGACCTTGCAATCGTACTTTGGGTGCAGATGCTTCCAATTCTACCCCACAATGGGTGCCAAAAAATGTTGGCGAGAAAAAATTTCAACTGAAAAATTTATGGGTTTCCTTCCAACACTCTGGGATTCAAAGTCCCTCTAATTAAACAATGTAGCTTCCCTATTTACATGCATGTTAAAAGTGTATTATATGGTGGTCTATCAACTGAGGATCCAATAAGGGCACTCCACTGACCCTGTAACAAAGCTAGCAATTTCTTGCTAGAGATTACTTTGCGAGAAAAGGGAAGGGGAGTGAGAAAAAGAGAGAAGGGGATTAATGTCGTGGGTATAAAATCAGAGTCCCACACCCATTAATCAAAAATTTCCAACACACATTAAATTTAAGAAGAAATAGCCATACAAATGACAACAAGATGAGTTAAGATTGATAACTCAAAGTTTCTAAAATATCCTCATAAAAAAAGGCTAGAAACTCCTTCTTGTATTGATTCTCGAATAAAAAGTTGTAAATAGTATGGAAATGGATATCTCCTTTGTTCTCTTGATATACAATGCACTCTTGATTTTACAAAATCAATCACCAACCCCTCGAAATGGGAATGGCTTTACAATTTATAAGAAGAGAAAAAACTCTTCATATAACCCCCAATAACTCTTCGTATGTCTCGACATGACTTAAGGCTCTTCACTTTCTTAGGAAAACATTAAGTCCCTTTTTATAACATAAAGGTGACTTATTCCATTAGGACCATTAATAAATATGAAAAATTGCAACCCCTAACCCAAAATTATAACATTGAGAAGAGAGAGCGAGAGAGAGAGAGAGAGAGAGAGAGAGTAGAAAGAAAAAGGAAGAATGATGTTGCCGATGAAATATTATACCTCTAATAAATTATGTTGATCCATCTAGATAACTCAATGAAATGCTCCAATGTGATGAACTTTGAATCTCCACAATCTTTGCACCCTACTAAAATTTTTCATCTCGGCTCATGGACGCTTGCCAAGTTGAATGAACTTTTCTACATATGACCGCAACTCTTACCCTTCGCATGATATACATCTGACCCGAACCATGTAGTGAGTGTCGAAAGACAATGTCAGGTTCCATGGGATGGATCTTGAATGAATTGTGAGAAATTCCCATGGAGGATCCGAAATGATGATCCCCCTTATGTTCCATTGTGCCAAAACTACCCTCTAAGTGTAACTTACTATTAATAGCAAATGCCCATATGGAAGACTTACTATTTTTAGTAAGAGATTATTTTTACCTCTTCCTAGCCATCCTGATGTGATGAACTCCCCCATTCACTTCTTATCATACTTTCTTTTCCTCGACCACTTCTTGGGGTGACTTGTTATTTTTATTAAGCACCCATATAGAGGGCTTACTATTTTTAGTAAGTTTTTTTTTTCATTGTTTTATGCTCTGAAAAATCATTCTAGATTCCTTGTGATCTTTAATTCACACTTCCTTCACCACAATCACTTTTGATCATGAGTTTCAAAAAATATTGTAGTCATTTTTACTCCCATCACAAAAGGAAGGAACCCCATGCGCATCGGCCTATCATCCAGCAAAAAATGAGTGCTCACCTGAAGCACGCAAGGGTACTGAGTCTCTCTTTTATGTGAGTTTAGTGGGAAACATCATCTATGATTAGTGTAATATTTTAAGACATCATAGAACCATAGGGCTCAGATCAGCCTCTAGATCCTTGCAGTCACTTCAGACCGAGTGTTTTAACAGAATCCAATACATGTATTATGACAGAAAGAATTATACAAGCATTCATACATGGCATGAAAGGAAAGAGAACTCATAAGAGAGAAATATGCATTAGAACATTCACATATATATTATATCAGGTAACCTTATTACATTCATTAAACCATTATAGAGTGTCACAGAGAAACAGACCGTAGTCATGCCTTTTAATAGACTTGTGTAACTAAGCTACCAAAAGAAAAATTACAACTCCATGCTCGATACATTCTCTCCTAGACGCAATTATCCATTAACAGAGTCCTCATAGCATCTCTGCAGAGCTCTACCCATACTATATCTCAAAACTCACTATATATATCAAACTCCTTATCTCCCTAACTCCGAGTGTCTCTTCTTTTACTTTGCAAGAACTTTTATTTATAATTCCCCTACACTACCAACTCACCTTCTAGTTCCCTCAGATCTGGTGCCAAGTGTCGAATGTGGTCCTTCATGTGAGCATGCTTCTCTAGGCTTGAGCTTTCCACTTTATCTCATGGTGTTCTTCTAGAAGATTCCAAAGCATGCCCCTATTGGGGCCAACCTGTTTCCAAGCTGGCATCTTATCCACGTATAACTGATCATGATTTTCACGTGTTCTGCCCTAGGAACTCAAATTGACTAAGTCCCAAACCTTCTTCACATGCCACGCGTGTTATGTGCTTCCTTAAACCTTTCTCTTGTACACTTTTTCCTTGCATGCCTTTTCATAACTAGGACCTTGCGTGCCTATGCATCTTCATACTTGGTTAATATTCCAGGGGTCTAACATCACCCCACACTACACCTGTTCTCCATCCTTGGAAACACTCTACTTAACCAAGATGCATGTTGTCTAGGGAATCAATGAATAGTCTTACACTTTACAAAGAATAAGGGATGAAAGAATTGGGGAAAGAATGAAGAATGGGGGGAGCATCAATTCAGTAAGCTAGGGAAATATTTTTGCAAATTTTCCTCTAGCTTATTCCACACTTCAACCTTGCCCTGTGCCTTCTGGAAAAGGTTGCTCACTAGGGTGCTCACTTCATCAAAACTTAGGACAATTCCCTAGGTGCCCAAAGTTTCCATG
Source organism: Taxus chinensis (assembly GCA_019776745.2). Taxonomy (NCBI): domain Eukaryota; kingdom Viridiplantae; phylum Streptophyta; class Pinopsida; order Cupressales; family Taxaceae; genus Taxus; species Taxus chinensis. The sequence goes on along the minus strand of CM034147.1, from coordinate 570,492,818 downwards.
ATCTGTTCCATCTCTTTGCCCAGGTCCTCGAGTTTATCCATCCTCCTAATAATCTAGGGGTATAGTTCCTTTAGCCGGGCCTTAATTAAGCTCCTTAAAGCCTCAATTGCCTCTTATTTCTTCTCTACTTTGGACAGAACCTTATCCCTCTCTGCCCTATTCCCCTTGTTATTTTCTTGGAACTCTTTTAGTTCTACTTCAAGTGTGGCAACCAAAGAGCTTTCCACCTTATCCATGACTGCACATGTATCATACATGGCCTCCATAGATTGGGTAGCGACCTTAACCTCCAAAAGTACTTGGCTATACTCAAAAACGAGTGCTACCACCTTCAATCTGTCCTCCTCCTTCAACCACACGGCCACTTCTTCTATAGATTCCAGGGCCAAGGGTTGTCTCTCCATAGTGAGGACACACGTTAGATCTTCTATACACTCTAGGAGGGACGAGTAGTTTGTTGCGGGTGGCGCTAAGTCTGGGTGCTTCAAAAGGTTGGTGCCCTTGATAGACTCCATTTTCTTATACACTTCCTACACCTTTATCTTCTCTTCCTTTAACTTGCGCCTTAGTTGTACGCTGATTAGTTCTTCTTGCTTTAGGCTTCAGGTCTTATCCATGAGCTCCTCTTCCTTCTTCCCTAGTTTTTCCTCCAAGACTCGTATCCTATCATTTCACATGAAGAGTCTAGCCTTGGTCTCAACTGCAACCTTAGTTGAGTGCATTACAGACTTGCTCGTCTGAGAGCTCCTGAGCATTCACTAAGGGATTGACCCCCTTAGATTATGGTAATGTTATGAGCACCCCCTGACAGACTTCAAAGTCTATCTCATCAATGTGGGACTCAAACACCCAAGAGAGCATCTTCTTTGTTCTGGGGTATGTGTCATCCTTTTCAAAAGACCCCATGGCTAGAAGTCTTTCTGTGGGCACAGTGCTTTGGAAACACATGCATAGCACCTTCTTCGTGTCATCAACATAGCCCATTACTTGCCTCTGCTCCTTATCAAGAGTCCTCCTACCCGAGTGCGTGCCTTTGGGGAAAATTACTGTTAGAGCGGGACCTCCTCCCACTATGCATGCTCTTTTTCAGTATTCTCCTCCTTCCCTTCCTTCAACACTATGTCCTCGTTGTGCTCCAACTCTTGGTCTACCAGGACTTCGAGCATTTTTTGTGCTTCTCTTTCTACCACCTCAGTGATTTTCTCCTTCAGTAAAACTTATGGCTCCCTTTTCCCCTGCCAACCTCTTCATTCCCCTCCCTATCTTCTGGTGTCTTCCTCATCCTGTGTGCCCTTACGTTGCATGAATATGAACTACTACTTCTCATCTCCACTCTCCTCTTCCGAGTCGTAGACACTAAAAACCCATGGCTCCTGGTATTTTTCAGGTTCATCTCCTTCACCATCATCTTCTTCACTCTCATCCCCTCTTTCACCCATGTACTTTTCCAAGCTGTCGGTCACCTCCAAGTCAGCTTCCTCATCTACCCTCTACTTTTTCTTGAGAGGTGGCTCCTGAACTAGGGGATTCAGCCTTATCTTCTCCCTCAGGTGATTCTTCCTTGGTGAGGGGTTTCCTAGGTGCCTCTACTTCTGGCATCTTCTCCTTCACCGGGGACTTCTTTCTCTGTATGTAGATGCTTGGCTTGGCGCTTGTTGTTGGCATGCTCACTGTCTGAGTAGTCGGCACACTTGGTGCTTTTTCTCTCTTCCCTTCTTCTTGGGTGTAGGATTCTTTCTCTCCATGGGATCCTTAAGTATGGAGACTTCATTCTCCAGATACGCACCCTTCTCAAACTTTGGCCTTATATAGAGGTACACGCGCGTTGCGGCTCCTCCAGTGATGGGTAGTGTTATCAGCCTAGTCATCTGGATCTCATGCAACACATACTTTTCCATGTACACACGCTTGCCACCAGGGTAATTCAGCTTCTTCCTCATCTCCCTATGCTCCTAGTCTAGACTACCTAGTTCCAGCCTTAACTTCTTTGATTCCTTAAATCTGTTCACTCCTACTTGGAAGTATTGGGTAGTGAACACGAAGGGGAAGCTTGCACCAAGGGCTCCATGATTAGTCTATTAGCTTGAACATTCCCAAGAAGAAATGTTGATAGACAGTGAACTCAGCTTCCCCTTCAGTGGCTGTTGGGAGTTGTTCAGGGATTCTCCACTCTACCACGAATGCATTTCCTCAGGCGCATGTACCATTTCTCCAGCCACACCTTGTGGGGTGTTGTCATTGTATCATAGGCATACTTTTCAAACCTCTTCACAGGTGAAGGATCCTCGGTGGGGTACTCCCATAAAAATTTTTCTGGTGCGTTAGGCACCCCAATCTCTGTGAATACAATGGTTAGGAGGACATTGCCAAAGAGGATTCTGTCCCCATCCTTCATGAAACTGACAATTTCCTCTATGATGTATGTGGATAGGTTGTATATGGTGCCTTCTATAATTTTCTACAGACATGTAACCAAGGTTTATTGACCTGTGTCCACCTTTCCTAGCCATTCAGCTTAGTCACTAGATGTGCGGCCATTTTCATCATGGGGTCCTTGATGTCTGAAATGTTGATAATATTGTGACCCCTTCTTGCAGGCATATTCATTGATGGTCTCCTGAATAACCTCCTTATCGCTAAGGTCATCTTCCAAGCTATCTCCCTCACATATGAGGCCTATAAATTGTGAAATAAGCTAGGGAGTCATGCATCATCTTACACCCTGTAAAGTGGAAGTAATATTCATGTACCCATGACATCAACCATTGGTACAGGTGCTCTGGATTTCCAAAATAGGGAAACTCATAGAGTTGCAGAAGCCCTGCCTTCTCCATTTTGACATTAACGTCATCATTGTATATTGGCAAACCCTCTAGTGTTCATTTGCTAGTGGGGTGCACTAATTCCAGTGCCATTTTTTTTCTATTTTGTTTGTGTGGTGATTATAGTCACTAACAGGTACACTTCTTAGGTGGGATTCCCATTCCTTCCCCATCATCACCCCATCTGGGTATTGCATCTCGACATACCATTCTTCATTTGTGTTTACTTCGGGTTCTTGTTGTTTGGCCTTGGCTTGCCCTTCCCTTTCTTGGGTGCTATTTTCGAGGTCCTCTTATCACTCCTACTCTCTCCTTGTTACTCTATCTTACTTCTTCCAATCCTCCGATCTCAAATCCGTGATACAACTCTTTTGAACCCATGCCCTAGTTTGTCAAACCCTAACTGGGATAAAATCTTCACAAGATAGCACCTCTTCAACTCTTTCCATGCCCGTGTAACCCCTTCTGGTTCGCAAATTCAAACTGGTTACTCACGCTTCAATCTCATAGATCTTCCTTCACTAGATCGAATCTGAAAACCCTAGTTTATAGAACTCGCTTATATCTTAAACTCCTCTATTTCACAAAGTAAAATGAGAGTGCCCCGACCCTTTACTTATAGTTTTTCTCTTTTTTGAACATTAAATGCTACTTCACCTACCACCATAATTTATTCATTTAATGCATATTTTTCAAACAAAGCCCATCTTTCAGCACCTTTACTCACGTGCCAACCTTGTGTGAAAACTCCTCCAACCTTCTGGCACACAACCAATCCAACCTAACAGGAGACTCTTGTGCACGTAACCCACACCGAAGGCACTTCTTCTGTCCTAATTCTTGCTCTCACCTACCTCATGTTTCTTTAAATGTGGTTTTTCCTCCTTAGTACGTGGGATCTACAAGTAGCTTTATCCTGGCACCAACCGTTCTTTTATCTTTTCTCTTTATATACCTCTTTCAACCTGGCTACTCAACAAGGATTTTCAACACAACTTCCTTGGTACTTTAATCATGCACTTCTTCACTTTTCTCCACCCCACACTTAAAGTGATGCACGGTCCTTTGTGCACTCACAAATTCTCAAAAATAGCAATAAGGTTACCAGTGCCCAAGGCAAAAAACAAAACCAACAACGCGAAAGGGAAACACAAGAAAGGGAAAGCATAAAGGAAACTTCTAAACTAACTGGAAAAACTACCTTATTTACAAATACCAAGAAGACTTATTTATAGTAGGGCTTCAACCTACTCCCATTGAAGTGTCTAGGAAACTTCATCCCATCCAGCGCTTGTAACTGGCACACGCCTGAATCAAGGATGTACGAGATTGTGTAAGGACCCAACCAATGGACTTTCAACTTCCCTGGATGGTGCATAAACTTGGAATCATATAGTAATACCATCTGCCCAACCTCAAACTTCTTGTTTCTAATGTGGTGATCATGCCAAGCCTTTTTCTTTTCTTTTTCTACTTGTTTGGCTTCATCAGGTGAGTGATCATCTCTCATCCAGTTTCATTAACTCATCAATCCTTTCTTCCAGCGCTTGTTCATCGGCTAACCCTCCTATGTGTGCTATTCATAGAGAAGGAAACATAAATTCAACTGAAAAACAGCTTCCATGCCCAAACACCAATTGAAATGGTGTGGCTTTGTTTATCCTTTTATACATTGTCCTGTAAATCCATAATACTGCCGATACTTTGTCATCCCAATCTTGTCTTCCGACATCACAAATTTTTGGTCAAGGTATGACTTAGTATCTTGTTGAATGCTTCCATGGTTCCATTTTCTTATGGGTGATAGGTGTAGTCTTGTGATGAGCCACCATGAACTTTGATAATAGGATCCTCACGGTCTCATTCAAGAAATGTGTACCCCTATCACTGGTCAAACTCAATGGGCATCCATACCTTGTGATAATGTTTTCCCATAAGAACCTTGCCATTGTTGCTACTGTGTAATCTTTAGTTGGGGCTGCCTCTGCCCACCTTGTGAGGTAATCTGTGCAAGTGATGACATAACGTGACCCAGTCCTACGCGTTTCTGGTGCAATAGGTCCTACAAAGTCTATCACCCACTTTTCAAAAGGCTCCATGCTAGGAATAGGGCACAAAGGCATCTCATCTCTCCTTCCTGGTTTTCCAATGCACTGACAATGGTCACACGCTTTACAATAGTCTCTACAATCTTTGTACAAGGTTTCCCACCACAAACCTGCCATTAATATCTTGCGCACAATGGCATCACCTGCATAATTCCCACCCGCACTTCCTCTATGTGCTTCCTCCATGATGGCTAGGCACTCATGCTCTAAGACACATCTGCGTAAAACTTCATCACGTCCCAACTTGTATAAGTCTCCACTGATTAACATGTAGGGTGTGGTGCGTATGGCCAACTACTTCTTTTCCAATGTCTTCATTCCTTCTGGCACCACACCTTCCTTTAAAAATATTGCAATCTCTTCCAAATCTGAGGGCGCACGCCACAACCTAAAAAGTTACGTCTAGCATTGCTTCCTCAATACTTTGTGTGTCCTCCCCTGAATCAATTCTTGACAGATGATCAGGCCCATAGTTGCTTTTTCTGGGCTTCACTACAACGATGAATTCAAACTCTTGAAACAACAACACCCATTGACATATGCATCCTTGTAGAACAGGCTTGTTCACTAAATAATTTAATGCCATGTGGTCAGTGTAAAACACAAAGGGTGTTGCCAGTAGATACTGTCTAAACTTGAAGAGCACGTAGATCATTGAAAATGCCTCACACTCGGTTATGGTATAGTTTTTCTCTACTGGTGTCAGCTTCCTACTTGTAAAACACAGAGGGTGATCAACAATCCCTTCACCTAGCTATGCAATCACTGATCCAATGGCGGTCCCTGAGGCATCTACATGGACATGGAAGGGCTTGTCCCAAGAGGGAAAATGCAAAATAGGCGTGGTGATAAGCCTATCTTTTAATGTATCAAACACCCTCTACTGCGCCTCTCCCCAATGGAAGGAACTTTTATGTTCTAAGTAGCTCCTCTAAAGGTGCGGTGATCTTGGCATATCCCCTAATGAATTTTCTATAATAGCCCGTATGCCCAAGGAATCTGCGCACTGCACTCTGGCTAGTAGGCTCCCTTAACCCCACAATAACTACAACCTTAGCGGGATCTACCAGCAAGCCCTCCTTACATATGATATGCCCCAATAAATTCCCAAAGGGTGTAGCAAACACACATTTCTTAATGTTGAGGGATATCCTCAACTTCCTACACCTCTCAAACATTAACCTCAAATTGTCACAATGGTCTTTAACCAAACCATATACTGTCCAATCATCCAAATAGACCTGAAGAAACTTATGGATGAAGTCTTGGAATGCTTGCACCACTATGCATGAAAAAGAAAGCTGGCATATTCTTCAATCCAAAGGGCATGACCATATATGCAAAAATTCCCCACTCGGTGGTGAAAGTTGTCTTCTCCTGGTCTTCCTTTGCAATCCAGACTTGGTGGTACCCTGAAAATCCATCTGTAAAGGAATAGATCTCGCACCCAGCAACTCCTTCTAAAATTTCTTCAGTGAAGGGGGTCAGAAATGGATCAATGACACAAACTACATTCAATTCCCTATAATCCACACAAATTCTAATCCATCCCATCCTTCTTGATGTTGATTACCATCAGGCTTATCCAATCCGATTCTTCCACTACCTCAATGATCCCAAAAGCTATCATTTTTTCTATCTCCTCCTTGACCTTTACGCATAAGTTGGGATTCATCTGGTAGGGATTTTTTCTAACCAAGTGCGCACCATCCTTCAGTTTTATCTTCATCTCTCCTAAGGAGTGGTGAACACCTTTGAGCTCATGGTACCCGCGTGGGAATAAATCCTCAAATTCATGCAGCAGATCAATGATCTTCAATACCTCCTTTTCCATATCCAGTAATCTCCAATAACAGCTTCCTTAGGTTCTTCTTCTGAACTGATGTTAATTTTCTACATTTTTAAAGGCTCATGGTAGGTGCACGCATGAGTATCTTCACAGTCCACTACCTCGTGCATCCCTACAAAATGGCTAACATCTAAGTTTTCCGATTCCTCTCCATCAATCACATATACCAAATTTCCCTTCTCCTTTTCCAAACACGCGCACTCAAGTTGTAACTCTTCTGCTTCCTCTTCTTCTTCAAAACACACCTCCAATCCTGGTTCACCTAGTAATTCTAGCAACCTATCTTCTATCCTAGGACTATCCCCCATGGTAAGGTTCTTGATACCCTACAAGGCCTTATCAATTGATGGCTTGGTACTCCTGATACTCAAAGGTTTGAATAAGGTCAGTTGTGAGCTCTTGCCAATTCTTTGTCTGGCGGCGTGTCTCCGAATGAATGTACCATGTGCATGTGTAACCTTGTAGTGTAGAATAAAACTTGTGCACCCATAGGGATGGTGGTAAATATTCCCACCTTCTCTCCATAGACCCGTTCACACTCCTGGATATGGAAAGAGGTGGGCTCCTTCCCATGGTACTCCTTGATGATGGTGGGTACATTGCTCCTAGAAAATATGATAGAGAGAGCCATTCTTACCTTGCACCATTCTAAAAGGCTCTCCTGATGTGTGGCCCACCACCAAGCTACTGTGCTAAGCAAGACATAACTTAACATCCCCCTCCATTCCTTTCCATCCTTCCACTGAGCTTCCACCTCCTACAGAAAGATCTCAGGGAAGGCTCCTCCTGAATACTTGGGTAGTTATTTTCCTCCAAGGCACCTAACCATGTGCACCTTAATCACCTTGGTCACCGACCCTCTCAACTATTGTCCCATTAATTTGTAAGTTCCATGCACCCAATTTTCACATGCTAGACTAGTGGTATCACTCACTAACTGAGCATATTCAAACTAGATAACCCCGTTAGTAGGGTGTATCATCTCAGGGTCTCTGATTGAGTGCACATAAATCCTGTCTAGAACTTCCTCTCCCAACGGTTTAATATCTGGTGTCAACTTCCCATCAGCCAAGGGTATAATGACCCGTTCCTCCTTGTTCTCGAAGTCTGATGTACCCTTTGTTGAACCAAAGGTCTGCATTGTTCTTGTAACACCAAGGGCACCCAAGTAGTGTTGGGAAATTGTCCACCTCAGTGAGTGCCAAGACTTCAAAGTCCCCAGTAAATATGGCTCCCTAGATAGTAATAGTTATATCCTTCAAGACACCTATGGGCATTGCCTTAGTCTTGTTTTCCATATATAGCACATTTGAAGATGGTTGTAATGCAGGTCTTCCCATCTGATGCCATGCATCCAAAGTTAGAACATTAACCTCCACACCTGTGTCAATGAGGATATTGCTAAGGATCCATCCATTTACAACTATATTTAATGTAATCTCCTTGTCATAGTCGAGGCTGTGAGGGGGAAGGTTCGTGCATGCAAGACCTGTCTCTTCACACTCTTCTCTACTGTGTGATACCCTCTCTCTCAACCAAGATCCTAGAAAGGGAATGATATTCTCATGCCTTAGCATTTTACACACCTCCTTAACCTCATCCAGGTCATCCTTTTGTGCCTCGACTCTCCTTCCTTGTTCCTCCCTCCTTGAATTGATCCTTTAGACACTAGATCTCCCCTTGTAAGCTCTGAATAACATCCATGGTGTCCTGATATATCTCTTTTTGATGCATGGGGTCTAGATACTTTCCATGAATGACCTCCTCCCTTGAAACCAAGGTTTTCTATCTTGGTACCTCTCTTGCGTGCATGGCTTCTACCCTTGTTGTTACCAAGATAGGTTTCAAACCTGTATACTGTGTTACCCAAGGCATCCACTGTATGTCTACCTTCTTAATGCTAACCATTGCAGCACCCTTATCCTTCTGGTGTTGTTGATTCATATGCTTGAATAATTCTAAGCATCTCCTCATACTTATGCTTCTTTCCACACCATGAGCACTGCAACAAGTCTGAGCACTCACGTTTGTAATGTTCTGTAGATCCATAGTTGAAACATGTTCCATACAGGAACTCACTCCTTCCTCCTTTATGGTTACCTTGACCATAGAATCCTCCTCGAAAACCTCTTCCACGCGTGCCTCCTTCTGCACACTCCTCATAATGGTGATCATTATCCTTAGAACCATTGGCAATGCTGGTTTGGCACACCCGATGATCAATGGCCTCATGGATCTGATTGATGAGCCTACAGTCCTTAGTATCATGGGTTATAGAGGTGTAAATTTTGTAATAACAAGACGCATTCTTCCTGATCATGCACTACAGCAAGGGACATCTACTTGTATCATGGTCCCCATGACAAATTTCACAATCTAATGTCATAGCGCGTATCATCCTCTGGGGGTAATTATCCTTAACCTGTCCCTCTATTTCACAATCTGTGCACCACAAACCACTGCAAGTCTTATGCGTTGAGTTTGTAGATAATTTTTCCAACCAATTTTCCATAGCAGTAATCTGAGCCTCCAAGAATGGGCTAATGCCAGTATCAATATTACCAACAGCCTCGGCACACAGGGCAGCTTCCAATGCTTCACGTCGGTCTGTAAAAGTTTAATGAGACAAGGCCCTTCTAAAGGGGTGATTAATCCTCCAACAAACCATTGTGCATGTTGAGAAGGATGAATATCATATGATAATTTAGACAAGAGAGTTTTAAAATGCACATCATACTCCCACACACTTTCTGCCATTCCTTATTAGATCTCCTTCAAAGTGTTGATGATCTTCTGCTCAAACTCAGGAATGTGGAACTCTACCAAGAATGCATTCTATAAGGAAGTATAGTCCACCACCATTTGATGAGGGTCATACTTCCTATACCAGCTATATGCGCGCCCTTGCAACGTGGTTACAAACTGACTAGCCTTCCATTCTATGGTTGTGATACCCTTCGCATGCCATAGCATTTCACACTTGTGAACATGTTCCAAAGCATCCTCAATGCCCCTAGTAGTCTGTAAATGTAGAGACATTTCAAAGAATACCTGAGGTGGTGGCTGGGGTCCCTGTCCTCCTGAGCCAAAGCCTTGGTTCCCTTCAGTGTTTCCTCCGCCACCTTGATCCACTGGGTCCACTGAGTCCTGTGCCTCAAGAGCCACCAAATCCACCAGAACCACTGGGTCCAATAGGGCATGTAGGAGCTGTGCCAAGTGCCCCCATGGTCCCACTGAATTTTGCGTTGATGGTCTGTGATAGCACCTTGCTCCCACTACTGTGTCCCCACACTACTCCCTAATGTGAGACATAAAGCTTGTACACTTGCTCCTTATCCAAAGACTCCTCCAAATACTAGAATATGTGTAGCCATAGAAGAAGGAACTGTAAAATTGTACCTTCTAGGAAAGGATCTATCTCTTCCACTGATATTAACTGGGTCAATAACACTTCTTCCTGGTTTGGGAAAACCAAGCGCCAGGGCTCGGTCACTGGGTGGGTTTAGATATGTGCCAATGACTCTCCTTTCTGCATGTGATGAACTCTCACCAGAAACTGAAGGGGTCTCCCTTAAGCACTTGCCAAGATGGGGTAGCACAAACTTCTCAGGTTCCACATCTTCTACGTGAACCTCAACTCCTTCCCACAATTTCTATCTCCATACATCCATCACACTAGCAGCCTCACATCATCTAGAAATCTCCCTTTCACATGCTTCACTATACTTGAGCCATCTCTCTTCCCTCTCCTTCTCTATCATGATATCTTCCATCTTCCTCCACCCAAGCTCCCTTACCCAGCACTCAGAATGGTTTATCCGGCCATTGGGAAAGCCTCTAAACTCATGGTAACCATCAATATCTTCATAGCTAGAGGAATATCACATAGAAATGTTCCTCTAGGTTCTCGCAGAAATTCAAACTCAGCAACCTCCAAACAAGAATACGTGGAAATGGCGTACTCCAAAGTGTAACTAGTCAGTACTCCTCTCCACCAATGATCTACAACATGGGTCCATGTCAAATCTACATCCTACATACCTTTGGTAGTCTTCTTTGGTCCACACATGTGATCCATAATGCCAACTTGATCTAGATGCATAGGCTGAAAGCCATTCATATAGTTCCTACTAGGGAAGTAGCAGAAGAAGGTCTCATATAGATCATGGTAGAGGTTCTCTTCTACCCATCTATGTGCATTAAACTCAGGTCCAGTGCTGAATCTCTGAGAAAATTCATCCTTCGTGCTCTTGAACCATGATTCAACATTTTCCAATGTTAACCGCTCTGTCATTACTCATTACACAGATTCCTGATGTATGTTATATCCCACTACAACTTCAAAAAGAGGTCCCGGAAATGGAACCAAGATGTAGTCATTTTTACTCCCATCACAAAAGGAAGGAACCCCATGCATGTCGGCCTATCACCCAGTGAAAACTAGGCACTCACCCGAGGCACGCACGGGTACCGAGTCTCTCTTTTATGTGAGTTTAGTGGGAAACATCATCTATGATTAGTGTAATATTTTAAGACATACAAGAACCATAGGGCTCAGAACAGCCTCTAGATCCTTGCAGTCACTTCAGACCGAGTGTTTTAATAGAATCCAGAACATGTATTACGACAGAAAGAATTATACAAGCATTCATTCATGGCATGAAAGGAAAGAGAACTTATAAGAGAGAAATATGCATTAGAACCATTGATATCCATGTATATATTATATCAGGTAACCTCATTACATTCATTAATTCATTACAGAGTGTCACAGAGAAATAGACCACAGTCATGCATATCACTGGACTTGTGTAACTAAGCTATCTAAAAGAAAAATTACAACTCCATGCCCAAGATACATTCTCTCCTAGATGTAATTATCCATTAACAGAGTCCTCGTAGCATCTCTGCAGAGTTCTTCCCATACTAAATCTCTAGAATCACTATATATATCAAACTCCTTACTCTCTCTAACTTCTAGTGTCTCTATCTTTTACTCCGTAGGCACTTGTATTTATAATTCTCCTACAGCTACCAACTCTCCTTCCAGTGCCCTCAGATCTGGTGCCAAGTTTTGAATGTGGTCCTTCATGCGAGCATGCTTCTCTAAGCCTGAGCTTTCCACTTTATCTCATGATGTTCTTCTAGAAGATTCTAAGGCATGCCCCTATCAGGGCCAACCATTTGCACTAGGTTGGCATCTTATCCATGTACAACTGATCATGTTTTTCATGTGTTATGCCCTGGGCACTCAAATTGACTAAAGCTTGAACCTCCTTCACGTGTTGCACATGCTATGTGCTTCCTTAAACCTTTCTCTTGCACACTTTTTCCTTGCGCACCTTTTCATAATTGGGACCCTGCGCGCCTATGCACCTTCATACTTGGCCAATATTCTAGGGGTCCAACACATATCAAGTCTGTATAGGAAAACTTACTATCTTTAAAAATTGGATTTCTAGTGCTCAGTTTGTGATGAAACATATTATTTTAGAATTGGCTCATTTTCATAGTCACGTCCTCTGAATTTCACTTGATTTTGTCGACTACAATGCTTGGAAATAAAATTCAAAATTATCTCTTGACAATGGTTTTGGGCATTGAGCTTTCATAGCTGCCATTAATGGAGCTCAAAATGTTTAGGTTAGGTTTTTTTTCTCTGATCATGATGAAAGAAACTCCATTGTAATAGGTTTCTCATTTGGAATCTGTGTGCAAATTTTTATCTCGTTTCCATTTGCAAATTGATGGGAAATCCAATGAATGTTAGCTAGGGCATGAAATGAGGTTTTGGTTAGAAAAAATGATTCACGGCATCATTCAACATCACGTTTGTTTCATCTTGATCATATTGAAAAATAAGTATCTAAAATATGACATCTCAATATGACTTTTATTTTGTAAGATATGAATATTTTTTTATTGGAAGACTTTGTGGTTATCTGGCAAAAATATCTTCATTTTCTCTTCATTCTTCGTTGTTTCAATCTATTTTTCTTTAAGATTGTTGTGTTTTCATGGTGGGGAGGATTTTATGAATTTTTTTTAGAGTGTAGTAATGGTGGATTGATATTTTCTATAACTTTCTTCCTACAGTGTGTTTCACAAGCAACAATGGAGAAACAGCAAGAAGCAGTGACAAAGAGTTAGAATTTTTTTCAAATCTTGAAGTTGGGGTTGAGTGAAATTTTTTGTCCCTGATGTCCCTTTAGCTTTAAGGTATGAAAGGTACATCAAATTTCACATCGTGCCTCTATGTGACACTTGGCGAAAATCCAACAGCTGTGCACTTGGCTCTAACTGGCTCTCGGGGGCTGGAAATTTGCACTAAAGAGGGTCACATTAATGACTCGAGGGATTTAAGGGGATGGGAAAATTTTCATGTGCCTCATGTCCCTTTGGAAAATTATACAAAAGGGACATCATTTTTCACATTGTTCCTCCATGTGACACTTTTCATGATCTAAGTAATTGAGGGGATAGTCTCTGGCAAGCACCTGGGGGCTGAACTGGTGATTCAAAAGGTTTTATGTATGACCAGAGGGATTTATGGGGCTGGGAAAATTTATCTGTACCATTTTTTCCCTTTTCTTAAGGGATGAAAGGGACATCAAAATGCACCAGGATCCTGGAGCTGACATGTGTCCTCATCAAAATTAGTTTAACTCTCAAACTCTTACCTTGAGGGCAACTTGAAACAGAAATAACCTGAGCTCCCGATGGAATTATTTGGAAAACACTTATATGAACTTGACTGAAAATGTAATTATAAATCCAATGGTGATGTTATAAGATCTTTATTCTTGCATTTAATCCCTAAAAAGTGGATTTTGTATTTGGCTCCCTAGTTGAGAATGGAAAAAAAATAGATATAAACATACTGCACCAAAGTGTTGTGAAAAATATAATCTCACCATAATTTATAGATCTTAATTCCCTTTCCAAAGATGTCTCTATTATCTCCTAATTCCATCCAAATCTCCCAAAATCACTTCCTGAATTTTAGTTGCATTTTTGGCCCTGTGCACTACCTAGGGCTATGAACCCTATTTTTGATGAAACTTCCCTAACTCCTCCAAATATTTTCTAAATCTTCCAAAATCAATTCCCTAATTTTTTTATACCTTCAATTCATCTCCATGTTGGATATGTTTCCTTCATTCTTCTCTAGGGGGTTGCATCGGTCTTGGGAAGGCTAGTGGTAGCCCTTCCCACAACTGTCCAAAAATAGCAATCTTCAAGAACTCCTAAAATAACCTAGGGGGATTGGCTTGAGTTTCCTAATTCACCTATGGGACTGATTTAACATCCACTGGGAGGTCATTGGACTAACTGGGTTGACTTGGGGTACCTTTGAAGGGTAAAAAATTGAAAGTTTTGACACAGGGGTATTGTTTTCATGCTCAAAAAATTGTCAATTTCCCCTATTTCACATTTGCATGAAAACACAACCCAAAGAGAGGAATTAATTCTGATCTTAACTATATCCCTACAAGGGAGATAATTTTCATGCTAAAAAATAAGGCACATGTAAACAAAATGGTTAGTAAGATATGTTAGTAGAAAAAGTAGTAAGCATGCAATAGAAAACAATGTAACAAGAAATTTTGCATATAAGATAGGACCGTGAAAAGAAGGTTTCAAACATTGAACATAATTCATGATTTCACAATACAATAAGGGCCAAAGTGGCCAAAATCCAATACATAGGGAATAGTCTGCAAATAACATAATACAATATAAATCAATGGCAAACAATAACAAGAAAAGTATCAGGCAACCATGGTGGAAAATAGTTCCTGCAAGGTAAATGTTGAACATGAAGCACCCATTAGCATGTTAGAAGTATAAGGAGTATATCAAAGTGTGTATGTACTAGTAGAAAGTAGTGTGCTAGGAATTATAAGTAGTAAATAATGAAATAATAGCACCTATAATGTGTGAGAAATTATATGCCCCCAAGAGCCACGGTGGGACTAATAAGAGGTAAAGTTCCAAGCATCATTGCATTGTGTAAGTATATGTAATAAGTATGCATTCACAACTAGAGAAAAGGTGAACGTGCATGTGCATATGATAAATATAATGACATACTAGATATCCATTTATCATAGTAAGTGAAGTACAACATGTAACTAGTATAGGCAAGTAAGAGTAAGTGTAACAAAGATATGCAAGATATTGTGTATGAGTGAGATGGAATGGTATGCATTGTGAATGTGATGTGAGTAGCATTCCCCCCAGTGGATGTGGATGAGAAGGAGATAAGTATCATTTATAAAAGACCCCTCAATAATCAATAATAACCCATAGAACAAAAGTGTGTCATTGGGAAAATGGTTTGATAATGTGTGTTAGAAATATAGATCATGAATCATAGAGCATAAACGGTAGAAGTAGTGAGATTCATTTCAGATTTAGACCCTCAATAGTTGACAATGAACCATGGAGCTATAGTGCATCATAGGGGAGTGAAGATAGAAGTTGTGTATCAATGTGTATAACAGAGACTAGATGTAAAGCATGACACGTAATATGTATGTATAGAGACTAGAAAGAAATAGTAAGGATGTAGGGGGAATAAATTGTGATGCCCCCTAATTATGTGATGAAAATTATGCTATCCAATGAGAGTAAAGGGAAAAGGTCCTCCACCTAATTTCTAAGGATATAAAGGTGTCAAAACAAGGGATTTAAGTTTTATTGAACTTATTTAATAAATATAAATGTGCACATATCAATAAATAAACACAAAGTAAATTAAATAACACAATAACATAGGATTTAATGTGGAAAACTCCAATGGGGTAAAAAAATATGGTAGAATAATTGCCATTATGTGAGAAACTTTTACACCCAATCCAGTAACTCCCTCCTCACTTCTACTCCATGTTTTTTAACCCAAATTACATGAATAATCCGAATATGGCCTATAGCCATATTTAAATAACCCAAAAGGTTATGACCTTCTAAAGTGATGTGGCACACCCTGATTTATAATCAGTTAATAAATAACTAACAATGTAATATAAAGTTTGTATTTAAATAATAAGAATATAAATTAATCTATATTATTTAACTATAAACTAAATATTATGATCACTTAATATTATAGTTATAACACTCCCCCTTAATATTAAGTGGAGAGCCATATGCCAACATTACCTATTTGTATAACAGAATTTAAAAATCCAAAAACCGCAAAGGTTTAGGTTAACATATTTATTTTGAAGGAATTATAACACCTTCATCATGCTTAACTTACCTTTTAGTAATAAAGGATTTGGAATCCATAAATCAGAAGTATGATTTAGGCCAATCATGATTTGTGAGACTAAATCCCACTGTTTCTCATAGAAAAAATTCTTAAACCGCATCTCTAGGATCCTTTTATAACACAAGGACCCTCCTTTACAAATATATGCACACATTGAACTTTATTTTTTGTAAACTCTATTAGTTTACATAGATCATAAAAGATATTTTTACAATGCTTTATACCATAGTAGAGGAGTAGGAGTCAATAGTCAAATGACCATTAGGAGATGACATTTTCATGTACATTCCCCCTTAATGGACACTCTTAAAGGCCAAGCATTGCACAAAACTTCTAGTATTTTACAACACACAATGGCTTGTAAACATAAATGTAATATTGATCTTCATACAAGAAGTACTAGAGATCTATATCACCTTAGAAAATCTTATCTCACATAACATGCATATGAAATTCAATATGCTTCATTCTCTGATGTTAAATTAGATTATTTAGTAAGAGCAATAAAAATCTTACCACCACATATAAGTATAATACTTCCTTTTAGCTTCCATGTGTATTTTTTACAACATTTGCTTCAGCCACATGGATTCTTCGTTGCTTCCATTACACTTCTATACTTTACATCATTAGAAGAAATGGATATTGTTGGTTGCTTTTTTTTCCAAGTAATGGTTCCTGCACCAAAAAACTTGAACACATATCCAGTATATTTTATATCTGACCAAACATCATCATGGTTAAAGTCATAATATCCATATAGACATCATAATAAGCATAATAAATCTTTACTTATTTCACTTTTAACCATCTATAAATCTTACATTGATACGTTAAACAACAAGTTGAATACAAAAATTAAATAACAATATGTTTAACAACTAACCATGTTATATTACCAATATGTTGAAAAATTTTAACATATTAATCTTGTAAAAGATATATTTTATGCAAACAATAGATGTCTCAAATACAAACACAAAGTCGTCCCCTAGTATCATTTGATATGCATATAATAATATTTTAGTAATCACATACTAAGAAATTTTAGAAATGTTCTGTCAAAAACATATATATCTTCACTATATTGTTCTAATCCTTTGCAAATGAGATAATAATTGATAGATAAAATATCTAAATAGATAACCAAATCAAACAAAAATAATCACTACATACAGAAGGTATTGAACATAGTAACAGGGAGTGAGGGTCTGGGGGTGGCAACGCCCAGTGGGGTTGAGGGGAAAATCCCCTTGCGGGGTCTGGGGGCAGTGCCCCGGGAATGATTCCTATCATGATACAAGGTGGGGTAGAGGGGCACTACCCCTTAATGTCAAGCAAAATTTATAATTTACTCCTCCTTTGAATTTGATAAAAAATTAACTATTTTTTATCAAAAAAACATGATAATTATGAGAATTCATATAATCAAATTTTTAATGATAAATCAAGTTTTATAGAGGAAAAACCATTGCAAGATGATTTCAAAAATAATCCCCTTCTGTTTAAGTGCATATGTTGGTCATATTGCAATGATTTTTTCTTTTTTCAAATCAAATTTTGATTTGTCAAACAAATGTTCTAAATATATGGTATATTAGTTTGATAATAATAGGTTTTTTTATAGATAATTTTTTTGGAAAAGGCCCCAAGGGCCATATACAAGAAAATATTACAATGTCAAATCAACACCATAAAAAACATCTATAAAAAAACATGCCAAAGGGAAAACCCATCTCGAGTCAAGGAGACATTGAATCTAAAAAATATTTTTACCGCAAAATAAAAAGGAACTAGACTAGCTAGACCAAATACCAGCTAACACACATAAAACACATAAGACTAGTCAAGCAAAAGTGTCCCAAAAATCTCCTCAGATTATTTTAGCACGAGTCCTTGAATTTGTATCCAGCAAAAACCTCCTGTCTAGACCTAATATCTTCATACTCCGAGCTACTGACAACCAACATTCTCTTCTTCTCTTTCTCCATAGCAGCCATAACCTGAAGAACATCCACCCTATTACTCAACATCATAATCTCTGCACCATGACGATGCTACACTCCTCTAATTAATCTTTTATTTTCAACCTTCGAGTCATTTCACCACATCATCTAGACTATCAATTTTATTAGCAATAAAATTAATGAACACATTGTCTTCATTCAACACTTCATCATTACTCATATCCTTACTCTTTCCAACAAGAAAATGAAGAGCCACCACCACATCTAATTCCTTCCTATCCCTATCCTTTAAAGCAATAAGCTTATGTCTATCGGGCAAACTAACATGATCTTCCCAATCATCCCCAAAATTAATAGCAACATCTTTATAAGGAAAAATGGTACCAACTTTAAATAGTAACAGAATTAACCCTTGATGCAACAACACATCCAAATTTTTAGCCTTAAAATCTTTCACTAGAAAACTCAGAGAAGTAAATAAGTAGAAAGGAATATGGAACTTCTGTATTCCTTCAAAAATGGTTTAACATGATGAAGTGTTGGGTATGAAGTTTCCTGTATTTAACGTCGAGAGTGATATATTTCATAATGTTGAAAACAAATCTATGGCCATCGCCATGGCAGAGAATTATGAGCAATCCCATCCTCCATGTGGACTATCTTATCATCTGCACTTAGAAAATTAAACACCTCTTCCTAAAACCTCTTCTGTATCCTTAAATACCTTACACCCATTACATTTCATATCCGTAACTTTTCCTATAAAATATTTTGATACCAAAAGACTTACACCATGCATAACAACCACCCCATTCTTCCAATCTTGTGCAAAATCCTTAGAGATATTTTCATAGAAGCCCTGGAAGTTTCTGAATTTTTTTTGCAACTCATCCACTTCTAAAAATATCCCAAATCATTGAATCCCTCTCCAAATGCTGTGCATGATGAAGGTTCCACCCTAACACAATTTCCACCCATAATGATAAAAGTAGTAAAAAACCCAACATTAACCATTGAAAAGATAAAAATCCAACTATATAATTCCAAACTAGGGATAAAAATTAGATTTAGGAGCCCACATAATTGGAAATGACAACAAGGATTACACAAATCCTACTCTCACACTTGTCATTAAATTCATTCATATCTTTCTATATAAAGGACAATCTTAGTATCTGATGGAAAATCCATCTCATCAAGCCATATATGATCATGACGGGCATGAACTCCGACACTTGCTAATGAGTCAGCACCAACATTAGCTTCATGGTAAACATGTGCGATACAAATCTCTCTCAAAATTTGATACTAAAGTCCTTATTTCTTCCATGATGGGGTTTATATTAATATTATGTTTTAATTTCCTTTTTATGGCTTTAATAATATACGAAGAGTCTCCTTCCTCGCAGATCTTTTTTATTTGATGGCTATTAGCCCATTTTAGACCATATAGAGTAGCAAATGCCTCAACATAATTATTTGTTTTATTTCCAATAGGCATTATATAGGTCATAACTAAGAAGCCCCTATCATTTCTAATAATACCTCCCACCCCAACCAACCCCAAACTAACTTTTGTTGCTCTATCAAAATTCAATTTCAACCAACCACTCCTTGGTTTTTCCCACTTCACATTAATCCTGGAATTATTCTCTATCATAGAAACCTGTTGAACACATTTACCAAACCCCAAAGCTTGAATAATTTCCTTTTCACCATTATAGACCTCTTTGATTTCATTAAATATAATAATGGAAAGATTGTTACTCAAGGTTCCCAATATCAAATTCCTCACTCTTTCTGAAGATATTTGAGTTTTCCTTGAAAATTATATGATTTCTTTCAAGCCAAATACCCCACAATAAATGAGGTAAAACTAATTTATAGGATTTTACCAAACACTTAG
Source organism: Taxus chinensis (assembly GCA_019776745.2). Classification (NCBI taxonomy): domain Eukaryota; kingdom Viridiplantae; phylum Streptophyta; class Pinopsida; order Cupressales; family Taxaceae; genus Taxus; species Taxus chinensis. The sequence continues at coordinate 570,472,889 of CM034147.1, read as the reverse complement.
AGGTAAAAGGGCCCTTCCATTGTTAATACCATTTAGTTAAAATTTCCGGAAACACCCAAGAAACCTGAAAAATATGAGGATTTTAGAGCACACTTTTTGAGCATAGGGGCAATGAAGAAACAAATGTTGAATAGTTTCATTATCAAATTTTCATAAAATGCACCTGTTAGGAATCATCATACCTTTTACTTGTAGATTATCAATTGTAAGAATTTTATTTTATATGGCATGCCATAAAAATAAATTCACCTTAGGAATGATATTTTAATCCCATAAAGAATTCCACCATGAATTTGATTGTGGACCGTTACATACTATTTCATATCCAGATCTCATAGAGTACTCCCCATGCTTAGTTCATACCCATATAAGAACATCTAGTTTATTCCTTGAAGGAATAAAAACCCCTCTTAAATTAATATTAAGATTTTAAATAGCCTCCTTAATATCTTCTTCCTCTCCCTCCCATTGAAGAGATCTCCAAGTCCATACCCAATCCATCCTAATCCAATTTTCCCTCAAAAGACTTCCAATGGTAGATATGAAATAGTTTTCTACATTTCTCCATATCATTTGATTTATCAAAGGTTCCTCATTAAGCCACCGATCATCCAAAAATTTATCCTATTACCATCACCTATTTCCCATTTACTTCCTTTAATCAGCAATCCCCTACACTTAGTCAACCCATTCCAGAAATAGGAACCTTGTGGAAGGATATCATTTGACATAAAATCAACCTTCTCATCATACAAATATATTGCTTTAAGAATATTAGCCCACAAACCATCCTCATGTTGAAGTCTCTAACTAACTTTAGCCATTGAAGCCTTGTTCATACTTTTTAAATCCTTCAAACCCAAATCACCTGCATTTTTTGGCAAAGTGACCCTATCCCAAGCTGCAAGGGGAATTTTATCCTTTGATTCAGTACCCAACCAACGAAATCTCCTCATGGATCTAAGTAATCACCATTCTTATCTTAGCAGGCATTTTAAATATAGACATAAGATAAATAGGTAGACATTGTAAAGAGATCTGAAGAAGCTAAATGTTTCCTACCTGTGATAATAAATTCCCCTTCCATGTAACAAGATTATTTTGAAATATACTAACAAGATAATTCCAACTATCTAAACCCATCCTTCCATTAAACAAGGGAATACCCAAATAAGAACTAGGAAAAGAGGTGATTGGGCATTCCAAAACAACAACAATTCTATATTGAACTTCAATATCAACATTCAAGAAAATCATAGAACTTTTCTAAAAGTTCACTAACTGACTTATGACTTCCTCGAAGTCTTGGAGAATATCCTTAAAATCCATTGCTTCAAGGAAAGTTTTCTTTACCCAATAAAAAAGTATCATCAACAAACTACTATAGAGCTATATGATCTAACCCATTCGAAATAACAAGACCATTGAGAATCCTTTTTTTCCTATGGTCAACACAAAGTACTGCTCAAAGTCTCCACCATAATGATATAGAGAAAGGGATACAAAGGATCCCCTTGCCTCAAACCCCTTCCTGAATAAAAGTAACCTTCATACTTACCATTAATAAGGATAGAATACTTAGGTGTAGTAATACATTCCATAATCAATTTTATAAAATGTTCATGAAATCCCAACCAATTCAAAATGATACTTAGAAATCTCCATGATAGCCCTATCATAGGCTTTATTCATATCCAGTTTTAACAACATAGCCTCCCTCTTAGAAACATCCACTAAATGAATAGTTTTTATGAATTGTTATAACATTGTCGAGGATCTGTCTACCTTCAACAAAAGCTCCCTGGTTTGGAGAGATAAAATCATTCAAACAAATCCTTAATCCTGAAGGAAATTATCTTTGTAATAATTTTGTAAACAATATTACATAGGCTGATAGGTTTGAAGTATACAACCTTACCAGCACCAAGAATCTTTGGCACAAGGGTTATAAAAGTATGATTAACTTCTTTCAGTAACTTTCCATTCCTAAAAAATTCTTGGACAACTTCCTCCACCTCCTTATGCACTATGTCCCAAAACTCATGAAAGAAAAAGGCTGAGAACCCATATGGTCCCAAAGACTTATCTCCTTCAATATCAAAAACAACCTCCTTAATCTCCTGAGCAGAGGGAATTTTCACCAACTCCACATTCTCCTAATGAGAAATAACAAGTTGAAAAAGATTAGCAATTTTACTTTCTTTAAGAAGATCCAGTTGTCCTCCCTCAGATAACAAATATCTGAAAAAAACTTATGAATTCATTTGAAATCTTGGCCTGATTTTTCAATTTAACTCCTCTTCTATCCTCCATCTCCAAGATAATATTCCTCTATTTATGGATAGAAGCAGTAAGATGAATTTTTTTTGTATTTCTATCCCCCTCCTTTAACCACAAAGACCTCGAGTTCTATTTCCAATAAGATTCCTCTTTAGCTTCAAAATTATGATAATCCACCAACAAACCTCTTTCTTTATTCTTGATTTCCTGATCATAGTACCCACTCTCAATAACTTCCTCAATATTCTTTAAATCCTCAGCAACTTTTTCTTTTTTGGGCAAAAATATTACCAAAAACTTCCTTATTCCAGATTTTCATTCTAGCCTTAACATTCTTTAGCTTCACCATAAGTTTGAACATAGCTTTACCTTTAACTGTAATTTTCCAGCATAGGAATGAATCTCCTCCCTCAATAAAGGATGATGTAACCACATTTTAAAGAACCTTAAAAGGTCTACCAATAACTGCCAAATCACTATTAGATTGAAAACAAATAGGAGTATGATCAGACCCTATTCTGGGTAGAGCAGAAAGGGATCCATCAAGGACAGAGAACCATACTTGTATTGATAAGACAACCTATCTAGCTTAATTTGTACTAAGTTCATCTCCCATCCTCCTATTAGACCAAGTAAAGTGCCCACCTCTCAATTCCACATCCACCAAATTATAATTAGAAATAAAATCTACCATATCTTCCATGCTATCACTAAACATATTTGATCCTCCTTTTTTTCATCAGGGCTTAGAGGAGTATTAAAATCCCCTACTAATCATCCAATCGAAATCCTTATATTTTGATTGAAACTGCATAATTTCTATCCACAACTTCCTTCTTTCACACAATGAGTTGGGAGCATATATATTAGAACATATCCAAACCAATCCATTTTCCTTTTCCAAAAACAAAACTGCAAGGTGATGAGAAGAATTAAAAATCACCAAACCTCCCCTATCTTTTGAAAGCCAGAAAGTAGCAATCCCTCTCGAATCCCCCACAGAAGACACAGATTGCAATTTTTTAACTAAACCATAACTTATTCTATATATCAGTCATTTTTTTCCATTTTCATTTTTGTTTCTTGTATTAACAAAATATTAGTCTTATGATCTTTTCTAAAATGTGAACATTATACTCTGCTTATTAGGATTATTTTTCCAAGAGATGAGATTCATTTAAATTTATTTGGAGAGATGCTTTGTTCAATAGAGCGTTTCCTACCTGAATCAATTTCTTTTGTCATTGTTTTCTCCCTTTTTTCCTTATTTGAAACATTTCCTCTTTTAGCCCAAGGCCTTCCACAGTCTGCTTTAAGTTTCTCTTTCTTCTAAGCACTCATAGTATTAATATTTTTGTCTTCCAAATTCTTTTCCAGATTTAAATAACATAGCACAATATTTGAATCCATTGGATCTTCTTTTTCATTTTTTAACACAAACATCTCTTTTTATCGGATCCTTCTCTTGAGGAGATACATGTACCAGTATCTCCTATTTACATCCTTCCTTACAGAACTGACCTTCCTCTTTAAATATTTTTGAAAAATGATTCTTATCCTGAATTTCACATTGAAGTTGGTCTACATCTGGAGGAGTTTTCTCATTACTGGCATGCAAATGTTCCTTATCCTTAATTTCACTTTGAAGCTGAACTGGATCTAGATTTGTAAGTATTTACTCCAAAATAGGATGAAGATGATCTACTTCAATCTATTGAATAATAAGTTCTTCTACTTCTAAAACATTGAAATTAAATTTTCCTGAGGACGAGCCCTGCTTATTTTCCACTTCATTATCTTTTTTCTCCCAAACTATTTGAATTTATTACTTCCCTTTCTTGACCTCTTTACATTGCCTTTATTCATGCCCTATCTTCCAACATTTTTAATAAAAATAGTGGTTATGCCTCATACTCAATTTTTTGTTTCCACACCCCAAACTTCGATTCCAATTCAATTTCCTTTCGTAGAATAGGCCCCATTTTGAACATTGACACAAAAATGAGCATCCATTAACCTTGGTTGTGCCCTAGTAACTAGATCAAAAATTACCAACAATCCTATCACATTGGAAATAGCCTTTAAAATTTCCTCCTCCCAAAACTCCATAGGAAGTCCAGGAAGTTTGACCCAAACAGGAAACTCATCAGGTGTTTCATTATAAGGATCAAATCCTGAACTCCATTTTTGAACCAACAAACTAGATCTTCTCAAAAACCAAGGACCTCCTAATAGGATGTTTTTACAATCTTCACCATTGGAAAGATTTATTATAAAAAATTTGTTTAAATAAGAATCTATTTCCATAGAACATTTTGGTCTCCACTTCCTTCGAGCCCATTCCCTGAACCACTCAACATTAGGTCGAGATCCATAAAATTTTCCAACTAGGGAATACTCCCATCCTAGATTTAGCTTTCTCAACCAACACATCCGGAATATCCAAACTTAAAATTCCATTCTTATCAATAGTCTGTATAGTATGTACCAATAGATTGAGGCACAATACCCCTAGTACGACCCAAAATCTTATCAGTCCAAGAAGGAGAACATGATACATTACCTTTTCCCAGCTAAGGATGTAGGTCCCCTGTCTATGAATTCTTGATCTAAAGGTCACCTGTGTCGTGCGACAGTTCTTTCCCATTAGGTTTTTTAAATCCTCCTTGATCCTGCTCCCACTCCCACTCTCACTCCATTAGTTTGATAATAATAGTAATTTATTGAAATGTGAGTGAAATTGTTTTTATATTTTCATGAGAAAAACTGCATGACGATATACAAGGGCTCACAAGTCAAATCATGGGCCAAAAAAATAAAGCAACTAAAGCCGTGTTATAAGAAGTTTGGAAAACAATATAAAAAACCCTTATAAATTACATTTTCCCACCAATGTGGGACAAAAACTTTTTCAAAACAAAAAACAAAAAGGTTATGGAAGTAGAATAGATAATAATAAACTATTATAATATTTTTAGTAATGAACTCAAACTTGCACATTTCAAGTGCAACATAACCAAGCCATGGAAGGGATGGTCTTAATACCAATCAATATTATCACTGAAGTTTATTATATAAATGAACTCGTGCATGTGGGATATATCTCCCATATATAGATAATGCAAAGTGACCTTCATCTGAGCCAACCTTTCAAGTCATATTTTGAACATATCAATAAACACCAAGCTGATAAACCAAAAAGCCATGATATAAGTACAGTCTCAGGGACCCATCTTTTTTATTTTTTGGGATCCATGAAATCTTTATTAAAACAATATGGTCTGTAAAAGGTGGAAATGGTCTTAAATGATGGACACATTTAAAGTGGCCAACTTAATGACCAAGAGCATGTCACTTATCTCATGTTCCAAGCAATACACATGGTTGAGACATGATAATCACATAGCATACGCGGTCCCAAAGACCTGGTCTAACTAATGTTAAAGTCGTCTATCACTTGTTTAACTGTAAGGTTTTCCTATGGCTGGAGGTTAATAAAGAAAGGAGTAAAAATATATATATTCATAGCTCCATTGTTGTTCCGTTGAATAAAGAAAAAATTATTTGCAAGAATGTTTTTCAGTCAAGAATGTAATTTTTTTAGTATTATGGGTGGGGTGGCAGCTAGGTGGCCACTTGTGAATTGGTTACTATATTTTTTTTAATAACATGTCAGAATTACCTTTATTCATATGTGCATTAGGGCCAAATTTTTCACTTTTGGTCTTCCTAGTAATTTGCATATATATTTTATGGCATCGCATTATTGGAAAACAAGTAATTTATAATTCATAGGGAATGGATTTCCCCAATTCATTTAGTGGGTTGGACCAATAAATTGGTGCATTGCAAATGGGGCGTGTAAAATGGGTGATTTTTATTTTTTATTATATATTTTAATGTAAGGTAAGTGGTTTAAAAATAAATGTGGAATGTCCTATGCAAATTCCATACCACCAATAATAAAAATTCATTATTGAATGCCCCTAGACCGAGCCACAAGAAGATACTATTTCCATTAGATTTCTTTTTCGTGTCTTTCTTAGAAGTATAATTTCTTATATTAACCCTTTATTTTCCTTTAAAACCAATAACCTTGTGTGTTTTCTGTGTAATGCAATCCATATCTTCATAGAAAATCCATTTTGAATGCATTGCCAACATTTTGTTTCTCCTTCTTGAGGGTTTTCTTCTACCTGTTCATCTTGTATTTCCATTACATCCCAATGTATGTTTTTCCATAAACTTGGTTCAAAACATCTTCTATATTATCCCAATGTTTCTTTCCAAATTTTCCACAGTTTAAATCTTCACACACCTCTTCATATTTTGATATAAGTGTTTTAATAGCATATTTTTGTCAAATCTTTGTTTTCTTTCATTGGCTCCTCATTATTTCTATCTCCATCATGTGCATGGGTTATTGAAAATGTTTCTTCCAGTTTTGAATCATCAACAATATATGGATTATTTAGATCTATTTATGAATGTGGAATGTAATGACCCAATTTATATGTGCCCCTTATATTCTCTTACAAATTTGAGACACTATTTCCATCAAATTTCTGCATGCATAAGTCCTTTCCACAATAGTTGCTTAATTGTGTTGAAAAATCCATATTTTCTTCATAGTTGATTGGATTTGATTCAAGACCTTGGGATTCAATACGTGGAAACAAGCAAAATGGTGATTTTTTCATGTCTTGTAAATTTATTAGTTACTATAAACATTCACAAATGAAACAATTTTCTTACTACATCTTTTATCTAAACTTCATTTCATCTTTCATTTTTTAATAATATATATACAATGGGTGCTTCGCTTTGTAATTTAACAGAATCAAAACTTGTGGAGAAACATTTAAAATTGGCTAAGTACCTAATAACAAATGTAATATTTACAATCACTGTGAAATGGGTGTACAAAATGAAATTCTTCAAAACAGAATAATAATGCTTTACCTCTTTTAATTTTAACTCTGTTCTTCCCCCATTTGTATATATGCTCCCTATTTTGGTGTTTTTGCCTTCAAAATGAGTATACAATTTTCCATTTTATTGCATTAAAATCAGGACGTTGAAAGAACTTGCATGGATTAAAAACCTTATTAATGACAAAAGGTTTTTTAGTTGCGATCCTCCCCAAATTACAAGAGGGCTTAATCCTATATCTTCAAATTCAAACCATACAAAACATATTACATATCACTATGAATGAAATTCAATACAAAAGAGAGACAAAAAGAATTGTTGAATTGTAGGAAAAGAGTTGTAAAACCCCAGTAATACCAAATCGAAGCCACAACAAAACAAAAACATCTACAATCTTCCATAAAAGAGGTAAAATAATTAGAGCATATCCATCCATTGCTTGGTGGTCTTTGTTAAATTATTTTTGATATTTTCCATATTACCTTTGATTTCCTTGACAAAAGTGCCATCTTTAGCTTTTTCCTTTCCTTTGTTAATTTCCAACACATTGGAGATGTTGGAAAAAATATGCATATTTCCTTTAAGGATAGAGAGGATGTCACACTGCCTATCTCTAGTTTTTTCATGCTCCTCTTCTAGGGTCTTGATTCTCTTGTTCTTCTCATCCATCATTTGTTCATATTTTCTCCCACTTTTAATGGCCATCTTGCACCCTTTGACTTTGGCATTCAATACTTTACAATCCTTCCTAATCCATTTGAGCATATCAGTGTGCAAGTCAAGTTTAGTCATGATGCTCTCTATTTTGGGTCGGCTAACAATATCATTTTGTCCCATTTCTAGGAGGCCAAGAGCAGCATCCCCTTCACCAGTAGGAGAAGAGGGCAGGGTGGTAGAAGTATATGGGTCACCTTTGGATTTATTATTATGGAAAGTTTGGTCAGAAGGTGGAGGCATAATTATAGCTGAGGGGTCTTCTGGGAGGAGCAAGGGGATGAAAAGGTAGGGAAACATGGGCATTCATAATGATGAGGTGAAATTTTTTGTATAGGATGAGAATGAGGGAATAGTGGGAGGGTTAGGCTTGTTTACCCTATTTAACCATGTTAACCAAATCGTCAAGGGATTGGAGGAGGTAGAAATGAAAATTGACTGCCACATCTCTTCTTAAATGATTTTTAAAAACCAAATGAAATTAGGGGATTACTTTAAAGCGACCCTCCATAGTAAGATACTTCATGATCAAAATACTTACCTGGTCATAAGGTTTTGGTAGTGAATCCTTGAGAAATCCACTTTTTTCTCCCACGAGTTTCTCATCTCCTTCCAAAAATTTGGCCTCTTTGTTTTTTCTATCATAATTGTTTTTGAAGAAGCGTATACCCTTGGGATGGATACCAGTGACAACAAAAACCATCTTCTCGATCATAATAAACTCCCTATTATGATATCTCATCTTGCGTCCATTCCAATTTTGGACCAACTTCTACAAGAAATGGAAGTCATGTCCTTTAGTTTCATTCACAAAATGATTGAATCCACCCTTCTTGAGAATATCCTAAACTTATGCATCCTTCCTCCATTGATTTTTTTTTATAGGCTCAACTCTACAGATATCTCCCCCCATGGTTGTCAAGAAGACCCTAGGAGCAGTGAGAGATAAATTCCAAGTGCTGAGGTAAATGAAGGAGGTGTAATTCAACAATGACAATAAAATCCCTCCCAGTTCCTACATTCACCTCATGAAACTTACCTCCTCTACTTATTAATAATTTATTGGAAATTGGGCAGTAATAAGGAGGCTTGGCACCAAGATTTGAATTAATTAGCAAGGACAGCCAAGTTGGCTAAGTCATCTACTAAATGATTACCCTCCCTATGTGTATGTGTGATGATGTTTTAGGAAGGGATATAATTAGAAGATTGGCCTCATCAATGAAATTTTTATTGGTCCATTTTACATGAGTTGAGCCTTTGAGGCAATTTATAATGTTCATTGAATCACCCTCTATAATGATGTTTTTAAAAATTAAGGGAACAAACCAGTTTGAGGCCCCAAAGAGCAGAAAGTGCTTCTAAATAGTGATTTTTATGGACTACCATAGGCCCAACATAGGTAGAAATTAAATGACCTATGTCACCTCTGATATAGCACCCATCTCAAGACTTCCCAAGATTACCCTTAGATTCCCCATCAAAGTTAAGCTTAAAAAATCCATTAGGAAGGGGGATCTAAATACCTGTCAATCTTATGAGGTGTTATAACACTCATTAAGTTATATAAGCTCCATTTCTTAAGTAGTTCAGCTTCTTTCTTGTTCTGATTGAAGTTTTTCTTGGGCCTATAATTAGAAATGGATTAAAATTTAATATTGTACCACTTAACAATAAATGTAGTACAAAAAATATATAAAAAATACTTTCAAGTGGTGGGTTTTACATTATTTGGTTTAATGGAAAATTAATTTTTATGGAAGTGCAATTTTAATTAGGTAGCATTTGACCTTACAAAAAAGTGAAATTGTTGTTTTACAGAATTAAGATAATATTTTTATAACATAATTTTTAATGTATGAAAACTAAATTTTGACATTATTTGAACATTAAATTTGACATACATAAATTTAATTAAAATTAAGTCTTTAATAGTGACAATTATTAAAAAATAAACTATGTAGCATGGGTTACTTCTACTCAATATTATAGACAATTATTAAAAATGAACTTATATTGTTAAAAAATTATGTAAGATATAAAAACCTTAGAAAAAATTAATATGCATAATTGAATCAAAGTATATAACACCACGATTAATCAAATAAAGACTAAAATTGAACCATATACCATCAAATAAACCTAGCTATACAATTAGAGAATAAAATACAATAACAATTTACTTTGACGCAATAATAATGGCCTAAATATATACTAAACTTAAATTGGAGGACATTGAACTATTCCTTAGCGTGAGTAATAATTTTATAAATAGTTGTATTCAAATTTGAGGAGATTGAATTTTTCTTTATTGCAAGTAATAATTTTATAAATACATGTCTTCAATATTAGTATGTGTATGAGAAACATTTAAGTCCAAGAGGTTGCTAGGCAAGACAAATTTTGACTAGAATGACAGGTGAAAATGTTAGTGATGGCCCTTCAATATGTGATTGATCTTTATTCCGCATGTGAATCCTCACACGTTTTCATGCAAGGGATCGCACTTTGTCATGTAAGGGATCACACTTTTTCATGAGTTGAATGATAATAAATTATGCAAAAATAAATTTTAACTATTTTAAAGGATATAGTTTATTTATATTAATATATTTTTCAATTGTTTTTATAAACCATAACTTATAATAATAGAACAATTAGATTATAGTTTTAAACTATATATATTGTTTATAAAGAGATGAAGTGGACCTTAATTAAAGGGGGACCAGATGACATGGGTAGGATAAATGTATTAAATGAAATTTACTAGAAGTTATAAAGACTTTAATCTAGATGAGAATAAAAACTTGGAAATTTACTGAGGGGACAAGGTTTTCCAACCTTCCAATGAAACAATTACAATCCCTATTTTTTTGAAAACTTGTCTCCTCCTTTCCTTTACTTGAATCTACCTTTAGAAATATTTAACCTAGAAATATTTGAAACTATACAAAACATGTAAATTATTTCATATAGTAATAAATACTTAACTTTTATCTTATGTGATTTTCACGAAGGTAAATATTTAGAGCCCCTTTCACATGTGCACACACAAATCTCCAGAAATATTAATACATGTCGGAGAGGGAGGGGGGTCAAATAGGTTCCCAACCAACTAACCAACTTCCCAAGAAATATGACTTTAGGATTATTTTAAATTATTTAATTAATACTTTATCTCATTCTGGTACCATGTCAAGACAAGTGGATTAAGTTGTATTGAACTTATTTAATAAAAATAAATGTTTGCATATCAATAAATAAATACAACGTAAAGTAAATAACATAATAACACATGATTTAACATGGAAAACCCCAATGGGGTAAAAAATTATGGTAGAATAATTTCCATTATGTGAGAAAATTTTACACCCATTCCAGTAACTCCCTCCTCACTTCTACTCCATGTTTTAACCCGAATTACATGAATAATCTGAATATGGCCTATATCTATTTTTAAATAACCCAAAGGGTTATGACCTTCTTAAGTGATGGGGCACACCCCAATTTAATATTAGTTAATAAATAACTAATAACCTAATATAAATTTTATATTATTTAACTATAAACTAAATATTATGATCACTTAATATTATAGTTCTAATCAAAGGTGCATAACAATTCTTCAAAATTTGTGGTGTAGGATAAGAATGATGTATATGTGATTGTACTTGATGTGGAGAAAGACATGGTGAACACCAATGTGACATATACCTATGAGGCATATGTGATGATGGGAACCTATGTGAATGAGACCTATGTGATGAAGGAGGTGATGATCACCTATCTAAAGAAGACCTATGAGGTGAAGGAGGAGATGAAAACCTATGTGAAGGAATAGTGGATCTATGAGGATGAAAATGTCATGAAGTAGGACTTGTGAAAATAAGATAACTGAGCATTGAATATGCATTAGGTATGAGAGGCCCCAAACTCCTAAATATCATAGATGGTGGAAGAATGTTATCAAGAGGAGGTAGAGGTAATGGTGTGCGTGGTTGAATGCATTTAATAGTTATAACTTTTTTGATTATGTATGAACTTGAGACACATATGATTCATGGATGGAATATCTAGAGCAGTGCAAAGCCACTGGAGAGTTAAGATCATTTCAAATCTCTGATTAAAGATGCCACATTGAATGGCACAAACATAATGAGAGGCCCAATTGCAATAAGAAGCCAAATGTATCCAAAATATTTAGGATATGGATATGATATAGCAGAAATTGGACATTTGATAGCCAAAATAAGTGTAAGAGAGCATACACAAATAGCATCTTCTTGATAGATCATGGTATTATTGATAGTGTATTAACTAATAGAAGTATTGATGTGTAATGAATCAAATGTCAAAGTAGTTAATGACAAAATTTTAAGTACATAAATTGAATCAGTTACCTTTGGGAGTGAAAGGGTAACAACAGGGGTGTGTGCCACTTTTTCCACTTCAACTTCTTGACTATGAGAACACAGCATTTTGATGTTGGTTGTGCCATCAAACTGGGCAACTTCATGCGGCCTACCCACTCATACCCATTTAGAATAAATAGAATAAGAAAAAAGGGGCCTCTGAATGGCCTAAGGGTTAACAACCATTCTCTATGCCAGAAGCCAAAGACCGGATAGAGGTCAAAGATCATCTAGATGACATGACGATTGAGATTCCCCATGCTAGAGGTGGTGCCAAGAAAACACATGTATCTCACTCTTTTGATTCTTACCCCACGCAGGATGACTCGTGCCTTGATTCTTTATTTAACCTGGCAGCCCAGCAGGCACTATGGACCATTGGACCTTAGTAACTTTGTTTTTTTTCTCCTCAGGAACCCCTATAGATGCTTTTACTTGTTATTTTGCTAGGCTAGGCCTAGTTTTTTTTGTGGCTTTGGGGCATACTCTCATACCACCTATTTTTTTATGCCCATTTTTTTAGACTCTTGTATCATGTTGCATTTAATATAATATAAGATCCTCTTTCGTCAAAAAATGTGAAAGTAGTTTGATAATATCATTCTAAAAATGTAATGAGTGGTGGAGATGTGTTAGTAGAAGTAACAATAAAATCAAGTATCCCTAATGAAGGGTGGGGCATAAAATGATATGTATGATTATCTAAAGCATCAGTAGCTTTTACATCATGCTTAGAAAAAGGGTCATTAAATATTTTGAGCTTATTGTTATTATTGACTAGTTGAGAAGAAGAAGACAATGTAGGAGGGAGCTCCAATGAATTATTTTCAATGAGGATCTTGTATGAGATGTCTGAGTTTGAAATAGTGATAGGTAGAATGTCCAATACATTGAACATAATAAAACTTACAATTTCTATCATAGTGGCATCCATGAGGGAAAGATGGATCAAGGTTAAGAGGTGGTGGAAGAGTGATGAGATTTCTTTTGAGAATATGAGGTAATAGAAATTGAGGTGCTTATGGAAATTTAGTGAAAGTATTATTTGGAGGTTACCATTAAATCCTTCTAGGAGGAGAAATGATATTGATAGTTTCCTTTTCTTCAATAGGTTTACGAGAAGGTTTGAATGTTGATATAGATTGAAACCTAGTAGAAGAAGATGAAGAAGAAGAGTCTTGATATTTGAGTTTTCCCATAGAAAGTAATTTGACTTCACGCATCTTGAGCATATGACATAGTTGGTCAAAATAAGGAGAGGTTTCAAATATTACAATCTCTTATAGTGGTGGTAAGATACTCTGAGAAAATAGATCTTGGAGTTCTAAAGTAGCAAGCACATTTTTCATCTTAGCTAGGTTGTTTTATAGCATAATACATAGTCAACTAGATATTCATTATATCGTTGTTTAATTTGTGCCAATTATGCATAAGAGATATTATTGTCGATATTAATTAAAAAGTGAGCAATAAAATCATCAGCTAAATGTGTAATATATGTTACCAAAGTAGCACGTAGGTCGTAAAACCAACACATAGCGTAATCTTGAATACTCCTAAGAAATAGCTTAGCATGTAATGTATGATCATCCACATAGTCTAGACATGCCACATGAAAATCTCAAAGATGCTCTTGAGGGTCACCATGGCCATTGAAAATGGGAAACTTAGAGGGGGTTTATGGGTACGCAAGAAGGAGGCACGTGAACAGGTCTAAGAGTTAGTAAATTTGTGCCCAAGGGCCTCATGCCCAGGAAGAAAGCACTCATGACTTGGCTGATTTTGCATGGCACAAGCTAAAAATAGGAAAATTAGATGGAGTTCAGATCAAGAAAATATTAAAGCATGAAAACTTCATGGCCAAGGAAGAGCTATTTTGGGATTGAGGTGAAGATCAAGATACATGCATATTGTAGTGCCCACTTCCATTTGGAACCTTTTATTATTGATCATGATACTGTAGACTATATGATGGACATCCTTATAGTTTGGATTTAGTATGGTGTTAGATGTTAGATCCTGGATTATTGTTGGATCTGATTCATATATGATGCATGATGATTGTTAGAGACATTTTATATAGATGTTGACATGCTATCGGACATGGTCATATTGTACATGTTGTTTGGACATGTGATATTTGATATTTGGAGTAAACCTAGAAAATGGAAATTATTTGATGAAAATATAGTTGTTGATTAAAAATTCAAATGATGTATTTGTTGCTTCGATGTTGTTGTGATTCATTTATATAGTTGGTTTTGTGATTTTATTTATATTCATTTTGAATGTTCTGATATGGCCACGAGGCTGAAGGAGGTATTTTTGTTTTGCAAGTTAAATATCACAACAAACATCGGGGGATCGGATACCAACCACAATAGAATTCTAGGTGAATTCAACAAGGTCACCATGGCAACATGTCTTGTGTGTGTGTTGTATTTTTATAGGGATTCCAGTGGGGGGATTTACTTTATATAGGACCATGGGTTTGTGTATTTTATTAATGTGCTTCTTTTATTATTGTTGTATGTGTTTTATTATTAATGTGTTCCCTTCTTTTAATTAATTAAAATTGTGTTAGATTTATGTGAGAAAACATATGGTTAAAAGTTAAATAAGTCAAATTGGGATATGGGAAAGTTATAATGAAAGTGTTGGCTCTTTGCATTAAATATGCAAGGGATGTGTAAGTTGTGTAAGGTTTTGTGTAAGTTAGATTTTGGAGTAAGAAATACTCCACCTCCATGGAAATTCGAATTTTTCCTTGGGGGCTATTTTTGGAGGCTTGTGGGACAAGTAAAACTTGTCCCATGCCTCTAAATTTAATCTACCAACCATACTTATGGATGGAGATGTGATTTGTGAATTTTATAATTAATTTTTTAAGTCATGTTGGTTGTTTTGGATTACACTCTCTTACATTTTAATTAATTTATTTTCCCTTGAGATGTGGGCCTTTTGGAGTGTGCAAGTAACTTGTCATTTTTCACCCACCTCTTTATTGTGCTTAGGAGAATGGATCTTTGTCTTTTGTGTTTAAAATTTGAGGATGTGTGATGTGGCATCCTACATGGATCCACATCATCCTCTTCTCTCCCTCTTCTATTTAATTCAAACTCTTTCCTTGTTTTTTGGTTGTTGAATCATTTTTACAACTTCCTTGGGGGCACATTTTTCTTGCTGAAGCTCTTGTTTTTGGAGGAAATTTGGAGAAAGATTTTCATGCTTGGTAGATTGTTGTTTTGGAATGTGTTCTTGGCTTTGAGAGATTTCTATTGGAAACAAAATCTATCATGGAAAGGTAGGTGTTTATTTCTTCCTTATTGATGTTATTTTCTTGTTGTGTTGTGTGTATGGAGAATGTTTTATTGCTTTTGTTGGCTGGTTAGGTAGACTGCCTTAGGGAAGGTGTAGGAGAAGGCTATGGGGAATCCATGTGGGGGGGATAAGGAATGCCATTGGCATCAGAGTTTTTTGGAGGGATTTTTGGTTTGGGATCCACCATGGAAAATAAATAGCTTTCATTTCTTACTTTGGGGTGGGCATAAGGAGAAACTTGTGGGGGGGGGGCATAAGGATGTGTGTGGGATGAATTATTTTTGTGGGTTGTTCTGGTGGATGCCCAATTCCTAATCAGGAGGCATAAGTAGCTTCCCCCATAGACCTTGCTCCTTTGGCTTGCTTAATCAAGCCTGAGTTTTTTATTGATATGTTTTTAATTGTAGTTGTAAACCTTTGTTTTGTATTGATCTATGTTTTATTTTAAAATGTGCATGTGAAATAATTTTGTGTGTTGTGGAAGATAGTTGTTTCCATGGGTTGAATTACACATTTTATTGTATTTTTGTTGGGGCTCAGGGGCCAATGATGAAGGAATGATTATCCTTTCATTGGATGTCTTGGTTGGGTGGAGAGCATTGCCTTTCCCCCTCTTTTGTTGTGATCAACTTGGAGAAAGAGAAAATGTGCATGTTGTTGTCCTGGAGCAGTGGAAAAATGTAGTTGGACTATCCCTTGTGAAAACATATTTATTGTAATCCTTTCCCACATGATGTGGATGAAATTGTAACAGTTATGTTATGGATAAATGATGTTCTAATTGATTATGAGAATGTATATTTGAATTGAGAAAGCCACTTTTTTTCTACTCTGTACATTGGAAGAAATAAGAATTATGTTATTGTTGTCAAACATTGAAATATGTAATTTGTATAATTGAATTCAATAAGGAATTGCAACTTCATCTCTTATTTACATTGTTGTGATGAAATGGGAATATGAAATTGTGATTTGAAGCTCTGTTTATTTGCAAAGGAAATAAAATATGTATTAAGGAAGAATGTTGCTTGTCTCTTTTGGGAAATATATTAAATTGGAAATCAGATTTACAATTTAACTTTGAAATGGTTTCTTTGTAAACAAATAAATGCCTTGGATTAGTTTAGAAACTATATACCAAACCTAAATGATAATATGGATATATAGAGTTTTCCTTGAAATGAATCCCTGCTACAAATTTTAAAACTGGAAAATTTAATAAAATTGTACAGTTCAAGCCTGCACACATTAATCAACTTGGAAACCTTAAAATTTAACATGATATTTTAGTAAGGAACTCAATTGAAAAAGAACACTTAAGAAAACAATCTTAAACATTGTTAAATCAATACAAATCCTTCTCACGTTCTTTTTCTGTCAGTTGTCGGACAAAATTTAAATTAGAATAAATCAAGCAAATTAACTTCCCTAAACCACTTTAAATTCTTCCTAGATCAATTCTCCATGCCTGTTTGGCATGTTGAGTGAAGGAGGAGATCCAATTTAATCAAATTGGAAAGTTGGAAATTACCAGTTGCCTTATTACAAGCTTGCAGATCATTTTTTGAAAAATTGGCCACTTAAACTTTATCAAAATGTAAAATTTATGTTTTCTTTGCAAAGAGGGCATCGAGAGCTTTCCAAAAAGTCCTTGTTTTCCCAAAACTAAACTTTCTAGAAAAATTTATGGCACTTTGAAGTTTTTTGTGCCTTGGCGGGAAAAGTTGGGAAACTTTTCCATGGCGGGCCCGCAACCCAAAAATTTCCTGTCGATTTTTCCTTAGGAAAATTTTTGAAAATTTTGGCTTAGGAAAATTTCATCTTTTCCTCCACTGGCCCGCAGCCAATCAAAGGTTGCCACGTGTCCTCACGGGGCAGCGGCGGAGGTGCGACATCTTTTTGCCCTTTGAATTTTTTTAAAATTTTGGAAAAAAATTCCTTTTAGCCCCGTCGGCCTGCGGCCAATCATAGGCTGCCACGTGGAGGATTTGGGTGCTTGTGGAGGGACACAGACCCCTTGTTTGTTTTAGTTTTTACTTTGGGAAATTTTAAAAAAATTTCCTCGTGGCCCCACAACCCCACCCTCGCCTTGGGGTTTTCTTCTCTGCGGATATGCGGGCCCGCGCACACCTTTCACCCTTCTTTCCCCCTTTTGGTGAAATTCACCAAATTCTTCCACCACTCTGTGCCCTCCTCTCTTCTCTCCACTATGAATTTTGGAGTTCTACGTTTCCCTGGGTGGACCCGCGGGCACATGGACACCATTTGGTTTTCTCTCCAATTGGGTGAAATGCCCCAAATTATTCCACCACTACGTCTTTGTCCTTTTCCCAAGCGATGTCTCAGAGGTCGCCACGTGTCATTGGAGGACCCATGGAGGTGTAGGTACAAATAGTAAATTTCTCCCATGTAAGGAAAATGTCCAAACGCCGCCCCATGACCCGCCGACCCTAAATTTTCCCTTCACCCCTACTTGACACGTGTCCCCTTAGGGAAAATTTGACCCCTAAGGTCTGCTTGCTCATATCTTGAGTTCCTGAAGGAGTTAGGAGGACTTCTTTATATCACCAAAAAGGTGAGAAAATTTCCTATCCAATGGGAATGATTTAGGGAAATTTTGGAAGCTTAAGTATGAAAAAAATCAAGTTGAAACTATGATCCTGTTAGAGAGTTGGGTATGGGGTAAATTACTCCCTGAACCTAACTAAAACTTCTAACCCTAAAATTTGAACCATGTGACCTTGATAATTGTTAATAAATTAAAAGTATGATCTAGTAATTTTAGACTTGCTCTGAAATCTATTACTAGTAGTTGTTACCTTGCAACCTGGTTGTAGACACACTTAATCAAGTTCGGGGAGTGGGTAAGTGAGACCTTACTCTGATGTTTTAAATAGGTATTCATTTCCTCATTGTAATTTAACCTTGCTCTTGTCTTGATATTGTGGAATTAAATACCTTGGTTATTTAATTGTTTTGGGTTCCTTAACCCTAAAATTTTAATCAGGGAATATTTAGCTAAAATGTCAGTGTAATCAGTATTTAAATTAATCCCTAGGGAGATTTGAGCTAGGTGTGTACCTATTACACTTATTTCTTTATAATGTGATATCAGTAATTATTATAATGGGAAAGGTTATTAGTTGAATTTATTTGTCTTTGAGACTTTGGTCATTAACTCCTAATCAAAAATATATATATCCCATAATTTTTCTAACTAAACCTAGGTTGTGCATGGGTCTTAAGTGGGTTGTTTTAACCGGGCACTACACATAGTCTACACTAATAATAGGATTAAGATAGAGTTTAATCATAGATCAATCTATTATTAGCCTTCTTGTAAAAGCATGTAGTTTTTGGCACATAGCTATTTTGAGCACGCAGGCTATTTTTGAGATGTATGGGCAGTGAAGGGAAATTCCCCACCCTCGTATAGCTTAGTTGATTTGCATAGTTTTACACACCATATGTATTGAAGAGTTATGTTGCCCTAATGTTCTTGCATGCATGACTCCATGACATTACTATTAAGTATCTAAATTTTGTTATGTAATCTTTCTAGTTATTAATGGATTATTGTGGATGGATTATGGTAATTTATGTATTTGATCTTGTTTCTTGTATGTTTAACCTGATTTTAGTTTTGGTTTAATTAGTTATGTTCTATGTGTGTGATCTGATTTATGTTACACTTAACACTTAGTTATTTGATATGTTAATGGGTTATATGAATGTGCATGCTAACATCTTGACAACACAATACAAAAGAGGGACCTGGTAGCTTCGTGTACTTTAGGTGAGAGTTTAGATCTATCTAAATGAAGTTCCAATGCGCCTAGGCATTCGAGTGGAAAAACAATACTACATTTTGGTTTTGTTGTTAGGACCTCTTTTCAAACTGTTTTCCATGATGTTGCATGATTATGGAGTATCAATTAACTCTTGTGGCCATTAAAAGTTTGGTAGACAAAGGAAAAGATTCGTTTGCACAAAGATATGGTTTTGGATCTTATTTCAAAGAATGCAAGTGGGTGGAAGATAATCTATATCATGAGATCTATTATCTGTTTTTCATCTTTTTTCCTATAGAATTGTACGAGTGGTTTTCAGCATATGCATCAAAGAAGAACAGGAGTTAAAGACCAAGGGTTTGGACGTAGGAAGATTACCTAAATTTGTTTAATGTAGATGAACCTTGGATGTGTGTTTTAGATCATTTATGGGCTGGAGTTGTGCACATTTATACTTTAGAATATGTGAGCCCATAAGATCTTACATTCATGTTATTCCTTTGGTAATTAATATCTTGATGGTGGTGTTGAGTTTAGAGTGCCTACCTATGGCTAGCTGAACATACCACCGTGTGCAAGGTTAGGAGTAGGTCTGGTTAAATATGGTGGACCTTATGGTAGAAAGACAACAAGAAAAAAGGTGGATTAAGTATAATGAAGTGTGGGATATAGAATTGGTGAAGCACCACAATATTGAGGAGTTTTTGGAGTTGTGGAGGATGATGTCTTATGAACGATTTGAATCTCACGTGGAATACATGGAGTTAGAGCATCAGGATATCCCCCACTTAGGAAATTGCAGTAGATAATTCCCTTCATTTTCTAATGAGAGATCATAAGAGGAGGAAATATTGAGGGTCACGGGCACGCATCTGATCCCACCTAAAAACCTATCCCTTGCACTTGGTTTTCTAGTTCCAAAAGTAATCATTGATAAATAGGAAAGTGTAGGTAATCCAATAGCTTTAGTTAGATATAATTTTCCTTTGAATACATGAGTGTATCAGACAACACATACACCTATGACAAAATAGATGACATCATCTTTTTTGGGGGGCAATTGGAAAAATATTTTATGGCACGTCATTAGGTCAGGGTGTGGGCACATAGAACACTGGGAATACATATGGAGGTACTACAACTTTATAGACTATGGGAGTTTAGTTTAGCACTATATTTAGGACACAAGGAAGTACATTCACTAGTTTGGTGGCTACTACAGAAGGTGGATCAAGTGGATCAGGAAATTCTAGATGTGTGGGAAATACTGGTGGGGATTCTGGTTTTGGATCAGGTGGACAAGGTTCGAACCCTCATTAACCACATCAATTGTATTACAAGATGTCTCTTCACTTTCAAAAATATAGAGGTATTGAGGATGCAACAGAGCATGTGCATAAGTGTGATATTATATGGAATGTTAAAGGAATTACATCCTCTGATAGAATAGCAAGTCATTTTACTACTACTCTTCAAGGGAACACGCATAGGTGGTACAAGACATATGACCCACACCAGATTGCGGTGGATTATAATGATTTGTTTTCTACGTTTCTATCAGAGTTCCATATCCCATAATTTGAGTAGAAAAGTATTGTTGTGCTTAAGAACATTAAGTAGGGATTATTTGAGAGCATGAGGGAGTATGACATGTGCTTTAAAACTTTGTTGTCAAAGTTATCTTATGATATACATCCAAGTCAGCATGCAAACTAGTCTGTTGGTGGGTTGTTGAATCCCTTCAGGAGGGCACTATCTCATAAAATGTTTGTAGATCTGTGTGATGTTTTGGAAGAAGCTTTGTGCATCGAGGTAGTTGGGAGTGTAGAGATGAGTAATTCCATTTTTAGAGGTGCATATTGCAGCTACGACATGTTAATTCAACACATGAGATGCACATTGGAATATGGTGTATAAATTGTGAGGTTGAAGGAAACACCAAGGATAGTTTCCCCTGCAAGTCAGTTCGAGCCATGTTGTTCAATTGTGAAATTTTTCATTTGGACCATGATGTGAGTATGTGTCCCCTATTACAGTGAGTGATCTTGAAGAATGTGTCTATGTAATGTAAGATTTGTAAAACTCACACTCATGACACTATTGACTACAGAGTGATTGATCATATCCATGAAGCCATTGAGACTAGAGTGTGCTAATCGGGTGTGGCAAGTAGGCCTAAGGAACAAGGAGAGAAGCATAATGAAGGGTGAAATAATGGGAATACCATGAATAGAGGCTTTCATGGAGGATTTAGAGGCGAGGGTGCGGTGGTGGAGGACAAGCCTTTCATAGAGGAATGTGTTATACATGTGGATCTCGTGATCATTATCAACACGAGTGTCCTCAAAATGTGGTTTTCTCATGGTGTGGAAAACAACACAAGTTTGAATAATTCCCTAATTTATATGAGAACATGAGAAAGAAGAACAAGAAATACACAGGTTCTGGAATGATTAAGGTATAACGCATAGTTGATGATTAATGGATTCCAAAGGTGGAATCTACCCTTGAGTTACAAGCTATTTTAGTTACTACACATGTTGAGGTTGTGTGTGTATGGAAACCTCTGAAGTATAAGCTGACTATTAAAAATTAATAAGTGATTAATGCCAAGGACCCTAATGTTACACATAAGAAATAGGTTTACCATGAGATTATGGATGTTATCAAGGATCTAAAAAGAGATATTGAAATCCTTAAGGAGTAGGCACACCTGATGGAACGAGAAAAGAATTTTTAACTCCAACATAAGGACGTGGATGACTTGAAGGAGGTATGTCAAATGTTGCGCTAGGAGAACATAATACCTTTGTTAGGAGAATGGTTGAGAGAAAAGGTACTATACGTAGGTAATGAGCACAAGAGACAGATACTTCATGCAAATATACCTCCCCATAATCATGAGTGTGATAAGGATGTTACACTAAATTTGGTCATATATGGATAGCTTATAATCAACATTCTAATAGATACATGTGCATAAGTTAATGTAATCATGTTGGATGCTTGGAATCAAATGGTAAGACCACCATTACAACCTTCTTAGAATGTGTTGTATATGGAAAATAGAACTTGGTCTAATTGTGTTTGAGTGTTAAAGGGTGTGACTATTATAATTCTAGGAATAAAGTTTACTGGAGAATTTGAAGTATTAGATCTAGCTGAAGTAGATAGTTTCCCAGCATTACTTAGGTGCATGTGGTTTTATGAAAATTATGAAGATTTACGCTTTAACAAGGGATACATTATCTTTGAGAACAAGGAAGGGTGCATAATTATACCTTTAACAGATGCAAAGGTTGCTCTGTATGTTGATCCTTTGAGTGAAGAAGACTTGAACAGGATATATGCACAAAAAATTAGATACCCTGAGGTAACTAAGCCATCTAATGAAGGCATGATATAATGTGATGATTCTCAGTCAATTAGAGATACCAAAATTATTAATTTTGATAATTGGGTGCATAGAACATATGAAAGCATTGGGAAAGAGATCAAAAACAGAAATACTTACATGATCATGTCACACATGGTTAGGAAATTGAGTTATAACCAAGTATGTAGGTATATTGGTGAAGGGAACCCTAATGTATTTCTATGTGCCATGGAAGCCTAATGGAATAATGAAGGATACTGGAGAAATATGCTCGTATATACTCTATGTGGGACAACTACACGCTGGTGGGAAAACACACAAAGACAACATATTGGAATGACAAGAAGTGATAATTACATTTTCTACTAGGTTCCTAAGGATAAAATGTACCTTCACATATATGTGAATTCCATGGGAAGTCCCTTGCCTTTAATCATGGTTAGAATTGTGAGAGACTTTGGATGGAGAGAAAGCAGGCCTTGTTACCATCACCCTAGGTGCATAAGTTATACTCCACTTTAGGTAGCTGCACATTCATATGGTATGTTCATGCAAAATTGACAAGGGAAACAATTAATTTACAAGAGATGACCTAAGGTATGATTCATACTTTTGATTATTTTTCTACTAAGCCTTTTTTTTAATGAATCACTACAAAATATGAAGCACCTTAATTTGGGGAGCTAGTACAAAGGTTGAGGAAATCTTATTAGATATGTTTGGAGTGTTGGATTTAAAGGCATGCCTTGACCTTAAAGATACTGAAGAAGAATAAATGGTCTACACCTGGGAAGTGAAGGAAAATGGTAAACTGGTATGTCTGATAAATGATGATGATGATGATGAGGTTGATAACCTAGATGTTAACCACATTGAAGGTACACATGAGATGATGGAAACAATAGATGAAAAGGCGTGCATGTATCATGAGCCTATGAAAACAAATATTATTAACATTGGATTATATGTAGAGCCTAAAGAGGTCATTATTGGCAATTATTGATCGGAGAAGGAAATGTCTAAGATTATTGAACCCCTGCGTGAATTTCAAGACTTGTTTCCATGGGGCTATCATGAGTTAAAAGGATTACACACTTCTTTAGGTGATATGAGAATCAAACTTAATTAAGGCACATGCCCTATTAGGAAGAGGGCCTTAAAGGATGAATCCTAATTTGCACATCAAGGTAAAAGATGAAATTGATAAAATGCTCAAGTCTAGTATAATTGAGCCCATTAAATAATATGAATGGGTTAGCCCCATGGTAACTATTTGTACCCATTTCTATTTGTCCTATTTTTCTAAAAACTAACCTGTTTAGTGGATTTTATTACCAAAAACGTAAGGGATGAGAGCTGGTTTTGACTTATATTTTCCTCATCTATGCTCATATTTTAGAAATGGGATTATTAGGGGTATAGTGTTCCTACAAATGCTATGAAGGTCCTCAAACTTCTACATGATTAATTTATGACACAGATTGTTTTTCAGTAAAAAATCCTGGACTTTGGGTGTAACTTGTAAAGTGTGAATATGGTGTACATAGTGTAATTTTATCCCAAAGCCCAAAAATTAAAGTATCTCTAGAAATTGTGTAGGCCAACCCAAAAATACACTCCAAATTTTCTTGGAACTCTAACCCAGAATACATCTTCCTTAGTGGGAACAAACAATGTTTCCTATTTTCAAGTCATATCGAGGAATGTACACAAGAAACAGTTTGACCTCAATAGTTGAGAAGGGATATGTACTAGGTTTATAAAGTTAATAACATCTCAGAGCTAGGGGCTAATTCTCCAATGCTTTGTTGTGACATAGTCTGGAGGTTTTTTTTCAGGCTTGGCTATCTGACTGAAATGGAGGGAAGTAAAGAAACTTAGTCTTTCCTAAGTTATGTGGGCAAGCAAGATAATGAGTTCCTACGCCTTACTCCCAGAATTTTGTGTAAAGTACGAGTGAAATGAAAAATGCAGCCATGAGATGAAATTTTCTACTTTTAAAGGAATCTCATGTTGCAAGGAAGTGAAAATAAGTAACTACAAGACACACCTAAATGATTTTAAAAGAAACTATGTGTACACATAGAATGCATTTTAAAATAGAAAAGCTACTCAAAGCATTGAATACATTAAACAAAATGGGGTTATATTTCAGGGGGCCCTGCCCTCACAAAATATATACATATGAGTATGTAGTGTTATAAAACATGGATTGGTTGAAAAAATAAAAATACATGCACATCAAACTTTTTTAGGCTGATTATCACTTGGAAGCTCTATAATATCTTTCAACAGGTCATACATGCATCGAATAAATTCATCATGGGCCACCATGCCAAACATGAACTATATTTCAGATACCATGCCCATTTCTAGCAGTTCTTGAGTCTTTAGCCATGGCCCTTTTAGAAACTAGACGAAGTCCACTTTCCTTTTAGGGGAGTTCACCTATTCAGGAAGGGAATGTACCCCTCTTATATATGCTTTGGTCTTCGTAGTTAAGGAGATATAAGACACATGGAAATGAGGAATATTATTAACAGATTATTCCCTCATGGTTCTCTTTTTCTTGAGGGGAAAGTCTTGAATTCCTATTGTGGACAACATTTCAGCAAGGGAAACCTCTAAGGCTTTCAGACACTTCTTTGTTACATTCTCTATTGGGATTTTCTCATCCTCGTGTGGGGTGAGCAAAAGGCTAGGCATTGTGATTTATATGGTTAAATTAAGGGGATGGTAGTAATCTCTGTTCATACACTAGTAATCATTATTAATAGAAGGGTATCAGTGAAGCCAGAGAGATTTCAATTTTTTGGTGTCCATCTGGTATTCTGGGTGAACTAGGTGAAAATGAAGAACTTGGAAAACAGGAAAGGAAGGGCACAATTCAATGATGAGTTGCAAGAAAATTGAAAGCATGACCTCTGATGAAGAAATATTGGTAGGATCAGCCCTGGTATCTGGTATGCTAAAAATATGATGAATTATATCCTCATTGGGCCCATTTAATTGGAAACACTCGCCCAAATGGATGAATTCTCTAGGAGAAAGATTTAAATCGATAGGTTAAGAAGACATGGAAACAAGACAATTAATTGAAAACTAGAAAGCAAACAACTCTTTAAAATATAGGTGATGAATGGAAGGATGGTATACCACTTAAATAGTCACGACGTTCACACTGAGATAGTAAAGGACATCATTTATATATTAATATCATATCTCATTCTGATTTATAGGTACATTTTAGGTTTAAATAAAGATCACCTATTTAAGTGGAACATGTCACCAAAGAGTAATTAAAGGTCGACGCTTTTCAAAAATGTCTTATCACATTAATTTCTCTAGCCACATCATGCTCATACACATGTGGAAATTCCAAATATTAAGTGTGACATAACCTAGAAAAATTTTAGATGCGTCATGGTTAAGTATGAAGGACACAGTGATAGTTGGAAAAATTGGTGTTTATTTGTGAGTAAATATTTGCATTTTTCTGTGGCGGCCCCAAGCAGTTGTATAAAGTGGTAGTTTATAGGGGATCTGAGGAATATGTTAGAAAACCTTGAGGAGATAAGGCAATATATAATATGATGAAGATGTTCTAGAGAAAAGAGGTTTTTGCAAGAGCAAAAAAAAGCAGGAAGATCTTGGGGGAAAATATTTTGGAGGGAATTTGGAGAGGCACTACTAATCAGAAGGAAGGACTATGTTGTAATGAAGGTTTTTTCTCTTTGTAACCCAATTATCAGGAATTTATGTTAAGATGATTGTATATGTAGAGTCATTAATGTACTTTGAGAGTATTAATATATGTTTCTCTTGTCTTTTCCTAAGTTTAATGGTTTTTCACCTGAAAAATTCGAGACGATTCATGAGATATATTTGTTTTATCACGAAATTATGTTAAGGTTGAGGTGATATGTGTATTTTGTTATAGTTTTATGTGAATCATGGTTGTAACTCAATTTCAAACATATCTTTCACTTGTTTAGCTCTATTCTAGGAAGGGTGTTAGTATTTGACATTTTCAGGGGGTACCTGAAAACCTCACTTCTGAAGCCTATAAAAATATCCCTATAGACTAAGTGGGATTTGGGGGTATGACTTGTAATATCTTGGGGGTCCCTTGATCTAAACTATTTAGCATGATTTTACATGAGATGATCCTACCTGAGGTGTACTAAGCTAGATTGTTAGGAATTTAGATCTTCGTCTTCCTGGAGCTTTCCCTGTAGACCAACTTCCTACAAGAGGCCCATTCATTTCTTCACTCGTATTCATGTAGTAATGAGGACATATAATGGTTCAAATTTTGTTTCTGGAATTCCCTTAGTTACCCTTAAATATTTTTTCCCCTTTTCCTCATTTCTGTCAAGATCCCTCTTATCCCCACTACTAAATAACTTTTAGAAAAAATCTTAATTCATTACACAGGTCCTGGATCACCTATTTATATTTCACTTACCCACCTAGGAGAACACATTATGAACTCATATATCTCACATGTCTCACCCTTGATGTGAGGTCCCTCATCGTCCACTTGCATATAACTTATGTAAAAACTTTGGGACAAATTTGCGGGTCATACCAACACTGCACTTAGTGGTTTGTATTGAGTTCTTGGGCATTTATATCATTTAGTGACCACTCTTTCGAGTGAAAGTTATATTTGGTGGCTGCACCCATTTCCAATCTATTCCTCTTAAATTTTTTGAAACGTCACTCTGACTCCATGCCCCAACCTCTATGTTCCCCTAACTGAATTATTGGTTCCTCTCACCCTAACTAAGGTAGACTTAGAAGCATCAAGGATAGTAGCCACACCCTTTTTCAGGTGCCTCCCCATCACTCTTCAGGAAGAGTGGATGGGAAACCAGAGGGAGATCCTACCCCCGGCTAGAAGATGACATTTTTTAGGGTCCCCCCATCACATGACCTCCCCCATACTTCCGTATTTACCCTTCCCCTTCCCTCAGGGTGTAAATTTGGGAGCCAACACCTTTTCTAGCACCGTTTCCGGGGACCGAAAATTTGTGTACTCATCTAAGTTTTTTATATAACTTTATTTTGTTTATCTTTACAATATTTAAAAATGTGTTTTGATTTTTGACTTGTTCTCATGATGTCATCTGATTTATTTTTCTAGAGTTATCACTATAGTGGGGACTCAGTTATCTTGTTGGTTGTAGTGGACCAATGGTTTTTTCATTTTGGTAAGGTTCAAATGAATTTATGTATCTTTTTTCAAGTCTATGTTCAATGTTTACCATTGTGTCATCTGGAATTTATGTGGTCAATATTTATCTGTAAAAAATTAGTTTTTAGTGAAGTGTTCCATGGGTATCTATGATAGTGATGAGTTTTGTCTTCCTTCTAAAGTTACTTTTAAAACAAGTTCATTCAAACCCTTGGACTTTAATAAAATATGTGGATACCCCCATCAGATCCCCATCGAGATTAGACTCAAACTATCTATGTTTCGAGGATATGGTGATATTTCTATGGAAGAACATCTTTCCATGTTTGAGGAAATGATGCATGAATACCAAGTGAGTTATGAAGACATTTTATGAGGCTATTTGTGCAATCACTGCAAGGAAATGCTAGAGACTGGTTTAATTATTTACCTCAGAGGTCTATTTATTTGTGGATGGAAATGGTAACTTTATTTAGAAACCAATTCAGTGATGACCTTTCTTTCTTTTGATGGGCATGATGAATATTCCTTGTACTCGGTTAAAGGAAGAAGGTTCAGGTGTTTCAGGAATAAAGTAAAATACACTACAGGATATGTTTCAGACATTGATTGACAATTTTGTTAAGTAGAATGATCATATTGGTTATTCTTATGCCTGGTGTGACAAATGTTCTATGCCCCATGCCCCCTATATTATGGGAAATGGGCTCAGTGTTGACAAAATGAAATTGGGAACTGATGAAAGATCTATATTACATGGTTCCATAGATCATAGTAGTGGGGTGTCTTCCACTGACCTCTTACATGCCCGAACAGCTGATACATTTAGGCATATTCTCTCTAGGATAATTCAAGATTTGATCAAAGGTTTTAATGCAATGGTTTTATACATAGGTTTTAATTTATCTGATCATATTTTTGCTATGATAAAGGATGAAATGGTTGTTAAATATAAGGGATATGTACCCTTAGTAGAAGATAGATGATTTTTTCTTGATGTAATAGTGGAACAAGAGAAACATCTCAGACTATTGTACAAATTGTTAGAAAACCTGAATGTTGATGAGTTGATATATTCATATGTCTCTGAAAATGGTGCCATGACCTTGGATAAAAGGGAGGATCACTTTGGTAAATACTAAGAATGTTGTATCGGTTAATGAAAGGTATAAGGATGGTGATTCGGATTTAGTCACAGAGGATGTTAGTACTAGATGGCATTTAAAGCATGAGGTATATGATCTTCATCCCCTATTTTCTGATCAAGTGATGGATAAATCCTGTTTTCCCAAACTTTTGGAAATGCAACAGGTCATTTCACCTAAGGATTGTGAATTTAAACTACATGTCAGTTCCTTCCCTTTGAAAAATGAAAATGATGTGTATGTGGAGTTTGGTGTCAGTTCCCCATTTGTTGAGAAAAATGTAATAGGAATAAATGGTCGGTTTTCATAATTATGTATGGTAAATGCAAGTAAAGGTGAGTATTTTGACCACTATCTTAATTCCTATGTTTATTTTTAAAAAAAAATGGATAAATGGAGATTTATCTACTCTTGAAAGAGATAAATTTATCATACATATTAAGAAACACATGCAATTCTTTGGATTTTTGTATCATGCGGTGTGTTGTGGAAAAGGATTTATATATGACTAGACTATGCCTAGAGGGAAAAGAAAATATATGGGTATTAATGGAGACATGATTATGCTTCTACAAAATGAAGGGTTTCTAGGTGATGTCATCCAATTGATGACATGGGTTTCAGTTGAAGTGATTGTAGCTATTATCTTTAGGAGTTGGCATGGTAACTTGTGTATCTAAATGGGACAAGTGAATATTACATGGGATCCTAGTGGAATGTAATGGAGGCTTTTGGGGTCTTTGGACCCTGATGGTTTGCTTGTATAGTGTATAGAGGTGTTATTTTTTTATGTTTGTGTTTTTGTTGTATTTTTCTCTCGTGGTAGTGACTTAGAGTTTTGATCATATTTTGACTCCATTGCCCAATGGATAAGGTGACTAATATTCTTCTTCCAGTATTGATTCTAGTGTTCTTTGGACACCCATTGGGGGATTCCATCCCCGAGATGGAGTCGATGTTGGTACCCATTTGTGTCTGTCTTATTTTTCTAAAACTAACCTATTTAGTGGATTTTCTTCCCAGAAATGTAAGGGATGAGAGCTGGTTTTGGCTTATATTTTCCTTATCTGGGATCATATTTTATAAATGATATGGTTATGGGTATAATGGTCCTACCAATTCTATGAAGGTCATCAAACTTCTGCATGATTAAGTTACGACACAGACTATTTTTCAGTATAAGGTCAGGACTTTGAACGTGTTTTGTAAATTGAGAATATGGTGTGCATAGTGCATTTTTTCCTGAAGCTTGAAAATTAAAGTATCTCTAGAATTTGTGTAGGCCAACCTAAAAATACACTCCAAATTTTTTTAGAACTTTAACCTAGATTACATCTTCCATAGTGGGAACAAACAATGTTGCCTATTTTCAAGTCATATCGGGGAATGCATACAAGAAGAAGTTTGACCTCAACATCTGAGGATGGATATATACCATGTTTATAAAGTGAATAACATCTCAAAATTGGGGGCCTGATTCTCCATTTTTTTGTTTTGACATAATCTGGGGGTTTTGTTCTGGGCCCGGCTATCTGACTGAAATAGAGGGAAGTAAATAAACTTAGGCTTTCCCAAGTTCTAAGGGCGAGCAAGATAACGAGTGCCTACATCTTCCTCCCCTGATTTTGTGCAAAGTATGAGTGAAATTTAAAATACAGCCATGGGCTGAAATATTCTACTTTTGAGGGAAGCTCATGTTACAAGGAAGAAAAAATAAATAACTACAAAACATGCCTGAATGATTTTAAAAGAAATAATATGTACTCATGATATGCATTTAAAAAAAACACTACTCAAATAAATTAATACACTAAACAAAATGGGGTTATATTTCAGGGTCTCCTGCTCTCACAAAATATATGCATATGAGTATACAGTGTTATAAAACATGGATTATTTAACAAAATAAAAAATACATACGCATCAAACTTTTGTATGATCATTATAAATTAGAATCTTTGTAATACATTTCACTAGGTCATCCCTCAAACATATAAAGTCAGCATGGGCCACCGTGCCAAACATGAACTAGATTTTAGATATCATGCCCCGTGACATGCCCATTTCTAATAGTTCTTGAGTCCCTATTGTTGGTTCTCAAAATTTCCTCGCCCCATTTGTGCCCTTGGAAATTTATTGATTTATAGCCTCTGTCATTTTATCCTTCCCCATGTTGTGCTTAGCTGGTCTTTGTTACCATTTTTAGTCTACCCCTGGGTCAAAGATCATGTATGGGTCCATATTTTTCTCCTAGTTTCTTTGTTCCTCTGGAAGGGTCTATATTTTGAGTCCCCCATGCTCTGTCCTTTCAAAAACTCATGTTTTCCCTTTCCCTCTATTACCATAGTCAAAATTTGTTATTCTTGTCATTTCTACCCTAAATACTTGAAGAAGGGTAAATTGATGTGTCCCTAAGGAACATATTTGAGCCTTGTAACATTATAAACTCTCTGTCCTTGAAGGAAACTTCATTTTTAGGCTCAAATGCTCATGTTTCTGTATTTTACGGTTTGACGGGCATTTTCTCTTGTTTAAATTTACATCCTTACATCTACAAGGGACGTGGTACCTTTTGGTTGGACATGGCTTTTCTAAACACTTCAAAAATTCTATAAAAAGCCTCAACTCATAAAAATGTCCAAGTGGGTAAATGGTGCTTGTTTGAGAATCAACTTTTTGGTCTGGCTTTGAAGTAGCACCTAGAGGACACGTGGAGGTTTGGAAAAATGAGACATGTGGTGAGCCTGCACTCGTTCAAGCTATAAAATTTTTGGGACCACCTCAAGGTGCGCCATTATGACATGTGGCAATTTGAAAACTCATAAGGGGTAGAGAGCCGGGCCATCGGAGGTAACTTAAAATTTTTGCCTCTTGCGTCATAAAGGTTAAATATCAAAAGTGGCCTATAAGCCCGATGGAGGAAAAATTAAAAATATGTTTCTATTCAAAGAGGCAGAGAGGTGGACCATTGGAGGCAACTTGGAAATTTCTCGTCTTGTATACAAATGACTCAAAGTATCAAAAATTCCCAAGGGCCTGAGGGAAATAGTCAATATTTTTCCCCGGTCAATGGTAGACGTGTGGGCTGGCAAAGGAAATGTTAAAAATTTTCCTTTGCAAAATATGATCAAAATATGAAATGAGAAGCACTGCCCCTCAGCCAATCCTATGATGACACGTGAATCCAAGGCATTTTTTAAATGAATTTTTACTCTGGTTCATGAAAAATGTGAATCGCCAGATCTGGAAGCTACAGAGTAAATTTTTAGAGGGAAAAAGGATGAAATGATTAAAGGGTCTCGTAGGAAGTTTTGGCATGGCATCTTATTCAGTAGTCGAGGGCCCAAGAAATGTGATTTGTTCATAGTTGGTCCACCTAGCATATTTCGGATCTGAATTTGTTAAATGTCTCTATTTGAAAAAAATTGGTAACAAGCAAAGGTCCCTCGAATATTCTTCTCTTTTTAGGGAAAAGGTGTTGCAAGCACCAAGGATAAATAATATGCCTCCAGTTAGAACAATGATGTAAATATTTGCAATGATTCACATTTTTTGAAAACACCTGGCAACATTTTTACGAATTTGTTGAATGTCACTTTCTGCAAATCATGATCCAATATGTGTAACAAAGGTGCTTCGAATATTCCTCTTTTGGGGGGGAATTAGATGTAAAGAGTGAATTATAAATTCAATGAGATTACTCTTGCAAATGGTTAAAGTCTGAATCCCTAAGAGAAAATTTGATAAATTCATCTTCCTGAGAGACCAATCCGAGATAACCTGTTAATTTCTTCTGTGTTATATTTGCTATCATGTCAAGTTGGTTGCGAGTGTATAGTCATTGAAAACCTCTGATAATGTTCTATGTAACTTTCCCCTGATGATGAATCTAAGCAATTTTGGAATTAATTTGTGTCTAATCTCTAGCAATTTTGTGCCTGCTTTATTTTAAGAATGTCTGCAAATAGTTTCTTTCATTATTATCACAATCTTATACTAAATTTTTTGTGAAATCACACAGGGTCTCATACCTATGACATTCTAATGGTATTTGTAATTTCATTTCAAGAAGAGCCTTCATCTTCGATGAGATAAACAAATTTAAAATCTATTTACTGTCATTTTTTTATAAAGATTGTCTGTAAATCTTTGGGTGTACCTTAGGCATGATTAATCAGAAACTTTAGTGTTTAATTGAGTCTTCCAATTCAATCATTCATGTTGGAGTCTCAAATATTATGTGAAAACGTGTTGATCTAGGCCTCCATTGAAGCACACCTTCTAGTTGAAGGAACGTCTTGATTGTTCTGGAGCTTTCTATTGTGAAATTTTTCATTATTGTGAAGTCCCTCCAAAGATCTGGTATAATCAGCTTTATCCTGCTTCATATCCCACAAAAATCATTCAAAAAACAATTAATCCTACCCTGAACTACCCCTGTTTTCAATGTGTATCAACAAAGGAACAAATTTTACTTGCAAAAATATGCAGAACAATCAGGATCTCTTAATGTCTTTAGTAACCTTTGTCTGTGTTGAAAATATCCCCATATTCTAGAAGTGACAACTCATGAGAGTCAAATTTTGTGTGTTGATCATATTTTCCCCAAGGTCTTCTCTATAAAATTTGTGCAAAAGAAAGGTTTCTACGTCTCCTTCAATGACAGAGGTTACAAAATAGGTTCTCTTACCTTGGTTGAAAAGCACAAACTAAAATAGTTAGGATAAGATCACATCCTTTTAAGGTACTATCCATCTCTCCATAAACTTGAGTAACAAAGGGTCAATTAGATTTCATCCCCAGCTATAAAATGATACACATTTATGATCTATCTACCTCTAAGCTCCCTGTTAAATCTGTGTTGTTACTTAGCTTGAAAAGGAGAATGAATTTGGATACCAACACCTATCCATGGCCCATTCAACAACTAGACAAAGTATTATTTTCTTTTAAGGGATTTTACCCATTCAAGATGGAAATGTCCCCCTCTTATATATGATTTGGTCTTCGTACCTGAGGAGATCCGAGACACATGGAAATGAGGAATCTTACTAATAAAGTATTCCCTCATGGTTTTCCTTTTCTTGAGTGGAAAGGATTTAATTCCTATAATGGACCGTATTTCAGTAAGGGTAGCCTTTAAGGCTATCAGATGCTTCTTTATTACATTCTCTAGTGCAATTGGGATTTTCTCATCCCCATGTGGGATGAGCAGAAGGCTAGGCATTGTGATTTTTTCCTCAAATTAAGGGGTTGGTAGTAATATTTATTAACACACCAGTAATCATTATTAACATAAGGGGAATATCAAAGCTAGAGGGATTTGAATTTTTTTGTGTCCACATGGTATTCTGGATGAATTATGTGAAAATGAAGAACTTGGAAAATAGGAAAGGAAGGGCATAATTCTAAGAGGCACTACAAGAAAACTAAAAGCATGTCCTCTGATGAAGAAATACTGGGAGGATTGGCCCTAGTATCTGGTCTACTAAAAAGATGATGAATGAGAGCCTCATTGGGACCATTCAATTGGAAACACTCACCCAAATGGGTAAATTCTCTAGGAGGAATATTCAAATCTAGAATTGAATAAGACATGGAAACAAGATAGTTGATTAAAAAGTAGAGAGAAAATGACTCTAAAAAATATAGGTCATGAATGGAAGGATGGTAGACCTCTTTAAATAGGCATAACACAATCGTTGAGATGGAAAAGGACATCATTTCAATATTAATACCATATCTCATTCTGATTTACATGTACATGTGAAGTTTAAATAAATATCACATATTTATGTGGAACGTGTCGTCAAAGAGTGATTAAAGTCATGCACTTTTCAAAAATGTATTTTCACACTAATTTCTCTGGCCACATCATGATCATACACATGTGGAATTTCCAAATATTAAGTGTGACATGACCTGGAAAAATTTTAGTTGTGTCATGGTGACATATGAAGGACATGGTGGCAGTTGGAAAAATTGGTGATTGTCTATGATTAAATATTTACATTTTTTTGTGGTGGCCCCGAGCAGTTGTATGAAGTGGTAGTTTATAGAGGATCCGAGGTATATACTCAAAAACCCTAAGGATAAAAGGTAATATATAAGATGATGAAGATGTTCTATAAAAATGAGGAGGTTTATGGCAAGAGCAAAAAAAGGTGGGAAGCTCTTGGGGGAAAAGATTTTGGAGGGAATTTACAAAGGCACTACTAACCAAAAGGAAGGATTATGTTGTGATGAAGGTTTTTTCCCTTTGTAACTTAATTGTTAAGAATTTATGTTAAGATGATTGCATATGTAAAATCATTAATGGGCTTTGAGAGCATTAATATATGCTTCCCTTGTCTTTTCCTAAGTTTAATGGTTTTTCACTTGAAAATTCATCTGGATTCATGACATGTCTTTTTTTATTGTGAAATGATGTTAAGGTTGAGGTTATATGTGTATTTTTTTTATAATTTTATGTGAATCGTGGTTCTAAATCAATTTTAAACATATCCTGCACTTATTTAGCTCCGTGTAGGAAGGGTGTGATTATTTTATGTTTTATGTGGGTATCTTAAAACCTCACTTCTAAATCCTATAAATATCTCCCCATAGACTGAGTGGGATTTAAGTGTATGACTAGTAATTTCTTGGGGTCCCTTAATCAAGACTATTTAGCGTGATTTTGCATGAAATGATCTTGCCTTAGGTGTACAAAGTTGGATTGTCAGGAATTTAGATCTTGGTCTTCTCGGAGCTTTCCCTACAAACCAACTTCCTACAAGAGGCCAATTCATTTCTTCACATGCATTCATGTAGTGATGAGGACATAGGACGCTTGGAATTTTTTTTACGAAACTCCCCTAGTTACCCTTAGATATTTTTTCTCCTTTTTCCTCCCGTATGTTGAGATACCTCTTATCCCCACTAAAAATATAAATAACATTTAGAAAAAATATTAACCCATTGCATGGGTCCCGGATCTCCTATTTATATTTCATTGAACCACCTGGGAGAACACATTATCAACTCATATATCTCGGGTGTCTCACCCCTGATCCGAGGTCCCTCATCATTGGCTTACATATAACTTCTGCAAAAAAATTGTGACAAATTTATGGGTCATACCAACACTTCCCTTAGCGGTCTATATCGATTTCTCGAGTGTTTATAGCATTTAGTGACCACTCTTTCGAGTGAACATTATGTTTATTGGCTGCACCCATTTCCAATTTGTTCCTCTCGAAGTTTCCATAACATCACCCTGATTCTATGCCCCAACCTCTATATTCCCCTGACCACATTCTCGTGTCCTCTCACCCTAACTAAGGAAGAGTCAGAAGCAGCAGGGATAGTAGCCACACCCTTTGTTTGGGTGCCTCCCCATCACTCTCTCAAGAATGTTGGATGATAAACTGGAGGGAGATACTACCCCATGCTACAAGATGACATTTTGTGAGGGTTCCCCCTATCGCCTAACCTCCCCCACACTTCTGCATTTCCCCTTCCACCAGAGTTTAAATTCATGAGCCAATAGCTTTTTGTAACGCTAAGTGTGTGTTACAAATGACTTTTTTGCCCAATGGATTAAGGTACTTGGTATGTATGTTGAATTATCTGTTTGGTTCTTGTGGAACTCGCAAGGGGTGCCCATGCCGAAGTCAAAGCTGATGTTGGTGCTAGTTCTAATCTTGCCACTTAGTCTTAAATGTGCCTCTAAGTATTTTTATGTCATGTTTGTTAGAACATTTAAATGCATGTATTCAAAGGATAAACCCATGTTAAACCCAAAAAAAATCTTGTGTTAATGCAATAAATATGGCATGAATCTTCTTTCCCAGTCGAATTAGTCATAACCATGTTGTTACAAAAATATTTTCATATAAAATTTGTTAAATGGTGGTATCAATCCTCGTAAAATTTTCCTTGAGTGTCTTCCTTTGTTAATCCTTATGTAAACTACATTTTGTTTCCCGATGTCTAAGGGTACGTGGCATGTTTTGGTTTGCTTCGCGATATCGGGCCTAATTTGAATTTTTGTAGAAGTAATGTAAATATGCAAGGTTCACAATAATCCCTTATACTCGATGGAATACTCTAGGGAATACTCATGAGAGCATAATGAAAAATGTGGACACATCCCTGTTCCCTGAAAGGAAACGTGTGTAAATATATCATTGGAGTGGGGAGACGGGCCTTTATTCACATTTTTACTTTACACCCAGTAAAGTGAAAAGTGAAGTTGTAAGTTAGAATCCTGAAAGAGAATATGTGTCAACTCAGTATTCAAATTCAACAATAGCTGATTGGGCTAGGTTTATAGTTTGGCACCCCCTTCGATAAATAAGTAAAAGGAAATAAATATAAGCAGAGGAAGGTCATGAAGGTGGGAAAAGGGGGAATAAAATCTTATGATCTTTTGGGACGTGCGATTAGTAAAAACAAACCTGAGGCCCAATGAATTAGGAACATGAAATAAGCATATGGCACACATGGGAATGGAGAAAGAAGTGAATTTCACATGTTACAATAACAGTGTGTAGTTAATTTTACAAAAATCTTCCTAAGTCCGTTAAAAGCTAAAAAATGGGGTTCATTAATGCACTAGTCATATGGTAGTAATGCCCATTAATGTGAAGGACTTATGTAAGGTAGATACACATATGATAGGATGTGAAAAGATTACAATGGTTAAAATGATGAAAAAGCTGAGAATCATGAAATTTCCCCATGAATGCAATCTTCGGCATTAATGCATGAATCCTTGAGTCGTTGATATGGAAATTTATTTTAAATCAGTCTATGGGTACTCCCAAGAGTTGATGTTTAGAAAATATTTTAAAGGAGTATTAAAGGATAGCTGAAGCAAGAATCAAACCCAAAGAACAGAGTTTAGTTGTAGTGCCTTCTCAGTCAAGTTCCGAGAAGTGATTAGAGTTTTTGTGAAAAGGTAAGTACATCAGTTTCTATATTTTCTATTATCTTTTTAGATTTAGTTTAAGAGGTCTAGGTTTTTTTTAAAAAGAGATGTGATATAACTGAACCAAAATCATGAAGATCCATGCATTTCCCCTGAAAAAATTCTATGCTTATTTCCCCTCTAGAAAAAATTGTAGATTTTGATATTACATCTGCTGACTTAGAAGATTTTAAGTAGAGGCTACACTCCCCTGAAATAAGTAATTCCATGACCAAAATATATAACATTTTTTATTTACCTCACTTTTGATTTCCCTCTCACTACACCATACCGGAAGATTTTATGGGTATGTGCTCAACACTATGATCCTGTAACTATAGAAGTTTAGGATGGAAGGGGAGATTTGGTTTTATCTTTTTGGTAGTAGGCGTTTGACAAAATGTTGGGTTTTCCTCCCACAAGTGAATAAGGGGATATTACCAAGGACTCATCACAAGAGTACTGAAACTCGAATTTAAAGAAATGGATGAAAGGTATGAATGACCATTGGTTGAATAATCCATGAACTTCTGGCCCTATAATGACAAATATGTTGAACATGGATGAAATTATTGAGGAATTCGTAGAGGTGATTACACTTTTGAACCGAGTAATAGGTATTGAATCTACTTCCTTCTTTCAAGAATGGGTGTTTCAATTCATTCATGTGATACTTATAAACAAAAATCCTCTCCCATAGGGTGAGATCATAAGTAACTATTTTCATAAACAAATGATGGGAGTTGCCTAGATTATGAGAGGAGAAAAACCCAGAATGGTTGAATTTTATGACTTCTTACCTCATTTATAATATTGATTTTCATATATATTTTCCATAATTTCTAATAGATGGAAATCGTAACATTTCCGAGGTGTATGATGTATTCTATCAGCTAAAGCTGGAAGGTTATGAAATACATTGCATAAATATTACCAATCACTTCTTTGCACCTATAATTTTTTCATACCACCCTGACTGGGATACTGAAAGATTCTCCCCTAATGCTAAGAAATTCATTACTTAATACATGTATTATTTCATCCAATTCAAGAATTATTCATATATCATGGTTAGTGGTTTTGATGGAAAACCCTATGTGCTATGCAGGTGTGTAAATGAAAAAATGGGAATTAATGGAATTGGTAAGACAGTTGCTATGAATACATTAGTTCATTTCCCAAAAGCATCTAACATTCCCAATCAAATTTCCCATAGTCATAGGGAATTACACTTGTCCAAACATCTAGAAGGAAAAAATGTTGGAAGGAGAGATGAACAGGTGCATAATGGGTAAATTTGAGGATAGAAAACATTATGATATAAATCATGTCTTACATAGTATTTCACCCACTCAGATAGAGCACAAACCTCATTATGAGGATTTCTGGATGAACTGTGAAGAGGAATGGGAGGTAAGATAAAGAGAACATTTAGGAATGAATTTTTCCTAGATGATTGATTTTGGGGTCATTAAAACTCTTGAAGGGTTATAGGATGATGGTAATGTGATTAGTGAATAATACATATGGAATTATATTTCTTCTCATCCTTTGCCACCAATCAAGTGGGACACTAGTGAGAAAAAATATAACCAAGAAAAGAATGCAAATCCCATGTGACTCTCTATAAGGTAGTTATTTTCAAAAGGAGTTGACATAAGTTACCAACATACCCCATTATTAAGAGAATATATAAATATAAAAATGATTGATGATGTTCTCCCCCCATATCAAAGGGTTTACGCCACCAGCGAGGTTTCATGGAGATAGAATATTAAGAATTTGAATTCATTGCTAGTAACAGGTGATATAAGTGCACAAGATAATAGAATCAAAACTTCCTCTCCTCAAACAACAATAATAACCAAAGAAATTCTTTAGGAAGGTATGGTTGAGGACCCTATTATTCATGTTACTCCCTTACATATTGTTCCAACATCCACTTCAGGATCTAAATGAAAATATAAAATGATGGAATCCACTTTTAAGAAGCCTAAGGAGGAAAATTTGTTTGAGATTCCTCATGAATTTTAAACACCAAAGACTATTCTATAGGGATAAGATGAGGAGAAACAAGTCAAGCTTCGACAGAGGAAGTGAACTAAAACATATGAATGGATTTATTTGGAGGAGGCAGAGACCCCTAGATAGGTAGTGAATCGTGATGTTATTGTTGTCTCATTTTTATCACCCATTCTCCTCTAACTTAGGTCATTGAGAAACTTGTACCTATGATGACAACCCTTACCATTCCAATAGATCTAGTTTCTTCACCCATCAAAGAACACCCCCTCATGAATGCTCCTATACTTGATGGCTCAACTATTCAACAAAAACATGTTAAGACCACCCCAAAGCCAACTCCTAGTAGTGTGGTAGTAGAAGAAGAGAAAAGTATTAGACATGGAGTACATCCTCATGTTAAGGAAATTTTAGTACATTCAACACAGGAAGAAACTTTAGATGTCATAGTTTTAGCAGTACCTCAATATTCTTGAAGCTCACATTCCCACAATTGAAGTCATCTCCCAAGGACCTAACGAGATGATATTTGTTCCTAGTGATAAAATAGGTGAGGACTCGGCATGGGAATAAATGTAAGTTGACGAGCGAAAACCCCTGACAGTTAAAGAAATAGAGGACAAATCTGAATCTATGGATGGAATTAAGGTTCAGGGTGGACTTTTAGGACCAGGTACTTAAGAGGAACTAATATATGCATCTTTAAAAGGTGTGTTTATGCCTTCTTCCTCTTCCAAAGCCCTTACAGTTATCATGTAACTCCAGTTCTACAATCACTTGATGAACATGAGTCTCCCATAAGAGATTGGATAGGTAGTACTCTACCAAATAAGAAGAAGGTGGAAATACAACTGAATGATAATGATTTACAGAGTTTGACTCTCCTCGATCTAGCAAGAGCACCCAAAAAGGAAAAATTTATCTCCAGGGAAACCCTGAGAAAGAAAAGAGAATGATTCATAGATGTTGTAACTCCCACAGCTAATGTACCTCAAGGAGAAGCATCCCCATATGATTTTTAGGTATCCAAGATCTCATTAGGTAAGCCTTCTACTGAATAAATGAAATATGAATCTTATGTAGCATTAGAAGAGGTATCCCAAAGGGTTGATGAGTTCAAAGAAACTAAGAAGGATTTAAAGTGCAAGAATGAGGCATTATCCAACTTGGTCAGAAAATTGACCAGAACTCACAAGGAAGGGAAAATTGGAGTCCCATAGATCACCAATGATGACATCAGGAGAGTAAGTGACTTAAGAGAAAGAGGGGAGGATACTATCCAATGGGATAATGATTTGGTTATCAGAGGTGAATCAATCATCATAGAAGTTTTGAAATGGTATTAACATATTTTTGAAAAGGTAGAAGCAACCAAGGCATTAATGGATAAATGTGTAGTTGAGCAATTAATGTCGACTGATATGCTACCAAAAATGGGAGATATCAAAAAATTAGTGATGACTTGGTTGTTAAAGAAGAAATTGTGCCTCTTGACTCTGTGGGAAATCAACAGGAATATTACAATATGGAAAAAGTAAGAGTAGATATTTTAACATAATTTGTTAAAATTATTGATGAAATGAGAGACAAAGCAATGGAATATATTTATGGCCTTCATGCTCTGATTGACAAAGTAATTTGGAAAAATTGTGGAGAAACAATTAGAATGGAGAGCACCAAAATTTTGATTAGAATTTTTAGGGAGTATGTTATGGGTAAATTGGGAGAGCTGAGGGTTTTCATTGTATCCACCATGTAATATTGGGCATACATTGAGTTAAAAATTGATAAATTTTCAATGAGGATGAAGAAAGACAAATTTTTCTTTGCGGAGCTTGATGAAATAAGTAAAAAAACACAAAGTAGTTTTCAACTACCACTCAGGGCCCGCTGAGGAAGTTATCACTCTAATGTTTGAAAAATTTGATGCCTATAATAATATCATTGGGTAAATATCAAATCAACCCATTGGAAAGGTCCATGAAAATTAAAAAGAAAAGCAACAGAGTTTTAAAAAAACTTACTTTTACGATGCATTTTGGATCAAGGATTTCCTCAAAACAGAGTGCAACTTACTAAAAGACAAACATTTGGTTAGAAGTAAGAGAATATATTTTCCATATATCCCAAGTGTCACAACATGGTTCTTTCTTCAGTCAACCTAATCAAGAGCAAAAGGGAATATTTTAAGTTAAAAGATACTTCCTTTAAGAAGATTTTGAATTGTATAGAGCTAATTTTGAAGGATCCTTTAAGATATCTTTAGGGGGGAAATTAAGTTCAAATTAAATAGTATAAGTATGAGGGGTTTGTCCTCATACTAAAGGGGGGGGGGGTTATCTTAAGCTTTTAAAAAGACAAGAATTAATATATTTTGTGGTGATATTGCTTAAATTTTTTGGAAGGAAATACATTTTAAGTTTTTACTCTTTCGTATTCAAATGTTAAGATGATTATAGTGTATAGTCATTAACAGGAATTGAGATCATTTGTTTTCATGTTCCCTTGTCAAGAATTTGGTAGTATTAAAATGAAATTTGTCTAACCATGCATTTTAGCTTACATGTTCTAGATTTAATGTACTAAACATTTAGTTGATCAATTACATTTTCTATTACAATTATGTATTTCTTGCTTCTCTGAATTACACTAGGTCTGTCCTTAGTGATTAAGCTTTGGTCATTTGTTCAATATTGTGGTGTGAGATTTTACCTTACAATATTGAATGCAATTATAAAATTCTTGCTGAAATTGTTTTGTTGATAGATATTTTTAAGCTTTTGAGTGTATCTTAAGCGTATGAGATTAGAAGAAAGAAACGCTTCATTAAAATATTTGCATGAGTCTTTTGTGCTGAGTATTTTAAGGATTGTGTTAAATATTTCTCATAATTGGGTGTCAATGAATGCAAATATTTCTTTAAATGGAAACTATGACTAATTGATGAATTGTTCTTTATTATCTGAGATGTCATATACGTCTGATGCAAGTACTACGATTAGTGTTATTACAGTGATCTATTATCTTACAAATCCCCCATCCTTATAAACAAAACATAATTTGAGTCTCATCGTATAATATCAATCCCTTTGTATTTCATCTTGTTGTGTTATTTACAAATATTAGTTAAAATAACCCTTGATCTGTGCATTCCCTTTATCAAAAAAATGCAACAGTAATGCAACTTATATGTGTATAGTAACCTATGTCTGGTGAAATAAGTGTATACATCACTTTGTGTGACATATAATGCCTTCATCATGGATGATATCCTTTCTTGCTTCTATAACTGAAGTTGTAAATTTTGATAAATGATTCTTGTTTTTAATATGGTGTACTCTTTACAACTGAGTGATCATGTTTGTTGTAGATGATATGTTTTATCTTCTAAAATTAGATACAATCATGTTATCGTAATTCTGAATTGATATTGATTTATTTCATTTAATCTTTATGTTGAATTTTGAAATACATTTTGTATGTTGATGAAGGAAATAAATTCATTCTTATAATAATATGCCTTTTCATTGCCTAATTTTTCAATGTTGAACTTGTTCTTCAATCTATTTCATAACAA
The DNA here is from genome assembly GCA_019776745.2 of Taxus chinensis. NCBI lineage: Eukaryota > Viridiplantae > Streptophyta > Pinopsida > Cupressales > Taxaceae > Taxus > Taxus chinensis. The sequence goes on along the minus strand of CM034147.1, from coordinate 570,429,169 downwards.
ATGTGGGAGTAACCATACCTTAGATCACTTGCAGTGATCCAAGGCATGTCTATGATCCTATGATTTTTTCGATCATTTTGTTAATACCGGTCAACATATTTTTGTTGAGATGTCTTCGTATCTAGGATTTGCATTTTGGGGATCACAGCGGCGTCTTGTAGCATCTTAAGGATACATCTTGTTATGTGATCTAATTATCTTGTTTTGATAAAATTACTAAAGGTAGTTTTTTTGGTTATTGTTTGAGACTTAAATAATCTAAATGCCTATGATTATTTACATTACCCTAACCTAAGTTAAGGTGAATATAATTTTAAAGGATATTGATTCCTATGAAGGATTATCCTAAGTAATTATATATTAATTTTTCATAAGATATATTGGGGATTTTCTAAGATCCTAAGCTATGGTTATCTCTAATGTTAAGGAATCCTAACCTAGGTGGCATCAAAATAACCTAAGGGAGACCTGGTTTGCTTGGATGAAAAGTAAGGTGAATGAGAAGTTGCACCATTCAAAATGTGTACTGGGAGATTTAAATGAACTGTTAAACATTTTGTTACAACCAATTTTTGATGAGGCATAGGTTATAAAGAAATGTGCTTAAATAAATGTTGCTAGCTTGGTTAAATGAAGTTTAAACTCTTAGTTGTAACTAACAATGGGATGGCATTGGTGGGAATTTTGGGGGCCACTGGTAGTCCAGCTAGAATTAATGAACCTCAACCTTTGAGTGAAAAATTGCCTAGGCATTGGAAAGATGGGTTTGGGGAAAAAAGGAATGGTTTGGTTTTATTGTGCATTAAGATTTTTTGAGCTCCATGGATCTAGATGTAGTATTTTCATTTTTCAAACTATCAATTTGATTCTATTACAAATTAAAGATTGCCATTGCATGGTGGAAATAATGGGAAAAAAATTATTGTGGAAACTATAAAGGAAATATGGAGGAATCTTCAGAGGATTCAGTTGGCATTTTCGATGAAGATATTTCTATGGAATCTTCATAGAAAATCTTGAAGAATGGAAAAGAAATCAAGAGCACTATCATGCATGATAGGATCTATCTCTGTAAGATTTCTTGCTTCATTTAATGACTTCATAAAATTACTTTGCTCTTCGTGGAAACGTCTTTGTGATTTGGTTTTGTGTAACATGTGTTTTTTATTTTTTCTCTTCTATGGGTTTTATGAAATTTATGGTTTCTAGTGGATAGAAATGACTTTATGGTATGAATTTTGTTATACTTGATAAGGGTTTTGAAAATGTTTGAAAAATGGTTGTGATTACAAAATATTAAACTGGGAATGATTATTTAACTAGATATTGTGTTATCTCTTCTTCTAATAGATATATCTCCTTGTATTTGAAATATTTTGGAGTTAAAAGATATCACAGGGTGTAGGTCAAAGTATTCTTGGATTTTGATAAACTAGTTGTTAACAAGATAGATGTTGTGTGGAATTTGTAATGCATAGACTAGGCTCTTGTTACGATTTATTGGTCCTTTCTTTATGGATTTTATTCGTGACTTTTATTTTTCTTATTATTTGCTGAGATGAGCTTCGACCCATTCTAGGTACTCTTGATGGGGATATTTCAAGCTCTGTTTTTGTATAATGGAAAGGAAGACCAATAAAGTTTTGTCTTTGTCCTTCTTAGTTATGTTTTGTTAGGTGTCACCATTCTCGGGTTGGCTTTTTTCGTAAATAAGGACTTATAAATTTTCCTGTATCTCTCATTTCATAATTGTGTTTTGCTTTGTTAAATCACCCTTCTTGGGTCAGCTTAAGTCTTGAGATCCATTGGTTATTGATCATACTAGGTCTTCATGTTATACTTCAAAACTCGGTTTTACATTTCTTTTGTTAAAGGTTCCCTTTAAGCTCTGTTTTTTTAGTCATTTTCATGGGTTGGATATCAATGTTTGGTATCTAATTCTTGTTTAACATTTGATGAATTTTTGGATATTGGGTTAGCCATTGTTTGTAAGGGTTCATATTCTTAGATGACTGAAACATGTGATCTTTATTGAATGTTTATCCTCCTTACAAAATGTCTCATTAGAGACTAAGCATTGTTTTTTGTGATTGGTTTAAAATGAGTTAAGGAGTGGTGAATTTTTTCAAGATCATTATCGTGGTTAGGGAGTTAAAAATACCTAAGTTCTGGGACCCTGATCATTAACAGTTGAAGGTCGTACTCTATGTATTTTTTCATTTGTGCTGATCATTTTATTATTATCCAGCAAGTAATTGTTACTGGGAGTTATTTTGTGGTTTCAAACCTTGGAGCTTGAATCCTTGGTGTTCGGTATGGTTAGAACCCTTTTTATATCGACTAGGTTGAAATGGAATATGTGTTGATCAATTATGAATTTTAGATCTCTATTTCAGTTATGTTGATGACATAATCCTTTCTTGGGGTTCTTCATATTTGTGTTCATTCTGAGTTGTCTTGATATAATAATGGAGTCATTCTCCTATTATAATTTATTGTGACAATATTATATCCATGCCGTGAAATTCTTGTTTATATATTAATCCCTTTGTTATTGATGATAGGGAATTGGTTTGCAATAAAAAGGAAATTATGGTTAGAGGAATTAATTTGGTACATATGAGGAATGAACGAGATAATGAATTGGTATTAATTCTCTTCTATAATAGTTGGTTGCATTTTTAAATGTTATCAAATTTTAAAATGATTATCATGACTTTACATAGATGGAGTTAATTTTTTTGGATTACTTAACTTATTTTATGGGAAATTGGTTCCTAAAGAAATTAAAGTGACTATTTTTCTATTTATGAAATTGTGGCTTTTTGGGCAGACTTTTTAATTGATCTTATTTTAGGTACTTGGAACATTTTCATAAACAACAGTGCTCATTTTACGAATTTGTTAGATAAAATCATATTGTTAAATGTTATAGCACTTATCATGCTCAGTTCTTATGAACTTTCTCAAGCTAACAATTTTACATATGGACTTCGTGAAACGTGAAAGGAGAAAGACTTTTAGAAAGTTACATTTGTTTTATTAACGAAGTCATTTATTTTATTCGGATACTTAATGTATTGAAATTATATTGAAAGGAACTTGTTGGAAAAACTATGTGGGCATATCACATTCATATTTTATACTCCAGAGAAATGTTCTCTTAAAAAATTATTATGTACATAATGAAGTGAATTCCTTTTCTGATAAATGAATTGTTGTATGGTTAGTTTGTGATAATTGGCTTATATACGATACATATATGATTTATAGTTGATTAATATTATTAAAATATTAACATACATGAGTTAATAATTATCTTTGAGATAGAGTGTTGTTTGGATAATAAGCTATTAATATGAACCATTTAATTAAGGTCAATGATTTTACTATGATGATTATAACATATAAAATCTTATCCGAAAATGGGAATTAGAATGGGATAATAAAGAAGGATATGAAATTCTTATTAAATTTAAAATGCTTATGCTTTCTGAATTCATGAATAGGACATTAAAACTTAGTAAAGAAAATGAGAATACTTCCTTATAATCATTAAATAAAAACCAAAGTATGTTATCCTTATTCATGTGATAAATTTTACATCAATATTGTTTATGGGTTGCATGCTCTACTTTATGGGGATGGTAATTGGAAAGTTTATAAGAATTGTAAGATGGAAGAATGTTTTTAAAACAATAAGAATAATTAATAAGTTTTCAATTAGAATTGTTCACATTGATAATCTTAAGCAAAGAGACTTAATTTTCTTAGCTATTTGACTTTGAATGAGATTTAATGCTTAATGAGATTATTGTTAAGGATTAAAGAGGTCATCAGCATGAACGTAGATTTTATCTGCATACCTTCAAATGGTGTAAAAGTAAATTTAAGATCCTTTCTTATTATATCAATCATACATACTTAGTGGACCCCTAGGTACAATGTGTAATAATTAATTAAACTAATTAATAAGCTAAATGTTAATACAATTTAATGATTCTTAAGTATGTCAGTTCTATTATAGGAACTTAGTAGGTTATTTCATTGTAGTTGTTGATGTAGAGTACTCTCTTAATGACATATGTCATTAGGAGGATACTGTGAAGAAGTCACTAGGCTTCAAATACCCACTCATCTTGTTTAACTTAAGTGTAATAAGTGGAACTTTGGTTCATGGTTCTACTCTAAACAAATATAGTCATATGGACAAGTGTAGATGTCAACTTATGTAGACCTAGGGTAAATAAACACACTCGAATTCACGAGGTTCAATTTTAGTATGTTTGTTTATCCTTAGTCACAATGGGTGGATTTAAATAGTGTTATATGTGAGTTGTCCCTATTTAGTGTCAAACTTTGACTCAGATTTGGTTGACAGAATTCAAGGAATACTAATCTAGATAACAAATTGAGTGTGGTAAAATACATATTCCTTTATACGAGTATGACTTCTTGGAATGTAAACATGGAAAATAGGTTTAAAACTTTATCCAAAGTATTGAAAATTGATCGTTGTGTTGTCTTATGTCACATAGTATAAGATTTTGGGATTTTAGATGAGTGTTAGTAACAAATACTGAGATAGGTTTCTTAAACAGAACACTTGAGTGACCTGTAAGGGTATAAAACAAAAGTATACATTGTATACACAGGAACAAGTTAAACATGAGAGATTATTTTAATACCGAGTCATGAAATGAGAGACTGGTGTTACACTGAGTCATTACAGTTGCATATGGTTTTCTGTTATGATATGGACTGGAAATGGAATGTGTGTTCTAAATTATATGAATTTAGAATAGATAACATTATATAAAAAAACAATTCCTTTGTTTCTAAGTCATGAAAAGTGGATGTTACATGACAACTTGTGAAAGTGAAGTGTTGTGTTTATATCCATGTTTATCCCAAACTGATCCATTTCCCCAAAGAGATTGAAAAGTAAAATATTTATCCCTTGTATTGTGTTTTAGGTTACCCCTTAGGTTCTCTCACCCTAGTCAAAGGTAAAACTGAAAGTAGCAAGTTTTTTCATTCCTTTTGTACGTGTCACCCAAGCCATCTGAATCCCAATCATAATAGGTTTGTCAAACATTTCCCCAGGTATAAACAACATAAATTCTCCAAGCCTAAAATTCTTAAAAGTACCTCAGTCTGTTTTCTAAAACTATCTGGCCCCAAAGGAGGTGTAAATATGGGTACCAATAGTAATAAGCATTAAACATGATGGGAGGATAAGAATCTGTGTGGATCACAGAGAGTTAAATTCTTCATGTGTTATTGACCCTTTCCCCACACCATTTACAGAGGATATCCTTGAGGGATTTGCAGGGTGTGAGATCTACTCTTTTACATATGGGTTTTTAGGATATCATCAAGTGTGCATATGGAAGGAAGATTGGGAAAATAAAATTTTCACCTCTAAATGGGGAAGCTTTAAATACACAGTAATGCCCTTTGGACTAAAGAATACGCTAGTAGTGTTCTCATGCATTGCTGTGTATGATTTTTAAGATTTCATTCATAAGTTTTTATAGGTATATCTAAATGATTGGATAGTGTATGGTTTGGTCAAGGATCATTGTGAAAATTTGAGGCTTATGTCTGAGAGGTGCAAGCAGTTGAAAATATCTCTAAATATTAAAAAGTGTATCTTTGGAACACCTTTTGGAACTTTTTAGGGCATATTATTTGTAAGAAAGGGTTGTTGGTGGACCTAGCCAAGGCCACTATGATATTAGGACTGGAGGAACCTAATAATTAGAGTAAACTACACAGATTTCTAGGAAATATAGGGCATTACAGGAAATTCATTGAAGGTTATGAAAGTATTGTCATGCCCTTAGAAGAATTGTTTAAGGCTAAGGAAAAATTATATTGGTATGAAGTGCAACAATAGGTGTTTGAAACAATGAAGGAAAGACTTACTACTTCCACTATTTAATGATTTACTTCATGGGAAAAACCCTTGCATGTTCATGTTGATGCTTCTAAAATGGAAATTGGTGTATTGGCATAACCAGAAGAACGAATTGTCGACCACACTATTTTTCTTGCAAGTATGAAGTTGACACCAACTGAACAAAATTATACAACTACTGAGCACGAGGCCTTTTCTATGATCTACACACTACACAAATTTAAACAATACTTATTTGCAACACCAGTTATCTTCTTTACAGATCATATGGCACTTAATTATTTAGTTAACAAGCCTATTTTGTAAGGATGCATTTACAGGTAGATACTACTATTTCAGGAATTTCAGTTTACAGTGGTTGTCAAACCAAGGAAAATTAACTCAAGACCTGACCATTTATCAAGAATCAATTATAGCAATGACTCACAGATCATTAAGGACATAATGCATGATCCAAAACTTTTTGGCTCAAACCATGTTCCCACATATTTAGAGGATATTGTGATATTCTTGCACACTAGGTAGGCACCTCAAGGAATGAATACTTTAGAGAAGAAGTAAATCGTAATACGCGCGACACCTTACCATTTGATAGGTGGATATTTATACAAGATAGGTTGTGATGAATTTTTTACGCTAGTATGTTCTAGAGCATGATTTTGAGGCTATTATGGAAGAAGATCATGGGGGATTGTAGGAGGTCATTATGCAGCAGATGTCACTGTGTGCAAGATTCTACTGGTTGGCCTTTGGTGGGAAACTTTGTACAAGGATACTAATGAATATTTCAAGTCATGTGACTATTTTCAACACCTTAGGAATCCTAGAACTAGAGATGAAATTCCTGTAAGGCCTATTGTAAGTGCTAAACCTTTCGAGAAATGGGCTATTGACTTTGTAGGTCTTATTTCACCACCCACACGTAGGATTGGTGCCAGCTATATTATAACTTGTACAAATTATCTGATAAGTTGGAAAGAAGAGGCACCTATAAAATATTACACAGTATTTATAGTAGTGATATTTTTATGGTAAAACAGTATCGGTAGGTATGGATGTCCATTGAGTTTTACTAGTGATAGAGGCACTCATTTTCTAAATGAGACAATCAAGATGTTATTGGTAGATTTTATGGTGGCTAACCATAAGACAATGCACTATCAACTACAATCCAATGGTACTTCTTAAGCTTTCAAAAATATTCTAGGAAAAATAATATCAAAGATATTTGATGTTGGAAGGAAAGACTGGTATGATAAAGATGTTGTTTTACTTTTGGCATATAGGACAACATATAAAATATTAAATAAGGCTACACCATTTTAGTTTTTGTTTAACACAGAGGCTTGATTTCCTATTGAATTCATGTTTCCATCCTTGTGTGTTGCTTTCTTAGGAGGCTTAGATGATCAACAAGTTGTTAAAGAGTGCATAGAAAAGTTGACGAAGTTACATGAGTGGCACATTATTTCTCGGTGGAGCTAGAAGATAGAAAAGGAAAGATAGAAGGCTTGGTATGATAGGCACATCAAGAACAAAACATTTGAGGTGGGAAACATGTTTTTTCTGTATGATTCAAATTTTGTGTGCCACCCAGGGAAATTGAAAGTACATTGGTTGGTACCTTTTGTCATAACAAAGATATTGGAATCAGGCACTTCTTAGTTATAGGTGTTGGATGGTACTTTATTTCCTGGTTCCTTCAATGGGAGTAGACTAAATCCCTACTATAAATAATGTGATTCCCATTAAAACAACTCACTTGAGACCCAAGAAACAACCTAGGGTTAGCTAGAAAATTATGGAATATGTTTTTTATTAAAAGTGTCCACAACCAGGTTGCAAGACCATAGTTGACACTATCAGGTTTTGGAACAAGTCTAAATTTACTAGAACATACTTTTCATTTATTAACAATTATCAGACTCATAAGGTCCTAAACTTAGGGCTAGAAGTTCTAGTTAGGTTCAGGGAGTAATTTATCCCCATACCCACTCTCTAACAGGCTAAAAATTTCAACATGATTTTTCTCACTCTTACCACTTTCCAAAATTCCCTAAATCATTCCCATTGGATAGGAAATTTTCTCACCTTTTCGGTGATATAAATAAGTCCTCCTAACTCCTTGTATAACTCTAGTTATAAGCAGGCATACTTTAGGGGTCAAATTTTCCCCAAGGGGGACACATGGTGAGAGGGGAAGAAAACCCCTATTGATGGGTTGGCGGGTCACAGGGTGGCATTAACAATTTTTCCCCCACGCAGGCACAAAGTTAAAAACTCTCCCGTGCCTCCACGAGTCCTCCAGTGGACACGTGTTACCCAACGATCCAAAGCAGGAAAGAAGAGAGGGAAGGGCAGAGTGGCAGGGTTATTTAGCGGAATCTGTCAAAGGGAGGGAAAGGGGATAGTTGGTCATGCGGGTCTGCACATCTGCGGAAGGGTCATCACTGAAGTAGTGTGGGAATGCGGGGCCATGGAAAATTTAATGGAAATTTTCCCAAAAAAAATTCAAAATAAAACAGGTCACGTGGTTTCCACCCCCCCTGCCAACATGCCATGCTGCCAACGTGGTAGCCTGTGATAGGTCACGGGCCGGCGGGGAGAAATGGAAAAATTTTCCAAAATTTTAGAAAGGTCTAAGGGAAAAAATGATTACATGCCTCTGCTACTACCCCATGAGGACACATGGCAGCCTCTAATTGGCTACGGGACGGTAAAGGAAAATTCAAACAATTTCCCCGAACCAAAAATTTTAAAATTTTCCGGCCAAGGCAGAAAAACTTCAAAGTTCCATAACTTTTTCTAAGAAGCTCAGTTTTGGGAAAACAAGGACTTTCTGGAAAGCTCTCGATGCCCTCTTTGCACAACAAACATAAATTTTACATTTGATAACGTTTAAGGGTTCAATTTTGTAAAAAGGATCTACAATATTTTAAAAAGCAAATTGGTAAATTCCAACTTCTAAATTTGATTAAATTGGATCTCCTCCTTCCCTCAACATGCAAAAAAAATATGGTGGATTTATCTAGGGAGGGTTTTAAATTGTCTTAAGAAGGTAAATTCACTTGTTTGATTTCAACTTGTATTTTTCCAATAATTGACGAAAAAATGACTGTGAGAAGGATTTGGCTCGAATTTACAATGTTTAAAAAAAAAATTCTTAAGTGTTCTTTTTCAATTGAGTTCCTTGATGTCTCAGCATACTAAACTATATCATTTTCAAGTTGATTATTAAGTGTAGGTCCAAACTGTACATTTTAATTAAATTTACTTCCCAGTTTTTAAATTTTTACAAGAGATCAAATCTAAAGAGATCCATCTAACTTTTCAACATTCAAGTGTGGAATTTTATATTTAAACTAATCCAATACATTCAGTTTTTTTTTAAACAAACCATTCTGAATCCAAAGAAAATGCTAAATTTCATTTATACACATTCCCAAAATACAAAAATACAACATCGTTTCATGTACATTTTCTCTTTCCAAATAGATATCTAACTATCTCTTTTCTCATACAATGAAACATTGAATTCAATCCAACAATGCATATGAAAAAAAGTCTTTCAACTCTTTATTTACTTTAATTATAAATCTTTACATCTTTCCATGTTGAATGCAATAACAGAATTCTTTTTCTTTCCAATAAACAGAACAGGATATAAATGTCTTTCACAATTCAAATATATAATTTCATAATCAAATTACATACATCTTTCTTCACAAAATACATATTACAATTTCATCCAAAACAAGTGGGAAGGGATTATGAATGAATATGTTTTTCATAAGGGACTGTCAAACTACATTTTTCCTTTGTTGTAGGACACCAACATGCACATTTTCTCTTTCTCCAAGTTGATCACAACAAAAGAGGGGGAAAGGCAACGCTCTCCACCCAACCAAGACATCCAATGAAAGGAGGAGCCTTCTTTCATCATTGGCCCCCGAGCCCCAACCAAAATACAATAAGAGGTGTGATTCAACCCATGGCAACAACTAGCTTCCACAACACACAAAAATCTTTCAAACATGCACAATTCAATATAAAACATAGTTCAACACAAAATAGTAGTTTACAACTACAATTGAAAACATTCCAATCAAAACTCAGGCTTGATCATGCAAGCCAAAGGAGCAAGGTCTATGGGGGAAGTTGTTTATGCCTTCTAATTGGGAATTTGGCATCCACAAAAACAAACCACCAATAAATTTCACCATACATATCCTTATGGCCCCCACAAATCCCTCCTTATGCCCCCCACAAAGTAAGAAATGCAAGCTATTTCTTTTCCATGGTGGATCCCAAACCCAAACTCCCTTCACAAAATTTAATGCCAATGGCATTCCCTTATACCCCCCCCCCCCCCACATGGATTCCCCATATCCTTCTCCTACACCATTCCTATGGCAGTCTACCTAACCAGCCAACAAATACAATAAAATATTCTCCATACACACAACACAACAAGAAAATAACAGCAATAAAGAAGGAATAAACGCCTACCTTTCCATGGTATCTTTTATTTCCAACAACAAACTCTCAAAGCCAATAACACAATCCAAAATAGCAATGCCAAGTATGAATTTATCTCCAATTTCCTCCACAATCCACAAGAGCTCCAAACAGCAAAAATGTGCTCCCAAGGAAGAATGCAAAAAGGTTCAACAACCCCAAAACAAGAAGAGAGTTTAAATTTTATAGAAGAGGGAAGAAGAGAGGATGATGTGGATCTATGTAGGATGCCACATCACACATCCTCAAATTCAAACACAAAAGACAAAATTCCATTCTCCTAAGCACAATAAAAAGGTGGGTGAAAATATGACAAGTTACTTGCACACTCTAAAAGGCCCACACCTCAAGGGACAGCAAATTAAATAAAATGTAAGAAAGTGCAATCAAAACAATGCAACATGATCAATAAAATCCATTTTAAAAAGTCTAAAAATCACTTCTCCAACCATAAGTATGGTTGGTAAATTAAATTTAGAGGCATGGGACAAGTTTTACTTGTCCCACAAGCCTCCAAAACCATCCCCCAAGGACAAATTCGAATTTCCATGGAGGTGGAGTATTTCATACTCCAAAATCTGACTTACACAACTCTTACACAACTTACACATCCCTTAAAAATTTAATAAAAAAGATGAAAACTTCCATTATTAATTTCTCATATCCCAATTTGATTTATTTAAATTTTAACCATATGTTTCCTCACATCAATCTATCACAATTTTAATTAATTAAAAGAAAGGAACACATTACTAATAAAATACATATAACAATAGTAAAATAAACACTTTTATAAAATACACAAACCCATGGTCACATATAAAGGTGATCCCCCCCCCATGGGAATCCCTAACTGAATACAACACACACACACAAGACATGTTGTCATGATGAACTTGTCGAATTCACCAAAAATCCATTATGGTTGGTCTCCGATCCCCCGATGTTTGTTGTGATATTTTAAACCTGCAAAACACAAATACCTCCTTCGGCCTCATGGTCATATCAGAACATTTAACGTGATATAAATGAAATCACAAAACCAACTATATAAATGAATCACAACATCATAGAAGTAACAACTACATCATTTGTATTTTTAATCAACAACTATATCATCATCGTATAATATCCATTTTCTAGATCTACTCAAAATATCCAAAATCATATGTCCAAACAACACCCACGAAACATCCATGTCAAATAATATATCATCATCCACATATAAGGTGTCTCTAATAATAATCATGTATCATAATCAAATCAAGATCAACAATAATCCATGACCAAATGTCTAATATCATACTAAATCAAAACATAGTAATGTCCATAATGAAATCAGCCATATCAAAATAAGCATCAAAAGCTGTCATAGGGAAGTGGGCACTACAAATAAGGCTTATTTTTGTTTTAAATAAGGAATTATTTCCACTTAGATTAGATTTTCCTTTAATGAATTTTCCTTTGATGTGTTTCATTTCATCATTTCTATACTTTGTCACTTTAGTTTAGTGTTTTATTGTAATAAGTGTGTTTGGGTGACAAAATATTTATATTATCTTTTGAGTTCATGCACAGAAGACCGCACATACTTTTTGTTTGGGATGGAACAAATACAACTTTTATATAGGTACATATATGGGTTTAAACTTGATCATCCTCTGAAATATTGGTGTGCATAGAAAAAAGATGTTACAAGTGCTCAGATTGAAGGTGTTTTAAAGGAAATTTTCTCTAATTGAAGACCACGCATAGAAGGATGCTTGCGTAGTGTAACACGAGGTAGGAAGAAAGGTGTGAAACTACTTGGTATGAGGCACATTGATTAGGCATTTTGGCATAGGGGAGCACATAGAAGGATTTATGTTACCAAGAAGTAGTGGGTACATCAGGAAGGTTATGATTGGGATGTGAAAGAAAGTGGCACAAAGCGTGGAAAAATTAAAAAAGTGTAATTAAGGTATAGTATGATGGTTAGTGAGGAGAAATTAATGTGGGAAATTTTTTAAAACCATATAAAAGGAGCACAAGTGACCCCATTTCTTACCTTGCATAATTAAGTATTTGCACCCTTAGAGTGAATTAGAGAGAAATAAAATGCATAGTGAAAAAATCAAAAGCAAATCAATCGTTCCCACCAATAATTTGGCACGGCCTGTGTTGAAGCTCCTTTGTGTGAGGTTTACAGTGGCAAGAAGGTTTGGTAAGAGAAAAATCACAGCTTGAGGGTTTAGTTCAAAGAGTTAGGGTCAAACAAAAGCTAGGGCATGTTGAGCTCATTAAAACATAGACAAATTAAAGGTTGAGGATTGGAGGAGTAAGAAATGGTAAGTCACTTGAAATTTTAAGGGCATGTTACCGGTTGAGCATAAATTTTTAATTAGTAATTACACTAAGGAGATTTGTGTCCATGGACAGGAAACCTGTGACAGAGGAGGCACTGTAAGAGTGGTTTACGAATATGAAATTTTTGGAGGAGGTCATTAAGGAAAGGACATGGACATCTCAACTGACCAAGTGCAAGATCAATGATATCAATCACTGCATTAAAAATACCCTAAAGTATATCAAGGACGACACCATTCTTAATACCAATAGGAGGATGGTGGATGACATAGGGTGTATGATAACTATGTGCAAAACATTCTGGAGAGCATTGGGGTGATGCAACCGTATGAGTTACCCTTAATTAGAAAACCAGAACACTTTTACTAGTGGCTTGTGTTGCAATTCCATGAGTACTACTTCTACCTTAAAGGTAGAAGTATGATAATTACAGGGAAGCTAATTGGAAAATTGAACCAGACTTACAGGATGATGAGGGAGTTGATGTTATGACCATCGTGTTAAAATATCATAAGGGATGCCACATAATGAATGTCTATAATATATAATACCATGCTACGAGAGTGGTTACGTTCCTTGTAAGTTACAATTTAGGTGCTTCAGAGAGATGGAAACAAGTGAACAAGTGTTAGTTGTACATCACACACAAGATGGCAAATAAAAAAATACTATAATATTACAAGCTAGATCATGGAAATTATTATGGAAGAATCATGTGTATAGATAGTTAAAGGTGAAAAGATTACTTGGGGTGCAATATTTCTTCTTCTGTTATTTTACTAGATTGGTGTACTAGATGGGACAAAGGTGAATATGTGGGTATATTCATTGAAGTATAATTCACCAACTAATAGATTCGCTAAGTTTACTTGTCAAGGTACTATTTCGGGAACATACATGTAGCACGTGGATAAGTGGTATAGGAGGATGAGCGAATCATTTGAAGGATAATAGCACATCCCACAGGATTTTCCCAGTGTCTTAGATGGAAAAGTTGAGTTTTTGGCTTACCAACACTTTTTCTTGGGCAGCCTCTACATGAAGACTTTAGAGAAGATCCCATGGTGTAATTTTTATATTCACATTCACAGTGCGCTACTTTAAGGACTCGGTGAATAGGTTACATAATACAAAGAAGCTAAATTTTGACATAAACAAAGTAGACATGGATATTCATATCTTTTGTAAGACTTACATCTATCTCAACAAGGAGGCTTATGAAGAAACAGTGGAATCAAACAATATTGATATTACTCTAGAGACAATGGCATTTAGGAAGATAGAGCCTACGTGGGTGCATGTATACCTGAGGCCAAGATTCAATGATGGAAATTATGTTGCGGGTGAAGATGTGTCACTCTCAGACGTCCCTAATGGAAATCAGATAGTAAAAATAAAGTGGTTTCTCAATGTTACTCCTCCTAAGTGAGAGGAAGAAGAAATAATTTACCTCAAGGTAGAGGAACCAGAGAAAGAAGATAGTAATGCACTAGACCAGGGTAGGATAAAACTACGTAGGTGATGCAAGGACCCAAATGAGGGCATTGGGACTTCACATCCCATGAGAAGGTCACCAAGAATGATGCCCATAAAGCCAAGTGTAGAGAAGAAGAGGAACAAGCTCATCACTCTACATGATAGTGATGAAGAAGGGTCGTTAGATGGGGATAAACATGATAATGTCTCCACACCTAGGAAAAAGGTATAATAAGATGAAGTTCTTGGGGGAGAAGAGCCTCATCATGATACTAAGGTTCCAAATGAGAAATAGCATGAGCATGAAGAGGAAATTTAGATTGGAGGTGACATAAAGAAGGAACTTAGTGTGGAAGAGTCGACCGGTGGACCTGAAGGTGCTTCAATAGGAATAGGATAAGGGTACCCAATGGCGTAGGAGCACATGTACCTTCTGATGAGTGCACTATTGGGAATAGATAATATATGGTATAAACTCCTAATTTAGGGTATGTTAAACACCCTTCAAAGATCATCCACACTTTGTTCCAGAGTACTCTTGTCATGGAACAAATGTATGGTTGGGAGTTTATGGATCACGAGGAGGTGAACCCATGCACAATAAAATAGCTCTCATGGATTATGCAAACTCACGTGGATGTTCCATAATTTTATGTATGTGAGGATTCATGTGTCAAGCATAGAATAAAGAAGAATCCATAAGAAAGACATGTGAAAATCAAGCCCATAATGTTTTCTGATGAGCAGGAAATCAATGCACTGACCAAGATTGTAGTAGAGGTTGCTCGCTGAAATGTTTACAAAGCAGAAACTCTAAGGACATTATTAGAGGACAAAAAGGATAAGGAGGAATAATTATAGATCTTGAAAGAGGTGAAATATTCTCAAAATGGCCAAGGAAATTGGAGAAGAAATCTTGAAGGAATAGCCATAATACGAAGATAAGGTATCTAGAAATTTTCCCTCCACATTACATTATTTGTAGACTTTGGTCCATTTACTATTGGCAGAAAAATACCATTGCACATGCCCCAAGTGAGGAAAATATAGCTACAAAGAAATGGAAGGATGTCGCAACTGAGAGAAAAAAGACTAAAAAGTTGATTACATGTTGGATTGTTGAATATGACATAAACTTCAGAAACTTAAGGACGAGTAAAATAAGGCATTGGCACTAAGTAAATGTGAGGATCCTAAGAAGATTCTTAAGACAAATACACTTCCACAAGAAAATTAGGTCCTTACAGCGAAGAATAATGAAACCTTGAGTAGGGAGGAGAGACTGGTGTTATTGGAAAAGAAGCATGATGGGCTCAAGCCAGCTCAGGACCCCACAAAGAAAAGATAAAGTAATTGGAATAGTTGATTGCACTGAGAATGGATGTTATGGATGGCCTGATTTTAGGGTTGACTAAAGTAGTGAGGGAAATAAAGCACAAGGGTAAAGACATGACATTGGAGGAAATGAAGAAAGTGCTTGGTGATGTTCCCACGAAGTAAAAAAAGGGCTAGGATACTAGAATGAATTGGAAGATGACATCAAACAAGAGTACCATTAACTTATGCTTCTAACTAAGGAATAGGCATGTTGGTTATCCTCCCATTCCTTACATTCTTGCATTCCATTATTATTTACGTCATTCTTTATTCTTTGGAAAGATAAGTTGAACAAACCCCATTGTCGAGGGTGGTAATGTATTTACTATGGATTAATGTAGGGATGGTGGAAAAATTACTAAGTATCAAGGGTGTACATGATTTAGGAGCATGCAAGAAGGGGGAGCATAAACAGGCACAAGAGTTAGTAAATTTGTGCCCAGGGGGCTCACACCTAGGAAGAAATCATTCATGAATTATTCGATTTTGCATGGCATGGAATAAAAATAGGAGAAGTAGATGAAGTAAAAATCAAGAAAAGATGAAATCGTGAAGATTTCATGGCCAAGGAAGAGCTATTTTGGGATTGAGGTGAAGATCAAGATACATGCATAGTCTGCACTAATAATAGGATTAATATAGAGTTTAATTATAGATTAATTTATTATTAGCCTTCTTGTAAAAGCATGTAGTTGTTGGCGCATAACTATTTTAAGCACATAAGATATTTTTGAGATGTATGGGTGGTGAAGGGCAAGTCACCACCCCCATATAAGTTAGTTAATTTACATAGTTTTTCACATAGCATGTATTACATAGTTATGTTACCCTGATGTTCTAACATGCATGACTTCATGACATTACTGTTAAGTATCCAACTTCTATTATGTAATATTTCTAGTTATTAATGGAGTATTATGGATGGATTATGGTAATTTATGTATTTGATCTTGCTTTTTATATGGTTAAGATAATTTTAGTTCTGGTTTAATTCATTATCTTCTGTGTGTGTGATCTAATTCATGTTATACTTAGCACTTCATTTTTTGATCTGTTAATGGGTTATATGAACATGCATGTTAACATCTTGACAAGATAGTACAAAAGAGGGACCTGGTAGCTTCATACACATTGGGTGAACATTTACATCTATCTGAATGAATTTTTAGTGTGCCTAGGTATTCAAGTGGAAAAACAAGACTACATGAAGTGATGTGTGTCATTATTGCTTCGAATAAATTGTGTAAGTCATCAAACAAGCTAGATAATGGTGTCCATGGTAGGATAGGGGCCCTAAAAACTAACGACATCTACTGAGCGCATGTGTTTCACTGTAAAGTAGAGATAAAATAGATAAGAGGTAAGGGTAAGGAGGAATACCTATATATAGTTAAAGATAGGTTGTGCACACATTGAATTTTAACCAAGTTGATTGTGAAGGTCTTCCATTTGGCTAGGAGGAATTACCTAAAATAAAACATAAGACCATAAGAGAGAGTTAAACATTATATGGAAGTGGAATACCTAGCGTATGCTAGATCCAGGAAGTGTGATACTTTCTAGAGAAGTTGTCAATCCATTTTTTTAACAATTTAATCCAAGGAAAGAGCATAAGAAAATTAATCCTAATTTATTTAATATGATTTAGGAATCTCATATTAAACACAATAAGAAAATATAATCTAATAGGCACATTATGAATAAATTTGGAAGCTTGGTAGGTTGGTCTGGGTATGCAAGTTTGACAGAGGCTATAAATGAGTTATGGGCTCGATTTGGTGAGGTCCTTAGTTATTTTGGAAGGATTTATTATCTTGCTAGTTTGAAGGAAATTACCAATCAGAGAGACAGGTATCGGTTGGGTAGCCAATGTCGGTACCGGTAATGAACCAACGTCAGCTGGGTGACTGGTGTCGGTAGGGGCAATATGATGGAAATATTATAAATGAGACATTTGGCTCTCTGTGTGATTACACAGAGATTGAGGGAAGGTTGGTTAAGGTCATGGGATGTTTATGAAGACGTAGAGGTAATAAAATAGGTGTTTGTGCAAGGTATGAAGGGTAAAATGAGAAGACAATTGAATGAAGATTTTGTTGGAGATATTTGAGTATGGTAGAGGATGGGATGAAATAATAGAATAATAAACAGCCAATTTATTAAACCAATGACAAAGGAAGAATATACTTACTTTTAAAATGCAGGTAGAAATTCGGTGGTGGTGGTGGTTACAGGAGAAGGTGGTCTCGAATGAATGTATCAGTAGCATCAGGGCATGGTGGTTCACTATGAGTGCATGGGAGATCTAGATCAATCTGTTGATGAATTGTATGTTGTCTGAACACTGTAAGGGTCTCTAGTATGTCGTAAGATCACTGGAAATCTTGAGAGTAAGGATGGAAGGTCGGAAGATCTAGAAAATGAGATTCAAAACCTGAACAAAGAGTTTGTAAATCCTATTTAAGGTAACCGACGGTGGTTAGGTAACCGGCGCCACCCAAGGAATAACTGGCATCAGTTAGGGAGAAAAGGTCATATCTGCTAAAAATAGGCTGATTCCTCCCAATTTTGGCATGATTGAGATTTTTCTTCCAGGTCAAAAGTGTGGAATGGAGATAAATGGAGTGGGAGAGTAGTTAGATGGATAATAGGTGATTAAGATTAGGGTTAGAATAAGTCCTAGTTGGTTAAAGGGAGTGAGGACTTAGTCTTGGTTAATTAATGAGTTTGGAATAGATATGGGATGAGATGGAGAGATGAGGTGGCTAGGTGAGGTGGAGATGTGAGGTGGAATAAGGATTAATTCAAATATGGGTAATTAAATTAATACTAATGTGTGGAAGGGGCCATGGTTAGGTGTGTGTATCGATTAATTAATTGGAAGAGTCCTAGAGAGTACAACCTAATTTTGGTTTCTACATTTTCCCCTTTTGTCACGTAGCTTGTATTGATAAGAAATGAGGGAAAAATAGGAAGTGGTTGCCCCAAGTAAGGGTATAGGTGAGGTTTCCCCAAGTATGGGTAGAGGTAATCCCCCTCAAACTAGGAATTGATGAATTAGTAGGTAGAATCGATGATTGGTTTGATAAGGTGGTATGTGGTGAAAGGTGTGGGTGTTGGTAATGGTGATATCATTTTGGGTAATAGGTGGCAGAATTCAAACACACACACATGTATATAATGTGATAAGGCACTAGGCTGAAGATCTCATAATCTCTACATCATCAAATGTCAATAGTTTATCCAAACAAGGTTGATGTGGTCCATGTATCCAAAGTATAAGATGCGGTCCTGGAAACACAATGAGGTTAGGTAAAGAAATGGGCATTAGGTGGGTTCCAAAGCACCAAAAGGTTTGGTCTGGTATAGATAAACATCATTGCATTAGGTAAGGTAAGATTGGTACGCTAAAAAAGATGATTAACATCATCGCAAGGTACAGCGAGTAAGTGAATCTGAGTGTAATATGGGTGAGGTCGGGGTGGTTGTATAGATAAGGTTATGGGTAAGGCAAAGGTTTAGATAAAATATGCATAGAGTACACTGAGATCAAAGGTTAGGTGATAAGGCTATTAGGTGAGCCTGGAAGGCTAGGATAACACTTTGGTAGTAAGAAAATTACATCTTGTACCAAAATTTTGGGCAAATTAGGTATAATGGGGTTAGGCAAGGTGACCAATACTGGTCAAGAGTGAACCGATGCCGGTAAGGGTAACTGACGTCGATTAACTAGGGAATGATCTGACTGATGTCGGTTAGGAAAAAATTGAGTTAAAAAAAAAGAGTGTAAAAATGAGCTCATTTGTGTATTTCCTAATTTGGAAAATGACAGGAGAGAGAGTTTTGATGAGAAAAACAACAAGGAGAGGTCAGAAGGTTGAGTTGGCAATTTGTTAGTAGTGTATATGAGTGGAGATTGTGGGCCCACAAGATCTATCTAAGTGAGGTGATTGGTTGATAGTTGAGAGGTTGATTTAGTCATGACATAGGTAAGGGAAGGCACAAGAGGACCTTCAGTATAGAGACCAGACATCCCACCGTGGAGACAGAGCCGAGTAGAGGTAGGATTTGAGTTCCATTTATGGTTTTGGTTAAAACCAAGATAGAAAAATGAAGAAGTTGGGTTTTGAAATTTCATTTAAAATTGATGAAAATTGGGTTAAATTAGGTTAATTTGGGTATGGGGAAGGCCAAAACTAGTGTAATTAGGTGGAATAATGAATTTAGAGATGTTGTGGGGTGGGTTGGGTAGTTTATTCTGGTGTTTTAGTTAAATTTTTGTAAATGGAGAAGTGGCAGTTTGGCCCTATGGCTGAACCAGTGACTGACATTGGTTAGGTATCAGCCGATGTCAATAGGATAGCCAGTGTTGGTGGAGGTAAAGGGGGATTGGTATCGATCAGGGTGACCAATGGCGATCACTGATAAAAGTGACTAAGGCTGAGAGATGAGAGATTGGTAAGGAAAAAATATAGGGGATGGGTGATTTAGGTATGAGTGGGTAAATTAGGGAAATATTAGGTATGACTATGGATATTAGGGCTAAGGTAGGTAGGAATGGTTTAGTTAGGATGAATTTAATTAGAGATGGGAAAGTTAGGTGTAAGTTAGATATGAATGGGTGAAAAAGAATGGATGAGGTAATGAATTCAATAGGTGAAGGAAGGAGAGTAAGGAAACAAAGAAATTGTAGATGATTAGGCTAGATGAAGTATATGTTAGGTAAGTATGCTGGGTGAAGGTGGGTAGGCTAGGGAAAAAATAGGTAGGTATTGAGCTAGTTAGGATCAAATAAATGATCAAAAGGGCCAATTGCTTAACATGTTTGATTAGTGATGATGTAGGTAAGACATCAATTGACCATGAGAGATAGGTTTTCACCTCTATTAGTCTAGATGATACCTAGCATTACTGATGAAGAGTGGGTGCATATGCAGGCTACTAGGATGGGTGTCATGAGGTGATACAGGTGGATAGTGCAAATCACAGCATGATGGTCACTCTCATCAATAGATAGGATTCATCGACCAATACATTTCACTTACCGATAGGTGAGATGATGATCACACTGGAGGACATCTATAGGATGCTGAGATTACCGATTATTGGGGAGCTATTATATCATATTTTCTTTGATGATGCACTAGAGCCTATGGTTTCAGTATTTGGAGAGGCGGTAGTAGATTTTACATATCACAGTGGTAGCATTAGTTATGGGGATATGTATACATCGTACCTCGAGGAGACCAGGTGATCTGTGTTGATGATGATGGCTATTAGATCCTATGCTCTCCCAGATTCAGAGGGTGGGATATTTCCATAGGATTTTATGGGAGTATTCGTGGATATGATTGAGGAGAGATTTTATTTTATAGGTGCATCAGCGTACCGAGTACAGCTGTACATGGAGTTATGGGCGTATCGAAGGATTAGATGGTTTTGTTTGTATTGCACCTTTCTACTTCAGTATTGGGCATATGAGCACATAGTGTGTCTCCATCTAGTAGGCCTTCCATGACAAGATTGGCACCAAGGATTATACAGAACAGGTTTCAAGAGGTGGGTACCGATAGGGGAACATCTTAGAGTAGACGCAGTGCCTTGAGATGTGACATATTATAGTCGATAGTTAGATGGCATATCTGCAGTAGATATTTTTTAGTGACTCGATGTATATTTCCCCTAATATGGAGGCATGGCTGAGGAGTAGAGAGGGTTACAACTGGTTAGATGGATATAGGTAGAGTGACTTAGGGAGCATGAGACGATTCTGGTTGACCGCATCATACGCTAGTTTAGGTTTCAGCAAGATGTGCCTCCACCATTTCCACAATATTGTCAGGGTGATGTGGAGATACCATTATCTCCACTCCATCTAGAATATCCCATAGGTTAGGAGGAGTATTTCACCAATAGGGATATTAATGACATGGGTACTATGGATGGGTACAAGCACTAGTGGGTGGCCTAGCTACATACAGTACCGTCGAGGCCAAGATAGCCAGACTTAGCCGTGATGATAGTACTGAGAGACATGCAACAGGGGAAAGTTGTTTCCTTATAGTTGTAGCTAGATGAGTCACATTTATAGGTGGCCATGCTTCAGTGCAGATAGCACAGGACCAAGCGCACACACCAGCACTAGCAACGGATGGAGGGAAGGTGGTAGCATTGAAGGCTCTGGTTGCTACACTACTGGAACAGATTTCCACTTTATAGGTCTAGGTTGTATCATCCCACACACATGTACAAGTACATATAGGGGACGGAGAACATGTGGCATCATTATAGGCTCATGTTACTACACTACAAGCACAGGGGCCACTATTACTGGGAAAAGGTCAACAGGTTGAAGTCAAAGTGATGGCCCCTCCTCAGGTTATATCCATGGCTAGTTACACAGATGCAGTATCTGAGGATAGGTATTATCAAGATCGTTTAATGGATAGTGGTATCTCGTATGTGAATTATGGAAAGCATAGAGCACGACAAGAATCCAATGTGAGGACTAGTTCAAGGAAGCATAGTACCGGCATCTCAGAGAGCCACCGGTCTCATAGGTAGGGTGAGCGGGAGGTGACTAGCTCACAAAAATAGAGGCTAGATGAGGGTATGGGAGAGAGCATCATAGGTTCTGGCCCCACCCAATGATGATATGGAGGGAGACATGTTGATTAGTTTTTTATTTTTGATTTTATACATACCATCCTACATGCTAAAGAGGTGAGATATATCTGAGATTTTTGAGATACTTGTATTTATATTTATATATAGTGTGTATTGATATACATACTATTCAATGTATAGATGGATGATGATATTTATATATGTGATGTTTTTGACTTAATTTATGTTGTATTGTTATCATGGAAACTAGATATGTAGGCATGGTTTGGTTGAATTTCCAATTTATTGATGTTATGGAGATTAGATGTTTAGGCAAGGTTTGGTTTAATTTCCAAGTTAGTGATGTTATGGAAACTAGATTTAGGCATGTTTTGCTTATGGTTATATGACTGAATGGTTTAATTTACACAGCTTTTATGTTATGAAAACTAGATGATAGGCATGGTTGATTTGATGTTGTCATGGTTCATTTTCATTTCCATTATATTGATTTCATGGAAATTATATGAGTGTACATGGTTTGGTTGATGTTTATTGTGAAATGATATGATGTTGTGTCGAATGTTTTAATTTCCAATGTACTGATGTTATGGAAACTAAATGATAGGTATGGTTGAGTTTGACTTGTTTTAATTTAATTTCCAAATTATTAGTATTATGGAAAATAAATTATGATTTCTATAGGTTATGTATGGTTTTGTTTTAAGTTACTTCCAAATTATTGTTTTTATGGTAATTAACTAAGTTTTTTTTTGATGGGAGAAATGATGATGGGGAAAAGAGTGGCTAAGCTAACCTCAGAGGACCACATGCCCAAAGAGTGCTTCCTATATATCCCTTGTGAAAGAGGCCTCGGGCTGATGTAGTTTTCCCTTAAACTAGGGAAGAATGAGATTGGATTAAATAAGTTGAGTAAGTAGGTGGGGTAGGGAAGTTATGTATGTAGGTTAGTAAATTAGGTTAGAATAAGATGGTTGGGTAAGGTATGTTTAAAAATAGGCAAGGTCAAATATTGAATAGGTAATAGGCAAGGTCAATTAGGCATATGTATAGATGAAGTTATCAAGGTGGTTTTAATTTTGATGGTCTTGTCTTGTGTGAAGAAGCAACAAGTAGGAAAAAGGTGAACTGAAGAGAATACAAATTCTCCATAGTTTTCCATAACCAAAATGGTCATACCCATAGACATATTGAACAGAAGTCCCTATATACAATGCATAAGTGATGGGTCTAGAGTTGAAAGTAGTTGTCTGATCACAATGTGTAGAATACACACAACGTCCCTTGAGTTGAGTTAGAAGATAACAAAAAAAAGGTAAGGTAGAAGAATTTATTAAGCATAACCTTATTCTAAGATAGCATGCCCCTTCTGCAAGTTTCCCAAAACTAGAATAGGCAAGTCCATGTCCAAAAGTTTGTATTTTTCTTGATTTTTCTTTTCTTTTTTCTGTCATAGATTGATCGATGTGGGAAGTATACATCGGTATAAGTATTTTATCCTTGAGGTATTTGTAAAGTTGATCAATGTGGGAAGCTTCAGGATTATTTTATTTGAGAGATACATATTGGTCTTCTTTTTTATAGACTAATTATAATAAGTGGCAGGATTTTTATAGCTGACCTTCGAGGGAGTAGTCTACTTATAGCAGCAAGAGAGAGACACAGATGTCCTTTTGAGGGATTCATCTATTTACAAGAAGTTTGACTCAAGGAGTATATTTTTTCTATCCCATATATTTTTTTCTTTTATTGTTTTTGTACTTGAAGTCATGGACAAGAATATAAAGGAGTATAGGCTTCTTTTATGAGGGAAAACCCATAGCATTAAAATGTTAACTATTAAAGAGGGGTTTTAAGTGATGAATTACCATGGGATTCCATTCTAAAAATGAATAAAATTATCCATGAGAATCATGCCATGAGTAGAGTCATGGTACTCATATTGAAGATAAGGCTGAATGGTGACGAATAATCACACAATTCTAGTTTAGTCATTCATCCTTAAAAGAGGTAGGTGGAAGGAGATGTTCACTCAAGGGATGAGTGTATAAGTGACATAAAGTTATGTAATACTTTATTCAATAGTAGATTGGTTGAAGATGTAAGGCATTAAGGGGCTCATGTTCAGGTATACCCTCAAGAGAGGATAAATGATAAATGTTTGATCCATAGGCATGGGTAACAATATAGGGTCCAAGCCAATTATGGGCAAACTTACCTTGTTTACTTTTCTCAGCTTTTGTTACATGTTGTTTTTCCTTCAGAACAAGGTCGTCGATCTTAAAAGTTCTGGTAAAAGGAAAAGTAGGATGTAAAATTTCTAGTTTTGTGAGAGGTTAAATAAAAGAAGGGTAACTGATGAGTCCCCCCATAGGTATAGGGATGAATAATATTATGATAGGTGAGGTTGGGAAAAGTTGGGAAAGATTGAGTAAAGGTAGGTAGAGTTACACCTTCTTGGGTAAAGGTTCTAGAGTGGTTTTTGGTTTTGGTTACACCTTCTTGGGTAAAGGTTCTAGAGTAAGGCACGAAGAAGAAGGGGATGTAGAAGTTATAGGTGTGTGATTCAACCAAGGTGAAAATAGAGGTGTGGGTAATGGTGTGGTTTTAGGTAATGCATAGGGTGGTAGTAAATGAGAAGTTAGAGGCGTGGGTGATGAGGAGGATGTGGGTAGAATAGAATATCAAGGTGAGTGTGTGGGTTGTTTCGCTTTGATTTTTCCTTGGGGAGAGGTTGTTTGACCAAGGTCAATAGATATGGGCCTAATATTTATGGAAGAGGTGAAGGTGAATAATAAGGCATAAGAGAAATTGGGGTACAATGCCTTAGAGGTTGGGTCTTCCTCTTAGGTTTGGGAATAGACTTGGTGGCGGTTTATGTAGAGGTGGTGAAATCTATCTTAACAGGAGGATGGACTAGACTAGACTTCAGCAAGACCCTCAATGTAGTGGTAGGTTTAGGTGTGGATGAAGGTTTGGGTGCAAATGAAGGTTGGGATGAAGGAGAGGCTGATGAAGATGAGGCTAATATGATTGGCTCATGTGCAATAGATTTATTTTCCTTGAATATTTTACAATATATTATCGAAGTATCCAGAGACAAAATTTGCATTTGAGTTGATATTAGGAGTCAAAGGTGACCCCAGAGTATGGAGTAATCAATGTATTCTAATTGATCAACCAAAAGAGAGAATGGCTTAGAAGTAGAAGACGATGATGAATACCTTTTGGTAATCCTTGTGAAGAATTTTGAGGTCTATGAGATAGGGAAATTTTTGGCTTGTGGACCTTTTGGTAGAAGTGACGTAAGAAGGTTGACAGTATCTTGGAAGAACCTGGGAGAAGCACCACTTACATGAAGAGGATATAAAAATGGCTCCTCTATGGGTCGAGGAGGGGGAAAGGTTTGTGGCATAAACTCTTCCTTAGGTACAAAAGAGGATAATAGAGGCTCTTCTATGGGTAGAAGCATGGGTAGTATGGGCTCCTCGATAGGCAAAGGGATAAGTGGGGTAAGTTCCTATGTAGATGAAGGAGTAGGTGAGGTAAGATTCTTGGTGAGGAAAATAGTGGGTAGGGTAGGTTCTTCTATGGATAGAAAAGTTGGTAAAATAGGTTCCTCCATGGGTAGAGGAGCTCGCATAAGAATTTCCTCAATAGATGGGATGGGAGGAAATTGAGTAAAAGGGACGTGTATTATGTCAAAGATGGTATAGACCTCGTGAACATTGGTGTCATCATTAGAGGTCTCACTGACCTAATTTTACAATGGGTTATGGTTTGGAAAAGGTTTCTTAAATACCTAAAGGTTTATATTTGTCGGCATATTAGGGTTATCCATGACGAGATCTCCATTATCTAACATTTCATGAACAATGTTCTTGATTTTTTTACAATTTTCATCACTATACCCCCTAACACGGTGATAGTTTCAATAGTCATTCTCCATATAACATGTAGGTAAAGGATGAGAAGGGTCAAAACCAGTATGTGGTTTTATAGGTGGAAGAGTAATGGCTCTTGCTTTTAACAGTTTTTCCAACACATAGGAGTAAGGTTCTCCTACAAGGGTATAAATTTTTTGTTCATACTTGTACTGGAAATTCTAAATAGGGGACAAATTAGGAGGAGGTTTCAGTTGGTTTGAAGGATGAGAGGGGTTATATTTTAGGACTACTGCATTGGGAGATCCTTTTTCTATAGAATGATTTTTGGAATGTTTTTTTTACAGTTTAGAAGAATAAGAGGAGTCATTTGACCTAAACGAAGTGTTCTTGTTACGTAACTTAACCTTTTCCTCTTTAAGGGCACGGATCTCTAGCTTCTAAGCCATGGTGAATGTCTCATCAAACATTTAGAATTTTTATATCTTAATATTTAGAGAGATGTACCTAGTATAAGCCCTAGTGAACAACTCTATCATCTCGGTTTGTGGAAGTTAAAAGGTGAGCATATTATCGATACCCTACTAACATGTGAAAAATTCAATGATAGACACATCATCGTATTGAAAAATAGAGTATAAATCAGTCATGGAGACCTTCTTGGAGATATTGATGGAGAAGTGGTCAGGGAAGGCTTGTGCTAATTGATTGAAGGAAAATATTGAGTGCCTAGGTAAATAATTTTACCAATCTAAAGAAGGTCATGTCAAGGACATGGGAAAAGTCCTGAGGAGAAAGGAGTCATTGTGGGTGATGAGATAACAGATGTGTTTGAACGATCACAAATGTTGTTGTGGATCTTCCTTGCTATTAAATCAATTGAACTTAAGAATCTTCCAATGTGTGGGATAAGGATGAATGGGTATAGATGGATGAATAGGTTCATTACATATTTCATCGTAATTCAAGGTATTGTGAGAGCTATAAATAGATTCTTCGAGGTTCTGCATCTTATCCATCATCGTCTTTATAAGATAATTTGTAGGATTCAATTGAGGGATGTCGAGCTCATAGTATAAGGGGGTGGATGAGGTAGATGAGTCATAGACAACACACCAGCATATGGTGGTGCCGTATAATCAAAATGTGATGGGGGTATGTAAGAAGGAATATTTGAAGAAGGAATGTACCCTAAATAATAAGTAGAAATGACAGAAGGTTTTTTAGGTATGGTATAGGTAAGAGGAACCAGTGTGAAAACCCTCCCAGAAATAGGTGGAAATGTTTGGGGTATAGAAAGGACCAGGTTCTGGAAGGGGGTTTGAGATGTTGAAATGACTGGTGGTTGAGAAGCAATGGGTACATGCGGTACTGATGATCTAGGTATCCCTACATTAAAATTTGTAAATGACAGTGAGGCAAATGTCGAAGGGGCGACAGACACCAAAGGTGTGATACATTTCATAGGTGTGATAGATATAGAAGATGTAGGGATGATCTGATAAATAACAGGTTATGAAATGAGAGTGGGTAACACTACACTAGTGTTATCCGATACGAAAGTGGGGGTGAGAAAGGGAGAGATGGAGGTAGGCATTCCGAACATGGGTTGACCTAACGTGTCATGGGTGGATCAATGGGAAATATAATATTGGAAGGTTGTGGTATTATGATCAAGAAATTTCATGAATTCCTTGTCACCTACGGGTATAGCCATAGAAGCAGTGGGGTCTCTACTTGAAGAAATAGAAGGTGGTGAAGGGATAGGAGGTAGTGGATGATGGCTAACATGAAAAAATAGGGTGTTGTCTTGCTAGTGAATCAAAACCATGTGAATGATAGAAAAATAGTGTGTTTGAACTCTAAAAATTCTATAGAAACATAGAAATAGAAGACGGGAGGTACCTGGAGGAAGAAATGGGTTGTTATTTTTTATAAAAAATCAAAAACACAAAGATCGATACCAGTCAGGTAACCGGTGCCGGTTAGGAAGATGAACCGATGTTGGTTTTTATACTGACATCAGTTACTTTGAAAAATAAGGAATTTTGAAAATCTGGAGAATAAAAGGTGAAAAATAGTATAACTAGGTCATGTTAATGGTGACATAGACTCATAAATAAGTATACTGTAAGATGTAAAACACAAAAATTTATAGAAAGTTAATATGTAAGAAAAAAAATGTTTTTGACAGAATAATCAAAAACATAGAGAAACCAACGTCGGTTGAGTAATCGATGTTGGTGTAATGAATGAATCAACAATAGTCACTGGACCGATGTTGGTTACTAAGATTTTTGAGAAGATGAATAAAATTTTGAATTTGTAGTGAATTAAGTCAAAATAAAAGCTAACCTAGAAGTTGTGTATGGAAACAAGATGTCCTATCACACTCAGACAGAACCAGAATACACCAGTTGTGATTGTGGAGTATGAAATAAAAGAAAAAGTGTTGAATCGTCCTCACAACTCAAAATGCAATTCAATGAAGCAAAAACTAGAAAAAAACGCAAATCCTAGGTATCATATTTTAATGTTTAGGGGCTTATGCCTTTTTAAACTGACTATGAATGTAATAGATTTTTTGGATAACAAAGGTACCCTATAAGCAATTTATGGCTGGTTTTCAGTTATTTTTGATAAAATGGCCTAATATACCTTTCAATATGTGTGGTCCATGCTTTGATATGACAAACTGGACAGAACATCGGACAGTGGCCACCATCAACAGGTTGTTAAATCCTTGATGGATTCTTCCTGGAAAGGAAATGTTTAAGAAATGTGTAGATTATTTAAGTGGTTTGACATGGGAGTGTGTGCACAAATTTGAACTACGCTTAATCTAAATCCAATCATCAAGTGGTCATGACCTCCACCATGTGATTGTTTATTACATCTATGTGATTTAATGCAACAATTAAAACGATGAAATGCACAAATTTTAAACCCAAATCGAAAATTATATTCGATGTAGCAAAATGATAATAGGAAGAGGAATGTTCTTTCACTAAATGCAGTACAAAAGAAAAGAATAAGTGTTGTTTTCTAGCACCAAAGGACATATTTCTTTTAGAAAAATAGGAAGAAACTAAGATTTCCAAGGAGAGATTTAGTGTGAACTATTCAGGAAAGAAAGAAACACACAAATACACTCTATATAAACAATGAAAAGAACCCACAAGATGGGGGTCCCACCAGGCATGCCAAAATGTTTCACCACAAAGTAGAGATAAAACAGATAAGAGGTAAGGGTGAGGATGAATACATGTATATAGTCGAAGATAGGTTGTGTGCCTATTGAATGTTAACCAAAATTATTGTGAAGAAATTCCCTTTGGCTAGGAGGAATGACCTCAAATAGAACACAAGACCACAAGAGAGAGTTAAATAGTATATGGCAATGGACTACCTAGCATATGCTAGATCCACGAAGCATGATACTTTCTAGAGAGGTTGTCAATCCACTATTTTTAAAAATTTAATGCAAGGAAAGAGCATAAACAAATGATTCCTACTATAGTTAATATTATTTATGCATATCATATAAAACATAGTAAGAAAATATAATCTAACATGCAATTTATGACTAAATTTTGAAGGCTGGTACGTTGGTTTGGGCTTGCAAGTCTAACAGAGACTATAAATGAGTTTTGGGCTAGATTTGGTGAGGTTCTAGGTTGTTTTGGAGTGATTTATTAGCTTTCTAGTTTGAAGGAAATTACCATTCATAGAGACCAGTATAGGTTGGGAGACCGTTGCTAGTACTAGTAATGAACTGACACCAGTTCGGTGATAGGTGTTAATAGGGGAAATAGGATGGAAATATTAGAAATGAGATATTTGGCACTCCTTGTGATTTCATAGAGAGTGAGAGAAGTTTGGTTAAGGTTATGGGATGTTTATGAATATTTAGAGATAATAAAATAGATGTTTGGGCAAGGTGTGAAGGGTAAAATGAGCATACAATTAAATGGAGGTGTTGTGGGAGAGATCCAGGTATGGTAGAGGATGGGATGAAACAAATGAGTAATGAGGAGCTAATCTATTAAACCAATGACAAAGGAAGAATATACTTACTCGTTAAATGCAGGTAAAAAGCATGTGGTGGTGATGGTTGCAGGACAAGGTGGTCCTGAATGAATGTAGTAGCAGCAGGAGGGAATGGTGCTTCCTGGTGAGTGCACGGAAGCTCTAGATCAATCTATTGATGAATGATGTGTTTTTTTAATGTTGTAAGGGCCTCTGGTATGTTAGAAGATCACTAGAAAGCTTGAGAGTCAGGATGCAAGGTCGCAAGATCCAGAAAATGAGATTCATAACTTGAATAGAGAGTTTGGAAATCCTATTTTAGGTGGGTGAAGGCGGTTAGGTAATTGGCACTAACTGAGGAATAATCAGTGTCAATTAGGGAGAAAAGGTTATATCTACTAAAAATAACCTGATTTCTCCCAATTTTGGCATGATTGATATTTTGGTTTTGGGTCAAAAGTGTGGAATGGAGATAAATGGAGTGGGAGAGTAGTTAGAGGGGTAATAGGCCATTAAGATTAGGGTTAGAATAATTCCTAATTGGTTAAAGAGAGTGGGACTTGGTCTTGGTTAATTAATGAGCTTGGAATAGGTCTAGGATGAGGTGGAGATATGAGGTGACTAGGTGAGGTGGAATAAGGATTAATTTAAATATGGGTAATTAAATTAATACTAATGTGTGGAAGGGGCCATGGTTAGGTGTATGTGTCAATTAATTAATTGGAAGAGGCCTAGAGGGTGTGACCCATTTTTGGTTTCTATATCTTGTCACTGTGAAAATATACATAACCTTATTTGTGGAGTATCACACAAGTGTTGCAAGGATTTGTTCTTGATCACCTATGTGTTTTAATAATATCGTTGAGGTACATGTAACCTATAAGACAAATGTTCACCTATAAAACCCCAAAAACCCCATCAAATACAAAAAATAAATATGCAATATGGGGATTCGGATGGACCCTATTAGTCACTGGCAGAATGAGCTTACAACCGAGCACTATGCTACATCTTAGAATCCATGTATATATTTTACGTGTGTGAAACAATCATGCCCTAGGATTCCCTTGTGCAAGTGCACTTGATAGCGGGATACCTAGATGTAGTAATGTAGATAAATGTGTGGATGGAATTAAAAACTTCTCCTTCCTATGCAGCATATGTAGAAAATGCAGTCCCTTGTCCCTTGATTGAATGAAAAATTGATGCTTTGAAGTTTTTAGGATCCTTTTGAATGCAAAATTAGTTGATATTAATGATACTTAGAGATTGGTCCCTTATTTTGGTCACATAGCTATGTATTTATATGACTCCCTTGTTTGAATTTTGTAATTGAAAATTGGAAGGCCAGCCCATAAGAAAATATGATGCCCAAAAGATAAAAGAGGCCCAAAAAGAGTGAGTAAGGTGGAAAGAGGTCAAGGGTGGCCATATAGGATGAGGGCACACGTGCATTAGTATCCTAGCTAGGTGCTAGTGTCTAGATCCATAAAATATAAATGAGTAAAATATTGAATGGGTTGTGGGGTATGAAAGACCAAATATAAAGCAAGAAACCAAGACAAAAGGCCAAAGACAGTTGTCAATTACTAGTCTTCTTGCTTAGGAATTATATGAATGCTATTATGTGTTTATGGACCTAGAAATGTACCCAAGTGCATAATTTTGTCTCTACACATACATCAATGCCTTGTTTCTAAACAATATTACCTCGCCCTCTCCAAAGATAGAGGAAACAACACAAAACATGGATTTAGTTAATGCTCAATTCATAATGGGGTAGTATATGCTCCCTCAACCGAGTAATGTGAAACACATACCTTCACAAGGTTCACATCCTTCACCCAATGATGTTATTTCAACATTACTGGGAAGGGTTAAGTAATTATATGTCTTCCAGGATTCACATCCTATACAGATGACTGGGCAAGGCAATACTCCCTACTATCAGAAATATACCCCTGCCACAAATGTTCAACTAGTGTAACAAACACCATTATAGGTTTACTTGGGTGTTCCCAGTCTTGGAGATCTCCTTACAGGATCCAGAACACTAAGAATGACTTATCATCCTTCTTATTCTTATCCTATATAGGGGCTGGTCGAAAGTGCATTCTCAAATTTTATTCCTTTGTACAATGTGATGTTCCTTGGTTATTAGCCCACTAACCCATATCCTAGTGTTATCCCACCTTATGTTCATATGTATTATAAATCTACCCAAATGGACATGTACACTTTTCCTAGGTCTTACATGTAAAATAAAGGGTTTCCTTGTGCCTCAGATAATACCTATGTCATGCCTTATTAGGATCCCACTCTATTTCTTCCTCCTCATCAAGGGTTCTCAATGGTTGAATCCTACATGGTGGGAACTTATTCTAAGAATTTAAAATAACCTCTTGACTTTACAATATGAGGTGTAATGATCCCATGGTCATTTCTTTATCTCCCAAAATTTAAAGGAGTGGGGATCCCAATGCCCATATTAAGGCATACACTACTACAATTAGATAATTGCTTCCATTGGATGCAGTTGTTATTAATATATTCCCTAAAAACCTTACAGGAATTGCTTTGGATTGGTACTACCAGATTCTTGAAGCATACATAAATTATTTTAAACAACTTGTGTCTGATTTTATTAAATATTTTGATATGAACAAGTTGTTGAGGATAGGAAATAGAGAATTCTTATATATCGAGCAAGAAGAAAACAAGTATGTTGCCTACTTCATTCAGACGTTGTGAAAATTACTAAACTCTTTATCGAGTGCTTCAAACATGGACCAAACCAAATTTAAATACCACTACTTGTACTCATGAATACATGTCACACCCTCTTCTTGTATATCCTCTAATGAAAGGTGACTCGCTAGTGGTCCCTAAACTGGTAGGATCTTACGATTGATCACAGATCTCACCAAAACCTTTTCTCACATTTCCTTCTTGGATTTGTTGAAGAATTAGCTAGCTCATTGATCTTCCTTGTTGGAAGCATTAGTTCTTGGTCACCTAGTACATATCACACCCCATCCTAAGGCCCATATTAATCACATAAACTTTGATGATTATCCTCTGAGAAAATATGAAAGAGATATTGTGTTTGTAGTTTACATAAAAAGATGCCTACAGATGTTGAGTTGGCATAAAAAAGAGATATCACCTTATATTTGCAAGTGTGGATTTATACTAATTATGTCAAGAGAGGAATGATTGATGATGGGTATTCCGTGAAAATTTTCCCTTTCTCCTTCTTGCAGAAGTTAGGATATGGAGAAACTAATTTCTCATCCACCTAAAATACATTGAGGGGTTAAGATATCTTAAAAGCCATGTCAAATTAAACCATTGTTCTTCCATTTACCCTTAATCCTCAGACCATTTTTACTGACTTCTATATTATAAATAGATAAAAAAACTATAATATGATTCTTGGTGGGTCGTGGATCCATAAGATGAATGCCATTCCATCCACATTGTTTCAAGAGGTGAGATTCCTTCACTTTTATAAGGTATTTGTAGCTCAAGGTGACCCCAAACCCTTTGATATCCACCTAGAAAATATT
Organism: Taxus chinensis; assembly: GCA_019776745.2. Taxonomy (NCBI): domain Eukaryota; kingdom Viridiplantae; phylum Streptophyta; class Pinopsida; order Cupressales; family Taxaceae; genus Taxus; species Taxus chinensis. Next base: position 570,395,420 of record CM034147.1, on the reverse strand, counting down.
AGGAAGAATCTGGGGATTCATTCTGAATTTGAACTCTCATCCAATCAATTGAACAAGCCATTGCCTTCCAACGAAATGGTCCCTAGGGCGAAGCTAGCTCCAAATTTTGATTTAGAAAAACAAAAATCTATCGAATTGGTAGATAGGAGTGAGATAAAGATTTCAATGGTAGAAACTTTTTCTACCAAGACAACAATAGAAATAGTGAAACTCTTGGAAAACAAATTACCTATCATTCTCCCATTTGATTCTCTAGGTATTGGAAATGATCTTAAATTAGCCTCTCTCCCGGTGGATAGTTTTGAAGAGATATGTATGGTGGTGGTTTCTAAGGTCTAAGAAGAATACACTAAAAGGAATGAGGATTCAATATTTCTTGTCAACTATTGGACACTCCATTATGATGGAGCTATATGTCATTATGGCGTAGGGGCAGGGGTGATTTTAACTTCTCTAGAAGGTAGAGTCATGCCTTTTACTTTCAAGTTAAAATTCAAGTATACCAATAATGGTGCAGAGTATAAAGCCTTGTTTCTTGGTCTCATTTTTTCCAAGAGAATGGGGGTGAAAATTTTTATAGTCATAGGGGACTCATAAATCATAATAAACCAAGTATCGGAAATTTATAAGACCAAGGTAGAACGTTTCCATATTTATAAGTTTATTATGTATGAGTTGTGTAAATATTTTGAATTTATCTCTATAGAAGAAATTACCAAAGAAGAAAATCAGCTCGTTCATTCTATGGCATCATCTTCTTCTTGTTTCCGCCCTAGCAAAGATTTAAAATCAATATAATTCACGATTTAAATTCCAGCTAAGCCCGTAATCTGAAAGATGTCCAATGTAGTATTAGCATATGTAAAGACCGAGGATGATCTTATAACATTATATTTCACTGAGAATGATGAAGTGAAATTAGGATTCCTATGCATCATAGGAAAGGTATTTCCATTATATGTATGATGATCTTCATCCCATGCATCATAGGAAAGGTATTTCCATTATCCCTCACCCTTCTTCATACTTCAGAGATAAAACAATGAATCCCTCCACTTCACAAGATTTAGAGATCTGCAAAGTCAAGGAGGAATCTTTGAAACTGCCACCATCTCCCCCTAAGTTTGAAGAAGTATATTCCTCCTTAATATAAGGAACAATTGACATCAACATTAGGACAGATGAAGAGCATGGAATTTTGAATCTTGGCTCTTCAATGTCAGTCAAGGAAATAGAAGAACATACTAAAGTGCTTAATGAACATTCTCAATCTTTTGAATTTAGTTATAAACACATGACAAGTGTCTCTCCTAATGTAGTGGTTCATAATCTAGTTATCAAACCTAATGTAAATCCCGTAAAATAAAATTTAAGACCTATGAATCCCAAATTTTCTTTAATGGTCAAATAAGAAGTGTTGAAGCTTCTATAGGTAGGGTTTATAAAGCTAGTGGAATACTCCATGTGGTTGTCCAACATTGTCTCGTCCCTTAAAAAGAATGGGAAAACAAACATATGCATTGATTTTAGAGACATAAACAAATCCTTCTGCAAGGATTATTTCTCGTTAACCTCTATTGATATCATTTTCATTGCAACAGCTAGTTATGAGTTTTTATCCCTCATGGATGAGTTTTATGGATACAACCAACTAAGGATTTCTAATGAGGATCAGACCAAAACTACCTTTACTACTCCTTTAGGGACCTTCTGTTATGTTGTCATGACTTTTTATTGAAATAACGATGGCACAAAATATCAATGGGCCATGAAATATATATTCCATGATCTCATTCACAAGATTGTGGAGATGTATGTTGATGATCTCTTGGAAAAAGATTTAAAAAATTGGGGTGGCCATCATGAGGTTCTATGAATCATTCTTTCACATTTTATCAAATATGGTGTGACCTTAAACCCATAAAAGTGTGTCTTTAGAGTAACAGGTGGTAAAATCTTGTGTTGCATCATCTCCTCTCAAGGGATTAATGTTGATCCTACAAAATTTTGAGCTATCCTTGAAATTAATCCACCAACATACAAATTGATTGTTATGTCTTTCTTATGAAATCTTGTGTAAATCCATAGGTTTGTTCCTAATCTAACATATGTTATTCATCCTATTAATGGATTGGAGAATAAGGAATTCTATAAAATTTGAATGGAGGAAGGTCATAAGATTTCAAGTTAGTTAAGATTTTCCACATGTCACCACCAAAAATCATGCCTCCCAAGGCCGATTGTCCTCTAATCTTATATTCTTGAGCCACATATGTTTCAATAGCGTGTATGTTATCACAAGAAAATGATGATGTTCATGAATGCACCATCTATTTTTTCATTTGTATGCTCCACAATTATGAAACTCGGTATACTCAAGTGGAAAAAGAATGCTTGGCTATTGTCTTTGTAAAAAAAAATACTAAGGCATTATATGCTTAACCAAGAAACAAGATAGATCATCAAATTTGATCAGTTGTAGAAATTATTAACCCAGGTGGCCTTATCTAAGAAGGTTGGTAGATTAATAACTTTAATGGGTGAATTTGAGCTTACCTTCATTAAACAAAATTTCTTCAAAGGAATTGACAACCATATAGTTTATGGAAAGATAGCTGACTTGAGATTCCCTCATGAACTTTTTTACTATATAGAAAATCCTTCCATTACTTCATGCCCATGGTATACGGATATAATAAACCACATCGTAGATTGAACACATATTGAAGATGATAATTCTCAACAAACATGATGACTGCATGTCATAGCTACCAAGTACGTAATTGTAGAAGAGGTTATATATCAGAGAACCTTTGATGGTATGTTACTAAGATGCGTTGATGAGGAAGAAGTAGAAAATATTGTCTTTGAATCCCACAGTGGATTTTGTGGTGGCCACTTTGGAGGGCATTGAATTGCACACATGATCCATGGCATGGGTTACTTTTGGCCCATGTTAGAGCATCAAACTATAAAGTATATGTGAAATTTCTAGAAATGTTGAGAATTCCTACATACCATACACATCCCAGCCCATGATTTGCAACCTATAGTGACACCCTGGCCTTTTTCTACTTGGGGTTCTAGATTAAATAGGTAAATTCTATTATGCATCATCATATGGCCACAATTTCATAATCACATCCACCAAATATTTTAGAAATTGGATTGAGGTTGTGCCTTTAACTAAATTGCCTAGATCTTTCATAGCCAAATTTATCCTGAACCATATTATTTATAGGTACGGCATTCCACTGGTCATTATTTCAAATAATGGCACTTCTTTTAAGAATGAAGAGATGCGTGAACTATGCACTCAATTCAAAATATATCATCACATAGCCTACTTGTACTATCCTTAGGCTAATGGAAAGGCTTGAGGCAACCAAAAAAATTTTAAGTCTACTCTCCTTAAGACGATTAAGGAAAATAAGAGAGATTGGAAACTAAAGTTATTTCTCACCTTATGGGCTTATAGGAATTTGGTTTGAACACCAATGGGGGAAAGCCCCTTTTCCTTATTCTTCGGGTACCAAAATGATTTTACCGATGGAGGTATAATTTCCTATTATTCATGTGTCCTTTATAAGGATTTCTAGACAAAGATGAGTATCGGAATGTGCATCTAGCTGATTTAGAAATCATGGATGAGATATGTCTTAGAGGTGAAGAACACCATCAGGTTTATGTAGACAAAATGTGTCACCGGTACAATAAAAAGGTCTATAAATTTTAAATTAGGGTAGGATACCTTTTTTTGAGACTTAATAGCTGAATAGACAAGAAGGTCAACAAAGGTAAGAAGTCCAAGCCAAAATGGCTAGTGCCCTACCAGGTGATGGAAGATTTCAAAAATGGTGTGTATCATTTGTGTACTCTAGAGGGCAAGGAATTTGGAAAATCCATCAACTCACTTCACCTAAAATGTTTCCATATATATTCATTTGCATCTCCATGTTGTCCTTTATTGCATTCACGTTCTCTTGTCACTTACATTATCACTTTGTTCAAATTGTAAAAAGGAAACTTACTTTCAAGTAATTCTTAAACTTTCAAATGTTTGAAAATATATTAATTATAAATCTTCCACATTATTTTCACCTATTCAAATTATATAATCCTTATCATCATTTTTGTTCATGAGACACATTTTGAAATTGGTGTTATAAGGATTTACATGTTTAATATTCTTCATGGTTTCTTCCAATTCAGGTGTTTACTGCTCATATTTTTCTCTATTTTTTTCTTGATGATATATCTTCTCCTAAAACATATCTCTCTATGACAAAAACATTCTAAGAATTTCACCCAAAACCTTTGTTCACCCATCTCAACCTTCGGTGATGAGCCCTCATGCCCTACTACTTATTTGTTGTTGAGATTAGGGGAAAATGTTCCCTCCTAAAAATCATAATCCAAAGAAAAACAAGATAAAAGAAAAAACATATAAACAATAAATACAAGTATTCTTATTGCAAAAAAACTACACTTTTTCAAACCTCCCACCTTTGGTGATGAGCCCATGCTTATTTTTGGTAGCATGAGGTTGGGAAAGGAGGGAAGTTCCCTTACTTTATTATGTTTTTTCCTTAGTGATGAGCCCATGCTTCTTACTGGTTGTATGGGGAAAGACGTAGTGGGTCATATCAAAAATATTAAAAAATCTAAATAAACCAAGAAATAAAATTGCTTGAAAGTCTAAACTTCCCAAGAAAATGAATTAGATGTGTATGTTAGGAGATAAAATCATTCCTCAAACTAGATCTTATTAATCAGTAGGCCATCCATGGATCTAATTTCTATCAAAGCTTAAAATAAAAATTCATTTTGAACTAGTTAGTTAATCTTGATCATGTTTGGGTTGTGAGTTTTTGAATAATTTTTTTTCAAATTTTTGTCTCTTTTTCATCATTATTATTCACACTCTTCGAATCACATATCATGCATCGTTCTCGGCTCTCGATGATGAGCCCTTGCATCTTACTTATTTTTTGGGGTCAAGAATGGAGTGACGTTATCTTATTATCATACCATATTCAACACATTTTGCCACTGTAATAGAAATGTTAAACATGACTAGAAAAATAAAGACTCTTAATTATAGTTTGGTACTATATGCATAGTCATATATATCATTTTGTTTATCACACTACATCATCACCCATAATATGTATTCAAAAACACAAAAGTATAAAAAATTCCAAACCATCTAAGAGTACACAAATGAGATGAACCATAAGAAATTAACTCTTGCAGAGGAATGTGGAATCAAAAATATGTCTATATACATATATATCTATCATACTGTCTTGATATAATTTCTCCACACCGAAGGACAAGTGTGGTCAAGACACACAACTATGAGCCAAAAATACAATAAATGATATGTATAACAAAAATGGTCCCAAAGTAATAAATGCCTATGGCATATCCATCCCTTTGATATCCCTGTGAATAGGTAGGGTGAGTGTTCCTACTATGAATCCTATGATAATATCATATTAGTGTAACATGGGAGGCTCTATGTGTCAAACGATGAGAACGTTTGTATGAATGACCAGCGGGAGTAGTCTACTAGTGAGTATCCTTTTCATCTCTCTCATTCCTTTAGAATTGCAATCTCATTATTCAACCAAGAGATCTTTGTTGCTATATGTGATGTTGGTGTTAAAACATCAGTATGGTGGTTGCCATGTGTTGGGACTCTAAGATCTACTAATAAATCCTCCTAATTCATATCAGTAGGGATCACAAACAAGTCTAAGTTTGTGCACCAAATAATATCTCGCCATCCATCAGCAGTGGCTAAAAAAAGCAAATACATAATGGTGAGAAATAAATGTTAAAAAATAGATCCTACTAAAATCTAATCTAGGGAGTACAAGGAAAGAAAAGTGTGTAAATACTCATTCTGGTCTTTGGCGACCCAACTCAATTCTATAGCTAGTACTACCATAGGATCTGATACATCATCCTCCTCTCTCTCCTCTAGATACATGGACTCATCCTCTTCCTCCTCCTTGGCTCTAGCATTCGTTGATGCCTCTCATGTACCCTTCCACTCAAGGTCTGACTCCTCCTATGAGCCTGATTTTTTCTAGGCCTCCTCATCCTCACTCTCTGTTGGCCCTTCACCAATCTATAAAACCTACCTTAGTTTAACTATGGAACCTGTAGCAAGTTCTGGTATAGCTATTCGAGTCCCAATCACGACCCCATACACTACAATTATCCATAGGAGCTAGCCCTTTTGGTTGGCTCTCATCTCTCTTATCTCCATGTACATAGTGGCAACTACTGGAAGATCATCAGAGAAGGGAAACCCAAACTGTTGAATCACCTAAATTACATCATATATCTCGACTTAGATATTACGTTCAACCAACTGAGATGTAGTAGCATAAGTATTCAGTATAACTCTTTCCTCTCCCCAATTGCCTAGAATTTCTTAATATGTTTGGTCTACCATATCTATTGTAGTCAATGAAGATGTTAACTATGGAATGACCTAGATTGAATCCAAGTCTACACTTATGGAAACCCTGATCTCTCTAGGATATGATATCCCAAAACACATGGGTAGGGGATAACCAACTCATAAACTTATGACATCACTAATGTGGGGTGGCTAAGATATCTAGCCCATATATGACAATGTGGTATAATTCGTGGTAAGTAGTGCCAATAATTTTAACACCCCTTACAAAAAATATGACACAGAGCTCAATGCTCTCAACGATCGGCACCCAAAAAAATAAAAACTTGTCTATGCCCTTTTCCCTGATCAAACGCAAGGCCAATATACCAATGATGGCCTTATGTAGACTAGGAATAGGGCTAGTCTCGATGGTAACCAATCTGAATCCCTACTTAGCACATGTGTCAGGTGTCTGTGCATCATCAAGGTATGTAGCCTTTCTACGGGCCTCAACTGATGAATTGGAACTCTTCGGCACTAACTTCCTGTCAGTGACACGAACTCTGAGGATCCTATAAATATCATCCAGTGTGATATTCCACTCTTCTCTAACACCAAAAAATCATAAATTATTTCTATTTTCATCCCAATAATATAAGAAGTTGTAGAGAAGGTGACTCACTGGGGAAACCAACCACGTCTGTGCTAACCTCCAAATATTTTCCCTCTCTAATACCCATCTCTCTACTAGTATTAATAATTGTAGAATCTAGAGCAACCAGTCCTACTCTCAGGCTCTTCTCAATTTAATATAACTCCCTTGCATCTAAAATAAGGAAAAAGAGCATGTTAGAATCTGATAAGTTCATAATAGACTTATAAAAATAATATAAATGAAAAAAAAAAACTTAATACTTAGATTTTTATATCATAAAACATTTTGACAGTTAAAAATACCATCGCTCTTACCAAGGTTTTGGTAGTTGTGCAACTGCCACTCTGCTAGAGCGGTGGTTACGTAGCCGTCACATAATTTACACAACCACCATGGCAGTTGCGTAACCACCATTTTGTGTCAAATGGTGGTTTCCCAACTTCCATAGTGGTCATGTCAACCAAAACAGGTTCCTACCCTCAAAGGAAAAAATGCACAAAAAATGCTAAAAAATAGCCAAAATCATTCAAATAAATTATAAAAAAGTAAAAGGCATCCCCTACATTCATTTTGACTATAAAACCACTAAAAAAAATTCCCCTCCTATAACTAGTTTCAAGTAAGTACTACGTTTAAAGGTAAAAATGAATAAATTCATATAAATTACATGTTTTTGGTCCTCTACTATTGCCGTTGGTTACACTGCTATCATGACGGAATGCTCTCTAATTTCACTGTACTCATGAATGAAATGGTCACTAGAAATCTAGAGCTCCAAAGTTAGCTAAAAGGGTATGTAAAACTAATTTTTAAAAATAGTAAAAAGTGATATATATATATATATATATATATATATATATATATATATATAATTTGAAATAAATTGATAAGATTACTTACAATTTCCATGGGGATGAGAAATATACCTGCTCCAGCATGCCATCCTTACACTCACTTAAACAAACATTACAAAACCACATTTGAACTATATATATATATATATAGTTCAAATGTGGTTTTGTAATGTTTGTTTAAGTGAGTGTAAGGATGGCATGCTAGAGCAGGTATATTTCTAATCTTATCAATTTATTTCAAATTATTTTGCTTTGTTTTATATCTGCACTTGATTTTCATTTCTCTTTTGTAGGTGGCGGTAAGGATGGATTGGCATGATTTCAACACACAGAAGAATAAATTAAAATTCCTAACTCTCCCATTTAGGAGTTCCATACTCAAAATTCACATTTTACGCCCATTCATGGCCAAAATGATTCTCCGAAGGGGCAATATGTATGTACCCAAAATTACACAATGCCACATTGAAGGACATGGTAAGTCTCCAATTATTAAAGAATTATTTTCTAGAATAATTTGATGAGATATAGATCCTCTCCCTTCATCTTTAACATGATTTTTTTTACTCATTAATCCTTGTTTCTAAATTTTCTAGCTTAGCATGTCCTTACAAAATACTTTTCACCATTTTCCCACTTTTTTGTGGATTTAGTTAGGTAACCATTGTGGAGGTTATGTAACCACCAGTCTGCATAGATGTATAGTCACACAACTATTATGGAGGTTATGTAATCTTCAGTCTGTGTAAACTAGCAGTCCTCTCATTTTTATCTGAGAGTTCAAAATACATTTTTTAAACATATGTTTCAAATTTGTGATTTATTTTCTCATCCATTTCTTGATTGTTTCTCCTAATTTTTGGTTTTTTAGATTCGTAATGCAATATTATTATCACTTTACTATCTTTAGATGGTTAAGTCCCCCTTCTCTTGATTAATTGGCACTTCTTGATTGTCATGTGTTTCAAAATTATTCTTATCCATATTTCTTTAAAAACAATACTTTTACCTATATGACGGGTTAGAGATTTTAGATTTGTTTTATAGTGTTACTCTTCTAAAATCTTGCTAGGAATCATAGAGACAACACACCACATTGTTATGTTCTTCATAGTAGTATGCATTTGTGACCGGTTTGCTTGCAACCAACCAGCTCCAGCAATTTCTTGATTTTCTTGCAACCAGTCAGCTATCTCTTGTTCTTTGTTCATCTTGTTACTAGTCAGCATTGCACACCTTGGATCATCTGGAATTCATTTTTGGAAAAGAAAAGGAAGATGAGGAGACAATAAATTCATAATCACACTTGGGAAGCTATCATGGAAAAACAATAACCAAGTTGGGGGTGCATTTATATTTATTTGAAGCTTTCAGTTGAATATTGTCATTTAGATTAAAATAAATACATTTGTTTTAAGTGGTAGAATTTATTACTTTTTAGTTTCTAGAATTTTTTACATATGAACAAACTTATATTGATATTGTATTCCCTACCTATCCCTATGGATCTGAAAAGGAAATAAGTTAGAGTTAATCTATGCATGTGATTCTTCATTTATTTCTTCATTGTTAGTTACCCATACGTTTTATTTTTATCTTTTTTAGATAATTTTCTATGTAAAGAAGAAAATTCTTTTGAGAAGCTTTCTTTCTTCACATGAATCTTAGGAATAAGTGATTAGAAGAAATAATATTTCCATAATAATAATTGTAGAGTACATTCACTCGCCCTACAATAGAGGAATAGCTACATTCGGCTATTCTATATTTTGATTTATTTTAGTGTAGAAGTATATTATTTCATTTAGATTAAAGTATTTGTCTATGTCTATAGATTTTATTTCATTTAATTTTTCAAAAACTAGAAAACACAAAAAGATAGTTTAGAAGTTTAATTTGCTTTTTTTATTTATTTTTTTTGAAAGCTTTGTCGAAAAACACAAAAACAAATAGATATTTTGTTTTGCTTTGCTTTGCTTTAATTAAATGCTAGAAAATTGAATTTTTTAGACGCCTAAATCTGACTACATATTTTTAATACTAAAATTGCATTATTTATCCTATTTTCCATAATTTCATTATAATTAATGATTTCCCACTAATTATATAACATTCCCCTTCATTTCATTCAATTAACGACACTTCTTTAATTAACTAGTCTTCCTTCATCCTGGATGCCAATTAATGACACTTCGTTAGTTATAATCATTTTTTAATTAACTAATTAACCATTATTAATTAATTGAGCCTTTCAATCTCGTATTTAACTAATAAACATTCTTATTGGTTAAATCCCCCTCTCAAATCCTTTAAATTCTACTAATTTCCTTATAAATCATCTCCAAATGGATTTTATAAGCTTAATTTGGCCTATTAATTAATCCTAGTTGATTAATTAAATCACCTCCAACTCCCATGAGTTGTCAATCACTAATTAATTTCTTCTAATCATACTTATACCTTTTTAATTCTACATTCCCTTTATCCCACATTCACTAGGTTTCAAGTTTCGCCAAAACTGGAAACCTATATAAAGAATCTAGTACACCTTATCTAAATTTACACCATGTCCTTGTAAGACATTTACATATGATAAGAGAATTTCAATCTTGGAAGGCTTATTGATCAAGCAACCATTTCTATATTCTACTTGGAAAAGAGTATTAAGATAAAAACCAAGCATGGCAATCAAGCCATATTGATCAGATCTCTTCCTCTTCCATGGAGAATTTTCTTTGATCATAATTAGAAATGTTCATCTCATTAAAGGAGTACCTACAATCTAAAATCCCATTAAAAACATCAAAGGATGGTTTACATTTCATGTTTTTTAATATTAGATGCATTAGTTAAGCTTTTCCTTTTCATGGCTTTATCAAGATGTTTGTTAGATTATCTTTGTTATTGAGACTACTTGGTGTTAGTTTCTATTCATTAGCTTAGCTTCTTTCCACATGCATACATATGTCACACCCGGTGGGACACCCCTTTATCTCACACGCATTATTTATTTTGGTTAATTTTATTTTTAAATACTAACCCTCTTTTTAAATATATTAACATAACTTGACTTTCTTAACTTGTTTTATTGAGTTTGAATGAGTTCAGTCTTCCTTGTAGGTATAAAAGAGGTGAAGCATTGTCAAAATGGGGTCTTGATGAGAGAAATTCAATATTTTTCTATTTTTTTCATTTTTAGAGCTTCATTTTTCATCACCTTACATGTTAGTTTTATCCATTTGTTGAAAATGTTAAGTTTTTATCATGAATGTTAATGTTTGATAATGTTGAGTCTTATTTACACATATCAAGGAGATGGTTTTCTGTCAAAATTGAATCTTTGTGGGAAATAATTAACCATTTTAAGAATTTTGGGATGTTTGTTTTGACATTTTTGAGTACAGGTTAAGTGTGTACCCGTGATTATAAGAGCATATGCATAACCTATCTTTCAGAGGCCATAAATTTTGCTCCTGAACTCAAAATGACTCAATTTTTTTGCAACAGAAAGGTATTGAAGTGACCTATGCTATGAACACACAAATTTGGAATTTAAACTTACATAAAGTGTAGGGTTTTCCTTTATTATAAAAATGGCCATTTTCTTTGCATGTTAGATTTGTTTTAAATTTTCTCAACACCACATGTGCTCTTCTCTTACGCTTTCGAGCGACCTTGAGAATCAGAAACTGGATATGATTATGGATATTATGCTAACATTATGGTTATCATTTGTTTAGAAATGGTGTTAGAATTTTAAATATTTGTTGGAAATCTTCTTTTTTGTTATAAATTCATCAAGACCGCGTATGCTCTTCTCTTGCGCTTTCGAGTGATCTTGCGAATCAGAAATGGAAATGATTTTGGATGATTTCTCTAACATTTTGATTGTCATTTGGAAATATGGATAACACTTGATATTTTGATAGTTTTCATGGAAAAACTAATCATTTGAGTTGTTAGTTAAAAATCAGTCTCTAACACTTAAATGTTTTGATTACGCTTGTTTTTCCATTTTCTTGAGTTAAATTAATTGTCGTGTATGATCTTCTCTTGTGATTTCGAGCGATCATGAGAATCAAACATGAATTTTATTTTCATTTCTAAAATTTTAGTTTACTTGAGATAATTCATCATTTAATTTGTTTAAAAAATTAATCTTTCAAAATCAATTAATGGTCGTTGATTTAATTTTTTCCATTTCTATTTAGTTGGATCAAACATTGTGTATGCTCTTTTATTGTGCTTTTGAGTGATCTTGAGAATAAAAAACAACCTTGATCCTATTTCTAAACATTGTGTTTTTCATGAGTACAAGACCTATTTCGCTTGTCAAAGAATAAAATCAAGACAAATACTGACTACACTGTGTGCAGGTTGTCAAAGGTGTACAAAACCACATTAAGATCAAAGATAAAAAAACACACCATTCACTCACACTGTATTTGAAGGTTTGGATAAGGGATTAAACACATCCGCTTTAAATTTTAGAAAGTTTCTTGGCATAAGCCATAAAACTCATTATGAGGATTACCACAAGAACCCCAAAGTAGTCAACACATTGAGGGAACTGGTTGATGAAATGGTAAGTGTGCCACTACCTAATTGACTAGAAATACCCATGAGGAATGCTTCGTGTTATCCATATGAGGCCTTGTTCATTAAATTGATTGTGGGGTAATGATCCTTTATCTAGGATTTATTATAGAAAAGTGTACCTCTCTTAGAAAAATTATTTGCGAGTGTTAAGAACAAAAGCCTAGGGAGCCATTTGGCATTGGGGCCAACTTGACCATTATTCAATCGTGTTTCAAAGAGCCTTTATAAATAAAATACTTTCTCGGAATCAAAACCTTGTTTTTTGAACAAGGCACGAGTCCATTAAATTTTTATCGCGTATATTTAATCCATAATCATAAATTCATGTTCTACCTTGTTATCACCAAGAAGAAACTTTTCAAAGTTGGCACGTATTTTTCATCACCAATCATAAAATACATTGTTCTCTTTTTGGCATTATTGGTCCAAAAAATTGACTTTAACTGCTACCAAATTTTGGTCCACCACTTTTTCACCCACTTAAATCCATTCCCCTTTGTGATTTTGATGTAAGTGTTGAAAGTGTGTTAGTACGTCATCATATTTTGATAGTCTTGTCTTGAAATACATATTGAGCCATCTCTTTATAGAAGGTATCTTTCCTTGATTTGACTTACTCTGCATTGTTATGTTTCTCACATTATATCAAACCATTTTTTATTCTTACATCTTGTTTTCTTAAAATGTGATATAAGTGTCCAAATTGTACTGTTGCGTTGTTCACATTGTATTGACCCATTGTTATACTTAAACCTTGTTTTTATTCAAACTTGATTACTGTTCACATTGTATCAATCCCCTTTTGATACTTACATTTTTTTCTTAAAACTTGATTAAGTTTCCAAATTATATTGTTACACTGCCTACATTCGTAACCTCCCTTTTCAAAACTTAGACCTTATTTGTATTGAAACTTGTTTTAAGTGTATACCTTGATTTTGTCCAAAAACTCAATTTAAAGTATTCAAAAACTTTCATCCATTTTTGAGACTTAAAACTTGTTTGTAAAAATTGATTTTAGTGATAAATTTTTTTGTTGCGTTGTCAAAATAATTTCAACCCCCTTTGTCCAGTACTTTATATATTTTATTTGGTGACCTTCATCTTACACTTCACATCTAGTAAAAGTTTCATTCGCAGTTGTAACGCTTTCATCAACCACTTTTGACTATTCACACTTGCAATTTGTTTTCCAAATCTTACTAGATCGTCAAAATTGTGTCATCATGATGTATGTTTTCCTTAGATTTCCTTTAGAAAATCACACAAGCATCCCCATATTTGTAAAATTTCTAGTCAATTTCCGTTATGTTGCCCAAATCAACATGAAACTTCCTTCCATTTGAAGGATTTCAATCATACAATCTAATGGTCTAAGCATTTAGTCCCAACAATGCCAACCATGACTAACTATTACATGGTTCCTCACACTTACGATAATATGGAACCTAGGTTTCAAAATTCACATCAAAATATGCCCATCATAATTAAACCTTGATTAGTTCTTCATGCTAGAGAACCCATTTGGTTACCCCTTTCCACACCTTCATCTCATAGTCGACGGTATGATTATGATGCTTCTAATCCATGTTATTCTTTTGATTCCCCTTAGTCTCCTAAACAAATTTTTCCTCCTCTAAGGATATGTGTCACCACAAATTCTCCCCATCATTCATCTAATTTGACTCTTGAGTCGTGGTCTTTTCTTTCTTACAAATACCCCCTTTATCAATCACCTCAATGGCGTCTTCCTCCTTTAAAGATCTGTGAAACTCCAAGTTCCTCGAATCAAACATCTAATTCAAATCTTGAGTTATAATCCTCCCTTTCTCTACAGGACCCCCTTTATCATACACCTCAATGATGTCTTCATCCATTAAATATCCATGCGACTGATAATTCCTCTAATCAATCATCCAAGTCGACCCCTACATCACAATCTACTGATTTTCTACATGATCTTATTTGTATACATGCACTATGTAATCTTCTAGGAAAACATATACCAACCAATTCCAAATCCAAATCATCTTCAACTCGCGAGACATGTAAATCCAAATATACTTTGTTTCTTGATTCATCTTATTCTATCAATCAAAATCTAATCTCTCTTTGGCCCCTGGGTCATTTCTATTATTCCTCATTCTATATTCATCAATCTTCTAAAAATTGATGTTTGCATCCACGTCGAACCATTCACAAGAAACGATGTGCTAATATATGTTTTCAAAGCACTATCCAGTTCATTTATAGATGCAATAAGGTCAAACCTCCCCCTCATCTACACCATCAAACATTTTTTAAATCTTCCACACTTTTTGGACCTCCTTCTTCCAATCAACCTACTATCATCAACCAATAACGACCCATACCGATCAATTTATTTTAGAATGAAGAAGAAATCAGAGACTTCATGGAGTTACATGTTGATATTACTCTAAAGGACCATGATAAAGGATTCTCTTTTGACCTCGATACGTTTGTGTATTGTGGGAAGAATTTGATTCCTTTTATCAAAAAACTAAGGAAGATCCTAAGATCATCAAACTTGATCCTCTTATTATTATTCCATCTTCACATTCCCCATTACATGACAAAATGGTCTATCCTTGATCTATCTTCTATCCTATCATCACCCCATCATTCCTTACATACCACGATTCCTCAATCACAATCTCTCCTTGGGTCACCTTCTGGGAGCCCATCATCTTCTTCTATATGTGGGACACCTCCTAGTATCCCTTCATCTTCTATTTGTAGGTCACCTCTGGATAACCCTTTATCCTCTATTCGTGGACCATGTCCTAGTATCCCTTCATATTCTATACATGAGCCACATCCTAGTATCCCTCTATCTTCTATTTATGGGACATCTCCGAGTATTCCTTTGTCTTCCATCTATGGTACACCTCTCGGTATCCCATCTTATTCTATACTTTTCCCACATATTAATATCCCTTCATATTCTATCCATGGATCACATCCTATTAGCCCATTCTCTTTCATGTTTGGGTCAAATCTTACTAGCCCTTCATCTTTTATCTGTGGTGCACCTCCTGGTAGCCTATTCTCTTCAATCCTTGGACCATATCCTCTTTATCCATCATATCATCATTATATCAACAACTGTGGCAAGCCCACCATCATCCCTACCATTCATATCATCAATCCTAACCATAAAATTTCTTCTCCCACTTCTCAAGATCATAAAAATCACACATTATCTTGTAGGAAACACCAACATTTTCTTCATCAAGCTAATATCAAAAGACTGAATAGCTCTAAAGCTCCCATTAAATCCAACACCCACAAATCTACAAATAAAATGTAATTCAAGAATGCACCCCAACGTAACCATCAAGTATGGAAAAATGTGCAGAAACTATGGTTAGGTAACTCAAGATGCCACATACAAAATCCATGTTGAAAGATAAGTCATAGTCACTTATCGAGTATGATCTCACCAAGATCATCGAAATTGGACATAATATTACTCTTGATAAGAAAACACTCCTAGTCTCCTTTATTAAAGAAATCGCAAACATCATTGTTAGATCTTATCAAGCAGAGTGACATTTTTGGTCCCAACTTGAAAATCATTCATCTTCATCGTCTTCTCCCTTCATGGTTTTCCCTTGGCAAAATCATCAAAAATCTAAAAAAATAAAAACAATTAAAAAATGAGAAAAACATTAAAACATTACAAAAAAATCAAAGGTACAAAAATCAAACATTGCAATCATGTATTTCATAAACATGGATGTTCTTTATTCCCTTTCTTTCCATTCCTCTACAAGTCATCCATCATTTTCATCCCTTTAGTGATCTTTTGGTTAGTCTATTCGCGCTCATTGTGTGACATTTATCTCTATGGTATTTATTTGACCTTGGTCTTTTATCACCATAGTAAATTAAAGAACGACTGACCTCTTAGAGATCATCTCACTATCACACATCTAATAAACTTGTTGCGAAGACCTTTTGGGGGTATTTGTTGACACTAGTCAATGTCATCATCACAATCACTTCCACATCCTTCCATCAAGCCAGTGGTTCTTAACACCTTATCAAAATAATCAAGAGAGCTGAAATATTTTTTAGAAAGTAACAAAATCAATCAAAAAAATAAAGAAATAAATCAATATAAAACTCTCTCTAGGGGCATTTCAAGTATCTCTATCAGGGCTATGGACGGTTGGTTAGTAGTATAGCAATGTTGTGACTAGAATAAAATACATCTCCATCGGGGCTATGGATGTTTGGCTGACAGTGGAGAAATATACGACTTTCCTTCCACCCTCAATTCAGAAATCACCTTTCAAAATAAATCATTCTTAAACATTGGCTAGTTTGTCTTCACTGATTTCCTATCAAATCTTCACTTCAAGAAAAAGTAATAAATGTCTAGAAAAAAGCTTAAGAAATTGTGAATCCCTAACCCTAGGGCGGAAGGATAGGGTGATGTTTATGCATAGGATAATCAATATGGGATCACACGATGACAATAGGGTATATATGGTGAAATCACTTTAGAATAATGTGAAGTCTAGCAGGCAGATGCAGAGCCTTGGCAGTGGTGGCATTTCGGTTTTGAACCAAGAGGGAAAATCTTCCCACGCTTCCCCTTATTAATTGCTTTAGACCTTTGTAGTTATCAGATGCTTCTAAGTGTGTAGTATATTCTTATAGGATACAGGGTTAGAGAGAGACTTTTAGAGGCATCATTTTTGCTCACATGCTTCAGGGAGAGCAGGGGTTCAGTCTTTCCCATGTCTCATAAATCTTATATGCCACCGGATTGGTTCCTTTTGAATCGAGGTACACTAGATCTGGGTATGTAGTGGCCTCTATTAATAGAGGCATTCCTACTCATGGAGGAGCCATTTATAGCAATAATGGAGGCTCTACTCCCCTCACTAAAGCATACCTTGGGGTTTTGACCAAATCTAGATCTACTCTTCTGTTGGATAGAAATAAAGGAAAGATGGATGAAAATAAAATATTCTGAGATGTGGTTGAGCAACCGAGTTCTAAGACTATGGATTACGCTAAATCAGCCCCCTCTATTAGTTTTGGAGTAGAGGTAATGGAATATGAAGCCTTTTTTCATGAACAACAACCTGATATGTAGATTCAACAAAAAATTTCAAATCTTCCCTCTCTTCACGATTGGATGTTAATCCATTGGAGACCTATCATGGAAAATAGGTTGGATATTTACCCTTCATTAAGAGGATTTTTCATTGTTGTTTTTGCTGAAACCTCATATAGGGATTTTATTTTTGGAAAATTTTGGGACTTCCAATCCCATTTTCTACTTATATAAACTTTGGTTTCCATTGTTTAACCCGGTCTCTAATACTTTCCAAGTAAATCTGGTTTGGGTTCATCTACCTTATCTACCCCTCTAATTTTTGTTGGAGAGTTGCTTAACCTGAATAGGTAACTCATTAGGAAAATTTTTGGCTATAGACCCAAAGACTGAAGATTATGAGCACACTACCTATGCTCACGTATTGGTTGATATGAATACTTCTGTAGATTTTTCCAACCACTATTATACTCAAGGTTGAAGATATAATTTAGACACAAAATCTGGACTACAAAGGGTTTCCCTTCAAGTGTAAAACATGTTTCTCTCTTGGTCATCTAGCTTCAGAATGTCATATGGATAGAAAACATGTTAAGCTCTTGGTGGAAGAACTCTAATTCTAGCCACCTGGTTGTTAAGAAAATACACTGAACACAACTGAGTGAAATATCGGCCACCATGGCAATATTGCAGACCTCATCAAGGGTGCCTAACGAGAGGTCAGCTAAAACACCTCCTTCCTAGGTTTCCTCCAGAAATAACCATTGCAACGCTACTAGATCTTAACCAAATTATTCTTTGAGTCTCATTTTATAATTATATTGGAAAAGTTGGTTTCAACATGATAATGCACCTTCCCACTATGGATTCATCGTGTAGAAGTGAAAATGCGTCTGATTTTTGACAAGTGAGGAAATATTTTTTAGTTTTTATGATATACTTTTACAATGACTCATAAAGCTACAATGATTTGAAACTGTTGGAATAACTAAATATGACACAAAAAAGATTGGAAGGTTTAATGGGTCAAAAAACAGAAAGGAAAAACACTCCCCCGAAGAGGTAGCACTTAAGATCCAATATGACCAGCAGTCTGAGAGATTATTGGCATGTAATGAATTTTACAACTTCTTATGTTGACTAGTTATGAATGTGTTACTATGGTTGATAGAAAACTGTGTTATAAATGTTTTTTTTTGTTTATAATGACAATACTTTGGCTTATAATTTTAAAAAAGTCATATATAAGTCCTCGTTGAAACATATTTAAAAAAATCCTAAATATTTGTAACACTTCATGATGAATAAAGTCCCCTTAACCCTATCTTTGGACCTATAAAGCAAAAAAAAAAAAACTTACACTGTCAAGGAGGTAATTTCAACACGTTACTTTACACCATATTTGAAGTCTCGATTGAACAAATCAGCTGACTGTATTTTGAGTGAAACCTTACCAAACTGCGTTTTGATTTTGAGACCTTGTTCAAACTCTTATGTATAGTCTATATTTTGGAATCTCAGAGATTTGTATGCCTGTCTGGATCAATCAATTTTTAGATCTCCAAAAAACTTCAAAATGATGCTACAATTTCTTGGCTAAGGCAAGTCCAACTGGAATCATAAAGAATATAATTTGTTATTCTTCTTTGTTTGATAACATCCATGTGTATAATATTTCAAAGCTTTTTACCATTGTTTGAGGGAAACTTGAATGTCACACCATATCTAATCTCCATTCCAAACAGATGCAGAAACAAACTTTGACAAAAAATGTTTTAATCATATAGGGGCTTGCGTCACTCCTTCTTCAGATCTTCGGATTGGCTATTTCATGTATCATATTGTTGAACCTAACCCTATTGGGTTATTTATCTGTATTATCTTAATTGTCTTAGTAATATATATGCGTAGATTTTAAAACTCAAGAAAAATTATAAGATTCAGAATCTACCTCTCTTTGAGGGCAATATGATTTACCATGTTTTTTTTTGTGAAGATGCATAGCTTCATAAAACTTTCGATGAAAACCCTAAAAAATCACAGATCTACATCCTAGAAAATCCAGTTTTATCTGGTAAAATGACTCTCAAAAATTTTCAAAACATTTTCTAAATACTAGATGATGTTAAATCTAAAAACATTGCATAAATAAATTCAACAACAATACAATCAACATTGGTAAAACATCATGAAATCTAAAGTACACTTGGTACAAACATTTAAAAATCATAATGGAGCAATTTCTACACAACACAACAGGTCATTAAAATAAAAAATCTATCTCACAAAACATCTTGGACTTCAATGTTTCATCACCTTGTTCCCATAGCATGCGACATGTGAATCCCTAGTCTTACTCTTCCTTCACCCCTAACAAAGTTGAGTTTGTTTGCTATGTCAACTAATCTTCCCTTCACACTTGTATCATTGTTTGGGGCAGTTTTAAATAGTGCATGATATTCAAATCATATGTTCACACTGGGAATTCAAATATGTCCTAACTAGTCTATTCCCCTTGCATGTATCCTTTCTCAAGTCACCATTTTCACCCTGGTCATATAACTCGAACATTTGGGAACTGAAGCTGGATAACAAAAACATTGGTGTAACTTTATTGAACGTTGTTTGTTTGAGTATGTTTGTTAATGTGCTTTTTTGTTTTTTGGTCTACTTGTTTAATTTATCATACTGTATTTCTTCCTATATTTTTCTTTGAGTCATTCCTTTGGCAATGAACAAAAATCAGTATTATGGGTCTTCATGTCATTTTACATTTTTTTTGTATGCTTATATCAAATAAACTAGTTACTTCCAAGCCATATGGTTCATCAACCATGATGTGCAATCTTCCCATTCTCCATATATATTCTTATTTCCATTATAACTAAATTTCTCCTTATCATTCTCCAATTCTTTCCTCCTACTTCTTCCACTTGAGGCACAAGATCCCACTCTTTTTTATCGATTCCAACAAATGGCTAACCAGGACCTAGTTCAAATTCCCCTTCATTGCTATGAGTTTTTCTTCCACAAGATCTGGGGTAATAGGGATCATTTTCATCCCCCCCACCCTCCCTTGTTTCTTCCACACATAGAATCCTAGAGATTTCTTTTTAAACCAATCAATTTGAACAATGGCCTACCAAGATCAATTTGAATCTCAGTCGCTACAGTGTCTTATTATTTTTTTGTGATCATTACCTTCTTCTTTTCGAGTGTCCATCAACCTCTTTTATCACCCCATCAGACACTTCAGGGGGTTCCTCCATCCTACTAATTTATTCTTCCACCATTACCAAATTTAATTATCTATAA
Source organism: Taxus chinensis (assembly GCA_019776745.2). Classification (NCBI taxonomy): domain Eukaryota; kingdom Viridiplantae; phylum Streptophyta; class Pinopsida; order Cupressales; family Taxaceae; genus Taxus; species Taxus chinensis. Next base: position 570,374,487 of record CM034147.1, on the reverse strand, counting down.
TTGTCTAATATCTTTGAAAGTGGTGATCTCTTGCGCTACACCACATCAAAGAGGGGCGAATGTAGACATCTAAATCTGACTATGCAGTTTTAATACTAAAATTGCACTTCTTATCATATTTTCTATCATTTCACCATAATTAGTGATTTTTTGACTAATTAGATAACATTCCCCTTCTTTTTTGTCAAGTAACAAAACTCTGTTAATTAACTAGCATTCCCATCATCTTGGATGTCAATTAACGACACTTCGTTAATCTATAATCATCTTAATTAATTAATTAACCATTATTAATTAATTAATCCTTTCAATCTTGTATTTAACCAATAAACCTTCTTATTAGTTAAATCCCCCTTTCAAACCCTTCAAATTCTACTAATTTCTCTCTAAATCATCTCCAAATGGTTTTTAAGCTTAATTGGTCTATTAATTAATCCTAGTTGATTAATTAAATCATCTCCAACTCTCATGAGTTGTTAATCGCTTTATTAATATTTTCTAATCATACTTATCCCTTTCTAATTCTACTTTACCTTTATCCCACATTCACTAGGTTGCAAGTCTTCTCCCAAATTGGAAAGCTATATAAAGAACCTAGTACACGTTGTCCAAATTTACACCATGTCCTTGTAAGACATTAGCATATGATAAGAGCATTTCAATCTTGAAAATATTATTGATCAAGCAACCATTTCTATCTTCTACTTGCAAAGAGTAGTAAGAGAAGAACCATTAACATGGCAATCAAGCCATATTGGTGAGATCTCTTCCTCTTCCATGGAGAATTTCCTTTGATCACACGTAGCTATGTTTTTCTCACTAAAGGAGTACCTACAATCCAAATCCCATCAAAAACATCAAAGGATTGTTTTCATTTCATGTTTTTAATATTAGATGCATTAATTCAAGTTTTTCTTTTTAATGGCTTTATCATGATGTTTATGTTAAATTAGATTTTTTATTAGAACTACTTGGTGTTAGTTTTTATTAATTAGCATAGCTTATTTTTCATGAATAAATGTGTCAACAAAATGGAAATATAATTCATGCACCATCACAAGATATTCAACCTATCATTACATGTTGGCCTTTCTCCTGATAAAGATTCGACCTTATAGGAAAAATTAAACCTACCTTCTCTGATGGCCATACAGTCATAATCACACCTACCCAATATTTTACCAAGTGGGTAGAGGTCATGCCTCTTACTTATGTTAGTGGTACTAATATTTCCAATTTTATATTTAACCATCTCATTTGTCTATTTGGTATCCCTTCCTCCCTTGTTACAGATAATGATACATCCTTCAAAAATTAAATTGTTAAAAATCTAGCTAAACACTTTCACATTTGCCTCAAAATGGTCCACTCCATACTAATCCAAGTGTAATGGCCAAGCAGAAGCATCCAACAAAATGATCGGTTCTATTTTGGAAAAATTGTTTACAAACATGGTCACAATTAGCACACACAAATCTATCCTACCCTCTAGGTCTATCGTACTCCAACATGAGTTAAACCCTTTTGACTCGTATATGGAACTAAAGTCATATTACCCATAGAGGTAGAGCTCCCATCACTCCAAGTATCCCTAAAATATTTGATCATAAAATATGAATACAGAGAGGCTCATTTTGGAATATTTCACCTCCTGGATGAGAAAATGCTTAATGCATTCGATCATTTGAAAGTGTATCAAAATAGACTTCATCACAACTATAAAAAATATATAAAACTATGATAGTTTGAAATTGACGACCTTTTGCTGAAAGAAAATCATAAGAATACAAAAAAAATCAGGAAAAGCAAGGAAAATTTGAACTTAATTGGTTAGTTCCTTATATTATCACTACAAAATACATATCTATGGCATACAAGTTGTCCTCTTTGGATGGAAAAGAGCTTAAAGAACCCATGAGTGCAGTTCATCTTAAGAGATTTTATTCCTAAATTGATGATACTAACCCCTTAGTTTTGGGGGCATTTTGGCACAACCACTTGTATAATTCCTTCACCCTATCCTTTCTATCCTTCCATCCCAAACCATTTTCTATCATTTTTATCTAACAATTAGGATGTATAGCATTTGTTCACTATCCATATTTATAAATATCCATTTTCTTTCAACCCAGATCTCCTAAGAGATCTTACATTATTAGGAATGTTTGGAATGGTCCATAAACATCAAAAACATTCAAAACATTTCAATAATCTAGAAAAAATCAAAATTCAAAAAAAAACACTCAAAACATTCAAAATAAAAAAACATTTAAAATATTTCAAAAAATTTAAAAACATTATGAACATTTCAAAATCCAAAAAAAAAAATTGTTTCAAAAAAATATCAGCAACTATCAAAAAACTCGATAATATCAAACTATCAACTCCTATCCTAGTGATCATTCCAACTATCATATGACTATCAAATAATCCTCTTACCCCTAGTATGTATCCTTGTTTGGTGGAAATTCAAATCAAACCCTCGCATGTATCCTTGCTTGGTACAATCTTGGATATCATGTTCTTCCTTGCATGTATCCTTGCTTGGAGGCACTGACCCATTCAATCTCATATCAGTCTTCAGTCTGATCCAACAAGAGTGTAACTTGACCCCACTCTTCATTCTGATCTTATCCCCTTGCATGTATCCTTACTTAGGGCCATTCAAATATACTCAGTCCTCACTATGGAACACATTAGAGGCATAGTTAAATGTCATTATTTAAAATTGTGTTGCATGGTTGTTGTTATTGACCAATTACAAGTATGTTTGTTTATATATTGGTTTATTCATAGCCTTGGTACATACGTTTACTATTTATATTGGGTTTGTTTACTTTTTATCTTTTGTTTTTCTTTCCTAACCAATTACAAGTATTTTTATTTACATCTTGGTTTATTAATAGACATGGTGTATTAACTAATGTGTATATTGGGTTTGTTTTAATTTTATTGCATTGTTTTCTTTATGTGTTTTTATGCATATATGGATTTTTCATCATGGTTTTCAATAATCATTGTGCTAACTCTATGTAGTTCCCGTTTAAACAACCACTTGAGACCCAAAAAACAACCTAGGGTTAGCTAGAAAATTATGGAATAGATTTTTTTTTATGAAGTGTCTACAACTAAGTTGTAAGACATTAGTTTTCACTAATAGGTTTTGAAACAAAACCCTCTTACCAAAACACAAGTTTTCTTTATGAACTTATAACACATTTACAAGGTTTAAATTTTAGGGTTAGATGTTCTGGTTAGATTCAGGGAGTAATCTTACCCCATACCTGCTCTCTATCAGGCTCAGAACCTAAACTATATTTTTCTCCTATTCAATGCTTTCAAAATTTTCCTAAACCATTTCCAATGGATAGGAAATTTTCTCACCTTTCCACTGATATAAATAAGTCCTCCTAACTCCAAGCAGAACTCAAGTTATGGGTCGGCGGAATTTAGGGGAGGAATTTTCCCTTGTGAGAAACCACGGGCTTAGGGAGAAAAATTTTCCCTTGAGCGGATTGGCGGAGCAGGGAGGAAAATTGAGAATTTTCCCTAAGAGCACAAAACTCCTCCGTGCACCCGTGAGTCTAAAGGGAAAGACACGTGTCGTTTCCCGATTGGCGCGGGGAAAAGCAGAGCGGTGGAGAAGTCAGAAAATTAGAATTTTTAGGCCAAAAGCCAAAGGGAAAAATGTGTCACATGCTTCCACCAAGGAGAAAACCCCTGCCATGTGTCAAACTCCTATTAGTCATAGGGGGTCGCAGACTGACAGAGCAAAAAGAAAAATTGAGATTTTTAAAAGTTAAAATCTCAATTGCGAAGGAAATTTTGCACTTCTGCCGAGGTCTAAATTGCCATGTGTCAGCTCATGATTGGATGCACACCAGCAGAACGACAGAGAGGTTTAAGACCTTGAGCCAAAAGGTATTTTACTTTCCAAAATTTATTCCTGCGTGCCCACTAAGCCATGTGTCAGCACGTGATTGGCTATGGGGCCGCGGGATTGTGGGGAAAAATGGGAAAATTTTCCCAAGGTCAAATTTTCAAAAAAGTTAAGTTTTCAAATGAGTCCACCCTCCAAAGTTCCATGTGGCAACATCTAATTGGTTGTGATGGTGATGGGACCATGGAATTTTTGGGGAAATTTTTCCAAAGGTTAAATTTTGATTTTTAAACAGTTTGATTAATTTTTGGATGGCCATTTTGAAATAAAACTTCAAATGGCCATAACTTTTGATAGGAATGTCAGATTTGGGAAAATGAGGACTTTTCAGAAATCTCTCGATGATCTCTTTTTACAGCAGTTTCCAATTTTAAAATTTTATGAATTTTAAAGGGTCGATTTTACGAAATCGATCTATAAGCTTTTAATATGTGAACTGGCAGTTTTTCAACTTATAATTTTGATAAAATTAGAACTTCTCCTTCACTTGGCATGTCAAACAGACATGGAGGATCAGTCTAGGGAGGGTTTAGAGTGTTTTAGAGAAGTCAACTTGTTCATTTATACAGGTTTCCATTTTTCCAACAGTTGACAGGAAAAATGACCGTGCAAGCTCCGATTTGAAATTCCTTGAGTTTTAGAGAGTCATTATTGACTGTTTTATTGAATTTGGGTTCCTCAAGTCTTCCTAAATATGAATTTAAAGTTTCATAACTTATTGTTGAGTATAGGTTTGAACTGCTCATTTTATTAAAATGTACATTGCCAGAGTTAAGTTTTAAAATAGTTGATTCTTTTAAAAAATTTTATCTTTTTTTTGTAATTTGGATGTGCATATGATTCCTAAACTTAGTCAAATACATTTAATTGATTAAGATAGCCATTCATTTCTAAATTAAATTACAGTTCAAATTTCAATTCTAATGCACAATTCAAATGAGAACGATACATTTTAGCTTTCTCATACGTATTTTCTTCCATTGCAATAAAACACAACCTCAATCACCATTTGATATTCCCATTTCATTTATAATAGTGTGAATAAGAATGAACTGGAAATTTCTTTATTGAATTCAAACAGAGAACATCTATACAACTTATCTCTTTCTTTTTTAAGTTTGAAATACAATAAACCATACATATACATTCTTTTCATTCCTTTACAAACAGAGACTAAAATACATCTCTATACATTTCTCAATTCAATTCAAAACTTCCATCATCAATACGAATGGTTTCTCATTACAAACATTTTACAACTCATTCACTCAAGGTGGGAAAGGTTACAATAAATTTTCTCAAAAGATTGGGACTATCAAAATTGTATATGTTCCTACTCCAAACAGCAACATGTTAGTTTCTCCATCTTTTCAACTTTGATCATAACAAGGAAGGGGAAAAGGCAACGCTCTCCACCCAACCAAGACATTCAATGAGAAGGGATAATTGTTCCTTCCTCATTGGCCCCCAAGCCCCAACCATATTGAAATAAAGAATGAGAGACAACTCATGGCAATAATGGCTTCTAAAATAACAAGCAGCATTCTTTTCACATGCACAGATTAATAAGATACACATTCCAAATAAGGACAGTAATTCCTAACTTCATTTGAAATCATTCATATAGAACATAGGCTTGATCAAGCAAGCCAACAAGAGCAATAACTATTGGGAACTCCTTATGCCTCCTAATTTGGAATTGGGCATTCACCAAAATGCATACCACCAATATACATATCAACCCCATAAACCTTATATCTCCAAACCCCTCCTTATGCCCCCCCAGTTTTATCTCTTATTCCCCCCCCCATAGTAAGAAATGCAAGCAGTTTCTTTTCCAAGGTGGATCCCAAAACCAAAACTCCCTCCTCAATAAAATAGTGTCATTGGTAATCCCTTATGCCCCCCATATGAAATCCCCATAACCTTCTCCTACACCATGCCCTAAGCATTCTACCCAACCAGCCAACAATACACAACACATTCGCCATTTTTCTCTCATGCAAAAAAAGAAAACAACATTTAAAAAGGGAAAGATCCTACCTCTGCATAATGGAGTTTGTTTCCAAAACAACAAGCTCCTTCAAAACTCAAAAATATAGTCCAAAACAGGAAGCTCTTCAATGACCAAAGAGTAGTCCAAGAACATTAACACCAAGCATACAAATGAATTTTCAAACTCCCTCCACAAGCAAGACTCCCACAGTAATAAAAAAATTTGACCCCAAAGAGGAAGAACAAGGTTTCAACAACCTCCAAATGAGAAAGAAGCTTCACTTTTATAGGAAAGGAAAGAGAGAGGATGATGTGGATCCAAGTGGAATGCCACATCATTTTTCCTCATCCCCAAGAGGAAATCAACATCAAAAAATAAATCACAATAAATTAAACATGAAAAAATCACTTACATACTCCAATTCAACCCATACTCCAAAAAGGACTGCATTAAAAATATGTAAGGGAAGTGCAATTAAAACTTACAAATTGTCACTTCAAAAAGTATTAAAAATGCCTAAATTTAACCTCCAAACCATAGGCATGGTTGGTGGATCATTTTAAGGGGTGTGGGACAAGTTTGACTTGTCCCACAAGCCTCCAAATTTGGCCTCCAAGGTCAAATTCGAATTTCATAATAGATGGAGTGTTTGACATTCCAAAATCTACCTTACAAGACTCTTACATATTTCTTACACATTCTTACATATTAACTTACACACTCTTCCAACATTATTATTTAAACTCAACAACTTTATTAATTACATTCCATGTCCCAATTAAATTTAAATAAAATTTAACTATATGACTATCACATTAATCTACCACATTTAAATTAATTAAAAGAAGGAACACATTACAAATAAAATACATACAACAATAATTAAAAAGGAACACATAAATAAAACACATATCCCATGGTCACATATAATGGAAATCCCCCCCCATGGGAATTCCTAACATAACACAACACACAAACTCATAACACAGTTGCCATGGTGACCTTGTTGATTTCACCCAGAATTTCAATATGGTTAGTCTCCAGTCCCCCGACATTGTTGTGATTTTTAACCTAGAAAATGCAAATACCTCCTTCGGCCTCATGGCCATATCAGAACATCCAAAAATGATATAATAAATATCTTAAAATCATCCAAACACACAAATCACAACAATATCAATAATTCAATATTATCATTTTTAATTAAATAAATCAACTATATCATCATCAAAATCTACCATACCAGATCTACTCAAAATATCCAATATCATAAGTCCAAATCAACATCTATAATATGTCCATGTCACAACAGTATATCATCAACCACATATAGAAAATGTCTCTAGTAATCATCAAGCATAATAACTGAATCCAGATCAATAATAATCCATGATCTAACATCTAACCATCATACTAAAACAAACATAATAGTGTCCATAATATGATCAATAGTATCAAAATCAGTATCTAAAAGTGTCAAAGGGAAGTGGGCACTACATCCCCCTCCCCTTAGACTCGACTTCCTCTTGGAAGTCACTGGAACAAGTGTGGAAACTGTACTCATAATATTGTGGCATCCTCCTAAGTGGCTACAGTCTCATCATATATGTCCCACTGCACCTGTACCTAATCAATCTCTCTGCCTCGAAGGCCCAGGGTCCTGTGATCTATGATACAGACGGGCTCCACCATCACCTACCCCTGATCCTACACCTGCAATGATGTCCAATCCAACACATGAGAAGGATCTGTAATGTACCTCCTAAGGACATAAACATGAAACACATCATGTACACGAGACAAGTTGGGTGGCAATGCTAGATGGTAGGCCAAAGGGCCGATACGCTCCAAGATCTCAAAAGGACCAACGAATCAAGGAGCTAACTTATAACCTTTTCCATAGTGGATAGGGCTCTTGTGTGGCCTGACATGAAGGAACACCCTCATGCCCACATCAAAAATATGATCAATCCTATGTTGATCTGCATACTTCTTCTGCCTATCTTTTGCCTCCTGCAATCTCTGCCTGATCAACACTACTTGTTGCTCCATGTCCTATAAAAGATTTGGTCCAAGAGATACTTTTTCCTCTAACCTATCCCAGCTAAGGGGTGTCCTACACTCTCTACCATATAATTCCTGAAAAGGAGCCATGCCTATAGAACTCTGAAAACTATTATTGTAGGAAAACTCTACTAAGTACAGGTACTCCTCCCACTTAGACTACTGATCCATCACGTACATCCTGAGCATATCCTCCAAAATCTGATTCACTCACTCGGTTTGTCCATATTTCTCAGGGTGATATGTTGTGCTGAAGTTAATCCTCATCCCAAGGACATACTACATGGTAGTCCAGAAATGTGAAGTGTACAAAGGATCGTGGTCACAAATGATCTTCCACGAAATCCCGTGTAACCTGACGATCTCATCCAAATATACTCGTGCCACTCTCTAGCTGTATAAGTGGTCTTCACTGGAGAAAAGTGAGCCACTTTTGTCAATTTATCAACCGTGACCATAATGGCATCATGGTGATATCTAGACATAGGTAGTCCAACAATGAAATCCATGGAAATGGTGTCCCACTTCCATTTTGGTATGGCATGAGGATAAAGAAAACCTGTTAGATGTTGATGCTCAGCCTTAACCCTCTGGCACTCTAAAAACCATGACACAAACTGAGCCACGTCTTGATGAAGTCCTCTCTAGTGATATAACTGTCGCAAAGTGGCATGCATCTTCTTCACCCTGAGATGGGCTGAATAGGGTGCATGATGTGCCTCTACCAAGATGTCCTACCTCAAGCCTCCATCTCTAGGAACATATATCCAGCCTCTGTGTCTAAGAAGACCATCTACCTCTAAGGTGAAACCATCAAACTTCCCCTCAAGGGGTCTCTATTACTCTATCTCTGCTCAAGCCGCAATGTAGAAGTTATCAAGAGGAAGCTACTGAAGAATCCTGCTCAGTAAATATGTGCTCACTGTAGTGGCCATAGCCACATGTCTTTTTCTACTGAGAGCATCTACTACCACATTCTCTTTCCCCTTCACATGCTCGATCTCCATGTCATACTCACAAAGTCAACTCCATCCAACGCCGCTGACTAGCATTTAGATTGGGCTACGTGAAGAGGTGGTGAAGACTCAAATGATCTGTTTTGAGTGTGAATCTTTGTCTAAGAAGAAAATTCCTCCATCTAACCAAGGGCATGCACCACTTCCGTAAGCTCAAGATCATGGGTAGGATAATTAAGCTTGTGATCCTTGAGTTTGTCGAGACTCAAATGCTACAACCCTACCATCCTTGCATCAACACACCTCCAAGCCCTACTAAAGAAGCATCTGTGCAAACAAAGAACTCACCCTGTGGATCTGGTACTGAAAGAATGGGTGTTGTAGTGAGGCACTCCTTCAGTGTCCTGAAGGCTTTCTCACATCTATTTGTCCAAACAAACTTCTTCCCTTTCCTTTGAAGGGAAGTGATAGGGTGCGCAATCCAAGAAAATTCCTGAACAAATCTCTAGTAGTAACCTGCTAAACCCATGAAGCTGCATACCTCGGTCACTATAGTGGGTGCTAGCCAATCCATAATGGCTCTAATCTTGGAAGGATCGACTGCGATACCTTCCCCATAAATGATATGACCCAAATACTGCACCTCTGTCTGGAAGAAAGCACACTTCTCCAAGTTCCCTTAAAGTTACTGCTCACAAAGACACTGAAGAACCTGTCGAAGGTGCCCCTCATGCTCCTCATGTGTACGTGAGTATATCAAAATTTCATCTAGGAAGATGAGCACAAAGTGATCTAAGAAGGTCCTGAATACCCCATTCATCAAACTCATGAACACTGCAGGGGCATTTGTTAAACCAAAAGGCACCACTGTGAACTCATAGTGCCCATACCTCGTACGGAAAGGTCTTATGAATGTCTACCTCTAAAATCCTCAACTGATGGTAGCCTGACTTAAGATCAATCTTAGAGAAAAATATATGGCTCCCTTCATCTGATCAAACAAGTCATCAATGTGAGGAAGAGGATAACAATTCTTGATCGTTACCTTGTTCAACTGGCAGTAATCAATACACAACCGTAATTATCCATCCTTCTTCTTCACAAAAATCACCAATGCACCCCAAGGGGATACACTAGGATAGATAAGGCCCTTCTCCAAAAGGCCCTCAAGCTGTAACTTGAGCTCACAGAGCTCCGGGGTGGTCATCTGATAAGGTTTATGTGAGATAGGCTCTGCTCTAGGAACTCGGTCTATATGGAAATCAATTACACGTGAGGGTGGCATACCTGGTAGCTCCCTTAGAAAAACATCAGAAAACTCTGTCAAGATGGGATGATCATCTAGCGATGGTCTACTAGACACATCCTCTTACCTGTCACTAACTGTAATAGCATACATCTGACAACCTCGTTGCACACACCGCTTAAGTTGCATAGCAAAAATGGTGCAAATAGAAATGGATCTCCTAACTCCTGAGATCACCGACTCAACTCCTGAATCATCAGCATAAGCTATAGTTTTATAATAACAATCCATCCTGGTCCTTTGTATAGTTAGCCAATCCATACATGAAATAACTCCATACGATCCCAAAGGAAGAATACAGAGATCTGAGGTAGTGGTGAAAGGTCCCAAATCCACTACACACTCCTTAACTAAGAATTTTACAGAGATCTTAGCTCCAGAAGCCATCTTGACATCCCAAATAAGACCCTGCCTAACTGCCACTAGCCTAAATCACTCTACTAAAGATGGTGCAATAAAAGAATCAGAAGAACTATAATCAAGCAATACAGAGGTAGGAATACCACCAATGCTACATGTAGTCTCAATGACTATGCTCTAGTGTTCTACCTAGTGATTCTTAACTATTGTATAGATCCTATGGTTGTGTCCCATGTCACCAACTATCGGCTCAAAATTCGGTGCCTTACCCTTGTTAGGGTTCCGATGGAAATCTCTCCAAAAATTTCCAGCTACTCCACATCCAAAGCAACCACTTTATCCTCTACAAGGAGTAGCACCTCTAGTAGGTTCCCTAGAAGCCTGTGGTATGGATCTTGATGATTTAGTTGTGGTCTGTTGTGGCCTCTACTGGTGAGCTCTAGCTTACTGAGCTCTAGGTCCACCCTGTGTCTTGATGGGTCCCCTAGGAGGAGGCCCCATACTCCGACCTCTATGTGCATCAGCTCTCTTTGGAGATCTATACATTGGGCAGGACTACTATTGCTACTGTTGTTGTGGCCTAAAGGATGATTGTGCTGAATTTTGACTACCATGAGGGAGAGGTGTTGGACCTCTCGATCTACCATCCTGCATCTGCTGAATGCGGCTCCTGACTAGGTCTCTAGCATGTTGGGTTTTACCCCAAGTCTCCTCTGTAATATAAGCCTTCTTGATAGCCTTTACTAAAGTCTATGGGTAGTGAATATGTACTGCACCTCCAATATCCAAATTCAAGCCCTGGATGAATCTGTGAATCCGCACCTGCTCATCCTGCATATACTCTACATACTAAAGTAGATCTAGAAATCTACTCTCATACTCTACTAATAAAAGGGTAGCCTGTCGGAGGTCATGGAACTCATCAATCCTCTACTGGATGAACCTCCATGATAGGTACCTACTCCTGAACCTCTCCTCAAATAGCTCCCAAGTCACTATCTCTGAATCTACATGGAGCTTCTACTCCTCTATCCTCCACCATACTCCTACTTCATCTCTCAGTAGATGGATCGCAACATGAGCTCTGGTGTTGCTAGAATAAGGAAAAAGCTTGAAGCAACCACTGAAGCTCACTAGCCAAGCCTCTGCCTAAAATCCACCTATATCACCGAAGTAGTGTGAGGGCCTAAGCTTCAGGATCTCCCTGATGTGATCCGCTGCTATGGTCTGTCAGCCTCTAGGTCTCTCTACATGCTCATCCCTAAGCCTAGGGCTCCGAGACCTCTCTCTATGCTCTAGAACTCCATTGTCCTATCTCCTAGGTGGTGACTCTACTTGTACTGACTCCACATGGGATTTATCTCCTCTATGTTCCTCGCTGAGTCAAGGAGATACTTGACCCTTGATGGAAAGAGCTCTATCATGACTAGTTGTTTGCGCTCCACCTAATCCATGTAGAGTGGCATTAACATCCTGAAGGGTCTGTAGAATCTGAGGTAGAATAGATGTTACACCCTAATCTAGTGGTGGTGGTGATGGTGGTGGTTCTGAGTCTCTGTGAAGGTTCCTCTCACTCCGTCTATGCCTCCTGCATAGATAAAAGTGAGAGTCATTTCATTTGCTAAGTTATACAGCTTCCACATTTACTAAAACATACAAATTCTTGCTAAGTTGTTTTCTTGATTTACAGTGTGCTAGGTTTAAGTTTTCATGTCTCAAGTTTTCTAGTGTGCCCAATGGTCCAAGCCTTTGAACCACTGCTCTGATACCAAACTATAGTGCCCGTTTAAACAACCACTTGAGACCTAAGAAACAACCTAGGGTTAGCTAGAAAATTATGGGATAATTTTTTTTTGATATGAAGTGTCTACAACTAAGTTGTAAGACATAAATTTTCACTAATAGGTTTCGAAACAAAACCTACTTACCAAAACACAAGTTACCTTTATAAACTTATAACATGTTTACAAGGTTTAAATTTTACGGTTAGATGTTCTGGTTAGATTCAGGGAGTAATCTTACCCCTTACCTGCTCTCTATCAAGCTCAGAAATTCAAATATATTTTTCTCCTATTCAACACTTTTGAAATTTCCCTAAACCATTCCTAATGGATAGGAAATTTTCTCACCTTTCTGGTGATATAAAGAAGTCCTACTAACTCCAAGCAAAACTCAAGTTATGGGTCAGTGGAGTTTAGGGGAGGAATTTTCCCTTGTGAGAAACTGCGGGCTTAGGGAGAAAAATTTTCCCTTGAGTGGGTCGGCAGAGTAGGGAGGAAAATTGAGAATTTTCCCTCCTTGAGTGCAAGAGCACAAAACTCCTCCACGTGCCCGTGGGTCCAACGGGGAAGACACATGTCGCTTCTCGATTAGTGCGAGGAAAAGTGGAGCGGTGGAGAAGTTATAAAATTAGAATTTTTAGGCCAAAAGCCCAAGGGTGAAATTCGTCACATGCTTCCACTAAGGAGAAAACCCATACCATGTGTCAAACTCCTATTGGTTGTGAGGGGTTGCAGACCGATGGAGCAAAAAGAAAAATTGAGATTTTTAGAAGTTAAAATCTCAATTGCGAAGGAAATTTTGCACTTCCGCCAAGGTCCAAATTACCACGTGTCAGCTCTTGATTGGATGCACATTGGTGGAATGGTGGAGAGGTTTAAGACCATGAGCTAAAAGGGTTTAGTTTCAAAATTTATTCCACGCGCCCACCAAGCCATGTGTCAGCACGTGATTGGCTGCGGGGCCGCGGGATTGCGAGGAAAAATGGGAAAATTTTCCCAAGGTCAAATTTTCAAAAAAGTTAAGTGTTCAAATGAGTCCACCCTCTGAAGTGCCACATGGCAACATCTGATTGGTTGTGATGGTGATGGGACCATGGACTTTTTGGGAAAATTTTTCCAAAGGTTAAATTTTGATTTTTAAACAGTTTGATTAATTCTTGGATGGCCATTTTGAAATAAAACTTCAAATGGCCATAATTTTTTATAGGATTGGCAGATTTGAGAAAATAAGGACTTTTTGGAAATCTCTCGATGCCCTCTTCACACAGGAGTTTCCAATTTTAAAATTTGATGAATTTTAAAGGGTCAATTTTATGAAATCTATCTGTAGGCTTTTAATATATGAACTTACAGTTTTTCAACTTATAATTTTGATAAAATTAGAACTTCTCCTTCACTCAGCATGTCAAACAAACATGAAGGATCAGTCTAGGGAGGGTTTAGAGTGTTTTAGAGAAGTCAATTTGTTCATTTATACAGGTTTGCATTTTTCTGACAGTTGACGGGAAAAACGACCGTGCAAGCTCCGATTTGAAATTCCTTGAGTTTTATAGAGTCATTCTTGACTGTTTTATTGAATTTGGATTCCTCAAGTCTTCCTAAGTATGAATTTAAAGTTTCATAACTTATTGTTAAGTATAGGTTTGAACTGCTCATATTATTAAAATGTACATTGCTAGAGTTAAGTTTTAAAACAGTGAGTTGTTTCTTTTAAAATTGTTTATCATTTTTTTGTAATTTGGATGTGCATATGATTCCTAAACTTATTCAAATACATTTAATATATTAAGACAGCCATTCATTTCTAACTTAAATTACATTTCATATTTCAATTCTAATGCACAATTCAAATGAGAACAATACAGTTTAGCTTTCTCATACGTATTTTCTTCCATTACAATAAAACATAGCCTCAATTACCATTTGATAATCCCATTTCATTTATAACAGTGTGAATAAGAATGAACTGGCAATTTCTTTATTGAATTCAAACAGAGAACATCTATACAACTTATCTGTTTCTTTTAACTTTGAAATACAATAAACCATACATATACATTCTTTTCATTCCTTTACAAACAGAGATTGGAATACATCTCTATACATTTCTAAATTCAATTCAAAAATTCCATCATCAATACGAATGGTTTCTCATTACAAAAATTATGCAACTCATCCACTCAATGTGGGAAAGGTTACAATAAATTTTCTCAAAATATTGGGATTGTCAAAACTGTACACGTTCCTACTCTAAATAGTAGGATGCTAGTTTCTCCATCTTTTTAACTTTGATCACAACAAGGAAGGGGGAAAGGCAACGCTCTCCACCCAACCAAGACATCCAATTAGAAAGGAGAATCCATCCTTCCTCATTGGCCCCTAAGCCCCAACCATATTAAAATAAAGAATGAGAGACAACTCATGGCAATAATGGCTTCTATAATAACAAGCAGCATTCTTTTCACATGCACAGATTAATAAGATATACATTCCAAACAAGGAAAGCAGTTCACAACTACATTTGAAATCATTCACATAGAACATAGGCTTGATCAAGCAAGCCAACAAGAGCAAGAACTAAGGGAACTCTTTATGCCTCCTAATTTGGAATTGGGCATTCACCAAAATGCATACCACCAATATACATATCAACCCCATAAACCTTATATCTCCAAACCCCTCCTTATGCCCCCCCAGTTTTATCTCTTATTCCCCCCCCCATAGTAAGAAATGCAAGCAGTTTCTTTTCCAAGGTGGATCCCAAAACCAAAACTCCCTCCTTAATAAAACAGTGCCATTGGCAATCCCTTATGCCCCCCCATATGAAATCCCCATAACCTTCTCCTACACCATGCCCTAAGCATTCTACCCAACCAGCCAACAATACACAACACATTCGCCATTTTTCTCTCAAGCAAGGAAAAAGAAAACAACATTTAAAAAGGGTGAGATCCTACCTCTCCATAATGGAGTTTGTTTCCAAAACAGCAAGCTCCTTCAAAGCTCAAAAATACAGTCCAAAATAGGAAGCTCTTCAATGACCAAAGAGTAGTCCAAGAACAGCAACACCAAGCATAAAAATTAATTTTCAAACTCCCTCCACAAGCAAGACTCCCACAGCAATAAAAATATTCGACCCCAAAGAGGAAGAACAAGGTTTCAACAACCTCCAAATGAGAAAGAGGCTTCACTTTTATAGGAAAGGAAATAGAGAGTATGATGTGGATCTAAGTGGGATACCACAGCATTTTTTCTCCCCCAAGAGGAAATCAACATAAAAAAATAAATTAAAATAAATTAAACATTACAAAATCACTTACATACTCCAATTCAACCCATACTCCCTTGAATGGATGCTAGATGGATTCCTTGAAGTGCTTTCGGTGCCTTTTAGATGAAATATTAGGTGATGGTAATAGATGCTTACAGTTTGTTTCCTTATTGTGGTCACATATCTTTATATTTATATGATTCCCTTAGTTAAATTTCATAATTAAAAACTAGAAGGATGACCTCTAAGAAAATAATATTCGCAAAAGATAAATGAGACCCAAAAGAAGTGAGTAAGATAGAAAAGGTTCAAGGGTGCCTAGAGAGGACAAGGGCAACTGGGCATTGGTATCCTCGGTGGGCGTTGGTGTTCGAAGTAAAAAAAGATAAGAAAGTAAAGTATTGACTAGGTTTTAGGGTGTAAAAGACCATAAAGGAGACAAGAAACAAAGAAAAGAAGCTAAAGATAGTTGTCAATTACTAGTTTTCTCACTTTGGAATCATATGAATGCAAGTTTGCTTTTAGGACCTAGAATTGTACCCAAGTGCATGATTTTATGTCTACATTTTCCCCCACTTTATGTTATTGAGTTAATACTTTATAACATAAAGTAGATAAGAGATGCATACCCGATAACCATGTAGAATGTGATGGAGATAGTGTGCTGAAGAGACAAGTGAAGCGTGAAGTAATACAAATGAAGCATGGAAGATAAGAAAGAGAAAGTGACCCTAGTGTGAAGTGTATTGTGTTATATCATGTTGTACCTATTTTTGTGCTTGATGTAGGGATGTTTCTTGTTGCATATTAAGGACAGACCTAAAAAAGAAGAGAGAAAGAGTAGCCAAAGTCATGTATTATGAAAACTCTTGCAAAACTATGAAAAATTATGTAAAAAGTAGTAAAAGGAAAGTGTGCACCTGATGAACATGAGTGTAAAAGGATAGAAAGATGTCCTCGAAATGTTTTTTAGAGTGCTTTTTTTTGGAGATCTCACACCAAGAATGATTTTTTTGGGAAATATCACGCCAAGTGCAAGTTTTTTGGGTGATCTCATGCCACGGCAGAAGAGTGTTAGGGAGAGAGGTATAGTGTTAATCTCCTTCCATGATTGCTTCCCAATTATACACCACTACAAATGGTGTGATCCATGTTGTTTAGATTTGTACCGTATTAGTTCCATATTTGTTCTGAGTTGAAATGGAAAAATAATGCATTATCGTTGTTGGAGGACTATGCCTTACTATGAAAATTAATTTATGAATTGTTGTAAATTATGTTGATCTAAGAAAGTATATGTATCTTTTCCCAAGACATAGGCACCTAGGAGAGTTTAGGAGCACCCAAGCGTTAGTGTCTATATCTAGGCACTGGATTCTATGTTGAACTAAGGACTCAAGTCATATTTTGGGCAATTTATGTAACTGTATATTATCTTGATTTTGTATTGTGTATATCTGAAGTAAATCTTTGAGCTATTATATGGGGTGACTGATTCACCCAATATCTTACCCCCACATTTCGGGTGTATGTGACAACACTAGGAGAATGCGGACCAAAGGAGAGGACTGGATGTTTATCCAAAATTTTATCCCTGTAGGAGGAGTTGATGTGAATGGTAGAAACCAACGCACATGAAAACAATGTAGCTAAATAAATGTGTTAGTAGTAAAAGCTAGATAAACATGTCATATAAAACTAGTGTAACAAGAAATTGTGCATACAAGATGAATGGTGAAAAGTGGGTTTCAAACATGGGACATCACTCACAATGTCAAAATATAATCAAGTCCAAAGAGGTAAAGAGCACACAAGAAGTGATCAAACAAGACATAGGGCATAGCCCACAAACAATAACATATAAGAAATAAACAATGGAAAACAGTATCAAGTAAAGTGTATCAGATAACCATGGTGGAAAATAGTCCTACAAAGTAAATGTTGTACATGAAGCACCCATTAGCATGTTAGAAAGACAAAGAGTGTGTCAAAGTGTGTATAGATCAATGGGAAGTAACTTGCTAGTAAGTAGTAGATAACGAAACAATAGCACTTATGATGTATAAGAGTAGTAAATGTAGATTCCCATAGGAGCCTCAGTGGGACTAGGAAGAGGTACATTACTAAGCATCATTGCAGTGTGTAATGTTTTGTAAGAGATATGCATTCACAATTAGAGACCAAGTGAATGTGCATGTGTATATGATAAATATAATGACGTATAGAGTATCCATGTAACATAGTAAGCAAATTTCATCATGTAAGTAGTATAAGCTAGAAAAAGTAAGTGCAACCAAGATACGCAAATGTAGTGACTGAGTGGAATGGAGTGATATACAATGTGTGAATGATGGTAGGAACAACGTTCCCCCTAGTGGATGTGGATGAGTATGAAATGAGGTTCATTTATAAAATACCCCTTAATAATCAAGAATGAACCATAGAACAAGAGTGTGTCATCAATAAATGGTTTTATATTGTGTGCTAGAAAGATAGATTGTGGAGCATAGAGCATAAAGAGTGGATGATGGTGATGTTCATTTCATACTTAGACCCTCAAAAGTTGAGTATGAACCATGGAGCTAGAGTGCATCATAGGGTAGTATGATATGTTAGAATGGAATGCTTAGAAATATGTATCATGAAGCATAGAGCGTGAAATGTGTAGTGTGTGAGGTTTGTGGATGTAGTATGCCCTCAACAATCAAGTGTGAACCTTAGCACAAAAGTGTGTCATAGGTCAGTATGATGTGTGAGAATGGAATGTTTATAAAGATGTATCATGAAGCATGGATCATGACATGTGTAGTGTGTGAAGTTTATGGATGTAGTATGCCCTCAACAGTCAAGTGTGAACCTTAACATGAGAGTGCATCATAGGGTAGTTATGATATAAAGTGTATCAAGATGTGTATGATTTCTTAGAAATAGGAAGTTTAAAGCACATAGCATAATAGTAGAAATGATAGAGAACTAATGATACTAGGAGGTGGGAAAGTAATCGTGATGCCCCCCAAGTGTATGATAATGAGTAAGCTATTAGATGAAAGTGAATGGTAAGGGGCCTCCACCCGATGTCTGAGGAGATAAAGGAATGTGGCCATGCTCTGATATCAGTGGTGTATGAAACTGAAAATGTATATTTGAAGGAATACTAGGAGGTGAAGAGAACCTATGTGAAGGATACATAGGAGGTGATGAGAAACCTATGTGAAGGAGACTTAGGAGGTGATGAAAACCTATGTTAAGGAGACCTAAGAGGTGATGAGAACCGATGTGAAGAAGACCTGGGAGTAGAATGAGGTGGTGAACTCCTATGTGAAGGGGGGTATGCGAGTTAGGGAACTTAGGCCTAGGATATGGAATAGTAGACCAATGATAACAAGGAGGTCATGTGTGAATAGGAGAGCTATGTGTAGAATTCTTTAGATTTAAGAGACCCAGGGGGGCTAGATGTTCTAAATAATGAAAGGACATCCTCAAGAGGAGGCTAAGGAAATAGTGTGGATGGTAGAACACCTTTGAGAGTGACAAATTTCTTATTCTAAATTAATTTGAGACATAGATGGTTCATAGAAAATATATCTTAAGCAAAACGGAGTAAAGGAAGACCTGAGAAAATGTCAAAACCTGTGATTGAAGGTGTTACAACGAATGACACAAGCATGGTGAGAGTCCCATCCAAAACCAGAATCTAGATGTAATCATGAAATTTAGGAATTGGAAATGAAATTTGAGATAGTGGATAGTTTGATAGCGACAAGGAGTGCAATAGGACACACCCCAATAGGGTCCAATGAATCAATCATGGTTTTATTGAAGGTATGAGATCCAATAGAAGCATTGATGTGGTGTATTAGAAGAAAATGTAGCAAGATAATCATGATCAGAGAATGTGATGAGTGATGGATATATATCAGCATTATCAAGGAGAAAATCAAGAACCCCTGATGAAGGAGGAGGCACAACATGATACGTATGATTAGCTGAATAATCGGTAGCTTGTTTTTCATGCTTAGGCAATGGATCTTTAAATATTTTTAACTTTTTATTTTCATTGACTAGCTTAGATTTCGAAGTCTCAGGGAGCTTAATTGCACTATTTTCGATAAGATCTTAAATGAGTTTCCTTGGTTTGAAACATTAATCAGTAGAATGCCTAACACATTGATGATAGTCACATCTAGAATTTTCATCATAAATACATCCCTTAAGATGAGATGGATCAAGATTTAGTGGTGGTGGAAGTGTAACAAGATTACTTTTAATAATATGAGGTAATAAGATGTGTGGAGCATAAGGTAATTTTGTGAAGTTACACTTTGGAGGTTACCCTTAAATATTTTCAAGAGTGGAAATAGTGTTAACATTAGCTTTTTCTTCAGTGGGCTTATGAGATGTCTTGAAAGTAGATTTGTTTTGAAACCGAATAGAAGAAGGAGCCTGTTCATGATACTTGAGCTTGTCCATAGATAAGATTTTCTTTTGCATAACTTAAGCATGTGGCATAGCTACTAAAATGATGGACATGTTTTTAAAAATACCACTCTCTTACAATGGTGAAAAATTAATTTTGACAAAAAGATATTGCAATTCTGAATCCGCAAGTACATTGGTCGTCTTAGCTAAATTATTCTTATAAAGTAACACGTGGTAAAATAGATGTTCATTGGATCCTTGTTTCATTTATGTAATTTTAGCATAGGATATTTTATAGCTGAAATTGATTGAAAATGTGCAAGAAAATCATTGGCTAAATACGTAAATGATATTACCAAATGAGCAGGTAGATCGTAAAACCAACACATAACATAGTCTTGAATACTTCTAGGAAATAGCTTAGCAAGTAATGTATGATCATTTGCATAATCTAGACATGCCACATGAAAATCTCAGAGATTCTCTTAAGGGTCACCATGGCCATTAAATGTAGGTAACTTAGGAGTGAAAATTTTTGGAGGAAGTGCATAAGTGTAAATGGCGGGTGTGAAAAGAGTGTGAAGGAGAAGGGTGGTATCAACAGATGTAGATGCATGTGAAGTAACTTGTTGAAGTTGATAGATTTGAACTTGGAGATCCTGATAGAGAGAGGATAGGTCTTGAGTACCAGAGGATGAGACTTACCACATGTGGGAAGTTATAGGGTGAATGAAATGATTATTACAGGTAGACATAGAAATGTGAACATTAGAAGTAGGTGGAATGGTGGAATTAGGAGGTTGAGTGGTAATAGGCATAGAAGTGGAAGTGGATGTAGAAACATTAAGCTTAGCAAGATTGGTGGCATCCTCACGAGAAGTGAATAAGAGCACATATATATCTTGTGTATTATTAGCAAGATGAGTATTGAGATCATGAAGGTCTTCATCAGTAAAGGGTGCATGATTTTCAGCCATGATAAGACATGACAAAATACCTAAAAATAAGGCTGGGTTCAAGCATGGGTTTCACCAAATGATTTAACAGAAATAGAAATTTAATTCTAAAACCTAATTGCAAGGTCACGTATGGTAAATAAACACTAAATTAAAAATTTGACACACGTAATAAGCTAATAAAATGTAAAACCCTAAGTGTAAGAGATAGAGTAAAGGAATTAGTTGATTTATGTGTTGTTTGGGACTGATACAGACCGGTAAAACTGATGAACATAAAGGGAAGATTGTCGTCAATGTTAAGATTAAATTTTGTAACTATCGAATAAGGTCAGACTAGGGCGCTTGGACTAGATTAGGGGCACATAGATGTCAGAGTCTACTTTTAGGATCCTATGACTCTAGAAGTGGTTGGAATCTGATTTTTTTTGGTATCACTGACAGTCATTTTTGGTTGCCTATATGTCGCAATATGATCATCGAGTTCTCCTGTAACTTGTAAAACATAGATTCACCTACAAAACCCATAATACCAAATCAAATATAAAAAATAAAGATGCAATATCGGGAGTCATACTGACCCCCGGCAGTCACCCAACTGAGGGAACTTATGACCAAGCGTTGCACTACATCTTAGATTCCATGTAGTTCTTTTCAATGTGTGAAAGAATCATTCCCTAGGAATCCCTTGTGCACATACACTTGATATCAAGTGATAGCTAGATGTACCAATTTAAATAGATGTGTGGATGGAAACAGAAAATGTGGTCCCTTGTCCCTTGAATGGATGCTAGATGTATTGGCATGGTGTCCTAATAGGTGTTTTCATTGACGCAAAACCACATTAATGAAAATTTTAATGTTTTATGATTTCATGATGTTGTATATGATGTTAACATACTGGTTCAGATGTATACCAGCTGGTACAGTGGGATTCAGTGAGGTATGCTTACTCTTACAAGCCTATACATGTGCCTAAGAGATGTAGCCTGACAGTGTGAGATTATTGGATGTTTGGGAAGCATGTAGGCATGATGTTTAAAATTATTTTAGGGTACTTGAGTACTCAAAGCAGTGGCATGGTATAGGTTCAGGTGGTTCACTTTGTTATAGGTGCTCATTATGAGTAGGTATGTTTGCTTGGATATTTAATAGAGTTTTTTATAGATATATGAGCTCATGGTTTCATGAATTCAGGTATATCATGACATATCAGGTATTTTTGGGTCATTTACAGATGTTTTTTATTCAGTTATTGCATTATTTCAGTTGACCTACCTTCTATAGTGAGGATATAACATGCAAGCATAGGTAAGTCTTAGTTACTGGAGGTTTGAGCTATGGAATTCACATTATGATGATTGGAGATGTTAGAAGGATGAGTCATAGTTATCTCAGAAATATTTTAGGCTCCCATGATGTCTATTTTGTCAGATATGACTGATTTTGTGAGACAGGGGTGAAAATCAAGTCAAATTCCATCTCAAAGTTTAACTTCAGATGCTCATTATGAATAGTGTTCTTTATATGGTACCTTGTACCTTTCAGAGAAGCTTCTATGGTTATTTATAAGTTTTCACAAAAATAATGAGGTCATTTGATCATCATTGTTTTTATGGATGAATGTTAAGAAGGTAAAGAGGTCTTAAAACCTAAATAAACCCTAGCTAGGAGCATTTTACAGAAAGTGAAGTATTTTGACCCCATTTTGATTAATAGTAAAAATATTATGATTGTATTTTGTAGAGGACTCATCATGATTTTCATAAATGTATGGTTTAGGTTATGGTGATAAGTGGGCCCCACCTGAAAATATTAGTTTATGGGAAAGAAGGTTTTAGGACAAGATGGTTCAAAGGGAGTAGCATGAAAAATTGATGTTTCATGGTGAATAGGAGTTTATATTTATTTTAATGAAGTTTAAAATCAATATCATGCAAGTACATGGTGTTTTCATGTCCAAACAGGTTGACTAATTAAATGGCAGTTTTGGGGTCTCAAATAGCAGGTTCCAGTAAAATGAGCATACCTTGAGATACAAGTGGAGTTTTTTAGAATATTAAAGTTATGTTGGAAATTATATTCAGATATATTTCCATTGATATATTTATTTCCTAATGATGAGGTAATTTTATAGGGTTTCCAAGTCATTCTTTGAGTAGGAAATGTTTTTGACAATTCAAGACAAGATGTGTTCTAATGAAATTTTGGTGTTATTTGAATCATGAGATTGATTTGGTGATGCTTCTTATCACCTATAATATGAAGAGGTATTAATTTTTCATCCAATTAATCAATGTTTAGGTCTTTAATGTATGTATAAATTATTTTATGAGTTATCCTTTGGAAATATATTTTTTGGTCGGCTGATCTGGTGAAGGAAAATGTTATTTTGGTTTGAATAGATGAGTATGTCATGACTTATAACTTGTTTATAAGTGTTATATAGGTTCTTCCTTTTCCCTTGAGTTTTCATATGAATTTTGGTTTAGTATAATTGATTTTGTGATCAAATGAAAGTTCCAGGATGTTGAAGGGTGTAGGAAAAAATAGTTTTGAGAAATATGAAGAACATTGGGCCCATTAAATGAAATATTGTGATTGGTTGATATTAATTGTAATCATTTGTAATGTTTAAATTTAAATTTAAACATATTTTTATGACTTATGAGTCATGACTAAGAATGGTTTTGAAGTAATGGAATTTTTATCTTGTTGCCCATGGGGTTTTGAGCCATTTTTGGCACATGAAATGATGATTTAGGCCTATCACAAAACACTTTTGGGCCTATCACAAAACACCTGTAATATTATTCTACGACATCTATTGGTTGAGTTTTCATGAGGAGAATTTGAGCAAGTGTAAATTTGGTGTTGTTTCTTTGAGAGCGAATTGGAGGAGGGCAGGGTTAATGTTTGAGTTTATATGCTATCTTCAGAGCATGTTGATCTTATTTTTAGGAACCTAAGGATTTTTTTAGATATTATATTGAAGGTTGAAGACATTCTCATATTTTTTACTTCCTCATATGTATTCATGAGACATTTATTATATTGAATGTGTTGTACATGAGTGTGTGGTTAGGGTTTGAAGCACAAGTGTAGAAAAGGTTTTATTAGGGACTTGTTCACACCCCCTCTCTCAGTCCATGTCACCTCCAATAATATGGATGCCTTAAAGTGCTTTAGGATCCTTTTTGATGTAATATTAGGTGATGGTAATAGATTCTTAGAGATTGATTCCTTATTTTGGTCACATATCTTTGTATTGATATGATTCCCTTGGTTAAATTTTGTAATTGAAAAATGGAAGGTAGACCCATAAGAAAATAAGATGCCCAAAAGATTAAAAAAAGACCCAAAAGAATCAAGTAAGATAGAAAATGGTCAATAACACCAAGAGGGGACGATGATGCCTACACATTAGCGACCTGGTTGGGAATTGGTGTCTGAAGTGATAAAAGATAAGAAAGTAAATTAATGAGATGGTTATAGGGTATAAAAGACCAGAAAGGAGACTATAAACAAATAAAAGGGTGCAAAGATAGCTTTCAATTATTATTTTTCTCTCTTAGGAATCATAAGAATGCAAGTATGTTTTTAGGACCTAGAAATGTTCCCAAGTGTGTCATTTTGTGTCTACATCTATATCTTTAGTAGCTCTTCTACCAATGCCCCTAGAGGCTATAATGGTGAAATATGATTTTGTGTCTTTGTATCTCTATCCATCATCTTTTTCTTTGTCTCCTCGTCCTACTAGAATCAGTGTCCTCTGTGGTGAATCCTTACCTTGTGCATGTACCTGTCCAACATGAGATTGTATCTTTGAACCCTGACCATGTTCCTGTGCATGTCTAACCTTAGCATGTATTTGTATACCCTGACCATGTTCCTAAACTTGGCCATTTTGACCTCCTCATCTCCTAACCCTCCATTGAAAAGCACACCTACCTACTATTTTTATGCCTACTACTATGGCTACCTTAGAAATGATTATATGCATGGGGAATGATACATGCATACTCTGTTATAACTCTAAGATCAATGACATCAACTTGCACATCCCATGTCTATGGTACAACCCCTCCAAAATTGTCCCTCACTACTCTCATTCTAACAGGTAGCCCTAAATAAATAATCTCTCGAGTTACTTGTGTGTACCATTGATCTCTGCCCAGAATGTTTTGAATCAAACTTAACTATCGTCTGACCCTTCCTAGTCTATATCTTTCTAAAATAAATGATAGAATCTAAATTATATAGTGGTATACCTCCACTATACCTAACTCTACATCATATGTAGCCCACGTGTACCATATGTAAAGCCTCCATGTGATCATCTATAGATATAAATCATCCATGGCTCATCTATAAAACTCTAAATCACCTTGGTGACCTCTATGTCCAGTACTCATTATCTCCCATCCACAAGATGATGGTTGTTTAGGTTGTCTATCTCTCAGAATACCAAGCAGAAAAACCCACAATGATGTGGTCCCATGCCAAAATCTGTAATAAAGTAGCTTGACCCAAGTTCCTTTGACCCCTATATGTTATCAGGTGCATGTCTCTATATAGGTGTACTAGAATATATGGCCCCATATAAAATAATATGTCTGACTCCATCAACTCTTCTACCACACTAATCAATCCAAGTTGAAATTTACTCCCAGTCTTATTAGCTAGTATATAGCCACTGATAAGAGCCATCAGATATATTGGTAATTACACCAATGTGTCATCATCCATAAACTCATCCAAGTGCACTGACATACCCTCCTTGTGAATATCATATACTCCAAACAGTATCCATATGTGAGCTCATATCTGAGTTTTAATACCCTCCCAATAAATAGGCATTCCCTGCATCAATACCCAAATTATACAGTATACATCCTCCAATGTCACTAACATCTCTCCTTTAGGTATTCTAAACATCTGAGACTCATTGTCCCATTGCCAGACCAATTCAATTAAAAAAGATTGATCCATTTTAATTTCTAGCATCTTAGCAATGTATGATAAACTTGTCCCCTCTAACATCACATACAATCCCCTCCATTCTTCATGAGTCATCCATATCTCAAATGACCACAGTCATCCATGATGCTCCCAAACATCTAGGGTATATAGTCATTATTTTTATAGACACAAAATCATGCACTTACTACTATTTACTATATAACCAAGTATGTTGTTTTATGTATGGATATTGCATAAGAAAATTATTCACTGGTGACCCATTCCCCATCGATCTACTTGTCTTATTGGTTTCTGTTACTTTTTTCTTTCACACTTGCCACTCATACACCCAGTTCTAGACAAGTTAAAGGGATTCCTTTCAATCAATCTTCCCTCATTTGTCATCATTTGTCTCTAGACACTAGCACCCAGAACTAGACATTAATGCCTAGGAACTTCTATCCATCGTATGCACCCATGCCCTCTTTATGTTTGATCTTATTTTTGAAATTTGAGGTTTTCCTTTTCCATTTTCCTTCTCATATCCTGAGGAACTAGTTGGCATGTTGGGTCATTAGTGTCAATATTTAAGCAAGATATCCCTATATAAATACAACATACATACCATTATAAGGGAGGGAAATTCTTATCAATGGCTATCTATCTACATATATCAAGGGACTACAATTGGGAACATTACTTTGCATACACACTACATAAGAAGGGGATTTCATTTTATTCCATCCACACATTTGTATTTTATCTAGTTACCACCTATTATCTTGGCATCATTGGTGTGAGGGTAACCTAGGAGAACTATTACATGCACAAATAGAAATAATTACATTGGGTATGAGATGTAGTGTAGTGCTTAATTGTAAGTTCACCATTGTGATAACTGAGGATAGTCTGACCCATCATTTTACATCTTTATTTTTTAGGATTTGATGTTTTTTTTAAGGTTTTGTAGCAGGATATTTGTGTGCAGGTTTATAGGTACCTCATCAATCCAAGTGTGACATACAGGTGACCAAAGGAGAATAAGTGTGAAACACTAAAGATAGTATTATAACCAGGTTTAAACCTTTTCTGTAGACTCCAGCACCCTAGAGTTCTTGGGCACCCATGAGTGTCATATCCTTTCCCAGGTGCGTGTGTCCAGGCATTACAAGCATCTGTGCATTTTTCTGAGCTTGATTATCACTTTTTCTTTCATGTTCCATCACATTCTCCAATCCATACTCACTGCGAGATAAGCGTAATTAAGGTAAGTGCCCTATATCTTGCATTTTCTTTCATATAAAGATCAAATAAATTATCGAGAACTTGTATTTCATTGTATATCATGTATGGAAAATCTTTGCATTCAGATTTTAATAAAATATTCAAATTTTATTAAATCATTTTGGTGAACCCGTAGCTTAGAACTACTTTCCCTAGGATCCGCTAAAACCCCAATGGCTTAGGATATATCTTCTCCTCTTAGGCTAGTCATGCCTTATGTGAGTGTTAATCCTATCTATGATGAAGCAACCATAGCTAAACTTTGCGCTATATATCGCAACACTATTCTTCCAGATGATACTCAAAGGTAATTATTAGCTCATGAATGTAATGTGCCTATTATCTTTGATCATTATACCATTAGCATTGTTTCTGATCTAGCAAGATTTTTTGTTGTATACCTTGTTACTCACTTAGCTGCACTCCACCTTCTTATATTTATAGTGAGACTTTAGATGATGTTATTATCATTTTTATGCTTAGTTTTGATGATAAGGATTTAGCTACAAAACAAAATGAAAATAAAAATGTGCATGATGTTATTTCTCATACTAGTCAAGATTATTCTATAGTTGCATCTCATACTCCTTCAATTTTTTAAAATGTTTCTAATAATGCATCGCATACTATTTCTCCTCCTCCTTCAATATGTTGATGATATACTTAATGCAATCCTTGCATCTGAATCTTTGTTTGATTTTGATGAGGTGCATGATAGTAATGATTCTAATTCTTTGCATACTATTGAATGTGAATTTTTTACTCCACTTTCATCTTCTTCTGATATTTTCTCAAGTAACATGTATGATTCATCTCCTTCCATTACTTCATCTCCTAGTAATGCTTCTAATTCTAGTCCTACTACTTCACCACCTATTACTTCTTTAGCACCTATATCTAGTGTGCCCTTAGCATTGGTATCTTCTACTTCTTCTCTTAACATCCCTATGATCACTCATAATGGTAAGATACAACCACTCAATACACCATTTACATCTCTTATTATTCCATCACAAGATATCTTATCACTCATGCATGTTGTTGGTAAATTACAATCTTCTGCCCAATCTCTCACTCTTGAAATAAAATCCTATTATGCTTCTATGGATAATAATTCTTTACATGGAAACCATATTCTAAAAAATATTATCAATTTGTAATTCCCTAAGGATTTCATTATGCCTACATTTCCATGCTTTGATGGTACTAGAAATCCATATTTACATCTTAAGCATTATTGTCTAGCTATGGCTTCTTATTCTAATGATCAATTATTGCTAAAAGTTTTTCATCATTGTCTTACTGATGACACTCTCCAATGGTACACACATTTACCTTTTAGATATATTAGTACCTATTTTGAGATGTAAGAGGCCTTCCTTCAATGCTTTATACTTAGCAAAGGCCCTAACATTACATATGATTGCTTACTTAGCTTACATCAAGGAAAAACATAACCTATCATTGATTACATTTTTTGCTTCAATGCTTGCATGCATCAGTTATTTTTTCATCCCATTGAATTAGAAAAACAATTTATCTTTTGTCGTGGCCTCATTCCTACTTTAAAACAATGATTTTAATATGACACATGTGAATCATTCATACTCTTACGTTATAAGGTCATTGACATAGAGTAGGATCTCATTGTTGTACATGTCATAGATCCTCCTCCTAGTTCTCCTACTTTCGTACCATCTAGTTCTTCTCCAATTCCATCTATTAAGCATCCTCGTAGGTCTCCATATCCTCTACCTCACAAGAAAGTTTAGTATTCTCTATTTCATAAGCATCATTTATCTTCTCCATAGTGTCAGGATCCACCTCATACTTCTACATCTCCTTCACAAGATCCATTACACTTTTCTCATTACACTAGTCCTCATGATGTGCCACGTGCCTTGCTTGACAAGAATTTTATTTTCTTACCTTCTAATCAGCATCATCCACTTCATCGCTTACAACACCAGTGTGATTGACCTTATTACAACTATCAACATATCAATGGCCATTGTGACAATGATTAGTGTACCATTCATGATCGATTACAAAAATTAGAAGATAAGGTTGTCATTTCCTTTAGCTCTCACTCTCATGATCGGTCCATGTCTCCAATTCCACACAAGTGTAATGTTACTCTAGTTGACTTATCTCCTTCATCTATTTCTAAGGTCATTATTCATCCACCGTTATAGGTTATTATTCATGTGCGCTCTCTATCATATTCATCCACTGTTGCACCATCTCATTCGCCACACAATGTTACTTCTACACATTGGCTTCATAAGCCGTCAACATCTGCACTTCCCACCACTACATATCCCATCATTTACACCATTTCATTAGACATGCAATTTGGTTCTTATGCTTGTGCTTCTTCCATTCCACATGCTTCCACCACTCCATGCCTGCTTGGCCTCTAGTCTTTGTGAGCGTATCTCACCTTACCCCTCAATGATGCACTCACAATCTTATGGTTCTTACATGACTATTGAGGGAATTTTTACTATAATAACCACACTATATCTTTTTGTTACACATTATATCGATATATTTATCTAATGTACACTATCATATGAATTTTCAAAGACGCACTGTTACTTTATGTTTCATTCTTGACTGTTGATGGGTCTTACATAAATGAACCTTATCATCTACACACTGGGAGGAATCATTATTCTCCTTCCCCTTCCATCTTCATCATTCTAGCACATGCTTAAGTACACTTTTACAAACCATCCCATTCACATACTTTTTTACATCATTCATTTTACACATACTTTATCATTCGTCACATACATTATATTTTTTCCATCATTCATCTATCACATAGAACACTCACACTCTCTACATTTCATATACTATCTATTCTCACATAAACTATCTCGTCACTTATCTATCTATGATCATATTACACATCATTATCTATTATTCAACATCAACAAATATGCAATGTATACCTCAAACACATCACACCTCAAATATAACAACAATAATAAACACATCACACGTGTACCAATCATCACATTGCATATCAACAAACATCGACATAAAATGAACATACTCTAATAGTCCATATATATATATATATACATATATACATATACATATATATATATATATGTACATATATATATACATATACATATATACATATACATATATATATACATATATACATATACATATATATATATATACATATATATATATATATCATTCAAAACCATAGTTACAAAATGTCAATGTTGGGGGGAAATCCCCCATACATCGCTACATCACTACATATCATATCTCATCATCACTATCATTGTCTACAACTGCGGGAGCTCTAGAACTATATGCCTCACCACTCAATCTACGTCATTGATCGCGGCCCCTATATATAAATACCTACCGACACAATAATGTCACCTCGATGAACTTATCCACAAAACGGCCATGGACATCCACGAACCTCGTAAATACATCCTTTGATAGGGGACCTCCACCCACATCCTCTCTATCTCATTATGTCTCCTCTCAAGCCTCATCCCTCTTGCTCAACAACATGGAACACATAGTCATTTCTAGTGCCACTAGATCAAATAAGTGTGCATGCTCACCCACAATACCATCTACATGCTCTAACATACCACCACCTATGAGTACATCAATGGTCACATTCTGCATTAATGTATGAATGGATGTGTCCACAATCAGTGACTAGTATGCA
Organism: Taxus chinensis; assembly: GCA_019776745.2. Lineage (NCBI taxonomy): Eukaryota > Viridiplantae > Streptophyta > Pinopsida > Cupressales > Taxaceae > Taxus > Taxus chinensis. Next base: position 570,343,477 of record CM034147.1, on the reverse strand, counting down.
TCACCTATATCCATAGATCAACACATATTAGATAACAAAGACAATTATACAACCAAATAACAAATCACAAACATCACTATACAAATACTCACGCTCTTATATCACTACTTCTATGTTATCAAGGACATGTTTTTTCCCCTCTAATCCTCCACTCGATGTTGTTCCCACCACATCCAAAAATACTAGAAATAAAAATACCCACCGATGTGACTCCCACCATGCACAATATGCCTATGCACACCTTGCGTCTTCCACATATACCGACTCTATTGCCGCATCTTCCTCATCTAGCCTAAGAGGTACTAGATGTGCTCATGTGGGCCCTAGTCTAGCTCCAACCCTCATCGGTCCCCTAATGGCCCTCACTGATACATATGACTATGGAGGCACATCCTAGGCCATGCCAAACTACCACAAACCATGCTCTACCTGGAATAGCTCAGTTACCCCTGGAAATCGATCCTCTAGCGACATAGTCAATCGAATACATCCTAGCTTTACTCAATCCTCTATCTACCCTCTGTAATCTTGGTAGTGCCTCCATATCATGGTATCAAACCCCATATGATCTAACATCATTCTATGTATATGTATCCATCTTACTTTTGTGAACACCTACACATCTCCTAGTAAAAATATATGGCCTTACCTACTCACCTCGTGGTACACCAACTAGCCTCAATATCATAATATACTCATAAGAAGGAAAATTTTAAGGAACCCCCCTGAAAAAAAATTATAGAAATAATGGTGAATATACATGTAACTAGTTTCGTGGTTTGGTGAACATCCATGTAACCCATTTCATTCTTTTGGCGAAAAATGGTTAAAATATTAAAAAATAGTTGGAAATTGAATGATGAATCTCTTGTAACTTGTTTAGCAAATAACCTCTGTCAAATTTGACTATAATGAGGCCTAAAAAATTTCATTTCTTTTTCATTCCTTACCTTTACGCTCAAGTATATGGAATGAGTGACACTTGGCCACTCAAAGGAATAGGAAAATGACACTTGGTATCTTTTGATTGCTCACTGCTACTCTTCCTTGCCTCACCGACATAGTAGACCTGAAACTTTATTGAATTGGTTCATTCCACGGGATTGGAGTTCAGGGAATGCCTTTGACTTGGGGAGGCTTAGAATCTCGCCATGTGTCTTTCTGATGGGTAGGGAAGGATTTATAACTTTAATAATAAGTAAAAGATAACTTATATTTAATAATCAAGGATACATCATTGGTTGTTATTAATTTTTTTATGTCCAGTATGTGCAATAGTAAGAATGTGTTTTTTAACAACAGGTAGGGGAAAATGTAATGATATGGAGAAGTAGTACTCACAACATGTGAAGAAGATTTCTACATTGGTATTTGTACATGGGTGTGCTGAGAAACATGATCAAGATTTTGAATTTTGAAACTTAAGTTTAATTCAAGTGCAAGAAGATGAATTTATTTCAAAGGAACAAATTGGAAATTTGCAATCTCAAAGGAAATAGCATGTATTAGAGGAAAATTTATCATGTCTTAGGCTCATGTCATTTAAATTTTATGACTAATTATTTCTCTGGCATTATTCCCATAGTTGATTGTAGGTTCTTCTACTTTAAAAAAAATAGCCAATTCAATGATTACTCTGGCTTGATACTTATAAGCTTTGGAAAAGACAAACAGAAAGTTTGATATATATTTATATATGGATATATAGTAGGAGCCAAGTAGTTGTCTCAAATCATCTTGGGCTCAAAGGAGATGTCAGTGTTATAACACATCTCAGTTGTGTTGATATATTCTATCAGCCACGACCAAGACCCTTTCTTTAAATGAAAACAAAGGATGAGGATATTTCCGGAAAGCACCTTTCTGAAACACAAGAACTCTCCCACCGTATTGCAACTAAATAAGAACATCATTTTCCTCGTAGAAAAACACTAGCACATTGCATGGGGCATCCTTGCAATTTCTTTCCGAGACCAAACATTGCCTCTCCTCCTTCCAAACTCAAGCTCAAGCTCAAACACAATTATGTCCTTCAAATGGTCCCCATCTACAATTGGTGTTGCAAGTAGCACCCTTTCTTCAAATACAAACTATAGACTCCCTAACAATGCATATATATTATATCATACTTCTATCTAATTAGAATTAATTCTATCTCACAGCAGTACACCCCTTTGGAATTAATTAAATTAATTTCATCATTCAAATACTCCCCTTTAGAATTAATTAAAATTAATTCTATTACCTAAGCTAGATTCCTACCCCATTGGAATTAAATAATTTAATTCTAACATGCCTTTGGAATTAATTAAATTAATTCCTACACCCTCTAGCTAATATAATTAAACTTTTATTTATTTAAATGGTTAATTATCTCCTCACAATTAAATTAAATTAATTAATTTTATTCTACCATTCTCTTGGAATTAATTAAATTAATTTCTAACACCTTCTAGTTAATATAATTAAACATTTATTTATTTAAATGGTTAATTATCTCCTCACAATTAAATACTAATTAAATTTAGTTATTTAATTCCACCTATTTCAGTTAATAGCCACTTGGACTCCACATCCTCATCCTAGCTAACTACACATCTAGAATCCTAGAAAGGTGGGGGCAATTGAATTACACGTACAACCACCTTCCCAGATGCAACTTCTGTAATTAATTCTATTACTACCCCTAAATGCCTCGACACTGCTACAACTTCCTCCAATTTTATTTTTAGCATGTGCATTCAACCATGTTTAACCAATTTCTAACTATCTTTTCCTCTATAAATTCCTAGCTTACTCTCTTACAAATCCTCTTGAATCTTAAGTACAATCACTCTGCTAAATTTCCAAGCCAAAATATCTGTGTCTGTAGAATTTTTCACTCATAGTTGGAGGCCATTCAAGAGCACCCAAAAATCAATCACTTTACAAGGTTATACAGCTTTAAAATCTCTCCTATTGAGGTTTGCATTGGAAGGTTACTGGAAGGTTTGTAATTTTATTGTTTATCTTTCATTCACTGTAGTTTTTCTCTACATACATTTTGGCACACCTAGTGAGACTCCCCACATTTTATTTCTTTCATTTTAGTTAATCATTTTTTGATCTAATTCTTCCTTTATGTTTATTGTTCTTTTTTAACCTTGCTGTCAAGATTTTAGCTTCTCATGTGAAGTACAGAAGTCAGAAAACCAAAAAAACCAGTTGTTGGGACGTTTTTCTCACATTCAAATTTTTCACTGAGAGCGCTATTGTAACCCATATTTCGGAAGCCATAACTTTTGTTCCCGAAATTAAAATAACTTCATTTTTTTAACAGAAAGGTATTGAAAATATCTATGCAATGGAAAAATATTTTTCTAATTTGGACTTATAAAAAAATATGGTTTCATTTCTCCTAACACTTGTCTTTTTTTCAAAAAATAAAGAAAATTTGTAGTTTTTTAAAATTCTTATTTGTTTTTTTAACGTAACAATCTCGCGCATATGCTCTTTCCTCTTACTTTCAAAGTGATCTTGGAAACCAGAAATGTGATTTTTTCTATTTGTGTTGGGAATTAACCTTTCTTTTAGTTTTTAAATCAAATCTTTTTTTATGTGTATGCTCTTTCCTCACACTTTTTAAAGTGATCTTAGAAATCAAAAGCATGAACTTGCTTTTGTTGTCTTGTCCTCTACCTACCTCAAGTGAACTTTCTAATCCTTTCTTGCAGGACCCTCTCTCATAAAGGTTGTTAAAACACTTACAAACTACTAACTACATGTTGTCAAATGGTGTACGACTAAAACACATTAAGCTCAAAAGATTAAAAAAAACACACCACATTTAAAACATTGTAATTACACGTTTGGATAAGATCTACGGCTCAACTGCTTAACTAGAACATAACCCCCTTAGCATAATACTTAATATATAACAAAGGGGTTGATTTTAGGAACTCCAAAGTAGTCCACACCTTAAGGGAACTGGTGGATGAAATGGGAACCTTTTGTCCTACTTGACTAGTAAATCCTTGTGAGTTAGAGTCATGCATATCCTTAGTGGCGACCCCAGTGCGATTCATTATGAGAAAGATCTTTACTCAGGGTTTCAAAGGGGGTAAAGTAAAGCCATCAGCTATTATTAGAGTCATGCTCACTCAGAAATACTGCTAACACATAGTTGAGAAAGCCACCTAGGAAGCCAAACATTGTCCAAGCCAATTTAAGGTAGAGGCCACAAACAAATAGTTAAAGAAAAACTTTTTTTCTATTTTTCTTATTTTGTTTTCTTTCTTTTCGTAGTAGTATTTCACACTTGCTTTTTCCTAAACACTCCTTGCTTAGGATCATCTTTCACGTATGTATCTTTTTGTCATTTTCTAAACACTCTTTGTTTGGATTCTACATTCATTCTCCTTTCATATTTCCAAGTAAACTTTACTTGGATTATTTTTCACTTCCTTTTCGTAATCCCAAATACTCCTTATTTGGGTTCATCTTCTATTTTGTTCACCATATCCAAATTTATCCTTATTTGGACTTGACATTTATTATTTTTTCTTTCCATATTTTCTCTTCATCATCACTTCTCTCTTTAACACATTCACTTTTCTGTAATTTGAGCTCACTTATCCCATCACTTTCCCCTTATCTGTTATCTCTATTGTTGCAAGATTTGGACCTTCTCATCATTGTTCATTCACTTTTTGTGATAACCTTTAATTTGTTGTTATTTTTGTACTCCCACTTATTTTTCATATCTTATCTTTTAATAAAAATTTTGTTAATATTTGACATCATTCATCGTCTTCTTAAGTCTCCCTTTTTAACATCCATCTTGTTAAAAGTCAAACAAAGTCATCATTTGTCCTAAGTCTCTTCTTTTAACACATTCTTGTTGATATTTGAGCACCATAAATCATGTTTTAAGTATCCTCTTGTCACACTTACTTTGTCACAAGTTGAGAATGCTAACTTATTTTGTCTTTTCACTCTTTACGTTCAGTTTCGTAAGATTTCGTGACATATTTCAAGCTCCTTCATCTTTCTTAGCACTCATTTTGCTAAGATTCTTCTAAACTAACACTTCAGTCCATCTTCTACTTTAACATCATTCATTTTGTTAAGTGGTATGTGTTGGTAGCCAAATCAGTCCTCCATTCGTAGTCAGGCTACATCAACTAGATGTTTAGAAGATGATAGATCTAGATTAGTGTTGTTTTGTAGTCGGGGAAGGATCTCATCATTTCTTTATCAGTCAAGCTCGAGAGGAGTCAGGTAGCACCATACTGAGGGTATGACCTACCCTCCTACTTTAGGATCTTCCTTTAGCCAGGGTGAGAGGACATGTTTTTTTAGTATATAATTATGGGAGGAATGGATGTATCAACAATATTTGGCACCCTTTTGTGAAATACTTGAAAAATAGCTTTGAGAAGACATGGTCAATTAAGCAAAGGCTAACTCTCACGAGTTATCACTTATAGACAGTGCACATGTCTTCTAACCAAATATTAGACTACTAAAGATAGTAACGAACTAGCTTGATTTGGAATTTTTTTGGATTTAATGAGACAAGCATGGGAAATTCTAGTAGGATTAGTTATTTTTGGGCGTATCTGATTTGGGGAATAAAACAGGATAAAGTTGATTATACAAGATTCCACAAAAACTTCAACAAATGTTTGGATATCTACCAAATACAAGACAAAGAAACCTCAAAATATCTCACAATGATCCTTTAACTAGAATATGTACGCTTATGGAAGCCCAAGAACACATGGTTTCACACAATCTTTAAAGGTTCAAACACAAAATATCATGTTGAAGATTTAATAAAACATCAGAGATTCCTAATTTTTTATGCCTAAGATACACTTAAAGGCTTGTAAGAAACATTTAACATATTGGTGACATAGTGATTTTAAAATTGTTTATTGCACAAATGAAATGAAATCTCTTCTCAACAGTGCAATTTCAATTTCCAAAATGCTACCATAATGATAAAGTTATGTGTGACTTACAGGATCCCTAAAATAATATTGCAATGGGAGCATGGATAACTATTTTACAATATATCATCTTAACGGCAGATATAAAAATGCTCATGATTAACACCATTAATTCAAGACTCATCAAATTTATCAACAAGGGAAAGTAAATCTACAGTCTCAATGTTTGTCAATGGCTAGACACTTGCAACCATCTTGAAATGATTAAATGTGAAGGCACAAAGAAAATAACAGGTTTCTCATATAAGCTTTTGGAAAAATGGTTTTTTCTCTCAGCTCTATCTTTTCTTTGAACTGTTCTCAGAAAAATTTAACCCCCCTTTTTACAAGAGTATTCTCACCAATTTTATACAATTCCATCCCTATTTTCTTTAAAAAATTCCCCCAAAAAAGGTGGGTATTTCAAAAGTATATTCCTCTTTTACCAAATGTCAGGTGTATCAATGATACTTTTATGAAAATACTTAATTTGGCCTTGCCAGGTGTAAAGAGTACGGGCCTTATTCATTTTTCTCTTGTCATATATCATTAGGACATCATGTCATTACTTGTGACAAATGATTTCATAATTCCTTCCACTTGGTGATTGGATGGTTGCTTCTTATATCTTTTGAGTACTCCCAAGTGACCTAAATTGATAGACACTTTTCATATATTATCCGAAGATACATCTTGGGTGTTTTGCATTCCTTCTTACACCTACTTGGTTTAATTATCCCACATGGCTCTTGTCAAATCAAGGGAATTCATCAATCATGCTTGTTCTGGATTCACTTCAACTCTTAAATTTTCCTCATGCGGGCTAAGAAATATCTTCCTTTATCTGGTGGAAATGATTTCTTTCAATTCAATCAACGTGTGCCACTTCTACTATAAAAGCCAATTTTATCCCTTCACCAGGATGAATTTCTCTTATTATCCTATAAGTGAGGAAATTTTTCACAGTTTTCTACCAATGACATGGCAAAATTACTTATGGCAATTCATTTTAAGGAAATATTGTTAGAATATTTGAATCAAATCTTCGACCTGCATGGTCCTGATGAGGCTTTCATTAGGGCCTTGTTTGACATAAAATGTGTAGGAGATACCAGAGGACCCTTGACTTATCAGTAGGTCTAGCTCACACTCCTTCTAAGGCTGATCAGAATCATTCATTTTTTCTCAACCTTTCAATCCATGTATTTTCATCTCTTTCATTGGGAACACCAGAAAACTCCTTACGGCCTGAAGAAATTCTTGATTGAAAGGAGGCCTCAAGTGTCTGGCCAAACTGATTTTTCAGTGTCCCTTTCTATGTGATGAATAATTTGTGTTGAAGGATATCCCTAAGGAATCCTATGTACTATATGAAAAGTATTCCATTGATACAGTGCCCATCATTTCTCACAAAATAATTGAATTAGAGCAGAGGATTATTTCTCTGGAGAAGGGGCAGCCAAAAAAGGTGCAATCAGAACCACTCACAAATCCAGTACCAACTTTAGGTAAGGGCAGAGGTGATTCAAGCTCCCAACCCCCAATTATAATTTCTAATGTAGAAGAAGAGATATCCTTATTTGCTCACCACTTTAGAGCAGAAATTTCTTCAGCCAGAGACAACAGTGGCAAGTTTACCATTCATTCATCCACTCGTACCATACATCGTACTCCTCTGTCAAAGCATGAATTTTTGGGACCTAGTCCAATTCCTTCTCCAAGAGAACACCCACCTCACACAAGGAGATGGGAAGCTATATCTAGCTCAATACTTCATAGCCCTCCCAGCCCGCCAGCCCGCTAGGTGTAGTTCTTGCTCTTCCAATCACTCCTGAAATTCCTTCTCAATCTTCTCCAAGTAAATCTACCCTTCACAAAAGGAAAGGGAAAACATCATTCTTCACAGGTGGTTTAGATATTTTATACTGGGTATCTTTCTATCAGAAGAAAATTAAGCCAGAAAAGATTATGGATAGTCCCAGGATGACTCTTGATTCTTTTATGAGTATGGGGATGTCCCGAGATCTGACAGGGTCCGTTATATTTATCCAGATGGAAAAAGTCTCAAATGAATTCATGTTGAGGAAGAAAAAGTTGTTTAACAAACTTCCCCCACTGGGAGGAAATTACGAAGGAGTGAAGGGTCTTTGAGCATTGTGTTTTTCTTTTATTCCTTTTTTTTCAATTATGTAAATGGACCCTTTTACCGTGGTTTAGGGCCCCTATAGAATCCCCATTTTGAATTATATTTGAGCTTGATTTCAAATGATGTCATATCTCAATTTTCATTTTTTTTTGCCATGCAATTCATTTTTGTTCCTGCATTAAGGACTCTCTAGCTTAATATTAGCATCAGTAATGAAAAGAAACCACCAATGTGTATTCAATGGTTCTCAATCATGCACTTTACCCATCCTCTTAGTGTATTGCATTATTTTAAACTTGTTGTAGCTCATTCAGAAGAGATGACCTATTTCATGGTGATTCGTAACCCTCCTCACACTATTTTTTTAGTTTACAACACTATCCTTGAGTTATGTGGCTCTGAACATCCATTTATGGGGATTTCCTTCCTTCCGTAGGATTTTCCTTATTCTAAATTGTGCCTGGGCGATAGGTGGAAACATTCCCATCCTCCCCCTTTCTTTGACTTTTCAGCTTACTTGAGTTACCTTATTGCTCATAAGCCACATGGTGGATGCTCACAACTTGGGGGGCTTGATTTGTTATAACTTTTCAAAGGTGTGTCAGGGAAACATGTGTACACCATTCCTTTCTTCCATGGGGACTATCCTTTTAGTGGTTTCTGGATTTTTTCTTTGACCATACGCCAAGTTTATAGAAATATATTACAACCTGTAATTCATACTTAAGACAAGTGAGGTAACATTTGAAAAGGAAAAAAGTTAGAGGGATTTTCCAATGATGGCACACCCTTATGATCCTTAACCATAAAAGAGTATTTTCACAACATAGAGACCAAATTCCACATTATCCAAGTCATGAATTTACCCCTCGACATATACACATTTTAAAACAAATCAATTGGACACGAGGACTTTGAAAGTAATACTCAAATAAAAGGGGCAAGATTATTCAAGCTCCAACATTATAAGTCCATTTTTCGTCACTCTTATCATTCCTTTTTGTTAAAAGTTGATCACGTTCATCTTGTTAAGTCTTATCTCCCTTAACATTCATTTTGTTAAGTGTCGAGCACATTTCACTTTTCCCCCTTTTTCATTTCTCTTAACACTTATCATGTTAAAAGTTAACCTTTTTAAATATCTTCATCATTCTTATCACTCATTTGATTAAAATTTGACCATCTTCACCTTATCACATCTTGTCTCCCTTAACATTCATTTTTGTTAATGAGTATAACACGTCTAACCTCTTTTTGTCCCTTTTCTCTTAACTGTCATTTTGATTAAGAGTTGGGTAATCAACTAACCCTTTTTGTTTCTTCCCTCTTAGCATTTACTTTGCTAGGAGTTGATATTTTCAAACCTTTTTTGTTGCTTCCATCTCAACATTCACTTTGCTAAGGGTCAAGTTTTTAAAACCTTTTCATTGCTTCCATCTTACCATTCACTTTGGTAAGGGTTTCGTTATTCATCTTACTTTTCTTCACTCTACCTCATTTCTCATTACAATGGTGGATTTATATAATTCATCCTTTGTTCAAGAATGGAAAATGATGAAAGACACCATTGCAGGTATGCAAAAACAAAAAAAAATAATTCAATTTTGATGAATTGTGTCCATATATTTTTAACATGGACATCTTACATATACCTTTCCCACACTCTTTTAAGATGCCCAAATTCAAAAAATACAATGGTAAAATAGATCCGAGACAACATATCAAATAATTTTTCATAGCATGCCACAAAGTGGCATAGTACGATAGGTTTCTCTTGTGAATTTTTCCTAGAAGTCTAGGAGGATAAGATTTGGATTGGTTCTTACACCTTCCAAAGGGATCTATCACCACCTTCGCAAACCTCTCAGAGAAGTTCATAAAACATTTTTCTTTCAACCTCACTCACAATAATCACCCGATTAGAACTTCTTATGATGAATATTTGTATGTCTGTGGAAATCATAATGTCACCATTGTTGGTGTAATGGATAATCACAATATTCCTAACATACATGACCAATCAATCAAAAATCCAATCATACAACCTAGCAAAGACACTATGCCATGCAAAGTTAAACCTAAGTTTATACCCCTTGGTGAAAGTCTCTCTAGTGTTTTTCATCAACTCAAAGTGGATGGGATGATAAAATATCCCCTTACAAGACCTTGTATTGAAGGAGAACATAATCCATACTGGTAAAAACCTCATGCATAATGTGATTTTCATCGCATTGATGGCCACTAAACAGATAAGTGTGTGTGTTTTAACAATTATGTCCTAGACTTAATTGATGGCATAGATATCTTTATAGATCTTGATGATGAAGCTCTTGTAACCAATGAAATGTCAACTTCCACACCTTTAAATGAAGATTTGACTATTATTCCCACTTCTATTCATATTGACATTCCACAATATCATGATGAAGGTCAAGTATCTCCCCTTTCAAACCAATCTCTTTCTTCTCTGAATTTTCTTTCGTCAATCCAAAGAGACATTGAACTTATTTCAGATAATCTTCTAACACCTAACGAGAGATTTATTTTTCTTCAAGGATCTCTTTTAACCCTTGACATACCATAATAGGGTCCATTATCAAGCACCATCGAGCTTGATTCTATTCTTTCCATTCCATCTCCTATGTCTAACATCTCTAGTCTTGTTGCCAAACCACAACCACAACAATCTTGGACAATTGCGATACCGCAACCTTCTATATCTATTACACCTCAGATGATCAATTTGGTGGGCATCTCATCGATGATGATTCCTATTTGTCAAGACATCTTCATGCGTACACTTTATGAGGTACGTATACCCAGGAATATCCTTATTCCATTGTTTCAAGCTTTAATTGCAAATATTTTATCCAATAAACTAATTCACAACCTAGAAGGAGAAACATTAACTATTTCCTCTATATGGCTTACATGGAACCCTAGGTATACATCTAGAGATCCATCCTTCTTTCCTTGCGCTCTTTCGCTCAAGGTGAATATGTATCTCAACATCTTACCCACATCGAAAATATTCTTCTAACATCACATATGTATTTCGATCTCATCAAAAACTTATCTCATCACACATCCTTTGACTTGGATCATGTCTACCCAAGTCTAGTAGTTCAGGACCCATCAAGTCAGTTGATTCACTCATTTTACTTGGCACATGTCAGTCCAAGTCTCGTATTGCATGACTTATCAAATCTTTAGATTCACTCCTTTGACTTGGCTCATGTTTTTCCAAGTATCGTATTTCAAGACATGTCAAATCTTTTAATTCTCCCTCTTAACCTAGATTTCATCCGCACAAGTCTCACATTTCTAGACTCTTTAACTTCGATAAACATATACCTCTTTCTTGATGATTCCATTTCAAATCCTCATCCATCAACATTCAAAAAACTCAAAAAACATAAAAAGAGAATAAAAATTTGTATTAGAGCATTGTTTACAAATTGAAAATGGAAAAGTGTGTACAAATAATGCTAAGCATTCCATCTATTGGTAGATATCTTAATCATATCATTATCATATATTCTCTTTCTTCACCTATTTCGACACAGGTTAACCTTGTTCCTATTGGGCATTGTGTGTCTCATCTTTGTTATGGTTCTTACCATTTAAAATATTTTTACCTATAATTTTGTTTCGAAGCTTACAGATGGCAAACTTCTCCTTTCAAATAAGCTCTCTCTTTAATATAAATCACTAAACTTCTTTATCTGGTCCTTTTTGGCTACCCATCTCAATCTATGGTGTTGAACCCTTGTTTCTTAATAGTTGCATGAGTCTGAGACTTGGGGGCAGAATTTTCCTCCCAACAAGTACACTATCAACCTACAAGGCAAATTAAATCTATTAAAAACTATAAAATCATTACACCTTGTGTCCTTCATAGTATTTGGTGATAAGCCCATACTTCTTACTAGCAGTATGAGACTGGGAAAGGAGAAATCCCTTGCTCACCTACATTTTGTCTTTGGTGTTGAGCCCTTTCCTTTTACTAATGGCACAGGGAAATATGTTGGGGATCCTTCATAAAAATAAAAAATAATTAACTAAGAAAACCTTTATGAAATCTTAATCAAAGTTTTTAATAAAATAAAAATCACTAGAAGTAATTTAGGCACTCATGTTACAGTGAGACAACAATTCCTTTAACCAAATCTCACCAATCAGTAGGCCATCGATGGATCTAAGTCGATTCAAAATTTCTAAAGTGGAATCATCTTGTAATCAGTCAGATAATCTTGATTGGAGATGAGTTACATTTTTCTCACATGGATCATTGTTACACCTTGTGTCATTGCATCCATTATCTTCACTTCCATATTAATATTCACCTCATTTTCATGTACTTTTTAGCTCAAGGTTATTGTACGTACCCAAAATTGTAAGGTACTGCACTGCCAGAACGATGATACACATGCCCCAATGATGATACGGGTCTCTTTGCAAGGTGTTCATAATCTAGAAAGGCTCACCAAGTATATACTTGTACCCCACATGCCCCACTCAGCCTCTGTATGCTTTGTTTTGCCCCTTTTTCCCCTTTCTTCTTGCATTTTGTCTTTAGTGATGAAAACGCCACCCTAGCATGGCAACGGTCCCGTGACTACTACCCAAGACAGGGCGGCGGTCCCATAACCGCCGCCCTGCACAGGGTGGCGGTCTTGTATGCACTTTCCATATCCTTCCAACGATCGCATAAAACGTAAATCTTTGATTTTGCACACTTTATTCAACCACTTTGGCTTGCATTGATGTTTTCTTCTCCCTGGGAATAGTGTTTTTCCTTTGTTTATAGTTAAAGAGTTCTAATGGGAGTTGCCCTCTAGTAAATGCATTAGCTATAAATAGCCAGCTTGTTTTCAACCAAATGGCCCCTCATCCTCTCAATTCTCTTGTTCAGTTTTTCAATTTCTTGCTTAGAATTTTGTTAGTTTCAAGTTTTTCTTCCATTGTTGGCACTTTGGAGGTCATATCATCTTCTTGTTTCAAGTCTTCTGCATACAGTTAGTTTAAAACATAGAATAACTTCATTTCTAGACTAGAATCCATTAAAGTTGCAGGTTTTGTTTTGTCACAAGGATAATTTCTGAAACTCTTAGTACACTTGTGTTGTATTCCCGCACTAAATCCCGCTAGGAAATGCATAGTCAAGCTCTATTCACTTGCGTTATCCCTCTCCTACTCACATTATTTTCAGTCTATATCCAAAGCTGTCATTGTTCAATTGCTATCTTCTGTTGATACTATCATATACACACTTTCTGGATTCACGAGGACATGAAGGAACAAGGAGATCACACTGAGGGGACAAAATCACACATAACTGGATTTACCACTGTTCTGTAAATGCCAGGTTTGAGCTATCAAAGTTCTAGTTACAACATATCAAATAGAGTAGTGAATAATTTTATTTCAGTTAAGCTTACTTTCAATATTGCTAGGGAAGCTGTGGGGAATGATAGTTTCTGAGAAACTATGATTTTTTCCTCACTTCTGAGGTAGGATTGAAGATTTTCAGTTAAGTTAATTAGTTGTCTTTTATCTAGATTCACACATCTGCACAAGTGAATAACCACATCGGGTTATCTCACTTGTTTAGTTTTAGTATAAAAGTAGTTTAATTGTTGTCTGTAATTATAACATTTCAATCATATATTTTGTTTAGAGTAGTTTCCTTTTCAGTAGTAGTATAAATTTTTATTTTTAGTTTAAGACTTCTAAACTAGATTAACACTTAGATCTTAGGATAAACCACTAGGGAATTTATGTTACCTGTTCATAGCCTCTAAATCTCCCCTTGTCATTTAGCTATCAGGAGATCACACTACCAGATCTTAGTCACTGGTCCTCCTATAGTTAGCTATAGGAAGGTTACTTTCTGATTCTCATCCTCACCTGTAGCTTTTCTATCGTTGAAAACTAGCCATAATATCAGTTGTGGCTTTGTCTAAGTCACCCGCATTACAGACCATCGGTTGTCTTGTTACGACCTTCAGAGGTTGGGTACGGGGAAATTCACTTGCTGATTATCATCCTCGCATGTCACTTTTCTATCATACATCATCTTCATATTTGTGTGGAGCCATGAGAAGAGTGAAACACCTTGATCATTTTATCATCTACATTTCTCCCAATGGAATTTAATGCTTTTAATTATTTACACCTAATTTCAAGTAATGTACCTTTTTACCGAGTTGTACAATTACAAAAAAATCAAAAATGTCTCACAAAACTTTAAAAAAACAATATAAAATTGTTCAAAAAAACAAAAAATAATATAAAATTTAAGAAGCGATGGAGGATACGAGTGATGGAGGATATGATGGAGGTACTGTCAGCACAGTTTTAACAGTTTTGGCTACATAATGTCTGCACACTAAGCCTAAAATTACTGAGGAGAGGCTGATCTCTTGCCAGAATCAGATGGTAGCAAACACCAGCACGAGAGATGGAGAAAGTGACATGAGAGATGGAGAAAGTGATGTGGGTACTGGTAGTACAGTTTCTATAGTTTTGGTTGCAGAATTTCTGTGCACTAAGTCTAAAGGTGCTGAGGAGAGACGAAACTATGGCCAAAATCGGATGGTTGTAAATCTGCAAAATGAAAAAGTGGAAATGCTGGGATCCACACCTCTGGCCTGGAATAAGATTCTTCATAGCCCTAATCTCAATGTGGGTCTGCATTCTCCTCAAAAATGTCAGTTCACGTGGGAAAAGGACAGTGAAGGTGCCACCTGCCTGATGGTCCTAGATGGCTGTGTTGATAGGGCTTTGAGCAAAGTGAATCTCTCCCTTGTTGGTAAGTTTCTTGGCTCTAGACCTAATATTGATTTTATTAGAAAATGGGCACTGAGAAATTGGAAACCTAATGGGATCTAAGTATTACCATCATGCCATGGGGTTTCTTTCTAGAAAAATTTAATCAGCAAGAGGATTTGGAATCGGTGCTTCTGGGAGGACCCTGGTGACTGGGCAATATGGGCCTCTTTTTGAAAAAATGGTATCCGGGATTTGACCCTAACAATGAACATATAAACACCATCCCAATCTGGTGTAGGCTCCCTGGACTACCATTATATTTTTGGGATGATGAAATTATGCTTAACATTTTTAAATCCTTAGGTGATCCTATAGGTCTAGATGGGCCCACGACAAACAGATCCAGACTTGCTTTTGCTTGATTCTACATTTTTTCTGAAATGGAATAGGAATTACCAGAGCACATCTGCTTGAAATCTAGATATGGGGTGTGGACTCAAAAAATTGAGTGTGAAACTTTTCATTTGAGATGTAAGCACTGTCATCACATAGGACACTCCACCAAAAGTTGTCCCAAGAAGGAGATCCCTGCAATGGAAGCAAAACAACCTGAGGAGGGATCAGTCTTGAGTAAGGACTATAGGGTTTGTGACATGGATAGCCGGAATGAAATCAAAGCCCCTAATTAGACAGAGCTAGACTTCAATAGAAAGGGGGAAAAAAGAGGTTTTAGAACTCAAATAAGGAAGCATTTGGTCTGACGTCCTAAAACCCCTGCAGCAGCTTTACTTGAAGCACCCAACAAAGAGGACTCAGAAAATCCTATAAAGATTTCCATGGTGGTGAACAAGAAAGAAGGAACTGTGAAGATTAATTTAGTCCCTAATGATCTATATCAAAGTAGTAAGGAAGCTGAGTTAGATAAGCCTCTGTACATCATGGAGAAAGAACCGGACAAGGTCACTATGGATCCTAAAGAAACCTTACAGGAAAACACTCGTAAGGGAGATGGTAAATTATTCTCAGATCTACCTCCTTGTTCCAACAACAGGGCAGAGGTTTCACCTTCTTACTACAACAGCAAAACAGCTAATCCACACTCAATTAACAGGATCCAGAAAGAGCATGAAGAGGGAGAAGTTACGCCTGTCAAAGAAGATGAGGAACTAAATTATGGATTCACAAAGGTCATTTCAAAAAAGAAAAAGAGAATGAAAGGATTTTAAATGATCCAGAATCACTTTACAGTGATAAGAAAAAGAAAAAGGACAACTAGGAAACTTCAACTTCTAGAACTACTAGATCTTCTCCAAGAAGACTAGTAGACTTTGGGGGTAGTTCTAAAAGAGGAAGGCCCTCAAAAAGGCTCTTAGATCTAAGAGAACTGAGAGAGACATTGCAGATGGCATTCAACTTAAATTGAACCATCAGGCAATTCCAACTCCCAATCATTCCAAATGAAGATTATTTCTTGGAACATCTGAGGTCTAAATGGAAAATTCAAGTAGAGAATCATCAAGGAGCTATGGGATTCTAGTAGTCCTAGTATTTTGATTTTACAGGAAACTAAGATGAAAGCTAAGATCCTTGAAACTAGTAAAAAGAGTTTCTGGGATAACTCTGAAATGGCGATTGTTGACTCTCAGGGAACCTCTGGGGGGCTGGCTACTCTATGGGATAAAAGGCATTGTACTGTTATGGTTCTTAATGCTAGCACTAATCATCTTACAATCAAATTTATTGCTATTGAAAATAATGATGAATGGATACTTTCTAATATATATGCCCCTAACATGGTTAGTGGGAGAACAAATCTCTAGGTAGATCTTAAAACCTTTAGAAACCAGTCTAGTATAGCTAACTGGCTTATTATGGGTGATTTTAACTCTCCCCTAAACCCAGGTGAAAAATATGGAGGAATTTCCAGCTTTTCTATAGGTATGGAGGATTTTGCTGATTTTATTGTTGAACATAATCTTTTAGATGTGGATCTGCATGGGAATAAATAAATTTGGAATAATAGAAGGTTGGGAAAAGATTTTATCCAGGTGAGATTGGATAGAGCTCTAATTTCTGCGAGTTGGATTCTTAGTCAAGACTTTCACCTCTCTTCCTTTCCAAGAGTTGGATCAGATCACAATCCGATTGCTTTAAATCTTCTCAATTGGACTAAACCCATCAGAAGCTCATTTAAATTTGAAAAGATGTGGATGGAGCATGAAAATATCTATGACAAGATAAAATAATGGTGGAGATGGAATGGAGAAGGCACTGCTCAATATAAACTAATTCAAAAGCTCAAAAATGTTAAAAAGCAAGTTAAAATTTGGAATAAAAGTGTTTTTGGCAATGTGTTTGATAATAAAAGGAAGTTAAAGCAAAAGCTCCAGGATTTGGAAATCAAAATGGATACTATGGGGAGAACGGCTGAAGACCAAACTATTGAAAAGAATATTCTTTCAGAGTTGCATACGATCTATAGCAGAGAAGAGTCGTTATGGAGACTTAAGTCTAGAGTTATCTGGTTTAAAGAGGGAGATAGGAATACGAAGTTCTTTCACATGACCACTTTGAAGCACAGAGCCTGTAATAGGATCCTGGAAGTGGCTAAAAGTAACGGAAATATTATAAAAGATCCCAAAGGCATCAAGGAAGAAGCTATGGATTTCTATAAAAAAATTCTTGAGGAGAGGAATGTCATCAATAATGAGGCTATTTCTTTTATGTTGGAGGCTATTCCCAAGGATAAAATTGAGGAACAAAGATTTAGAAATATTACCAAAGCTTTCACGTTTGAAGAGCTGTAAAAGGTTGTTTTTGCTTTGGAAGGTGATAAGGCTCCAGGTCCGAATGGTTTCTCCATTAATTTTTTCCAGAAATTTTGGGAAATTTGTTCAGAGGACCTTCTCAGAGTGGTGAATGAATTCTACAGAACTAGAAGTCTTTTGAAAGAGCTTAACAACACTCACATTGTACTGGCACCAAAAAAAATGGATGTTAAAGACTTCAAAGACTTCAGACCCATCAGCCTTGTGAATGCCATTTATAGAATTTTTACCAAAATTATTGCTACTAGACTTCAACTCATTATGAACAATTTAATCTCAAGGCAACATAGTGGATTCATCAAAGGCAAGATTATTCAAGATGGTGTTATTATGGTTCATGAGACCATACATTCTATGGAGAATAATAAAAAAGCAAATATGGCTCTAAAGCTTGATATGAATAAAGCCTTTGACAAGGTTTCTTGGGTTTTTCTTGACAAAGTCTTAACTAAATTTGGTTTTCCAGACAAATTTAGAAAAATTATTAAGGCTTGTATCTCTACTGTCATATTTTCAGTGGTGTTTAATGGTGATCCTATGGGTTTTTTCACTAGCAGCAGAGAGCTAAGGCAAGGAGACCCTATCTCCCCACTGCTCTTCATTCTTATGGCGGATAGCCTTAGTAGAATGATTGGTAAAGCTATCAATGACGGGCTTTTGAAAGGCTCAAATCCCACTTCCATCTGCCAAGTTGTCTCACATCAACAATTTACGGATGATACTATCCTCCTTCTTTTGGCTTCCATCATAGAAGCCAAGGCTACCAAGGCTATTCTACAGCTTTACGAGTCTACTTCTGGGCAAGAGATTAATTATGATAAAAGCTCCATTTTTTTCTTCAACACTCCTGAAGATAGACAACTTAAAATTGCTAAAATTTTGGGCTATAAAATAAGTGCGCTTCCAACCACTTAATTGGGCCTTCCTCTCGGCACTAAAAAAGTCTCTAACAAGGTGTGGGATGATTTATTGGAGAGATTTCAAAAAAAATGGTTGGGTGGAAAGGAGGCATTTTATCTAGTGCTGGTAAGTGCCTACTCATAAAATGTACTCTTCAAAATCTGCCCACTTATGTCATGTCACTCTACAAGATCCCCTCTTCCCTCAGAGAAAAGATTGAGAGGATTCAGAAAAAATTCTTATGGCAGGGCATGGAAGAGAAGTTTAAATTTCACTTAGTTGCTTGGGATAAGGTTTGTACCCCAAATTCTATGGTAGGATTGGGTATAAAAGACATCAAGAAAATGAATGAGGCTCTCATTGCAAAAATGGGCTGGAGAATGCTTTCTAAGAAACAGCCCTGGATAGATTTAATCAAAGTTAAATACCTAAATCAGAAAACTATCTACTCTTCCCTGCAAGATGAGCACCTCCCCTATGGTTCCATTTTTTGGAACAATCTTGTTAAGAGAAAAAAATTCATAAAGCAAGGCTGTAAATGGAAAGTGGGTGATGGTTGGGATATAAATTTCTGGGAGGATAACTGGTTTAATGGCAATCTCATGGATAGATTTGGGAAAGTTAAGGATAGTCTTGTAAGCAAGTATGGTAGCAAAATCAAGGATTATATTGAGAGAAATGGCAACAGCAAGAAATGGGAAAAAAATTCTGTTGAGAGAGATGATCTAGTACAGATTACTTCCTCCCTTCAAGATCAGCTAGATCTTATCCCCTTAAGTCAACTGGATACCAAGGATGAGCTGATCTAGAATAATTCCATTGATGGGGACTACTCAGTCAAAATTGGATACAACGCTTTCTTCCACAGTAGTCAAACAGAGTTCAACTGGAATAAGATTTGGATGGCTGAATTAACTCCTAAAATAAATTTCTTCCTTTGGCTGGCTATCAGAGGTAGGATTCTTACCATTGACAACTTGATGAGAAGAGGCTTTATAATGCCTAATAGATGTCATCTTTGTAAAAAAGACTCTGAGGATATCCGTCATCTATTTATTCATTGTGAATAAGCTACCAGAATATGGAGTTTTTCCCTCTCCAAATTTGAAACTCTCTGGGTGGTGCCGAAGGATTTAAATCAGCTATGGAATCAATGGAACCCACCCTATAGGCATTGTGTTGTCAGAAGGATCTGGAAGCTAGTTATCCCCCATATTATTTGGAGGATATGGAAAGATAGAAATGATATTGTCTTTAGAAATAAGAAACAAAACTACAAACTCAGTACTAATAAAATTTCTAATGATATCAAAGAGAATATTGCTAGATTTAAACCCCCCAAGAACAAGAGCTATCCTGAAAATGAAGAGTATATCTTATCTAACTGGCAGATTGGAGCTGTCAATAGCCGTAACAATGCCGGCAGTAGTATTGACAAATCTTTGATTAAATGGCATCCTCCTGATTTTAACTGGTATAAGTTGAACTTTGATGGGTCTTCTAAGGATAACCCTAGGATTGCAGTAGGAGGGGGAGTGATCCGGGACCATAAAGGTAGTCTAATTGCTGCGTATGCTGGGAAAATGGGTGTTCAAACAAATCATTTTTCTGAAGCATTATCTGCTTTATGGGACCTGAGAATTACCCAGACTCATAATAAACGAAACCTCATTCTTGAAGGGGACTCCTTGAATATCATTAACCATCTTAAAAATTGCTCACCTCCAAGTTGGAACATCAAAGATTTTATCTTAGAATCCATTAGTATATGCCAAACCTTCAATAACATTAGGATCATGCATACTTATCGAGAGGGTAATAAATTGGTAGATGCATTAGCTAATTATGGTATTAATGCTAACCATATTGTTTAGGATAATAATAGCATTCCTAAACAGCTTCAAAGTAGCATTCAAGCAGATATCTGTATACATGTAAATTCTTGAATTGGGATATGATTATGGGGAGTGGGTTAATAAAATGCCCACACATGTTCTCTTTAAAACTAAGCTTTTGTAAATCTTGTCGAATAATCAAGACAGTATGAAGTATATGGATAAGTTCAAGAGGAGTAATATTGAAAAGAAAGGCACGCAGGTGGGTAACATTAAGCTCTATACAATCTGGTTATATGACTCCACGGATCCCAAAAACAATAATGATGTTAATGATGATAGGGAGTGGGTTAGCAAAAGGGCCGTAGTTCCCACAAGTGAGCTTCCACAGGTCCAGATCAGTAGTCACACGGCTATTCATGGGAATTGCAATGGCTATTATACTCAGTATTTTCATTGCGCGGATTGTAACAGTGGTAGGTGGACTGGCATTAGAGCTATCAAGGATTCCAATATTTGTTACGTAGTTAAGCACAGTGATGATGGGGGGACCCCTTGCCAGATTGAGCCCAGTGTGGACCCAAATTGGAAGGATAACGTGGAGCTTTGGAGTATACTCAGCCAGGGAGGCATTACCAACTTTATGGAGAAGGTTCAAGGCCATGATCAAAGCATTTCTATGTGTTTTCCAAAGTATTGGAAGGACAGAATACTGGATTATGGAGGGTAGAAGATTTTGGTCAATGAGGAGTTAATTACTGAGGCGACTGGCCTGGGCATGGAGGGATACCATTTTTTTAGTAAAAGGGTCGACAGAGAAGCTGAAGAGAGGAGATTCGTGGAGGGTTCAGAGAAGTTGGTCTTTGTCACGGTGGGCCTGCTGGTAAACTCGATTCCTTCACCTTATGATGAGGTAACTTGGATGATGGTGTGCTTCATTTCTTTGGAGGGAAGGTTCGTAAATGTGCCTGCTAAGCATCTTGTCTTCCTCAACCATTTTCACAGGAATCGCACGGTATGTTTTCCCCATTATTTTCTTAACTCTATGGAGCACTCCGTTTTGGAGTTTCAAAAACATGCCCGTGCGGTTCCTTTGCACCAAGGGCTTATTTTCTTGTTGCATAAGCTTTGTCTCCTCTGGTCTCCTGGTCTTCCTTCCTCCCCTGGCTCTTTTCCCTCTCTACCCAGTTTAGCGGTCGCTAGCCCCATTTCTCCACATCTTATCCCCGCCACTGCTACTGTTACCCCTCTTCCAGTCCTCCGAGCTCCATCTTCCATTCCCACCACCGCTGCTTCCACCCCCTTCACTTCTACTTTTGGCCAGACCTGTTACCAGGTCTTCTAGGAGATTGAACCTTGATACCCCTGCTGTGGAGAAGGGTCCCCAAGAGCTTGAAATTGCTCACAACCTCTTACATATCAGCAATGCTAGTTCTCAGGATGCACAGATGGAGAACTCTGCAAAAAGGCTGGAAGCCTTAGAGGCTGACATGAAGTTGTTGAAGGAGGAGGTTAAAAACTTAGCAAAACAGAAAGGCAAGAGGAAGAAGGAGGAGGAGGGGGCTATGGATAATAGCCAGATGGAAGATATATACAAGAAGCTAAACTCTTTAGACTCTCATTTAGGGAAGGAAAAAACATGCCATGACTATAGTATGGCCATTTTTAGTGCAATTGCAGAGTTCATTGAACAGCATGTCCGCAATGTTTCCAATATTAGCGGGGTTCCGGCATCGCTTTGGGGCACTGATAAGGAAAGCAAAAGGACCATTGAGCAGCTGGATATCATTGACTCTGCCCACATGATGACCTTGGGGATGTTCAAGTCTTGGCAGAATATCAAATCCAGCATTGACAAAGCTGCCAAGAAGTAATTGAGGGTGCTTCTGCTGCTTTTCTTTGTAATTATTGTTGTTTTTTTGTTGTCCTATAGCTACTTTTCTGTGATGTTTGTACTGGTTTTGTTTTGATGGGGTAGCTACTCTCTTGCTACACTGGACTTCATTGTCATATTTTGATTTTGATCCTTTTTGTTCTGGTTCTCATTGTTATTCTGGCTTTTAGGCCCTCTTTTGTTCCCAAGGGTATAGTCCCTTTCAAAAAACTATTTGCCAATAATAATAAAAATATAAAATTGTCCAAAACTCCAAAAATAGTTTCAAATTGTCACAAAAAAAACATTCAGATAATGTTTGACAAAATTTTAGCAACTGGATTACATAATTCAACAATTTCTCCTTTTGACAGCACTCTTCATGATCGTTCCAGATCATTTTTCTTACCCGTGGTGTATATCTATTCCTAAGGCCATCATTTACCCTTTCGCAATATGACATTTCTTGGGGCACACTTGGATTTTACATTTTAATCCAATACATATCAAACGTCAATGGGATCTGACAAGAGTATATTTTGGAGTATCTAAGTATCACTCCACTCTTCATCGTAATCCAATCCTCTCATGTGTTAAGATATCGCTTAGGGGCATTCAAATTTTTCTAGTTCTTAAATGTGGAACACATTCGGAGTGTCATTAGACGTCATTTCTACACGTTATATTGTATTGTTGCATTTCATTAACATTGTGAAGATGCTTTTTATTCTTTCAGTTTTTCATTTTGTTTTACTTTTTTAACCTTTACTATAGACTAACTGCAGGAAATTTACTTGCATCTTGGCTCACATATAACTCTAGTGTTGTTCCTTCATGTTCATATTGGGTTTGTTTTCAATGCTTGTTTCATGTTTTCTTGTCACTTACATGTGTTGTGTTTTCCTCCTAGTTTACTTAAGCCATGGAATGATTTCTTTTTTTGTGTGTCTTCATGTTTGTTTGCATTTTTATATCAAACTTTTTCAAATATTTTAAAATTTAAAAAAATCAAATATTTCAAATTTCAACAAAAAAATTATTACAAAAATTTTGAACAAACATTCACTTATCATAGAAATCCTACAATTGAAAAACCCTTAAAGTGAATAATTCAACATCTCAATACAATCTTGATAAATTTCATACCTTTATCTATTACCCTAGTGATCGTGCCAATCTTACAACTATCACTTTTTTCGCTTTGCATGATATGCTCACTCTGCTTGGGGAAAGTCACAAAAAAAATTTTCCTTTGCGATATAACTTCACCTAGGTAAATTTAAACTTTGATCATTTTCACAACAGATCTAACAAGAGTGTCATAAGAATTCTCTTTAACTCCGCTCTTCTAGTCTAATCCTATTCCCACTTGGGAGGATTTTTATCTACTTAATCATCATTGTGGCACGCATTAGAGGCATCGCTGATTGTCTTCTTTTTTGACTTTGTGTTGCATTGTTGATGTTTACTTTTTTGGACCACTTGCAAGTAGTGTGATCACATCTTGGTTCCTTTATAACCCTGATGTCGGCACCTACTTTGTATTTTAGGTTTTTTTCATTTTTTATCTTTTCTTTGTTGTTGTGTGTGATTTTTTACGTGCATCTGGGTTAACCATGTTGATTCTTTCATAATCATGGTGACAAATCTATTGTGCAATCATAAAAATAAGGTTTTTCTAAAGTTATTCTCCAAATAGCACTCATGTTATGAGCATAGTCCTTTCCCATCCTTGTTGTAATCCCTTATTTTCCTTCCTATCAAGTGGTTGTCCACCACTTTGTAGCATCACCAACCCACTTGAGGGGGAATTCCTCTACCATTCTAATCATTGGGGAATCCTAATGCTTCACCTCTTCCTACTCACAGGGGCATCCCAATGCTTCATTGTTTGTTGAGGCATCCTAATGATTCACAATTTTCTACTCACTGATCTGCATGTGTCTACTATCTTTAAAGTACCATTACTTCGCAATAGCACTTTAAAGAGGGGGAAAATGTAGACACCCTAAAAATACATACATATTCTATCTCTCTTCTATCTAATTAGAATTAATTAAATTAATTCTATCTTGTTGCAGTACACCCCTTTAGAATTAATTAAATTAATTTCATCATTCAAATACTCCCCTTTAGAATTGATTAAAATTAATTCTATTACCTAAGTTATATTTGTACCCCATTAGAATTAAATAATTTAATTCTAACATGCCTTTGGAATTAATTAAATTAATTCCCACACCCTCTAGCTAATATAATTAAACATTTATTTATTTAAATGGTTAATTATCTCCTCACAATTAAATTAATTTAATTCTACCATTCTCTTAGAATTGATTAAATTAATTCCTAACACCTTCTAGCTAATATAATTAAACATTTATTTATTTAAATGGTTAATTAACTCCTCGTAATTAAATACTAATTAAATTTAATTATTAAATTCCACATATTTCAGTTAACAGCCACTTGGACTCCACATCCTCATCCTAGCTAACTGTACTTCTAGAATCCTAGAAAGGTGGGGGCAATTGAATTACACGTAAAACCACCTTCTCGGATGTAATTTCTACAATTAATTCAATTACTGCCCCTAAATGCCCCGACACTGCTGCAACTTCCTCCAATGTTATTTTTAGCATGTGCATTCAACCGTGTTCAACCAATTTCTAATTATATTTGTCTCTTTAAATTGCAGGCTTACTCTCTTACAAATCTTCTTGAATCTTAAGTACAATTATTCTGCTAAATTTCCAAGCCAAAATATCGGTGTCTATAGAATTTTGCACTCATATTTGGAGGCCATTCAATACCACCCACAAATCAATCACTTTGCAATGTTATACAGCTTCAAAAGCTCTCCTATTGAGGTTTGCAGTAGAAGGTTACCGGAATGTTTGCAAGTTTATTGTTTGTCTTTCACTCACTGTAGTTTTTCTCGACATACACAACCAACCTTGGTCTATAGTGAGGGAAATGGTCTGTGAAATATCTTACAGGTAACAACAAAAAATGCACAGTAGCATAATATTTACTGTTATAAATTTTCACACCCAACACAGGTTCATATGGCATTAAGAAGGAAAAATTGTTACTGAAGAAAACGTGTCCATAGAAGAAACAATCTCTCAATCGTGCCACAATCCTCAAATTCCCCATAGAAGAATCATAAATTTATATAGTACCATTTCCTGCATTAACTCTAGATCTATTATTCCTGCTTGAACCACTTTTTACCCCTTGTTGTCATCCACAACCAGAATTCCTTGCACATAAATATAAAAGTGTCATTCATTAGGCTGAGGTGATAACATCTAAGGAAGCTTGGAGAAGGTTCCAGCCTTTAGTAGATTACATACCCTTGAAACATGACTTGAACAAAATAATATTATCCCTCTTTGTGAATCTTCAAACCGTACCTAATCAAAGTATGATAACCACAAAAATTTTAGAATTGTTTGTGTTCTACTATAAAATTCGTATCTCAGCCAATGATGACCACGATCATGATTTACAGGTATCCATGGATGTTTGTTCCTTGTTTCACTGTAAGGCTTGAAGAATCTGGTGGAATTCATGAGAGCTTTCCATTCCTTATAAACTAAAGAGCACCTGCATATAGATTCTAATGGACTCCAAAGAAGCACATTTTCCCAAGCATCTTGAGATAGTGAATGATCCCATAGAACACAATTTCCATGTTGTTCCTCATTATTTTACATTAAATCATCGTCCATTTATAGGATTTCTCTTTTTCCTTTTCTAAGTGACAGTTGTAAATAAAATGCAAAGTAAATTCAACAGTGATTGATGATGCTAAAGGGAAGCACACAACAAGCACACGACACGAGCAGGGGGTTGTAGGCTAAATGGCCAGGCAGAGTTTCAGTGAATGGGAAATAAATACATGGAAAATGCCACAGACACGTGGAAGGATAGAAAAGGAAAGGTTTCGGCGAAAGGACAAAAAAATAGGAACATGGAAAGAAATAGGAACATGTGAAATTGAAAAATATTAAGAATTTTAGAAAGAATAGAAGCAATATTGGAAACAAGATAAGTTTAAGAAAGAAGAAATTTATAAATAATTTTAAAAATGACTACATACATGTCACATATTGAAATCTATTACACTTTTTAGGGATTTTATCACAGTTACCAAATACGGTCGATTTTTACAAATTTACTGAATTTTTTCGTTTTCTTCCCTTCACCGAATGAAACTCTGAAAATTTCTAGATTTGGTAGTTTAAAAAGTAGAAAAAGTAAAACCCAGTCGTGTAGATGTAAATAATAAAAAAATTACCAAATATTTTTCCCAAAAATCCAAAAACTGCGGCTAGAAATAATAGAAAATCCACCAAATCTGTTTGGAATTGATGTTGTTATATTTATAATAGCCCGTTGGTATTAATTATTAAAATTACTATATTTTTATATATATACAATTTTCCGTATTTATCGTATTTTTTCTGTTGACCGTATTTTTCCAGATTTTGTGCCCACCATTTAATAATCTCCATACGAAAGTTGCTACTATAGATTTTATCTATATTATAAGTAATTATGTATCCATTCATTATTTACCTTGTAGAGAATCTATTAGACTATAAGTTATTAAACTATTAAATAATTGAATCCTTTTTACTATTGGAACTGCCCTTTATATTAAATAACTGAATCTTTTTTGAAATATATAAATTTAAAAATAATTTCATAATTTAATAACTTATAAAATATATTTCAAAATTATAAGTTATTAAATTATTTTTAGATGTTATTAATTTTGACATTTATTAATTATCTGTCCATTTATTATATATTTGTCAATTCTTACTTAAGTTGTTTTAACTGATACAAAACATGAGTATGGAGGAAACATTGAGGAATATCTAATTTTAATATTATTGTTCTCAAACTAGATTATACCTTCCTCAGGAAAAAAATACAACATTTGCATACAATTCCGGACATAGCTCTCATATATTTGTTGAAACATAAACATTACATTACTAAAACATTACATATCATAATATATTTATATATTCTTGTACCACTTTCCTAGTTGCATTAGTATCGATCATCTCCACCACAATGTCGGACAGGGTTAATATACCGACATATTCTTTATCAATAATAGCTTTGCTAGTGTCTGTTAATTTTTTCTATGTTTTAAGCACTTCAAAAGCTCGCTACAACTTTGCAAAGATGGAAGACACCATTTCGACTTCACTGTCCATATGAGGGGCCGCTGTCAGGGATTGATTGTCATCAATTTTCATATCCACATCATTTATAGCAGCATGTGGTGAATCCATAGGTTCCGGGTCCAGGGATTCATGATAAAGAATAGAGAGTTCCAGTAATACTTTGGGGATTGGTTGCTAAGATAGGGAATCTAGTTGGAGCTCTGTAGGAGAAGTTCTAAGAGAATGAAGGGTAACAGTGGTAGTAGTTAACTAGCCAAGAGAGGGGGGTGGTATCACCATGAGAAGTAGAACTAGAAGTAGAGAGGGTGAAGGATTTCCCAACAATAACCTTGTTTAAGTCCATATCAGAACTAGAAAAAACCATGATGTATTCATGGCTTGATATTGGTTCGATGCGCTTAATTTTCTCCCCCATGATTTTTTAAAATAAATTAAGTGTCAGAAAATGACCATGTGCCTTGAATTTATAATTCTCGAGTGAGTTATTTTATTGGACCTTTACACGTGTCCACCAAACCTAGGTATGAATTGATGGTTAATATTAAATGCAAATCATGGCAAAAAAATTCACCTTTAAACCGGTGTCACTATCCCACATGCCTTTTCCTTTTAAACATCATTTTACCATGATGAATATGATATCATTAAGGATATACATATCGAGATTCAAGCAATATATTAAGGGATAGGAGATAATCGTCGAGCATGGACCAATAAATTATAATTGTATTGGTGAGGTAGATGTAAATAATAAAGATTGGGACTAGTACTTGCCAATTTATCACTTAAAATTTGATATAAAAGTAGTCAATAAAATGTGTCACATCAAATCACATCAAACAAATGCTACTACAACTGTGAGCAATTATTCAACAATATTCTAAGAACAAAATGGGGTTCTATTTTATATATATATATATATATATATATATATATATATATATATACATACATACATATACACAATATTACAAAATACATATTACAGATTGCTTTATAAAGATAAAATATAATGGTCATTCTTCTGAAGAAATAGATTCATCCTGAAACACTTGAGCACATTTTAACATCATGTCCCTGCATTGGATAAACACGTCTTTAGCCACTGTGATGAAAATGAACTGAATACCTCCCACTAAATCCCATGACATGCCCATATTTAGTAGTTCTTGGACTCCCACCCGATGCCCATTCAGTCTTTTAGTGAATTCTCTTTTCCTTTTATGTGATTTTACCCACACAAAAAGATAGTCTCCCTCTCTTATGTATGATTTGGTTTTCTTCCCTGAATAAAGTCGAGCTACAGGGAATTGAAGAATTTTGCTAGTTCTAGAAGAGCCCTCCCTCATGATCCTCCTTTTCTTGAGAGGAAAGGCATGGGTGCTTACCATGGACTGTACTTCGGCGAGGGTAGTTTCTAATGTTGTCAACCACTTCTTTGTTTCAGTCTTTTACAAATTTGGGGGTTGTTCTTGCCCCTTTTGAGTAGGTAGTGAGCTTGGTATTTAGAGATTTGTGGTCAATAAATGAGGTTTGTAAAAATATAGGTTGAAACCCCACTAATCGCCTAAGAGATAGGGGAAGTGGTGTATCCAATGGTACTTTAATTTTTTGGTGTTCATGTGATAATTTGGGTGAATCAGGTGGAAATAGAGAGCTTGGAAAACAAGATATGAAGGACATCATTCAGACAAGCGATGCAGGAAAGATTAAAGCATGTCCTCTAGAGAGGAAATATTGGGAGAGTCAGCCCTGGTGTCTAGTATTCTAAGGATGTGTCAGACGAATACCTCATTCAGTCGTGTCAGTTAGAAACACTCACCCAAATGGGTGAGTTTTGCATTAAGAGGATTCAATTCTGTAGATGAAGAAGGACATGGATGCAGGACGGTATATTGAAAGTAAATGTCAAAGGACGCTTGAAAAATTTATGTGGTAAGTTGATAACATGTCATCACCAAGTTTAAATAAGCATGTATTTTGAGTTGATGTGTGAGGGAGAAATTATTTTGCCATTAATGTCATATCCTCCCAAAACTGATAGCCTTGGCCCTTGACCTGAATTTTAATTGAAATTAATTACCTATTCATGTAAAGTGTTTCGCCAGAGATTTTATCGGCACCCTCGTAGTTAAGAAATTTCTTATCAACTTTAATTCTTGGTCACATTATATTTTATAGCATAAAGGTATAAGAAACGAGATATTTTTTAAATATGGAAAAGACTTTTTTCATAAAAGCGGCATTTTTAATAAATATGGAAAAGACTTTTTCCATAACTTTAGTCTTTAAAGTGGTGCATTTAAATTTTATTATTTATATTTTTATATTTGTTTAGATTTCATCACATATATGAGGAGACACATTTGGAAAAAAAAAAACTAACTACATATATAAAATATAAGAAATTATATTTTAGAAATTTGGAAGTGACATATTTCAGTTGTCATGTATATTCAAAAGTTACTAAGCTTTATGAAAAGGGCACTTTCCTGTAAAATATATTGAAATGGCCATCATTGCATTCAGTGATCAAATTTGAAGGGCTCCCCATACTTTAATTTGACTCGCTATGTTAAGCTTTACCCTTCGTAAATGAGATATTAGAAAACACATTACCCTTCAATAGAAAAAAATGAAAATGTTAATTTTCTTTCAATATATATCTTATTATCCTTGAATAAAATAAGTATGAAAAATGTCAAAATTATGAAATATATAACATCTAAAAATAATTTTGAAAACACTATATTTCATCAGTAATGACATCAACAATTCTTAATTCTATTTAAAAACAACATTTTCGTTAGTTACTTCGATTCAAATAGTAAATAATACTAAGCAACCTTTGATTTTATTCATATTCATTTTCTTTAGAAATACTTCCTTTGATCTATTCTCATCTATGGATATTTGGTTTTGTATTTTGAAAATTGAACTTGTGATAGCTTTTTGATTTATTGAAAACTTTAAATTAATTTAAGAAAGAAATAATCTAATTTAAGAAATCAATAATGTAAATACTATATATATATATATATATATATATATATATAGTATATATAATATATTTATATAATAATATAATGTATATAAATATATAATATGTTGGGGCCCATAATGTAAATACTATATATGTATGTATGTATACATAAAATATATATGTATATATAATAATATAAATATTTTATATATATATATATATATATATATATATATATATATATATATTAATATATATAATATAATAATATAAATAATAAATCTATATAATAATGTATATAAATATATAATATGTTGGGGCCCATCATATATTCCATGATTGACAATGAAACAAATAACCCTCGACCTAAAATTTTAAGTCATCCCATCTAAATCCGAGAGGTTCACATCTGTGAGGCCAAGGAAAAAATAAATCCACAGAATTCTTTCGCGTGGCATGGGAAAAAGTGGGGGTGATAGCTTTTTAATTTATTAAAAAACTTTAAATTAATGTAAGAAAGAAAGAATCTAATTTAAGAAATCAATAATGTAAATACTATAAATATATATTTATATAATAATATATATATAATATGTTAAGGCCCGTCATCTATTCCAATTCCAATGTCCATGACCAACAAAGAACAATTAAACCCAGACCCAAAATTATAATTCATCCTGCCTAAATCTGGGAGATTTGCATCCGTGGGGTCAAGGCAAAAAGAAATCCACAGAATTCTTCCATGTGGCATTGGCAAAAAGCGGGGGTTAATTATTTAAAATGTTTTAACAGCCAACAAAAATTTCAACGACCAAGTCATTGAATTCCCACACCTGTCACCATGGACCCGAAACTTTATTATTGTATTGGTTCATTCCGCAGGCTTGGAGTCTGGGGAATGTCTTTGCCTCAAGGAGGCCTGAAATCCTACAACGTGGCCATCTGATAAATAATCTACATTGTTTGATATATTAATATCAATGGTACATGCTTTATCCTGGAATGAATGCCTCACACACTCACATTTCGAATGGAAGTTCCCGGAATAGGCCTAGTTAAGTGACAATTGTCAGCCACTGAATGGAATTTGAAAAGAGACTAAATTTGATGTGTACAAAGTACACTGAAAGACCTAATCATTTATAGTGATGTTTTACAATTGAAATTCTATTTCTGGAAGGCATACTGCAAACAGAAGGCATAATAGATTCATAGAAGTTGTGGACCATGTAAGACTCAAAATTTTCATATTTCTGAGTAAGTGTCATCCTGCATTTGAATCTTGATTCTTTAAATATTATCTTTTTTATAATTAGCACTGTATAAGCCTTCGCTTTGAAATATTTCAATAAAAGGGTTGAGAAATTAGGGTTGATGGTTTATAGAATCAAAAAATTCTAAGCATGTCTACTTCCATAAGATCCCAAAGTAAAAGTAAAACCCAAATCACATACGCTAAACTAAATAAAATTAAAACCCCTAGTTGTACTGATGAATATCATTATATTTATGATCATGTAATTGGCACAATAGCTTCACAACTTAGATACATGTCTGAGACAAAGATGAGGGAAATTAGACATTCGGACCAATCAAGTAAACATAAAGGTTGGATAACATGGGGGTCTAGATTGGGATGCATGATGCTCCCCAAGGTTTTCCCCTACCCTAAATTTTTCAATATATGTTCCCAAAATTACAATGGGGTCGAAAAAACAATTGTTGTAAAGGGAAACAGACCAGAAATTTTTTCCATTACGGAGGTAAATATTGGCCATGCATTAGGGTTTGAAAGCAAATATTTAGGAACTGTCAGTATAAACCTAGAAAAAATTTCTAGCGATTATCATGCCACCAATCAAAAATACATAAATGAGTTTTTTCAAAAATTAACAGTTGATGGAACAGTACCAAAAGGAAAGGCTCTGCATGTAATTGAGATGTTTAAACCATGGGTCGGGGATTCCATTTCTATGCTAGTATTTTTCCTTGGCTTCGATAGTGATGAGAAAGTTGATGAAACCCTTCTGGAAATGGTATATAATATCCATTTCCTTTCTCCACCTTATCAATACATATTTGTTGGGTACATTATAATATCTATGCATAAACAATTATTAACAATCAAAGAAGGCTCTGGTACTAAGACCTTTAGGTTCACTACCTACTTGTGTTATTTAATTTCTATAGTTGTTTACTGAATGGTTTGGAAAAACAAACTTGCAATTGATCCCTATATTGTTGAGGTCCAGCCAAAAGGTGATGTGTTCATTAACTAAGTGGACCCCCAAGATAAGGATGTAATGAGAATATAAGGGACTATAGTCAATTTTTGGATTATTTTTGGGCTCCAATTTATCAAGCAATTACAAGAATTACATTTCCTAGATTACATGTGAAATGTAGAGATTACATTCAACTGAGATCAGAAATACAGTTAGCAGACTGGTACTTCATTGTGCTAAGGTTTTATGGATCAGGAGTACAACCTTACAAATTACCCATAGATGTGACAAAGATATTTTTGCCTTGGAATATATACAGTAGATGGAAAGCACGGATAATCTATATTTTTTTACTCAGCAAAGGAAGAGCATATTTCCTTCCTTATCGTTCTCATGTGGAGGGTTCACAATTGAAAGAAAAAAATTCTATATGGCACATGAAATCTTACATATTTTTAATTTTGATGTTGACTCTCACTGGGTGTATGCCCCATATGAGGTGATTAAAGCAAGGGTAGTGGTGAAAAAGAACTTTCCACTAAAATTCAACATGAAAGCAAACCCTTGCTAGAAAAATTGAAAAACAAGAGCTCTTGGGATGAAGTATAAATAACAATGAATGAAATTTCTGTTAAGAAAGGAATTAGTTCTCAAGAGTTGTCAAAAAAAAAATGGATTTCTTTATCCTCCACCAAAAAAGGCAAAGGATTTTCAATCTGCCAAATTTTATGCAAAACGTGATAAAAATTCCTCTAAAAGCAGGGCCAAAGGCATTCCATTAAGAATTGAGGGATAAAAATTGGACAAGGTCAAAAAATTTATGCCTTTTGGTCTGTGAGGTAGGACCTAGGCCATCCAAAATTTGTAGAAGACTATTATTCTATTCTAGAAGATGTAGATTTTAGCAGATTTTGGAATGGACAGCATCTTGGAGAGGCAAGTAGTGATGATGACACTACCTCTGAGGAATTACACACTCCACCTAGCACATATAAACCAAGTCTTGATGAAGGCTTGAAACAAAGATATTTATAGGAGTGTGTTATTGCTGAAAATATGGGTTTTAGTGGTGGTGGTTTGGGTTCAAAAAGACAATGCATTTGGCTTCCATAAGAGGCACAGTCTAGAAAAAAATTTGATAGGTCAGGCCTTGGAGCCTCACCTTTGGAGAAAGTATCACTGGCATACTACAACATCTACAAGTGCTAATCCAGTGTAATTTACTCCAAAGTTTAAATCCTCAGAAAGTAGTTTGTAGCCACACGTTCAAAATCCTAGAGGAGAAAGTTTATCATGAATCTATTAGTATTGCTAATGTTGGTGAATCTAGTGATGAAGGTAGTATTCAACCGAGTATTGGAAACTTAAAGAGGCCAATAGAGACAGTTGAAGTTACTAGGGATATTTCCCAACAAGGAACTGAGAAGAGGAAAAAGACAAAGGCAGACACAGGTACAATTACTCTTGGCTCAAGGTAACTATTTATAGAAGGTGGTAACACTGCCACCCCTAAACAAACTATCATTCCATAGGTAAATTATCCCCAAACTTCAATTACACCTTCTCCATTCATGGTGGAATAGTTCATTCCTATGAAGACCCCAGGTTTTGATTACCTAGCTTATTTTTCCAATAAAGGTCAGTTGGGGCCCATAATGTAAATACTATATATGTATGTATGTATACATAAAATATATATGTATATATAATAATATAAATATTTTATATATATATATATATATATTAATATATATAATATAATAATATAAATAATAAATCTATATAATAATGTATATAAATATATAATATGTTGGGGCCCATCATATATTCCATGATTGACAGCATGAACAAATAACCCTCGAACTAAAATTTTAAGTCATCCCACCTAAATCCGGGAGGTTCACATCTGTGGGGCCAAGGAAAAAATAAATCCACAGAATTCTTTCGCGTGGCATGGGCAAAAGTGGGGGTGATAGCTTTTTAATTTATTAAAAAACTTTAAATTAATGTAAGAAAGAAAGAATCTAATTTAAGAAATCAATAATGTAAATACTATAAATATATATTTATATAATAATATATATATATAATATGTTAAGGCCCATCATCTATTCCAATTCCAATGTCCATGACCAACAAAGAACAATTAAACCCAGACCCAAAATTATAATTCATCCTGCCTAAATCTGGGAGATTTGCATCCATGGGGGCAAGGCAAAAAGAAATCCACAGAATTCTTCCATGTGGCATTGGAAAAAGCGGGGGGTTAATTATTTAAAATGTTTTAACAGCCAACAAAAATTTCAACGACCAAGTCATTGAATTCCCACACCTGTCACCATGGACCCGAAACTTTATTATTGTATTGGTTCATTCCGCAGGCTTGGAGTCTGGGGAATGTCTTTGCCTCAAGGAGGCCTGAAATCCTACAACGTGGCCATCTGATAAATAATCTACATTGTTCGATATATTAATATCAATGGTACATGCTTTATTCTGGGAATGAATGCCTCACACACTCACATTTCGAATGGAAGTTCCCGGAATAGGCCTAGTTAAGTGACAATTGTCAGCCACTGAATGGAATTTGAAAAGAGACTAAATTTGACGTGTACAAAGTACACTGAAAGACCTAATCATTTATAGTGATGATTTACAATTGAAGATTCTATTTCTGGAAGGCATACTGCAACAGAAGGCATAATAGATTCATAGAAGTTGTGGACCATGTAAGACTCAAAATTTTCATATTTCTGAGTAAGTGTCATCCTGCATTTGAATCTTGATTCTTTAAATATTATCTTTTTTATAATTAGCACTGTATAAGCCTTCGCTTTAAAATATTTCAATAAAAGGGTTGAGAAATTAGGGTTGATGGTTTATAGAATCAAAAATTCTAAGCATGTCTACTTCCATAGGATCCCAAAGTAAAAGTAAAACCCAAATCACATACGCTAAACTAAATAAAATTAAAACCCCTAGTTGTACTGATGAATATCATTATATTTATGATCATGTAATTGGCACAATAGCTTCACAACTTAGATACATGTCTGAGACAAAGATGAGGGAAATTAGACATTCGGACCAATCAAGTAAACATAAAGGTTGGATAACATGGGGGTCTAGATTGGGATGCATGATGCTCCCCAAGGTTTTCCCCTACCCTAAATTTTTCAATATATGTTCCCAAAATTACAATGGGTCAAAAAAATAATTGTTGTAAAGGGAAACAGACCAGAACTTTTTTCCATTATGGAGGTAAATGTTGGCCATGCATTAGGGTTTGAAAGTAAAGATTTAGGAACTGTCAGTATAAACCTAGAAAAAATTTCTAGCGATTATCATGCCACCAATCAAAAATACATAAATGAGTTTTTACAAAAATTAACAGTTGATGGAACAGTACCAAAAGGAAAGGCTCCGCATGTAATTGAGATGTTTAAACCATGGGTCGGGGATTCCATTTCTATGCTAGTATTTTTCCTTGGCTTCGATAGTGATGAGAAAGTTGATGAAACCCTTCTGGAAATGGTATATAATATCCATTTCCTTTCTCCACCTTATCAATACAGATTTGTTGGGTACATTATAATATCTATGCATAAACAATTATTAACAATCAAAGAAGGCTCTGGTACTAAGACCTTTAGGTTCACTACCTACTTGTGTTATTTAATTCTATAGTTGTTTACTGAATGGTTTGAAAAAACAAACTTGTAATTGATCCCTATATTGTTGAGGTCCAGCCAAAAGTGATGTGTTTCATTAACTAAGTGGACCCCCCAAGATAAGGATGTATGAGAATATAAGGGACTATAGTCAATTTTTGGATTATTTTTGGGCTCCAATTTATCAAGCAATTACAAAAATTACATTTCCTAGAGTGCATGTGAAATGTAGAGATTACATTCAACTGAGATCAGAAATACAGTTAGCAGACTGGTACTTCATTGTGCTAAGGTTTTATGGATCAGGAGTACAACCTTACAATATTACCAATAGATGTGACAAATATATTTTGCCTTGGAATATATACAGTAGATGGAAAGCACAGATAATCTCTATTTTGTTACTCAGTAAAAGAAGAGCATATTTCCTTCCTTATCTTTCTCATGTGGAGGGTTCACAATTGAAAGAAAAACATTCTATATGGCAAATGAAATCTTACATATTTTTAATTTTGATGTTGACTCTCATCGGGTGTATGACCCCATATGAGGTGATTAAAGCAAGGGTAGTGGTGAACAAGAACTTTGCCACTAAAATTCAACATGAAAGCAAACCCTTGCTAGAAAAATCGAAAAAACAAGAGCTCTTGGGATGAAGTATAAATAACAATGAATGAAATTTCTTTTAAGACAGGAATTAGTTCTCAAGAGTTGTCAAAAAAAAATTGGATTTCTTTATCCTCCACAAAAAAAGGCAAAGGATTTTCAATCTACCAAATTTTATGCAAAATGTGATAAAAATTCCTCTAAAAGCAGGCCAAAGGCATTCCATTAAGAATTGAGGGATAAAAATTGGACAAGGTCAAAAATTTATGCCTTTTGGTCTGTGAGGTAGGACCTAGGCCATCCAAAATTTGTAGAAGACTATTATTCTATTCTAGAAGATGCAGATTTTAGCAGATTTTGGAATGGACAGCATCTTGGAGAGGCAAGTAGTGATGATGACACTACCTCTGAGGAATTACACACTCCACCTAGCACATATTAAACCAAGTCTTGATGAAGGCTTGAAACAAAGATATTTATAGGAGTGGTTATTGCTGAAAATATGGGTTTTAGTGGTGGTGGTTTGGGTTCAACAAGACAATGCATTTGGCTTCCATAAGAGGCACAGTCTAGAAAATAATTTGATAGGTCAGGCCTTGGAGCCTCGCCTTTGGAGAAAGTATCACTGCATACTACAACATCTACAAGTGCTAATCCAGTGTAATTTACTCCGAAGTTAAATCCTCAGCAAGTAGTTCAGCCACATGTTCAAAATCCTAGAGGAGAAGTTTGTCATGAATATGTTAGTATTGTTAATGTTGGTGAGTCTAGTGATGAAGGTAGTAGTCAACATAGTATTGGAAACTTAAAGAGGCCAATAGAGATAGTTGAAGTTGCTAGGGATATTTCCCAACAAGGAACCAAGAAGAGGAAAAAGACAAAGGCAGACACAGGTACAATTACTCTTGGCTCAAGGTAACTATTTATAGAAGGTGGTAACACTCCCACCCCTAAACAAACTATCATTCCATAGGTAAATTATCCCCAAACTTCAATTACACCTTCTCCATTCATGGTGGAATAGTTCATTCCTATGAAGACCCCAGGTTTTTGATTACCTAGCTTATTTTTCCAATAAATCAGTTAGGGCCCATAATGTAAATACTATATATGTATGTATGTATACATAATATATATCTATATATAATAATATAAATATTATATATATATATATATATATATATATATATATTAATATATATAATATAATAATATAAATAATAAATCTATATAATAATGTATATAAATATATAATATGTTGGGGCCCATCATATATTCCATGATCGACAATGAACAAATAACCATGGACCTAAAATTTTAATTCATCCTGCCTAAATCTGGGAGGTTCACGTCTGTGGGGCCAAGGAAAAAATAAATCCACAGAATTCTTTCACGTGGCATGGGCAAAAGTGGGGGTGATAGCTTTTTAATTTATTAAAAACTTTAAATTAATGTAAGAAAGAAAGAATCTAATTTAAGAAATCAATAATGTAAATACTATAAATATATATTTATATAATAATATATATATATATAATATGTTAAGGCCCATCATCTATTCCAATTCCAATGTCCATGACCAACAAAGAACAATTAAACCCAGACCCAAAATTATAATTCATCTTGCCTAAATCTGGGAGATTCGCATCCGTGGGGGCAAGGCAAAAAGAAATCCACAGAATTCTTCCATGTGGCATTGGCAAAGACGGGAGTTAATTATTTAAAATGTTTCAATAGCCAACAAAAATTTCAACGACCAAGTCATTGAATTCCCACACCTGTCACCATGGACCCGAAACTTTATTATTGTATTGGTTCATTCCGCGGGCTTGGAGTCTAGGGAATGTCTTTGCCTTAAGGAGGCCTGAAATCCTACCACGTGGCCATCTGATAAATAATCTACATTGTTCGATATATTAATATCAATGGTACATGCTTTATCCTGGGATGAATGCCTCACACACTCACATTTCGAATGGAAGTTCCCGGAATAGGCCTAGTTAAGTGACAATTGTCAGCCACTGAATGGAATTTGAAAAGAGACTAAATTTGACGTGTACAAAGTACACTGAAAGACCTAATCATTTATAGTGATGTTTACAATTGAAATTCTATTTCTGGAAGGCATACTGCAACAGAAGGCATAATAGATTCATAGAAGTTGTGGACCATGTAAGACTCAAAATTTTCATATTTCTGAGTAAGTGTCATCCTGCATTTGAATCTTGATTCTTTAAATATTATCTTTTTTATAATTAGCACTGTATAAGCCTTCGCTTTGAAATATTTCAATAAAAGGGTTGAGAAATTAGGGTTGATGGTTTATAGAATCAAAAATTCTAAGCATGTCTACTTCCATAGGATCCCAAAGTAAAAGTAAAACCCAAATCACATACGCTAAACTAAATAAAATTAAAACCCCTAGTTGTACTGATGAATATCATTATATTTATGATCATGTAATTGGCACAATAGCTTCACAACTTAGATACATGTCTGAGACAAAGATGAGGGAAATTAGACATTCGGACCAATCAAGTAAACATAAAGGTTGGATAACATGGGGGTCTAGATTCTGATGCATGATGCTCCCCAAGGTTTTCCCCTACCCTAAATTTTTCATATATGTTCCCAAAATTACAATGGGTCAAAAAAATAATTGTTGTAAAGGGAAACAGACCAGAACTTTTTTCCATTATGGAGGTAAATGTTGGCCATGCATTAGGGTTTGAAAGTAAAGATTTAGGAACTGTCAGTATAAACCTAGAAAAAATTTCTAGCGATTATCATGCCACCAATCAAAAATACATAAATGAGTTTTTACAAAAATTAACAGTTGATGGAACAGTACCAAAAGGAAAGGCTCCGCATGTAATTGAGATGTTTAAACCATGGGTCGGGGATTCCATTTCTATGCTAGTATTTTTCCTTGGCTTCGATAGTGATGAGAAAGTTGATGAAACCCTTCTGGAAATGGTATATAATATCCATTTCCTTTCTCCACCTTATCAATACAGATTTGTTGGGTACATTATAATATCTATGCATAAACAATTATTAACAATCAAAGAAGGCTCTGGTACTAAGACCTTTAGGTTCACTACCTACTTGTGTTATTTAATTCTATAGTTGTTTACTGAATGGTTTGAAAAAACAAACTTGTAATTGATCCCTATATTGTTGAGGTCCAGCCAAAAGTGATGTGTTCATTAACTAAGTGGACCCCCAAGATAAGGATGTATGAGAATATAAGGGACTATAGTCAATTTTTGGATTATTTTTGGGCTCCAATTTATCAAGCAATTACAAAAATTACATTTCCTAGAGTGCATGTGAAATGTAGAGATTACATTCAACTGAGATCAAAAATACAGTTAGCAGACTGGTACTTCATTGTGCTAAGGTTTTATGGATCAGGAGTACAACCTTACAAATTACCAATAGATGTGACAAATATATTTTGCCTTGGAATATATACAGTAGATGGAAAGCACAGATAATCTCTATTTTGTTACTCAGTAAAAGAAGAGCATATTTCCTTCCTTATCTTTCTCATGTGGAGGGTTCACAATTGAAAGAAAAACATTCTATATGGCAAATGAAATCTTACATATTTTTAATTTTGATGTTGACTCTCATCGGGTGTATGACCCATATGAGGTGATTAAAGCAAGGGTAGTGGTGAACAAGAACTTTGCCACTAAAATTCAACATGAAAGCAAACCCTTGCTAGAAAAATCGAAAAACAAGAGCTCTTGGGATGAAGTATAAATAACAATGAATGAAATTTCTTTTAAGACAGGAATTAGTTCTCAAGAGTTGTCAAAAAAAAATTGGATTTCTTTATCCTCCACAAAAAAAGGCAAAGGATTTTCAATCTACCAAATTTTATGCAAAATGTGATAAAAATTCCTCTAAAAGCAGGCCAAAGGCATTCCATTAAGAATTGAGGGATAAAAATTGGACAAGGTCAAAAATTTATGCCTTTTGGTCTGTGAGGTAGGACCTAGGCCATCCAAAATTTGTAGAAGACTATTATTCTATTCTAGAAGATGCAGATTTTAGCAGATTTTGGAATGGACAGCATCTTGGAGAGGCAAGTAGTGATGATGACACTACCTCTGAGGAATTACACACTCCACCTAGCACATATAAACCAAGTCTTGATGAAGGCTTGAAACAAAGATATTTATAGGAGTGGTTATTGCTGAAAATATGGGTTTTAGTGGTGGTGGTTTGGGTTCAACAAGACAATGCATTTGGCTTCCATAAGAGGCACAGTCTAGAAAATAATTTGATAGGTCAGGCCTTGGAGCCTCGCCTTTGGAGAAAGTATCACTGCATACTACAACATCTACAAGTGCTAATCCAGTGTAATTTACTCCGAAGTTAAATCCTCAGCAAGTAGTTCAGCCACATGTTCAAAATCCTAGAGGAGAAGTTTGTCATGAATATGTTAGTATTGTTAATGTTGGTGAGTCTAGTGATGAAGGTAGTAGTCAACATAGTATTGGAAACTTAAAGAGGCCAATAGAGATAGTTGAAGTTGCTAGGGATATTTCCCAACAAGGAACCAAGAAGAGGAAAAAGACAAAGGCAGACACAGGTACAATTACTCTTGGCTCAAGGTAACTATTTATAGAAGGTGGTAACACTCCCACCCCTAAACAAACTATCATTCCATAGGTAAATTATCCCCAAACTTCAATTACACCTTCTCCATTCATGGTGGAATAGTTCATTCCTATGAAGACCCCAGGTTTTGATTACCTAGCTTATTTTTCCAATAAATCAATAAGAGAAAAAATTAATAAGAAGTGAATTCTACAAACTGTTGAAACTTTAGATCTAGCCACAATGAGGGTATTGGCTACATTTAACCCAGACACAAATACCTTGGAATTCATGTATTTTGTGCCCAAAGTTGTAAAACCAGAGAATGAAATGGTTTCCAGTGACTACAAGGTGACCTCCCTTCAAATGGATTTTAAGACAATAAAACCTTCTAAAAAAATTAATATATCAAAAAGGAACAATGATGTGGTTTACATAGCATTACTAAAGTCAGAGAGGGATAACAATATGTTAAATAATAATATTCAAAAGTTAGAGGAAGACCTCGCAAATTTGAAATCAAAAGGAAAAGAAGCATTTAATAGGACAGGTGAGTTAGAGAGGAAGATAAAATCATCTACCTCTATGATTGTAGTTGTTGTAAATGAACATACACATGTAAAACTAGAATAAGTGAAGAAAACGTTACAGGAAACAACGAGTATGAATAATAGATTACAAAAAATATTGGGAGAATTGAAAGAGGCTATGAAGGAAGAGAAATAAAAGGTCAAAAAATGGGAATAGAGCCTAGATGATGATAAAAAAACAAAATGAAATATTGCAACAAGAATTGGCAAAAGTAAAAAAATATTTACAGTCTTCTAACATCAAACTATCTGGATTTTATAAAAAGGCATTGATTAATATGATGGATAATGTTTAGGGGAAAATAAACCAAAAAATTGATGATTTTATTAGATTGTTTGACTTCATGACATGTCTACAGAGAATCTATGATAAGCTCCACAAATATGTAACAAGTAGTAGAAAATTGATTGCTTTAAGAGAGGATACAACAAAGAAAATTTTGGAAGCTATCTACAAATTCAATGACACAGAACTGACATCCAGAGGAATTCAGAACAAGTTTGATGCCTCAATAAAAGGTATCATCTATCATTCGGAAGTGTGGGATGTTGGGTGAAACATATGAATTGTTGAATAAGTGTCAATGAATGTTATAGGAACTGCATGGAAATTTACAGGGGTTCATAAAGCTTGGTTTGCTAATGCCTTTTAACAAAACACGCCAATTCATTACGAAGGATGCATTCTAGAAGAAGAAAGAAAAAATGACTCAAGAGAAGGACTGAATTCCTGAGGAGCTAGATGAGACAAAAAAAATTGACTTCGTTAAAACATTGATAACCTTGTCAGTAATTTTGCATACAACAGTAGAGGAAAACTCCACTATCAATTATGAATTGCTAACAAAGTTACATGTCAGTCACTCTGATTTATAACAAATTGTAATTCCAACAGATGAAGAGTGGAGCATGTTACAGAAGATGATATAATTTGTTAAATTTGTGGATCCTAATTCCAAGTTGACGTGGCAGTTTGGTTTTGTTGTTTCTATTATTTGGGAGAAAATTATGGTCATTGATAAAAATAGTAAATTGTCTTATTAATAGACTAGAGTTATCTTTATGTTTATTTTATTAATAACCATGTGATATTTAGGTTGTTTTTGGTTGAAGAAAACTTTTACCAAGAGATGCACAAGTTATATATATGTGAATGGATTTACTCTTTAGTGTATTTAGATCCATTTTGAAAATTGTTCCATTTGTTGTAATGACAATCTTCATTTTTTTCATACAAGTCATGTCTCAAGCAAGTTGAATGAGGAATAGTGTTATTTTTTAAACTTTCATTTCAGTAATGATTCAAGAAAATCCATTTATTCTATCTCAGAATTAAGCACCACAACATGTATATTCCTAAAGTATATAATAATGTAAATGCATTTTGATTTAATAGTCAACCAGCCATGATGTATGCTTTCTATAAAAGAGATTAACAACATTGTATGTGAAATATATTAAATACTCATTAAAACATGACTTTGTAATGTTTCTGCAATCAAAATGGAAATGGAATCAACATGATTACCTTTAGGCACATGTAATTTTAGGGTGAGTGCTAATACTTATTTGAGATTCAGAATAATGTACTGAATATTTGAATACATTAATTATTATATGAACATCTATATCACGGGATATCCACAAATGGAAGCTTCCAACTTGATGGACCTAGATCATCTCTATCATTTGATTCATTAGATATCGTGAGACTGACTCTCTCTTTCTTGACAGTCAACTGCTAAAATAGGGTCATCTGTTGTATTTGTGTCCATTGTTTTCAGCCCCTCTCCTTTCATTAATCGACTTCCATACTGTCAAAGCCATGTCATAGGGAAAGTTATCCACTTCATATCGTGATGTGTAAATTCTCAAGCAATTTTCCAAAAAATTTTCAAGCTTGTTTTTACAATTTTGACTTTATAAAGGCCAATGCACTGAAAATTCTCTCATCTTCAACTGAACCCAAAATCATTGTTTGACATAGATCATCCAATGATAAAAACTCAGACATGGTTTGTTGTAAAATAGTATTGACCCTAATTTTTTTCCATAGCCAGAGTTATTGCTCCACACTCTAAGGGATTATCCAAACCTTTGAATTATTGAATCATTATAGAGGTGAATTCATGAGATTGATCAATCAAACTTGTCCTTTCTTAAAATACCTATAATATTCATTCCATTGATATCAACGTGCTTACAAAAATGTTGAATTAATGTAGTCAACCTCTTGAAGTAGTCTTAATGCGTATATCTTTCATTTTAGACAGGATTCCAAAAGGTGGGATTTACTACACTCATTGCTTCAAGTAAAGCATCCTTCTAAATCGTTCCCTTATTTATTCTAGTAGGGACACTGCAATTTCTCTTAACCTCTCCCTTGTTGATGATACAATGTTATCAAATAGCGGCCCTGTGACTTTTACCTCCTCAACCTTACTAGATACTACTTTAAACATGTACATCAGTATCTCATATCCACGTACATAAGCACATACTTCCCCAAACAATTTGAGCTTCAGAAATATACTTGCATTTCCAATATTTATCAAATCATTCCAACCATCAAAATTTGGACCTATAAAATCAATTTCATTGAGAAACAAATATTCTATTGTCATACAAACTCGTTTCCTCAAACTAGAAAAATCAACAATATAGATAGTTCTTTCTTGTGCTTGTTTAATTAAACGATGCATTTATTCCAACATGGGAAGGATACCA
Source organism: Taxus chinensis (assembly GCA_019776745.2). Taxonomy (NCBI): domain Eukaryota; kingdom Viridiplantae; phylum Streptophyta; class Pinopsida; order Cupressales; family Taxaceae; genus Taxus; species Taxus chinensis. The sequence goes on along the minus strand of CM034147.1, from coordinate 570,298,523 downwards.
CACAACATCAGTAATGACTCTATATCATTCAAACGATGTATCAAATCTTGGGCCTTGTCCACTTCTATGCGATTCTGCCACATCACTCCTAATAAGGATTGATACTCTTCGTACACCCTACGAACTCGGTTGGTACAATGAGATCCACCTGGTGTCAACATATTTTAACAGTTTACGCCCATTTGTTAGTCCTTCTAAAAATATTTGGAATTCCATGAACCTTTTAGGACTACAACAAAAATAAGCATGCACCTCTCGAACAAGGTCTTCAAATTTTGCTACAGGTTTAAATTTGCCAACTATTTTGTAAGCTAGGTTCATTCTATGAGCCATACAATGAATGGTAATCATATAAGGGAAATGAGATGTTTGGAGTCTTACACACATGCCATTATGATGACCTTGCATTACAGATGCCTCATCTGCCCCAACACATACCAGCTTTGATGCAATTGCAACATCATCCATGTCACTGATCTCCTTTCAAACTTTTTATCACCAACTCACAAAGGTTTTCAGCATTGGAGTTCTCTCTCATCTTGTGAATGGAAAGTAAGTGAGGTTGTCTCATATAATTCTCAACAGTATACACATGCATACAGACCCAAGAAGTATTATCTACTGTTGTAACCTCATCAATAGACAAATGATATGTATCGTGCAGACTTCAATTTCTCTTTCAAGTCTTCTTTCTCAACCATAGCTAGGCATTTTACCTGATCCCAACCACTAATTTATGACTAGTGAGAATGAGGAAAGTGTGGGACACCAAGAAAATAAAACATCTTATTTTGCTTCAGGAAAATTTTTAATACGACGGCCTCTTTTCAAAATGTGAAAAACAGTAACTAGTTGAACTATTTTACCCAAAAGATTGTTTTGAATGATCTTGTTGAATTGAGAGGTAATTGTCCCTCCATTTGTCTACAACTATTCTTTCCTTTCTATTGTGCTCTTCAAATTATTTTTCATACCTAATATGTAAACAATCAACAACAATTTTCTTTCTAGCAACATTCTTCTCAATGTTATCTACAATTATCTTTTCATATATCTTTCCTACATGTTTCTCAATAGTATCCAACTTAAGTTGCATTGTCTTGTCCCTTCCCAATTTCCAGCTACAGATTGTAAATTTACATTCTTTGGGAGGTTCAGCTTTTTTGCTCATTTTTCAACAGGTTCAATAAATGGAAACTTATAAACCCACTCTAACCTGAAATCCTTCCCAAGTCATCATTTTATTTCCTTTCTATTTCTTCCATAAATAGGTGTATGTTGAGTATTTGCCTTAGTGGAATTTGTATTTCATTGACTACCACTGCCAAAAGTTTCACCTCCAATCATTCACTTGGGCACTGGTTCAAGTGATGCAGTGTCATCTTCATTCAATTGGGCAAGTGGTACAGTGTCAAAATCAACATCATTCAATGGAATGTCTTCAAGGGGAGACATTTCATTGTTGTTGTCATTGACAGGCATCAGGAAAATAAAAAATAGGGAACGCATTCTCATTCTGAGTATCATTTTGAATGTAATCTATTATCCCTTGATTGTGATGGTCTTGCTAGAGAAGGATGTGTTTCCTTATATGGTTTCTCAAAATAAGATGTTATTTTTAGATTGTCAATACCACCACCAGGAGGGTATTTTTTCTGAGGCTGAGCTTCCCTTTTTAGATGCCATTTTGTTGAATCAGTGAATCCTATAGAATTGAAAGAAAAAAGATACAACACGTTAAACTAAATCATATTGATATGTGTATAGACATTTCAACATGAGAAATATGTGTAAAGAAAAATACTACGCATTGTAATGCATTGAGATGAATTGATTTAGGTAGAAAGACAACAAAGAGAAGAAATTCATTGTGAAGCATCTCAAAGGCACTCTCATTGACTGATTGTTAATGTTAACATTGATTACAAAGAAGTGATTTCAATATCCATATATCATATTCTGAAAACACTAGATAGTGCATCTCAAGATGTATCATGTAATGGATGTCAATTGACAGAAAATGCATAAAATTGTTGTAATTTTGATATCTATGTAATGGATGCCAATCAACATTGCATCTTATAAGAAATAAAAAATGTTAGGAAAAATAATGTTGACATCGGTAATAATATTTACATGTGGTAAATATATCTTTATCACACAAGGTACCACATTAGTAAATATGGGTGGAAGTAGGTGGTTAGTAAGATATACCTGAAATATAGTTGATCACAAGTTATTATTTGTTAGTTATTATTACCCGTGACACCCTGGGTGATTTATTTATATGGGTTCCTACATTTGTGGAAATTAGTTTTCCTATTGATATGGCTAGGCATAATAGTCTGTGAATGTACATTCATTGATACGTTGAATAGAACATCTTTTTGGTTAATTTTATAAATGTATTGATTTAATTTCCTGCAATGCAAATTGGACTCTGACCAAATTTAATATTGGTATAGAGCGATGAAATAATTTTTCATGAGGGGATTTCTTCATACTTTACAATTTCCCCAACCAATGAGCAGGGTTCTATGGATTAAGGTGACTTGATGAAGGGGAGTCTCAACATGTGTATTGATTTGCCCAAACTATAAATTTTTTTTAGAGAAGCATTCCCTTGTAATTGATAGATTATATCCTCAACTTTGATGAATCTACATATCTTGAATTGTGTTTGTGACATTTCAACTTGTTGTAGGCTTTCTTTCCTCTCAATTGGAACTATTGTATCAAAATTATCTTAAGAACACAATTGTTCAATCTGCTTAGGAGTTTTGTGGCATCCATCAAATATAAAGCTTTCATTTGGCACTGCAATCAAGATTAGTAGTTTTCTCCACTCGAGCTCACGTTGTTGATCAATATTCAACGCCTAAAAATATGATCCATCAGATGTAACTGGGTCTTGTGTATGATAGACACTTTGGCTGAGAAATATACTCGAGCCTTATGTTATAGTTTTTAGATTGTGTGACTGTGTAATTGGCATGCTATGAAGGACATGATCTATTATGGTAGACACGTTAAGCCTGAAGTAAAGACATTAATGATTAGAAATGGATGTTGAAGAGGTTCTCTAAAGAAGCTTTGTAGATTCAAGTATTGATGCCTCTCCTAATGAATCTCATTCTCTTCTCTTGATAATATATGTGGTTAAGATATGTTATGACAAAACGGAATCCCCATTAATCTACTATGTTGTTAGCTCTATGGGATGTCTTGTTTTAGACTTCTGAACTTTGGCTCAGATTTATCTCTTCCTATTTTAAGATTCTTCTGCGTAGAACGTATGTTGGTCATTTTAATTACATAATCATATTTCTTGCACTTGCCAAAGATGTCCTAAATATACTTAGTATCAATGACTCCTCAAACTTTGGGATCTCATAATCATGGAAGTACAGCGAAAGGGCAAGTATATTGTTGTCATGACAGACCTAAGTTTTTCATTGTTGAAGGTTTTTTGACCAATTTTCCATAATTTTAATTTCCTTGTGACCCAATTTTAGGTTGGATTGTCCCTTCTGTCTAATTTAAAGCAGATAGAGTTTGGTGGTTATATTAGGATTCTGTAGGTTAGAATATGGTCTTAAAATCTAGTCTATCTGAGTGTCCTGTTAACTATTGAGTTTTTCAGGTTAAAATTTCTATTATGGGTACCATTCGTGTTATACCATATGTATATATGACAAAATAGTTATTTTTAGGATTTGTTAAAGAGTCAAGTATTATTTCAAAAGATGTAAGTCATCAAAATATTGTCATTAATGTTAAATTCCATTAAAGTCAATATGAGAGGTAGTTGTTGTTTGCAATTTTCTGTCAAGTTATTTTGGGTTCATTGTCAAAAATTTGAAGTGTCAAAATATTGTAAAAAAATGTTTACATATCAACTGGATGCATTCTCAGTGTAACCCAACGTCTAAGTTAAACTTGATCAGAGGGAATTTTTAAATGAGCCTCATATAAAATATCTTTGAGCTAAGTACAAACAATTGGAGGATTGATTTCACATGAGTCTGGTGGATCAACCAGTGACCTTTCCTTAGTCACCAACGATGGGGCCCCACAGAGTTGTGGTGGCTATATATAGTGTGAGTATTGCTGCTTTCTTAATGTGAGTTTCAAGCATTTCAGTTCTTACAGTTTTCAGTTTTCAATAAGTGGAAATTTCACCCATTCTAACATCTAAAACATGATTCAATGTTCCATTTCCATTTCCTTTCAGTTGTGTATGTGATTATTCCTACATAAATTCCCCTATGTAATCCAACATAATGAAGAACAAATAGCACAATTTTCATACCTCAACATTCATTGAGTCTTGAAGAGGTTGAACAATCAGATGTGTTCCTGTTCATACACTAGGTTTGTGGTTACCTCTAGAAAACCATTGAAAGTCATTCATATGTGTTCCTGCTTGAGGAGGCATTTCATTGCTAGGTCAGATGTGTTCAACCTAGAGTGACTAGTTGATAATAACAATGATTCCCATTGAGCATTTTCATCCTTTTCAGTCAGATATGTTCCCTTGAGCACATGTCACTTGATAAGAAGTGGATGTGTTCCTTATTCTACCTTCAAAATAAGTGGTGTACCAATGATCATGACTCAAGCATTCAATAGTATCCTTAGAGGAAGAGTGAAATTTCATTTTGTTGCCATGTGCCAACATTAAGGGGGGGAATGTTAGGAATCCTAATAATGTTGACATGGGTAATAATATTTACATGTTAGACTAAATATATCTTTACTAGGGTAGTTAGTAAATATGGGTAAGGTGGTTAAAGAAGATATACCTGAAATATATTAATGCTATTATTTGTTATTGTTATTACCCGTGACTATCTCGGGTTCATTGTTTGTATCAGTTCCTATTTTGAGGGTATTAGTTTTCCTATTGATATGGCTATATAAGTGAGTTGTCAATGTAATTCATATATCATGTTGAAAACACTAGAAAGTGCATCTCAAGTTATGTTTATAATGATATTGATTCTGTGCAGTGTTAAACATTGCATCTCTACAAGAAATAATAAAAATAATGTGAAATAATAAATTAAAAGAAGAGTCGTCATGGAAACCTAGAAGAAGTTTAGATGTAAAAATAAGAAATTTAAGGAGAACAAAATGTAACTAATCCCAATGGAATTCTTCAAAGATATTTGAATGATTTTCAAGTGTTTTTTGACATGGGCTATATAATATTGTGTCACTTAACATGTACTACTTTTTGCAAGAGTGTTACATTAGTATAAGAAAAAATTACAAAAAGTTTTTCCACAATTTTTCATGGTTGCTTGATTGACATGTTACATCAAATTGGATAAGGATTTCCTACCATTTATTCATTTTCAATGCACTTGATTCATGTATTGGTCTGATCTACATGTTTTAGTACAAAAATCACAAGGTTTGACTCTTTTGAAAGAAAAAATTGATATAGAACAAAGTGAAAGGATGAGGTGATATTTTTAGCTATCTCTCATATAACTTAGTTGAAGGAATAAGAATATTACTACAATCAGAATTAGAGCATACATCAAGCAAACTTGAAAGATGTATCAGAGGTTTGAGAAGAGAACAAGCAATTTAAATTATTTGTTGAGAACCAAAGACATTCTAATGATAAGACACTCTAGTGATAAGAAGTCTTTGTTGTAGCTAATCAAACATGAAATAGGTGATCTCAAGGTTTGTGCTCAGTTTGAAATCAAAGTATAGTATGTATGTGCTCATGAAGGACTCTGAGTTCATTGATTCATCCAAGGTATGATATGTCTTTAGTTGATTAATGAAGGAGTCTTGATGACCAAGCTCTGTCATAATGTATAGAGGTTTGTCCTTTGTATATAGGTTCTAAATGTTGTCATCAAGCCAAATAAGGTGTGCATTTTCTCATGAATAAATTATTGATTCATCAGAGGTATGAGGTTTGTCATAAGAAGATCCAATTACCAAGAGTGTTCATCATTTCAAAGGAGCTGAGACAGAATATATGGTCTTCCATCTATGACTCATTGTGGTATGAGACTGTGAATTCAAGGTTGAGAATGTATGCAAGGTTCTTTGGCTTGACAATGAAATGTCAATGTATCAAAGCTAGCTAAAGTATCATTATTATTTAGAGAATCTTGAATGCTTTGATATGATGTTTCACATATGATACAATCATGATAAGGGTATTCTTTGTATACTATTGTTGTGTTCCTACTTGGAGAATGACTTCAAGAAACTTGAAGGATGCATGAATTAAAAATATCCCCAGATCTTGATGTTTTTCCTTTATATTAAATATTATAGACATGTTGTCTAGACTACAAGGACAAGAAAAGATGTCAAAGAGTGATCCCACTTCTGCAATCTTTATGGAGGAATAAGAGGTGGTGTAAACCCCTACATTCTTTTTTGGAAAATTCTTGTTGTGGAGAGATAGATTCCAACTTTGCCTCAACATTAATAAAAGTGAATTAGTATTACTATACAATTTCTGATGGATTTATAACACAATTATTTTCACAGGCAGTGCCAGAAGTGAATGTGAAGATAAAGAAAGAATTTTTCCTCCTCATATTGTTGAAGGAAATTCATGCTTGAGAGTACATTCAATACATTATGTTTCCATGGTTTAAAAAATTTGAAGTACATCACAGTGAGGAAAATGGTGGTAACAAGTAAGCATGTTACAAAAAGGATAAGAAAAGATGTTGAAGAGTGATCCCACTTCTGCAATCTTCATGGAGGAAGAAGAGGTGGTGTAAACCCCTACATTCTTTTTTGGAAAATTCTTGTTGTGGAGAGATAGATTCTAACTTTTCCTCAACATTAATAAAAGTGAATTAGTATTACTATATAGTTTCTAATGGATTTATAACACAATTATTTTCACAGGCAGTGCCAGAAGTGAATGTGAAGATAAAGAAAGCATTTTTTCCTCCTCATATTGTTGAAGGAAATGCATGCTTGGAGTACATTCAATACATTATGTTTCCATGGTTTAAATTTTTTGAAGTACATCACAGTGAGGAAAATGGTGGTAACAAGTAAGCATGCTACAATAAGGACAAGAAAATATGTCGAAGAGTGATCCCACTTCTGCAATATTCATGGAGGAAGAAGAGGTGGTGTAAAACCCTACATTCTTTTTTGGAAAATTCTTGTTGTGGAGAGATAGATTCCAAATTTTCCTCAACATTAATAAAAGTGAATTAGTATTACTATACAATTTCTGATGGATTTATAACACAAATTATTTTCACAGGAAGTGCAAGAAGTGAATGTGAAGATAAAGAAAGCATTTTTTCCTCCTCAGATTGTTGAAGGAAATGCATGTTTGGAGTAAATTCAATACATTATGTTTCCATGGTTTAAAATTTTGAAGTACATCATAATGAGGAAATTAGTGGTAACAAGTAAGCATACTACAACAAGGACAAGAAAATATGTCGAAGAGTGATCCCACTTCTGCAATCTTCATGGAGGAAAAAGAGGTGGTGTAAACCCCTACATTCTTTTTTGGAAAATTCTTGTTGTGGAGAGATAGATTCCAACTTTTCCTCAACATTAATAAATGCTGAATTAGTATTACTATATAATTTCTAATGGATTTATAACATAATTATTTTCACAGACAGTGCCAAAAGTGAATGTGAAGATAAAGAAAGCATTTTTTCCTCCTCAGATTGTTGAAGGAAATCCATGTTTGGAGTACATTCAATACATTATGTTTCCATGGTTTAAAAAGTTTGAAGTACATCGCAATGAGGAAAATGGTGGTAACAAGTAAGCATGCTTGTGACAAGATGTTTGTAATTTTCCCACAACTGCTATTTTCTGTCCTTTGTTTTTCCAAATGTTAATTATCTAGTTTTTTAGTTCATTGTTGTAACTTTTTTCCCTTTTGCATTTCTTGAATTTTTCATTTTGGACATCTTTGTATGGTCTCTATTTCATACATTATTGTTTGTCACCATTATCGTTAACCTCTCATTCCCAACCAAACTCATAGATGTGAATGTACGATGGAAAAGTGACAAGCGAGCGTGGGAATCTACAAGTAACTTTTCCTCACACCCAACCTCCCGAGGTCATGCCAAGACAGCCGGTGGGGATTGAATATGTGTGGGATGCAGACAAACTAGTTAGGGAATATGGTGTCTTCGACGTGCACTAGTGGAAATTACGAATCTAAGGCAAAGAATGCCCTCCTAACCTGAACTAGTGTGATAGATCGATCAGCAAGGATGACTGCTCGAAGGCTCCAATCAATATCGAGCTCTGGCGTGATTCAGTCTATGGGTTGTGGAATACGTGGAAAATGGCATGGGATAGTTTCATGTATGTCTCTAGATAAGGTCATAGGGTGGATGGTAAATATAATTGACTCTATGGGTGATTCTTTGGCCTAGTCCAGAACTCCTTAGCTTTGTTAGCTGTTATGTCTAACAAGGATAATTGTTTGATGATGATAGGTGGAAGTGGAGTAGATCTGAATACTAATGTATGTAGGCCAGCATCTATGTCTGATTCACCTATGGACTCATTGGGCTGTGAGACTTGTGGATCACAACCGTAGATTCATGTTTGTTTTGGTCTTGCTATGGTCATGTGCGAATTCAGTCCTTAATCCCTAGTATCTAATAGTCATATGCTTTCTCAGCTTCTATATTCAGATTTAACAGTTGTGTGATCTTTTCAGAGTATCTCACAGGCATTTTTGCAACCTGAATTCTCAAGATGATATCTATATCTGTGAGAGTGTCTCCTGCGTCTGGCTGTGGGACCAAAGGATCACAACCAAAGGTCTGCTCTCTTTCAAACCCTTCCACAGTCATGTGGATATGTATCTAGGGTAATCTGTAGTTTTGTTGATTTGACCAAAATGTGTGTGCTTGGTCGTCTTCTATGTTTAACCCGTGCAGTTGGAAACTGATTTGTTGCAAGTTTATCATTGTTTGGAAGACTTGGATCCTAAGATTTTGATCTATATCAGTTATGGCTGTGATTGGATTGGGTTGGGGCACAATTGGCTTGAATATGTATTCCTTGGGCTCTCTAGGTCCCGTGATTGTCATACAAAATCCACAATGTAAACTAAATGCAACAAAGTAAATTTAACTATGTGAAGTATATCTATAACATATATGACTTCTATATTTTTGTATTTTTCTGATGAATTTTATAGATGGAATTGAAGGAGAAGCTATTTTAATATATCTAGAAATTGACGATTAATCTAATGACGAATTTAAAACAAACAAAGTAACCGAGTATAGCTACTTGCCTGTGCAGTTGTAAATCTATTCTAAATAATGAAATAACTGATCTAATCTATTTGAAAGACTCTCGATCCTACCACAGAAGTGAGGAAAAAATTATAGTCTCTCAGAAACTATCAATCCTCACAGCTTCCTTGGCAATATCAAAAGTAAAATTGACTAAAATAAAGTGATTGGCTACTCTATTTGATATGCTTCTAATTTAGAACTTTGAAAGCTAGAACCTGGATTCTGCAGAACAGTGGCGAATCCTATGATGTGTGTGATTTTTTCCTCTCAGTGTGATTTCCTCGCTCCTTCGTGCTCACGTGGATCCAGAAAAGGGTGTAATGCTAGCATCAACAGAAATAGATATTGGGATAAGGGCAGCTTAGGATACAGACTGAATACAATGCGAGTAGGAGAGAGATAGCGCAAGAGTACAGAGCTTGGCTTATGTAATTCCTAGTGGGATTTATTGCGAGTCATGAAACATAAAACGTCTAGGCCCTGAAACTATCCTGCTTGAAGAACAAAACCTGCAACTTTAATGGCTTCCTATTGAAAACAAATTATTCTACTCCAATGGATTGGATGAAATATCAACAGCACTTGCATAAGATGGATATGTGGCTTCCTAACAGCAACACTAACTAAGCATGAAATGAATGAAACTAAGAATTCTAAGCAAAATGAAAGACTAATCTATTGTAATGAGAAATTCAGAGGAAAATTTGAGGGGCCATTTGCTTGAGCACAAGCCAACTATTTATAGCATTTGCATTTACCCAAGGTAAAAACCAAATTGAACTCTTAAACTATAAACAATGGCAAAACATTATTCCGGGGAACTAGAATCATTAATGCAAGCCCAAGGTGGTGAAAAAAAGCTGGTAAATGTTGAAATTTATGTGAGTCATGTTAAAAGATCATTCTAGAAAATGTGTAAAGGACCCCCACCTTGAGTAGGGTGGCAGTTACAAGACCGCCACTCAGATCAGGGCGGCGGTTTCGTAACTGAAGAGCAAAAGGCAAAGAAAAGAGGGGAAAAGAGAAAAGCAAAGCACATGGGGGCTAAGTGGGGCATGTGGGATGATAACGCATACTTGGAGAGCTTTTCTGGATCTCGAACACCTTGTGAGGAGACTTGTGTCATCATTGGGGCACGTGTCACGTTGTTCCGATAGTGCAGTACCTTACAATTTTGGGTACGTACAGTGAACCTCATGGATTGAGCTTTAGTTGATAATTTTTTAGTTTTGGATTAGGTCCCAGTTCCCGAGAGGTCTATGCCACATGTCGTCATTCCGTTAGTCTCCTAAGGATATGCCCCTAGTGAATGTGAAACTTGTGGAATGTACCACATTTTATATATCCTTTGGGTCCACTTTGGGATGAGGCAGTGTCAGCGGATAGTGATATGCGGTCATGGTATTGGTCGTGGAATAAATGGAAAGTGAAAATGTAGTATAGGTCAAAATTGTTGGGTGATTTTTGTGGATGACATCCTCAAAGTTGTTAATGAATTTTTTAGGATATGTAGGATTCTCAAAGAAATCAACAATACTTTTATAGTATTGGTTCCTGAGAAAGTGGGTGCCAAAGACTTCAAGAAATTCGGACCTATAATCCTTTCCAATGTTTTATATAAGATCTTCACTAAAATCCTCACCTATAGGATCTAGCCATTACCTCCTAACATCATCTCAATCCAGTAAGGGGGGTTTGTTAAAGGAAGGTTGATACAAGATGGAGTTTTAATGGTGCATGAAACCATACACTCGATGGAGAAAAGCAAGAAAGAAGGTATGGTCTTAAAGTTGGATATGAACAAAGCATTTGACAAAGTTTCATGAGTTTTACTTGATAAAGTCTTGGAAAAGTTTCAATTTGATGATCACTTTAGAAATATCATCTAGACATGTATCTCTACTCTAATATTCTCAGTTATCATCAATGGTAGCCCTATGGGATTCTTTTCGAGCATCTGTGGCATCCATCAAGGTGACCCCATCTCTCGCATTCTCTTTATCATCATGGTGAATAGTCTTGGTTGTACTATCAATAGGGTTGTTTCTTTGGGTTATCTAAATGGGTTTAATCCCACGTCCTTTGATATTACAGTCTCTCATCAGTAGTTTTTGGATGACACTATTTTTTTCCTTATTTCCTCTATCCTGGAAGCCAAAACTATGAAGTGTATTCTTTAGCTTTATGAAGAGGCCTCCAATCAACAAATTAATTTTGATAAAATATCTTTTTGTTTTTTTAACACTCCTATCATACAAATAAAAATTGTTCAAGTCCTTGGCTGCAAGATTAACTCCTTACCTACCACTTACCTTGGGCTCCCTCTGGGTACTAACAAGGTTCAAATGAGTGTTTAGAATACTTTGCTTGACAGGTTTCAAAGAAAGCTTGTTTTTTAGAAGGGCTCCACCCTTTATAGTGCGGAAAATGCATGTTTATCAAAAGTACACTCCAAAAATTGTTGATATACATCATGTCTCTCTTCATTATTCTAGCATTTATTGTTAATAAGATTGAGAGGATTCAAAAAAACTTTCTTTGGATGGGTATGGAAGAGAAGAATAGAATTCACCTAGTAGCTTGGGAGAAGGTCTGCAATAGCAAGAAAGTTGGGGGCATTGGCATTAAAAAAATCAAAACCATGAATGCAGCATTAGTATCTAAAATGGGTTAGATACTTATTAAAGAGGAAAATCCCTAGGCCAATCTCATCAGAGTTAAATATTTTAACATTGGCAATGTTCAAGATTTCCTTAATAATGGCACTCTCCCTAATGGTTCCAATTTTTGGAACAATTTGGTAAAGATCATATCAGAGCGTGCCTCTAGATGTAAATGGATTATAGGCATGGGGGAAATTATTAACTTCTCGAAAGATAGGTGGGCTGATTTTAGCACTCTAATCAATAATCAGTATTGGGAACAGCTTCAAAACAGCCTCAATGTAACCTTGGGATAGCATGTCAGTGGCTATATGAAAAATACTTATGGATTACTGTAGTGGAAAAATATTGTGAATATCATCCTCAACCAGGAGGGGATCCTTGGAAACCTGTAAAACATCCTAAGTCATATTCCCATTAGTGAAATGCAATCTAAGGATGAATTTACTTGGGCCCATTCCTTTGATGGCAACTACTCGGTGAGATCTGGTGACCATTTGTTTGCCAATAAATCGGATAACATATTTCCTTGGAGTAGGATTTGGCTCAAAGAGCTTACTCCTAAGATCAACCAGTTTCTATGGTTTTTTCTTAATAAAGGTGTCCTCGCCATCGATGACCTTATTAAGAGGGGGTCTACCATGCCTAATAGATGTTATCACTACAAAAAGGATAATGAAACCATTCAACACCTACTACTTCATTTCCCAGTGGAAAAGTCCCTATAGGAGCTCATCTTCAAAAGGTTTGGTGTCAATTGGTCTTTCCTGGAAGACATTATTCAAGCATGGCTTCAATGGAAGCTGCCTTTCAAGCATGCTCTTCTTCACAAATTTTGGAGGATCATTTTCCCCCACACCATCTAGAGGATATGGAAGGCTTATAACTCTATAATTTTCAGGGGAACCAACTAAACCATCAAAACTATCCTGAATGAAAGTATTGTGGTTGTTAAAGAAAACATTTAGAAATTTAAGCCACCCAAAAAATATTTTTATCCCCAAGATGAGGAAAAATATTTGAAGGCACGGAATGTCAATACTTAGCAATTAACAGCTCCTCCCTCCAGTATTGACAAGTCTCTTGTGAAGTGGATTCCCCCTCTGGAAGGTTGGTATAAGTTGAACTTTGATGGTGCTTCCAAAGGAAATCCTGGGTCATCAGGTTGTGGTGGTCTTATTAGAAATCACTTGTGTCACCTCATTGCAGCTTATGCATGTTCTATGGGCAAGTAAACCAACCACTACTCGGAAGCCCTTGTAGCCCTCTAAGGAATCATAATTTCTAAGAACCTCAAAGTGGCTAACATAATTTTGGAAGGTGACTCAATCAACATTATCAATAATCTTTCTAAGACCCAAATTCCTAGTAAAAGCATAAGTGATTTTATCAATGAAGCCCTTTCTATATGCAATGGTATGAACATCATGTTTCAACACGTCTATAGAGAGGGGAATAAATTGGCGGACATCTTGGATAATGTAGGGGTATGAAATAATAAGTACACTAAATGGTATGATTTACATGACACCCCTCATGAATCTCGTCAAATCATCATTAAAGAAGAAAATGTCAATCCCTAACTAGTGGATCTCTCACGTGTGGAATCCTTGGCATGGATTTCTAAAGTAGATTGATATTAAAAGTCTTTATTTCCCCTTCACCTCGAAAAATGAATTATTTTTTATTTTCAAATAGAATTGGGGGAAGGAGTCGGGGTTCATTTTTGTAACTACCAAGCTTTTAGGTTGTTGGTGTGCTATCGGTAAGACTGTTTGTAGTTGTTATCAGGGTCACGCTTCACGGCCATCATTTGTTTTCACTATGGGGGACTCTCCATGTCATGTTGAGCTTATTTTTGATCCTCAGTGGAAGGAAAATGTAGATCTCTAGGAAATCCTTAACATTAGGGGTTTTCCATATTTTATTCAGAGGATCAAGGGGCACAACCAACACATATCTATGTAAAATTAGAAAGGGAGGAACATCTAGTATAGAGGTAGAGATTTCAATATATATGATCATTTCATCTCTTTCATAACTGGGCTTAGCATGGATGGCAATAAGTTCTTCAGAACAAATTCGATAAAAAAATCTAAGGAAAAAATCTTCCTAAATGATGGGGAACACCTAGAAATTAAGAAGGAAGGCATTTTTGTGACATAATTCCAAATCCCTTTGATGATGTAGCCCGTATGATGGTTTGTTATATCACACTTGAGAGATAGTTTTCTACAATCCCGCTTCATCACCTGGTGATGCTAAATCGTTTTAGGCATGAGGCCAAGGTGAGTTTGTCTTACTATATCCTGTAATATTTGGAAAAGTTGGTTGAGGAGGTTCAGGGTCATAAAAGGAATGTGTCGTTACATCAAGGGATCATATATCTCATCCACCATAACATTATTGATGTCATGGATAATGATCCTCATCCCCCACTTTCCCCACCACTCCCACAACAGCCCCATATCCATTCTAAGAACCCCATGTATCGAGACCCTATTATTGAGCCACCCCCTAAAAGGGTTTTTAGGAGCAGCAAAGGAAAATAAGTCATGGCGGTTGGTATCCCCCCTGCTATTATTGATGTTAGTGATCAGGACACTATCTTGGAAAAAATGAAATTTCAAGCTGAGACTCTAAAAACTCTGGATGATAATGTGGATTTTCTTCTCAAATCCAACATTAAAAACTCAGTTGTTGACTCCATTTCAAGCATCAGAGAGGAGTTTAACACCCTTGCCACCAATTTCAAAACTCTAGAAGATAAACATAACAACCTCTTGGCTAACCACAAGATAGTTCTTGACCTCCTGAAAGTGCACATCCAATAGATTTGTGATGTCAATGGAATACCAGCCTCTTTATGGAAGAATGAGAAGCTCACCAAAAATTTCAAAGCCTCAAATTGGGATCCAAACATCATTGTTGATTTTAATCTGCACAAGGCACTCAAAATTGATATCAAGGTCTACAAAAAATCCATCAATTAGTGTATGTATTTCTCTATGTTTGGTGCAGTTGTTGTTATAATGTTGTTGTAGTGCTGCAGTTTTGCTTGTAGTAGGGCTTCATGTTGGTAGATGGCCCCTGCCTTAGTACTTTGTTAGTTTTTGCTTTTCGCTGTGGTGTGGCCCCCTTCATTTTGTTTTCCACTTTGCTTTGTATTGTCTATCTTGGTCGTTGAGCCTTTGGTTGTACTCTTGGGTAAGGTCCCTTCAAAACCTTTTACCAATAAATTAAAAAAACTATATATATATATATATATATATTATGTAGATGTATCTAAGATAAGAAAACTAGTTATGATTCTCTACAAGCATAGGACTATTCTAGATGACATAAAAAATCATAGTGGCTATGAGGATAAGGATGTTCAAGCTTTGTAATAAATTACAAAGGTAGAATTGCAGATAAAGCAATGAGACATGAAAGAAAATAGGTCTCAAATAGACTGACGACTCACCTATAGTAAGTGCATCTAGGATGTAAACTACAATGCAATAGTTGGGCCCTAGCAAGACCTAGATTTATTTGAAATTTTGTAAGAAACTTTCAATATGCCGATTCGTTAAATCCCCTTTTACTACTTCACAAATACGTAAATTGGAAGATTTTGGGAAAACATCACCTTTGTGTATATATCGGGAAAACTTTGGGAATTTTTTCTTGGCCAAATAAGGTTCCATAGATTTCTTGGCAAAACATTAATGTTTTCAAATCCCAGCACATTGATTTCTTGGAGAAACATTAATTTTTAAAAAGCCTAGTGCATTGATTTATTGGTGAAACATTAATTTTTTCAAATCCTGGTGCATCGATTTCTTAGCGAAACATTAATGTTTTCAAATCCCATCATGGTGATCACGTGGTGATTTAATATAAAAATATACAATAGGATTGGAAATTCCTTGGTGATTCAGATGGGACAAATTATTGTTTATGGACTTTTTGGGTGAAACTTGGGTACTGTTGTTGCTGTAAAATTTACCAAAATCAAATTCCTGAAATTCTACTATTCACTGATAAAAAATTTCCCTGACTCATAAGCCCATATATGTAACAATGTGGTAGTTCTAATACCAACCCTGTGCTCCTCCTATGTAAATTTGTATAGATTGCTATAGAATTGGGTCAATACACATCATTCTCAAGCATATCTCATTCCATAATCCTCTATCCAACGTTAAATATCATGCATCTTATACAATATTCCTACACCATAGCCCTCCACTACAACCAATGAAGAAATTATAGTAGTAATAAACTTTTGCAATTATGGAACTCCTGACCTTATAATACCATCCAAACTAATATGAACCTTAGTATACATTCAGGTCCCTGTAAAATACTTCCTAGTGGCCCTCATTTGTTTCTGAGCATCACCTATGACCATCAACTAAACCCTCTCACCGACAACTGGAAATCACAATATGCGATATACGTCCTCCAAAGTCACTGTCATCTCACTTGTAGGAAACCCAAAGGTGCAAGTATCTGCACAACACCTCTCACAAAAATTTGGGATCATAGGCATATTATGGGGCACATCCCCCATCCTCGCTATGTGCCATAGGATGACACGGTCTAGAACATCCTACTAATCATCTGGAAAACCCAACCCCAATAACGTACTCAAATGATGACCACCATGAAACTCTTGTGAATTAATATCGCTCTACACAACATAAAATGACAATAAAAATAGAATTATAACATCATACATATGAAAATACACCTACCTATAACATCAACAGACATCAATTTTCATGTTTACAACACTCTGGGCTCAGCCTAAGCCTTCTAAGTTTTCAGCACCCAAGAGAAGGACTAGGCACCTAGGAGCAAGTCACTAGCGCCCATGCCTAGGCACTAGTCTCCCAAAGGTCATTAGTACCTTCACCACTCTTGTCCAGGTCCAAAATGCTTAGAAACTCAAAATTAAAAAATTTTGCAAAAAAAAAAAAACACTTAATTTCAAAACAATTTTCAAAAAAATTACACTTACCTAGCTTTGTTGTCGTACGTGATGCCATAATTACCACCACCATCTCGAATCAACTCAATTATGGTGCTCTCACTTGAGGCATCTTACAACACCCAGAGCTAAAAAATAACACTTTCACAATAATCAAATGACTTTCCTATTCACATTTTCACATTACTATTTATGGTAACTTTCAATTGTGTGTCGTGTTATAGTCATTATTTACACCTATCCTCTAAACTAATACACATTACACAGTTTCAATCATATCTTGAGCACTCCTACTCTGATTCTTGTCTCATTTGCATCGTTCTCTCCAAAATTGTGCCTAATATCTTATCAGACACATTCCACAAACAATATATTCCTCATCGACATAGTTTAAACTCAATATACACACATTTTTATGATACCTATCATACATTCATTATTTCTTCATTACACGATTACTTTTAGCTCAGCATTCCTTCTCATCATTACTCTCCATTTCACCAAAAGGGGGCATACAATTAGGGGCATCCCATAATCCCTTTCACACCATTACATAATCATTCTACATTTCTAATTCATCATTATCAAAAATTTACTCATACATTACGTGATATTTCACACCATTTTCTCCCAATTCCCCCTAGTGATAAAATGTGTTTGTGGCCATGATAGCCTTGCGTGTCTTGCGACATCGTGAGTGATGTCCCATGTTTGAAACCTGCTTTGTGCATTTTTCTTGTTTTCTTACGTGTTTACACTACTTTTCTTGGTAGTTTTTACATTATCTATGTATTATACACTTGTCTTATTTTACATGCATGTGTTCAGACTAACACTTGTATTGGCTAGCAGTCCCCTTTTGTGCATGTCTTAGTATCTACCAAGTGTTTCCCTTTCCCCTTGCAGGGTAGATTTCTATAGTGCAGAGTTTGGTTGGTCCTCTTTTGGGGTCGCATTCTCCTTCCAGGGTCATCGCATCTACCCCCAAAGAGGGGGGGCATCATTGAGGGTTTTTTACTAACACAACATATCTACACCAGTTCACACACAATGAGTGAGTTCAGAATAGTCTAAGAACTCCATACACAATGAACTTAATAAGACATGGTGTCCTTCAGCAATCATGTAGAGTGGTTACAGGCACAGGGGTTACAATGGGTGTGCCTCTCTACACTTCTCTATCCAGTGGTGTCACATCACCTAAAAAATCAGGATAGTATAGAGATTTCTTCCAACATTTCAGTTGAAGCAGTTAAAGGTTAGAGGATACAACATGGTTCCTCCCTATATTTCTTCATTCAAGGTGGCATGAGATCACCTGAAAAACTTGCAACACTATAGGATATCCTTCTACACCCTTTTTCTCAACATGGATCAGGTGCACATGTTCCATTGTTTTTACACTTTCTATTCTAGCGTATTTTACATTTGCGTATTTTACACAACCTTTTTACATACATATATATTTGACTACTTGATCAGTTTCTCCTTACAAGTCTATCGTATGAGAAACGAGCAATCAAATTGGGGGCAATAACTACAACAACAGCGACAATGACAATAACAACACAGCGCTATAGGCATTTTCCTTTACTAACCATGTAGGTACACTACACACAGCAATAACTACACATGTGTTCCACCCTCGGTTCACTCTCATCACTTTTTATACACATTTTTCATCTTTAGAATCCAAGCTCCTCCACATTTTTATTTTTTTCATTCCACACTTGAGTCTAGTCCATCGACACGTCTTCTTCTACAGTCTACATGGTTATTAGGTACGCATCTCTATCTACTTTATGTTACCAAGCTTTCTGCTCACCAACATAAAGTGGGGGAAAATGTAGACACAAATATTGCACATTAGACAATATTTAGCTCAACCTTATACTACTATTTAGAAGGTTCTCAAGTGTATAAATTACTAATTAATCCCACCTTTTGGCTACCTTTTTCTTATATTTTATTTTGTCTTTCCTGCGTATTTCATGATACCTATCAGCCCATTTCATGACCTTTCCAAAATTCTATCCTGAAATCATGGCACCCCATCCTATACTAGGGCACCTCGGTCTATGCACAACCTCTTCTGCTTATTTTTGGGTCATTTCTAGTTATTGGTCATCTTTATCTTCTTCTCAGTCAGCCTTGTCAGGATTAATTATGAAATTAAGATTGAGAGCCCTATAAATATAAATTTATAAGACCATAATAAGAGTCCTAGGTAATTTCATCTTATCACTACTATCACTGCATCTAGGGTTGCATCCATTGCATCACTTGCATCCATATAGTGTCATGCATTCAAGTTAGGAGGTATACATCACACACACTTCATAGGGGGTATTCCATTCTATTCCATGCACACATGCTACTTACATTTCTATAGCTACTATTGCTTGCTTCTTCATAAAGTGTGACTGGCATGAGAGCACCTAGGGCATCACACACACACACACACACACACACACACACACACACACACACACACACACACACACACACACCAAAACTACATCTGGGTCTAAAATGTAGTACAACACTCAGCAATAAGACCGCTAGCTTGGCATCTAAGGTCGGTCTGACCCATTCATATGCATCTTTCATTTTTCTAGGGTTTTGATACTTCCCCTTGCATTATGAGCCATTCTCTAGTTCATCTAATGAATCCACTATGATAAATGGGAAGCACTCAAAGATACTTAACAACCATACCAGATTTAGATTCTAAGGATTTACAGTATTTTGAGTGCCCAAATTGCAGACCAGGGTGCCCTGGGGTGCTCCAGTACACTCCCAGGCACCTGTGTCATCTCAGATAATCCAGATCTTCCCTTCGCATGGTCCATGAGGGTTCTTCTGCACTTCTATATTTTATTCCCAAATCTGTGACACTATGTGACAGTCTTCTATTATTAGTTGGGTCTTTTCCTTATTCTTCTCTTACACATTAGGGTTTCATTTCATCTAGAATAATTTATTTACATTTTTTTCATATTGCTTCAATTTCATTTATAGCATTTTAGTCCTCCTAACTAGATTAACATTAATATCTTAGATATCCCCTTAGGCCATCTAGGTAATATCATTATTTTTGTTAATCAGGAAAGTGCCCTATTTCTCTTATTTACTTTTATAATTGCATCAAATAGAATTACCTAGCATTTATGTTTCATTGTAGCAGTCTTTGCATTCAAATTTTATTGAATCATTTTGGTGAACCCGTAGCTTAGAACTTTTTTCCCTAGGATCCATTAAAACCCTAATGGATAAGAGTATCTCTTCTTCTGCTAAGCAAGCCATGCATCATGAGAGTGGTAATCCTATCATTGATGAGGCTGAACTCAAGCTTATTTTTCACAACCCTCAACTCGATGGTGACATTCAAAGATAAATTTTGGCCAATGAACACAACATTTCTATTAGCTTTTTCAATTCTTCTTGTAGCATTATTTCCAAAGATCAACATTTTTCTAATTGTACTCCTTGTTATTCATTTGGCACTAGGACTACTCCACCTTCTTTTATTTTTATTGAAACTTTAGATGATTTTATTATCGATTATATATTTGGTCTTGATAAAAATCATAATGAAAATGTACAAGTACATGATGTTGTTTCTCATACTAGTCAGGCTAATTATATAGTTGCATCTCATACTCCTTGCATTCATGAAAATGTCTCTATTGATAATAAAGATACATATTTTGATAGTTCTTATCCTATTTCATTATATGTTGATGATATGCTTGATAAAATCCTTGCATGTGAATCTTTGTTTGATTTTGATGATGCACATGTTGGTAATGATTCTACTTCTTTGTATACCATTAAATGCGAATCCCCCACTCTGCTTTCATCTTCTTCCGAGGTTGTATCCAATAACATGCATGTTGATTCTTCTCCATTTATTGTTTCATCTCCTCACAACTCTTTTGATGTCACTCCTAATACTTTTATCAACATTCCATCCCCTTCACCACATATTACTACATCTAGTGTTTCTATAACATCGACATCCTCCACTATTGGCATCCTTATGATCACTCATACGGAAAGCTGCAACCATTCAATACACAATTCACATTTGTTTTCATTCATTCACATGATATCTTATCACTCATGCATGTTGTCCAATTACAATCTCAGGTCCAATCTCTCACTCTTGAAAGCAAGGCCTATTATGCTTCTATCAATAAAAATTCTTTACATGGTAACCCCATTCCAAAAAAGATTCACAATTCAACATCTCCTAAGGATTTTATCATGCCTACATTTTCATGGTTTGATGGTACTAAAAATACATATCTACATCTCAAGCATTACTATCTAGTTATGGATTCTTGCTCCAATGATCAATTATTAATTAAAGCTTTTCTTCACAGTCTTACTAGCGATGTTATTCAATGGTACACCCATCTACCATTTGGATCTCTTAGTACCTATTGTGATATGGAAGAAGTCTTTCTTCAACATTTTATACTTAACAATGGTCCTGGAGTCACACATGATCACTTACCTAGCTTACATCAAGGCAAAACAGAAACCATTATTGATTATATTTTGTGTTTATATGTTTCAATGCATCAGTTAGTATTTCAACCCATTGATTTATAAAAGCAATTCATCTTTTTCACAACTTGATTCCTACTTTAAAGTAACACTTGAAATATGACACATGTGAATCATTCACACTCTTATGTTATAAGGTTGTTGATCTATAACAAGATCTCATTGCTCCACATGTTATAGATCCTACTATTATTTCTACTACTACTGCATCATCTATTTCTTATCCTCTTCCATCTGTTAAGCGTCCTCCAAGGTCTCCATCTCCTTCACCTTACAAGAAATTTTAGTCTTCTCCATTACATAAGTGTCCTTCATCTCCTCCACTACATCAAGATCCACCTAATACTTCCTCATCTCCTACTCGTGGGCTATTGCACTTTTCACATGTTGTTAGTCCTCATAATGTGTTGTGTGCTTTGCTTAATAAGCACTTAATTTGATTACCTTCTAATCAGCATCATCCTCCTCGTCACTTATAAGATCAATGTGATTGTCCTTATTGCAACTATCATCGCATCAATGGTCATCGTGAAAATTACTATTGCGCCCTTCATGACATATTGCAGTAATTAGAAGACAAGAGTGTCATTGCCTTTGGCTCTCACTCTCATGAGCGGTCTATGTTTCCAATTCCACACAAGTGTGTTGATACTCTAGTCCACTTATCTCCTTCTCCTACTTCTAAGGTCATTATTCGTCCAATTCCACAAATCATTATTCATGTGCGCTCTCCATCTCATTCATCCACTACTGCACCATATCATCCACCACATAATGCTCCTACTACACATTGGCTTCCTAATCCATTAGCATATGCAATTCCCATTGTTGCATATCCCATCATTGGCACCATCTCTTCGAGCATTCAGTTTAGTTCATACACTTATGTTGCTTCTACTCCACATGTTTCCACCGCTCCACACCCACTTGGTCTTTGGTAGGTTATTATTCTCACCTCACCACCTAATGATGCACTCATGTTCTCATGGTTCTTACAAGAATGTTGAGGGATCTATTACAATAAGAACCTCACCACATATTTGTGCTATACATTATATCGATATATTTATCTAGTGTATACTTTTATACCTTTTCCTGATGACACACTCATATTGGTCATTTATGAGTGCTGAGGGGTCTTATATGAAGGAATTTCATCTCACTACACACACTGGGGGCATCACTCTTATTAACCCCCTTCATCTTACACACTATATCATACATCATTAGGTATATTTTTCATTCTATACTACATTCTTCATCTTATAATTCATTCATTTTATCTACATCTATCACTAATTATCACATCCTATATGTATCATCATTCATCATATACGCAATGTAAACCAAACACCACATATTGATTTAGCAAAAAAAATCATCACATCATACATCAATATAGGAACACTAATCATTACATTTCACATCAATGAATCATAAATTACAGCACAAGTATGCCAATGATAACCCATATATATATCGATCAAAAATGATAGTTACAAAAATGCCAATGCTGGAGTAAATCCCCATGTATCCATACATCGATAATATGTCATACATCATCATCGCTATCACTATAAATAACTGTGGGAGCTCTAAAACTATATACTTCACCAATCAATCTACGACGTTGGTTGCATCCCCTATATCTCTTGACTTGCCTACGTAATATGGCTAATTCACTTTTCTACTCAGAGAATCACCTCTGCAAATCGACATACTGCATAAACACATCCTGTGTTAAGGCTCCTCCTCTTATAGCCTAGCTAAATATCCAAGTATCTGTCTCTGCCTCATCATGCTCACTCAACAAAATGGTACATTTCACCATTGTCATTGCCATTGGCCCAAATAAGTGTGCATGCTCACCTGCAATGGAATCAATTCACTCTAACATACCACCTACTACGAGAACACCGATGAGAAGATTATATATCAATGTGTGGATGGACGTGTCCATAATCAACGACCAATACACATCACCTACATCCATAGATGAACACCTTAGACAACAAAAATTAACCAACCAAATAAAAAATCACAACTATCACTACAAAAATACTCATGCTCTGCTATCGTTATCGCTATACCATCACAATCTGGGGAAATTACCTACCCCTTTACTCCTCTTACTGGTGGTGCTCCCACCACATCCACAAAAATTAGATATAGTAGTACCCATCAGTGTGCTTCCCACCATGCACCATGTGTCTTAGTACATCCTATGTCATCAATATCTATTGGCTCTATCATTGCATCAGACTCATCTGGATTAGGACGTACTAGATGTGCTCCTGTGGGCCCTAGTATTGCTCCTTCCCTCCTCTGTGCCCTCGTGGATCTCACCTATATATATATTGATTTGGAGGCACATCCTGATCCATGTCAAAATTTTGTGACACACGATCTATTTGAAATAAATCTATCACCCAAAGAAATCTATACTCCAGCCACATAGTATGTTAGATACATTGTAGCTCTACCCCATCCTTGGGCCATCCACCATAGTCTCGGTATGGTTTCTATATAAAAACCACTGGAACCATGTGATCCAACATCGATCTATAAGTATTGGTGTCCATCCTCCTACTTCGGAAACATATCCATCACCCAACAAATATATCTGGTCTCACCCACTTTGCATGCAACCCACCAAGCGGCCTCAATATTGTAATATGCTAATAAACCCACACATGTATTAATGTGTAGCTCCTTGTCCACCTCCATGCTCCTTCTGCGTGAACTTGTATAGATACCTTTAAAAAAATTCTAATACACACCATTCCCATGCATATATGGTTCCATCCTCCCCTATACGATGGTAAATATTGTGCATCTTATACAAGATGCCTACACCACCACCCTCCACTACCACTGACGATGGAATCACAACTGTAATAAACTTCTCAGTATAAACTCCAAACATGTCCTTTTAAAATATCACCTAGCTTCTAGCATCTTTCTCTAAGTATCCTCTATGTCCATCACCTCGTTCATCCCACCCAGCACTGGCAGTCACAATATGTAATATACATCCTCCAGGATCAGGGTCATCTCCTCTGGTAGGTAACCAAAACATACACGTGTTTACAAACCATTGACTCACACAATGCAGTCATCATTGACATATTATGGGTCACATCCCCCATTCTTCGTTATGTGTCTACAAACCAACATGGTCTAGTATATCCCACTCATCATCCGATAAGCCCAATCCCAACAACGTGCTCAAATGGTGACTACCACAAAACTCTCTCGAATGAATATCTCTCTATGCAAAAACACCAAACAACATCAAAAACATGACATTAAAATCTCATCATATATGTAAAAACAACTACCAGTAACATCCACATACATCACATCTTTACATTTCTTACAATCTGGGTTAAAAACATGCCTTCTGGGTCACCAGCACCCTAGAGCAGGTCACTAGTGCCTATGTCTAGGCTGTTAGCATCCCGAAGTTTTTTAGCACCTTTTCCACTCTTTCCTAGGTAAAAAACTACTTAGAAACTTAAAATTTTAAATTGTCACAAAAATCAACAATAAACTGACACATTTTGACACATTTATTGAAAAACAATCATACTTAATAACTTAGTTGTCATATTTAACGCCACAACCGCCACTACCATCTTGAAATCAACTCAATCTCACGTTGCTCTAATTTGCAAGGCATCTTCAGCACACTCAGAGCTCTAATTCACACTCAATCAAAGTTTAAATGATGATCAATAGTCCACTTTTTACACTTACTATTTATAGTACTTGTAATAATTGCTATATCACTATGATCACCATTTGCGCTCTTTACTTCTAACTAATACGCATTACATGGTATTTCACTCATATCTTGAACTTCAGTTACTTCTATTTCCTACATCGTCTATGTCATTCATTTAAATAATGTTCACCTACTATCATATTAAACACATTCCACAATAGTCATATTCCAATCTTACACATATTCATTTTGATATACACACAATTTTGTGACATCTGCTATACATTCATCTCTTTCATTATTATATCACTACACATCTACTTTTGGCTTGGTGTTCATTTGAATCATCACTCTCCCTTTTGCCAAAAGGGGGGGCATATAATTGGGGTCACCCTATGATCCCCCTCACACTGCTACACAATCATTTCACATATCAAATTTGTCTTTATCAAAAAAATCTTGCATTATGTGACATTTCACACCACTTTCTGTCAATTCCCCCTAATGACCTAATATGGGGGCAACAAGCAAAAAATATCTCCATGAGTAATTTATCATGCATATTTAATCATACCATAACCTTCCACTTCTCAAATCAAATCAACCAATTGACACAGCACAATGTATTTTACAATCTCTCTCAGATGACCTAACTTAGGAGCTACATTGCTTTGTATATTTCCCAGATGACCTAACATGGGAAAATCACTTTACATTTTCTATTGCTTCGAGATGACATGACATGAAAGCCATTCACATCACGGTGACACCCTTGGAGTGGGGGAAATGAGACGTCATTTTCTTTCCTATATTACTCATATATGGGTTATTCTTGTTGGATCGAAATGAGAAAAAATTGGTCTTTGTCCGTCTACAGTGGCTAGACATTTTAATGATGTAGTTAAATTTGGAGGGTAAAAATAGACCTCTCTCCCTACACTCTTCCTCTGGCAGTAGGATGCCCAAATCCTTAGTTTTTTTACACAAATAAAATCAGGTTGGGAACTGATCACTCCCTACCCAAAAAGAATCTCCATCAGAGACAAAATCAAAATTTCCAATCACTCAATATTATAATCATAAATCTCACGTAGTTCTCCTCATAATGGTTCAAAGTCTCTCTCTATGCCACATGGATCGACACGTTGATCCATGCTTCACCACACTACATGTTCTTATTCTACACATACTTTTGCAACAAATCTTCTATGGACTTCTTTCAGGTATGTTCTTTATTTCCTTTACACTAATTGAATTTCATTCAAATAGCATAAAGGAGGGGGAAATGTAGACACAAAATCATACACTTACTACTATTTACTATACCGCAAAGTATGTTGTTTTATATATGGATCTTGAGTAAGAAAAGTTTCACTAATGGCATACTTCCCAGTCCATCCACTTATGTTGTTTGTTTCTATTATTTTTATCTTTCATACTTGTAGTTCATACACCCAGTTCTAGTCAGGTCACGGGGATCCCTGTCTCTCAGTCTTCGCACATCCATTGTCAGTTGTCTTTGGACACTAGCATCCATGACTACACACGAGTGCCCAAACACTCATGTCCATCCTGGGCACCTGTGCCAGCTTTATTTTTTATCTTATTTTTTATATTTGAGGTTGGTATTTTTGGTTTTCCCACTCATATCCCATGGTACTAGTCATATTTTTAGGTCATTAGTGTCAAAATTCAAACAAGATATCCCTATATAAACACAACATACATGCCATTATAATGGTGGAAAATTTCTATCAAGGGTTATCTACCTACATATCAAAGGGAAGCATATTGGGATTATTACTCTGCATACACCTTGCATGGGAAGGGGAAGTTCATTCTATTCCATCCACACATTTGCATTTTATCTAGTTATCACCCATTATTTTGGCTTCATCGGCGCAAAGGAAACCTAGGATAACTATTACACACGCAAGCACATAGAACTACATTGGGTCAGAGATGTAGTGCAATGCTTAGTCGTAAGTTCACTCATGTGACACTTAAAACATTTTGACCCCTCATTTTACATATTTTTTTAGGTTTTGATGTAGTTTGAGGGGTTTTTAGGAAGTTATTTGTGTTGCATATTTATAGTTACTCTGACGATCCAATTGTGACATACAAGAGATCAAAGGTGAGCAAGTGTGGAACCCTAGTGACGGTGTCAGAACCAGGTTCCAACTTGGTAGACTCCAGTGCCCCACAAAGGTAGGACATTTGTAGGTTCCCTTGCCCTTATATAGGTGCCTATGTCCTAGAATTCCTGATATCTCTACATTTTTCTAAGTGTGATTGTGACATTTTGAGTTTCTGTTTCAACAGTTCCTCCACTCCAGACACACTTCAGGATAAGTGAAATCAAGGTGGCTGCCCTATCTATCTTATTTGCTTTTATAATCTCATCAAATAGAATTACCTAACATTTATATTTCATTGTTTATCATTGTAGTAGTATTTGCATTCAAAGTTTAATAAAAATATTTAGATTTTATTGAATTAGTTTCCATGCTTCATTCTTGTACGCTTCACTTGTCCACTCAGCATGTTCTTCGCCACACACTCTACATGGTTATCAAGTTTGTGTCTTCTATCTACTTTATATTATCGAGTATTAATCAATGTCATAAAGTGGGGGAAAATATGGACACAAAATCACACACCTTGGTACATTTCTAGGTCCTAAACACATGTTAGCATTGATGTGATTCCTAAGCAAGAAAACTAGTAACTGACTATTGTATTTGGCCTTTTTCCTTTGCTTCTTGTCTTCTATTTGTTCTTTTACACCCTACAACCCAGTTAGTATTTTACTTGTTTATATCTTATGGCTTCGGATACCAGTGCCTAGCCAGGACAGGTGCACCCAGGCACCCCTATCCCCTCTGGGTGCCCCTGACCCTTCTATATATTACTCACTCCTTTTGGGTCTCTTTTATCTTTTGGGTCTCTTTTATCTTTTGGGCATCTTATTTTCTTATGGTTCGGCATTCCAGCTTTCAATTACAAAATTCAAATAAGGGAATCATATAAATACATAGTTATGTGTTCAAAATAAAGGACCAAGCTCTAAGAATCTACTATCATCACTTAAGCTTGCATTCAAAAGGCACCTAAAGCACTCCAAGGCATTCATCTAGCATCCATTCAAGGGACAAGGGACTACATATTCTGTATACATAGCATAGAATGGGGAAGTTTATTCTATTTCATCCACACATTCTACTACATTACTACATTTAGCTACAACCTGTTATCAAGTGCACTTGCACAAGGGCATCCTAGGGCATAATTTCTACACACACTCATAAGAACTACATGGAGTCTGAGATGTAGTGCAGTATTTGGTTGTAAGCTCACTATGTCGGGTGACCGTCGGGGTCAGTCTAACTCCCCATATTACAACTTTATTTTTTGGATTTGATGTGGTATTGTGGGTTTTGTAGGTGAATATTTATTTCACAGGTTATAGGTACATAGACGATCATATTGTGACACACAAGAAACCAACAAGAGCTACTTGTGACACTTGTGTGATGCAATAAAAACTAGGTTTTAACCATTTTCACAGTCACAGGCACCCAGTAGCAGACTCTGGCGCCTAGGCACCCCTAACCCATTCTAGGTGCCCATTTCCATCATGTTTCATGACCTACATAATTTTATTTAAGAATTGACGACACAAATTTCCTCTTGTTTAGTAGTTTTCCCAGCTCATCCAGTCCCAGACAGAGAAAAAATCAACTTAGTCT
Source organism: Taxus chinensis (assembly GCA_019776745.2). NCBI lineage: Eukaryota > Viridiplantae > Streptophyta > Pinopsida > Cupressales > Taxaceae > Taxus > Taxus chinensis. Next base: position 570,269,535 of record CM034147.1, on the reverse strand, counting down.
TCTTTCCCTCCTCTTTACTTAGGGTTTTGTACTTTACTTGCTTATTGCTTGTGTCAAATCTACATTTTAGCATGTATTATCATATGTTACTCTGTAATTAGGGTTTAACATTATTTTTATTTTTGTTAAATCAATGGCGTACTACTTCCACTATAAAGTTCCCCATATTTAGATCAAGCTTTAAAAATATCTTTCATCCCCTCATCCAAACTACCAAATAATGACTCCTTCGATGACATCATGTAACGCCTTTCATGAGGAGAGTACCGCCTCCTATCCCTTAACACACTTCCCACACCTAAAACATATGGGAGGCCTGAAAAACAACCACTTTATGAGCCTAAAGTAGGAAACATCAATTCCTTCATCCTTCCATTCCTTTGAACACAATTAGAGTATAGAGGCATCGACAACCCCTTCGACACATCTCAAAAATTAACCACACATAAAACCTTTCTCCTTGGATTTCTCATTCTTGGATAAACCTCAATTCATCAAGACTTATCTTCATCATTGTTCCTGGAAAGGATTTAGCCTTGGTCATTATGAACAATGTCTCCACGACTTCCCCTTTAAGGACTTCCACAAGCCCTATGAGAAATTCGGCCTTAGATTCAAATCATCCTCCTCCAACTCATCCCCATCAATGTCAACATCCCAATTTTCTTCGTTGTCACCCACGTTAAACCCCTCTTCAGATAATGATGATGCCATCTCTATCCCTCCTAACTTTTTTTTTTAATCAACACCATCACACTTAGACCACTAACCTATCAGGTTAATGGCAAGACTTAAACTATCCCCTTAAGCTTACCTCACATGATAGAAGAACATTCTCCTACCATTGACATTCTCCATTTTCACGACAATGACATCTTGGGCTACATGGGTGCTAAGGAAAATTATATTCAAAAAACCCTTCCACCTAACACACCTACACTTCTCAATGAATCAACCACTGATGTTAAGATCGACACATTATAAGAGCCACACATTTTCAAAATTGACCAAGCCTTAAACTTGCGTGAACTCCAACAATTCACTACTTTCTTAACCAAACACATTCAAGCCTTTGCATGGTCCTACAGTAATATGCTAGGTATATAACCTAACATCATTATCCACAACATCATTACCGTATCAGATGCTAAACCCATGAATCAAAAAAAATTGTAGGATACATCCTCACATTACACTTCTAATCAAAGAATAACTTCAGTGTCTTCTTTCAACCAACTTCATACTACCTATTAACTATCCATAATGGGTTTCCAACATCGTACCCATCACTAAAGCCATTGGAAAATTGTGCATTTGTACAGACTTTCGAGACTTGAACCTCGCCTACGCCAAAGATGGTTTTCCTCTGCCCAACATCAACTAGCTCGTCGATTTAACATCAGGCCATGAGATGCTATCTCTTATGGATTATTTTTCTGGTTACAATCAAATCTTAATCACACCAGAGGATCAACACAAGACCTATTTTATCACCCCATGGGGAACCTTCTATTATAGAGTAATTCCTTTTGGATTGAAAAAATTAGGAGCTACATACCAACACGCAATGACCTACATCTTCCGCGATCTCATCCATAAAACTGTGGAAGACTACGTTGATGATCTCTTAGGTAAATTCAAACACCGAAGAGACCATCTAGTCATTCTTGATATGATCCTCGTGTGTCTTCTACAATTTTACCTTCACCTTATGGACCTATAGGACTACCATCCATACTCCTACATACACTACACATTTTCCTTTAGTCTATGACACTAAGCCTATTCTTCCCCTTGAAGTCTAGCTTCCATCATTATGTGTTTCTCTTGTATATTTCATCTCCGATGAGGACTACCTATCAAGAACACCTATACAAACTTGAACTATTGAATAAACATCATTTAATCGCTCTCAAACACATCAATATATATCAAGAACGAATCAGATGCACTAACAATAAAAATATCAAACAACATGACTTTAATTTTGGTGATCTTGTTCTCAAAGAAAATCAACACGTCACTAACATGGAAAAGAGAAAACATGGGAAATTTACTTCAAACTAGCTTGGACCATCTATTATCACTCATAAATATGGGTCTGGGGCTTATCATCTAGCCTCTCTCAATAGTAAACTTGAAAAGGATCCTCTTAACATAAATCACTTGCGGTCTTTCTATTGTTAACTTATTAACTCATGAGACTTTAGTTGAATTATGATCTTCGTCTATCAACCCACACATACTATCACTCTTGTAATGATTTGGAATCATGTGGTCTTTTCCATCAACATAAATATCAATACCTTAAATATAGACACCACAACTTTACTCATAGCATGTTCCTTATGGACAAATTTTATGCTCACAATAAGGAAACCTCACAATCATTACTCATGTCATCCCCCTATCTTATCCTATTTCACGGTAGGAAAATGATATGTTTGTAGCTTGAACTTCTACTTATCCCCTTCTACATGGTTACCTAGGGTCGCCTTCAGCTCAAAATCAAAATATTTATGAGATGAATACAATCAAAATATAAATCAGTCCCTCAAATGATGGCTATGAAAATTTAAATTATGTCAAATAAAGTTGTAGACCAGTCCCTTGAAGGATGGCTACCATGAAATCAAAATTCAATAAAATCATAGACCACTCCCTCGAAGGATGGCTACCTAATCAAATACACGATAAGGACTTCCTGCATCAATCAGTACTCATCCCAAAAAACGGGCTTTCCACATCAATCAACTCTCATACAAAAAAATCAAAAATCAACCATCCCAGGAAATCTTCCCACGTCAATCAACTTTCCAAAAATGCAAGCTTCCCACATTGATAAGCTTATATCATATATAATAAATTTGGGGGAAAACCATGGGAACTATCAGGAAGAATCCATTTCCCTATGCTTGCTACACACAAAACCTTTCCCATATTGGAAAAGGATAAGATCCAACTATCTCATATTTATCTATGATCCTAGTATGACTAACCATTATGGGTCATACGTTAACATCTAGTATGAGGTTGCACGTGTAATATCATACACATAAATAATTATACCATCATACACTTTATGTGTCCAAAACAGTAAAGAAGAAAACATTTCACAATAATTTCTTATCCATCATATAAGTGCATAAATCATACAACAAGATTACCATTTTCCATGACAACGTTTAAAATCATCATAACCATATTATAACACACACATCTATAATCTAAATTCTAAATCATACATTTTAAATATTTCCATAACACATCATATCATAACTAGAATTATTAATAAAATCCTCATTAATCACATTTACACCCATCACATTACAATTAAAACAAAAAACATAACTCAACGACAAAATCATATTTTGCTCATGTAAAACTAACTTAGCTAAAAATTGAAACTAATATCTACATAGCTTCAAAAGCAAATGCTAATTAAACAATGAACCATCAAGATAAGAACTTAAAGATACTAAACATTATTAATATGCATATAAGCTTGAATAAAACCAAATTAACATGCCAACAAGCTAAATCTCTATTCTCTATGATTGCTAAAATATAAACTATGCACCTATGAAGAACATAAGCAATCAAAATGGAATGGTGAAGATCTCAAGAATTGAGAATGGGATCTCACCAAGACATGGCTACAAGGCCATTTTGGATCTTCCCATATTACTCAAATTTGAGTGAAAGGATGTAAGATAGAGAAGCTATTTCCAACAATGGAGAATGGCTCAAGATCAAAATGCCTATAGTTTTCACTATTCAAAGCATGGTGTGTGAAGAAAGGTAAGAAGGAGGGTTCTTTATATAGCTTACCTGAAGAGGCAAGGATAGACAAATTGATGAATGTGGGATAAGGGTAAAACAAGATTAGGAATGGATAAGGTTGCTTTATAAAAGGTAATCTTGATTTAGAAGAGTTTAATTTGTCATTAGTAAGTCATGGGATTTGGGGGATGTTTTAATTAATCAAAGGTGATTAATTAATAGGTAGAGGTAAGCTTATAGAAGCTAATTAGAGGAAAATTAGTATGATTTGCGGGATGTAAGAGAGGAATTTGATCCAATAAATGGTGATTTATTGATTTAGATTAGCAAGTGTAATTAATTAATAATAATTAATTAACCCAGGTAGAAGTGGACATTAATTAACGAAAGGTTGTTAATCGGCATCCTGAGCGATAAGAAGGCTAATTAATTAGTGAAGTGTAATTAATTAACAAGAATTTATTGATTTAGATTAGCAACTGCAATTAATTAATAATAATTAATTAACCCTAGGTAGAAGTGGACGTTAATTAACGAAAGGTTGTTAATCAACATCCTGAGTGATAAGAAGGTTAATTAATTAGTGAAATGTAATTAATTAACGGGGATTGGGGGGAATGTAATGGTTTAGCATGACGAAGTGTCAATCAATTACGATGGAAAAGAGGATAGTTAGTGCAGTTTAGCATTAAAGCCTACGTAAGTGGATTTTAGGTGTCTACATTTGCCCCTCTTTGGGGTGGCATAAGTGACGCCACTTCAAAGATAGTAGAAAAGTACAAAAAAATAATTTTTTGAAGAGATAGAAGAAAAATTAATAGAATGAAGGATGCCCCCTCGAGTGTCGATGGGGTGATGAAAGAGGGTGATCGACAAAAAAAGATGAAAGAACATAATAGAAGAAGTAGAAGAATTGATCCCTATTGCCCCAAGTTGCTTTTGAAGAAAAGTGTTGATAGAAGGAGAGTGATATGGAAGAAAAATGAAGATGAAAAGAGATGGATATAGCTATCATCTTGCTGATGTAAAAACCAACTTTATTTCATCATTTTTCTTATGATCGACATCATTGGTCCTTATTAAAAAGAATGAACAAAAGTGTAGTATGACATGAAAATCCATATACGAACAAATGTCCATAGCTAAAAACACCAACTCCATATAACATACAAAATGCAATGCAATACAAGAAAGTAAAATATTCCTAACTCCCTACAACATACATAATGCAATGCAATACGAGAAAGTAAACAAGCTAACCTAATAGAGAAACATAATGTAATGTTTTTGTTATCAAGATTTGATTCTGACCTATGTGAATTAACGACAAGGGTTAAAAGATGGTGCCCCAAGAAAGGATACATGCAAGGGGAATAATTGAGGACACTTGGTCCTATGAAAAGCAATCGTGCACTATGAAACAGTACCAAGCAACTCATTGTGCCCCAGAGTACAGACATAGTAAGCAAACCAAATTTGTTGATGGAGGTAGATCAAGATGATTTGCACGAGTCATGCACAAGAATAGGTAGGAACCAAAGAACAACATTTTGTAGGATGATTTATATTGTTTTTTATTTTTCTTGAAACATATTTGAATGTTTTTGTGATTTTCAACATTTTGAAGTTTTTAGATTTTCTGAAGCTATGTACAGGAAACCAAGAAACGTGGATGCCCCCAATGATAGATGGGATGTACAAGGGTAGAATGCCATGCGTATGAGAAAGTGAAGATGTGAAATGCCCAATGATTAGGTGGGAGTATTCAAAGGCACAAACTCTTCATACGTAGAAGGGGGATCAAGGCCAATATAAAATAGGTTCAATCATGAGGGAGTAAGGATTCCCCCAACATAAGTTGGCCAAGAAACACATGATAGAAAGGAAGTAGAAGATTGTCTTATTAAAAGGGGACAAAAGTTTCTACAAACATGGAAAAGAGGCCATCCTATACACATGGATGTTCTAAACAATTCCAAAGAACAGAGGATGCTATGAAAATATTTAGAAGGTGGTCGATGAAAAAGTGATTATCCCAAGGCACAAATCATGAGACAAGACATGCGCTAAAGCAAGAGTTTGAACAAGATCCAAAAAACAAAACTTGGTAACATACTAATCATGTTTTCTCATAGAGATCCAGTGTGTGCTCATGGAAATTAATTACCTTTTGAAGGGAAGAATTGATAGACAACAAGTGAAGACACTAGCCAATGTGTAGGAATGATTTAGTTTAAAAGGTGATTTGTGAATGGAGGGTGGAAGGAGATTCATACATTGCTCCGCTGCCAGCCAGATGTCATAGCCCCGATGGAGATGCATTTGATTCTAATCACAACATTTCTCTACTGCAGTCAGGCGTCCATAGCCCCGAGTAGAGATTATTGGAAATACCCCAAGAGAGAGTTATATATCAATTCACTTTTACTTTTAGCTTTTTCTTTTTTATTTTTGATTGATTGATTCTTTTGCTTCCTGAAAATGTATTTCAGTTCTCTTGTTTGACAAGGGGTTAAGAACCACAAATGGCTTGATGGAAGGATATGGAAGTGATTGCGATGACAACATTGGCTAGTGTCAACAAATATATCTAAAATTTCTTCACAACAAGTTTATTAAATGTGAATTGTGATAGGATCTCTAAGAGGTCAGTCATTCTTTAATTTACCAAGGTGATAAAAGACCAGGGTCAAATAGATACCATAGAGATAAATGTCACAAAATGTGTGTGAATAGGCTAACCAAAATAACATCGAAGGGATGAAAATGGTGGATGACTTGCAGAGGAATATGAAAGAAAGGGGAGAAAGAACATCCATCTATACATAATACCTGATTGCAATGTTTGATCTTTGTACCTTTGATTTTGTTTTTGTAATGTTTTAATGTTTTCTCATTTTTTGTATTTTTGAACTATTTTATGATTTTTTTTATTTTTTTATGGTTATCAAAACAAAACATGTCACTCTACATGATAGGATCCAACAACGATGTTCATGATTTCCTTGATAAGAGAGACTAAGCATGTTTTCTTATCAAGTGTAATATTATCCCCGATCTCGATGATCGTGGTGAGCTCACACTCAACAAATGATTGTGATTTGTTTTGAAACATGGGTTTCGTATGTGGGAGCTTGAGTTCCCTATCCATAGGTTTCTGCACTTTGTGCCATACTTGATGGGTGTGTTGGTGTGCATTCTGGAATCACGTTTGATTTTGGATTTTATGATCATTTGAGTTGTTGGGAGCTTTGGAGCTCTTCAGTGTTTTGATCTTAGCTTGATAAAGAACCTGTCTAGGTTTCTTATAAGCTAATGCATGATTTGTCTGATCCCGAGAAGTGGGAGAAGAATGTGGATGTTTAGAATTGATGGGAGAAATGATGGAAGACTTTCCACAATCATTGATAGAGGAAAATGTGATGGACGAAAAGGACATGGTCCAAGAATTGAAGAAGAGGGGTTACCAGAAGGTGAGCCATGAATAGAAGATGAAGGGCTACTAGGATGTGGCCCAAGAATAGAAGAAGAAGGGATACTAGGACTACTAGTGACCCATAGATGGAGATGATGGGATACTAGGATGTGGCCCAAGAATAGAAAATGATGGACTACCCAGGGGTGACCCATACATAGAAGACAAGGGGCTAGTTGGACATGCCCCCAAGAATATAAGATAGTGGAATACTCAAAAATGTCCCACAAATAGCAGAGGGAGGGCTACTAGAAGGTGACCCACACCTAGATGAAGATGAAGGGATACTTGGCATTGACCCCATAAGAGATTGTGATTGAGGAATTGTGATAGACAAAGAGTGATTGGGTGATGAGAAGATAGGCCATGGATCAATGCAAGACCCAAGAGTTTCATCACGTAATGAAGAATGTGAAGATGGAAGAATAAGAGGAGGATCAAGTTGCATGATCTGAGGCTCTTCCTCTATTTCTTGATAAAAGGAATCAACCTTTTCCTCACAATACGCAGACGCATCGAAGTCTAAAGAGAATCCTTTCTCATAACTTGTTAGAGGGATATCTTCATGTGCCCCTATAAAGGCCATGATCACTCCTTCATTCTGAAAGAAATCAATCGGTATGGGTTGTTCAATCGACCACAAGGGTTTGATTGGATGAAAAAGGGCCAACTAGTGTGAAATATTGAGAATATGTTTGATGATGATTGATAGAAGAAGGTGACGTGGGGGATGAAGTAGAAGTGGAGCTAGATGTCTCAGGAGTAGAAGAAGGTGGTGTGGACCTACCTATATGATGGTATATCATCTGTAAACTAGTAGGATTAAGTCCAAAGTTTGCATATTGTGACGCAGGAGTCGATTCAGATGTTTGACTAGAAGGAATTTGAGTCACACGAATCTTCAAAGAAGGAAGAATTTGTGGGGGTGATTGATGAAGAAGGTCCTGCAAAGAAGGGGAGGACCGTGATTCAAGAATAACATTGGATGAATAATAAAAAGGGTCCTGTGAAGAAAGAGAGGACCACGATTCAAGAATTGTATTAGATGTTTGATTGGAGGGATTTGGAGTCGCACGTATCTTCAAAGGAAGAAGACGTCATTGAGGTGACTGATAAAAGGGGTCCTTCAAAGAAAGGGAGGACCGCGACATAGGAGTCACATTACATGGATGATGAAGAGGGTCCTACGAAGATAGGGAGGACCACGATGAATAAGTCAATTATATTGATGATGAAGAAGGTCCTGCGAAGATAGGGAGGACCACACCTCAAAAGTTGAATTAGAAGTTTGATAGCAGAGGCCCTGCGAAGAAAGGGAGGACCATGACATAGGAGTCAATTAGATGAATGATGGGGAGAATTTATGGTGACACAAATCTTTAGAGGAGAAACATCATTTAGGTGACTGATTATTCCTTAGAAGAAGGTTGATTAGATGAAGTTCAGAGACTGAGGAGAATCCAAATAATAGTTTGGATCAGAATAATCAGGAGAATTAGAAGAATCAGATGAATAGTTTGGATTAGAAGCCTCTGAATCAGAAGGAATGTTTGGATTAGAAACAAAAGAATCATACCACTGACTATGAGATGAAGATGGGGAAAGGCGTAGCCAGATGGGTTCTCTAGCATGAAGAACCAAATGAGGTTTAGTCATGATGGGAATATTTTGATGTGAACACCAAAATTTGATTCCTTATTGTCATATGTATAAGGGACCTTGCGATAATCAGTCATTATTGGCATGTGTTGGGTTCAAAATCCTAGACCTAGATTGTATGATCAAACTTCTTCAAAGTGAAGAAGGTTTCATGTCGATTTGGGCAGCATAACGACAACCAACTAGACATTTCGTAAAGATGGGGATGCTTGTGTGATTTTCCAAAAGGGATCTAAGGAAAACATACATCATGATAATGCAATTTCAACAATCCAACAAGGTTTGGATAACAAGTTACAAGTGAATCAAATGATCAAAAGGATTGTCCTTAGAAAAATAAGTCTATAAGGTGAACAATTGCAAGGAACAATCATGCAAGGTCAAAACACAAACCAATCCAAGAATCAAACTTAAGTGAAAAATGATGACCAAAGAATAATGAATGATAAAGAATCAATGGATCAAAGTGATTGTCCTAAATGGATAAGTCAAAATGATGAATAATCATAAGACACAATCACACAAGGTTTGTTTTAAACCAATCAATCAATGAACCTACTTCCTAAGTGTTTTCAAATGGTAGTTTGACATTTTAAGATGATCAATGAAATGTCACCACTTATGTCAAGTTCAAAAATGAACAAGGCATAAGTAATAACAAGAGGTTGATATGATTTCCAATCAAAGTATACTTAAAGCAAGTTTAAATCCAAGCAAGACCTAAATCTCAAAAAGTGGAGATTACGAATATGAACAACAACAATACCACTAAGATACGTTAACCAAACTTTATGGAAAAGTAAGGTATTAGTATCAAAATAATATTAGTACGATGCGCACAAGGTAACAACAACACCTTTCAAAATCGAGGTAATGTTTGAAATCAAACCAAGGCTAAAGTATACCAAGGAATTGTTAAGATGCACGTAGCGTAATGTTACAATCTAGACACTTAGGTCAAGTTTGCAAGAAACAAGACGTAAGTATCAAAATTGTGGTGATACGATACAAGCAACATAACACTTCAAAGGAGAATCAAGTGAAGAATCAAGCCTAACTACAATGACGATCTTGACTTGGGTATCAAGATCAAATGGCTATCAAGATATGAAAATGTACCAACACACTTTCAATGTTTACCATCCAGTCTCAAGAAAGGATGAATGTAAACGGTGCAAAAGTGGTGGACACAATCATTGATAACACACATATGGTTGCTCTCCTTTTGATCAACAAAGTGTCAAAATAAATCAAAGGAAGTAGATCAAGTGAGGTTGAAAAGTGTTTGGCCTCACTTCGCAGAGTTTCACCTCGTCTTATGGCGAGTGAAAAACTAAGCAAAAGTAATGCTTCACAAATTTTGCGATGAATGACGCATAGTTTGAACTTTGATGGACTCTCCCTTTGTTCGATAAACAAAGTTTTGACTCCAAAAAAGTTCTCCCTTTGTGAAGGCTCTCAATAACAATTGGTTTGGTACACTTAAGTTGGCTCCAAGTCAAGATAGATTCCTAGGTGGTTCCTTCAACTAGGTGTCACAAGTTATCTAATGCGAGCTCAATTTACCAAGAAAGTCACACTAACTAGTCTTGGGTTATCTCGACTTTACTTTACCCCTTCAAGTACAATGAGCAATTAATGCATTCATCATGTATTCTCACTGGGGTCGTGATACAAGATAACTTTGACTCTAACTCACAAAGGTAAAACTAGTCAAGTAGGTGTGCGGAGCACTTCCCATTTCGTCCACAAGGTTCCCTCTTGCGTGGACTACTTTGGGGTTCCTAGGACCACCCCCATTGTTATAGCTTAAGGCTTATGCCAAAGGGGTTATGTCCTAGTTTAAAGTGGATGGGGTGTACCCTTATCCAAACCTGCATATACAGTGTGATGAATGTGGTGTGTTTTTTTATCTTTTAGACTTAATGTGGTTTTCATTCACACATTTGGCAACCTGTAACACACGTGTAATTAGAAAATTTTGTTTCAATTCTCCTTTCTTTGGCAAATTTTTAGGTCCTGCACATCAAAGATTTTAGTAGTTTTCCAAGAAAATCAAATTTGAAAGAGGATAAGAGTTGACTTTTGATTCTCAAGATCATCCTAAGATGCAAGAGAAGAGCATACACAACAAAGAATCCAACTATTTAAGTAACAATGGAAAAACTTTACAATTAATGAACCATACAAAAATATTTGAATAAAGTTCATTCCCTTAAGCCAAAAAAAGATGAAGTTTCCAATTAACCAAATTTTAGAAAATGAAGAAGGCTAAAGTTGCTTTTGATTCCAAGATCACCTAAAGGTGCAAGGGAAGAGCATACACAAACTTTAGCCCAACAAGATAAAAATGGAAAAATTCAAATCAAAGGACCATAAAAATGCTTTGTAAAAGGTGATCAATATATCCTTAAGCAAAATGAATAATGTTATTTCCAAAAATCCAAATGTTAAAAAGATAGACCAAAGTTGTTTTTGATTCTCAAGATCACCAAAAGGTGCAAGAGAAGAGCATACACAAAATTTGATCTAAATCAAGTAAAAATGGAAATACAACATTCATTAAAGAATTTAAATGTGTTAGAAAAATATCCATAATCATAGCCATTTCTGATTCTCAAGGTCACTCAAAGCGCAAGAGAAGAGCATACATGGCGTTGATCAAAAGTGAATCTAGCATGCAACGAAAATGACTAGTTTTATAATAAATGAAAACCCTACACTTTTTATAAGTATAAATCCTGAAATTTATGTTTTCATTGCATATTTCACTTCAATACCTTTCCAACGCAAAAAAATGGAGTCATTTTGAGTTTTGGAGAAAAATTTATGGCCTTCGGAAGATGGGTTACGCATATGTTCTTATGCTCACGGGTATGCACTTAACATGTACTCAAAAAATGTCAAAAAAACGTCCCTTAATCTGTAAAAAGGTCAAATTTTTCCAACCAAGATTCAATTTTGACAGTAACCCATACATTAATATGTGAATGAAGACTCAACACTATCAAACATTAACATACATGATCAAAAATTTAAATATTTTCAAGAAATTGACAAAACTGCATGTAGAATGTTGAAAAAGTAAGCTCTAAAAATGAAAACATGGAGAAATCTTGAAATTTTCTCAAAGATTCAATTTTGAGAACCAACCCACCACATTAATATGTAAATAGAAGACTCAACACTATCAAACACTAACCTACATGCTCAAGAATTTAAGATTTTCAAGAAATTGACAAAACTAGCATGTAGAATGTTGAAAAAGTAAGCTCTAAAAATGAAAACATGGAGAAATCTTGAAATTTTCTCACCAAAGATTCAATTTTGACAGTAACCCACCACATTAATATGTAAATAGAAGACTCAACACTATCAAACACTAACCTACATGCTCAAGAATTTAAGATTTTCAAGAAATTGACAAAACTAGCATGTAGAATGTTGAAAAATGAAGCTCTAAACATGAAAACATGGAGAAATCTTAAAAAATTTTCCCATCAAGATCCAATTTTGACAGCACTTCACCTCCTTTATACCTACAAGGAAGACTCAACACATGCAAACTCAACAAAACAAGTTAAGAAAAACAAGTTAGATCAACATGTGCAAAAGAGGGTTAGTAACCAAAATTGAAACTTAACTACAAAAACTTGAAATTAAGTGCAAAGGACAATGGAGTAAGTCCCACCGGGCATGCCAAATGTGCTCATGTATAATTAACTAAGCTATAAATTAAAACTAATATCTACATAGCTTCAAAAGTAAATGTTAACTAAACAATGAACCATCAAGATAAGAGCTTAAAGGAAATGCTTCTTCAATGCATAAATTGAAACTACATGCTAAGCTATTTCCTACTCTCTATGATTGCTAACTTAAACTATGAACCTATGAAGAACATAAGCAATCAAATGTGGTTGGTGGTGATCTCAAGAATTGAGAATGAAATCTCACCAAGAATGGCTACAAGGCCATTTTGGATCTTCCCATATTACTCAAATTTGAGTGAAAGGATGTAAGATGGAGAAGCTATTTCCAACAATGGAGAATGGCTCTAAGATCAAATGCCTATAGTTTTCACTATTCAAAGCATGGTGTGTCTAAGAAAGGAAGGATATTGGTTCTTTATATAGTTTGCCTGAAGAGGCAAGGCTAGCAAATTGATGAATGTGGGATAAAGGTAAAACAAGATTAGGAATGGATAAGGTTGCTTTATAAAAGGTAATCTTGATTTAGAAGAGTTTAATTTGTCATTAGTAAGTCATGGGAGTTGGGGGATATTTTAATTAATCAAAGGTGATTAATTAATAGGTAGAGGTAAGCTTATAGAAGCTAATTAGAGGAAAATTAGTATGATTTGTGGGATGTAAGAGAGGAATTTGATCCAATAAATGGTGATTTATTGATTTAGATTAGCGTGTAATTAATTAATAATAATTAATTAACCCAGGTAGAAGTGGACGTTAATTAACGAAAGGTCGTTAATCGACATCCTAAGCGATAAGAAGGCTAATTAATTAGTGAAGTGTAATTAATTAACGAGAATTTATTGATTTAGATTAGTGGGCGTAATTAATTAATAATAATTAATTAACCCAGGTAGAAGCGACGTTAATTAACAAAAGGTCGTTAATCAACATTTTGAGTGATAGGAAGGCTAATTAATTAACGAAAGGTCATTAATTCCCCCTCTAGACCTCGTGGTGGCTGACCCACACATACAACACTACCTGATGGAGTCATTTGTCACCATGCTAAAAAATTGTATAACAAGGCTCATATGGAAGCCTTTGTCGCATTATATCCTCGTAATATCACATCTCCTTGCACAATGCTTGAGCACTAGCAGTCTATAACTCAGCCTCGAGATCAACAAACATGTCACTCCAAAGGCCTTTCACAAGGCCTCTCTGTCTCACCTATATCAATCTCTGTCAACTTCGACATGTGTGATCTTTGCTTTTAGAACATCAAGTTGCTGACTCAACCCATCTTGCTCACCAGTCACACTATCTCTCTCAGCTACCAATGTGGCTTGCTCAACTAACCACAAGGCCTTTTTTACCTCTAAACTTGCTACACGAGCCTCCAATATAGCCACCATATCATCCTCATCTCCACCCTTACCACCACCCTCAAGTGTGACCTCCATACGAGCCTACACCCACCTCTCAAACCCATCTAGCTGCCCCTACCACCACACAACACAGGCCTCCGTCACTCCTGCATCATCATATCCTATCAATGTTACCTGAACATCTACCCTCATACCTACCCCCTCCTCATCAGCCATGTCAATAGCCTCCTAGACAACTAACATTACTGACAGACTCTACATCATCTCTCTAATAGGCCACTATTACCTCTGACACATCCCGAATCAAGCCAAACAATCATTTTCCATGACCAAACCTGATCAACTCCCACTGACAATCAAGCTTGAACATCATCAAGTATCTTTGGAATCCTATCCCATGTAGTCAAACCCTCCCTATCCTACATCCATCAAAACAAAATTCAAACATCAGATATCTCAATCAAAATCTAACACCATTAAAAATATAACAACATAAATAAAACATTAGCGATTTTACTAAATTGTTGAAAATTCCTATAAATCGCTACCAATTCCAGGAATCACTGGCAATTTTATATGAAATCACTAACAATTTCATATCCCCCATCTAAAAAAAGAAAATAAAAAAGATGACGAAATTTAAATAACACCACCTACCTATGCACGTGTGGTCCTCCGTCACCTCTACATACCTCTAGTTGCCTTCATCTCACTTAAAATAACAAAAGCTTGGAAATTGTTTTTTTTTGGTCTCTTAGGTTCTTCTCAAATCATAAATGAACCAAATAATCCTCCAAACCACCTTTTATATCAATTTTTTTACCACCCGCCAGAACACCAATGATTTGGCTAATCACTGATGATTTCATCAAATCATCAGCAACCTAAAGTAATCACCCACGATTCCCCTCCTTTTATCCAAATATCATTAATTGGCCTCTAAGCCTCATTAAGTCATCCTTTTCATCATTCCTTTCCAAAATTACACATTTTTCAAGTATGATCTTCCTTTTTGGGCCCTGTTGATGATCATCCTTAGCGGATTGGACTGTCAGAGTCGTAGGAAACCTTAGGTTAGTGGGGCATGCACCCTAAGGAGACCTTCAAATTTTAAAGAAGTTGGTTCTTCTCTGCAGTGCAAGATGAGGGTTAGAAAAGTGAAACAAAACATAAAATTTTAATGAGGGGTGATACGCCGAACAAGCCTCTTAAGAAATCAATCGAGAACGCGAATTTCTAAAGAAGGGAAATGGTGAACGACTAAAAAGGGTGGGTAAAATTACACCACAGGACAGAGAAGATCACACAGAACACTACCTCAAACTACTCAAGCACAAATTCAAAGATAGTAATAACATTATAGAGATGCACAATTTCTATGTGCAAATAAAGGTGATCAGAGACAACAAAGATATGTGAGGGATGGACAAAATGCACCACAAGGCATATTATATTACTCCAAAAATTGTGCACAGTATTACAATAGAAAAAAGACAAGATTGCTATTACAAAACCCAAGAAGAAGGATAGAGCTCCAGGCCCTTGCCTTTTACAGAAGAGGGACTCAGACAGAAGAAAACCGACTGACTCTCTGATCATTTCTATCTATATCTATCTCTTTTATCTTCTCTATCTCTCTTGATTACAATATATATATATGAGGAGGAGGTAAGAAGCCATCCTTTACTCCTTTCCAACTACCTTTTAATTATGATAAATGGAGCGAAGTGATAGGAACATATTTTTCGAGATCTTTCTCACACTTTCCCACTATCTTCCCTTTCTAAAGAGTGAGACCCATGCCTATTTAATGCATCTTTAACTATCCATTAACTGACTCTTTTGAGATGGACTCATCTTTTGAGGAACATCCCTTCAGCTCTTTATTACATAACTAGATCTTTCAATCTCTTGTGCATTAGTTCCCAAGCTCACGATTCAAGCAACACGTGTTTTGTCATTCTATTAGAACCACCCTTTGAATGCAAGTGAATAACTTGAGTATTCGTTGGTTCGCACTCTTCACACGGGACTATGCATTAACTTCGTCACTGAAGTGACAAGCCAAATGACCCTTTACTTCTGATCTTTTGAAAAATTCCTAAGTATTTAAAACTTGCAGATAAGTCTCATAATCACTCATACATGATACATGGCTTGTCACTTTTTGTGACATGCTTTGAATCTAGCGTCCATTTGTTGTAAGATCCACGTGGAAGGCCCGCGCAACCTTAAGATTTATGCTTTTCTTCAGGGTTTTGGGAATGCATCATGCCGACACTTGGCATCATCCGTGAGCACATCGTTTTGTTCCTTTGGGAAAGTAAAGGGCCTTGTTGCATAAAATTTCAAAACCCCTTTTCGGGTGGGGACCTTTTAGTTGGCTCCATGTGGAAACTTTATGGGAGTTTGAGACTTTATTCCCTCTGACTTTTAAAGTTGTGTCAGTTGGCATCGTCTGCGAGCCTGTTGTTTTGTTCCTTTGGGCAAGTCTTTTCCATTGGTGAAGACTCGACTCTGAATGGGCTTCAAAAATGCAGGAATCCTCATGGCTGTGGAATTTAGATAACAATATGCCAACTCACTAGGACCATTAGCCTACTAAATGGAAAGAACCCACAATCTCTTGTTGTCTATCGGGTCTAGAAGTGTGCTTAAAGCTGCTCCAAACCTGGCTTCGTAGCATTTTGGATGTTACATAGCCTCTGTAGTTGCTGGATGATCCTTACGCCTTCCTACTCTTATAATAAAAACTCTATAATTTATTTTTGTGAGAGTAGAAAATTGAAAAACCAACCAACAAAATCCCCTGACTGATTTTAGTTGCTCTGCATTTGCTCGAAGTGAAGCTTGCAACTGTCATAGACAATTGCAAATTCTCTTGTGAGTCGGGGTCTTCTTATGCAATATGGTGCCTCTTAATGGAGTAATATAAGCGTGGGCCTATAAAAAAAGACAAAACATACATGCCTCAAATGAGTCATGTAGAGTGTCCACAAGCACTTATTTTGTTGAAAGCAATCTACTCCTACTCCTAATCTGATTAGATTGGTAAAATCTTAAACAAAATCTGAAACAAGCAGAAAAAAATAGCTTCCCTTTCTTATAAGGTGCGGCCATACAATTAATTTAACTATAGGTATGGCCTATAACAAGAGTGAAAAATTACCTTTCACTCATCCACCCGCGGTATCAACAAACATAATCAATACCTCCTTGCGATGTTCATCTTTTGGTTGGAGGTGTTGTAGCTAACCCTTGGGGCCTTGAAAATTATCCTCATGTCCTGAAGTGATCATGAATGGTATTGAATTTTTCCTTGGTCTTGAGGAGGATAATTCTCTGGTGGGATTCGGTCTGAATCTATGCTCCTTTCCATTGTTCTAGATTGTATCTTTTGGAACAGGGATTCCTTGTAGGATTCTCTGAAGGGTTTCATCCCTATCCTTTCCCTCCTTGTTTTTAATAGCTTTACCAGCAAATCTAGGCTCTTCGATTGAAAGCAAAAAACTTTCAATGATACTTTTTTCTAGAGCCCTTGGACTAGTCCTAGAGGAGCTGTTGTGAGCGGAAGGCTACCTTTTTTGTAGGGTTGATGAAGTGGTGAAGGTTGTTATTTCCACAAGCCCTTCTTCATTGAGGCATCCCTGCAAATTTGATAAGCACTCGAGCTCATCTTCTTCCTCCTCTATCAAAGCTTTACGCTTTTGTATGATAGCTTTTGTGTCTATAATTTTTCCATCATGTGTGGCTTCATCTTGCAACATGAATCCCATTGGCCAAACCTTTTCCAGGGGAGATACTTTGTGGGGAGGAAAAATAGAGGCAACGTTTGCAGCTTCTCTGATGCTCAACTTGTGATACGAACCTCTTGAGTTCATATCACTTCTCACCATATGTTTTGCTTCTTTTGGATTTGGAGCCATTACTTACTGGTGCAAAGGGTATAATTGCTCGAAGAAAGGGGAAGGGTGGAATGGATGGTTTAGAGATGGAGGAGGGGACGATCCCTTGATGGTAATGAATTCATGATTACATGAATCCATAGGATGAAGATAAATGGAAGACGTGGAAAGAAAGATGAGTGGAAGTGGATGAGAGGGAGGTTTGTGAGCCTTTGTAATAATTTTTTCAGACCATGTGGAGTCGTTGGATGTGCTCTACAACTATCTTCATTGAAGTTTGAACTTTACTAGGAACACACCAAGTTGATGTAATGATAAAATACCACTCTGAGTTGTCCCACCAGGCATACCAGGAAAACTGTTGACGATCATCCTTAGTGGAATGGACTGTCAAATTCGTAGGAAACCTTAGGTTAGTGGGACGTGTGCCCCAAGGAGACCTCTAGATTTTAAAGAAGTTGGATCCTCTCTGCAGTGCAAGATGAGGGTCACAAAAGTGAAACAAAACATAAAACTTTAACGGGGGGTGATGTGCCAAACAAGCCTCTTAAGAAATCAATTGAGAACGTGACTGTCTAAAGAAGGGAAATGGTGAACGACTAAAAAGGGTGGGTGAAATTGCACCACAGGTCAAAGAAGATCACACAGAACACTACCTCAAACTACTCAAGCACAGTTTTGAATATAGTAATAACATTATAGAGATGCACAATTTCTATGTGAAAATAAAGGTGATTAGAGACAAAAAAGATATGCGAAGGATGGAAAAAATGCACCACATGGCATATTATATTACTCCAAAAATTATGCACAGTATTACAATAGAAAAGCGGCAAGATTGCTATTATAAGGCTAGAGCTCCAGGGCCCTGCCTTTTTACAGAAGAAAATTGACTGACTCTCTAATCATTTCTAACTATATCTATCTCTTCTATCTTCTCTATCTCTCTTGATTACAATATATATAGGAGGAGGAGGAGGAGGTAATGTTGGGCCCCTAGAATATTGACCAAGTATGAAGGTGGGTAGGGGTGCAGGATCCCAGTTATAGAATGGCGTAAGGTAAAAGCACATAGGAGAAAGGTTTAAGGAAGCACATAGCACGCGCGATGCACGAAAGGAGGTTCGGGACTTAGCCAATTTGAGCACCCAAGATAGAACACGTGAAAAGCGTGATTGGTTACGCGTGGATAAGATGCCAGCCTGGCGATAGGCTAGCCCAGGAAAGAGCATGCCCCGGATGGAATCTTCTAGAAGATCATCATGAGATAAAGTGGAAAGCTCAGTCCTGGAGGAGCATGCTCACATGAAGGACCACAATCGACACTTGGCATCTAATCTGAGGGTGCTGGAAGGCGAGTTGGCAGCCCAGGAAAGCTATAAATACAAGTGCCTGTGGAGTAGAGGATATACCAATATACACATATACATCTTCAGATGGAGATGCATCTTCATAAGATACATGGAGACATATAGACATATGGGGAGATATACATAGGGAATAGTAGGGTTAGAAAGTGAGCGGAGCTCTGCAGAATTGCTGCGAGTGGATATTTTGGGTTCGGGAAAGAATGTACTAAGCATGGAAGTTGTTATTTTCTTTTTTTTTTGCTTAGTTACATATGTCTAGTGATACGCATGATTGTGGTCTACTCTCTGTGACACTTTGTAATGAACCAATGAATATAATGAGGTTACCTGTTATAAATAGACATGGATATCAATGGTTTTAATACATATTTCTCTCATATGAGTTCTCTATCCTTTCATGCTAAGAATGGATGTTTGTATATTTATTTCTGTTATAATATATGTTCTGGATTATGTTAAAAGCCTTTGGTTTGAGTGACTACAAGGATTTGGAGGCCATTCTGAGCCCTATGGTTCTTGTTTGTCTTAACTTCCTAAATACTCTTACAGTAATCATAGATGATGCTTCCCACTAAACTCACATAAAAGAGAGACTCAGTACCCGTGCGTGCCTTAGGTGAGTGCTCAGCTTCTGCTGGGTGATAGGCCGACACGCATGGGGTTTCTTCCTTTTGTGATAGGAGTAAAAATGACTACATCTTGGTTCCGTTTCCGGGACCTCTTTTCAAAGTTGTAGTGGGATATAACATACATCATGATCTGTGTAATGAGTAATGACAAAGCAGTTGACATTGGAGAACATTGAATCATGGTTCAAGAGCATGGAGGATGAATTTACTCAGAGATACAGCACTGGATTTGAATTTAATGCACGTAGATGGGTAGAAGAGAACCTCTACCATGATCTGTATGAGACCTTCTTATGCTGCTTCCCAGTAGAGTTATATGAATGGCTTTCAGCCTATACGTCTAGATCAAGTTGGCATTATGGATCACATGTATGGGCCAAAGAAGACTACCAAAGGTTACAGGATGCAGATCTGACATGGACCCGTGATGTCGATCATTGGTGGAGAGGAGTACTAGCTAGCTACACTCTGGAGTATGCCATCTCTACGTATTCTTGTCCAGAGGTTGATGAGTTTGAATTTCTGCAAGAACCTAGAGGAATGTTTCTATGTGTTATTCCTCTAGCTATGAAGATATTGATGGTTACCATGAGTTTAGAGGCACTCCCAATGGCCGGATAAACCATTCTGAGCACTAGGTAAGGGAACTTGGGTGGAGGAAGATGGCAGATATCATGACAAAGAAGGAAAGGGAAGAAAGACGGCTCAAGTATAATGTGAAGCACGTGAAAGGGAGATTGCTAGACAACACGAGGCTGCTAGTGTGATGGATCTATGGAGATAGACATTGCGGGAAGGAGTTGAGGTTCACGCGGAGGACGTGGAACCTAAGCAGTCTGTGCTACCCCATCTTGGCAAGCACGTAAGGGAGACCCCTTCGACTTTTGGTGAGAGTTTGTCACACGGAGAGAGGAGAGTCGTTGGTGCATATCTGAACCCACCCAGTGACCAAGCCCTGGCACTTGGTTTTCCCGATCTAGGAAGAAGTGTTATTGACCCAGGTTGATATAAGTGGAAGAGACAGATCCGCACCTAGGAGATATAATTTTTTAGTTCCTTCTTCTATGGCTGCACATATTCCAGTATTTGGAGGAGTCTTTGGACAAGGGGCAAGTGTAAAAGCTTTTAGTCTCGCATTAGGGAGTGGGGCGGGACAAAGTAGTGGTAGTGGGGCGCTATCATAGACCATTGGCACACAGTTCAGTGGGACCATGGGGGCACTTGGCACAGCTCCTACAGGCCCTATTGGACCTAGTGGTTCTGGAGGATCTGGTGGCTCTGGAGGCACAGGACCCGGTGGACCTGGTGGATCAGGTGATGGAGGAAACACCAGTGGGAACCAAGGATTAGGCTCAGGAGGACAGGGACCCCAGCCACCACCTCAAGTATTCTTTGAAATGTCTCTACATTTGCTAGATTATAGGGGCATTGAGGATGTAGCAGAACATGTTCACAAATGCGAGCTGCTATGGCGTGTAAAGGGTATCACAACCCCAGAATGAAAGGCTAGTCAGTTTGCAACCACATTGCAAGGGCGCGCGCATAGCTGGTATAGAAAGTATGACCCTCATCAAATGGTGGTGGACTACACTGCTTTAAAGAATGCATTCTTGGTAGAGTTCCACATTCTTGAGTTCGAGCATAGAAGAGCATTAGCACTTTGAAGGAGATTCAACAAGGAATGACAGAGAGTGTGCAGGAGTATGATGTGCATTTTAAAACTCTCTTGTCTAAATTATCATATGATATCCATCCTTCTCATCATACACAGTGGTTTTTTGGAGGATTGATCACCCCTTTTAGAAGGGCCTTGTCTCATAAAACTTTTACATATCCGCGCGAAGCATTGGAAGTTGCCTTGCATGCCAAGGCTGTTGGTAGTATTGATACTGGTGTTAGCCCATTCCTGGAGGCTCAGATTGCTGCTATGGCCAAACAATTGGAAAAATTATTTGTGAACTCAATCCATGAGACTCGCAGTGGTTTATGGTGCACAGATTGTGAGATAGAGGGGCACGTTAAGGATAATTTCCCCCGGAGGATGGTACGCGCTATGATGGTAGATTATGAAATTTGTCATGGGGACTATGATGCAAGTAGGTGTCCCTTGCTGCAGCATGTGATCAGGAAGAATGTATCTTGTTATTACAAAATTTTCACCTCCACAACCCATGATACTAAGGGTTGTAGGCTCATTGATCAGATCCATGAGTCCATTGATCATGGGGTGCACCAGACCAGCATTGCCAGTGGTTCTAAAAATGATGATCGCCGTTATGAAGGAGCACGTAGATGGAGGCACGCATGGAAGGGGTTTTCAAGGAGGATTCCGTGGTTGAGGTAACCGAGGAGGAAGAAGTGAGTTCCTGCACGGAACATGTTTCAACTATGGATCTACAAAACATTACAAGCGTGAGTGTTCAAACTTGTTACAGTGCTCATGGTTTGGAATGAAGCATAAGTATGAGGAGTGCCTAGAACTATTTGAGCATATGAATCAACAGCACCAGAAGGACAAGGGCATTGTGATGGTTAGGATTAAGAAGGCAGACATATAGTGGATGCCTCAGGTAACACGGGATGAAGGTTTGGAGCCTGTCTTGGTAACAACAAGGGAAAAAGCCACGCATGCAAGAGAGGTACCAAGACAGAAGAACCTGGTTTCAAGAGAAGAGGTCATTCATGGAAAGTATCCAGACCCCGCGCATCAGAAGGAGATATATTAGGACACCATGGATGTTATTCAAAGCTTACAAAGGGAGATCCATGTATCTAAAGGAGCAATCCAGAAGGGAGGAACAAGGGAGGAGAGTCGAGGTGTAAAAGGATGACCTGGATGAGGTCAAGGAGGTGTGTAAAATGCTAAGGTGGGAGAACATCATTCCTTTGCTAGGATCCTAGTTGAGAGAGAAGGTACCATGCACCGGAGAAGAGCGCAAGAGATAGATCTTGCACGCAAACCTTCCCCCTCACAGCCTCAACTATGACAAGGAGATTACATTGAATGCAGTTGTAGATGGATGGCTCCTCAACAATATACTCATTGACACTGGTGTGGAGGTTAATGTTCTAACTTTGGATGCATGACATCAAATGGGGAGCCCTACATTACACCCATCTTCAAATGTGTTGTATATGGCAAAAAAAACTAAGGCAATGCCCATCGGTGTCTTGAAGGATGCAACTATTACTATCCAGGGAGCCAAGTTTACTAGGGACTTCGAAGTCTTGGCGCTCGCTGAGGTAGACAATTTCCTAGCACTACTTGGGTGCACTTGGTGTTACAAGAATAATGCGGACCTTCGGTTCAACAAAGGGTACATTAGCTTCGAGAACAAAGAGGAGCAGGTCATTATACCCCTGGTTGATGGGAATTCGACACCCTATATTGAACTGTTGGGAGAAGAAGTTCTGGATAGGATATATGTGTGCTCAATCAGAGACCCTGAGATGATACACCCTACTAACGAGGTTATCCAGTTTGAAGATGCTCAGTCAGTGAGTGATACCACCAGCCTGGTGTGTGACAATTGGGTGCATGGAACTTAAGAATTAATGGGATGGTATTTGAGAGGGTCAGTGACCAAGGTAACAAAGGTGCACATAGTTAGGTGCCTTGGAGGAAAAGAACTACCCAAGTATTCAGGAGGAGCCTTCCCTGAGATCTTTCTGCAGGAGGCAGAAGCTCAGTGGAAGAATGAGAAGGAACAGAGGGAGATGTTAAGTTATGTCTTGCTTGGCACAACAGCTCATGGTATTGGGCCACACATTAGGAGAGCCTTTTAGAATGGCACGAGGTAAGAATTGCTCTCTCTGTCATATTTTCTAGGAGTAATGTACCCACCATCATCAAGGACTACCATGGGAAGGAGCCCACCTCTTTCCATATCCAGGAGTGTGAACGGGTCTAGAGAGAAGGCGCAAAAGCTTTGCCACCATCCCTCTAGGTGCACAAGTTGTATTCTACACTACAGGGTTGTGCGCGCACATGGTACATTCATTCAGAGACACGCCGTCAAACAAGGAATTGGCAAGAGCTCGCGGTTGACCTTATTCAAACCTTTGAGTATCGGAGTACCAAGCCATCAATTGATAAGGCCTTTCAGGGTATCAAGCACCTTACCATGGGGGATAGTGCCAGGATGGAGGATAGGCTATTAGAATTATTAGGTGAACCAGGTGTAGTGGCGTGCTTTGAAGAAGTTGAGGAAACATAAGAGTTACAGCTTGAGCACGCATGTTTGGAAAAAGAGAAGGGAAAGTTGGTATATGTGATTGATGGAGAGGAATCAGAAATCTTAGATGTTAGCCATTCTGTAGGGACGTGTGAGGTAGTGGATAGTGTAGATGCTCACACGTGTGCCTACCATGAGCCTTTAAAGATGAAGAAAGTTAACATCGGTTCAGAAGAAGAACCTAAGGAAGCTATTATTGGGGATTACTAGAAAGAGAAGGAAGTATCAAATATCATTGATCTGTTGCATGAATTTGAGGATTTATTCCCACGCAGGGTACCATGAGCTCAAAGGCGTTCACCACTCCTTAGGGGAAATGAAGATAAAGCTGAAGGATGGTGCGTGCCCGGTTAGAAAAAGGCCCTACCAGATGAACCCCAATTTACACGTGAAATTTAAGGAGGAGATAGAAAAAATGATAGCTTTTGGGATCATTGAGGTAGTGGAAGAATTAGAGTGGATAAGTCCAATGGTAATCAACATCAAGAAGGATGGGTAGATTAGGATTTGTGTGGACTATAGGGAATTGAATGCAGTTTGTGTCATTGATCCATTTTTTACCCCCTTCACTAAAGAAATTTTGGAAGGATTCATTGGGCACGAAATCTATTCCTTTACGGATGGATTTTCAGGATACCACCAAGTCTGGATTGCAATAGAAGACCAGAAGAAGACAACTTTCACCACCAAGTGGGGAAGTTTTTCATATACGGTCATGCCCTTTGGGTTGAAGAATGTGCCTGCTATTTTTTCGCGCATAGTGGTGCAAGCATTCCAGGACTTCATCCATAAATTTCTTCAAGTCTATTTGGATGATTGGACAGTATATGGTCTAGTTAAGGACCATTGTGACAACTTGAGATTAATGTTTGAGAGGTGTAGGTAGTTGAGGATATCCCTCAACATTAAGAAGTGTGTGTTTGCTACACCCTTTGGGACTTTATTGGGGCATATCATATGTAAGGAGGGCTTGCTGGTAGATCCCGCTAAGGTTGCAGTGATTGTGGGGTTAAGGGAGCCTACTAGCCAGAATGCAGTGCGCAGATTCCTTGGGCATGCGGGCTATTACATAAAATTCATTAAGGGATATGCCAAGATCACTGCGCCGTTAGAGGTATTTCTTAGACATAAAAGTTCCTTCCATTGGGGAGAGGCACATTAGAGGGACATTTAATACATTAAAATATAGACTTATTACCATGCACCTATTTTATAATTTCCCTCTTGGGACAATCCCTTTCATGTTCATGTAGATGCCTCAGGGACCGCCATTGGAGCAGTGCTTGCACAACCAAGTGAAAGGATTATTGATCATCCTCTTTGTTTTACAAGTAGGAAGCTAACACCAGTAGAGAAAAATAATACCACAACCGAGCACAATGCATTGTTAATGATCTACGCACTCTTCAAGTTTCGATAATATCTACTGGCAACACCCTTTGTGTTTCACACCGACCACATGGCATTAAAGTATTTGGTAAACAAACCTGTTCTTCAAGGGCGCATATGTCAATGGGTGTTGTTGTTTCAAGAATTTGAATTCACCATTATAAAACCTAGGAAAAGCAATTGTGGGCTTGATCATCTGTCAAGAATTGATTCAGGGGAGGACACGCAGAGTATCGAGGAAGCAATGTCAGACACGTAACTATTTAGGTTGTAGCACATGCCCTAATATTTAGAGGAGATTACAGTATTCTTAAAGCAAGGTGTGGTGCCGGATGGAATGAAGGCATTGGAAAAAAAGTAGTTGGCCATACGCGTCGCGCCCTACATGTTAATCAGTGGAGACTTATACAAGTTGGGACGTGATGATGAAGTGTTGCCCAGGTGTGTCTTAGAGAATGAGCGCTTGGCCATCATAGAGGAAGCACATGGAGGAAGTGCAGGTAGGCATTATGAAGGTGATGCCACCACGTGCAAGATATTAATGGCATGTTTATGGTGGGAAACCTTGTACAAAGATTACAGATATTATTGTAAAGCGTGTGACAATTGTCAACGCATTGGTAAACCAGGAAGGAGAGATGAAATGCCTTTACGCCCTATTCCTAGCACGGAGCCTTTTGAAAAGTGGGTGATAGACTTTGTAGGACCTATTGCATCAATAGCGTGAAGGACTAGGTCATGTTATGTCATCACTTACACAGACTATCTCACAAGATGGGCAGAGGCAGCCCCAACTAAAGATTGCACAGCAGCAACAGCAACAAGGTTCTTGTGGGAAAACATTATCATGAGGTATGGATGCCCTTTGAGTCTGACCAGTTGTAGGGGTACGCATTTCTTAAATGAGACCGTGAGGATCCTGTTATCTGAGTTCATGGTGGTTCATCACAAGACTATGCCCTATCACCCACAAGCAAATGGAACCGTGGAAGCATTCAACAAAATATTGAGTCATACCTTGACCAAGATTTGTGATGTCGAAAGACTTGATTGGGATGAAAAAGTATCGGTAGTATTATGGGCTTACAAGAAAACGTATAAAAGACTAAACAAAGCCACACCTTTTCAATTGGTGTTTGACGTAGAATTTTTTTTGCCGATTGAATTTATGTTGCCTTCTCTGTGAATAACACGCGTAGGAGGGTTAACCGATGAACAAGCACTGGAAGAAAGAATTGAGGAGCTAATGAAACTGGATGAGAGATGATCACTTTCCCGATGGAGCCAAACAGTGGAAAAGGCAAAGAAAAAGGCTTGGCATGATCGCCATATTAGAAACAAGAAGTTTGAGGTTGGGTAGATGGTGTTACCATATGATTCCAAGTTTTTGTGTCATCCTAGAAAGTTGAAAGTCCATTGGTTGGGTCCTTACACAATCTCGTACATCCTAGATTTGAGTGCGTGCCAGTTACAAGCGCTGGATGGGACAAAACTACCTGGACACTTCAATGGGAGTAGGTTGAAGCCCTACTATAAATAAGTCTTCTTGGTGTTTGTAAATAAGGTAGTTTTGCTAGTTAGTTTAGAAGTTTCCTTTATACAAAGAAGTGGGAAGCATTGTTCACTCAGTTTCCCACATTCACATATCTCAGGGTGGTGAATTTTGAGGGTGAACTGACCAAGCTACCAAAGTATGCAGGACCCAAGTTGATTCTCTTAGAGTTGTCAACGCAACTAATCACATATCATGAGAGATGCATGAAGAGAAAGAATGGAGGAACTCCATTCCCCCTTACAGTGGGCCGATACACCTGCACCACACTGGTCAAAGCATATAAAATGTATGCCGAGCTTGAATTACTGAATCTAATGCACAACTTCCCAGCCAGGCCTACCTTTGATTGTCGGGGTTCCCTCCCAAAGGAAAAAATTGATCCCATCCATGTTCCTGATATCAAGGACATCTACATCGACCTGACACCCAAAATAGATTTCAGGTGAAAAGATCACTCCAAGCTAGCTCTGGAGGAAATCATTCATTATGGTGTAGCCATCGTTCCAAAAGGATTCCAAGAACCTGATCAAGGAAATTGATCAAGTCTACCTTGATACAGATGGAGACGATTGGCCGTTTGCACCAGAGATCCACAGAGCCAAGGCACCAAAGAGCATTCAGGAAAGGGTCAAGCCCATGTTGTAACGCACACCGAGCGTTGGTGCCAATAGAATGGTCTCACCTACCTCGGGGTAGATTTCACTGCTTCTCCTTTAGGAAGAGCACCTCCAAGGCCGGCCCAAGTGCCGAAAGGAAAAAGAAAAGACAAGGAGGGAGAATTAAGCAAAGAAGAAGCTCCTCAAAGCCCTCCTACTACTTCCGAGAAGCAAGTGGTCAACCTGGTGTCTCCAGGTAAAGAAGAAGAGACCACCGAAGTTTCGACAGACACATCCACTCAGGATGTGGTCACAGCTACAACCACTGAGGTACCCACCATTCCTTCTTCCAATCCTTCTCCTCCCCCTGTTGTTGAAACATCTATCCCAATGGATGTTTCTTCTTCTCTCCCTTCCTCCCTTCCATCTCCCATCTCTTCCATCTTCTCCTCTCTCGCGGATCTATCACCTAGTGTTCCCTCCATCCCATTACAGATCCCTTCTTCCTCCATGTCCTTTTCTATTCCTGTAGTAACTCCAGACCCTACAAGCAGTAGCGCGTTGGACTCCTTGTCGATGCCACCACCAAGTGTCTCAACGTTCTTCCCTGTGGCCTCTTCAATTGCTTCCCCTTTCACCCTCGTTTCTTCTTCCTTTCCCTCTACTC
This sequence comes from Taxus chinensis, assembly GCA_019776745.2. Classification (NCBI taxonomy): domain Eukaryota; kingdom Viridiplantae; phylum Streptophyta; class Pinopsida; order Cupressales; family Taxaceae; genus Taxus; species Taxus chinensis. The sequence continues at coordinate 570,241,192 of CM034147.1, read as the reverse complement.
CTTCTCCCATAAGTCCAAGCTGGATCTCTGACCATCTGGGTCAACTCAAGAGAAAGGTCCCCATAGCACCCATGGACTTCTTTGTCATTCCAAAGAAGGGACCCAAGAAGCAAAAATCTATAACTCACTTCTCTAAGAGTGTTTCAGGAGAGAGAGTCATGGAGATTGCATATCCAGATCCCACCAAAGAGAAGAAAGATCTGTCTCCTACAGACTTTATAGTGACCCAAGTCACGATGGGAACCTCATCTGAGAGCCTGCAAGGAGAGGCCTTGTCTACAGTAGACGCCCTCTGCAAGAAGCTTCAAGAAGCAAAGGAGGAGAAGAGAATACTCAAGGAGCAAAACAAACATCTCCTCCAAGCTTTGCAGAGAATGGGAAACGCTCCTCCTATGACTGCCGCCGAGCCTACTGAAGTTCTCAGTCAGGACAAGATAAATGAATACGCCAAGATTGGTGAACAAGGAGCAGCAGTATCCTCCTAGATAGAGAGAATCCTCAGAGATAGTGAGGAAATGATCAAGAAGTTCACTGTGACTCTACCAAGAAATAGATCAGGCAAATAAGGAGCTATAAGCAGTAGCAGGATCCCTCTCTGAGGAGTTGGACAATGCCAGATTGCAACATGAAACATTTTAAGGAAATGGTCAACTGCTCACGCTGATGACATATTAAAGGTTGGCGTCATTGATCACCTGCGGGCACACAACAAAGCTCTCGTAGCTTTAGACTATCGGGTTGATCAAATGGAGTATATCCTGGAGAGGATAGATAAAATCAAGGACGAAGCCCTAGATGCAAAATACAACATGGAGCAGACGGTTAAAAAGATGGCTCCAGAGATGCTCAGTGAATCATTCACCTTGAGGGAGGTAGACGATACAATCCAGCTCTTCAAGGCTATCGCAACCCAAGGTTTGTCGCCAGAGGTCACTTTTGACCGAGAGTCTATCAATAACCTTCTGGCTTGCCGCAATTTCATTGGATACTTGATTGAGGCATGCGAAGAGCATGCCAGGCTACCTGACAAGCTCAAGACTGAAAAAGAAACTTGCGAAGTCATCGGAGACCACTTCAAGGGTCCTGATCATAATCAACTTCAGACAATGATCAACAAGTTTATGGAGTACTGAGCTCAATGTCACATCGCCTCTCCCGATCAGAAGCAAGACACTCCATTCAAGCAAAGAGATGATGACGAGTAATTTCTCTTCTTGTGTACGCTTCGATCTTTTTGTAAAAATATTTAAAAAGTATGTTGGCATTTACGATGACATCATCCATGTTGCACCATGGGATGTTGCCATCCACAAACTTGCCCAAAGTCAACTTTTGACTTTTTAGATATTTTGTAAATAGTGGTTGGTTTCTTTTCTGTCTTCTTTCTCCTTCTTCTTCTATAAATACTGGAATACTTGTTGTATTCCAGGTGGACATTTTTTGTATGAAAAAAGAAGTGAAGAGAGAAAGACTTTGTGCCTTCTTGTAACAGAAGAGATATTAATATATATGTTAAGACTTTGTGCTCAATATATGTGTTATCTGCATCAGATCTTTCTTAAGTTAGATCTATGTTTCTATTCTGTTGGATTCATTCTTATTATCATCAGTATGTTCATCAGTATTGCTTTTTATGATATTTATGCAAGTAAGTTTGGCTCTGTTTACTACCAGCCCGAAAGCATAAACCCTCGGACCTTTCTATCTTGGAATTCATTTCTTTTCTCCCTTTAGATCCGCAATCAGTTGTTCCTTAAAGAGGATACAATTTAAATTTAAAAAAATCACATGTTGGAACTACCTTTTCTAGAAAAATTAGAAAATCAGTAAGTACAAACACCAATTATTGTAAATCTACTCTTAATTGATTGCATATTTGATCGGGTACACTGGCGGGTGAACAATTTATTTGTGGCAGAAGAGCTCATGGATAAGTTGATCCAATATTTGATCTACTGTCTAAAGGCATAATTTTAGTATCACTCCAACACGATTCACATCACTACGTTCAACTAGATCGATAAGCCAGAACTGTGCCTCTCCTCCACGAAAGAGCCGGATTTCAACTGGGTGCCTCAACATTAATTTTTGCAGAAGCTGTCTTACTGAGTGGAACTAGACTCCTTGCTCATGTTCTCTTTCCCACTTTTCAAATGGCGATAAATCTACCTATACCATGGGGCAATGCCATGGATCCTCTAGCATCTGCCGCATTTGCTCAACCCACTCCCTCATGGAAATCACAAAAAATTCCCAAAATTTGATGGAAGCAAAAATCAAAGCAAGGATGCGCATATTGCTGCATTTATTATGTCATGCAGTATTCTGGACGTGACTCATGAAGATGTATTTGTGCATCTCTTTCTTAAGACCTTGCAAGGGCCTGTAGCAGAGTGGTTCTATCACCAGCTGGGCCACATTCTGACTGTATTTGAAGACAGGTATAAGCCTTCAGAGGACACATTCGCAAGTTACAATCACGAATCACTTGCATGAAGAATCTAGGCTCAATGAAACCATGCGCAATTTTATCACCTGTTTCAATTCACTGATCAACCATGTGTTGCCTGCCATGTTGCTAACACTAGAGAATCAAAAGTGTTTCTTTATGAACACAATGAGTTCGAGAGTAAGTTTCTTACTTTTACAAGAACAAATACCAGACTTGGTTCTCACTCAAGCAACGGCCATTTGGATAAAAGAAAACCTTCTTATATCTGAGTGAGTTAAGACGAGGTGCCGTCAAAATCAAAAGCTTCAACTTCTTCTTAAGCTACCTCATCAGAGCCAGCATTCTAGAAGATGGTGAATGACTTGCTCTCACTTAAAGAAGCAATTGGCTCAAGCATCGTCTACCTGCTCCATACTGGGATATCCCACGGAGGAAATTTGCTCCCAATAATGCCCCCCAAAGGCCACATTTTCCTATTACTTCTCAAAGGCTAGCAATTGAAGCCCCTCCGGTTAATGCCTTGGTTGAAATCGAAGAAGATGATATAAATTACGAAGAACCTTAGTCGCAAGACGAAGATGATCAAGATGTCAATGAACAGACTGGTGACTCTACTATCGGGTATATGGAATTTGAAGATAAGGATTCTGATGAAGAAGAGGGTACCCAAGGGTATGTGAGTGGACAATCATACACAGTTTTCACTCACTCGCAAGGAAAAGAAGCAAATATTGCTGCTAAAAAACAAAAGGAAAAGGTCGTGGTAGCTCCACCGCCAATGATTGCTAAAAGAGGTAATCCCCTTCCTGCTCAACCTCCTATTAAACCTTTTGCAAAGAAATATTTTCCTCATGTTTCTCCTCCAATTCAACCTTCCTCCAATTCCACAAAGACCAGTAATCCTCCTCTATAAACGCGAAACGAAGGACTAATTCCTTTATTAGCACAACCCTTGGTCGCATTTGATATAATTGATCATACTAAAAAGACCAAGATCCAAATGTCTGAGGTCGAGTACCTTCAGTCCAACCCAGAACAGCTTGTGAGATTAACTAAGTATATCCACGACCAGGTTGTCGTCCTTCCTCCCGTTTCCCCAAAAGGAATTCTTCCCACGCCTCCTACGCCTCACGTAAATGTTGCCTCGACTTCTGCGTCGGGAAAAATTGAACCTTTTTACCTATCTCTCTAATCAATGGTCATAAACTAAGCAACTGTATAATTGATTCTGGAGCTTCTGATAATGTCATGCCAGCAAAGGTCACCCATGCTTTGGGCCTCACACTTACTAAACCTTTTGACAGAATGCTACTCCATGGAAACCAAGCAAGTACCATTCATTGGTCAGATCAAGGATGCACAGTTTGCATTTGCGGCATTTCCCGAGAAAAGGGTAAAAATGACTATTCTCATAGCTGATATTCCAACAACCTATGAAATATTGCTAGGGAGGAGCTTCTGTAAAGAAGTTGGCAGGGAAATTCATATGGACTGGTCCAAAGCCAGGATCCCTGTCAAAGGGGTGATGCAGACATTGGAACCAAAATCGTAAAAGAAATATCTAGTCACCAACTCTGATGACCCTAAGGCTCAGATTCTTTTCAAATCATCAGGGATGGGAAACTACTTCTTGTCCACCGACTCAGATAAAATGGACGTTCTCATCCAAAAAGAGGATCTCAACAAAGTGTGCATGTTGCAGTTTGATGGCAGTTGTGCCATGAGTGGATGTGGTGTTGGGGCTATTCTAATATCTCATGAGGAGGAGATTTTCCCTTTTTCTTTCAAGTTTTTCTTCAATATGAATAATACCACCGAGTATGAATCCTTGTTACTTGGCATACAAGCTGCAAAAGAGAAGGGAATCAAGAATCTAAAAGTGCAAGGTGATGCTGAGCTAATTGTCAATAAGGTGAAAGGAATATACCAAGTAAAGAATGACTGGCTCAGACATTACCACAATGCAGTATGGGATAGCATCGAGTAGTTTGATGCCTTCTCAATCAAAGTAGTTCTGAGAGCTCAAAATGACATGGCTGATTCATTGGTCATCTCAGCATCTCTCATGCTCCCTCACCCGGGGTTAAAAATAGATACATATACCATTGAGGTGGTTTTTCACCCAAGTGTGCCAGATAATTCACAGCACTGGCAAGTGTTCAATGATGACAACCAACTTATCACTTTTTTGGAGAAAGCTGACAATTTCAAGGAGCTTCATTTTGATGGATCAACTTTTGCATGTCATGAGTCCCTCACCGGTCAAGCACATGAATCTGAAAAAGAAACGGTGATGCAGCTCAAAGGAAACAAGATTCCGAAAGGTTTAGTTTCCTTAGAATGACTATTTGATAATCATGACCGTTTTGTTAAGAAAAAGTGACGGGATGATCCTTCCTCTTCTCCAGAAACTGAATCTGTCAATCTGGGTACCACGGAACATCCTCATTCCGTGAACATCGGGAAGTGTTGTACACCCGAAGAAAAATGAAAATTCGTCAAGTTGTTGAAAAAGTACATGGATGTATTAGCATGGTCTTATGTTGACCTCAAGTCTTTCAGGCCAGAGGACATTTGGCACGACATCCCGCTCAAGGACGACGTTAAGCCTTTTCATCAAAAGCAAAGGCATTACAACCCCAAAATCTCAAGTACCATCTAGGCTGAAATTCAGAAGATGCTGGATGCAAGAATTATTTTCCAATTCATCACAGTACCTGGGTTACAAATATTGTACCTGTGCGGAAGAAGAATGGCGAGATACGCATATGCGTGGACTTTCACAACTTGAACCAGTCATCCTTAAAGGATAACTATCCACTACCAATAATGGATCAAGTACTACAGGCAGTAACTGGTTCGGAAATGTTGTCCATGCTTGATAGTTTTTCAGGTTACAATCAAATTCAAGTCACGCCTGAAGATCAGTTCAAAATGGCATTCACCACCCCTTGGGGTACCTTCGCCTACAGTAGAATGTCAGTTCGGTTTAATCAACGCTGGTGCCACCTTCCAACGAGCAATGGACTTTGCATTCAAAGGTATGATGGGAAAGGTCATCGTAGTTTACCTAGATGACCTGACCGTGTTCTCCAAGAAAAGAAATGATCACTGTGATCATTTGGAGCAAGTCTTGATCAGATGCTGAGAACACGGGATTTCACTAAATCCCAAGAAGTCAGTTTTTGGGGTCACTGAAGGAAAGTTGCTAGGACATGTGTCAGTAGAGAGGGAACTAAAATAGATATTCGAAAGAGTTCAAGGCTATTCAGAGCCTTACTTTGCCTACAAGCAAGACTGGTGTTCACTCTTTCTTCAAAAAGGTAAATTTTCTCAGACGCTTTGTTCCTGATTTTGCTGAGAAGACTCGTCATATATCTAATATGATGAAAGGGTCCCAAACATTCCAATGGAGTGAGGAAGGTAAGGCATCATTCAAAGACATAAAGACTTCCATCACTCATGCCCCTGTTCTGGTGTGTCCTGACTTCAGCAAAGACTTCATCATGTACAGTTATGCATCTGTGCATACTGTATCAACTATCTTGATGCAAAAGAACTCCGAAGGATATTGAATCCCCGATTTCTTTCATGAGTTCTCCTCTCAAGCCTCATGAACTGAAGATGTCACAATTGGAAAAACATGCCTTCACCGTGGTAAAAGTAGTCAAAAATTTCCACTACTACATTATGAATTCTCATACAGTAGTGCTGGTTCCAGACACAGTTGTTAAGTCTATCCTGACTCAACAGGAGTTAGGGAGCTTACGAGGAAATTGGATCAAAAAGGTCCAAGAATACGATCTAGACATCAAACTAACCAAGTTGGTAAGGGGTAAGGGCCTGTGTCAGCTAATGGCTGAAAATAAAGACTCAGAGGTACCTGAGGAGCAAACTACTCACGTTGATGAAGAACAAAGTGAGCTGGAGAAAGCGGATTCTTTACCCATGGTTCTGTTTGTCGCAACCAACGATGAATGGTATTCTGACATCGCATTCTTTCTCACCTATGGAGAGTGCCCAACTCATCTAACCACTAAGGAAAAGTGAGTGGTAAAGCTCAGAGCCACAAGATATGTCATATGGGATGATGGATTGTACAAACGCGGAATTGACGACATGTTTTCCTATGATGTGTTGATAAGCCGCAACAGATAAAATTGTTAAAGATTTTTCACGACTCAGCTCCTATGGTGGTCACTTCTCCTCATCAGTGACAACACATAAGATCATTTGGGCCAGGTACTATTGGCCGACGCTATTTCAGGATGTAGCTACCTAGGTAGTGAAATGTGAACTTTGTCAATAGTTTGTTGGCAAACCAAAGCTGGTTGCATTTCCCCTCAGGCCCGTCATTATTGATGAACCATTCAGGTAATGGGGAATTGATTTCATTGGAGCACTCAATCCTCAATCGAGTGTTGGACATAGTTACATCCTAACAACAACAGATTACTTCACGAAATGGGTGGAGGCCATACCTGTCAAGCATGCCACTTCTGAAGTTGTTTGCAACTTCATCAAGGAAAATATTATTGTGAGATTTGGCATTCCACACAAAATCATTGCTGACAACACTTCCAACTTCTCTTCACAGGAAGTTATTGGTTTTTGCTATGGATACAAGATAACCTTGGCTCATGCCTCTGATTACTATCCTCAGGGAAATGGTCAGGTAGAATCTAGCAACAAGAACCTGGTAACTATCATACGGAAGCTAGTTGATGAGAACCAGCGATCCTGGCACAAGTCATTATACGATGCTTTGTGGGTAGATCGTATCACTCCAAAGAGATCTCTCAGCATGTCACCTTTCCAGGTGTTGTATGGGACCGATGCTGAAATCCCTATCTCTGCAGAACTTCCTGCTCTGCACTTGGCTCGAGCAATCGAAGATGAAACTTTTCAGAGTTCTCTTGAAAAGAGGATTATGTACCTGACGGAACTTGAAGAAAAGTGAGTGAAAGTGGTCGACAAGATCACTGAACATCAGAATCAAGTCAAGAGGTTGTTCGACAAGAAAGCTAGGCGGAGAGATTTCCAAGTAGGGGATCTTGTCCTTCTGTGGGACAAACAAAGAGAACCGAAAGGTATGCATGAAAAGTTTGACTCTCTTTGGAGAGGGCCATACAAGATCAAGCAGCTCAATGGAGAGAATAGTTTCTATCTCTCATATCTGGATGGAACTAAGCTCCCACTTCCCTACAGCGGGCAACACCTAAAGATCTTCAAGAAGTAGAGCTTGCTCTCTTCTTTGTACAGTTTGCTTTCGTTGTGTGTTTGCTTTTGTCATGTGTTTGTTTCCTGTTTGTTGTGTGTTCCCTTTCTTCCTTTTTTGGTCGCCCTTGTTTTTGACTCTCTGTAACCCAATGGATAGGCACATGAAATCTGGGATTCTCTACCCTTAAGTTTCACTTAAAGATAGTCCCCAGAAAGAGCCAGCTGTTATCCTGTAAAATTGACAAGGGAAATTTTGTAGATAACCATACCAAAATTACGTTTTGGTCCCCTGAAGAGGTCTGATTAACATTCAAAATGGCCTAAAAACTCCCTTCTGGAAATCAAGTTTTAAAAACTTAGCCATTTTTCAGCCTTTTTGAAGAAATGTTGGGCGCAAGAAATGTGCCCCTTAGAAAATCCTGTCAACATCAATAAAGTTGCGCCCCTTTGAAAAATCCTTTGGCACTAGAAAATGACATGTCAACATCATTAAACATGCACCTAAAAAGTGCACTAAGGCATTGAAAACATCATGTCAACATACCAAAATGTGTGCTAAGTAAATTTTCCTAAGGCGCTAGAGAATCATGTTGACATCATGTTGCCATCCCTTTGGCACTGAAAGTATCATGTCGACATATAAAATATGCTTAAGGTGCTGAGAGTATTATGTCGACACTTAAAAATTGCACCAAGGCACATTTCCACCCATGTCGACACTCTAAAACCCACGCCAAAGAAAGTGGGTGGGGTAATTAATGCCAAATTTTCTATAAATAGGCGCTTAACACCTGTCATTTTCATGAATTGAAAATTGTGAAAAGTATTCCTCTGCGCCTGTCAGCTATCCCTGTCATGCCTGCGTGCCATTTTTCGAGTTTGTGGACCCCAACGTCATCCTTCGTCCTTTATAAAACGGGTAAGTGGATTTTATCACTCTTGTTGTTGTTTGTGGTTTTGTTTCTTGGTTATTGTTAGGTTTTAGGGTTGTTATAAATAAAAGGGTTAAATCTAAAAAATGAATAAACCTAAACAATCCATAAACCATCTGAGCCAAACCACCTTATCCCTCCTTCCAGATCTACAAATCTGAGAAGGCTCTGCCTCAGAAAAAACCATCCTTTATGTATCTGCTTATTGCCTTGACAAGAAAATCCCTCTCCTCCCTGCCATTTTGCAAAACCAAAGAGAGAGAAAAGGTCATGTAAAGTGAAAAGAAATCAAAGAAAGTGCAAAAATCATCTTTTCCTTTGGCACACTATTTTTCATGTTGCACTCCCCACAGTCACGCCTTGGTGCACTGCCCTCGCATGCAACATATCCATAACTTGCGCCCAATATAAACACTTAACAAATCTCCTAAGGGCGCAGGTGCATCCTGACCAACATCAACATTAGATGTTGTGTCCTCCAAATTTGTGCCAAGCAGTTTTTCTTTGCACATGATCTCTTTGCAACATCTTCTGTAATTGTGCCTTGGGCACACTTAAAAGCCATGCAACACCATCTTTTTCAACGCCCAGTTAAAGCAAATTTCCTAAGGCGCTGGCGCATGAACCTTGACATCAACATGCCATGTTGTGTGCTGCAAAACCCCGCCCTGCGCCTTTCTCCTTGGCACTAAAACCTTTTGTGCAACACTCTCAAAAGTGTGCCCTTTATAACCCTTTGGCGCAACTTTTCTCCTCTCAACATAGGCACACCTTTTTGCATGTTGACATCCCCAAAAGTGCGCCCAACCTTTTTAAGCCTCTGCAGCATGCTATGAACTTGCGCCTTGCGCCCTAAGCCTTATAATTGCTCATTCTTCTTTCTGCAAGCTTTCATTATGAATAACATGACGGTTGACATGGCTCTTCTGTGTTGGACCTCCTTGATTCTCCTTGCAGAACAACAACAGCCATCCTCGAGCTCACACATGTCTTCATCAAGCAAAAAGCCAACCAAGTCTAAAGGTAAAGCTAAGTTGACAGAGCAAGAGATGAAGTACAAATATCAAAAAGTCAGGATGCCTGACTCATATGCAGAGAGTGATCTCGACATCAGAGACTCCGAGCTTGGCACATTGATATGGAAGACTTCTGGGCAAGAACCAACCAGGCCACTAGTGGCCCCTGGATGAACAAACTGGTAGGCAGTGGATTGCACTTTGCAGCTGGGCTGCTAGTAAGTGCTATTAATAACGAGTTCATCATGTTGGTGGCTCGATGCTATAACAAGGACACAAGATGTGTCGAAGATAAAGAGGGAAAGACGGTCATCGACCTAACTGCTCATCATTTTGAAATAACCCTGGGCATTCCTCATCACAGGCAGTACGTCGCCATAAGCCTAGAAGACTGCAAGAAGGCATGGGACAACAATGAGGACAAGTGTATGCAAATGATGAACGAGCTATATCTTAAGAACAAAAATCGGTGAGCCAGATGGCCACAGACCATCCACCGCAGTGACTTCAATGAGGAACTGAGTGATACAATCACCTTCCTGAGTAGAGTGTTTGGGCTTCCTGATGCCCATCATTTCCATAAATGGATGCTGAGGTACTTAGAGACCATGAGCAAGAATGTGCCTGAGCAGCGTTTTGGCTGGGGGAAATCATCAGCGACACCATCTCCAGCAGCTTCAACAGGTCATGACAACTGGGAAGTTCTATATGAATTCCTATGTTGTATACGCTGCAGCATCAGCGAGAGATTTCGCAGGCCTAGCTCGAAATGGGGTATGGCCCCAGGTCAAAATATATGAATACTACCCAGAGCTAAGGCTCGAGAACAACATCCCCCAGTTCTCAAAAATCAACGATGCCTTCTTCTATGAGGTGATCTGCCTATTGAGGCCGAATATGAGACATGGTCGAACTAGCCCGAGTGTGGTCACTATCACAAAGAAGTGGGGAGCATTGTTCACTTAGTTTCCCACATTCACATATCTCAGGGCAGTGAATTTTGAGGGTGAACCGACCAAGCTACCAAGGTATGCAGGGCCCAAGCTGATTCTCTTAGAGTTGTCAAGGCAACTAATCACATACCATGAGAGATGCATGAAGAGAAAGAAGGGAGGAACTCCATTCCCCCTTACAGTGGGCCGATACACCTGCACCACACTGGCCAAAGCATGGGAAATGTATGCCGAGCTTGAATTGTTGAATCTAAAGCACAACTTCCCAGCCAGGCCTACCTTTGATTTGTTACCTCCCAAAGGCAAAAATTGATCCTATCCATGTCCCTGAGATCGAGGACATCTACATCGACCTGACACATGAAATAGATCTCAGGTGAAAGGATCACTCCAGGCTGGCTCTGGAAGAGATCAAACACTATGGCGTGGCCATCATTCCAAAAGGATTCCAAGAACCTGATCAAGAAATTGATCAAGTTTACCTTGACACGGATGGGGATGATTGGTCGTTCACAGAGATTGACAGAGCCAAGGCACCAAAGACCATTCAGGAAAGGGTCAAGCACACGTTGCAGCGCACCGAACATTGGTGCAAACAGAATGGTCTCACCTACCTCGGGGTAGATTTCACTGCTTCTCCTTCAGGAAGAGCACCTCCAAGGCTGGCCCAAGTGCCGAAAGGAAAAGGGAAAGACAAGGAGGGAGAATCAAGCAAAGAAGAAGCTCCTCAAATCCCTCCTACTACTTCTGAGAAGCAAGTGGTCGACCTGGTGTCTCCAGGTAAAGAAGAAGAGACCACCGAAGTCTTCAACGGATACATCCACTCAGGATGTGGTCACAGCTACAACCACTGAGGTACCCACCATTCCTTCTTCCACTCCTTCTCCTCCCCTATTGTTGAAACATCTATCCCAATGGATGTTTCTTCTTCTCTCCCTTCCTCCCTTCCATCTCCCACCTCTTCCATCTTCTCCTCTCTCGCGGATCTGTCACCTAGTGTTCCCTCCATCCCATTACAGATCCCTTCTACCTCCATGACCTTTTCTTCTCCTGTAGTAACTCCAGGCCCTACAAGCAGCAACGCGTTGGACTCCTTGTCGATGCCACCACCAAGTGTCTCAACGTTCTTCCCTGCGGCCTCCTTAGTTGCTTCCCCTTTCACTCCCATTTCTTCTTCCTTTCCCTCCACTCCTTCTCCCATAAGTCCAAGCTGGATCTCTGACCATCTGGGTCAACTCAAGAGAAAGGTCCCCATAGCACCCATGGACTTCTCTGTCATTCCAAAGAAGGGACCCAAGAAGCAAAAAGCTATAACTCACTTCTCTAAGAGCATTTCAGGAGAGAGAGTCATGGAGATTGCATATCCAGATCCCACTAAAGAGAAGAAAGATTTGTCTCCTACAGACTTTACAGTGACCCAAGTCATAATGGGAACCTCATCTAAGAGCCTGCAAGGAGAGGCCTTGTCTGCAGTAGATGCCCTCTGCAAGAAACTTCAAGAAGCAAAGGAGGAGAAGAGAATACTCAAGGAGCAAAACAAACATCTCCTCCAAGCTTTGCAGAGAATGGGCAATGCTCCTCCTATGACTGCCGCCGAGCCTACTGAAGTTCTCAGTTAGGACAAGATAAATGAATACGCCAAGATTGGCGAACAAGGATCAACAATATCCTCCTGGATAGAGCGAATCCTCAGAGATAGTGAGGAAATAATCAAGAAATTCACAAGACTCTACCAAGACATAGATCAGGAAAATAAGGAGCTACAAGTAGTAGCAGGATCCCTCTCCGAGGAGTTGGACAATGCCAGATTGCAACATGAAACATTTCAAGCAATGGTCAACTGCTCAGCTGACGACCTATTAAAGGTCGGTGTCATCGATCACCCGCGAGCACATAACAAAGCTCTCGTAGCTTTAGATTATCGGGTTGATCAAATGGAGTATATCCTGGAGAGGATAGATAAAATCAAGGACGAAGCCCTAGATGCAAAATACAACATGGAGCAGACGGTTACAAAGATGGCTCCAGAGATGCTTAGTGAATCATTCACCTTGAGGGAGGCAGACGATACAATCCAGCTCTTCAAGGCTATCGCAACCCAAGGTTTGTCGCTAGAGGTCACTTTTGACCGAGAGTCTATCAATAACCTTCTGGCTTGCCGCGATTTCATTGGATACTTGATTGAGGCATGCGAAGAGTACGCCAGGCTACCTGACAAGCTCAAGACTGAAAAAGAAACTTGCGAAGTCATTGGAGACCACTTCAAGGGTCCTGATCATAATCAACTTCAGACAATGATCAGCAAGTTTATGGAGTACCGAGCTCAGTGTCACATCGCCTCTCCCGATCAGAAGCAAGACACTCCATTCAAGCAAAGAGATGATGACGAGTAGTTTCTCTTCTTGTGTACGCTTCGATCTTTTTGTAAAAATATTTAAAAAGTATGTTGGCATTTACGATGACATCATCCATGTTGCACCATGGGATGTTGCCATCCACAAACTTGCCCAAAGTCAACTTTTGACTTTTTAGATATTTTGTAAATATCTTGTAAGATATTTCGTAAATAGTGGTTGGTTTCTTTTTGTCTTCTTTCTCCTTCTTCTTCTATAAATACTGGAATACTTGTTGTATTCCAGGTGGACATTTTTTGTATGAAAAAAGAAGTGAAGAGAGAAAGACTTTGTGCCTTCTTGTAACAGAAGAGATATTAATATATATGTTAAGACTTTGTGCTCAATATATGTGTTATCTTGATCAGATCTCTCTTAAGTTAGATCTATGTTTCTATTCTGTTGGATTCATTCTTATTATCATCATATGTTCATCAGTATTGCTTTGTTTGTTTATGCAAGTAAGTTTGGCTCTGTTTACTACCAGCCCAAAGCATAAACCCTCTGACCTTTCTATCTTGGAATTCATTTCTTTTCTCCCTTCAGATCTACCTTCCTCTGTTCCTTCCATCTTACATTTCTGTTCGCAGTTGGAACTACCTCTACTGGGATGAGATCCCAAACCCCTGAAGTTAGAATAGTGTAGATTTGCACAGATTCCTGCTTGATAGAATAACAATAAACCAGTTTCGCTTTGCTGTCTCAAAGAGGGGCTATGCCCTGCACACTGTTGGCCTGTTTCCCCACGACCTGTCTAACCGTTAATTCAATTTTGGAGAAAGTTCTCAAAGGGGATATGGTCAACTTAATAAATAATGAGGCAATTATTTTCATACCATTTGGACATAAGTTCAATAACTTCAATAATTTAAATGTGCATCAAGAGAGTGAGGAGGATTTACAGAATCACCACCTTGTCACAAACCTTCGAGGACAAACTTTTGAGCTTATTTTGTTGCCGCTCTCCTTGCCATCTGCAACAATAGTGACCACTGGTTAGTTAAGGGTGATTCATAAAGACCTACACCATGTAAAGGCGATACTAATGCTAATCATGTTTAAAAACCACACTTTAAAAAAAGAAAGACATCATAAGAAATTAAAAGATCACATAAACCCTAATAAATTAATTGGAGGCAGTTCATAAATACCTACACTCTTTAAAAGCGATACTAATGCTAATCATTAAAAACTAAAATGTCACATAAACCCTAATAAATTAAGGTGCACAATTACCCCTCGGCCCCTAATATCTGGAGGGTCTTGTAAAGACAATAGAATCGTAAGGCGTGCCGCCGCGCGGAACCTCCCGAGTCTCCATCGTAGGAAGTACCTAGAGGGAAAACGATAAAACTAAAAAAACGGTTTGGTTTAAACCTCAGTTTATTTGGCGCGTTTGTGCAAAATATTCAGAGCACGGAAGAGTGATATGAGAAGCGGAAGGGTTATGTGTTCGAATCCCATGCGAATTTAACTGCAATCCGCATAACAAGTCAATGGGCAGCGAATCTACCAAAATAATATGTGCAATCTGCTACGAAGATGTAAAACCCCTTGTGGAGGATCTCCAGTCCGTTTCCCTCTGCGGCCATGTCTTTCACGAACTCTGGTACTCAATTTTAATATTTACTTAAATTGAATGTTTTTCTTTCTAGTCTCTTACTTGTGTATTTTAACTTGAGAAGGCAAGGTTTTTCCATTCTAACAAAATAATGCTCTGCTCTCCTTAATAACAGTTTGCAACAATGGCTAGAGTACTGTCCACGAAACAAAAAGGCCAGCTGTCCTGTGTGCAAACACTCGTGTTCCGACAAAGACGTTCACAGGCTTTACTTCCAGTCCACGTCGGAGCTGACTCAGCAAACACGCTCTCAGCGTTCACATGCCCCCGATTCCGAAAATGCCGAGGTAATTTTCAGGTCAATTTTCCATCATTTAGTTAACTTTGTATTTCTCAAGCCTGCATATTCTCATGCCAAGGAAAATTTCGCTTCTACAACTGTTTTGTTTGTTTTAGTGACGGACATCTTGTTTTAATAAAGGGGTTAAGAGAAACAGTGAAAAAACTGGAGTGCCAGCTCGTCGTTGCAGCTACCCGCTTGGAGACTCAGCAAGATCACGTGAAAGAGTTATGTGAACAGGTTCTTTTTACCCCCTAAATACCCATCTTTATCGATGCTTTGAGACTTATTACAAATTAGCCGCAGAGATAATCACTCTAGTGTAAATGGTTACATGGTATTTTCAAAATCTCTTCCAAACTCGTCGCCTATATGTTCAGCTTTTCATTAACTGACACTATAATAGAATGCTTGATACAACTTGTTTTTGAAACATACTCTGTACCACCAAACATACAGGGAAAACAAACACACATGTTTCAGAATATAATTGCAAGTAAAAGAAGAGTCTTTGATGATATTGCTATTATTCTATAATATCATTGAGCTGCAACAGACACTTTGATTAGTCTTCACACCGACCAATTTTTCAACGTATCAATTGTAAGCTCCTAACTGGTTTAACGTCAATAACTGCTAATTGTATCTAGTCACATATATACCATTAATAATTACAAGCTAAGATAGTTTGCTCTGAATCCACGGAATTGTTTCCAATAGGCTGGAAACCCATTTCGGAATTTCCTGGTTTCAAAAAACTTTATGCCTCGGAGCTCAATCTCTTAAATATCGCTTAATTTCCAATACCATTTTAGATCCCCTCTCCCTTTACCTTTTGTTGTCACCTCTTTCAAACTGTGCCGAGGTTCTGAGGAGGTGATACTACTCTCAATCTTGTGACCAATCTTGTCAACTGCTTATTTCTCATTCAATCAGAGGGTGATGATTTTGCTTGATGCTGCCTAGTTTGATAAGATCTGGCTGGAAGATCTGGCCAGGTTTTTGTGAAAAGGTTAAAAGTTGTTGATCTCTAATTACAAATGTGGTGCAGGAGGGTAAAAGGGGTTCAAATGAATGACTGCCTCATTCCCTAACTACTCTCCTCTCTCACTGATACTCATGAGATGAATTCAAACAAATTCAAAATGCTAACCATTTTATTTCAAAATAAGGTACATGATAGTCATTAGACTGAAAACCTAGTTTCTTACAGCTTCCAGACCTCTAATTCTGCATACAAATATCTTAAATCGCCCCTTGTTCTCTGAGTCACTCCCAAACTTCTGTGACTACTTTCTTGGCCTCAAGGGTTTTAGAGTCATCTACAACAATATACAAGTTCTGCACTAAACTGAATTCCACAAAAGAGAGTTTCTACTGCTCCAACTACAGCTGGTACAATTCTAGGCAAAGTTTTATACATTTGCTAATTTCTCCTCAAATAGCAAAAAACCAACTAATATTTATAGAATACATAGCTGCATTAAATTATCCCACACAACATACAACAAAAGACTTAAATGAAATCTGCCTTAAGGCATAGAAAAATGGTGCCAGATTTTACCCAGGGACAACACTTACAAAAGCAAAAATAGTGGGTGGATATGACAAACTTCGGCTGTAGAATAAGATTGAATTGGGGTCGGCATATGGTTGGGATAAATATTCCAACAAATACAAATCTGGTTACCAAATCTGTAAAAGACTGTTGAAGGTGGGCGCCAGATTTGCCTAGGGATAAGCATCTCGAGAAAATACAAAATTGCTGCTGTTCGAGGGATAAGCATGTCCAAAAAAGACAAAAACTGCTGCTGTCTGGTATTACTATTTCCAACAATTTTTTTTTTGTTGATGTAGGATTGCATAATCCCATGGATGCTCCTGCATCAAAATGTAGTGCTTGAGCTTGAGAGGCCTCTGGGCCACTAGACAGTGCACAAATCAATGTAAATTCCCTCCTCACATTGATTCCTTTGGATTCCTTGGTCCCTACCATTTGTTTTGAAGGTTATCCCAAGGTTTCTGCCATTTCCTAATCTAACCATCCCCACTTTTGATACTCGCGTTACAAATGTTTTCACGTCCCTCTTCTTGACCCTTGGTGCAGCATAATCTGTTAATATGCCCACACGTCATCACACCTTAGATCTCTAAGTCCACCTCTTGGAACATTTGTCAGACAAGAGTTCCCTTGAACTTCTTCCCTTAAAGGAGGTCATCATTAGAGCTGTCAAAGAGGATATTTACAGATAGTACATCCAGGTCACTTGTACCTCTTCTTCTCGTCTGCTTAGTCCCAAGCTTACATTTTACGTTGAGCATTTCTTGGAGGTGGTGGATTATGTCATTTGACGCCCTGACTATCTCTAACGTCATTGGTCTCACTACTAGAGGTTTCCTCTTGGCAAGTTGAGGGTATGCTTACACTAGCTGCGGGTTGAGATTAATCATCATATTCCATGCGGGGACCAGATTTGTCATGTTTGCCCCCTCTAGGAGGTGGAGACTGAAAAACACCTTGTTTTCATATGCCCTATTTATTATGAGATGTGAGGGAGATACTATATATGCCTTATTTTTCACTCTTACCAATGATTTCTCTTTGTAGGTTGTTGGCGCATTATTCTCTTTGAGTTCTTTTCTTAAGGGGCGTCACTAGTAGTGGGGTTGGGCTGGTTAGCGGTATATGGTGAGAGAGTCATACGTGGCATCACCCTAGCTTGCCCTAACACGCTTCCTTACTATCTACTTACTACCTTTCTACTGCTCTATTGCTACTTTCTTGCAACCATGATACTTTTAGGATTAGGATATTATCACCTTCACAACTCCCTATAGCACCTTCAGATCATCTTCATTCTTACTTCAAGTGTTTGCTCTAACTCCATAGTCTCTCCTCTCATAAACACTTGGCATATGCGTGGTGATGCTCGGAAGCCCTTGAGCCACCTCAACCAAAACATATTATATGGATTTGTTGGGTTTTATAAGGACACAGTGTGGCAAGATTCATTTGAAACAAAACAGAGCCAATGGGGAGTTACAAACAAATGAAAATCTTTCCAAAAATGCTCTGAAAAAGAGCCAAAAACGTTGTTGAATTTGTTTGTTTGTATTCCATGATTAACAGAGTCTAAGGGCCACCCAAGGCTGCTAGAAAAACAATGGAAAGAGGAGTCCAAAACAAGGGGAAAATGGGATGTTTTGACCACACGAAGGTTGAAGTGAATGTTGCACCCCTTCCAAAATCTAGATTCATATTTGAGGTGGTTTTTTCATACACATGGTGCTGGGTAAAACATTATGGGGTAATTAGTCCTCTTACAATTAAGTTTTTAAGCTGTCAAAACTATTGAAGTTTTTGACAACAAGCTTGAAAGCATTTTTTGAGTGTTGTAATTGAAGCAAGAGTTGTTAAACATGTTTTGAAGTGTTTTTGGCTTGGAACTTTGTAACAAGAGAATGAAATTCATTTCATGAATTTTTGTGGTGATTTGTTTGTGTGCATGCCTTGGGAGGGCCTAAAAGCTGTAGTTTAGCTGAAATATTCCAAATATTAATCAATATATCGTAAACCCAATATATTGAAATATTCAATATTGGGATCTTAGTAATTTACTAAATCACGGTGAAACACTTCCAAAACGTAGAAGTGTCCGTGCCTTTAACCTTCATACTGTCTTGGCTTTGTTGGCCTATACAAAGAAAATGGCAAGATAACCTGCTTTTAGACACTTTGGCCCTACGATCTAGGATTAGCCTTCTGAGTTATTGCATCCATAGTACTAAGACATCGTTCTTAGCGAGAAACTCATAAATTTTCATGAACTAAGTCTTAATTATGAGAATTTGCATTACCTCCTTTTGTTTTGATTCATGTCAGTTAGGCTAGAACAAATCACTTAGAAGTTACGTCTTCCATGTATTTAAGGTATATAATTCCTTGCGGATATTATGAGAAACAGTGCTTTCTTGTAAAACTTTGTATTCCCTAAAGATGATATAGACAAGTCTCTAATGTACAAGTTATCCTTTTACTGTTTTTGGATTCTGTTGTAGCTTTCTATATGTCAAGATCGTGCTCAAAAAGCAGATGCAGCAAGGGTAAAAGCTTTCAGAGATAAAAATTGTTCTGAAATGACACTTCTGAGAAAGCAGGAGGTATGCAGTTTAATTTCTCACTTTCATCAATCAAAATGTCACCATTGTCTTGGAGAACCTGAAAGAATGGGTGCCTTGTATAGTCAAGTCAGAGGCATCCATAGAACCTGTTAGGTGTGTAATTCCACGAGATGCTGAAATTAAGACCCTTTTCCTGATTGTACTGTTTGCTAATCTAGTACAGGAACTTGCAAAATCAACAGCAGAATGCTCAAGACTATTGGAGAAAAATCTAGCTTTGGCTAAAGAACTTGCCACTCACAAATTGTAATACTTATGTTTTTGTTTTGTGTTTTTTATGAGAGGCCTCTCTGCACATGTCGCTGCTATAATATATATGTATTATATTTACAGAGTTACAAACTTAGATCTTGAGGAGGACCAAATTGTGAAACTTGCATGTGTTGGCCGTGGATCAAATACAGATGACATTATTGACACGCTAAGAAAGTCTCTTGTTATTCGGAACAAGTAAGTAATTTTCTTTGTTTGTAATTGTCACGATCATTAGATGCAACTTTATATCCTGCCTAATAATGGATCTTTTTTTTACATTTCTGCTACGAAATCTTCCTACTATAGCTGGAAAATATAATATCCCTGATAAATAATTTCTAACAAATCTGGATATTTAATCAAACCCTAGGGCAGCAGTATAAAATTTGAACTTTTATGACAGCAACATTAAACTGATTTTTTTTTAATAAAAGCAGCCAACCCCAATTGCAGACAAAATATAATTTATTTATTTATTTTCAAATCAGCTTCATGGTAAAAACCAGAATATCTGTATACAATTTTGATGATCTAGATATGTAGAAGGCTGCAAGAAATAAACATGCAAGTTGAAACCCTTGCAAAAACTCACTAGATGTGGCGCCCAACATAGAATCAATCTCCCAAGGGTGGCGTACAACTATGGAAGTGTCTAGTATTCCTTGTAGATGTTTGTCTAAAGAAATCCTTGAATGTACTTTGCTGTTTTGGATGCTAAAACAGCCTTGAATATGATGCCCTAGCTGAACTGGATGAATATTTGTACTCTGAATGATCACTGCAACCCTTAGATGGAATTGCCGAGCTTAGATATGAGGGTTTCCGTCCTCAGATCTGTGTAAATGAGGGTTTTTGTCCTCTATTACTGATGCATAAGTAGAAGCTATTTGCAAACAATGAAGTAGTCGATAAATTTCCAAGATGAATGATAATGAAACTCCCAAAGCTGCCTTTAAAAGTTTTAAATGCCATCTCCAAGGGTGGTGCCACCTTTAGGGTTTTGTGCATGCTAAATAGTAATCGAATATTACTTTTTTTGACATATCCAAATTTGGTGCCCCATATTAAAAATATAATCTTTAATCCCATGCATTCACTTCTGCTTTTGGCCCTACTAAATAATAATTTAATTTTAAGTGTTCTTTTCCAATTAAAATATAAAGTAACTTGGACTATTTAAAAAGAATTATTATTATTTACTTCCCTTATTAATTCACCTTAGCCTATGGGAAATAAAAATAGGCTTCGGGTACCTGAACTCATTTAATTATGAAAAGAGGGCATTACAATCTGTCCTTCCCAGAATTGCTCGCCCTCAAGCAATTGCAAGCTGGGATGCTTAATAATTTTTGCATCTTCCCAAGTAGCATCTTTGCAAATAAATCCTTCCAGTGTACCAGATATTTTGTGATGATCTTGTTCCTTAACTTTGTTTCTCTGAAATCCAAAATTATCTCAGGAACCAAAACAAGTTTGCATTCATCATTCAAAGGAGGTAACACAATAAAAGGAACAATATGTTGTCCCAAAGCCTTTTTTAGGAATGAGACATAGAAGACATTATGTGTCTTACTCTGCTCTAGCAAATCCAGCTCATAGGCAACCTTTCCTATCCTCTGTTTAATCTTGTATGGTCCATAAAAAATGGGGTTTGAGCTTTTCAGGTCCACTCTTCTTCAAAGAAGACTATCTATAGGGTTGCAACCTCAAGAAAACCATGTACCAACCTCACGATCTCTCAATGCGGTGTTAGTGTGCATAAAATTTTTGTTGGTTTTGCGCATGTTGGATATTTTCTTTGAGTATCCCCAATATTTGTTGGCTCTGTAACCAAGTCTCTAGCCCTTGGCACTATACTAGCTGCAAATACCAAATCTACAAAGGAAAGAACATCATAACCATATAAAGCTCTGAAAGGAGTCATACCAATGGACACATGATGAGTGGTATTATAGCAATGCTCTCCCATGTAGAGCCACTTGACCCAACCTGATTGCTGCCTTGCCACAGAATTCCTCAAATATCCCTCACAATCTCTGTTTGTCCATCTGTAAGTGGATAATAGATGGTACTAAAAGTTAACTCCGTCCTTGTCAAGTGGAAGAGCTCTTGCCAAAACAAACTAAGGAACTTGCTATCCCTTTCACTTGCAATATTTTTAGGTAAATCCATGTAGCCTAAAAACCTTTTTGAAAAATAAATTAGCAATATGTGGGGCCTTAAACTCAAAAGGAATAACAAAGAAGTGAGCATATTTAGTGAGGCGATCAACCACTGCATAAATATAATTCTTACCCTGAACTTTGGGAAGACCTGTGATGAAGTTCATTGATATACTTTCCCATTTTTGGTTCGGAATAGGTAAGGTCTGCAACAAACCTGCTAAAAAAACATGCTTTGCCTTGTTTTGTTGGCACACAATACACTCTCTAATGTATTGGAAGACCTCTTCTTTGAGTCCTTTCCAAAAGAATGTGTCCTTGATTTGCTTGTAGATCTTGAAATACGTTGGGTGACCACCCAAAGGTGTATCGTGGACAACCCTTAAGATTTTTTTTTAACCTTTGATTCAGGTACCCAATAGATTCTATTCTTATAGAGGATAAGATCATCAACCACCCTGTACCTGTTATCCTCTATTTTGCCCTTAAGGATCTCTTTAGTGCAACTATTATTTACATACTCCACTATTGTTAATACTTTCCAATCAACATAGATTTCAAATATAGAGCATAGAAAAGGTTTTCTAGATAAAGCGTCTGCTACAACATTATTCTTCCCTCAAAGATACTCTATGTCAAAATTATAAGCTTGGAGCTTACCCACTTTTTTGCATGCCATTCAAGTCCTTTTGGATAAGAAAGAACTTCAAACTATAGTGATCAATTTTGACCAAAAACCCACAAACCAAATATTACCGGAATTTTGCCAATGCATGCATGATGGCCAACATCTCTTTGTCATAAATAGAGAATCCATGCTCTACTTCACTAAGTTTCAGGCTCTCAAAGGCTATTGGATGCCCCTTTTGCATCAAAACAACCCCTACTCCTATTGATGCATCACATTCTAACACGGAAGGAATAAAAAAAATCAGGAACAACCAATACTGGGCAAGAACTCATTACCACTTTGAGTTTATCAAAGGCTGTTTGGGCAATTGAAAGCTTCTTTCTTTGTCAAATCACTCAATGAGACAACAAGTTGTGAAAACCCTCTCACAAATTGCTTGTTGTAATTGTAAAGACCAAAGAATCCTCTCAACTGTGTTAAAGTGGTGGGTGGAGGCCAATTTAATATTGCTTGGATCTTTTCTTGATCAACCTGTACTCCTTGGGCACTAATGACTTGTCCTAAGTATAAAATTTCAGTCATTCCAAACTTACACTTGGATTCTTTTGCAAAAAGAGGTTGCTGTTCTAAAATTTCCAGCACTATATCCAAGTGTTATAGGTGCTCTTCCCAAGTCTTACTGTACACCAAAATGTCATCAAAGAATACTAGAACAAATTTTCTCAAGTGTTCACTAAAAACATGGTTCATGCATGACTGAAAAGTAGTCGGAGCATTGGTTAAACCAAAAGGCATTACCAAGAATTCAAATTGCCTAAAATGACAATGAAAAGTTGTTTTGTGCACATCTTCATCTTTTACCTTGATTTGGTGATAACCGGATCCCAAATCAATTTTGGAAAAATACATTGCTCCACGCAATTCATCTATCAATTCATTGATCTTAGGTATTGGGTTCTTGTTTTTGATAGTCTTCTTATTCAAAGCACGGTAATCAATGCACATCCTCATTGTCCCATCCTTCACTAAAACAACGGAATACGCAAAAGGGCTAGAACTAGGCTGGATATGTCCCATTTTCAATAACTCTTTGATTGTCTTTTCAATCTCCTCTTTGTAAGCTCTAGGGTGGCAGTAAGGAGTAATCATAATAGGTTTAGAACCTGTTTCCAGCTCTATGATGTGTTGGAATCCTCTATTCAACGGCAATCCTGTAGGTAAATCACTGAATACTGTACCATGCCTGTCCAAAATAGGTTGTACATCCATGTGAAAAGATCTATCATTAGTATTGGAAGTGGAAATACTCACCAAACAATGAGCTTCTCAAGTTACTTGCCCTTTCGGAAAGCTCTCTCCATTTGTTTAGCTGTGATAGCATTGGGTGCTCCATTGGCCATACCATGAAGTACAACCGCTTCTCCATTGGCTTTGAATTTTAGCTCCATAGTTTGGTAGTTCTGTGTGAATTTTCCAATTGAATGCAACCATTGTACTCCCAAAACCACATTAATTTCTCCTATGCCTATCACATAAAAATCATCGCAAACTTTGTGATTACCAAGAGTAATCTCCAATCCCTTCACCCTCTTGGTGCATGGAATAATAAAGCCATCAACTACAATAACATTAAAATGTTGGAAATCCTTTGTTTTCAATCCTCTTTGGACTACCAAACCTTCATTAATAAAGTTGTGAGTTGCCCCACTATCAATCAAAATAGTTACCTTATGCCCATGAAGTACTCCACGAACTCTGAAAGGATGATACCCGGGAGCACCCGAAAGCGTAGCAAGAGTATCATCTGTAGTCTTTTCTTATCCTTTATTTTCAGCTATCGGTTCTTCCTCTTCTTTTTCCACTTTCGGTTCCTCTTCTTTCGTTTCATCATCTGATATCACTTCCATAGAGTGCACCTGTCCTTCGGGAAGACATCGATGACTCGTTTGATTGTGAAAACAATTTCTTCCTTCCGAGTTCATTTCTTGTTTCTATCTCCTTGCTGGTTTTAGGCAGCTCCTTTTGTTGAATACCACTCTGTTGAAATCGCTTTTTCTGTTGCCCATAAGGTGCTGGTTTTGGCTGTGTTGTAGGCTGTCCTATAGGCTGATATCCCCCTTTTGGGGTTGAAGTCTCCAAATCCAAAGCCTTTTTGATGGCTACTTGAAGAGACATAGGGCTGAAAGCTTTCTGTAAACCCTTAAGATATTCAGTAAAAGAATGCCAAAAGGAGATAGTAAGAGGATAACAAAGGAGGTAGAAAGGATATCTAAGGCATGAATGAATGCTCAACAATTCTCTCACAGTTACCACCAACCGATCCAACCATTTCTGGTACAACTCCCTGTGATGCTCCATGAGGCATCACTTAAGGAGGTTAATGCACCAATGCTGCCTGTGAAGAGAAGTCAGTCAGAGTAAAAAATAAGGTGTACGGACTTACCATGGCATAATTGTCCATGATTAGTGCAACCACCTTATCTATGTCTGGATCAGTGATGTTTGGCATCTCAACTTGCTCCAAATGATCCTCATACTTGATGAAGGAAAACTATTTAGAAGTCATAACCTACGGGATAATTTCTGACTAGTCACCGTTTCCCACTTATGTTCAATTACTTTTTTCCAATCAAACATTGGCCCATCAAAGTATAAGTAGGTTTTTATTTTAAAATGCAACTCAACTTGCCTACTTCCCTGGTTTACTATATTTGCCACCCCACTAAACTTAGGACCGAGTCTCTCAAGTACCATTTATTGATGCTATGACCTTCTGGGTTCTCTTGGTTGCTGTGGTTTCCAGATTATTTCTTCTAATGTTCTAGCTAAAGGATATGAATAATGATCAAGACAATCAGCCTTCCTTTTGTAGTATTGTATAATATATTGAAAAAGAAAACTCAGGTGGGGTATACTCGTATTTTAGAAAGATATTTTTATTACAGAAACCTCTTTTGTCAAACTTGCTAAACACAGCTTCCTTAGACTTTGGTGGTGTTCTCTTTGCCTATATAAAATGACCTTTCAAAAAGGAGATTGAAAAACTAAAAGAAATGTTTTTTTCTTTCAATTTTGTTTTATAAAAAAGAAGTTTGTATAACTTATAGAAAGAAAGTTTTTTTTCCATTTTGTTTTTATACTTGCCCGCTGTTATTGATTTTACACTCAACATGATTCCCAAGCCTTTCTGAGATGGCTATGACTCTTATGCTTGAATGTTGACACCAGAGCTTGGACAAATTGGCTACTCAGTTCATTTCCCAATTGAGCTGAGCTACTTTCTGAAACTTATGGGGTTTTGATGAGTCCTTTTACACTGTTTTTGACATGGGGGCTGAAGAGTTGTATGCATGTACTAAAGACTTCATTTTTATATGCCTTTTGAAGCAGGGGAATCTAATCTTTATATATGGGACATGGGAGATTTAAGACCCAGCTTCCCTTGCTTGGCCAGAATCTGGAGAGAACAAAAATTTAGTCATTCTCATCAGCTGCTACTGGAAAGGGCTCATAATGTATCTTGGGCCCTGGCTAGGTATTTCAAATTGCAGTCTTAGTGAAATTCATACTTGCAAACTTCTTTGTGGGCACTAAATAGTAGTCATGCAGGTGGATTTTGTTGTGTATAACTTCAAAGGTGAAATTGTTGGAAGTGTCTAGGGGTCAAAAAGCCGACTTGATGTATTTTGGACTTTTATATAGCGCAATACCTAAGGTATATGCATAGCATAGATAGGATAAAACGGAGGATATATAACGCTCCCGAAGTACAATTAGATAATGTGAAGAGTCTCTTTTGATAGAAAATGGAAGAAGGGACAGGTAAGCCAACAATTGCTTTGAAATGTATAAAACAGTGTATGCGCATTGCACAAAAGGTTGATCTTGATTCTATTATGAATTTAGGTGTATGCTTTTGATTCAGTAATACAAATCCTGTCTATTATCGCATTTCTCTCTCTTGTTTGTATGTTTCCTTTATATTCTCTGATATGTAGCTATTTCGCATATGCATATTAAGATCCATTTTGAATTGTTGCACACTGTTTTAAGGATAGAAAATGGGTTAGGTTGTGTTTCTCCTAGACTACAACCTGTAGCATGTCCTGATGAGTGGTTTCAAGGACCACTATATGCTCTTAAATGCTTTTTCAGAAGCAAAGAGATGAGTTTTGCATTCTCTATAACTCAACCAGAATAAGTTTATTGGTTACAAGTTGCAAGCACATCCAAATGTGTCAAAGGGGTCAGATTTGAACAATTACTTGCCTGGCATAGCAAAATAGCTTACAAACTGGTCTCCAAGAGAACAATATTGCTACATTAAAATGTTGATAAAGGGAGGAGAATCATACCCCAAGATCCCTGAAACTGTAGTATAAATTGAAATGATATGGCGAAGAAGTATAGTATTTCATACCCATGTACTGATATGATATGAGTGAACTTAGTATGAAAATATGTCAGAATCTTGAGAATAAAGTTGATAATATTAATGTTTCTACCCCTGGGCAAAAATGTGTGGGAAGGTCATGACCATATCTTACAGTCTTGACCCAAATGTATAGTTCTGAACATGTGAATATTTTGTTGAATTGATGTGTTTGACTATGTTTTTGAGTTCCTATACTTTGTTTGTACCTATGTGTGCTCCCAAAATTCTGTTTGTGTCTCCTATGATTTAGAAATGAACTCGGATGGGTGCCCCCTCTTTTGATGCATGTGAAAAATCCATGTTGAGTATTGGCTCAAAATAAATAGATGTGTTCCAATGAAGGAGATGTCTAATAATTGTAGTAGAGTGTAGAATACTTGAAGCAATGACCACCTATAATAACATGTACATGTAAAAAGGAGGGTGTTTGCATATGGTGGAAATCATGGTGTGAAATAAGAAATGATAGCAATTGATAGAAACCACGTAGATGATAACAAAAGTATTATAAATGCATGTAAATACAACAATAATATAGTCAGGGGCAAGAAATATGCAAACAATTACACACAAAACATGTGTAAAGCCTGCAAACATGGGACGCCATGGTGTCACAAAACAATCAAGACATATAAGCCTACAAATAAGAGAAAGCAATAACAAAAAAGATAGGTATGATGCCATAAACATGGTAGACACCCATAGTGTCACAAGAAAATCAAGGCACATAGACCACAAGCAATGAAATCAAGCAGGGAGTAAGATACACACACAACAAAATATGCATGAAAGAAGAAAGTCAAAACATGATAACATGATCTAGTATCCAACATAGGTGAGATATGTGAAATAGATATGTCAACGCTGCATAAAACATGTGTTATTCTTGTTAGTTTGAAAAATAGCAAGTACACAATGTATGTATTTGAGCATAAATGAGGAATTAGAAAAGGTACTATCATAGAACAATAACACCTGTAGGAGATGGAGATGATGCCCCCAAGACAAGCATGTAAGGAGCAATGTGTGCTCCTATAATCATGTATCAATTTGTGCACCCTACATCTAGCTCAAAGTACCAAGTGAATGCATGTGTGTAAAAGAGAAAGAAACATGTTATTTATCAAACCAAAGTGCTAAACAACATGGATAATGCAAAGTGCTAACAATGCAAGTAAAATGGACATGTCCTAATTTTTAACTTTTACAACAATTAGAATGTTTTTGTTTTATTGGAATGCATACCCATGTACAAAAGGTATGGGTAGCATGGAAACTATCCTATGAGAACCTCCTAAAGAGGTTGAGAAACTACTAGGGAAGAGGGAGGCTTAGACATCAATTGTGATCCAAATGTCAGTGGTATCATAGTGATAATATGTGCAAATGAAAATTGAGGAGATAAATAATATGTATAAATAACATTGGAAGATTGGTTTTGGTGTGATAAACTAAAAGATCAAATGTGTCGAGTAGTAGGATGCAATGGGGAAGTTGTGCAGGTAGCATGTGTATTAGAATAACGATGTAGGGGCCCAAGGGAGTGAGAACGGTGATAAGTATGACATGGGGCTAATAGATTATGAGGAGACTTAGAGTTGTGAGATGCAATGTCTACAAATAAGAGCCTAGTGGGAGAGCTAAGTGAATGAGGGTGACCAGGGGTAGGATGGAGTATGGGCATGGGATTGAGCCTATGAGTATTAGTATTATTTTGATTAATTAACTTCCAACATTAACCATTCAATATCAAAATAACACATAATACTTGTAACAAATGTACACGATACAATACAAGTTCATAAATACATGGGATTGAGTGCACTTAGTTGATTACATAGATGATTCTAGGAAATCTGGGTGATTTGAATGATGGAACATATATCTGGACTTGAGAATGCTTCGAAATATGAAAATGTGACTTAAAGATTCTCCTGGGTAGGACCATACAATAGGGGTAGACATTGTATGGTTTTGACCTATTTGTACGGTCTTGACCCTGCTCAGAACTATGATCTGTAACTTTCTTGGGTTTGTCACTTGTTTGAATATCTTCATCATGCTTTTATCAGTCATTATTCGTCACACTACAAGGGAACCTCTGAATGCTTTACTCAACCTTTCAAACCCTAACCATGGATAGAAAGTCCTACAAAACAAACATTAGTTGGGTTGTGGGCACCCCTTGTGCACCACCAACATTGGCACTACTACTCTAAAGAGGCCTCAAACCACACGTCATTCTCCACCTAAGCATGTGATATCTAGTTGTAGTGCAATCAAATTTGACATCCTTTCTTTGAAAATTCTTGACTTGAGTTTCTCTCTTGCAAATCTACTTGAGTGAGTGACTTTGAGATGCTTGCAAATGTGGGAAGTAGTCCCCTAGACCTAGTAGGATGTTCAAACTTATAGATGTGTTTCACTAATGAATGTGCAGAGGTGTTTGTGGAGTGTAGGGAGCTTTGGGTGCCTTTTGTGCTAGTTTTGCAATAGGAGTCCATAAGAGTGTTAGGTTCTAAATGAGGTGAGTTTCACTTGCTTATATATGCTTCCAAAGGTGATTTAAGTTACAAAGGCCGATGAGGAGGAGTAAATGACCCAAATAATAATATGCAATTGAAATTTTGGGATCAAAGTGAGCAAGGTTTGAAACCATACACTAGGGTTAGGACCATATGACACAAATCCTAACCCTATTGTACATTTTTGACCCTAGAGGGAGAAATCTGAAGTTTGAGGTTTGGAAGCTAACAAGTGGAGTTTCTTAATGGATTTCATGCATTCAATTCTCAGAAACTATCGACAGATGAGTGTGTATGATCAAACAAGCTAGATGAAGAGACCTAGAGATGTACTAAGATGAGAATGGGTAAAGTGCACTTGTTTGAGCAAGAGAGCAATGTCAAGACCAACAGTGTCAAAGAGTAGAATTACCAAATTTGAGTGTCTACATTTTCCCCCCTTTAAGTATGAAATGAAATTACATGCTTAAAGGAAAATATACCTAAGTGTGTAGACACACTTTGTCTTTGCTTGATGTTTGTTTTGCAAGATCTCGTTGTGTTGGTGTTGGCATGCTCCATGATGAAACTTGCAACACATAGTGTAGTCAATGTCCATGATAAATAATTGAAATTTAACTCAAATGAAAAGATGTAATGTAAATGAAATATGAAATTGTAAATAGTGAAATAAAGAGATGCAAAACATGGAAGGAATACACCTGTTTGTTTTGCAGAAGGGAAGAGTTTCCCATTCTTTTTGTACTTGGAGATTTGGATTGTTAAACTTTGATGGAAGAATTGGGGGTGATCAGTCCCCAATTGTGCCAAGGAGATGCCAGAGTATTGGGTATATGGAACCCAACACACGAATGCCAAAGAGAGAGAAGAAGAATGAGGAGTTGAAGCACCCCGTGAAGGAAGAAGACCATGTATCAAAGTCATTCAACAACTCTGATATCTTCCCCTTTAAGTGTAAGAGGAGAGGAAGGACTGCCTATGAAGAACTTAGCCACTTTGATACCTTCCATGACCCCATGGACCACACCGCTGCAGATGGATCTAGGCCCAATTTTGTAAATTAGGACACAGTATAAAAGAGAATGAATTGCCCCCATACTCTCCCCATGTGTCACACAACTGAGTAGAAATGAATAAATGTGAAATGTGTTAAAATGTAGCTGGAAAAAAGGAGACCCATGCCCCCAATATCCCTGAAACTGAAACTGAAACTGAGTGTTGTGGAGAAGAATGAATGAAATATTTCATGCCCCCTGAAACTGATCTGAACCGAGTCATTGAGTCTGAAATTGTGCCAAAAACATGTTCTGTAGGTGAAAATTTGAAACTGCTGAGAAAGTTGTTGTAACTGCCCCTAAGGGCAAAACCATAGAAATGGGTCAAGAACATTCGTACGGTCCTTGACCGTACTATACATTTTTTGACCTTATGTTTTTTTTTGAATTTCTGTTGTGATGTTGTTTTTGAGTAGTTTTTTCTTGTGCTTGCTTGTGTTTAAGCCCAAAATTTTGTCTGTTTCTGCTGTAGGTGTAGAATATACCCAATGAATGCCCCCTCTTTTGAGGTGTGTGATAAAGAGTTTGAGTGCGCGGCTCAAAAGAATAGATGTGTAACCATGTCTGATAAGTCTGATAATCTATGTAGAAAACACATGAAGGGTTGATGTGGTGGCCACCAAGAATAACATGTACCTACAAAGAGGATGCACATGGTGGAGACCATGACACACAACAAGAGCAACAATAATAAACAAGAATAATAAGCACACAATGTCAACAAGAAGAACTAGTAGTAATCAACAATAGTAGTGCATATGTAAGTAGAAACAAGTGCAAAGATAGTAATGCAAACAATGTCACACAAAAGGTGTAGTGTCTGCAAACATGGGACACCCATGGTGTCACAAGATAATCAAGGCCCTTGGGCCTATAATCAAGAGATGAAATGTCACACAAGAAAGGCATGATGCCACAAACATGGGACACCCATAGTGTCACAAGACAAACAAGGCCCTTAGGCCACAATCAAAGTAGAAAACAAGTAACTACACACACAACTAGAAAACATGTATAGAAAACAAGAGTATCATAATGTGATGAAATGACATAACAAGTGATATATAGAAGTGTATGAAACAATAGTTGTCAACACTACACAAGACACATGTGTTAGTCATGTTAGCTCAAAAGATAACAAATACACTATGTATGTAATCAAGCGTAATGAGGAAGTGAAAAGGGTACTATAATGAAATAATAACACTTGGTTTGTGTGGAGGGATGCCCCTAGAAAAGTATGTAAGGAACCATGATAGCTCCCATAATCATGTATCGATTTGTATGTCCTGCATCATGCTCAATATACCTCATGAACGCATGTGTGTAAAGAAGAAAAATGTTATCTATCAAACCAGAAGGATAAACAACATGTATAATGTAAAGTGCTAACAATGTATGCTAGAGAAATAGGTCCTTGATTTTGCATTTTTGAAAATATTTGAATGTTTTTGCTTTTTGTGATTATATCAATGTTTTTGTAATTTTTTATTGCATAGTTATGTACATAGAAAGGGGATAACATGAAAGCTATCCAATGAGAACCTCTTGAGGAGGTGAATCAACTAACAAAGATGATGGAGGCCCAGGCCTTAGATGTGCCAAAGAATGTGACTCAAGTGCCAATGGAACGATGGTAGTAATATGTGCCAAAGAGGGCCTAGGAGAAGAGCAATGTATAGTAGCGCAACAATGACCAATATGTGATGTATGAGATCTGTATGTTGGACTAGAAGAACGAGTATCCCTTGAAGACCGATGAGGAGATGTAGAGTGACATTGCGTACAAAGGATTGATGGGCATCCTATGAGAATGTAAGCCACTAGAGGCAATATGTGTGGAGGAAGGGCTAGCTAGAGGTCGAGGAAGACTAGAGCTATGTGAATCAACATGTGCAACCAAAGGCCTAGCAGGAACTAGAGCTATGTGAATCAACATGTGTAACCAAAGTCCTATGTCACAAGACCTAGGAGGACTAGAGCTATGGGAATCAGTGTGTGAATCCAAGGACCTTATTAGAAGACCTAGGAGGATTAGAGCTATGTGAATCAATGTGTGAATCCAAGGACCTATATGTAGGTGTACTAGGAGTAGGGATAGAGGTTATGGGAGAATGACTAGGCATGCTAGGGGAAGGAGCCTCAAAAGGGATACCTCAAATAGTAACAACTTGATGATTATGAATGAACTTGATACATTGGTGAATAACCTTAAGAGCACGTAACCAAAGGATAGGAATAAGGTAAGAGCAAAAGAACTAGTAACCAAGAATGAAACCGGTGTGGTAGACCCCAGACATGTAGCAAGGATCAAAACATACATAATCTTTAAGGTATGCCAGCTAAGAGAACTAGCAACCAAGAATGAAACCGATGTGGTAATAAGACCAACAGTGATAGATAACATGATATGATGATAGCAAGGATCAAATCACATGTAAGCTTCCGAGCAGAGATACCAAGAGATTGAAGTAATGACTAGGAACACACATTATCTTTGTTGTGCGGATCAACCAATACACCATGTATAGGTACTTGATGAATAGAGACAAGAATAAACAATGTATCAGAAATAAATGTGTCATCTATATCAGAGTCATCGAAAGTAATGCATGGTGTAGAAGGTGGTATACAAGTAATAGTGCTAATCATAACATCTAAGGGATGATCATAAGAGGGTAGTGGTGGTACCGCAATGAGCATTATGCACTTCAGAAGTAGATGTATCACTTGTATGCTTAGGGAGTGGATCATTGAATATTTTAATTTAGAATTGTTGTTTGTTGGCTTAGAAGATTCAGTGGGCTCATCCCATTCAATGACATTAGAGTCAATAAGATCCTGAATAACATGACGAAGCTTTATGCATTCTTCCGTAGAATGACCAATACATCGGTGATAATCGCAATAGGATTTGGCATCAAAACTCTTACTTTGAGGCTTGCTTGCATCAACCTCAAATGGTGGAGGGAGAGACACAAGATTGCACTCAAGTAATTGTTTTAAGAAAATATGAGGAGCACATGGTAAACATGTAAATTGTCATCGTGTTAGGTTGTAATTGTAGCTTAGTAGGTTGATTAATAACATTAACAATGTCTTTCAGAAGCAAGCCTTAGCATCATTAGTCTTTCCCTTAAATGTAGATTTGTTTTGAAATTTGGCATTAGATGTATTAAGAGTGCTAGCAACATACTTGAGCTTATTCATATGTAATAACTTAGCTTCACACTCTTTTAGTGTATGACATAGATGGTCAAATGATCTAAATTTGTCAAACATGACCGATTCTTGCAAAGGAGGAAGTAAGATTTGTGTAAAAAGGTCTTGCAAGTCACTATCAACTAGGATATTATTCATCTTGGTAAGCATGGTCTAATAACACAAGACATAATCATTGATATGTTCATCAGATCCTTGGTGTAGCTTGGACATTTGTGCATAAGAAACCTTATCCCCAATGTTGATAGAAAATTGTGCCAAAAATTGATTTGCCAATGTAGTGAAAGAATGCAAAAAATGTGTGGGGAGATCATAAAACCATTGTAATGCAAAGTCCTTAAGACTCCTAGGGAAATAATTGGTAAGCAAGATGTCATAAGAGGCATAATCGATGCAAGCCACATGAAATGATCTAAGATGTTCCATGGGATCACCTTTTCCATCATAGATAGGAAGTTTAGGTGCAACAAAACCAAGAGGCAAAGGATAAGAGGCCACCTTAGGAGCTAGTGGATTATGTAGTAATTGAGTGGAATCCATAGCATGAGGAGAATTAGATACACCTTGTTGCAATTGTAATATTTGAGCTTATAACGTGTGAACAAGGGTTTCAAGAGCTTGTGTGCTATATGAAGAAGCATGCGAACCATTAGATATGGGAGGTGTAGTAGCAATAGTGGTTGCATGAATAGGCATAGAGACATTGTGCATTGGAATGTTAGGTGCCCTCGAGAATGTGGACACCGTAGATGTAGGAATAGTAGATGTCTCTAAGTGGGATGATGGAGAATGTTGAGTTGACCTCAAAAGAGAAGCTTCATTAGATGGCTGATCATGAGCAATGCTTAGTAGCAAGAAGAATTTTGATAAAAGGCTCAATGTGCAATTGTTGGGCATCGTCATCAGTAAGGTCCCATTATGATTTTCAAAGTGGGTATTGGAACCATCACCTTGGTCCATGGTCAACATTGATAATCAAAATAGTATTAGCAAATATATCATCATGGGCTTAGGCACAAGAGCGCAGTTTAGGGGTGGCACAGGGAATGAAATGATGTGGGCAAGCTACTCTATAGACACTCAGATAATGATCCTGGAGAGTTGGTATGATAAAGCACAATACAACACAGTAAACAAATTAGAAGCCTAGGGCCACTAGGGGTTTAAGACACGATGTTCACATTCAAGAGTCGGGTTCACCAAATGTTTTCACCCTTTTTAGATTTGATTTAGATTTACACAATAGGGCCAAAAAAGAATGAAATAGAAGCTACATGGGGTTATTATCGAAGTTAATTAACATTCCAACAGTCCTAACCATTCTTATATCTTAGAATAACACATTAATACTTGCAATAAATGTACACGATACAATACAAGTTCATAAACTATCATGGGATTTAGTGCACTTAAGTCTGATTATAAATGATTTTGGAAATTCTGGGTGATTGAATGATGTAACATGGAAATCCATAGACCCGATGAGAATGCCTCGATAATTAAAATTGTGACCTGAAATATCTTTAGAAAAATTGGGCAAGACCGTATAATAGGGGCAAGAAATGTCCGTACAGATATTGACCTCTTTGTATGGTCTTGACCCTGCTCAGAACTATGATATGCATCTTTCTAGGTTTGTCTATTGTTTGAATATCATTTTACTTTTCATTTACATTACATCTTTCGGTCATTCTGTTAAAGTCACAATGTGGGAACCTCAACTAATGCTTTCCTCAACCTTTTCAAACCCTAACCATGACATCGAGAGCCTTGCAAAACAAACATTGAGCAAAGACAAAGTGTGTCTACACGCTCAGGTATATTTTCCTTTAAGCATATAATTTTTTTTTGATGATTAAACTCTTTTGACCGGAGCTATGAACCGGGGGGTTAGGGACCCCACCCTTACAAAGGAGAAGTGGAGAAAAGAGAAAGGAGGGAAGGAAACTGTAGCCTAAAAGACGGAAGAGCACAGAGGATTGGAAGAGTGCAGGAGAGAGAAGACCTACCGAGTTGAAGAGATCAGAGGAGAAGGTCAGAGGCGAAAGAAAACACAAAAGCAAAAGAGCAGAGGAGAAGGGAGGGCAACAAACACACGTGAACACCAAAACCAACGAGAACCCAAGGGCTTCAACCAATGGGAGCGCCGACACGGGAATTGGCTTCCTTGAGTAGGAGACGGAAGTCAGTGCTAGCGTGGTCCCGTAGCTCGTTCAAATTATCAATCGCCGAGTGGACTGGGAAACGCGCTGCATCAACATCTACAGAAGGGAGAAGCCTGTGGTCAAGCTGACCATACACGAAAAGAGAGTCCACGTTTTGAGCATAGTGCAGTAGATCCCGATATTGACCACATAACCATTGGATCCCACGACCAGACCCCAATGCCAACTCGTCAACCTCTTCAACCCACAACAGAGGATCGGGAAGGGAGAAGTCCACTACTTCGTCATGAAGACCCACACGATGCATTGGATAAATCAAGTCATCAACAACAAACTCCACGACTGACGGGACAAGGTGGATCAATAAACAGAAGGAAACGAACGCCGCAGCAATATCCGAATTAGTCCGAGCACGTCGCGAATTGAATCGAAGGGAATCACCGATAATATTTTCAATGGCTTCGACTTCTCGGGAGGACGAATACCTGAAAATTTGTGAAAGGCGGGTTCAATCAATTTCCGCAGTGAGATTCGTTTCCGATTGGACTCCGCGGAGGGAAATGAAAGGAAAGCCTAGGAATGCCATGGGAGAACGAACCGGGAAGCCAAGGATAGGAAAAAAGAGAGGGAACCATCGACTACATTTAAAGAGAAAAGACACAAGAGAACATCAGTAGAACTGCAGCTAGTCGTCCTTCCCTTCGTGTGAGATGATGGAGGAAAATCCATTCCAATCTCTCGCGTTGCTTGAGATTTTGATGACGGTTGGGAAATCAGTGACATAATTAGCAAGGAAGTCGGCGGCAGAGTTGGCTTCACGATACGTGTGAAAGATGTACCATTTTCTTATTTTCTTGAGACATAAGAGGATGTTGGAGATGAATGTGTTTAAATACCACGAAAGGGCTAACCCTTTGACTATGGCCTGAATGATGATTTGTGAGTCCCCTTCAATATATAGAGAGTCACTGCCAATCAGAACAGCCAATTTCACTCCTTCCAAACGGGCTTGTGCTTCGGCCAGGTTGCAGGAGCAATCACGAAGCGGAAAGGAGCTAGCAGAGATGAGAGAACCACTAGCACTTCTAAGAACACAACCAGCACCAAACTTACTTGGATTGCCTTTGGAGGCACCATCAAAGTTCAATTTCAAGGAACCTTGAGGAGGAGGCCTCCATCTAACCTTTTTCCTTCTCAAAAGTTTTTCCACTTGGGACAGACCACGACTGATAATCGACTCAGGTTTAGGAATTTTAATAAGCGGCCATGCTTTCTTGATTTCAACATCTCGAGGGAGAAAAGAGGATTATTGATGTTGTGTTTACTGACATTTTCAGAAATAACCACTTCCAATTTGGGTAAAAAGGTAGGAAGATCCAAAAATTGATCCCTGAAGATACGAATATTTCGTTCCCACCAAATATGCCAAATCAAAAAGAAGGGAGCTATAGACCAAATGGAACCGAGGGAGCTTTGATAGTTCAACTTAGGCCAAGCATGAAGGGAATCTTTAATATTGTTACAGGGAGTCCAAGCTAGGTTGAGCTTATTGAGAAGCTAATTCCAACCCTTAACAACAAAAGAGCAAAAAAGGAGGAGGTGATCAATATCTTCTTCTTCTATGCTGCAAAGAATACACTTTAAAGGACCAGCATATCCCTAGGTTCTCCTGCGAAGTTGTGTTAGAATTGTTTTTAGAACCAACCGGCCAAAAATAGCCACTTTGGGGAGGAGTTTAGAATTCCAGCAACCAAACCAACTAGGAGCCCCTTTTCTTGACAGTAGAATAAGTTTGGAATAACCCTCTTTAACAGAGTAAATGCCAGAAGATGGGCCTAACCAAAGAAGATGGTCCTCGGAGTCCTTGAAGGAAGTTTGGCGAGAGGAGAGGGCCTCCGAGGAGGAGGAAACTTCATAGGAAGAAGCGTAGAGGGTGGCAATATCCTTCCAGAACCAGGAGGGAGAGCCGTCAGGATGAAGAAACCCATAATCTGCTACTTTATTACCCCAAACTGCCTTGGAAACGTTCATGACCCTATTGAGAATGGGATTAAGATTAAGAGGAGCATGACCATTCCAACCGTCCTCCCAAAAATTGGCAAGAGAACCATTGGTGACGTGCCAAGAAACAAAATCAACAATAAGAAATCTGCATTTACAAATGAAGTTCCAAATATGCAAACCTTTAGGAAGTTCTTCACCGGAGAGAAGGAGATCAGGATGGTTAGCCTCCAAGTATTTATAAGAAAGAACCTGAAATACCAACCTCTTGGAATTTGAAATGAAATTCTAGATAAGTTTAGCACCAAGAGCCATGTTCTGAAGGGCCAAATCAACAACCCCCAGACCGCCCGAGGATTTAGGGAGTTTGACATCATCCCATTTTACCAGATGAATTTTTCTCTCGTCGTTATTCCCTTGCCATAAGGACCTGACAATTTTCTCGAATTTGACCAGGACATATTTGGGAATCAATAGAACCGAGAGCATATAGATAGGAAGAGCGCTAAGGACCGTTTTAATAAGATCTCTTCCGGCGAGAGTAAGCCATTTCCCTTTCCAAGATTGCAATCGCAACAATAAAGAATATAGGAGATCATCCCATAGGGAGGCTTTCCCATTGTCGAAAAAGTGGAATACCCAAGTATTTATGAGGGAGTGAGCAACAACAAAGCCCAAAAACTCCCTAATTCTTCGTTTCAATCGAAGAGAAACGTCAAAAAAGAAGATAACAAATTTATGAAAGTTGATTACCTGTCCAACAACTTTAGAATAGGAATTCAAAATATTATCCAAAGCTCTAGCTTCCGGAACGGTAGCAAAACCAAAGAGGAAGGTATCATTTGCAAACTGCTGATGAGAGAGAGGAGGCAGATTAGCAGTTAAGGTAATACTAGATAAAGAACCTTGAGCAAATGCCGATTTGATTCCTCTGCTCAGAGCCTCAACAACAAGAATGAAAAGGAAGGAAGAAAGGGGGTCGCCTTGTCTTAAACCCCTACTGCTGTTGAAAAACCCTTCCACTGAACCATTGACCAGGATGGAGAAACTGGTGGTAGAGATGCAGTTGAAAATCCAATTACAAAAATGATTACAGAAACCCATATGCTGGAGGGATTTAACCAGAAATCTCCAGTTGATTCAGTCGTAAGCTTTACTAAATTCCAATTTAATCTACCAGGAATAAAACCACTCTGTTCTTGGGCGATGAGCTTGTGCAAAAGAGGACTCAATCTGGAAGCGATAGCCTTGGAGATGATTTTATAAGAAGTATTACAGAGAGATGGGGCAAAATCATCAAGCTTGTCAGCTGGGTTTTTTTAGGAAACTTACAAATAAAGGTGTGATTCAAAACGCCTAAGATCTTCCCTGTTCTTCTAGATTCTTCAACAGCTTGCCAAACATCATCACTAATGACACTCCAAAAATCTTGATAGAAGGCGGCCGGGAAGCTGTCTTAACCGGGGGCTTTATCTCTTTCCATAGAAAAGGTTATACAACGAACTTCTTCTTTGTAGAAGGGGGAAAGAAGCTTAGCATTGTCGGCGTCATGAATCAAGTTTTGAGATTGAGCCAAGAAGGGATGCTGAAAAGCCCAAGAAGAGCAAGATTCATCATTCAGAAGCTTTTGAAAGAATGACAGTTTCTTCTTTAATGAGAGGTTGGGTAGAAATCTGCGTGTCGTCATCCAATTTCAGAGAGGAGATATAGTTTTAAATTTCTTCTGGCTTTTACCGATGCATGGAAAAATTGTGTTTTTGTCCCCATCATGCATCCAAGTTTCTCTTGATTTTTGTCTCCAATAAGTTTCTTCTTTTAAAAGAAGATCACCAAGTTCACTAAGAAGAGATTTTTCTTTGATGAATTCCTCTTGGCTCATACCATTTCTAAAAACAAATTCATTAAGAGCATGAATCTCTTTTTCAACTCTCACTTTTTTCTGAAAAATATTTTTAAAGGAAGAGGCATTCCATGCAAGCATATGAGATTTAAGCAAAGAGAGTTTTTTAGAAAGGATAAACATCCTGGTACCAGAAATAGAAAAAGATTCCCACCAATTTTTGACAAGGTCCTGAAAAGCAGGGTCCTGCATCCACATAGATTCGAACTTGAAAGGAGATCGGCGAGGGGGAGCATCAAACTTGATATTGAGAGAGATGGGGAAATGATTAGAGCCTAATAAGGGAATAACAGAATAGTCAAGAAGAAAATTTTGTTGAAGCCAATCCTTAGATACCAGAAAGCGGTCAAGCCTGACTGCCATGTAACTGAACCCGGGACGTCGATTGTTCCATGTGAACCAACCAGAGCGAGGTTCAACGTTCAACATTCTAGAATCTTCAACAAAAGAGATAAAATCAATTTGAAATCGTAGTTGCCAGCGAATTCCGCCACACTTATCTTTATCCGAAAGAGTTGCGTTGAAATCTCCAACAATGATAATTTTAGAATCAATGAAAGATCTAAGAGCATCTGAAGTCCTCTCAATTTTCCCCACCCTTTCGAATCTAATTTCGTGGAAATTGGAGCCCCGCTCATACGAAAGGGAAAATTTCTAAGTTAAGGCCTGCAATCAATCAAGAAGGGACACGTGGCCTACGTTGAAAAGTCAACGGCGGGGGCATGGACTTTTGGGGGAAAGATTGGAATTTTTCCCTTTCCAAAATAGATAAAGTATAAAAGTGAAACACACCCCCGCAACCAGTTAGGTGATGCCATGTGTCGAAGAATGAAATCGGAACAGCGGGCCCACGGAGGTTTTTGAGAATTTGAGCCTTTTGTTAAAAAGAGTTTAAATGGCAGATTTGAACCACATTTCCTTAGCCACTCAGATGGCGCCACGTGTCCGGCCTTTGGCGGAGCTACGAGGGGGCGGAGCAAAATGAAGAAATCGCTTTTTCTCCCAAATGTCAGGAAATGCAGATTTCTCCCCCAGGGCCGTCGTTGCTTGGATCTTGCCACGTGTAGGGTCCAAATTTGAAGGTAAAAAAGGGGAAAAGATAGCCGAATGTACTCATCTAGTTTTTAACGCCATTAACGAACCAGAGCTCTGCAAAACACAAAAATGGATCATTCTTCATTCTTTTCTCTGTATTCTTGTCATTTCTCCATGAGATGCATTTCTGGTTTATTATGGAGCCAAATTGATAAGTTTAAAGGGATGTAAAGTTTGATCATCAGAAAAGGATTTTATCGGGCATACGTGATAAAAAGGGATAAAACTTACCAATAAGCACTTGAGTGCTATGAAAGTGGTTAAAAGGTGGAAATGGCAGGACCACATGAAGAAGAAAATCATGAGATGTCCCCTGCTAAAATAATCATGCTCGAACTGACGAAATATTCACCTTTTTGAACCTCCGGTTTTCATGAGTGCGTTTGTTTCATGTCACTTTCCAAAAGCGGATCTGCAACAAACATTATCCCTTTCGGATATTCTTTTCTTGGGGACAAAGTATGGATGTATACGAATTGTTATAAATATATGGTTTTGGCCACAGGGAAAAGGGGGATTCTGGTTTTCTAGGAAGGTTGTAAATTCTGAAGTAATTCAATACAAAAGTTCTTTCTTTCTTATTTTCCTCTGTTATATCTTTCTCTCTCCTTGCTCGATTCAATGGATCTTTTGTTTTGCATTCAATAGAAACTTTGTGTTCTGGTCTATGTGAATCTTTAGAACTTTGTGTCTGCAGATTTGCATCGCCGTGGTGAAGTAATTGATCCTTTTCTATATTTTCTTGGTTCAATGTGAGTAGGGAGATACTCTGCTATCTATATTTCCCAAAAGCATTGTTGTTTTCTTCCTTCTCCCATCTCTATATTCTTCCATTCCTTCTGATTGATAATCTTTTAAGTATGAAAACATTCCAGATATCAGGGTCCAAACATTGAGAGTTGTATATCTGTACATTTGTTTTTCCTTGCTTTCAATAAGGGAACCTCTCCCATTAAAGAGGAGGGACTTGTTGTCCCCTGACTGTGGTTTCAACCCATGTTCCATTCTGAAACCCAACAGTTTTTGGTGACTCCACTAGGGAATTCATTGCAAATGGATTCCAGTTTTTGAATAACAACTTTTTGATCATCTTTGATCTGGCGACTCCAAGATACACTTGGGGTAGAAGAACCCTTGGGGAAGAAGACCCTCATTTCCAACTTCTGGATCATCAAGGTTTCTCTCTCCCTTCTTCATCAAGAAAAAGAAGAGGAACAAGATCTGCAAGCACTCCTTCTGCTAAAGACAAAACTTTTGGGAGTGACATCCCTAAAGATCAAATCAGTCCTAATTTGCATGCTTTGATTCTCGCTGGTGTTTCAGTTCCTCTCCAAACAATCTTTCCAAGGATGGCAACTCCTCTGCCTTGGGGCCAAAGGGTTGGGCCTCTTGCTCTTCCCCAACCATTGCATGAATTGCCTAGAGGCAATAGAAATAATTTCCCTAAATTCAGAGGTGATGGGAAGGTTCATCCAGATGAACATATTGCAGCCTTCATTGTTGCTTGTGGTGTTCTCGGAGTTGAACATGAGGATATCTCCATTAGACTTTTTGTGGAGACATTGCAAGATAATGTTGCTGATTGGTTCTATCATCTCCCTGCTGGATCCATCACCAATTGGAACACCATGACGACCCAGTTTGAGCAGTGTTTCAAACATGCTGAGGATGTACATGCCCTCTTGGCCCAGATTTCTCAAATCAAGAAAGAGTCACATGAGCCCATGAGGGAATTTGTGGCCAAATTCAACAGGTTGGTTAACAAGATCCCACAAAACACACGCCCTGTGGATCAGATTCAGAAATGTTTCTTCCTTAATGCCCAATTGCCTGAAGTGAGCTATGCACTTAGGAGAGCCAATCTTGCCACCTTGGATGTTGATCAGATATTTTTTGTCAGTGTTGAAGATGATCTGATCATGTCTGACAAGCTAAGGAGAGATTCATCCAAATCCAAAGCATCTCCTTCTTCCACATCTTCTCATAGAGCTAGTGCAGATCAGTTGGTACAGAAACTTGCTAATGATCTTATTTCTCTCAAGAAGCAGTTCACCCAGCATGCTCCTTATCAGGATGTTCCTAGGAAGAATTTTCAGCCCAGGAATCAGTTTCCCTCTACTCAGACCAGACTGGCAATTGAAGGTCCACCTGTTAAAGTTCCAGTCAATGCAACATGTGAAGTGTTGGAGCCTGATGATGAGGAAGAGGATGGAATCTGTGAAGAACATGAAGAGGAAGCTGATGAAGAATTAGAAGAGTTGAATGGATCTCATGTCCATTTTCTCACCACTGAAGGTTTAGATGAAGAGGATGATTATGAAGAAAGAGTTACAGAGATGAACAATGAATCATATGTTGTCATGACTCGTGAGCAAGCCAACAAGAAGGAGAAAGTGGTGCAGCCTACTAAAAGATCTAAGGAACCTCCTACGGTCATTCCAGTGATTGCAAGGAGAGGAGATCCTATTCCAACTTCTTCCACACCCAAGGTAAGTTCTGTTGTCCCTTCCTCCTCTGTTTCTGCTCCTAAAACTTCTTGCCCTTCAAATGATAGAGTTGATAAGTCAAAAGTTTCATCTACTCCTATCAATGATGCTCCATCTACCTCTGGTTCTTTTGACATTATCAACCATCTCAAGGAAACTAAGATCCAGATCTCAGAAGCCGAATTCTACCAAACCCATCCCAAGGCCTTTGCTAAGATGGTAGACTTTGTAAACTCCAAATCCAAGCCTTCATCCCCTAGTTCCAAAGGTCTCTTGCCCACTCCATCTCCTTCATCTCAACCAAGCCTTGTGGCAGCAGTCACTTCATCTGATGGGAAGATCAAACCATTTTATGTCACTCTCCTCATAACTGGCCACAAACTCAGCAATTGTGTTATTGATTCTGGTGCTTCAGACAATGTGATGCCTGCTAAGGTAGCTCATGCCCTAGGCTTAACCCTAACCCGCACTTTTGGTTCATGTTACTCAATGGAAAGTAGAGAAGTGCCATTGGTTGGAAGGATCAAGGATGCACAAGTAGCCTTTGCTGCTTTGCCAGAGAAGAGAGTTTTAGCCACCATTTTGGTAGCTGATATTCCCCCTTCCTACGGCATGCTGCTGAGTAGAAATTTTTGCAAAAATGTTGGAGGAGAAATCATGATGGATTGGTCACATGCTCTTATTCCAGTGAATGGGAAAATGAAGAAGCTACTACCTGAGAAACAAACTGAATATATTGTGCAAAAAACAGATGACCCAAAGGCACAAATACTTTATGAGGACATTGGTCATGGTAACTACATGATCATGTCACAAGATGAGGCTAACCATCCTAAGGAAGTGTTTCTTGATCCTAATGGCATTTGGATCTTTGGAATTTGATGGAAGTTGCTCCTCAGCTGGTTCTGGAGCTGGTGTGGTGCTTATTTCTCCTGAAGGGAAAATTCACCCTTTCTCTTTCAAGCTCCAATTTGAAAACACAAATAATACAGTTGAGTATGAGGCTCTCATCCTCGGTTTAAGCATGGAAAAAGAGATGGGGATCAAGAATCTCCTTGCTCATGGAGATGCAGAGCTGATTGTAAAACAGGTCAGAGATCTCTATCAAGTGAAGAATAGAAGGTTGAAGCATTACAGGAACCTGGTTTGGGATTCCATTGAGTTCCTTGATGCCTTTTCAATTGAAGCCATGCCAAGGGAAAGGAACACCAGGGCTGATTCCTTGGCTGTCTCGGGGTCTCTACTGATCCCTCATCCAGATTTCTCCCAAGATAAATTCACCATTGAGATGATTCATAGGCCTAGTGTGCCTGACAAT
Organism: Taxus chinensis; assembly: GCA_019776745.2. Classification (NCBI taxonomy): domain Eukaryota; kingdom Viridiplantae; phylum Streptophyta; class Pinopsida; order Cupressales; family Taxaceae; genus Taxus; species Taxus chinensis. The sequence goes on along the minus strand of CM034147.1, from coordinate 570,196,893 downwards.
GCAAACAATTGGCAGGTCTTTAATGATGATCAACACTTGCTTTCCTTCCTTGAACTTCAGAGATAATTTTGACCAGTTGTACTTTGAAGGAGGTGGGAATCTTACCTAGAGAGTGTGTGCCTCCAAATGAAGAAGATAACAAAGAAGAAATGGATCATGATGGCTGCATAAAACTAAAAGGTAATAAGATACCTAAAGGGCTGGTAAGTTTGGAAGAGTTATTTGATAAACATGATGGGTACATCAAGTCCAAAACTTCCAAAGGAGCTCAACAGTCTGCTGACTATGAAAAGATAAACATTGGGAGTCTTAATGAACCTATGCTGGTAAACATTGGAAAGTGCTGCACACAAGAGGAGAGGAAGAAAGCAGCAAATCTGTTGAAAAGGTATGCTGATGTTCTTGCATATTCTTATGATGATCTCAAGGCTTTTCAACCAAAAGAGATGCAACATTTCATTCCTCTAAAGCCTAGGGATCAAGCCCTTCCGACAAAAGTAGAGGCAGTATAACCCTAAAATTGCTGATACAATCTTTCAAGAGATCCAAAAGTTATTGAAGGCTAAGATCATTTTCCCCATTCACCATTCAACGTGGATTGCTAATATTGTGCCTGTCAGGAAGAAGAATGGTGAGATCCAGATTTGTGTTGATTTTAGGAACTTGAATCAAGCCTCTTTGAAGGATAATTATCCTCTCCCCGTAATGGATCAAGTGTTGCAGGCTGTTACAGGTTCAGAAATGTTGTCCATGCTTGATGGATTCTCAGGATATAATCAAGTAGAAGTAAGTGCTTGCAGATCAGCATAAGACTTCCTTTACCACTCCTTGGGGCACCTTTGCTTACAGGAGAATGCCTTTTGGCCTCATCAATGCTGGTGCCACCTTTCAGAGGGCAATGGACCTGGCCTTTGGCAGTCTCAAGGGAAAATGCATAGTTGTATACCTTGATGATCTGACTGTGTTTTCAAAAACCAGAGCTGATCATTTCCAACACCTTGAAACTGTCCTCCAAAAGTGTAGAGAGCATGGCATCTCCTTGAATCCCAAGAAATCTGTCTTTTGTGTCACCGAGGGAAAATTATTGGGACACATTGTCTCCAAGGAGGGAATCAAGATTGATCCAGAAAGAGTCCAGATGATTCAGCAGATCCCTCTCCCCACAAGCAAGAAGGGTGTGCACTCTTTCTTTGGCAAGATCAACTTCTTAAGAAGATTCATACCTGATTTTGCTGAACTTACTTTGAACATAGCCCACATGATGAAAGGGAAGTAGACTTTTGGTTGGTCCTCTGAAGGAAAGGTTACATTTGAAGACATCAAGAGAGCTATAGCAAAGACTCCAATCTTGGCATGCCCTGATTATAGCAAAGACTTCATTATCTATTGCTATGCTACTGAAAGTACTCTAGCTGTTGTGTTAACCTAGGAGAATGCTGAAGGTCATGAACTCCCCATAGCATTCATGAGTTATATTTTGAAATCCCATGAGATGAAGTACACCATGATGGAGAAACATGCTTTTGCAGTGGTCAAAGCTGTGAAACAGTTTCATTTTTACATCCTCAACTCTCATTCTATTGTGCTTGTGCCTGATACAACTATTAAATCCATTCTTACACAACAAGAATTTGGAACCAAGAGAGGCAATTGGGTAGCCAAAGTTCAGGAGTATGATCTTGACATCAAACCCACCAAGCTAGTTCGAGGAAAGGGCTTATGTGAACTCATTGCTGAAGGAGCTGATGCCAAATTGTCTAAGGAGGAAGTTGATATCCCTGTTGTTCTTTTCCTCAGCTCAACTGATGAATGGTATGTTGGCATTGCACACTTTCTTACTTATGGAGAATGTCCATCCCATTTGAGTGCCAAGGATAAGAGAGCCATCAAATTAAGGTCTGCGCAATATGTGTTGTGGAAAAATGCATTGTTCAAACGAGGGATAGATGGAAGGTTTTTGAAATGTGTTGACAAAGAGCAGCAAAAGAAATTGTTCTCAGCCTTTCATGACCAGGCCTGTGGAGGTCATTTCTCTTCTGTTGTCACGGCCCACAAAATCCTCCGTGCCAGGGTATTATTGGCCTACCCTGTTCAAAGATGCATCAAAGTGGGTAGGCAAGTGTGAAGCATGTCAAACCTTTGTTGGAAGACCCAAATTGGCTGCTTTACCTCTCAAACCAGTGGTGATTGAGGAACCTTTTCAACAATGGGGTTTGGACTTCATTGGGACACTCAATCCACCTTCAAGTGCAGGGCATACTCATGTTTTGACTGCCATTGATTATTTCACCAAGTGGGTGGAAGCCATTCCAGTTAAAAGTACTACTTCTGAAGTAGTATGCAACTTCATCAAGGAGCACATCTTAATAAGGTTTGGGATACCAAACAAGATCGTCACTGACAATGCTTCCAATTTTTCTTCTGTTGAGATGATGGATTTCTGCTATGGCTATGGCATTTCCCTTGCCCACTCTTCAGATTACTATCCCCAAGGGAATGGGCAAGCAGAATCAACTAACAAGAACTTGGTCACCATTGTTCGGAAGCTTGTTAATGACTCTCAGAGGAATTGGCATAAGAAACTATATGATGCTTTATGGGCAGATAGGATTACACCTAAGAGAGCCATTGGAATGTCTCCTTTTCAAGTGGTATATGGAGTTGAAGCTCAGCTGCCAGTGACATTGGAACTGCCAGCCTTACATTTGATGAAGGCCATTGAGGATGCCAGCTTTACCAATTCATTGGACAAAAGAATTATGTACCTCCAGAAGTTGAATGAAGACAGATTGCAAGTGGTTGACAGAATATCAGCTCATCAACTCAAGGTAAAAGCTCTGTTTGACAAAAAGGCTAAACCCAAAACTTTTCAAGTGGGAGACAATGTTCTTCTTTGGGACAAAAGGCATGAACCTCGAGGCAGCCATGGTAAATTTGATTCCCTTTGGCTTGGTCCTTTTAAAATCAGACATTTTGCTAGTGAGAATTCTTTTTACCTGGATTACATGGATGGTTCTCCTCTCCCACTTCCTTATAGTGGGAAATTTTTGAAGTTGTTCAAAACCTAGGAGTTTTGGCGGTCCCTCTGTACATTTTGTATAGCGTTTTGCTTTCCTTGTTTTTGTTTTGGTTGGTTTCCTTCCTGCATTCTCTTCTGTGTTGGTATTACTTCTTTTTGACTCTGTTGCCCATTGGCTAAGACACTGATTCGATCTGATTACCTAGAATTCTCTAAGGTTCTTGATTTTGCCTCTTTCCTCTGCCAAATCATCCCTAGAAGGAGCGCGCTTGTTGTCCTCTCAATTTTCCCCACCCTTTCAAATCTAATTTCGTGGAAATTGGAGCCCCGCTCATACGAAGGGGAAAATTTCTAAGTTAAGGCCCGCAGTCAATCAGGAAGGGACACATGGCCTACGTTGAAAAGTCAATTTGGGGGCATAGACTTTCGGGGGAAAGATTGGAATTTTTCCCCTTTCCAAAATAGAAAAAGTATAAAAGCGAAACACACCCCCGCAATCAGTTAGGTGATGCCACGTGTTGAAGAATGAAATCGGAACAGCGGGCCTGCGGAGGTTTTTGAGAATTTGAGCCTTTTGTTAAAAAGAGTTTAAATGTCAGATTTGAACTACATTTCCTTAGCCACTCAGATGGTGCCACTTGTCTAACCTTTGGTACGGAGCTGCGGGGGCGGAGCAAAATGAGAAATCGCGCTTTTTCTCCCAAATGTCAGAAAATGCAAATTTCTCCCCCAGGGCCGTCGTTGCTTGGATCTTGCCATGTGTAGGGTCCAAATTTGAAGGTAAAAAAGGGAAAAGATAGCCAAATGTACTCATCTGGTTTTTAACGCCATTAACAAACCAGAGCTCTGCAAAACACAAAAATGGCTCATTCTTCATTCTTTTCTCTGTATTCTTGTCGTTTCTCCATGAGATGCATTTCTGGTTTATTATGGAGCCAAATTGATAAGTTTAAAGAGATGTAAAGTTTGATCATCAGAAAGCAGATTTTATCGGGCATACGCGATAAAAAGGGATAAAACTTACCAGTAAGCACTTGAGTGCTATGAAAGTGGTTAAAAGGTGGAAATGGCAGGACCACATGAAGAAGAAAATCATGAGATGCCCCCTGCTAAAATAATCATGCTCGAACTGACGAAATATTCACCTTTTTGAACCTCCGGTTTTCATGAGTGCATTTATTTCATGTCACTTTCCAAAAGTGGATCTGCAACAAACATTATCCCTTTCGGATATTCTTTTCTTGGGGACAAAGTATGGATGTATACGAATTGTTATAAATATATGGCTTTGGCCACGGGAAAAGGGGGATTCTGGTTTTTTGGGAAGGTTGTAAATTCTGAAGTAATTCAATACAGAAGTTCTTTCTTTCTTTTCTTATTTTCCTCTGTTATATCTTTCTCTCTCCTTGCTCGATTCAATGGATCATTTGTTTTGCATTCAATAGAAACTTTGTGTTCTGGTCTGTGTGAATCTTTAGAACTTTGTGTCTGCAGATTTGCGCCGGTGGTGAAGTAATTGATCCTTTTCTATATTTTCTTGGTTCAATGTGAGTAGGGAGATACTCTGCTATCTATATTTCCCCAAAGCATTGTTGTTTTCTTCCTTCTCCCATCTCTATATTCTTCCATTCCTTCTGATTGATAATCTTTTAAGTATGAAAACATTCCAGGATATCAGGGTCCAAACATTGAGAGTTGTATATCTGTACATTTGTTTTTCCTTGCTTTCAATAAGGGAACCTCTCCCATTAAAGAGGAGGGACTTGTTGTCCCCTGACTGTGGTTTCAACCCATGTTCCATTCTGAAACCCAACAGTCTCCTACTTGAAGATGGAATGAATGAACGAAGTTGAAGTTGTTTGCCAGCAGCGATCTCCTTTTGTGAAAGATGAGCTTTAGATGGTCTTCCAGGAGGAAACTTCGGTCCCAAATCAGTGCGTAAGATTGTTGTAGTAGGAAAAATGAAACCTTGCAGGCAGATTTAGTCGCTTCAAAATTCTTGATCCACCTCTGAGTCACTAGAAACTTTCGCCACTCTATCAACTCTTTGACTAACTATTTCTTCTTTTTCACTTACCCATTGTCTCAAGGAAGCAACATCAGAGCCAAGCCCTAAGACGAGTCCTTTTTGAAACAGGGAAAGGATATAGGTAGAGTCTTGAACCACTGACGCAATTTCCTTAACCAAGGAGATGGTATTCGGATCAAGAGATAGAGGCTCAGAGGCCAAAGCATTACAGGACGAAACTAGTTTGGATTTGGGAACCAAAAAGGGAGAAGATGGAGCCGAGGAGGCCTCGTTGACTGACAAAGGGGAAAATTTCTTTTTCCATATGGCAAAACTAGAGTCAGGAAGATTTTTGCAATCTTTTTGAAAATGGCCCGGTTGTTTGCACCAAAAACAGTTGTCGAAAATCGACTCATATTCGACCTTTTGGACCCATTTCTTGCTGGAGGAGGAGATCACAACGAAGTCTTGCAGTTTTTTGGACATATCAATGGAGACACAGACACGGGCGAAAGAAGAAAGAGAACCTTCAAGAGTAACTGGATCAATGCGAACAACTCTACCTAGGCTGGAACAAATTTTATTGAGAATGTTAGGATTCCAGTACTCGCAGGGCAGAGAGTAAAGCCGAACCCAAACTTGAAAATCATCCATTTCAGCTTGATCAAGATCAAAATGGGTGCTCCAGCTACGAATGAGAACCCCTGAATCAAAGAATAAGAAGTCTTTCCTCTCAAGGGTGTCGTCTCGCTGTGCTTCGTTGTGAAAAATAACCAAAAAGTATCCTTTAGCCAAGAAGCGGATCCGAAGTCCGCTACCCCATTGGATATCGCACCAACTGCAAATCCCATCCACTGACAAACGACGACCCACAAATTTTGCAAAAAATGCATGTTTCCCAAGTAGATTGAGTTGGGAAGAAAGACCGTTTGTGTCATCCAAAGAGACCGACACAAGCTCAGCGGGAAGAGAATCATTTTGAACTTGAGCGCTCCCATGTTTGCCGGCCAAATCAGGGACCGGTTCGACCACTTTGGGGCCCAGACGACTGAACAAAGTAGTTGACAGACCACACCTAGCCGGACGCCCCTGAACACCTTCTGGAACACATGGAGGAAAGGAACCGTTATGGCGGTTGGAATTTGAAAAATTTGTCCATTCTGTAACAGTTCCTTGTCATTTTCCTTCCATCATGCTCATCCCACAAATGTATTGTTGAATAAGTTTAGTCTCATTTAAGCATATAATTTCATTTCATACTTAAAGGGGGGCAAATGTAGACACTCAAAATATATTTTTATATTTAAAATGTATATGTCTATATATATATATATAAAATTTGCCGTCCTCTGCCGTCCCCAAAATATAGAAAGTTTTTACCATCTCGGTAACCCCGTCTTGCCGTCCCGGAGTCTTAGGTAACACTCGTTTAAAGTCATGCAAGCATTGACACAATTGCAACTATACTCAGGCAAAGTGAATGAAGCTATCGCAAATTGGAATGTATCCAAAAGCAAACCTAGAACTATTCCTACCAATTGCGAAAAGCATGAGGAATGCCCCAAAATACATCATCCCTTATATCATGCTCCGAAAGATCAAGGCAACACAAGCACTACCACCTCCATCCAGTTCTCCATCAACGCAGGTCCATTCAACCCCATATGAGCAACCAAAGCAACATAAATAGGCTCACGTGCAACACAATTTTGTGGTAGGTAAAATTTTGAAGTATTTCTTGCACATATTTTGAATAGATATTTGAAAGTAGGCCCACATGGATTGAAAACCCGAAAGGGCAATTTATGAGGGAGTTTTTGGAGATTGAAAAACTGAAAAGGTGGTCTGTTGCAAAGACTACTCAATTGAAAACCCGCGAGGGCGATTAAGTAGCGCGTAGGGATTGGAAACCGGTAAACGACATCCCCTGTGTCGACTGCGAGTAGAGTATCTCAATGCGTGACACAATTAACATTATACCAATGTTAAAACAACATGACAACACACTTTCTAGATTCTGTAAGCATCTTTTGTCTCGGGATGAGACAACTATTTAAGTTTGGGAAAGGGTTGGAAGTGTATAGGGGTCAGAAAGCCGACTTGATGCATTTTGGACTTGTATATTGCACAATACCTAAGGTATATGCATAGCATAGGTAGGACAAAATAGAGAATATATAATGCTCCCTATGTACAAGTAGAGAATGTGCAAAGTCTCTTTTGATAGAAAATGGAAGAAAGGACTGGTAAGTCAGCAATTGCCTTTAAATGTATAAAACAATGTAAGCTCAACAATCGTTGTTAAATGTATAAAACAATGTAAGCGCATTGCATAAAAGGTTGATCTTGATTCTACTCTGAATTTAGGTCTATGCTTTTGATTGAGTAATACAAATCCAATCTATTATCGCATTTCTCTTTCTCTTGTTTGTATGTTTCCTTTATTGTCTCTTATATGTAGCTATTGCACATACAAATGTTCAGATCTGTTCTGAATTGCTGCACACTATTTCAAGGATAGAAAATGGGATAGTTTTTGTTTCTCCTAGACTACGACCTGTAGCATGTCCTGATGAGTTATTCCAGGGACTGCTGCTAACATAAATTATTTTTACTGGGCATGCTTCTTGGTGCTATAGAGAAAAAGGCAAAAATCTACTGAGTAAACAAGTTCGATTCAAAGTTGAAAATTTCTATCCAATTGTGCTCTTAGATGCTTTTTTAGAAGCAACGAGATGAATTTTGCATTATCTATAGCTCAACCAGAATAAGTTTATTGGTTACAAGTTGCAAGCACATCCAAATGTGCCAAAGGGCTCAGCTTTGAACAATACTTGCCTGGCAGAACAAAATAGCTTACAAACTGGTCTCCAAGAGAACAATATTGTTACATTAAAATGTTGATAAATTTAATATTGGTTGCTCTATCATCAACTTTCCTAATCATGTATGCTTTTGTTGGCCAGCTAGGATCATATATTTGTTCATGTAATGAAACTTCTTGATGGACCGTTCATACTTAATCTAAAGCAGATGATTGCTTCGTTGTTAAATTTTGACTGTAAAGTTTTAATAATTGTCCTCTTTTCCATGTATTCATGCTCTCAGATTTGTTAATTTTCCCTGTTAACATTTGTAATGTACCAGCTAGTTTTATTACTTTCAGGAGTTACAAGGAGCTGCTGGAGAAATGCAATCAGCTTGGAATGAGTGAAAATCATTCTATTCGGAAGCTGGAAAAGGCAGTTGAAAGAATAAAGAGGCTGAAGGTGAGGAGCTCAACATCTGTTTCTTAAGAAATTGAAAATGGATACTTAGAGGCACTGTGATACTTCAATTATTAAGACGTTAGTTAAAAATAACTACTCCACTTTGTAATTATAAGCAGGCAACGGTACAAGAACTTGAAAGGACCCTCGAAGAAAAAGAGAATGCAACCATAAGGTCTAATGCAAAATCTAATGTAACTCTATTGAAAGTGGTTAATTCAGCTCTTAATATGTCTAATGCCTTGCACATTTCTCAAGACGTTGGATCCAAAATGCCATTAAACAATGTCAACTTTTTCTCTGAAAAGTCACACGACCATGTATCAGAGATTGACCTATCAGCTCAGAAGAATGGAGGTCCATCCATTATGCAGGGTCCTGAAAGGCTGCATGGTTTTGGTGTGGGCAATGTAAGCATAATAAGACCTGATGAAAATGTTATTGATCACAAGTTTCATGATACAAATCAGTTATTCTATGGTGCAAATAAAGGGGAACCAGGGGTCCAACATACTCGACCATATCCCCCTTCAAAATGTGCTATCCCAGGTGAAGATATTTAAATTTGATTCCTTGGTCATTTATTATAGAAGCTGCTTAATCCAGCCGTAGACTTTTTAGGACTGAGCAATACTGATAAAGTTTCAATGCCCTTGTCAAAATTTGCGACAGGAGTTCCAGATATTTTTGAGAACGTTTTTGACCCCTTTTTGGTTTTGGAGAGAGCGGATGATAATGAAATTAACTGTACAACAGATGGGTCAGTAAATTTGAGCTTGAATCAAGAAATGGCAGGGGAGTTGATGGGAATCATTGATAATAATTCCTTCCTACCTATTAAAAGAGAGGTGGGGCGAGCTCATTTTGCATCCACATTGACAAGTGGGTATTTTCATATGTACTGGAGATTTTGGCAATCCTCATTTGTAGAACAGTTGAAATTATACTATTGCGTTAGATTAAAGATTTTTTTTTGAATGGATCCTACTAGACATATTTCTTCATAGAGATAAAGATTCATTTGGGGGATTTGGTCATGTAGATGCATTACATTCTTTCAGAGCAAGTGGATTTTCACAACCATTGACTGTATCTGCAGGTGAGGAGCCTATGCCAGGAGGCTCTATCGTGTCTAAAGGAGCGAATGGAATTGCTGGAAAATGGTGCAGACAAGCTAAAAGTGCCTTATCTTCACCAGGACAAGATCAAAAGATTCCTTCTAGTGGGACTTTTATTGCTGTAGGAGCCAATGGGCGAGGTGGACAGATCAAAGTGTTTAAGAATCCAAAACAGTCTTTGGTAAGTGCAAAAAATACAAATCCACCTATAACAGTTTCTAATCTCAATATTATGAAATATCATATGAGGTTCATTTAAAATTAAATCTGGGAAGTTGTTTATTATTCCAGGATACAGGCTTAGGCTCCCTCTGGTCTAGACAGACAAAGCGTTGCAAATCTCAGAAAGGAAAATCCACTGTCAATGATCAAGGAGCTTTGCAAATTGAACATTTTTTTCAAAAGACAAGCCATAATTAGTTTCAGTACTTTTGGAACTGGCATTTCAGCAAGACATTAAAATCTAAAGGGATTAATTTAATACAAAAGTTTGTTCCCTCTTATTAGTTTATTTATTGTCATTTTAATCTTTTAAAAATCAATTTATAATTTTTTAAAGCACCTTTTAAACCTTATATGGGCACATCATAATAAAGGCCAAATAGAAATGTATAGAATTGCTGTAAGTATTAGAAATATCAACTAATGAATTGATTCAAGATAATTAGAAATATCAAGGAAGCTTACCTAGTTGAAATCTGCCCACTTATACTTCTTGAGCAATTTGCCACTGTTACATCTACAGCTAGAACCAATGGTGATTTCCCCAAACAAATTTATCCATCTTTCTAATACCATTTAAGGAGTTCAATTTATACCCTAGGTTTCAACTCTTGATTCCTTTATCTTACCTTGTATTCACTTGAGTCTATTCTCTGTCTTTTTATGTAAGTAGCCCTGCTGGACTGTATCATCACCTATATCTTCAAATGTTTGAGGTTCCTCAGTTCACTATCAACACCTTTTGACACCCTTTTCAATGTATTACTTGTTTGATAAGTCTCAAGATTGAGGGACTGGTATAAGGTCTAGCTCCTTAGAATTCTACCCTTCTTCCAATAGGTGTGGACTTTGTATACTGTCTTTTCTTATAACTGTCATTAGTAACTTGAAACTGCCTCATCATTTGTCAACTGTTACTCTTGAATCAGGCTTAGGGTTAAGTAGAGAAAGTCTGTTCAAAATTTCAATCTCCAATACCATGTACAAGGTCATCAAAACTCCTTATTTCCTCAAGCCCTGGCTTCCAATGTTATGCTACAGGACTGTGACACTTGCACAGATACTGTCAAAGATAACCCTCAGGAGAACGATGGTTTTGATATAATTCTTCCTAGGCATCCCCTAGACCAAGATCTCTTCAAAATTTCATAGATTTTAGTCGGTTCATGTTCTAGAAAAAAGGAATTTCTTCTTCGTAACCCTAGGTGGACGGTTTCCTCTAGTGTGCAGGCCCGAGAAAGAAATTTTTACTATTTCGCTATGATAGCCTCTATCAACTATCAAAATAATCACTAACCCCTGAACCACCTTTCATGCTTTACTGTAACACCTTTTCTTAGTGCACTGTCACCTAAGAATGCTCAACACAGGGTACACATATTGACATTCTTAAAATTCCATACATGCAATGTCTTAATAGATGAAATAAGTCTAACTAATTACTCACCAATCTATCGCAATCCTTTCTCTCCAATGTGACTGTGAAGACTCCATTCAAGAGTTACTTTTTTTCCCATACCACAATGAGGGTTTGTAAAGTACCCTAAAAAGATAAACTTCACTATGAAAATGTATGAAACCAGCTTTTCAAGATCTAATTGTTATTTCTTGAGACCTGTAATTACATTCCTAAGTGAATAACCTTACCAGTGAGTCTTCATGCTCTTCCACCTGTATAATACTTAGAATTTCTCCTTGCTCTGCCTCTTTAAGCTGGTCTTCATAGGTTTCTCAGGGTTATAACTTAAATTTTCTCTCTTACCATTATCATGTTCTCTGAAGGTTAAAAAGGTCAAATCACCACTAACAAATTGGTTTAGACCTCTCACACTTTAAGTTCCTCCTTACACCTCATCTTTTGTTTCCTTATCTTGACTGTACACTGCCGTATCCTATCTCAGATTTACAAGATGTGATACAACCAGATAATGATTAAGATCAATCAAATGCATGTAAGAAACTATTATGAACAAATACTAGGTCTTGTCAAATACAATATTCCATTATTAAATAGATCCATCCATTGAAATATGATCCATGTAATCTTGCTCAAACATCATACACAAATTTTACCAAATAGTTGGTTTACAAACCAATTCCTTTTCCTTCCAATCTTGGAGCTTTCAACTCCCAAACTTTTTGATAATTCATATGATAGCTGATAAACAATTAATTTGGCTTTTTATATCCTCTCAAATCAATTTTGACTCAAATTAGAGCATTTTGAGACCTCATGGTCATATGGCTACCTTATACACAACATTGAAAGTTACTTGACTCCAAGACCTCGACCTCTAATAAACATGTTATTACACCTAAACTATCTATTACAACTTTGCCACATTAAAAATGACCCATAAAGTGCTTCAAGCTCCTAGGAAACCCAAAAATGGTCTTAATTTTGAATCTTTCCTTTTGGAGGAAAATACACATTTCAAATTTTAAAATGCCAAAGACCAAATTAACACCCTAATTGACTCCCAAGCACTTATTGGACCTACAAACTCAACTTCAAGCCAAAACATGATGACATCATGTTATATTTACAAGGAATGAGATGATGCTCCTGTATCAGATGCATGATATCCAAAGCATTTGAGTTTACCTTTGTAAAATGTCGAGGTATGGAGATCATACATGCACATAGAACATTCCTCATTAGTGAATGGTGTACCACGGAACTTGAGTGCATTCCATCATGTCACATTAGGAGAGTAATTAGAGAATAAATCATTGCAAATATTAATAGACTTGTAAGCAATTGGAAAAGTGAGAAGAGTATTATGCCGATCAATAGTACCACCAATGTAACGAAGCCAAGAATGCACGTGAATAAGGGGATAGGGATGAAGATCAAGTGGAACCCAAAATTTCATATGGAAGACATGTGGGCCCAAAGTTGTTAAGAGGAATATATAGCCTTGATATTGAGAGCGAGGTGCAAGGAAAGGGATGATATCAATAAGAGTAAAGCCCAATTGGGTGAGGCCATCATATCTCCAAAGAATTTCAGCGCAAGTAGGATCATATGGGATATGCTACCAATAATTTTGATCAATGTATAATGTGCAAGTAAAGTAATTAAAATGAGTTAATGACATAGGAGAAGAAGTAATAGTAACATTGTGACCGGGAATACTGGATGAGGAAGGAACCGCAAAGTGGGAAATAGGCTCTAGATCATGTATGATATTAGAGTAAGGAATCATAGCATTAGTAGTGGGTTGGGTCGTGAGAGATTTAAATTGATATTCACCAGAACCAGTAACAATATAGTGAGTATAAAAGAAAGACTCATCAAAATCCACAGGAGTGAAATCCAAAGCACACAAGGTATCATCAATGAGCTCGACACGATCAAAATCATCATCAAAATTATCAATCTCTACATGGAAGTATTGTTCAGAATTTTCTAGGGGATTGACACTAGACGCAAGAGGATATCACATGAGAGATGAGATCGATAGTGGGAGTATGAATAGAGGAAGTGAAAAAAGGTGGAGGGATGGAAGTATAATTGCTAGACTCCCCAACATCATATGTATCAAGACGGTGCGAGGGAATATGTTCAACCAGGGGAATGACCATAGAGGTGGCATAGTCTATGCAGAAATACTTTAAAACTTCAAGTTCAATGGTAATAGTATGATCATAGCCATCAAAGATAAAATTGACACAACAATGGATAATAGAAGGAACGATTTGCATAACATGGATCCAAGGTTGAACAAAGAGAAAATTGTATTACAATGTGGAATCCATGACATAAAAGAGGGTATAAAGAGTGTGGGGTCTTACTTGCAACTCTAAAGTGACAGTACCAATACATGCACGAGTAGTAGTATCATAGCCACAAATGATAGTAGTAGAAATTTCAATTGCACTACGAGGAATGTGGAGTTGGGTAAGTAATTATAAAGGACAAATATTCAGTGCGAAGCCATTATCAATAAGTACATGCTTAGTTTGGAAATCTTGAATGCGATCCATGATAAGAATAACAAGAGAATCAATGGAAGACTCGAGAGTAATTTTCTCATCAGAAAATGTGATAGGATTGGTGATATGATTGAAAGAATGCATGAGATGAGAAAAGGCTACTTGAAGGTCATCACTTTTGATTTTAATAGAGAAAATGGAAGCCTCTAAGGTACATCGACAATCAAGAGCTTGGTGTAGTAGATTAAAGAGAGATATCTTAGCAGGGGTATTCTTTAATTGCTCAATGATATCACAGGTTTTAGATGGAGCAATATGTTGAGGAAGTGGTTTATTAAGAGGAGGAATAGAGGTAAGAAGCTTTGAAGGGGCCCTATTACAACGGGTGGTGAAAACATTGATAGAGGGAGCTACAAAGGCATTTGTGTAGCGAGGTGGATGCTGCATAGTAACAAGAATATATTCAGATATGATGATGTCTGGGGAAGAGACACAGGTGGGAATGAAAGTATAAGAACTAGCCATGATCTCAGAAGAGGAAGAAAAATGGAAATGGATCTAGGGCATGTACATATTTGTTAGGGTCACCAAATGATTTATCAAAATTAAATCTAAGATAAGGACAGTGCTGATCAGATAGATAAAACAATAAGTATGCAATATCAAGCAAATGAAATATAAGCAAGAGTGATAGATATGGTTTATAGAATGACTCAATTTGTAACTGTAGGTCTAGATTGATTCTGGGCTAGTGAATGATCTGGAATAGCTAATTCTAAACTGTGTAAGCTATTTGTTTGAAACTATGATATGGAAACTGACAGGACAAAACCGCCTGGGATGGGACAGGGCCACCCAGGCGCTAGTGTCTGTCCTGGGTGCTGGCATCTGCATACTAGCTTGGGATTTGGTTATTTATTTGTCACTTTTTATTTGCTTTAAGTTGTGTTAGGTTCAGTTCACTTCAAAATTTTTGCATATGTATTTATAAAACAAGCCCTAACTACCTCCATAATACGAAAGCACACATTATATGAATAAATAATGCACATGCTTGAGTCAGAACCTCGACGGTCACCTTAATGTAATTTTCAACGAGCATTGCACTACATTTCAGAATCCATGTAGTTCTAGTATGTGTGTGTGTGTGATTAAAATAGTGTCCCTTGAGCTAGGATGCCCTAGTGCCAGTCCCACAAAGAATAATGAGCTACAACTACTTTGTCCCAATGCAAATGTGTGGCATTGAATTCAAAATAAAACCCCATATGTAGTGAAGTATGCAATCCCAATATGTAGTCCATCGTGTAATAGATAGAAAATATTAGCTCCATGTAATAATATTTGCCTCTTGAATGCTTTCCCCCCTTATTGAGGTTAAATAAGACATGTATATATATGATTATGTTGCTTAAGTTTTGTCATTAACAAGTGAAAGGAAGACCAAAGGTGATAAAAGAAGACAAGAAAGAATTAACGTTTGAAAGATCAAAGAAAAAGTTAGGAGGACGGAGGTGTCCAAAGGGGACAATAGCACTTGGGTGATTCTGTCCATAATGGATAGAGCTGTACTAGGGGAAACGACCATATAACTATTCACCCTAAATTTAAGGGAATGTAGATATATATAGGTGTCTCATCGGTGCAAAAAATTATATCATTGTGTAGCGTATGATTGTGCCACATCAACATTTTTGTTTCGTGTGTTTATTTGGAGGGAAAAGTAGTTTTTGAATTGATTTAATAAGAAGATAATTAATATAAATCATTTGAAAGAGGTACCAATGATCGAGCGCCCTATGTGTCATATTGTCATTGGCTCTTAAATAGTGTCATTAATAAAAAAGTGAACAACTATTGGTACCTTTTTCAGCAATCTATGATGAAAACAACTGTACATGGTTTGGTGCATGCACAACTATAGGGTCCTTTCCCCTAAGTGCTCAAAAAGGTCAGACAGTGAAATCAAAGCTATGTAGGATGTCAATTGGTATGCAAAACTATAAGTTTTCAATTAGAAACATCAAGCAATAAAGATGAAACGTATAAAATCAATGTCAAATAAAAGTAAAGTGGTGTTAATTAGCAATTCTCTTGCTTAGGAATCATGCATATAAATGACATATTTATCGGCTGGATGTAGATATTAAGTGCGTGATTTAGTGATTACAATGAGAGAAATATTCAATGGGGTAATTCGAATTGAATACCAAAGAGAGTGGACAACTAATATAACCTTACCTTTGTTTGATTGTGAAGATGTTAATAATAATCCTTCAAACTAACATGCCATCGTAGTCAATCATCTCTTTGCAAATTTTATTAGGAGCATATAGAATGCACGATTAATAGTTTGGAAGAGGAGAAAAAAAAGAGGTCATAGGGGAAAACAAGGTTTAGACCAAAAAAGTCAACGATAAATCATTATGTCATAACTAAACACAATTGAATAGATTTGGGATAAAAAGGTGGCGTCAATTCTTTTTTTGTAGATTTCAAGGAAAAATTTAACATTAGTCTGAGATGAAAACTATAGAGTAGAATAGAGGAACTAAGGGTCCCATCAACTATAGGAAAATGATTCACAGTTTATATAAGCGAGTCAAGGCCGATATCAAAACACATAGATATATTTAGATATTGGGATCCAAATGGAAGGGTAAAATCCCATTATGATTATTTGATATCAAATATTTGTTCTTATAGTTACCCTCCATACATTTAGATAATATAAGATGATATTTATATGAACCTGATGAATGAAGATGATATTTATGCGAAAATATAAGTATAGGCCTGTTAGGGGAAGAAGATGTGGAAAAATTGTAAGAAAATAATTAAGAATCATATGAGGATGAAAATGATGCTTTAATAAGGACCACTATTATTAGAGGAATTCTACCTACTATTTTTCCTATCTTATCACCTCCTTCATCATCCCAAGGATCTATGACCACAATAGGTGATGTTACTTCTTATTATCCATTTGTTTCTATTACTTATCTAGTGGTTTCAAATATGGTGGCTACTCCAAGTGTGTCAATTAATGTAAGCACTATCGCCATACTGCCTCTTGATGCATCTAGTTTTGGTCTTATGTTTTCTCTTGTCTCATCTATGTCATTTGTTTTTATTGCTTCTGACTCGAGTGTTCTTGGTATGTCTCAATTTTCTTCAACTTTGGACACCAATATTACAACATACCTCTAATATCATGTGATCTAATGCCTATTATTATCAAAATATTACTGGATATTTTACTGTGGTAAATAGTAATTAGTTAATTCTGCATAGTAAATTAGATTGCTATATAGTTAGAGTGATTAATTTCTTTGTAATATTTAATTGGGAATAGTCTTCATGTATGTTTATTTTTATTTGTATTTGATTTGTTAGGTTTTCAAACTCAAATAGCCACTTTGGGTAATTAGTTTTGGCTGTACAATACCTATAAGTATTGTAGCCCTCTCATCCTTTGTAATTTATATTTTTACAATTAATAAAACAATCAACATGTGTTGCCATGGTTCTGTCACATTTGGTATTAGAGAAGACACTTTGAAACTTTGGAGTGTGAAAATTGAAGTTGAGCTTTGGAGGATCCAGGAGAATTTGAGAAGATAGAAAGACAAAGAGCTTCATGCCTCTATTCAGCCCTATCCCTTGTCCACACTTAGTTTATTTCTGCACAACATTGGTAGCATTAAAATTCAGTTGTAGAGATTTCAACAATTGAATATTGGAAGCATATTTCCCAAAAAAAGAGAAGAAGAAAAAGCATTCCCTCAGAGGAACATTCAAAATTTTCAAAAAAAATCCAGACACAAGTTCTTTCCAATTGGCTATTTTTTCTTATAAATATTTTAACCAAAGTTTTATTAAATTAGGGTTATGCACATATATTTGTCAAGTTTATGGAATAATAAACTTTAAAATATTAATTGTTTATCCTATAGTCTACTTGAAAAGACAGTTGAATTGTATCTCACAAACCAAAAGCATTCAAAAGCCGAAACTTGGCCACACTGTATTTATCCATTTTATTTCAAACAAAAAAACATGTTTTGAAAAATTCCTCCTAAAACTCTTGTTTTCAACGTTTCCATCTTTTACCTTGAAAGTTATAGTTAATTATGTACCAAAAAAACTAGAAAGAGTTATGAATTAAAATTTTGATAACATTCCTAAAATCACGAAATGCAAAAATCATTTTCAGGAATTTTCTACATCTTCTATATTTTTTAGATACAAGACTATATTCAAAATTTTTAATTTTTGCCTTTTAAAGCACTGAAATCATAATCAATTGATTTATTGAAAACTGTGAAAGAACAGAAGATGAATTTTCGCCACATTTTTTGAAATTCCATTAAAAAGTTGTGTATAAAATTTCATGCTTTTAATCATCATAAAAATACATTTTAAAATATTTTTATGATTTTTCTATGCATAAGTAAGCAAATAAGAATACTTCTGCAATCGGAAGCACAATTGTCACTCGTAGTCTTCATCATGTCTACAAATGCTCCTAAATTTTTTCATCCATATTCTCATCTCCTAAGAGGAGACAACTATGCATCATGGAATACCAAAATTGAAATGTAACTCGAGATTGAAGACACATGACCTATTGTGGAAGGCTCTTTCACTAGACTAAATGTAGATGTTGTTGCACAACATTAGTTTGATCAAGCTAATCAGAAGGGCGAGCTGATAATCTTGTTTGTAGTATCAAATGACATGCAACCACACATTTATATGCCAAAATGACAAAAAAATTATGGGACAGATTGATCACATTCTATAAGGGAAAAAATAGCAACACCATTTTACACCTCCAGAGTCAACGACATTGTCTCAAACTGAAGAATGGTGAGAAAATTGAGGTCTTTCTAAGGAATGTTACGGCATTGAAGGTGTCACTCTAGGCACTAGAAATGAAATTGATAGATGAATATCTTGTACTCATCATCATGAGATCCTTACCTCCCTCATACAAGATCTTTGTGACCACCTTGAATGTAATGAGTCAAACACTAACCTTTGAAAAGTTAGTGAATATGTTACAATAGGAGGAGTCATTGCATATGAAAGAAGAGCTAGAAGAACAAGCTCTCACTTCTCATTAAAAAAGGGAAGAAATAACTTCAGTCATCCTAGAAGAAAAATAATTAGTAAGGGGGAAAACAAAGAAAAAATGCTTGATTCGTGGCAGGAATGGCCATGATTTAAAATATTGTTGATATAATACATTCCAAAAATCAGGGTTCATTTTAAGAGACCTCTTGGAAATCAGAGGTGGAAAATACCTGGCGAATATCCCCGGAACCGGTTTCGCGGTAAGGCGAATTTTTTGGGGGTTGTATGAAAAAATTTCGCCTGATTGTCAAGTGGTGAGACAGAAGGCTGCAGACGCGCGACAGGAGATTTTGCTGTCGTGCGTCAAAAAAATGCATTGACGCGCATTAATAGACCTCATTGACGCGCGTCAATGAGGTCTATTGACGCGCGTCAATGAGGTCTATTGACGCGCGTCAATGCATGTTTTTGACGCGCGACAACAAAATCTTCTGTCGCGCGTTTGCAGCCTCCACCCTCTGCTTTTTCATCGAAAAATCTCCGTGTCGCGCGTCAATAAAATCTTTGTCATGTGTCTGCTATGCGTCAATATCTGTTGTACCTCCTTGTCACGCGTCAACTATCTGTCAGTGTCGCGCGTTAACAAATAACCCTCATTGACGTGCGTTAATAGACCTCATTGATGCACATCAACAAGGTTATTGACGCGCGTCAATGAGGTCTGTTGACGCGCGTCAACAGACCTCATTGACGCGCGTCAACAAGGTTGTTGACGCGCATCAACAGACCTCATTGACGCATGTCAACAAGGTTATTGACGCACGTCAATGAGGTCTGTTGACGCGCGTCAACAGATAACCCTCATTGACGCGCGTCAACAGACCTCATTGATGCGCGCCAACAAGGTTGTTGACGCGCGTCAATGAGGTCTATTGACGCGCATCAATGAGGGTTATTTGTTGACGTGTGACAACAAATCTCCTGTCGCGCAGCTGCAGCCTCCGCCCTCTGCTTGCGCATCAAAAAAATCTTCGTGTCGCTCATCAACAAACTCTTTGTCATGCGTCTACTATGCGTCAATATTTGCAGTACCTCCTTATCGCGTGTCAACTATTCGTCAGTGTCGCGCGTCAACAAATAACCCCATTGTCGCGCATCTACAATACGGGATATATCATATTGTTGACAAATGTGAAGTAGAAGTGTTCTACCTGGTGAATAATCTAGGATTATATAGGGGATATTTTTCAAGGGTAGGCGAAGCCGACCCCTAAAAAAAATTAAAGTGTAATTTTTAGGCGAACAGGTCACTGACCCGTGCCAGAAAATTCGCCTTTTCAAATTTTTCAAAAATGGAATATTCGCCATATTACGAATATTCGCCACTAAAATTATCCCTGCCAAAAATGATCAAGTAACAAGAAACTAAACAACCAAAAATATCATCAAGGACAAAAAATCAATAAATAAGGGAAGAAAAAGGGGAATTGGAAGAAGAAGCACTAAGGCAATATTGCTGAAAAACAAGATAATTCGAATGATGAATACTTCTTGTACGCTTCCCAATCAAATGAAGTATCCACATCTTCTAATGTCATCTAATACATTTATTTAGGTACCACTCGACACATAAATGAATGCAAGGAGTGGTTCTTTATGATGATTTTTCGTACAATGTCTAAGGTATTGGTAATATATATTTACCCCTTGGTACATGAAATTGTAAAATATATATTATTATATATGTCCCTAGGTTGATTAAGAATTTACTATTAGTTAGATCGATTTTAGATCATAATTTGAAAATTGATTTTGACTATAATGACAGAAAGAAAATGTGTTTGATTAGAGATAAATATAGAATCTTGAAAACTATTTCAAGAGATTCCAATATGGGACAAATGTTCTAGCTTGATTTTTTTCAAAGAGATTACTAGGCAATTGTGGAAAAAGACACCTTCTCAACATAGTTGTGGCATCAAAGACATAGCCATGTTAGTTTCAAATATCTCAACACAATCCATCTGTATGATATGGTGAGAGGATTGCCACCTCTAAAAAAGGACACAAATAAGTTCCAACATTTCTTTCTAGGAAAAAACATTTAACACGATTCAAGAGAAATATATTTTTGGCTCTAGGTAAGCTTGTTCTGGTTCATACCAATATTTTCAGACCCATGTAACCTATTCCTTATAGATTTCAATAGTTTATGCTCTTTTTTGATGATTTTTCATGTAAAATGTGGATTTATTATCTTCATTCTAAGGATGAAGATTTTGACTATTTCAAGAAATTCAAGGTTGTAGTTGAAACCAAATCTGGTCATAAAATAAAAAATCTCTACTTAGATCAATATGCGGAATATGTCTCCTCCACATACACCACAATTAAATTGTGTTTTCGAGAGAAGGAATCATACTATCATGAAGATGGTGTGATGTATGATCGATGATTCAATATTGACAAATACATATTGGGCCGAAGCAACCAAAATAACACTATAACTACTAGATAGAGTTCCCACTATTGTTCTTGATGGGGTAACACCACGTGCAACCATATATTTCACATCTCATATTATTTTGATGTAAAGAGAGCATTGACATTCTCAAGAAGAAGAGAAAAAATCTTGACATGAAAGCAGAGAAATAAATATTCTTAGGGTATAATGAAAAAGCTCTTGGTTACAGACTGATGGATCTATAAATAAGAAATGTGTACACAAGTAGTGATAAATCCATCTATTGCACATCTCAGAGTATTTGGATGCAAAGTGATCATGCACATTCCCAAAAAGAAGAGAATGAAGTTTGACATGAAAACAAAGAAATATATCTTCTTAGGGTATAGTGATGAATTTTTTGGTTACAGATTGATGGATTCGAAAATAAGAAAGGTGTACACAAGTAGGGATGTTGAATTTTTTAGAAGAAATAAGCATATGCTCCTTCCATAAGCTTGAACTTGATGATCAAATCAGTTCTATTATAAAAATAGATGATGACCCTCCCTTTAACGAATAAAGTAATGATGAGAATGATGGTGAAGATTTAACAGGTCCACAACTCATGAGGATAGCTCATTGTATGGCTAAATGGTATACTAATGTGATACGAGATGCCAAATTGGATGATATCCAAAAAAAATCCACCTTGACCACAAACTCACAACAAATCTCATAATGAGGTACAATTTTCCATAATGATTAAAGTTGTTGAGTCTGTTGAGCCCTCTATAGTTCAGGAAGCCCTACAATCTAAATCTTGGAAAGATGTCATGGATGCTAAATATCATTCAATGATGAAGAATAAAACTTGGAAACATGTTGATCTTCCACTAAGTAATAATACCATTGGATGTAGATGGATCTTCAAAACAAATTGAAAAGTATATGGGGATGTTGAAAATTACAAGGAAAAACTAGTAACAAAGGGGTATGCTCAAGAGGAAGGCATTAACTATGAGGAGACTATTTCTCCTAAAACTAAGATGAAAACCATCAAAATGATTTTTTCTCTAGCTGTATAGTTTGGGTGGAGATTCTATCAAATGGACAAGAAAAGTGTGTTTCTTAATGGATGCTTGTAGGAAGAAATCTATATGACTCAACCAAAAGTGTTTTCATACCTGGAAAAGAAGAAAATGTATGTAGACTCATTAAGTCATTATATGGTCTTGAATAAGATACCCAAGCTTGGTATATCAAAATTAATGAACATACTGTTCATAAATTCTATATGAATTCTTATGATCCCAATGTATACATCAAGAAATAACCAGGGATTGCAAACATTGTTATTTATGTTGATGATCTAGTCATCACTGGTAGTTCACTGAAGATGATCGATGTAATGAAGAAAGATCTTAATTGATCATTCAACACGAATTATATCGGGATAATGCATTATTGTATTGGCTTGGAAGTATATCAGAAACATAATTACATCTTTGTATATCATTTTAAATACACCAAGACTATGCTTGATAAGTTTCAGATGATGGACTGTATTACAATTTCCACACCTATGAAGACAATACTTTAGTTGTCTCGTAAAAATCCATCACCACAAGTAAAAGAAACTCTATATCAATAGTTGATCAGGAGTCTAATTTACTTGACTTACACTAGGAAAAACATCAAATTTGTGGTCATCTATCTTTCATGATTCATGAAGGAACTGTTGTCATCGAAAAGTAGCGATGCATATAACTCTGTATTTTTTCCTATAATATAAAAATAATGATCAATTCATCTTGACAAGATATTTAGAATCAAATCATGTAGGTGACATCGATGAAAAGAAATATACTTCTATATATGTATTATTTTTGGGATCTGGTCTAATATCATGGGGAAGAAAGAAATAAAAATTTGTTTCTTAATAGTCTATAGAATCTGAATATCGAGTTGCAAGAGGAGCTATCTGCAAAGTGATATGGATACGTCACATACTTTAGGGACTGAGACTACCAAAGGGGAAACCTAACATCTTGTATATTGACGATGAAGGAGTAATAAAACTTGTTTACAATCTAGTATATCACAAGAGGATGAAGCACATTGAGGTACATGTATATTTTATCTGTGAGCTTGTCTTACCACATAACATCTAGCTCCAACATATCCAAACATATGAACAATGCATAGAGATTTTCATGAATTCACTTGCACATAAAATATTTGAGATGTTAAGAGAATTTCTCTCTTGTTCACTTTAGACGATGCATAATTAAGGGGGGGGGGATATTGGATATTTTACTATATTAATTATTCATTAGTTAATTCTGCATAGTAGATTAGATTGTTATATACTTAGAGTGATTAATTTTTTTTTTAATATTCAATTGGGAATAGTATTCCTATATGTTTGTTTTGTTTATATTTGATTTGTTGGGTTATTACACCCAAATAACCATTTTGGTTAATTGTTTTGGTCTGTAAAATACCTATAAGTATTACATCCATCTCATCCTTTATAACCCATATTTTTACAATCAATAAAATAATCAATAGGTGTTGCCCTAGTTCTCTCACAAATATCCCCATCTAATTTTAAATGTTCCTAGTAGTGTTACTATTGGTTCTATAGTTTCTATAGTTCCCTTTGTTTCAAGTGTTTCATCTATGCTAACTATCTATATTGTGCTACTTGTTTCAAGTGTTTCATCTATGCTAACTATCTATATTGTGCTACTTGTTTCAAGTGTCTCTAATGTATCAATTTTCCCAAATTATCCCACAATATTCCTTGTTGTAAGTATTAAAAATGTGAATATCTCCCATGTTGGTAGTCGAAGTTTTGCATTATCAACTTTTGTAAGGTTATCCATTTCTTATGGAGCTCATGTTTTAGTTATATCCTCCACACATTCTACAAGGGTTCCCTTAACAATGTTTTGAAGGCTTTTTGTCCCAAATACTTCATCACCTACCCCACATTCCATATTTTCTACTGTACCACCTCGTATATCCACAACCATGGTATCTAATGATCCAATTATAGGAGGAGATGCATTAAAGGATTATCTTACACAACAAGGGAAATATTTTAGGGAAAAGGAAACAACCTCTAATATTCCCTCCATTGTAGTTATTATTCATACTACTATTTATCCCTATACACAATTGGTGTTTCATTTGTGGTAAGTTCATGGTTTGGTATTTCTTCTATTTAACTCTATTCTCCCTCACCTTCCCATTATCAATCTCCCAATCTTCATATCCCACCATAGGTGTCCCAAATCATTGGTGTTTTTATTCTTCCATATATTACTATCACTCCTTCCTCTACCACTATTCTTTCTTTCTACACCCCCTTTCTTATATTGTGATAACTTCTTCCAATATCCTAGTGATTTTAGTACCTAGTATTGAAATGGGAAATACATGGACAACTATTACCAAAAAATCTATACATGAGACTCCTTTGATGAATCACTAAGGATGGGTTGATATGTAATTTGAAAGGATGAAAAATTCTATATATGACCCACTTGAAATTAGTTTTAGGTTTCATAAATGTTCCAAAATATTAAATAGGTTGACAACAAGTAATTTATATCATGGTGAGCACACTACCCTCCTACAAAGTTATTTTTTTTTATTTCTATGGGAATTAGGAAAAGGAGGAGAAATTCCACTAAGGTTAGTGAAGTGAAATAAGTTTTATCACCAAACAACAACACCCTTTGATTTGCATAAATATATGGATGAACAATCATTGTTTTTTGGGTAACATGGGATTGTCTCCAAGTTGTGGGACTTGATACTTGAGACAAAACTTCAGAGAAGGCTTGTTCCTATATGTAATCCTAATGCTAAACTACTCCCAAGGAAGGAAATGCAACTATCTAACTCTACTCTAACCGTCCAAGGGACTAGGGAGAGAAAAATACGTAAAATGGAAATCCTAAGCTAAAAGAGAGGTGATAACACCAAGAAAAGGGCGAAGAAACTCTAGTGAGGGAATTGGGAGAAGGAAAATGGAGAAGGGAGAGGAAAAATAGAGGTGACACAGACCCAATAATTCGTTAACCATATATTCTCCATGAAACACAACAAGATGAACCTGCAAGTGAGAAATACATGCACAAAATACAACAACACGAATGGAGAGGCAAGGAAATGCAACAAAATATAAGTTAGGGTTTAGAGAAACACCACAAAACAAAGATTTTATTTATTTCAAAATATGCACAGACCATTAAATGTGAAGAAGAATGCACAAGAGCACATTTCCAATCCCAAATGAAGGTTTATAAATCACAGCTTATCAGAAATAATTTTGATAGAGTTTCTTTACATTTTAGAACATCCCCCCTTTCAAAATGAGATATTTTTACATTATATATCAGAATGTGAGAAAGAGAGGAGGGAAAATCATATTTCTTCCTCCAACCATCAATAAGGTGCATTAAATTCCTAAAAACAATCATGAGAACCCTGCCAAACCCATTCCCCCATATCACTTTGATTGCTGGAGAAGCCAAGGCACCATGCCTCATCATTTTTGGTGGTTGAGAAATTTGAAACTGTCCTTTAATGTGGTGACTATATTTCATATTTTTCACCAACCTAACCTCATAAAAATTAAGAAATGTAGTTTTTGTGGTGTATAGGATGCTTAGAGCTTTCCAAGGGTACCAAGTTTGTGAAAATGAGAGTCACAAATTGAAAGTTATGGCCATTTGAATTTCAAGGGGTCGAGGAGGAACACAGGGTTCCCAACACATTGCTACATTATGCATTTAATCAATTTTATATTTTATGTGGGTGGATCAGATAATAAAATAAGTGGAGGAAGTAAGGAACTGTTCTTATTGTTCTCCCCGGACCCATATTTACCGCAAGGGTATTTGGTCACCATTTGGGTCAGAAATTTAGATCCTGGGTGGAACTGTGGAACAATTCCACCTGGCCTCTTGATTCCCATGTTCCACTATGATTTTGCATCCACGCACCACGTTCCATGCCACTTTTTTGATCAACCAATCCACCCCCTGCGGAGAACTTGAGTTCTAACTGAACTTGTTCCATTTGCACATAGTCCCTCCACACAACCGAAAACCCACACTACACTGTATCCACTTCGCTCAAACTCCTTCAATGCGGCCCAAATTCAAATGCAGGGAACCAACACCCTAGGGTAACTTGTTCCATCAGTTCTTAAAATATCCGATCCACATGCACAACACTATCTGCTTTGTTCGAACTCCTTCAATGCGGCCCAATTGACAAATTGGGGAACCAAAAGAACTTGAGAACTATTCCGTCCAGGCTAAAAAAACCCGCAATACACTATTGAAGACCAAATTTTGATTTTTTTCTAAGTATGGAATTGAGGAGTTATGGAAAGGAGAGGGCAAGCCTTAGAACATTGAATTTCTCCCTTTTGATCAGTTTTTACCTTGTCCAAGCCCATATGAATCTGCAAGTTATTAAAATGACCCGAAGAGGGGAATTTGGATAACAATAAGACTGGGTCTCAGTGGTGAGATAAATAAATAGAATGACAGAGGAAGTGGTAGAATATTTATAAGAATAGATCAATCAAGATCAAGAATATCTTAGAATTACTACACAAAGTATGAATATTGCCAATTTTTGGTTCAATTTCGCTTTAAAAATAAACACTTTGAGGTTTTGGATGTGTTTCTTTGGAGAAATAACATCATGGAAGGTGGTTTAATGGTGACACAATGTTGACATGACTAGACATTTATAATTTTGTTGTGTTTTTGCCAAATTTTCACTACGTTTATGGCACCTTTACACCCCCTTTTCTACACATTTGTTCCATTAATACATAACCTTAAATGTTCCATTTTCACAATATCACATGACTCAAACACGACACAATATCGATTCGATAAATTAAAAAATAAAATGTAAAATAATATTTAAAATATCAAATAACTATATTACATCTTTTAATATATGTATACATATGCACACATATAGAGAGAGAGCTACATTTATATTTTTAATGTTTTTAAATTTATAACAAAATGGTCATATTTCAAATTAGTAATACATATACTAAAAATGATGTTCAATCTCATTTATACAAAAATAGTTAATAATATTATAATACAATTTATAAAATAATATAACTAGAATAAAAAACGTAGTTTTTAAAATATAATTTAAAATGCTAAAATAATATATCATGCATTGAAAAAATTACATATTTTCCAAATGAACATACGAATACTAAAAGAACATGTACCAATCTCCAAACATAAAACAATATTTTAGGTAAGTTAATCAAAAAAATAGAAATATACTCTCGAACTTGAGAAAATAACTAATTTCTCATGTACAATATAATAACATGAAGTTGAATTATAATTCTTATAAAATCCATTTCTATGGTATAGCTAAATCATCCACTACTTGTCACCATCATCATCTATGAGCTCATTATCATCATGTTAATCTATGTGCCCATTGTCCATATAGCGTGGATTGTTCTCCATTCCATGCAAGGATGGATTCCATATCCATAATTAGCACCATCATCATCATAATCACTAAAATCATCATTAACCTCTCTAATGTTAGGGCCATCAACTAAAACTGATGATTTATTCACCTACAATTACATTATCTAATATCTATCAAAATATTGCAAATTCAATTTTTGTTTACTACTTTATTTTAATTATTATTTAAGAAATTAGTGATGTATTACTAGCACAAATCCACTGAGAATGTTCCCATTTATCGAATGCATCAGTGTTCCATCTAGGAGCTTTGAGTTGTGCCCACACTTGTTCAATGGATTTAAAGTCATACATCTTCTATAGAAATAATTTAATTTTACAAATTTAATTGAGGTATGAATTAATTGACACTGTTTACTACATTATTTAGCTAATCTTAAAAATTTATAAAGAGCCTCATCTATATCAATATGAATACATAAAAAATCTTGTAATTAATGAATATGAGCAAAACACATTTTTTAATTTTGTCTTTATTTTTTCAAAGTACCAGAATATTGTTTTGTGTCTGATTGGAGCCACTTTTCACATTGTATATTCCACAAAATATATTCATTCCTACAGGTCTGTGCCCTAGTATCTTGTCATGCGTATTACCCATGTAGTTTTCATGCACATTAAATTTTCTCATAAATTAACATAAACATATATAACTAAAAAAACATCATTTAAATTTATTTCACTGTCATACCCATATATGTTGCCTCATACTCGTAGTTCCTATGTTGAGATTTTTTCAATACTTCACATCATAGTAGGCACTACCAAACTCATTTTTAGTAGGAGAAACCAACCATTTTCTATACTTAATTGGTTATAATTTATATTCTTGGTGGCAATTTTAAGAGAATAATAAAATTTCTTATTATTCTCTTATCTGCTAATTGTTTTTTTAAATACCTAACAAAAAAATCAAGCATTACAAATAATTTATTTTTTACAAAATTTCATAACATGAAAAATAAATATCAAATAAAAAATTAAACTAATACTTACTTTCCATGAACATCTTGTAATATTTTTCATGTCATGGTTCACATAATATTTCATTTGAAGAAATCCCCCACACTCAATACTTGTACTCGTCTAGTGTTAGACAAGATGGTTGGTCCTCATTAGAATTGGTGAATATATACCCCCATTAATATATCAAAATCATCATCAATTACTTTGGGGGTGGTATTCTATTGTTTAATTTGATGTGCACAAAACTTATGAGGATGAATCAAATATGTTGGCATATAAGATGAGCATATATGATTATACAATAAATTAAAAAGATTAAATAAATTATTAAAATAATTTCTAAACATGACTATAAATATTATATAATAAAATAACATTTTACCTCCTTACCTCCCTTGGAGCACATGAAACATGATATGTTGTCTTGTAAATTCCACCACTTCTAATATTATCAATCACGAGATGCATGAGGTTGTGAATTCAGTGACACTAAAGTTGAGGACCTGTAATTATATGATAAATAAAAAATTTCTAATAAATTAAAAAACCCTAAATACTTTATAAATAAAATTTTGAATGTGACTATAAATAAATTATAGAATAATATTAACTGTTTCCTCCTTGTCTTCGTTATATTATGTAAAACATGATAGTGAGTCTCAAGAATCTCATGAATTATATATCATCAACGCACATTCGGAATATGCTACACATATGCATATTGATGTATATGATATGATCATAGAGGCATGCAACTAGTGTCATATCAAAGGGTAGAGTACCCCTCCTCTATAATCTCATATGATGAGTTCAGAACATTGGTTCTGTCGTACCCCAAACTATTCAACGCCTTTTCAAAAAAATTGAGCAATGATCACATGGTTTCTTGTTTTTACATGCCTTATATTAAAAATAAACAAATAACAAAAAATTTATTAAATTTAAAAAAACATGGGGTTTTTGTATTAAAAAAATATTTTATGTGTTATTTTGTTTTGGCTAGGGTTTGTTGTTTTTTCTTAGGGATTTTTGTGTAGGGTTTTTGTTATTTTTATCTACACTTTGTTTTCTTTCCAAGGTATTGTTTTCTAAGGTTTCATGATGCAGAGGAGGAAAACCAAATTCTAAAAGCACACCACAAGTTAGATCAATAACAATAAAACCATCAATTCATGAAAAATATCTCAAGAACTCCAAAAATGCATGGAAGTGCCAATTCATAACAGAACTCGCCCAAGGCTCCTTTAAATTGTTTCTTCTCTCAATTTAATCAAATAAACATGCATCTAAACCTTTTGAAAGGATTCAATTCTTGAATTCAACACATTCACTTTTTTAGACCTTGTTAAGAGCTACTAGCCCTTCTTCATTGCAAAGCTTATTGTATGGAACAACCTATAAAGACTTAAAAATTTATGAATAAATTTTAAAATACCCTTTATGGGATTACAAATCCTCACCAAATTTTAGAACCCAACTCCAAAATTAACCCTTTCAATTAGCCTTTGATTGTTTCCATTTAGGTCTCTTTAGTAGCCCTGAAAACCCATAAGTCTTATGGTTTAGAACAAATCTTGAAGAATTAGAGGAAACCAATCACATTTCTAGATACCCTTTATGGGGTTATTTCTTCATGCTAGATTTCAAAATCCATATCTCAATATAACTCTTCCAACTCACCCGCCACCTTTCCAATTAGCCCTTCGATTATGTCTCGAAGCTTAAATATACAAGTTGGAAGGGAATAATGTCTTTGATAGTTTCTAAATATTCTCAATCACCTTTATATGGTTTGAAAATCCCATTATAAACTCCCACAAAACCTATATAGGTCCTTAGGTATCATTCATACCTTAAATCACAAGAATTAGACAATTTACATTCATGCTCAAGTTCTTACCTCATTTTTTTGTTTGTAGATTGTCTTCATTACATGACCTATCTTACACATTCTTAACCTTCCTTATCCTTTCTCCATATTCATTTAGCTTGCATTACAACCTTGGTTAATTTTGAAACACCTTCATCCAGCACTTATTCATTATGACCTTGTTTTACCTTATGCAAACATATAAATAAGAAAACACATTCCTTTATAAATATATATACAATAATAATTAAAAAAAACATTCAAAACCCATTTGTAAAATGTCTCAATAATCCTACCCTCCTAATTTCAAAACAATATAATGATTATAGGAAAAGTTATCTTAAAACTTCAAAATGTCTTGTGCAAACTGTATTTCCCTCTTAGTCACATACTGTATTATGATGATATCTTACTCAATACTTACCAATTAAATCTTAAGTATCTCCTACAATTTTTAAATCTCCATCCTATTATCATATATTTTTTTTAGAACTTTTCACCAAGCTAAATTGGAGTTGTTCAAGTTTTCGTAATTCTAACCCTAGAAAGGGTTTACACAGACATGAGGGTAGGTGTTTTAGGTTTAATTTTGTTTTATTTATTTTCCAAAAAATTTCAAATCTAAAGTTACTTATGAATAACCTATCATAACTTCTTTCAAGTCTTTACAAGCATCTACACCATGCAACATTGTTTAATGGCTATAAAACATTGATTTCTCAGTCTTGAACTAGATCGTGCAACAATATTACCAATTTTTAGATTCCTTTCAAATAGACATAAGAATGTAGGTTTTGTTATAATTACATACTCTTCTTGACAATAATGTTTTTTCTCTTATAGATCTTGTTGGTTGGATATTATTTCAAAGACAAAATATGAGGTCCAACCACAACATGTGGGAAAAATTCCCTCTCTCAAATAAAGGGGAGGCGCCCTGTTTATTACTAATCTAATGCACGCCAAAGAATATTTACAATTCTACAATAATCTAACCATTCGGGGTTGGGATATCATCCCGATAAATTGGTTCTATTAAGAAAGGAAGGCATGTAGGGAGAGAGAGAAGAACAAGAAAGACGTGAAGGAATTTTAGAAGAGTAAGAAGAGAATGAGAAGGAATGTGCTTTCACTTAAGAAAAACACATTAAAATATAATCACACACGGATAGATAGTAATAACTGGCTGCAAATTCAATAAAACTATATATGAAATCAAAGAAACCATTTATTGCATTGAACTTAAGAACAATGCCTCAAATGAAAAGATATATCCTCAACACAGTTTGTAACAAATATCTTTTATATTATTCAATGGTGAAATAGAAAACACAATTTTTTTTTTGTCTCATCGACTCCCATATCCAATTCCTACAAAGAATCACCAACCCTTTGAAAGAAGCAACAATTTACAATATATAGATAATTGGAGAAGAGAGAGGGAAGAGGGAAAAGAGAAGAAAAAAGACCAGATTTGATCTTGCAATTAATGAAAATAATTGTATTTCCCTGCAACATGGCTCCTCAGTCCTAACCGCCATCAATCAGCCATTAATATTTGAAAAACATCATGGTCATCCTGCTAACCCATTCCCAAATGTCCTTTTTCTTCTAGGAGAAGGCAAGAGCCCCATTACTTCATCAATTCAAGTGGTTGAGCCATCTGTAACTGCACATCTATTATTAAACTATTGTTTTCCATTTTCTCATGCCAAACACTATTAATTCTTGAATCTCATGACGTCAAACTAAAGATCCTGAGGAGACCTTTCCAACAAGACTGATTTTGCATGATTTAGAGCTCTAGAGTGAAATATATGGCCATTTGAATATTTGCATGCCAGGATGCACAAGAACGTGACAAGTGTTAGCATTTGATTGGCTTCAGAGACGGCCTTCACCCACAAGTTACGTGTTTTTTCTTTTCCGCATGCTGGTCTCTCTCGTTGATTCGGAGGTCGGGCTTGGATTACGTGTCTATTTTTCCTTCCTTTTCATTGTCCTTTCCCTTTTTCGGACCCGACGCCATTTAACAAATTCTGTTCAACTTGAGGTTTGAGATCCGTTAGAGTCCATCACCCTAAAATGTGATGTAATTATTTCCATGTGTCCGCTTTGAACCATTGACTAGGTATGTTTACTTTGAAGTACAAGCCAATGAGACAATGCCACATACCTTCATAGTGTCAAACTCTTCGTTTACTTGTATTGGCTAATGTGAGTCTATAGGAAAGCTCCACACTTCTTCGTAATGCCAATCCTTTTGATTATCCCTTCTAACACCCCATGAAACATTAATAATTTAGAAAGCTCCATGCCCCTCGTAATGTCAGTGTGTCAGACCCACCTTTTCCATCAGATTTTTCAGACTGAAAAGATTGAGCCAATAAGAAGACTCCACGTAGCTTTAAATTTTGTAGTTATTAGGCTCATTGGTCACTGGCTTCGCATCACAATTTTTAACTTGGGCGGACTTAGAACTTTTTAGCTCCATGGAATGCTACCATTGTGTCTCGTTGTCGGTCGTTGATCCTACGCCACTCTGTCATTTGACTTGCCTTTGGATTTCTCCTCCACCGCGGACCCCGAAAGTCTATCCAAAATAATTAATTTCATGGCCTTGAGGTCTACGGAATGTTTGGACCATGAGAAGTACTAGAATCCTGCCACGTGGCCTACTATTTAATGCTTGGCATTGAAATTGATGGTCAAATGAATGTCATGCGACATTTTAAACATAACCCGTTAATGCTTTAAGCTTACTCTCGCATGGGTTTCCAAATGTTTGATGGATTCAACAAGTGTAGCATATCCTTTTATAGTATTCCATGGATTTATCAAAAACCCACCTAAGTCCTTCATCGATGCTCCTTTATTCCGCAGGTTAGAAGAACCCGCAAAATCCCAAGTTCCTACACTCCATGGTAAACTGAATTAGTGTCCCGTGAATTTCTTAGAGAAAAATGACTAAGTCCATTTGATGAGTTATCCAGAATATAAGGGGTATGAATTTGGGATAACAGTGACCCTGAAAGATGATCTCGGAAAACACGTAAGACATTTTAAAAGTAATTCATAGATGAAGAATGGATCATAAACAAGTTCTTCATGGAATTTTTTTATTAGAGATATTATACAAATTTTTAATTCATCAATAAAATAGGATAACCAATAAAAAATTTCATGAAGAACACTTGTTTCTTTTAAAATTCCGTATGTGCTTTCTGAATCAGATTTTAGGGTTACTAATATACCAAATTCGCACCCCTTGTAATTTGGATAACTCATCAAATGGAATTAGTCATTTATCTCTAAGAAATCTGTGGGGCACTAATTTAGTTTACCGTGGAGTGCAGGATAACCAATAAAAAATTTCATGAAGAACTTGTTTATGATATTGGTGGGTTATGTTTAAAATGACAAGTCGATGTTCATTCTTTAGTGTCAACTTCAATGCCAAGTATCAAATAGCAGGCCACGTGGCAGGATTCCAACACTTCTCATGGTCCAAGCATTCCATGGACCTCAAGGCTACAAAAATAATTGTGTTGGATAGACTTTCGGATCTGTGTTGGAGGTGAAAGCCAAAGGAAAGTCAAATGACATGTGGCCTAGGATCAAAAATTAAGGGCGAGACACATGGAAACATTGCCATGGATGCCAAAAATTTCTAAGTCTACCCAAGTTAAAAGTTGCGACATGAAGCCAACAACCAATGAGCCTAACAACTGCAAAATCTGAAGTTACATGAGAGTCTTCTTACTGGCTCAATATTTGTAGTAACAAAGCTAATGGAAAAGGTGGGTCTGACACACTAAAATTGCAAGGGGAATGGGGAATTGTCTCATTGGTTAATGTTTTGCAGGTGTCAGAAGGGATAATAAAAAGGAATAACATTATGAAGTAGTGTGGAGCTTTCATGTTGGCTCACGTCTCACGTTGACCGGTACAAGTAAACGAAGAGTTTGACATTACGAAGGTACATGGAATTGTCTCATTGGATTGCAATTCATAGTAAACATACCTGGTCAATAGTTTAAAGCAAACGCGTGGTGAAATTCTGTCACATTTTAGGGCAATGGACTCTGATGGATCTCAAAACCTAGGATGAGAAAAATCTGTTAAATGGATTTGGGTCTGGAAAAGGGAAAGGACAATGAAAAGGAAGGAAAGCAGACACTTAGGCCAAGCCTAACCTCTGAACCAATGAGAGAGCAATACATGGAAAATACAAAGCACATAAAACATGGGAAAAGGCTGTCTCTGAAGCCAATCAAATGTTAACATGTGTCATGTTCCTGTGCATCCCGATATGCAAGTATTCAAATAGCCATATATTTCACTCCAGAGCTCCAAATCACGCAAAATTTGTCTCATTGGAAAGGTATCCTCAGGATCTTTAGTTTAACATCATGATATTAAAAAATTAATGACATTTAGCATGAGAAAATGGAAA
Source organism: Taxus chinensis (assembly GCA_019776745.2). Lineage (NCBI taxonomy): Eukaryota > Viridiplantae > Streptophyta > Pinopsida > Cupressales > Taxaceae > Taxus > Taxus chinensis. Next base: position 570,161,938 of record CM034147.1, on the reverse strand, counting down.
AATATAGTTTGGGAATAAATGTGTAGTTACAGACAACTCAACCACCTGAATTGATGAACTATGGGGCTCTTGCCTCCTAGAAGAAAAAGGAAATTTAGGAATGGGTTAGTAGGATTACCATGATGTTTTTCAGAGATTAATGGCTGATTGATGGTGGCTAGGAATGAAGATCCGTATTGTAGGGAAAGATGGTGATTTTCATTAATGACAAGATCAATTCTGATCTTTTTTCTTCTCGTTTCCCTCTTCCCCCCCTCTCTCTCTCTCCGATTCTCTATATATTGTAAACTATTGCTTCTTTTAAAGGGTTGGTGATTCTTTGTAGGAATTAGATCTGGTAGTCGATGAGATGAAATTTTTTTGTGTTTTCTATTTCACCATTAAAGAATATAAAATCTATCTGTTACAAACTGTGTTGTGGATATACCTTTTTCATTTGAGGTATTGTTCTTAAGTTCAATGCAATAAATGGTTCTTTTATTTCATATCTAGTTTATTGAATCGCCAACTAGTTATTACTATCTATTCACGTGTGATTATCTTTTGATCTATTTTTTCTTAAGTGAAAGAACGTTCCTTCTCATTATCTTCTTACTCTAAAATTCCTCCTATCTTTATTATTCTTCTCTCTCCCTACACACCTTTATTTCTAACATAACTAATTTACTGGGATGAGATCCCAACCCCGAATGTTTAGATTAGTGTAGATATTGTAAATATTATTTGGTGTGCATTAGATTAGTAATAAACAGGGCACCTCCCCTTTATTTGAGGAGGGAATTTGTCCCACATGATGTGGTTAAACCTCATATCTTGTCTCTGAAAAAATATCCAACCAATCGATCTAAACCCTTTCAGAGTCTCTTTAATCATTCATTAACATAGATAGGCAACAAAATAACCTCTTACCTCATATGTCACAATGCTATTGTTCCCTATATGAACATGGCTTTACTTATGTTCTCAAGAAATCCTTCATTTGATATCTTCAATGGAGTATTACATGACTCTTGAGATTATTATCTCTTCAACAAACGAATCTCTCTTTTCTACAACCTATATACTACTTACTCATTCGAATACCTCCTTTAGGATCAAGTAAAGGTAGTTATGTTACTAGTTTACCTAACTGAACTATGGTGATAGTGACCATAATTGGTGAAAACAAGTAAGAAGGATGTAAACACATGACTTACACCTTTTAATGCTCTTATAAATCCATTTACACCATTCATTCTAACTAACCTATCACCTATACCACTAAACACAACTATAAAATTCAAATATTCAAAATGGTGGGTTTTGGAGGGAAACTCCAAAATCTTCTTATTAAAAGCCAAGAGAGACTCAAATAGACTAGGATCCATCCAAAAACACCTAAGAGGACCCCTTAAACCTAAAACCTCTAAAATTACAAAGAAAACCAAAAATTTAGTATTTATAAGAAATGATGCTCCTGCATCATTTGTTATTTGTTAATAATTTATTCTATCTTTTCAGAGAATTATTTTTAATTTTTCTGGTTTTTTAGTTTTTTCTGTTAGTTTTATTTTTTGCTACAATTTACAATTTATTAGATAGTATTTTATTTATTTATTTCATAGGTTTTACATTTATAATTTCTAGGGTTTAATATTTTTTATTAGGGTTTTATTTTTATAGGCTAGGGTTTACTATTTTTTCCTAGGGTTCACTATTTTTATTTCTATGGTTTACTATTTTCTTTCCAAGGTTTGGGTTTTTTCTATAAAATAAATCATATGTATCATACAAAAAACTACAATAAAAACCATGTACACACCTCCCTTCTTTAGTCTCTAGAGTATTCTTGCTCTTCAACCTTCTTGTTGATTATAGATAGTTAATCTTTCCCTCCATCTTTGTTATGCTTCTCCTCCTCTTCAAAGGTGGTAGTAAGTTTTTTTATCCATACCCTTCTTCTATTTTTTTGGTTCTTCCACATACAATGTTTTTCCTTTATATTTCCCTCCTCACTCCGATCACCTTTCTATCAAACTTTCTATTTATCACTTCTTAGTAGAGTACATGGACTTAAAAATAAAAAATGATGAAAATGGGTCCATCCCTTTTTATTTTTAATTTCAGGGATGCATGTAGTGTAAAGATTGTGCAAATGTGGAACAAAATTAACTCTATGTAGTTCAAATTTTTGCATCATTTATGTGTCACAATTACACCACATTATCTATTTCCTGTTCACATCAAAATTGACATAAAAAAATGAAAATAAAAATTTAAAACATGAAATGGCATGAATTCAGCAAAAATGTGACATTTTTAAAACTATATATAGTAGTGTAGATTACCTCCCACCATCCTTGCAAGGAATAGTACTCATATATATTTTCTATTTGCTCACAAATTTTATAATTCCAAGGCTAAGGGAAGGAATGTTTGCAATAATGCATAATATGTCATGTAAAAAATTCTTAAGTGTAAATGTCAATTATCTATATCATATGACGTGTTTGAACTACTTCCCATCATGCAATTAATGACCCTTGAGGATATACAATAATTTATGAACTTGTTAGCTAAGGAAAATTAAGGATTGAGGGGGAAAGGAATTCATTAACTCTTTTAGTAGACTAGGTTGACATGATCAAAACATAATATCATCTCTTTTTTCATGAGTGCATGATTTCCCTTAGTGAATGGACAAGATAATTGTTTTCACTTATTGGTATGACTTCAACATCCATTACAAATAGTTTTGGACAACTTTAAGGTACATGAAAATATAGAAGAATGAAATTGTTCTATTTTTATAGTTGACATTATTAAGAAAGTAGAGTGGGACAAGGGTTCCTAAAATTATCATTGACCTAGAATCTCAAAGTTCTCAACTCAATTTCTCCAAAATTTGACCATCCTATTATTAATACTATGTGCATTGAGAGGGAATACCAAATCTACATGGAAGCTAAACAATATGAAAAGTAACCCATGAATTAATTATGTATTTATGGTTTATATTTAGATGTAATCAGTGGTGTTGGTTGAGTTTGTGTATCATGCAAGTGGTTGTGATATGTATTTAATATCATATGAACTATTATTAATCCTATGAAGGATGTAAAAAACAGTTTAAAAATAATATGTGAATCGAATGATTTTGAGTATCTTTTAGAGAGTTGTTATTAGTTATAGTTTAGTGTAGTTTTTTTAGTTCTATTATTAGTTACAAGATTAATAAGATGTGGTTGCATCCCATTTGATTTCATTATAAATACTTGTGTAAAACTAATTTTTAAATTTATATTTAATTTTACATATAAAAAAGGAGCTTCATCGTATTCACTTGTTCAAGCTATGTATTGTCTTTTCTTATTTATTTAGACCATTTTTATGTTTCGGATGAATTAAGAGTAAAATAATGGTGCTTATGTTAAATTACTGAATGCAAGTTGAGTAAATTATAATTTTTTTGATTTATGAATAAAAATTTATTTTAATTTGTGTATGATTGTTGGATGTTCGTAGGAATTCTTAAACACTATATAGATTGAATGTTAAAATGTGGTTTTGAGTTTTCATTAAATCTTGTGAATTTGAACAAACTATTATTTCAATAATTGTTTTTGTTTCATAAATTGTGAAGAATGAAATTAGTCTGTTTTCTTGATTTAATCTTATGCATGCAATAATAACGTTCAAGTTCCCTCAAACTTATGCCTATGATTTGGGAGAATTCAATTTTTACTCTGAGTTCTTTAAATTCTGGTTTTCATCATGATAAGCTTAATGTATTTTCCTCTAAGTTGTTTCAAGGTAAGACATGGGTTTGAAGTATTTTTATACCCTAACTTTATCTCCTTTTAAATATTTTATTAAATCCAATCTACCTAGTTTAGGCTGAGAACCATTGTGAGCATCCATATCCTATACAAAATTTGTTGGCGATTTTTCTAAAATTCACTAGTTTCTCCAATCATTAAAAAGAGTCACATAGTCCCTAATTAATTTGTATGTCAAGAGTATTCCATACCTTGAATCATATTTCCAAAAAGGATTATAAAATGAGTAATACACAATTATTATATTTTCTTGGAGCCCATCTCAAAACTTGTATCAACATGTTCCAACTATGAATATATGCTATATTTGACGTGATCATACTTTTATTCTTTTCAGATGATAAATATATAGTCCATCTCAATCACCTTAAAGCGGGGGGGTGGGGGTGGGGGTAATTTAGAGGGCTTATTATAGAAATATCAATAGAAAATAGGCACATATATATGACTAAATAATACATGAAAATATGGCTAGGTTGCAGGATTTTGTTTACATATGAACATGAACATTTTCTATATAGGGAAAATATTGTACACTTGGAAATGTTTTTGTAAGGTAGTGTTCTAATGTTTGAAATTTATATTAGACCAATTTTGAAATTCAAACATACCAGTTAAATGGAAAATTCAAATTCTATAGATAATTCCTTTAATGAATATAAATTACACCATAAATTGTTTATATTTTTATGGTAAATACAGGGGTAATTATTACTTACATTATAGGTTCATTGAATTTTATGGAAAAATGTAGGGGGCATGCTTATTATGACACATATAAGTTACAAATTTATCAATTCACATGTTGTTATTTAGGTTTCAATTATTTCTCTTTCAATAATTTCAAGAATTACAAACCTAATTCCATCTCTAATAGTGTGGGTTAGAAAACACGAGTTAGGGTCTAGAAACACTTGATGTCCTACAAGAAAACCTTTTTGGACCCATGTGGTTACAAATTTACTTAAGTTTTGACTTACTATGCCCCAGGAATATTGATTTAATTTTTTATTACTCTTCTAGTTTTTTGGGTTCGGGTTATGTATCCCCTAACTCTTAATTGTCCTTTACAGTTGGAAAAAATACGTACCCAACCTTCTTATGATTGTGGATTTTATCACCCCTAATTCTCCATTTCTACAATAACAATATCTCTTTTCACACACCTTAACAATATGGTATTGTATTATATAACTATTCACTAGAGTTGGTTCTACACATATAAGTTTACAAATTCCTTGCTCCTCTATATTTTTTACATGATTCATATTCAGTTTTAGTATTATTCAGAGTTAAAGTGTTAGTTATCATGGAAATTGAATAAACAAGTGTTGTAGTTTGTTCTCTTCGGGGAATATTGAATAATTAAAGCATTCAAATAATAAAGAAATCGAGAAAAGATAAATTTTTTAAAACACACTTAGGTATATTTTCCCTTTAAGATAAATAATTCCATTTATTATATTATAGGGGGAAAATGTAGACACCTAAATCTGGTAAGTATGTTCTTGATAATACTAATTTGAATTTTTTAAAACCTAAATTAATTCATTGTGATTTATATAATTAATTTAACTAGATTTGAATAAATGTTATAGGAAATATATTAATTAAGATTAGACCCAATTACATTTTTATAAAGGAAACTACAACATTGTAAGCATGCTATATTGATAAAGAAATTAAACGTGTAATTATGGCTTGAGAGATGACTTAACTAGTTAATATTTTCTTCTAGTTGTGTCGTCCATAAAAATATAATAAACTTGGATCTTGAAATATGTCTAAACAATCCATTATCTACCTAAATTTAAAGAGACAATAACATACAACTTGGGGTCAGACCATACTTTGGCAGATACATGATATATAGAGTTTTTGACTTGTGAATAGCAATCATATGGGTTTTCTTGTGTCACTTAATATTTTCCTAAGTTGAAATTTAATATCTTTAGTTTCACTACAACCCTTACATTAGTGTATGTACCTATGAATAATCCTGTCTTACTATAAATAACCTCAAGCACACATAAGATAATAAAATAAAAATATGAAGTGCTTGAGTCATATTGACCTCAATAGTCACCTCATTTTTAATTCATTGAGTGTTGCAATATACTTTAGACTCAATGCATTTCTCTTAGTAAATTGTGTAAGTGTGCATGCAACTAAACCCTTGATATTGATTTTCTCTAAAGCTTCAACATTGATAGAAAGATAAATAGTTTTCCCTAGTTGAAACCCTTGTATGCAAATGTATAAATTAGATATTTTATCTCTTGTTTTATGATATGTAATATGTTTTAGTGATGATTTATTTTCCTAGATTATATAGGATAGATATATAGGTACTTGATAGTGTAGTGCCCACATTTTTATAGCTCAGTTACTTGTTGCTCATTACTCATAGACATGTTTTGATAGAGATTTGTTATATTTTGGACATTACATTAGGAGATTTGATTTGATTAGGCATGTATGGACATTTAGGCGTATAGCACCAATTTAGCTTGATTACTATGTTGTTTGCATTATCTTATGATGTCATGGATACTAATTGATATGATGTTGTTTTGGAACGTAGTTATATTGATGGATACTCAGTTTGTTGCATGTTGGGATTCTATGGATACATGTCATTTTATCATTGTGACTAACTTATGGTGAATTATGTATAGTTGTGCACGTTGTCACACTTTCGAATCCAGAAAGACGAAATGTTAGTCTAGAATTAATTGATATCTTATTTAGTAATTGATTTATATTTGATCGGAAAGGTGTGTTTAATGTGTACAATGAGTGTGCAAGTGACAGGTCACAGGAGAACGTGGGACTTAGGCCAGCTACGCAACTTTGCACAAGCAGCCCACGAGCTAAGTTCTAGCCATGTTTATTACTTGAGGCCTTAGCGTTAGAATTATTGTTTTGGTCACCATGGGTGACCCTCATTTATAATGTAATATGTCTTGTAATTATTAATTATTCTTAGGGTGGTTAGTTTGTGTTGTAAGCTTGTTTTGGGGAATTAATGACCCCACTTGCATTAAGTTTTGAATTAGTTTATTAATGCACTTAATCAAAAGGGTTTAGGGTCACATGTGAACCCTTGGGTGGTCCCCACACCCTCTACCATTGTGCCAAATTTTTCCAAACCCGAAATTGGGTTATTTTGGGCATTTTAGGGACCCCTTTTTAGTTTGGGAGTTCCCTTAACATAAAAATAAGCCCTTGGACCCTACCTAATAGGTAGGGGGGCTTATTTCCAAGGCTGGGGGGCTTATTTCCAAGGCTAGAGGGAGTTTTCCCTCCTTTTTTGCCTCTTGTTTGGTCACATCCATGTAAGGGGTATGGATTAGTGTGTTTGTTAAAAGTTGAGCAAGAATTGTTTTGTTATCAATTTAGGTAATTTGGGAGAAGAGGGCTAAAAAGTATTTTACCCTTTTCTCTCTTTTGTTTTAGAATCTTTGTCCTTGAAGGAAGAGAGGGGTGACACATGTCACCCCCTAATTTGTGAGGATTTTTTTTGCTTGCTTCTCTTCAAATTCCCCCTCATAGGAAAAGAAGAGAACTTTTTTTTGGAGCTTTAACTTGGATGCTTGTGGATTTGGAGCTAGAGTTTGCTTGAGTCAAGAAGTGGAAAAGATTGAAGTTGGAAAGCTTTTTGGAGAGATTTCTTTGAGGTAGGTATCTTAATCCTTATGGTATGTATTGTATTCATGCTAGTTATTAGATTTGTCTACTTAGAAATATGGTTGTTGCATGTGGATTTTTATTTATTGTTACTTGTTTTTTCTCCCTCCATCATATGACATGATGGAGTTTTGGAGTTGTGGGGGAAGAGAGATGGATTTTTCCCTCTCAATCCTCATAGGCTTCATGGGAAAGCCTTGTAGGATTTAGTTTTTCCCCTCAAATGGTTGAGGTGGGGAAGTTGGTTCATTTGGATTGAACCTCCTTCCCCATTCTTGGTAAGGAAACCCCTTTGGGGTTTGAAAATCCTTCCAAGAAGGATTTGGTGAAAGGGAGGAGAAATAAGGAGGGCTTGAATGAATTAGGAGAAATAAGGAGGGCATGGAGATCTTGTTTTAATGCATCTATTGTTGGTTACAATTTTGGAGAACTTCTCTCCTCTCTTCCCCATTTGTTTTGGAGGTAGAACTTCGGTTCTCCTTTTTTTCATTTTTGTAAAATTTGGAGTCTTGTTTATACTTGCCTTGTGTTTTCATGTGGATGTATCATTGTTTTTCCACCCTCATTCTTATGCATAGTTGTGGATTATTGTCCTCTTCCCCATGGGCTTGGGGGAGGCTAGCATGCATCCCAACCTTGGGAAAGACACATAATGATGCCTATGGTTGGGTGGTAAACAAGCTTCTTCCCCTTGTTTGGATTCCTTAAAGGCATGGTAGTTGGATCTCAAAGTTTGGAGTTGGTGGCATCTTGGGTTCTCATTGTTCTATCTTCCCTATGAAACTTTCTTGCATTGTAAACCTCTTGTGTGTGGTTATGTGGAAGTTTCCCTCTCCTTGTAAACTCTCCATTTTGTATATTTTTCATTACTTGGAAACTTGAGTCATGATTGCTTGAGTAATCTCTCTTCAACCTTGCAAAGAAGTTTTGTAATGGGTTTCTTTGAGAAGTTATCTATCTTGGAAAAATGTTGCTTATTGAGCTTAAGACTCTTGGAAATGAAATAATGTAGTAAAATGTTTTTTTTCTCTAATAAGAACTTGATGTAATTCTTTTTTTTTTTGAATAAAAGCGGTTCTTATTGGAAATAAGATTAGCCTTAGAATAGGATACTTCCTAACAAAATTTTGGTGATTTTTTTTACAAGAGATGAAGTTAGTTTACACTCTAATATGTTATGTGAAAACCTACTAGGTGCTTGCATTAGAAATTCAATTTTAATATGTATATTCATTGTAACAACTTATTTGACATATTCAAGTTTCTTTTTTCTCTTGTTTGGAATACAACACTACATGCCTTCTTTTTACATAAAGAAATAAATTATTTTAGCCTAGATATGATTTAAAAAAAAAAAAACTTATTAGATTTCATAGTCCATGTTGACAACAACCCATGATTATTATTCTTTTTCTTAATTGTGACATTTCCTTTTTCCTAAAGTATCATATAAATATTTAAACAAATGTCATTAGAAAATAATTATCTTATTTTTTTACGTGTTAAATTGCTATATAACAGTCATCATTGTATTGATTACTCCTTTGTAATATGCAAAAAAAGGGATATATCACACGATAGATATATTTTCACACACACACATACACACATTTCTATATTATACAAAATGTATTAATCAATATAAAATTCTTATTGTTATGTAACTTACCAGTAGCAAAGAAATCTGGTATAATATTTATAATATAATATATTATGTATATATATGTATATATAATATTTAATTATATATATATATAAAATAATAATATTTTAAATTTCATTACAAAATGCAAAACCTAAATAAAGAAATTTGAATTTAAAAAAAAATAAAAATAAAAAAAACAATTTCGGTGGAGGTCATTGCTGTTTTACATTGAACAAAAAAAAATTAAAGTGAAATGGATTTGGGGAGGGTCGAAACCCTCCCAAACCTTGCGTTTCATCCCCCCTCCATTCTCCACAGCCACCCTTGGCTGCGCCTGCCCCACGCACTTCCCCATTCGCCCCTGCCACTGCAACACCCCACCGTCGCCGGCTACCTGTGCAACACTCCCTCCCCACGCTGCCCCTCCTTCCTCCCTTGCTGTCCCCCACACTGTGGCTGCCCCCCCCTCACTCACGTGGCCACCACCACTTCCCCTTCCCCACGACCCTGTGCCCTTCTCTTCGGCCACGTAGGCCCTTCCACCTCCAACAAAAAAAAATAACGCCCCCTTTTCTCCCTCTAAAGCAATACAAAAAAATAATATACATATACATTTGTAAGTTCTGCCCAACCAGATTTAAAAGGGGCAAAATAAAATAAGAATAATATCCTTTTACTCCATGAGAGAAAGCTCCATTTCTCTCCAAACACCTGCAAATAAAAAAACAAACAAAATGGGAAAGGGAAGGAAAGGAAAAGAACATAAGGATGTTTAGGGCTTTCTTAGGGAAAAATTAGATCAAGGGCTTAGATATCTTTTATCCTATGGCCCACAGTTAACCCTATACACTTTTAAGCCATGGGTATTTTAAAATATAAATGGGGAATGAAGTTTTGTGCTGTGTGTGTGTGTGTGTGTGTGTGTGTGTGTGTGTGTGTGTGTGTGTGTAAATAAGCTAAAAGGGGGAAATCTAATTAATTCAAAATGGGCGTAGACTCTTATTAGGGTGTCCTTAGTAAAGTTAATAGAGATTAAATAAATAGAAATGGTTTTGGGCTAGTGATTAAGTAATTAGGTAAACCAATTTAGTTTAAAATAAATAATAATGGGAATCAGATTGTAAGGTTAAGTAATTATTTTAAAAAAAAATTTACTCAATTTTTTTTGTGACTTATTGGTCTGGTTTCCGGTGTCCCAAGGTGAGGCACTACAGATAGATGATAAATACTTAAAGATAACTTATATTTATAGTAATAATTTTCTTTAAAAATATAATCCTAGTGGTGCGCAATGACAACCCAAAACATTAGGTACAAATTGAAAAAGCATAATGAAAGGAACCAAAGGGAAAAAGAGAATCAAAATAAAAAGGGGTTGGACCCATATGGCTTAGGTCAAGACCACAGTACGGTCCTGATTGAGTCACGTGGTCTTGCAAAAAAGTCAAAACGTAAATTATAAATTCTAGAGATATTTATGACATGACATGAAAACCTATGAAAGAGTCAAGAAAGTCAAAAAATAGAAGAATATCAAGGAATATAAGTTTTAAATAAGGAATTGGACCACTAAGACCTAGATTCATTATCTAAGACCCACATATATAAAAAGTATATCAAAATCATGATGTAATAATGATTTTTATCTAATTTTGGTGTCTAAAATTTCCCACCCTTTAAAATAGTGAATACTTTTTTCTAAATTAAAAGAGAAAAGAATCATATTTGATAGTGTTAAATCCAAGAGAGGTATATACAAGTCAAGATGATAACTATATCACGGTGAACAATTCGGGTCATCACTTGGCACATGTAGAGATAGAGAGAAATTAAAATTGGTGTCAAAGGGTGTCATAATATTAAAATGAATATTTTAAGATATGGAGATTATGCTGGAGATCACAAGAGTTAGGGGTGATCAATCCCCAACAGGTGATTCAAAAGTAGGTGGGAATTAGATGTCTTGACACCAAAGGTGGGAATCACATGTCTGAATATCAAGGGAAAAGTTTAATAAAGATTTTTTGTCACCCAAAAATAATAATTCCTATCATACATGACCACACAATCAAAAACATATCTACATCTCAAAATTTGAAAAACCCTACAAATTTGAATGAGAATTAAATTTGATGCCCCAACTATGCATTGTATGGGTTTGTTGTAGTTATTTTAGTATTACTAGTTGGTAGATTTGACAATTTATTAGCATGAATTTGTGATAAATGTAATGACACATTCATTTATAACTTGGTATATTTAGTGTTTATTGAATATTTGTAGCTAAAGTTTATTATTGGGTCATTAATTTTGTATATTGATTCATACAGAAAGGTTTGGCCTTGTATAGCCAACCCATATATTTTCACCATTTCAATGAATGGTATGAAATGAAGTGGATTTTTTTGAGTCAAAATCGATTGATAATAAAGATGTGAAAGATTAAGTGGTGGTAATTGGGCCTGCTAAGACTCCATAGTATTGATTAAAATACTACATATAAAAGTATAAATAATAGTGGGTTTTTAGCCATTGATTGAAATAGTAATTGAGGAATAGTAAGAATGGTATTATGTTTTTTAGTAATTGTTGACTGAGATAGTACTTGAACAATATAATAGATCATAAACACCATAGCAAGGAAAAGTTACTGCACAACTATAATAGATGTGAGATATAGAGAAATGGTAGAATAGTGTAAACGTAAGGGAAATACTTGGATCCCAACACTCTAAATGGTCTAGAAATATAATAAGTAGAGAATGGTATCTTTCTTATATGGGTTTGAGTTATTGATTGAATAGAAAAGAATGATTTCATTTGATAGCAATAGGCTAAAGAGGTGATTTATAATGAATCGTAAGTTATAATAGTAAAACATAATTTCATTTATATAGTTTTTTTTTTGGTTTGAGATAGATAGGATTCCACATGCTAGAGATGATTTGTGCTTGCAATTTGAATTTTTAGAAAATCCATTTTAGTCACAAATAGTTGGTGATCTAATAAGTGGTGTAAATTTATGATTTTAGTCAAAAATAGTAGTATATTTTGTAATTTTTGCAATATTTATAATTTTGTCAAATTTGATTAGAATATTATTAATAGTACTACATGGTTTGGTTTCATCAAAGAGGGCGGATTCATATAGTTTGGGGTGGTTTTAACAACATGAGATGTACAATCTTGAAAAATATACAATATTATAGGGATCATACATGTTTTATTATGTATATAGTAAAGTATAATATTTTTTGATGGATGTTGATTGTTGATTAATATAAGATGTGTTAGTGCTTGTGTTTATTTAGTTTATGGTTTCATAGGTATGTTCATGCCAAAGAGTTCCATAGAGGATTGAATATAGAGATATTTCTCACTTTAGTCTTAGATGACAAGGGTTGCGATACTTCAGACAAAGCCCTATTATGGTGCATGGCCATATTGGGGAATGTGCCCCCAAATATGCACATGATTAAAATGTTATGAATAAGTGGAATACTAACACATGAAAATTTTGGATCTTGATAGAGGAGATGACTATTATATTAGATAATATGAATTTAATATTAGGATTTTATACTTGCAGAGAGATTATATGTATTACTAGTAGATGTGTTGTATCTAATGCATATGGTATGCAAATTTTGGTTGGGCCTAGGTGACATTACATATCCATCAATGAAATTGATATACATCATTAAACACTTATTTCACTAAATTGGGACATATTCCAGTGAATTGAGACTCCAGTATTTCAAGTATTGGAAGAAATCCATCTCTGTTTTTGTGTATATTCGATTCCATTTTTGGCTATATTGGATTCCATTATTAGCAATATTGGATTCCATTAGTAGCAATATCAGATTCTAACATTTTCATTATCAGACTTATTCAAGTTCCAATTTCTCTATTATTGGATTCCAATTTCGTTAATATTGGATTCCAATTTCCCTATTATTGGACTCCAATTTCGCTATTACTGGATTCCAATAACGCTATTATTGGATTCCACGTTCGCCACATAAGCCTGACAGATGCCCACTTATATAAGCCTAACGGTTGCTATCTTATATGATAAAAGTGGTTGCTAACCTACATAACCCAAGTGGTTGTAAAATTACATAAGCTAAACGACCGTTAACTTACAAATGCCAAGCAACCGCTCAGTTCAAGATAGTGTGTAAGTGATTGTTGTTATTTATGCCACATATCAATCTTAATATCATTATACATATATGACTATTCATGCATACCTTATTCAAATCAATAAACGTTGATGTTGAAAATACCTTCCCTGAACTTCCTTGAATGGTGTTAAATTTGATGGTTGTTTAGACTTTTTCATGATTTTAGACGTAACATACTTGCAAATATTTTATAAAACTGGCATGTGCGACTCACATGTCCAAAAGGTGACCGTAAATATTTATATACATTTATATAAATAATTTATTCATATATATTAAGCAAAATTAAAAAATTTGGAATTTTCATTTATAAATTTTGTAAGTAGTGTATAAGTGTGATTGGTCACACATCTAAGTGTGAGCCTTGAGTCACACATCTCTCGAATCACACTTTAAGTGCGAGTATCGACTGACACTTCTAAGTGCCAGTCTCGACTCAAACTTCTAAGTGCCAGTCTCGACTCACACTTCTAAGTTTCGGTATCAACTTGCACTTCTAGGTGCGAGTCTTGATTCATGCCGCTAAGTGTGAGTTTTGATTCACATAGCTAAATTTCTAATTGAATATGCCTAGATCTCAGAGAAATGAAAATTTTATCGATAAGATCTTCATAATTGAAGCAGATATCTTATTATAAATAATCCCAATGGCTTCAGGGGAAAAAGAGGCATTCACCTATTAACGAGATGGTGTGATTTGAGTTTTTTTTTAAATTTTGTTTTTATCATTTCAGGGAATGGTGGAATATTGAGTCAATGAAAACTTACGCTTAGTGAAAGTGAGTGAGTGCGATAACTCACATGTCAAATTTTTTTTGGGTAACGATAATTTGTCAACACTTTCCTCTAAAAATACAAAACAATGTTTATTTATACCAATTATTAAGTATAAATTTCATTATTTTTAATATATATTGATGTAATTTTTTATAATTTTTATATAAATCTATATTAATAATTGATATTTAAATATTAAATATGAAATTCATGTGTGACGTTTATTACAAATATTTGCATGTATTTTATTACAAATATTTGCAAGAATTTAAAGTATTAATGATAAACATTTTGTAAGGAAAAACGCTAATTAATGTTGTGTTTTCCTCAACATTATTTATCCATTCATTTGAGCTATGTAAAATTTTCCATTTAAAAGTACATGCGCCATTCGAAATATGTGTGCCTTTTGGAGGATGTAATTGTTGTCAGCCATTTAATGAAAAGTAATGTAAAATCATATGCGTGCCCTCTTTAGATAGTTATTGAGTTTATATTTTTAATATTTTCCTTTCTATTCTCTTCATCATTGCGTACACTTATTCATCAATAGAAAAATATCACTAGCGCAAGCGTCAAAAATTCTGTGCTCAAGTTCTGGAAACATTTTGAGTTCTGCTTCGTGCCAAAAATTTGTATGCATTCTCACCTTTAGTCCCTCCAAAATTACAAAATTTTCTTAATGTAAAATTTTCCATAGCTGATTAGGGATTATATCTATGAAAAATTTTCCATAGCTGATTAGGGCTTATATCCATGTAGGGATTTTGTAGATAATTAAACGAAAGCAAGTTTGTTATTCAATATTTTATAGATGGTAGTTTTGTTTATAAAATAAATAATTTTGTAATATAGTAAACATTTGTTAGAGAAGTGAAAGAGGACAAAATGATTCACATCTTGATAGAGAAACGACACAACTTAATACATAATAACATGAGAGGAAGATTTGTAGAATTTTTAAAAACCAAAAACACTTGCTAAGAACTTGTTTTGTTGAGTCTTGAAAAAGAATCCTGGTGGTATGGATGGTGGCTCAATTTGCACAGTAAAAAAGTGAATGCCAGAATTGATTTATGGACATAGTGGTACATATGAATAGAAGAGCATATGAATTTTATAAAATTGATATTATTTTGTTGGCCTTATTATTGTCTGCAAATAGTCCCCCGCTGCACATACTCAGAAAAATTCAATGTCTATGACATCGTTGAAATTGTAAATGATAATATTTTAGAAGATATTCATGTTAATAATGAGTTTCCATTGAATGTGATGGTGTTAGATTATAGTGACCTATTTGTGAAAATATATGGTAATGCAAAAGTAGGAGAACCAAACAGATTTTGGAGAACAAAAGAACGAATACAGATTTGTGAAAGGAGAATTCAAGGAAAAAGAAACATCTAAGATGCTGCTACTATGGAAGAAACAACTATCCTCAAATTTTTTTACAAAATGTAAATTTTCTCTGTTTGCATTGTGGATATGTGGCTTTTTGTCTTTTACTGCCTATGATATTTCTCTCTTCTATGCTTCAATGTCATATTCTGCCTTAAGGACCTTTTTGTAAAAGGATGCGGGTCCTTTCAAAACCTACCTATTAACCTTTATACAAAAAATGGACATATTTTTTGTACATTAGAATATGTTGTTGTGGCATAACTTAGTATACTCTATGATGCTAATATCCAACTTAATTTTGTTAATTCCTATCGATCGATAATATCCAATTACTATGGTGTCGCATAAGCTAACGGATGCTAAGCTAAAAATTATATTCTTTGACTTGTTAAATGCTAGTGAAATCTCAAAAAGTTATATTTTGGAAAAATTAGGTTACCTTAGAGGGCACTAAGCTCAAAACATCTTACTTAAAATTTCTCCTCAATCCACCAATCAATATAAAAAAATTCTATAACTTTTCAACTTTCTAATGGTTGTAATTTATTTAAATACTTTTTTAAACTATGAAACTTATTTATATTTTTCTTTAATTGCTACTTAATATTGATTTGACAAATATGAGGCCTTGTTGCAACATTGCTTTATTCTATTTAATAAAAATCACAATTCTATGAAAACAATCACACAACTAACACATTTCCCATCTGTGAGGCATGAACTTGATGTTCTGTCTTGTTTAATTTAAAATGTCATTAACAAAATTACTATTAAAAAGGTTTATTAAATATACGTGAACATAATGATTTTCTTCTTTATACAGGGATTAAGGCACCCAGAAACCTTACAATAGAATCCATTGTGAAAATCACCAAGATTGAACAAAAAAGAAACATGACAAAAAGGGATAAAACAAATTATCCCAAACTACATTCCAACATATTAATACAAGGATAAATCACAAAACATGGAGGGGAAAACATCCCAAATGATACAATACACAAACAATCAAACAACATCTCCAAGAGCCAACATACTAGTTAGTCTTCAAAAGATTTCATATTATCATCCTAATCACTCGTGATAGGGATGTCGTATTCAACCCGATCTTCCTCATCAGAACTACTGAGGTGGAGATTATACCTACAAACTTTGTGTCCTTGCTCTAGCTGGAACACATGCCCCTGTAACTCCAAAACAAAACTTTTGATCACTACTATATCGTCCTTGATAGATTTTTGGGTGATGCAAATTTTCTTAGAGGTGTTGATGCAATGCATGAAAATTTTTCCCATATCCATTCCAACTTCGCATAAGGCCTCCATATCGATTTACACCTTACTCAAACTAAGAGAAATTTTATCAAAATCCACATTCCATCAAATATCCACTTTGTCTTTCCCTTTAGAAAACTACCCTTTCATATCAATAAGAGAACCTATAGTCCTAATACTAAGATTTCCATTCCCCTGAGGTGCCTTAATCTTCTTTCTCCTCAGTTTCTTCATATGGTCCGCAAGAGTACAATTTTCATCTGAATCCTTAGATTTAGACTCTATTTCCTTTTCCACCACCAGTTTACCATTATTAAAAATCAAAATAATTAGTCCATGGTGTATCGGGGTATCAAGATTTCCTTTTTGAAAATCATGCACCGACGTAGAGAGCGACATAAACAAGAAAAAGGGAAGGCTCATAGCAATCTTACGCCTAAACATATTATAAATAGTAAGATGGTAAGTAAATATCTTTCTATAATTCACCTCAAGAGTAATATACCTCATAACGTGGAGGCAAACTGTATTCCAAATATAAGGGATGCAAAATCTAGCTATACCGTTTACCAACATGTAAACCATTTCTTTACCGTGGAAGAAAGTCTTAATTTCGTGCTTGCATCTAGTGTGGTCTTTGAATATCTTTAAGCCCCCCATCTTCATTCTAGCCACCTGCACTATCAAATCCTTTGAAACCCAAATTTCCATGCCGTGGATCACCATGCTCCCATTGTTCCATGCCCAACCAAACTCCAATGCAAGATAAGGATAAGAACTTGTGATTTTTGAGATGAAATTCCTAAACCCCCAATTTTTAGAATGTGCCATAAGGAGGGGTTGTCCGTCAGGGCACCATAGCTTGTGGGCTTAGTTCTCAAACAACCACCTCCTAGTGTTTTAGTCTATCGAGATTGAAAATGGAAGAAAAAATGGCCAAAATGAATCATAAGAGGAAAATTAATACAAATCCCCCCATATATCCTACACGTGTGAAGGGTCTTGCTAACCTTAAGTACAAGGATGAAATCCCAATTGGGGAAAAAAACCACCGGTACATCAAAATTAATGTTCTTAATGATATTAATAACATTAGTGATATCATCTTCCCTCTCACACACTTTAAAATTACAACATTTAGCCCCCAATTTGACAAGATAATACACACATTTACTACCCTTTATGGGGGTATGAATAATTAAATTTATCAAAATATTTTAACAAATTTTCTTTAGTATCTTTGAGGATATTTCTTATAGTCCAATTATTAATTGTATCCTTTCTCACATTGTCAAGTGTTAAAATATTGTTGTGTACAACTAACTAGAAAAACATGTTGACATTGGTGAGTAAATCCTTAATCAAAATTTTCCTCTACAAATCCTTTTCAAGACAACATATGCTCAAACAATGAATATATTTAGTCCAAGAACTAATATGTCAGGTGTTATACTTGAACATTATAGTTGTTGATCTCCATAAATGTATGTAGGAAAAACATTTATGTGAAAACAATTAATCTAGGACGTTTAAAAGACATCAAATTATTTTAGAAACATGTTGAATATTTTTCATTCAAACAACAACATATTATAAGTACAACATAAAAGATATTTTGTAATAACAAATCTTTCAAATAAATACAATTTTTGACCTCCAATATTTACAATTCAATTCCAGTTTAGGCAGGCAGTCTTCATGTTGTTGACCTTGGGGAGTAAATCCTTAGTCCAAAATTTCCTCCAGAAATCCTTTGCAAGACAACATATGTTTTGACAATGAATATATTTGGTCCAATAACAAATATATCAGGTGTTATACTTAAGCATTGTAGTACTACTATTTTAGAAACATGTTTAATATTTTTTCATTCAAACAACATTACATATTATAAGTACAACATAAAAGGAATTTTTTAGTAATTAACAAATCTTTCAATCCTTTTAATAAGAATAATTTTAACATCCGTGACACTAGTTGCACTTCTTTTTGAGTGGTAACAAATTTAAAAAACAGGTTACAAATTTCACTTCAATCCCAAACTACTATACATTTTTTTGTTATATCAAGTCAATCCTCTAACCAAGTGGAAGTTCATTATGAGATTAAATATGGAGATACTTGCGGAAACTAAACTCAATATGTATTTCTTTAGCTTGTTAAATGATAGTGAATTTTTAGCTCGCAATAGTATATTATTCAAATACATTTGTTTGCTAAGCTCAAAATAGGTTGATTTAATTTTTTAAATCCCAGTGACCACTAAAATCAAAATAATATCTCAATTTATTTTGTCAAAACCTTGAGACCGCGAAGATCCAAATATTATGTTATGTCATAAGCTAGCAGACACTATGTTCAAAATATCATTAAGTAAATTGTTAAATGAAAGTGACCACTATGCTCAAAGTAATATAAACAAACAACTAATGACTATACCTGTGAAAAAACAATATTGATTCAAGTTAATATATATACCCACAACAGTCTAAAGTCACGCAAGGGTTCAATATAAGAATAAATTTTAACATCCACGAGGCTAGTTAAAAGATGAAAAAACATATTATTCTTCTTATGTACCTATAATTGTAACTGTAATTGTGAATGTAATTGTACCTCTAAGAGAACACAAACCCAATAAGCATATTATTCTTGCCACGTACATGTAATTGTATCTACATTTAAATTTATCATAGTATGAACTAAACACATATCTCTCCATTGAAAAAATAAGACCCCGGGATGTAGAGGACTCGCGAGGATGCATTTTTTTTTGAGACAAGACCATCCCCATCTCATTCCAGTCAAATAGTGTTTTGTGAAATAACCTCACCAAATCTCACAAAGAAGTTCCCATCACTAGTGCTACTTGTGCTCCCTGTAACATCTCTATGCTTACCCACTTCATTTCCATGTGTAGAATGAACAACCTTGGAGAACCTAAATGTAACAAATAGACGTGTCAATAATGAAATTATTATAAGATATTGCTTTATGGTTTGTTTGATAATCTATATGGTATGAAATCATGTCTAACAATGTTAGTTATTTCACCTTGCTTCATTTTGTTTACATATTCTTCCTTTATAATATATATTAACTAAATACATCTAATATTGCTAACATTATAACCTTCAACCTCCAATAAATGCAGTAATTGCATGAACATTAACTAAATAATGTTGCAGTTGGCTAAACATTAACTAACACTACAATATATTTTTTTAAGCTATGTTGAAGCATAACCTCTTTTGGTGGTAGCAAGAAAATATGATATTTGTGGGAATTTATGGAATTCATAGATTGCGTTTGTGTGATGGGGGGACCATTTAATGACTATTATTAATTACATCATATTTTAATTAGAAATCTTGGAGACACGTGTTAAATATTGGAATGAAGGTGCTCGACATATCTATTTATGCATTGTCTATGTCGGGCTTTTGGAAATCACTGTGAGAATAGCCTTGTTCACTATGGGTGGTACCATCAAACACATTGAGCCTTATTCCTGTGAAGAGGTCAAGGTCGACATGGTAGTTTGGAATATTTTGCATGCAGGAAAAATGCTAATTAATGTTGTGTTTGCCTCAACATTATTTATCCATTAATTTGAGCTATGTAAAATTTTCCATTTAAAAATACATGCACCATTCGAAATATGTGCACCTTTTGGAGAATGTAACTGTTGTCAGCCATTTAATGAAAAGTAATGTAAAATCATACGCGTGCCCTCTTAAATTTGAATGCCAAGGAAATTGGCGGTTGGATTAGTTTACATATCATTATAAGTAGATAGTTATTGAGTTTATTTTTTTTAACATTTTCCTTTCTATTCTCTTTTTCATTGCGTATAATTATTCAGCAATAGAAAAATATCACTAGCGCAAGCATCAAAAATTATGTGCTCGAGTTCTGGAAACATTTTGATTTCTGCTTCATGCCAAAAATTGGTATGCATTCTCACCTTCAGTCCTTCCAAAATTACAAAATTCTGTTAATGTAAAATTTTCCATAGCTGGTTAGGGATTTTATCTATGTAAAATTTTCCATAGCTGATTAGGGCTTATATCCATGTAGGGATTTTGTAGATAATTAAATGAAAGCAAGTTTGTTATTCAATATTTTATAGATGGTAGTTTTGTTTAAAAAAATAAATAATTTTTTAATATAGTAAACATTTGTTAGAGAAGTGAAAGAGGATAGAATGAAGCACATCTTGATAGATAAACATCATAACTTAATACGTAATAACATGAGACAAAGATTTGTAGAATTTTTAAAAACCAAAAACATCTGCCAAGAAATTGTTTTGTTGAGTCTTGAAAAAGAAGCCTGGTGGTATGGATGGTGGCTCAATTTACACAGTAAAAAAGTGAATACCAAAATCAATTTATGGACATGGTGGTGCATTATACATCAGAATATGTTGTTGAGGCATAACTCAACAGACTCTATGATGATAATATCCAACTTTATTTTGTTAATTCCTATCGATCGATAATATCCAATTAATATGGTGTCGCATAAGCTAGCAGATGCTAAGCTAAAAATAATATTCTTTGACTTGTTAAATGCTAGCGAAATCTCAAAAAGTTATATTTCGGAAGTATTAGGTTACCTTAGAGGGCGCTAAGCTCAAAACATCTTACTTAAAATTTCTCCTCAATCCACCGATCAAAATAAGAAAATTCTATAACTTTTCAACTTTCTAATGGTTGTAATTTATTTAAATAAAATTTTAAACTACAAAACTTATTTATATTTTTCTTTAATTGCTACTTAATATTGATTTGACAAATATGAGGCCTTGTTGCAACATTGCTTTATTCTATTTAATAAAAATCACAATTCTATGAAAACAATCACACAACTAACACATCTCCCATCTGTGAGGCATGAACTTGCTGTTCTGTCTTGTTTAATTTAAAATGTCATTAACAAAATTACTATTAAAAAGGTTTATTAAATATACGTGAACATAATGATTTTCTTCTTTATACAGGGATTAAGGCACCCAGAAACCTTACAATAGAATCCATTGTGAAAATCACCAAGATTGAACAAAAAAGAAACATGACAAAAAGGGATAAAACAAATTATCCCAAACTACATTCAAACATATTAATACAAGGATAAATCACAAAACATGGAGGGGAAAACATCCCAAACGATACAATACACAAACAATCAAACAACATCTCCAAGAGCCAACATACTAGTTAGTCTTCAAAAGATTTCATATTATCATCCTAATCACTCGTGATAGGGATGTCGTCTTCAACCCGATCTTCCTCATCAGAACTACTGAGGTGGAGATTATACCTACAAACTTTGTGTCCTTGCTCTAGCTGGAACACATGCCCCTGTAACTCCAAAACAAAACTTTTGATCACTACTATATCGTCCCTGATAGATTTTTGGGTGATGCAAATTTTCTTAGAGGTGTTGATGCAATGCATGAAACTTTTTCCCATATCCATTCCAACTTCGCATAAGGCCTCCATATCGATTTACACCTTACTCAAACTAAGAGAAATTTTATCAAAATCCACATTCCATCAAATATCCACTCTGTCTTTCCCTTTAAAAAACTACCCTTTCATATCAATAAGAGAACCTATAGTCCTAATACTAAAATTTCCATTCCCCTGAGGTGCCTTAATCTTCTTTCTCCTCAGTTTCTTCATATGGTCCGCAAGAGTACAATTTTCATCTGAATCCTTAGATTTAGACTCTATTTCCTTTTCCACCACCAGTTTACCATTATTAAAAATCAAAATAATTAGTCCATGGTGTATCGGGGTATCAAGATTTCCTTTTTGAAAATCATGCACCGACGTAGAGAGTGACATAAACAAGAAAAAGGGAAGGCTCATAGCAATCTTATGCCTAAACATATTAAAAATAGTAAGATGGTAAGTAAATATCTTTCTATAATTCACCTCAAGAGTAATGTACCTCATAAGGTGGAGGCAGACTGTATTCCAAATATAAGGGATGCAAAATCTAGCTATACCGTCTACCAACATGTAAACCATTTCTTTACCGTGGAAGAAAGTCTCAATTTTGTGCTTGCATATGGTGTGGTCTTTGAATATCTTTAAGCCCCATATCTTCATTCCATCCACCTACACTATCAAATCCTCTAAAACCCAAATTTCCATGCCATGGATCTCCATGCTGCCATTGTTCCATGCCCAACCAAACTCCAATGCAAGATAAGGATAAGAACTTGTGATTTTTGAGATGAAATTCCTAAACCCCCAATTTTTAGAATGTGCCACAAGGAGGGGTTGTCTGTCAGGGCACCATAGCTTGTGGGCTTAGTTCTCAAACAACCACCTCCTAGTGTTTTAGTCTATCGAGATTGAAAATGGAAGAAAAAATGGCCAAAATGAATCATAAGAGGAAAATTAATACAAATCCCGCCAAAATGAATCATAAGAGGAAAATTAATACAAATCCCGCCATATATCCTGCACGTGTGAAGGGTCCTGCTAACCATAAGTACATGAATGACAACCCAATGAGGGAAAAAAAACCATGGGTACATCAATAATTAATGTTCTTAATGATATTAATAACATTAGTGATATCATCTGGCCTCTCACACACTTTAAAATTACTACATTTAGCCCCCAATTTGGCAAGATAACACACATATTTAACACCCTTTCTAGGGGTATGAATAATTACATTTATAAAAATATTTTAACAATTTTTCTGTAGTATCTTTGAGGATATTTATTATAGTCCAATTATTAATTGTATCCTTTCTCACATTGTCAAATGTTAAAATATTGTTGTGTACAACTAACTAGAAAAACATGTTGACATTGGTGAGTAAATCCTTAATCAAAATTTTCCTCTACAAATCCTTTTCAAGACAACATATGCTCAAACAATGAATATATTTAGTCCAAGAACTAATATGTCAGGTGTTATACTTGAACATTATAGTTGTTGATCTCCATAAATGTATGTAGGAAAAACATTTATGTGAAAACAATTAATCTAGGACATTTAAAAGACATCAAATTATTTTAGAAACATGTTCAATATTTTTCATTCAAACAACGTCATATTATAAGTACAACATAAAAGATATTTTGTAATAACAAATATTTCAAATAAATACAATTTTTAACCTCCAATATTTACAATTCAATTCCAATTAAGGCATGCAGTCTTCATGTTGTTGACCTTGGGGAGTAAATCCTTAGTCCAAAATTTCCTCCAGAAATCCTTTGCAAGACAACATATGTTTTGACAATGAATATATTTGGTCCAATAACAAATATGTCAGGTGTTATACTTAAGCATTGTAGTACTACTATTTTAGAAACATGTTCAATTTTTTTTCATTCAAACAACATTACATATTATAAGTACAACATAAAAGGCATTTTGTAGTAATTAAAAAATCTTTCAATCCTTTCAATAAGAAGAATTTTAACATCTGTGACACTAGTCATACTTCTTTGTGAGTAGTAACAAGTTTAAAAAATAGGTTACAAATTTCACTTCAATCCTAAACTACTATACATTTTTTTTATATCAATTCAATCCTCCAACCAAGTGGAAGTTCATTATGAGATTAAATATGGAGATACTTGCGGAAACTAAACTCAATATGTATTTCTTTAGCTTGTTAAATGATAGTGAATTTTTAGCTCGAAATATTATATTCTTCAAATACATTTGGTTGCTAAGCTCAAAATAGGTTGATTTAATTTTTTAAATCCCAGTGACCACTAAAATCAAAATAATATCTCAATTTATTTTGTCAAAACCTTGAGACCGCAAAGATCCAAATATTATGTTATGTCATAAGCTAGCAGACACTATGTTCAAAATATCATTAAGTAAATTGTTAAATGAAAGTGACCACTATGCTCAAAGTAATGTAAACAACCAACTAACGACTGTACCTGCAAAAAAACAATATTGATTCAAGTTAATATATATACCCATAACAGTCTGAAGTCACGCAAGGGTTCAATATAAGAATAAATTTTAACATCCACGAGGCTAGTTAAAAGATGAAAAAACATATTATTCTTGTTATGTACCTGTAATTGTGAATGTAATTGTACCTATAAGAGAACAAAAACCCAATAAACATATTATTCTTGCCACATACATGTAATTGTATCTAAATTTAAATTTATACTAGTCTGAACTAATCACATTGCCCTGCATTGAAAAAATCAGACCCCGGGATGGAGAGGACTTTCGAGGATTCATTTTTTTCGAGACAAGACCATCCCCATCTCATCCCAGTCAAATAGTGTTTTGTGAAATAACCTCACCAAATCTCACAAAGAAGTTCTCATCACCAGTGCTACTTGTGCTCCCTGTAACCTCTCTATGCTTACCCACTTCATTTCCATGTGGAGAATGAACAACCTTGGAGAACCTAAATGTAACAAATAGACGTGTCAATAATAAAATTATTATAAGATATTGCTTTATGGTTTGTTTGATAATCTATATGGTATGAAATCATGTCTAGCAATGTTAGTTATTTCACCTTGCTTCATTTTGTTTACATATTCTTCCTTTATAATATATATTCACTAAATGCATCTAATATCACTAACATTCTAACCATCAACCTCCACTAAATTTAGTAATTGTATGAACATTAACTAATTAATGTTGTGGTTGGATAAACATTAACTAACATTACAATAAATTTTTTTAAGTTATGTTGAGGCATAACCTCTTTTGGTGGCGGCAAGAAAATATGATATTTGTGGGGTTTGTGGACATTTATGGAATTTTTATATTGCGTTCGTGTGATGGGGGGACCATTTAATGAATATGATTAATTATGTCATATTTTAATTAGAAATATTGAAGACACGTGTTGAAGATTAGAATGAAGGTGCTCAACATATCTATTTAAGCATTGTCTATATCAGGACTTTGGAAATCACTGT
This sequence comes from Taxus chinensis, assembly GCA_019776745.2. Lineage (NCBI taxonomy): Eukaryota > Viridiplantae > Streptophyta > Pinopsida > Cupressales > Taxaceae > Taxus > Taxus chinensis. The sequence goes on along the minus strand of CM034147.1, from coordinate 570,136,192 downwards.
GAGAATACCCCTGTTCACTATGGGTGGTACCATCAAACACATTGAGCCTTATTTTTGTGAAGAGGTCAAGGCCGACCTAGTAGTTTGGAATATTTTACATGGAGGGATTTGGTCCACCCTCCTCTTCTATAACCAAATCCCTCTTTCCACCGCTGTCGCCACCACCCTCATCTCCCTTCTGACTCTGATTCAGACATCAAGATCAGTAGTCCTAAATATTTCGCTCTTGTCACTCCCTCATCTTCTCTGGTGGCTCTTAACCCTTCAGACCCATCAGATCACTCTCTTAAGGTCTCTGACTTTCTTTTAGACCCAACATCTACTTCCTCTCCACCTCTTTCCGATGCTTCTCTAGCTTCTCCTCTCATCTCCCCATACATTTTCATGGCTACACCCGACTCAACCTACCTGATCATTAAAGCATGTGTGGCTTCCCCCCCTCATTTTTGCATGGAAGTTAACATGGAATCCTAAATTTTTGATGTGTTATGGGATCTATCCTCTGTTTACCCTCTTTCTCCTCTTTCAGAGAAAATGGGCTCCCCCACTGTAGCTTCAGAACACCATGAGCATTGAGAGAAGATCTCACTTGACCCGCATGTGGCCATTGAAGATTATGTTACACTCAGTACTAATATCAAGGAATGGAAAAGTCACATAGATATGATCTGGATGAAAAGAAAAAAAGACTTACTAGAACACACTAAGTTAGTGGATGTGATGTTTCAAGGAAGCCCTAATGCCAATGTTAAGGATGACGCAACTACTCTCATGAATATCCATAAAATGTAATTTAGATTTTTTCTGGTTTGGGACTTTTTGGTTTTTTATTTTTTGTTACATACGAGATTGTTCTCTTATTATTTCACTACAATACCTGACCGTGAGGGATTTTTTGTGCAAGTATGCGGGTTATTTGGGAAAACCCCATTTTACTATAATTCCAAATAGTTTTATGTTTTGTCATATCGTAGTAGCAGCTAAGATCCTAATATCTTAATGAGTTTTCTTACATCCTTTAGATCACTATGCTCTAAATTTTATGTATTGGTATAACCTAGCGGCTTCTCAGATCACTGTATCCTACTTTATTTTAATAAAACCTCTTGACCACCAAGCTCCAAAAATTTATGGTGTGGCATAATGTACTATTGTCTAATATCAAAATATAATTAATAGTTAGGTGCTAGCGAAAACTAAAACCTGGAATATTATATTATGGGTTTAGCACCAGAAAATTTATGAATATATGCCTCTAATTTGCTAGATTTTGTAAAATATCTTAACTATGAATTATTAAACCCTAGTGATGAAATCACCAAATAACATGTTGTAGAAAAACCTAGCGACTGTGAAGATCAAAATAATATATTATTTAAGTACCTAATGACTGCTAATCTCAAACTATGTTGATTCCAATTTGCTAAATCCCAGTCACCATTAAGATCCAAATATTATGTTTTGGCTTAAACCACCGACAACTAAACTAATAATATCTTATTTATTTTGTTTAAACCTAGTGAGGGCTAAGCACCAAATATTATGTTGTGTCATAATCTAACAAACCCTAAGCTCAAAATATCATTCAGTAACATGTTAAATGATAACAACCACTATGATCGAAGTAATATATTATGGAAGTATCTAGTCCCCGTATAGTTCAAAATATGTTAATTTAATTTGTTTAATCATACCAAATATAACCTCCATATATTATGTCGTTGTTCAAAATATCTTCTTGTAATTTGTCAACCACTGTAAAATATTGTAACTATGAATTATTGAACCCTAGCGAATTCAATCTCCAAATAATATGTTGTGGAAAAGGGTATCGAATTGTAAGCTCAAAGTATATGAAACCACCAGTAGTATCCAAATAATATGTGGTAGCATAACCTAGTGGGTGCTAAGCTTGAAATATCTTAATTCCAAATCTTAAATGCATACAAAAAATTCAACTAATTAATACTGGTCTTGATTGCTGTAAAGATCTCCAAATTCAATGAATTTCTCTTGTTTGTTAAATAGTATTGTTTTTTTAGCTCAAAATATTTATATTATTAAGTTCTTACTTTCTTTTGTTGAAACCTAGAGAATGCTAAGATCCTAATATTATGTTGTGGCATAACCTAGTGGCCGCTATGTTGAAAATATCTTAATTTAACTTACCAAATCCTAACCATCGATAGGTTACAAAGATTGTGTGGTGACATAAAATAGTGGGTTCTATGCTCGAAATATCTTAATTTGAAATATTAAAATCATACAATAAATTTGAGTAATTTATAAAAATATTGATTCCTATACATTTCTCTAAAGTTAACGTGGTTGATTAACTTAGAGATCAATAAGATCAAAACAACTTACTTTAATTTGTCAAAACATAATGACTTATAAGATTTTAATAAATATTATTAGATTATTTTGAGGGGTAACCTTTTTTGGTGGCGACAAGAGGATATGGCATTTGTGGCTTTAATGGTCATTTTTGACATTGATATATTGCATTCGTGTGATAGATGAAATTGATTAAGGGTTATACGTATGCGACATGTAAGACAACGTTGGGAATTTAAGAGTTTTAATGGGAAGCATGATATTTATCATAAGGATATCTAATCAATGATATTTGGTACTATCACACTTAATTATTTTCATGTGTTGTGTGTTGGTGGATTTATATCTCCAGGAAGGCTGGACATTTCACTACCCCTTTCCTCTTTTCGTATTTGGTCATTGTTCTTCCTGTCTCTCTATGACAGTGACAGGGGTGTTGGTGGTTTCTTGGGTAGCATAAAGTGTGGTCCTAGTAGAAAGAGGTGAAAATATATGATAGGAAAAGACATTGGGGAATCATTTACTTCTTGGATGGACGGGAAAATTCGGAACGCAACTATGCAGAATTGGATTGAGAAGGTCTGGTTGTTTACGAAGTGATTCAATGAAGAAGATGACGGTGATATTTATGAGAACATGTGCAAGCTAATGCTTGACTTGAACCAGGGGCGAAGGAACATTTTTGACATGGCGCAAGGGTTGAGTGTGGTAAACATACTATCCAACTCTTTGGGGTAGTTTATCTTACATAAGGACATAAGGAGAATGAGAAGTTGGAAGAGTGTCGAGTCAACCTTTAGTATCATGTCCATGCCTTGACATGGGGAATGTAGGTGATTATGCATGGTCTGGAGGCAATTGTGGAAAATCAGGGTATAAAACTCATTACTTGCGCTAAAGCTAAAATGCCAAAATGTTGTGTCAATTCATCCTCCTCCTCTGATTAGAGTAAAGTGGACACGGATGTCAAGATCATCAGCAAGGTGGAGCTGAGAGGCCGAATGGCCTAATACTTCCTGGATGCATTTTTATTTATTTTTTGATTAAAGGCTAGAATGGCTATCTGTATAGCAAAGTTTATCGATATAGTAAGTATTTGTGGGTGAAGTGAAGCTGATTAAATATCTTCCCCATATTTTGGCATATATTTAGTAAGATAAGTTGCTTATAATCATCATGGGAGTCCACTTATGGAATACTTATCATGGACTGGTTCCTCATGTACTTTTTTTGAAGACTTATCATCAAAATATCCTAGTTTAATATATTAAAATCATAAAATCTATTCAAGTAATTTATATATATCTTATTTGCAATACATATAATGTTTGCTATACATAAGCTAGTGAATTGAATACCCAAATACTATATTGTATGTATAACCTAACAGTTGCTAAGCTCTTAATAGCTCAATTTAATTTCTAAATCCTAACTACCGCTAGGTTCCAACGATTATGTGGTAGCATAACTATTGAAATTTTTGCACTCATGAAAAATGGCAACTTGAAACTTTGTTTCAAATGAGAAGTGTTGATGAGATGGACCTAATTAAGGGAAGGCATAAAGTCTTCTTATTGTTTTCAGTTGCAATCATTGATTAACTACTTGCAATCTGCAACTATGTGTGTTGTCGCAGAATGAAACACCTCACATACGCTGCCATTCCATGTTTGTCTTCATCAAGGATACATAGAAGCACAAAAGGACCAAAGCATAGCATTGATGAAGGTGGGAATTGTAGTACATGTGTGATGTTAAAATCTAAAACAACAAACAAAGTTGCAGCTTACATATAGAAGAGTTCATTATTAAGTTACATGTACTTAAATTTTCATTATTTCTTTATCTTTCAATGCTATTAATCATGTGATTGAGTTGTTTATTTCATTACAAAATTAATACATATCATAAAATTTGAATGTATAAAGAAGTATATAACTCAGTTACAAAAATTAATGTCATTTATTCATCAAGAAATTTAATTTTTCCCACACAAGCCGTGGGATGTAACTTATGATTATTGAAGCAAAAGATACATGTGTATAAATCTAAAAGAAAGGGAATTTAGAAGGAACCCATCATTACCTTGGGGTTTCCTCTTGTTCTTCATTTTTTCAGCTTCAAATCCTTATCTTCATATTCTTTGCATCATTCCATTGCTTTAATGTACCTGAAAGAAAGAAAGAAGATTGTCAAATTTTGAGCTCAGGGTTAAATCTACATGCTTGTACTACTAGCTTAAAGAAAATAAATCTCCTAAAATCAAGAGGCATAAGGTACATCAGACTAACAGATATGGAATTAAGAAAGTATTATCTTACACAAACACATATGCTTCTCAAAATCATGACAAACAAAAGAGTAAAGAAAGAAGAAAAAAAGTCACTATGGAATACAAGAGAGGTTGCAAGCCTATTATTTTTTAACTATTTTCTTAAGTGTGCAGGTACAGGTAGTAGTTGAAGAAAGAAAAATATTTTGCATGATTTAAATTATGTACTATCAGGTATAGATTACATTCAGTGCATAAAACAAAATTCAAGGCTGCAGAAGGAAAATTCACTCATGCCTTTCACAATGATCAAGGTACAAGAGTACAAGTATCTAGAGCTATTCTACTCAATTAAGAATGAAGGTACAAAATTCAATGGAGTTACATTATGTTGAACTTGGGAAAATCATCATTTACATTTTTGAGCTTCTTAATCTTAAGTACAAACTTGAGAGATATCTCATATTGAGCAAGATCAGAAGCATATTACAACTTTCATTTCTAGAAGTTCTTTTCAATTGTAAATTTCAAAGTACATGCTCAATATACACCTTCAAAGTTTGAAAATTAACAACAACAGGTTTCCATAAGATCAAATACAATTATGATGATAGAATGCATAAGGTATAGATGTTGATCAAGAAGTGCTAAGTTTCAAGCACTTATCTTCTAAGTGTAAAAGAATAATGAAGATAAAGGCTATGAAAAATGACTTAATTTTGCATCAGCAAATTAATTCCATAGTTACAAAAGTAAGATACATAGAACATAGCCTCATTGATAATATATAAGCTTTCAATCCTTAGAAACACTACTAATACCATCAATAAATCATGAGTTTTGTGAGCATAGTAACCAGGGAAAGAAATCACCAAACCCTCATGTAATTTAAAGATGAATAATAAAAAAGTGAAAATATGAGAACCTTACCCTTTAACGATGGCTGTTATAACTCACAAAGCTTAGAAATGAAGACCCAAAACTTAAAAGGAAATGAAACTTCCATAGTGTATCCAAAAAAGTTTGAGTGCAATCAATGCCCTCTCGGTCGGCCATATAAATAGAAAAATGTTCAAATGACCATGAAAGACCATAGATTAGAGCTTTGAAAACTCAATAATGGCGGCAATGTATTGAAAAAACAATAGCCCAACAAATATGAAGTAATGGCCATGGAAACCCAACTAAAATCAACGCACAAAGCCTTACCATAAGAGATAATAGAGCTTCAAATACTTAAATGGAAACATCACAAAGTTCTCACATAGATATCAACTAGAAAATTAGAAGAGAGCTTTAAGATCCAACAATGGTCGCCTGTGAATAAATGACTAGGGATTTGCCCATAAAACTCGACAAAGTAGAATGAGATTTTTTTAGGTTTTTGAGTATTTGGTTTCCAAACTCAACCATTCTTTGGGCTAACTCACTCAGTGAGTTTAGATCAATGACACCGATAAGAAAGTACAAGATCAGACAACTCAATATGCAAACCACCATCCAACCCCAGTCAGTTTGAAGTACCGAATTCGATGGTGAAGATCATAGAAGTACAAGATCAAATGAATCAAATCAATGAATCAACCCAATCTCTACCTCTGTGTAACCTAACTCACCAAAGGAGTTGATATCAACGATTACAGATTAAAAGTACAGATCAAACGGTTCACAATGAAAACTGCCAGCTTAACCATGGGGTTAGTGAACTCAACCACGGTCTGAAGAGTACCAACGTGATAGACGCATGGAAAACCCTAACTCATTCAGGGTTAAAGTGGAGTGACCAACAATATGAAGGATCTACGCATCATAACAGAGGGGTACAAGGCCCTAATTAAATTATTACTTTCACATTTACCTTAAACTAAGGTTTGAAACAATAATCATTATGTGTTACAGTCAAAAGAAAGGACCCAAAACTTTACAATGCTATGATCAACAAAAGGTGACAAAAAATTGCAAAGGGGGTTCTAATAATAATTTGATTATTATTCAAGCTAATATATGCCACGCTCAATACAAAAGAAGGCTATGTAATTACCTTAAATATTTGTAAATATTTTACCTTAAAGTTGCCAAGTAAACCTTGTACAAGGTGAGATCAAAAGAGAAAAAATTTGAGCATGTGCATATGGACAGGTGGTCACCATAGTGAAAATGAATGATTTTTTTAAAGTATTGAAAACAAAATCATTATTTTTGATTGCACATGAATATCTTTTGTATGTCATTGCTAAAGGACAAAACAAGGAAGAAGATAAATTTCCATTGCAAGTGGGTGAATATGCAAGTGTCACATCAGAGAGTTAAATATGATTATTTAATCATCACCTATAGGATAAAGGAAATATTTGCATGCACCTTAGAAGACTTGCTCATCAAGAAAAAGATATTATTAGCCAAAATATTCACCCAAATTTATTCATTATTTCAGAATTAAAGCAGTCAACTGCACTTTGACAAAAGTGTATTTTTGTAATTAAAGGCTATATTTTTCCTCATTGTAACAACATGATTATTTTACCCCTTTATTTATTCATGATAGAGGATAGAATTAACATGCATGGGCAAGTTCAGACTGCAACTTATTTTTAGGAGGGTTGGGTGAATTATTCTTGCTATATATTATGTGCATTAACAAAGCACAAGGGAGGAATTTTTGGATGTAGGAGTGCTAAAGCAATTTTTTTCTAGTTTTTCCCTTGAATGAGAACTAGTTATTACCTTTCCAATTAATTGCAATGGTGTGTAAATTTCTATTATCTCTTGTGAATTTTATTTCCCTTAATTAATTATCTTACCTTGTTGTAATTTTTTTTTTTTCTGAATAGTCTCAGTGTGCATGTTAGCTTACTATGTTGTTGTGATTTATCCCTCAACATATAAGTGTTTAGCCTTAGGATTTAGCTAAAACCAATTGGTGCATGCTCCTTTAATATGTTCTTAGTAAATTGTGCATGTACTTAGTGAAATCCCTTAATAATTTTGGTGTATCACCCCATTTAAATTTTAGTTACAGCCATCTTTTTACCCTTTAAACCCCCAAAAATTAGTTTAGGATACATCAATAAGGAACCAGACATGTAATCCCAGAGACTCACCTCAACACAGGGATACCCATAACCCTAAGGTGTTTCTATTGTATCTGCAGAAGTGAGGGAAAAGAAAGCTTAGAACACTTTCTTTTATCCCTCAATCATGGTGCACTTTTGAGAGATAATAATAACCTAGCGGGCGCTAAGCTCGAAATATCTTAATTTAAATTAACATATCATGTTTGCGATACATAACCTAGTGAATTGAATACCTAAATAATATGTTGTGGCATAACCTAGTGGCCGCTAAGCTCTTAATACCAATATTAACTAAGATCATGTTATTATGTTTCGACATAACCTACCCACCGCCATGCTTATAATATCTTACTTTCTTTCACTTAAATCTAGAGATTTCTAAGATCCAAATATTATGTCTTGTCATAAGCTAGTGGACGCTAAGTTCAAAATATAATTGGGTAAATGGATAGATTATAGCACCCACTAAGCTCGTAATATTATAGTGTAAAAGTACCTAACACCCATTATCTCAAAATATCTTAATTTAATTTGTTTAATCCTACAAACCGTAAGGTCTTAATGCTATATAATGCGATATCCTTGATGAAGCCTAGCAGCCACTAATCTATTCTTAGTCGTAAACAAAGTGATTTCTTGGCCCAAAAAAGTGTGTTGCCTATAAAAAAATCCACCTATCCTTGAGTCAGCAAAGGGAAATGAAGACTTCATCCAAATAAGAATTATAGCCTAGCGGTCGGTAGAGTAGCCAATTTTTTTCATTTAGATCGTATTCAAAAAGGAGTTTATATAAATGGTAAAAAATAAATATGGAATTTATATAATAGTATACGTATAAAATTGGACTCGTTGTACCCTAGCGGCTGCTAAGTTATACTTAAAGGCAAATATATCATGTTTATAATGAAGCTGTGTAAGTTTAGAATCGTGTTTTTTATGTGTTACACAACTATATGTCTAGAATTCTATATTTCTTCTAAGATTTTGGCAGAATATTTTTTACATTTAGGACAAGAAAAGAAACCTGGACTAGGGACCTAGAAGTTATACTATAATTTTTTAAATACAATGCAAACTACTCATTGTACCCTAGTGACCACTAAGATTTTATGAGAGTGTATTCATATAGGAGAAATCATATTGCAAAGCTATAAAAAATAACAAATAAATCTGGTGTTTATATAATGGATACATACATATACATGTAAAATCGTATCTTTAATATGTTATACATGTAAACATATAGTTTTATCTACTTCTTACAAGATTATAGTAGAATTATTTTACATTCATGAAAAATTATAGAAACTCAGAATTGTGTCTGAGAATCTATAAAAAAATGTTTTTTTACATACGATGTCATCTACTCATTGCATCCCAACAACCGCTAATCTATTCTTAAAGGTAAATATATCATGTTCAAAATGAAGCTATTTTATAAACCTAAATTGTTAATCTTTGTGAATATAATAGCTGGAAAAGAACAAAAGTGATCACTAGGACCAAAAAACGTTGTGTTGCCTATATAATAACAACTGATCCACGAGGTGCCAAGGAAAACGAATGCTTTTTCCAAATTAGAATTATAGCCTAGCGGATGCTAGGGTATACAAATTTTCCTATGGTAGAGTTTATTCATAAAAAAGAAATCATATTGAAAAGATACAAATGATAACAAATAAATCTATAATTTATATAATGGATATATAAATATACGTATAAAATCTTGTATGTAATTCAAAATAGAATTGGGGTTTCGTCAAATAGGTTTTCGAAACAACCAATTATATCATGGTGGCCTCAAATCTATATTAATTTTTGGCATAGATTACCGCGATCAAAAGGAAGAATATATTAATTATAAAATGCATATTGATTTAATAATATTATTACATATATAATGTGTTTAACTTCCAATGTACATACTTAAAAATGATGAAGACATTACATTTGGTTAATTATACATGGAAACAAGTATATAATTGGAAATAATTATCATACAATTGAATTCTTAATATAATTTTATAGTTTTGAATTAATATTTGTAACCTCATATATTTTCCTAAAATATCTAAGCGACAACCATGTAAAAAATGTAATATGCATTAATTAATGAAGTGTATTACATCATCTTGATGAACAACATTAAACTATTTTTGGTTCTCCCGATAAAATTAAAATTAAAAAATAAGGTGACAGTGTCAGAAGCTATCATTATCCTAAAAAACAATCACAGGGATGAGAATGAAAAAATTCAAAATGAAAATAGCCAAAGAGAGACATAAAATGGTGGAAATGGGAAAGTGTTAAACAAAGATAAATACTATAGTAGAAAAGTGATTAAAATTTCTTTTGTTAACACACAAAAAAAGTTAGTTTTCAAGAAGAACAAGGTAGTTTGTCACAGAGATCAAAAGCAACTGGAAAGAAAGGCTTGACTACAGAGCACGATTCAGTAGGACAAATCCGGGCTTGTGTCGATCATGATTAGACTGCCATACAAAACACAAGAACTAGTCGACTACAGAGCAACTAATATATCCCAAATAAAAAGGTACATATTTACTATAAATACCTAGTTTAGTAATATATGGAATTATTTTGTGCTTTATACTGTATGTGAAACCTCTATTTGCTATCTCATTCAAATAATCATTGCGATTCTTTTCGCAACCTCTGTTGCTATCCTCCTTCATGTGCATTTTTTGTGTGCATCCTTTATGTGCTTCTTTTGTGTACCTTTCTCTGCAAACAAGATTATAATCACATGAAAAAAAACTTGGATTCAAACACTCAGCCCCATAATCTATAGTCTGCGCGTATTTTTTTTATTTTGAAGACATGATTTTCTGATTGACTAAAAAAATTTGAAACCCTACTCAATATTTATCTGAGGTATTTAATAATTTGTTTAGCGAATTCCACGAAAGAAATTTTAAAAAAATAAAAAGAGCGGGATACGAAAATTTGAAATTTTCACTTTCCCCCTCTAAAAACAAAATGGCGGGAAATTGAAATTTCAAATATCCAAAAATGTGGGGGAATTTGAATTTAATTTTTTTTATTTTCCCATGGTTTAAAAATTAAAAACTAAACATTTTTCATTGCCTATAGCCTATAATAATATAAACATAATAAAAAATATATTATATAATATACAATTAAACCAAGCATAGCAAAAAAATATATTAAAAAAATAGAAGAAATAAATCCTAATTCATTGTCTATAGCTTATAATAATATAAACATAATAAAAAATATATTATACAACATATAATTAAACCACACATAACAAAATATATATATATATAAAGAAGAAATAAATCCTAATTCATTGTCTATAACCTATAATAATATAAATATAATAACAAATATATTATACAACATATAATTGAACCAAGCATAGCAAAAAAAAGAAAAAAGAAAAAGAAGTAATAAATCCTAAACATAGTTTTGAATATTATTAAAATAATATATAGACATTTACATTTGATTCTTTATCAAATTTGATTTCTACATTGTTAGATATAGTGTACGCTAATTTAAATTAATTATCCAATTAAAATGTGCCATGTGGAAAGTTTGAACAAGATATCTGGGATACATAATAAGGCTAGCGATCGAAGACTATACAGAAAGTGTTACTCTATGGCTATTTTCAAAATAAGAAATATTTGAGCCTAGGGTCCAATATGCTGTTTTTGTCAATAAGTAAAGGCATAACAGATGCTAAGCATTTTCTTTGTTAAGAAACTATGTGAAATATGTCTTGAAAAACCATGTATCTTATGGAACATACTAAGACTAGCAATCCACAACTTAACAGATAGTGTTTAAAATGAGAAGAGGTAAAGGTAGGAGCCTAATGGATGCTAAGCTAAACCATGATTTATTATTTTATGTCTACTTTCAAAATAAGAAACTTTTGAGCCTAGGGTCTGATATGTTATTTATATCAATAAGTAAAGGAACTCAGTGGGAACTACACATATTCTTTGATAGGAAATGATGTGAAGTATGAGTTGAAAACTATGTATCTTATTGGGACTACATACCAAGGCTAGGGATCCAAAACTGTAACGATATTGTTTAAAATGAGAATAGGTAAAGGTAGGAGCCTAGGGGCTGCTAAGCTAAACTGTAATTTATTATTTTATGTCTACTTTCAAAATAAAAAAATTTTGAGCCTAGGGTCTGATATGATGTTTCTATCAATAAGTAAATGAGCTTAGTGGGTGCTACACATTTTCTTTGATAGGAAATGATGCGAAGTATGAATTGAAAAACCATGTATCTCATTGGAACTACATACCAAGGTTAGGGATCCAAAATTGTAATGATAGTGTTTAAAATGAGAAGAGGTAAAGGTAGGAGCCTAGTGGCCACTAAGCTAAACCATGATTTATTATTTTATGTCTACTTTCAAAATAAGAAACTTTTCAGCCTAGGGTCTGATATGTTGTTTTTTTTTCAATAAGTAAATGAGCTTAGTGGGCGCTAAATTTTTTTCTATAGGAAATGATGTGAATTATGAGTTGAAAACCATGTATCTCATTAGAACTACATACCAAGGCCAGAGATTCAAAATTGTAATGATTGTATTTAATAATGAGAAGAGGTAAAGGTAGGAGCCTAACAGTCACTAAGCTAAACCGTGATTTATTATTTTGTCTAATTTCAAAATAAGGAAATTTTGAGCCTAGGGTCTGATATGCCATTTTCTATCAATAAGTAAATGAGATTAACGGGTGCTAAGCATTTTTTTTACTGTAAACGAGATAAAATTTGAGTTGAAAACTATTTATCTTGTAGGAACTACATATTAAGGCCAGCGATACAAAACTATAAAGATAGTGTTTATATTGATAAGAGGTAAAGGTAGGATCCTAGTGACCACTAAGCTATACCATTCAATTCCACAGGTTATGTCGTTCCACTCATTACGTACAAAGCTTAGGGGTCACTAAGCATTTTTATCTTGTAAAAATAGATGTGAATTATATGTTATAAACAATAAGTCTTGTGAGTACTACATAATAGATGAAAACATAGTAGCGACCCAAAGCTATATACGTATGGTGCTTATAATGACTGGTAGTAATTGTGGGAGCCTAGTGACCACTAAAATAAGCAAGATCTTTTACTTTATCAGTTTTTTCAGCTTATTAAACTGTTGAACCTAGTGTCCACTATGCCCTTAATTTTGATTAGGAATAACAACATATATTACTTAAAAAAAGAAAACAAAAGAGAAAAACCCTAAGTCCAAGTACATAAAATGACGTAGGGTTTTGCCCAATCTTCCCTTATAGCAAGAGGCCACAGAGTTGTAGAGGACTTGTGGAAGAGGCACGGTTTGAAGGGTTGAGGAAAAATACCACCAAATTTGGACCCATCTCAGGTTGTGGAGGTGTTTATCCATGTGATAGGAGGAGAAGTTTGAGGCAGCCTCTTCATTGGCCCCTAAAATTGGTCCTTTGAGTATTTCACCAAAGAAAAATTGGAGAAGACATTGCAAAGGAGACTGCAAGAGATTGGAAGGGTTTGAGGGTAACCGTGAAGCTCACTATACAAAAATCGTCAGGACAAAGTTATACTTATTCCCAAATGTAGTTTCCTTGGTGATTAAATCCCTGAAGGAACCTAAATGTGACAGGAAAAAGAAGAAAAACATTAAACATACCGGGTACATCTCATTAGATGATGTTATTGAAATTGTGAAGATCATGTTGGTACCCAAATTGATTCTCCCTCAGAAGCTGAGAAATATCACAGTTTTGACAGGAAGCTTAGAGACAAGCATACCATGTCGTGTGTCATTTTATAGTTGGGGAGGAATGCAACTTGCTCTTTATCACTCAGATGTGGAGAAAGGGGTAGAACCCTTAAGAGGATTTGGTCTATTCTCACTACTTTATGGTTGTACCTTTCAACCAAGGTGAGAGGACCCTTTTGTATCCTACTGTTTGTGGAGGATATGGATATATCCTTCTTTGCAAAGTTGTTAAGAAGAATTTGAAAAAAAATATGATCAATACAAAAAAAAAATCTAACTCTCACGAGTTGTCACCCTAGATAATGGAGATATTTTTAGGAGAAAGGTTTAGGCTACTAAAGATAATGAAAACCTAATTGCTTTCTGTATGTATTTTGGTAATATAAATTATGCATTTGTACACACACAGGACAAATAGGGGGCAGTATGGGTAGGATTGATTGTTTTTAAATGAAATTTTTGGTGGGAGGTGAGGTAGAGTGGATGTTGATTCACCAGATATTTGAGAAATTTTACAAAAATGGAAGGCTTGATCAACAGAATGCTTTCGAATAGGTAAAATGTTCCTTTAAACCAGAAGGTTTGCTTTCAGTGGAGGCCCAAATCATCACATTTTCACACAAAATTTAAGAATCCAAAATGAAGGCTCAAATTAAAAAACTTAATTGAACATTATCAACCTTTGTTTTATCACACCTAAGATACCCTCAAAGGTTAACAAACAATCTTATCATCATGCTAGGAGTAAACTGATTTTAAATTTGTTTATTTCACTATAAAATGAAAATCTCTTTTGATAAATGAAATTGTAAATGCCACCAAAACTATCACGAGGATAATATCTTGTGTGATTCATAAAGATTTCACTGTAATATTGCAATGGGGAACATGAAAAAATGTTTGCAGGACATTCAGAAATGAAGCAGACACGATTTTTCTCAAAATCAAACACAAATTAACTCAAATAAGATCAAATGCATCAACATGGGAAAGTTTTCTAGGAAGAATATCATAGCTTGTCAATGGATGTACCACTTGCGACCACTTTAACATGATCAAATTTAACACAAAAGAGATAAATAGGTTCCTCAGATGATTTTCTTAGAATAATGCTCTCTATCAAATTTTTTCTCTTAGGAATTTAGTTTTCCGACCCTCTAACACTCCAACCATTTTGCATGAAAAATTCATGGGAATTATATAACATTTCATTTACAACAAAAGTTTTTCCCCCTAAAAAACAAAAAACATTCAAAGCACCATTGCTTGTTACAATTTTGATCGTCACTCCACCCAGAATTAGATTTGTAAAAAAGTTGTTAGGTGCTTAGAGGGGAAAATCTCTTCAAATATTTCCAGCATTCAATTCTTTACCTGGTAAGTCAACTCTTCACTTCACGCACCAACTATTTCCTCCTTCTAATCCATCGAATATGATTTCTTACGTGCCAAGGAAAGAAATATTGGAAATTCAGATTGGATCTAATTAGTCAGATCACATCTTAATGGTAAAAAGACATTTTCAGATCTTTCCCACCAAAATCAAGATATCGACTGGTTTCTTACATGCCAAGGAAAATCAGATTGAATCCAATAGTTAGATTACATATTAATGGTAAAAGAGATTTTTAGATCTTCCCCCACCAAACCGGGATATCAAATTAATTTTCCTCTTCATTTGGCGTGTAGGAGATACCAAGAAATGATAAAAAAACCATAAAAATATGCATCCCCAGGAGCTTTGGAGCAGAAATGGCAGAAAATCAGATACAGGACGCACAGTTGCTGTCGATTTCACTTTTTGAATTTGGACCATCCACGTGGGAGATCCAAGTTAAGATAGGTTTGGGGGTTCTTTTTTACCTTTTACACCTTTTGGAAAAAAATACAAAATTTCTCAATTTTCTCCACCCCTCTGCCTTTGAAAAATGGGCTTGACACGTGTCCCAATGTGGGTCCCAGAGGAACCATGGCTCAATTATGATATTTTACCTCATTTTTGGAAAAATGAAAAATTTTCCAAATTTTCCTTGCAGCTTTGCCCTCTTGACTTTTCAAACCACCACGTATCTCAATGGCGCATTTTGAGATGGTCCCAAAAAGTAGAGACCCCAAACAAGCGCAGGCTCAACACGTGTCTCATTCTAGGAAAAGTTTGTTAAAAAAGTTAAGAGGTTCAATGGAAAGTGCACCATGTGTCTAGGGCCCGAGACAGTTTCCTTTGGCCATTGAAAATTCCAAGCAAAAAGGAAGAGTGATTGGAAGCCTCCAAGTTTCCTCTTAGTGCACTTCTTCAAAATAAAACTTAGGGGTCGGTCCCCAAACATGTGTCGGTCCCTCCATGTGTTCCCAAGCCCTTCAGGAAGTTTCTTTTTAAAATTCTAAGTATGGGAAGACCCGACCGAAAATCTCCACATGTCTTCATGGAACAAGTTCAGAGATGGTGCTCAAGAGCGAGAGATCCTAAATAAGGCACAGGCTCACCACATGTCCTAGGCCTTAGAAAATTACTTTGAAAATTTTAAGTATAAAGCATAGCCAGCAGAAAGCCTCCACATGTCTCCCTGTCGTCACATTTGTTAAGCGTGGGACCCTAAGGTGGATCCTGAAATGAGTGTCAGCCCCCCACATGTCCATGGTCTACCAAAACCATATTGGCTACATGAAAAAAATTGTCTATGTCCAGGAAAAGCAGTGGAAACTTCCACATGTATCCCCCCGATGCAGCTCCAAGGCCAAACCAAAAGGAAAATCTTCCAAACTGAGTTTTGTTCCCTCCACATGGACAAGTTTTGGGTTGAAGCAAGCCTTAGATGTTTTTAGAGTGCTCCTCTGAGCCACATCCAACCAAAAAGGGCCATGTTTCCACTAATGCAGAGATGTAAATTTGACAGGGAAAAACACACCCATCAAATCATAAAAATGTAAGGAAAATAACCATTTGAGCTCGGAGATTGAATCTTTCTTCACAGAACAGAGAGTTTGGAAATGATTATAAGGCTCAAATTTGATCCTCCAAGATGCATCCAATCACATTTCCTACAAATATTTGGGACATAAAAATGATAGGGATAACAACACATGTGACTGTGGAAAATGGAAGGAAAGGAACAAGCTTGAGTTTCACTACCAAGTCACAGACTCCTTTTAGATGGATAGAGGAATGAAAAACAAATTCTGGACCTTTAAGTGATCGTTGACCAAGGAAGGGATTGATCATGGAAACCAAATGGAGGACATAGTCTTTACGCATCAACACGAAGAGATAAAAAACACGACAGAGGCCCACCAACTACAGGGATTTCAATGGACAAACGACGGCGAGATTAATTTGAGCACCAACAGGTCACTGAACACCCGTTCTATGGCCAATAATCATCCCCCTTTTTGTAGAATACATGTGAACCTTCAAATTTTGGGTACGTGTGTTTCTGATCAAGACCAACTATCGATGGCTACATGACTCTTCTCCAAGGATTTATGATCAGATATTGAAAAAAGTATAGGCCACTTTACATTCCATAATGACAACTCATGACTAAACAGGAAGTAGAAAACAATGTTTTTGGGTATAACCTACTTGAGTTTTAGTGTACTCCCCCTAGGTACTTAAATATTTCTTCCTTAATCTTCTGATTGGGGAATCATAAATTATCCAGATTTATGAATCTTTGATTGAGCCTCCACAAGGATCTCCCTCTAAACTTTGATACTCCTGATACTTTTCATTGCATTATTTCAATCATCATCATGTATTTGTAGGACTAATTTCCTTAACTAAAAAAAAGTTCAAGATTTGTCTCCAAAACTCAACATTGTCAACCTTTAGGACCACTTGTCCCTTATTAAACCTCTTTAGTGAAAAAACAAATAGTAAGATAATTATTGCCCCTAAGTGTATCCCAATCATATGAAAAAAACTTTACTAAGACAAATCCCTCTGGGAAGATATTTCCTATGATTCTAATGAGAAAAAAGGTTTAGACTTCATACCTTATACTAAGCCTTCTAAAAAGTTGCGCTTGCCTCTTACCACATGACTGCTAAAGCACAGGTTGGGGTTTGGAATATTTTCTAAATGGTTCAAATCATGTTATGGCATAGCCTTGAGGGACCTCAAGCACATACTTGTACTTGAAATATGATATACATGACATCATACTCTGGACTTTTACACAGTCTTTTAGCCCCTTTCACAGGCCTTGTTTGAGAGTCAAAAGGACTCCCTATATCAATTGCAAAAATCCTAGTGAGACTTGTGACACTACGATTTAGTTTAATCATGTAGTTTTACCTTGTTTTGATGTATAATTTTTCAGTACCAGAGTTATCAAGATGAGAGCCTTTCGACTCCTTTATTAGAGCATGATCTTTTATTTTATATTCTGACTTCAAGTTATAATTAAACATGTTGACCGTAGCAATTTACTCTATGCCCTTTCGACTAAGGATTATGCACTCTTGAGCAGCTTGCTAATAACTCCCTATCATACTATCTCGATCACAGATCCTCAAAGTGAACTTATGTGATTCTTACAATATACCTTATGGGCACTATATAAGGCTATCATACCTCTCTCTGGTATGTAGTGTAGCTATCTAGGCTCATACAAGGTGAAATTTTTAGCCATCTTGATATAACTATGTTCGATGAAATCTTATTTACACTATGGTAAATCCAAAGTTCTACATCTAGTGTAAACTATCAAAGTAATGGTCAACAAGCCTCATTGTTCACTTAGTTACAGTCCTAGGATTTACTTCTTTAATGCTACTTTAGACCTTTTTATTACACATATTCGTAGATGTATTTGTATTTTCTCCTACCTGTCTTTTCATCTCTTTGATCTCAACATAGTCAATCTCAATGCATAGTGTTCATGATATAGTCAAATTTTCAAATCACCACAATGTTGTGAAAGACATATCCACCTAAACATATGTTTAGTGATAACAGTGTAATCGGCTTGCCATTTGCCTATAAGACATAAGAGTTTATTCTTGTAGCCATAGAACCCACACTACTTGCTACGCTTTTTTAAATATTGCTTACTTTAGATTCAGTTATAGACACTTTGACACAGATTTAAAGAAACTATTTCTAATATACATATCTTAAATCACACTGTATTATACTAACAAAGGATAAATTTAGATGAGAAAAACCACTGTACCTCAATATTGTGTAGGATTTATGAGTTGCTCATCATAGATGTACTAAACACTCATTCCTCAAAGGTTAAGATCTTGAGACACATCACCACTAGATTGCCTTGATATTGATGCACTGATGATTCACTAGTCATTCTTAGACTGAAGAATGTATTCCTCAAACTACTAAAGTATGACCGATATTACATGGTGAAGTTTCATAGTCATATGTAGATCATATACAATCCTTACACAGAAATTTGCAAACTCTCAATCGAAACATCATATACTTACATCTCTAGATGTCATATTGACAGTTTACCAATACCTAGGAGCAACCATCATTGTCTTCAAAAATTAATTTCATGCCTCTAGGAGATGTTTAACATGTATAAAGATGATAAGTCTATCAAACACTACAGTGTCCTTAGACTTTACCAAGCTTTCTTTACACATGCCATATGGATAAAATTCAAGATATAAAACTCTTTTCAGACCATGTTGTAATACTTTCAGACTCTTGACAAAATGGACATTCGTATATTATGCTTAGGGGATGCCTTCTTAATTCAATTGTACCCACACACTTTGATGTGAAGTATTATAATTTAGCTTCTCACAGTCCTTATCATACCTTAGGAATTCTTAAAACAATATCAAATTAACTCTAACTAGAATTTTTAGGCATGTATTCCTTGAACATGATGGCAATCGAAGATGGCTAGCGGTCGACATTGGAACCTAATAAGCATAATCAACAATCTTGGAAGACTTCATATTAAAAGAACCACTAGACCTAGAACCACCTTGCTAGCCACAATCAACACAAGTATAGTCCTTATCAAAAACATGGAGAGAAGGGAAACATTTTAAAGTGGTCAGAATATGACCCTTTAATTCAAGAATATTCCAATTTTTGAAATTTGAAAATATAGGTAATAATTTGTAGGGTACATTGTTAGTGCTCCAATTTGCAAAATAACTCCATTCATAGGTATAACGTTATATTTTAGCGGTCAATTCGCCATTCCCATGAAATAGAAATTTGCAACTTAATTCTCCTCAATACTAGTCACGTCAACCCGTAGGATATTTTTATGTTATAGATCCAATATCAAGTGGAAGTTGGTATCATTATATCGGCAGAAGTAGTTGATTTGGGGATGTTGCATCGGCTAATGTTGGGAAACAAAATATTAGCTAAGTACAAGAAGGCACATGGGCATGTCAAGACCTAGTTAAAGAAGGGCGTGCGGGGGTTGAAGGTGCATAGGGAAGTGTCCTGAGCAGGGTTTTTTAGGTCACAAAACATTTTGTACGTGCATAAGGAAAACATGGGTTTTTGTACTTAGCCGCATATTCAGTAACCTAGACAAGCACATGAGAAAAGCATGACCCTTGTGGATAAGGTGCCAGCTTGGCAACTTATGGGATCAAAAAAGGGAATATTCTAGGTATGTGATGGAAGGTTCCTAGAAGACATCATTAAAAGGAGTGAAGAGCTGAGATATGTGAAGGGCATGCTCCCATGGATGACCACTTCAACACTTGGCCACCGATCTGTAACTTCTAAAGGGCAGGGTGGTGGGAGATGAGGTTATAACTACAAGCGCCTGATAGAAGAAATAGATATGAGATATAGATAGAGAGTGTAAAGAGTGTGAAGGAGATAAAAGAGAGGTGAAGCCCTGTAGGAATGTCATGGTGGATTCTATGGGTTAGGGATTAGGAGATATTTAGGAAGTCATGTCACATTTAGAGGGATGGGTCTTGCATTATTTCTTTGTTTTTCCAATGTGATAAACATAAGGTAGTCCCTTATGCATGACTTGGCTCTGCATGGTTATATAAAGAGTCTGGTAATGACCTCAAGAGATTGTAATGTGGATTGTTGGATCTGTTAAATATGAATACAATGCTCTGTTATAAATCATTTATGTTTCTAAGAGTATAATATACTTATGAATTTCCTTTATTTATGAACCATTTCCATGTGTTGCTTGTTATTTATATTTTCTAGATACGATGAGATAACAATTCGTTTTAGGCTCTTAGAATGTGGCATGGTTCTTTTCTACTCATTTACATTTGAATATCTGATTATAAGATGTTGCATTCTCACAAGATTCACATAAATGAGATACTCGACTCCCACGCATGCCTTGGGTGAGAACCCTACGTGCCAGTTGGGTGATAAGCCGATGTAGCATGGGATTAGACTATTGGTCTAAGAGGTATAAAATATGACTACATCGTGGTTCCATTGTCGGGACCTATTTTTGAAGTTGTTTTGAGAAATGGCATGCATATTTATCCCTTTAAATGGATGATGATAGAAGCATTTGACCTTAGAAAGTGTTGAAACGATGGTTTAAGAGCACAGGAGGATGAGTTTTCTTAAAGATTCAGCACTGGACCTGAGTTTGATGGGCATAGATGGGTAGAAAAGAACCTATACCATGAGTTGTATGAGACATTCCTTTATGCTGCTTCCCAGTATAACTATATGAATGGACTTTCCACATATGCATCTAGATCAAGGTGGTACTATAGATCATGTGCATGTAGACCCAAGATGACTATCAGAGGCTACATGATGCAGATTCAAACTTTGACATGTGTTGTTGATCACTGGTGGAGAAGAGGGTGTTGATGAGTTATACTCTTAGAATACACCATTTCATACTTATTATTGGCCATAAGTTGCTCACATTTGAAGTTTCTCGAGGGAGCCTGAGAGGATAACTTTTTGCATGTTATTCCTTTAGCTATGAAGATCTTGGTCATTACTTTAAGTTTTAGAAGCATTTACCATGGCTGGCTGAGCTTCTCTGAGAATTAGCAAAGGAAGCTAGGGTGGAGGAAGATGATGGACATTGTGGCTAAAAATAAAACAGAGGAGAGATGACTCAAGTATAGTGAATCTTGTGAGAGGGAGATGACTAGACAATGTGAGGGTTGTAAGTGTGATGGATATTATGGAGGTATACGTTGTGGGAAGGAGTTGAGGTTCATGCACAGAGGATGTGGAACCTAAGCATTTTGTGCTACCCCATCTTTGAAAGCATGTAGGAGAGAGGATCCCCTTCAACTTCTGATGATATTTCATCACATGGAGAGAGAAGAGCCATCAGCTACACATCTGAACCCACCTAAAAACCAACCTCTAATGTCCTTGGTTTTCTAAATCAAGGGAGAAGTATTGTTAACCTATGTTGGTATCGGTTAGATTAATCGAATCTGTAACCAGAAGATATAAATTTATCATTTGGAACATCGAAGGTTACACAATCCATTCCTATATTTGGAGGAATATTTGGACAAGGTGTAAGTAAGTAAGGATTTGGGTATCACATGTCTAGGAGTGATGTGGGACAACACATATAACTAGTAGTGGAAAAATATCATAGACCATCAACATGCGTAGTTCATTAGGATGTTGAGAACCCTTTAGGCCTGTAACTACTTCTAGGCCATTTTTTTGACTACATGGAGGTGTGATATGGTGTGTTAGGAGGAACAAGGACCTGGTGGATCTAGTGGATCTGGTAAAAGAGGGAAACATAAGAGGGAACCAAGGCTCTAGATCAAGAGGACAAGGGCCTCAACCATCTCCCCAAGTATTTTTTTGAGATGTCTTTTCATTTACCAGAAAATAGGGGTATTGAAGATGCTACAAAGCACATGCACAACTGTGAGTTACTATGACATGCAAATGAGGATCACTACCCCATAGTAGAAGGGAAAGTTAGTTTCAATAACAACATTGAAAGGGCGTGCACAGATAGTTGGTATAGGAATTATGACCCCCATCAGATGGTGATAGACTACACCACATTGAAGAATGCCTTCCTAGCACAGTTCCATATCCCTGAGTTTGAGCATAAGAGCATCAACTCTCTGAAGGAGATCCAACATGGAATGGTAGAGAGTGTGTGGGAGTATGAAGCATGTTTCAAGAATATCTTGTCAAAACTATCCTATGTCATTCATCCTTCTCAACATGCTAATGGGTTTTTCAGAGGATTGATAACACCATTTAGAAGGGCTCTGTCGGAAAATACTTTCATAGACTTGTGTGAGGCATTGGAAGCTTCCCTGCGTGCTGAAGCTGTTAGGAGCATTGATATTAGTGTTAGTCCTTTTCTATAGGATCAAATTACTACAATGGTCAAGCAGTTGGAGAAGCTATCTACAAAATCAATGCATGAGGTTTATAGTGGGCTTTGGTGTATAGAATGAAAAGTAGAGGGGCACGCAAAGGATAACTACCCTCAGAAGTTGGTGCATGTTATGTCGGTAGACTGTGAGATTTATCATGGGGATCATGATGAGAGTAGATTCCCTCTACTCCAAACACACAATCCACAAGAATGTTTCTTGATAGTGCAAGATCTATACCTCTACGACCCATGCTACCAAGGATTGTAGACTAATTGATCAAATCCATGATGCTATTAATCTGGGTGTGCACCATACTAGCCTTGCAAGTAGTTCAAAGGATGACAACCATCGTTATGAAGGGAATGAAGAGGGAGGACCATGTGGAAGAGGTTTTCACAAAGGATTTCGTGGTTGTAGTAACTACAGTGGAGGACGAAGTGAGTTCCCGTGAGGAACTTGTTATAATTGTGGGTCTACAGAGCATTAAAAATGTGAGTGTCCTGATATGTTACAATGCTCATGGTGTGGAAAGAAACACAAGTACACAGAATGTCTAGAAATTTATGAGCATATGAACCAACATCACTAGAAATAAAAAGGTGCTGGGATGGTGAGCATCAAGATGGCCAATTCATAGTGGATGCCAAGACAAAGGAAACTAGTTTCAAGAGTGGAAGTGGTACATGGAAAGTATCTAGACCCTACTCATTAAAAATAGGTGTATCAAGAGACTATGGACATGATTTGGAGTTTACAAGGGGAGATCCAATGTTTGAAGGATAAATAAATGAAGTTGGAGCAATAAAGAATGCCGAGGTTCCAAAGGATGACCTGGATGAGGTCAAGGAAGTGTGCAGGATATTAAGACAAGAGAATATCATCCCCTTACTAGGAGAATGAATAAGAGAGAAGGTAACACATGCTAGAGTAGAGCACAAAAGGCAGGTTTTGCATGTAAACCTTCCTCCTCATAGCCTTGAATATGATAAAGAGATTACTTTGAATGTGGTTTTTGATGCATGGCTTATGAGAAATATTATAATCGACATGGGAGTAGAGGTAAATGTTCTTACCTTAGATTCCTGACATCATATGGGAAGGTTTGAGTTGCAGCCATCTTTGAATGTGGTGTATATGTAAAAAAAAGACTAAGGAAATGCCCATTGGAGTCTTGAAGGATGTAGTTATCACCATTCAAGGGGCCAAGTTCACTAGAGAATTTGAAGTCTTTGTGCTCACCGAGGCAAAAAAAATTTCTAGCGTTGCTTGGGCGCCCATGGTGTTACAAGAACAATGCCGACATGTGGTTTGACAAAGGGTATATCAAATTTGAAAACAAGGAAGAAAGGGTGACCATTCCTTTGACAGATGTGAATTCAATACCCTATATTGAGCCCTTAGGAGAATAATTCCTTGATAGAATCTATGTGTGCTCCATCAAGGATCCTAAGATAATTCACCCCATAGAGGGAATTATCACGTTTAAAGATGCTCAATCCTCAAATGATACCACTAGTGTGGTATGTTACAATTGGGCACATAGGACTTACGAGTTAATTGGGTAGAAGTTGAGAGGGATCTATAACAAGGGTTACAAAGGCATACTCGGTTAAGCACCTAGGAGGAAAGACTTTGCTAAGTTACTCTGGAGGAACATATCCTTAACTTTTCTTGTGAGAAATGGAATCTCAATTGAAAAATGAGGACGAGAGGAGGGGAATGCTTAGTTATAACCTACTCAGAACTGTAGCATGCTGGTGGGCTACACATCGGGAGACCCTCTTAGAGTGGTGCGAGGTGAGGATCACAATTTCTATAAGGTTCTTTAGGAGAAACACACCCACGTTCATACAAGACTACCATGGTAAAGAGACCGCCTCATTTCATATCCAAGCATGTAAGAAGGCCTGGATGGGAAGCACAAAAGAATTACCACCTTCGTTATGGGTGCATAAATTATATTCCACCTTACAAGGCTATGCATGTGCATAATATATTCATTAGGAGATGTGTCATCAAACATGTAATTGGCAGAAGTTGGCAGCCGATCTCATTCAAATTTTTGAGCATAGGAGCACCAAGCCATCAATGGATAAGGCATTGTAAGTAATCAAAATGAATTACGATGGGATATAGTGCAATGGTAGAAGATAGGATATTGGAGCTACTAGGTGAGCCTTACTTAGAGATGCGCCTCAATGAAGAGGAATCAGAGGAAGTACAACTTGAGCACGTGTGCATGGAAAAAGAAAAAGGAAAATTGGTCTATGTAATAAATGGAAAATTTGGATGTTAACCATTCAGAAATGTACGTACAAAGTCATAGACAACGTTGATGAGTGAGCATGTGCCTACCATGAGCCCCTGAAAAAATTAAGGTTAACATTGGGATGGAGGCAGAACCTAAGGAAGCTATCATCGGGAACTATTGGTCGGAAAAAGAAATTTCAAAGGTCATTGATCTATTGTGTGAGTTCTAAGATTTGTTTCCTCGTAGGTACCATGAACTCAAAGGAATTCACCATTCCTTGGGAGAGATGAAGAATCAAGTTAAAGGAAGGTATGTCACCCAATTCAGAAGAGGCCTTATCTGATGAATCCAAATTTGTGCGTACGGGCCAAAGAAGAAATAGACAAGATGATAACATCTGGTATCATTGAGGTAGTGGAAGAATCATAGAGTGGATAATCCCAATGGTTATCATATATCAAGAAGGATGGGTAGGATAAGAATTTGTGTTGAGTACAGGGATCTGAATGTAATAGTGTGTCATTGATCCTTTTCCAACCCCCTTTACTGAAGAAAATTTGGATGAAGTAGCCGAGGGTGAAGTCTACTCTTTTAGGGATGGGTTCTTAGGGTATGAAAAACTTCAGATTACAAAGAAAGACCAAAGAAAGAAAACTTTTTCACTAATGAAAGGGGAATTTTTTCCTTCACAGTTATGCCTTTTGGATTAAAGAATGCACCTATTGTGCTCTCATGCATCGTGGTACAAGCATTTCATGACTTCATCCATAATTTTCTCCAGGTTTACTTGGATGACTGGACTGTGTACAGATTGGCGAAAGACCATTGTGAAAATTTAAAGCTGATGTTTGAGAGATGTCAGTAATTAAGGATATCCCTCAATATTAAGAAATGTGTCTTTGCTACTCCCTTTAGGACCCTGCTAGGACATATTATATACAAAGAAGGATTATTAGTGGATCCCACTAAAGTTACAGTTATTGTAGGATTAGGGGAGTGTACTAATCAAAGCACAATGCATGGATTCTTTGGGCATATAGGGTATTACAGGAAGTTCTGTTAGTGAAAATTCATAGCACCCCCAAATGAGTTATGGATATGCTTTTCTAAGGAAAAGTCATTTGGTGTGATTTCACAACATTGAGCTTTCCCAAAGTGTGGGACCTTTGCAAATGGGGAAAGCTCTCCACAGAAGGCTAGTTTCTCTTCCTAAACTACCTGCCACAATCTATTCCAGTGCCGACAAGCTAATCTAACCTAATATAAATTCTAAAGAGTCAAGGAGAGGAAGAAAACAAGGAAAAACATAGCCTACACTAAAACGGTGATACACCAGAGAAGGAAAGTGTTGATTATCTATAAAAACTGCCATGGAACAAGAAGAGGCGGGCAATGGAAAAAATGGACAAGTGCATCACAGACCAAAGATTGATTTCACACAGAAAATGTTCCAAAACTCCATGAACACATCTCTAAAACCTGTAATGAACATCCAAACATACACAAATACCATGTAATGAAGAGAGGTAAGGAAAACAACAAAGAAAATGATCCAACGATGGACAAATGCATCACAAAAACATGTTTTTTATTGCTTAGAATTTACATAGTGCATCACTTCATGGGTAAGAGGAAAAAATGCCATTACAAAGCAGGGGAGGAGGTTTAAACTCCATTTTCAACCCTGGGGAAGAAAAGAAGGGAGATGTAGAGAAGAAGGATGAACAACCTTTTTCAAAATGAGCCAAAACTAGCTTTTATTGCTCGAATAGAATGACGAAAATGAGAAAACGTGGGAAAATCAATTTTAAAACTCCAACCACTGACAAGATCTATCTAATTAGCTTGCGAAATGATGGGTTTCCATGGAAAATCCCATACTTCATTGTACTTTACTTTACAGAGAAAAACAGAGGCCCATACTTCATTAATTTTGGTGGTTGGGGTCGTTTTTTGTAATTTTTTCATGCCAGAGATGTTTTCCCATTTTTCTCCCGCAAAACTCCATCAAAAATCAAAATTTAAGTGTCCATCGTGTAGAGGATTTCAACAGCTTTCCATTGATACCAAAATCATGAAAATCCTAGCTCTAGATAGAAAGATATGGCCTTCTGAAGATTTAGGGCAAACAGGGCAAAATTAGGGCAAAAATTAGGTTGGCGGGACAAAACTTGAACTTTTTCCCTTTTCGTAAAATTGGGAAATTTTCCCAAAATTCTCTACAGCCCCGCCACTTTGAGACATGTGGAACTTTCTAATTGGTCACAAGGATGCAGTTCCATTTTTTCCTTTGCACTTTTCACCACTTTGGCAACAATTCCAAAATCCTCCCAACGCCCCGATCCCTACCGATGAATGGACACGTGGCACCTTTTGATTAGCTACGGGTATCAAACAATTTATTTTCCTCTATGGGATTGCAGGAGTGCAAATGAATTTTGCACTTTTATCCCAAAAAGTGCTAAGTTCTCAATTTCTTCATCCGCTCCGCCAACCTAAGCCTCTTTGGCATAAAACTCTCCCAAGCTCCGTGGGCCCGCCTTAGGAAAATTTCCCCTCCGAATTCTACCGAGCCATAACTCAAAAGATACAAGGAGTTAGGAGGACTTATTTACCTTTTTGGAAAGGGGAAGAAAAATCCTGTCTAATGAAGTCATTTCCAGAATCTTTTGAGTGCTTACAATGTGTGAAAATTGAAGTTGAAGCACAAGGAAAGAATGAAGGCAAGTCAGCCAAAACAAGAAGGGTCTCCTTTTGGATAACAAGTTCATCAAGAGGCATGCCAAGATATTCGTGCCCTTAGAAGAATTTTTAAAACATAAGAATGCCTTTCATTGGGGAGAGGCACAACAAAAGGCATTTGAAAACTTTGAAGGATAAGCTTGTCACGATGCCTACATTATGTTTTCCCTCTTGGGATAAGCCTTTCCATGTGCATGTGGATGCCTTAAGGATAGCTATGGGAGCAGTGCTAACATAACTTGGTGAGGGAATTTTTGATCATCCCTTGTACATTGCAAGTATAAAATTGACACCAACATAAAATAATTACACAACTAATGAGCAGGAAGTATTGTATATGATCTATGTGATCTAGAAGTTCATGCAGTATCTGTTGGTAATACCATTCATATTCAAGGAAATAGTAATTCAGGGGCCTGACCACTTATCAAGGATTGAATCGGGAGAGGAAATGAAAAGCATTAAGGATACCATGCTAGACCTGTGACTATTTAGGTTGTGGCACTCACCCTCAAACTTGGAAGATATCACAATGTTGTTAAAAACAAGTGTGGCACCGGAAGGGATGAAGGCTCTTGAGAAAAAAACAATTAGAAATGCATATTAAATCATGAGTGCATGACAATTATGGAGGAAGTGCATGGTGGGATTGCAAGAGGACACTATGCAGTAAATGCTACCAGCAAAAAATATTTCATTAGCAGGTCTTTGGTGGGAAACCATCTACAAGGATTTCATTGAGTTTTGTCAAGGTCTATGACCATTGCTAGTGCCTTGGAAAACCTGGAAAGAGAGATGAAATGTCTTTGCGACAAATAGCCAACGATGAACCATTTGAAAAATGGGTAATTGAATTTATAGGGCCAATTGTGCCAGACACGTGAAGGAATGGTTCGTGGTATATCATCACTTGTATTGATTACTTGACATGGTGGGCTAAAGCAACGTGTACGAAGGATTACACCACAGTGAAAACTACTATATTTTTATGGGAGAAAATAATCATTAGGTATGATTGCCCTTTAATATTAATAAGTTATAGGGGTACACACTTTCTTAATGAAACAATCAAGATTTTGTTAGCATAATTTATGGTGGCCCATTATAAGACTACCCCATATCACCCTCAAGCAAATAAAACTACTAAGGAATTTAACAAGATACTAAGCCATCTGTTAACTAAGATCTGTGACATTAGAAGATAGGATTGGGATGAAAATGTATCAATCATTCTATAGGCATACATGAAAACCTACAAGAGGTTTAATAAGGCCACACCATTTCAATTGGTGTTGGGCGCGGAGGATGTTTTACTTATGGAATTCATGTTACCATCGCTGCATATAGTGTGCATAGGAGGGTTAGCTGACAAGAAATCACTGTAATAAATAATTGATAAGTTGATGTAGTTAGACAAAAGGTGATCACTTGCTAGATGGAGTCAGAAGAAATAAAAAGCAAGACAAAAAGCATGGCATGATTGTCATATCAAGAATAAGAAGTTTGAGGTTGGGTAGATGGTATTGTTGTATAATTCCAAGTATCTTCACCATCCTGGGAATTTTAAAGTCCATTGGTTGGGACCATACATCATCTTGTACATTCTTGATTCAAAGCGCTTTCCAGTTACTAGCGCTGAATGGAATGAGGTTACTAGGTCACTTCAATGGGATTATTCTGAAGTCCTACTATAAATAAGTCTTCTTGGTGTTTGTAATAAGGCAATATTGCTAGTTAGTCTAGAATTTACCTCTATGATTTTTATTTCTCGTGTTTCCCTTTCTCGTTGTTTGTTCCTTTCTTTTTGTTTCATTTTCATGCCTTGTGTTCTAGTAACCACATTATTTTTCCAAGGTTGTGTATGCGTAGAGGACCGCGCATCTGTTTTAGTGTGGGGTGATGTGATACAAATTATAGGCCTATAATAAAAAGTTTGAGCTAGTAGTATAAGTTACGGTGAATGGCCCGGTTGAAGGATAAAAAGTGCGTAAGGTTAAGAAGCATGTAGAAGAAAGGTGGATGAGAGTGGTTGGTGTTAAAAAGGCTTTGCAAAAACCACATATAGAAAATATGGAGAGCACATGAATAACAAGAGGTAGGCGAGGGAAAAAATTGGGTAAAGGATAGAAGAAGTGCCTTCGGTGCTATGGGTGTGCATGTAAGAGCCTTTGGTTGGGTTGGATGTTTTCCTGCGAGAAGGTTGTAAATGGGTTTTTTGTGTAGGATGTGGTGCATGGGAAAGGGCACTTAAAGTTGACTTAGTGGAAAAATATACATTTAATGTTAAAGTACATTGGTCAGTGGTATAGCATTTAATGTTGAAAAGAAGAAAAAACTATAACTACAAGGTCAAACAAGTCATTTGTTACCTTGCGATTACGAGTGGAAGAAGCTCTTGCAGACTAGGGCATCCAGAGAGAATTTTGTGCAAAGGAAGGAAGGAATACATGGGTGTGAGGAAGTTTGTGTGAAGAGCACCATCTTGTGGAATGATTTCCTGGTTAGGGTTTGACAACTAGGGCACAAAGAAAGAAGGATTCATTCTAGAAGTTGAAGCTTTGAGAATTTGGGATTGAGAAGATTAGTGCAAGAGGAAGGAGTATTTAAT
Organism: Taxus chinensis; assembly: GCA_019776745.2. Classification (NCBI taxonomy): domain Eukaryota; kingdom Viridiplantae; phylum Streptophyta; class Pinopsida; order Cupressales; family Taxaceae; genus Taxus; species Taxus chinensis. The sequence goes on along the minus strand of CM034147.1, from coordinate 570,105,817 downwards.
CTCAGTATGATTAGAAAATATGACACCCAGGAAACCAACTGTTTCACCAAATAAAAAAAAGGGCAAGGGAAAGGGAAAGAAAATCAATGCCGTCACAAGTACCAATGAAGGATGGTACATAGAAATGTAGTACCTAGATGGGGTATTGCTAGGAAAAGAGTAGGATTCATACTTACGAAAGATGGCAGTAAGTGATTATAACCATCACATGAGTACAAATGAGAAAGAAATGGTGTTAGAGTTAGTCTGACCAACTAATAAGAGGATGCCTGACGAGATGCTTATTTATAGAGATGAGGTAAAAGTTAAATTGGAGAAGGCTAGATTATTACAATTTTACGAGTTTCCCTACTTTGGAAAGCCTGAGCGCCTTTATCAGCGGTTGATGTCATGTGTGTATGAGGATCAATTTTAATTTGCAAGGAGAAAGATGTGCATCAAACCACAACTAATATCCAATTTCACAGGCCTCAATTGTGAAGGAGATAACATTGATGATGATCTGAGTGACAAGGAGGCTATCAAGGAGACTATAGCCACATATGACTACAAGAAAGGGTCGCGATAGTTTGATATTGCCAAGATTCTAGACCCAATTATGAGGATGGCTACGTGATTAGTGACCAATTTCAATGATTAGAAATGATGGAAACAAGTAAACAAGGCATGGCTAAATGTATGCGAAAATATATTATAAGGAACCATCTACAACTTGTTCGCTTTCATCACAGATGATATTATAAGTAGCGCACAGGAGGGAGAGAAGATAATATTCGGTAATGTCCTCCTCACCATTGTATTTTTAGAAATTGGAGTGCTTGATGGACCAGAAAAATTTGTTTGGGAGTATCCAGAAGAGGATCCCTCACTAGCAAAAATATTTGTGAAGTACACTTGTGAAACCATGATGACTGCTCACAAGGCGTGCCTAAAGAAGTGGTATAAGTGAATGCATGATGCATTCAGGGCTGAGTGGAGGATCCCAAAGTAGTTTCCCATACTCATGAATAGAGAGGTAGAATTCATAGTGTACCAACACTTTTTCATTGGAAAATTTACATTGACAGATGGGAACATGAGTCCATGGTGCAAACTTCCCTTCTTCTTTATCACACAATAATTTCAAGCTAGAGTTAATCAGTTCAAGGAGGCCAAGAGATTAAGGTTCAAACTTATTGAGGTATATAAAGACCATTGTGAGCTGCGCCGAAAGATATTCTACCCAAAGAAGCACGTGTACGTGGAGAGATATGTCTCCCACGAGATACATATGATGAAGCCTTTAACGCTGCCGATTGTAGGAAGGACTATAACAAGGGTGTATTTGTGCATAAGGCCAAAATTAAAAAAATGCACTTACTTAGAGAATTATGTCTCCATCCCTAAATAACCTATAGGAAGGAAGAAGGCCACACCTAGAAAGAGAGAAAGAGAAGAGGTTCAGAAGGCACCAAGTGTTCAAACCACACAAACGGTGAGCACACTGAAAGCAAGCGCTAAACTTAGTACTTACTTACGGAGAAATAAATATCATGTCAAAGTGAAGACCCCAGAAGAGGAGGTTCCAGAGCATGAAGATACCCTCACCCATGAGGAATCACCAAGGAAGACATCACCTACCAAAGAGAGAAAAATAAGAATCTCCTGTACTGGAATCCCCAGTAAGGAAGAAACAAAAAGTGACTGATGAGGTAGATTCAAAAGAGACGGAGAATATAAATTCCTACATCAGTGAAAGGGATGATGATAATGAGCTAGAAGGAGGTGAAGAACATCCAGTCTATGAGATACATGATTCTGAGGAAGAAGGAGATGAGGAGTATAACTAAGGGGATGAGGAGGAGGATGAAGAAGAAACTGAGGACCAAGGAAAGGGGTAGGTGGGAAATAAAATACAAAAGATCAAAGGACCCCAAGCCTCACAAAGGAATAGGTAGACGAGGCCCACAGAAATAGAAGTGGCAAAAATCATCAAGGACCTGGTAGAATAAGAGGTAGATGCATCATGGACGAGGTGATGAAAGAAGTTGAGGAGGAAAGTGTAGGAAATGAATATGACAACATGGGAGGAGATCCCAGTTTGGCTGTAATATTTCCAAGGGCCACATGCATAGGGAGGAAGAGCAAAAAAGTAGCATAAGGTCAAGAAATGAGCTACATTGATGACCCAAACAAGGTGTTGCGTGTGTGCTTCCAGAGCATCGTGCCAACATAACAACTCTTATCCATGGCTTCATTTGATGAGGAAGGTGTATACCCTTAGACAAGGAAAATGTTATCATGGGAATTTGAGTCCCACATTGATGAGCCTGAATTTGAAATAAGCCAAGGAGCATTGTTAAAGGTGCCAAAAACAATAGGAATAAACCCCTGGGTAAATTCCCAATAATTATTAGATGAGAAGATCTGTAACATGCTCAACAAATTTTTAGTTGAGGTTAAAGCTAGGCTCTTCAGAAGAAATGATAGGGTGAAGTTCCTAGAGGCAGAGCTGGAGAAAAAGGAGGAAGAGATCCTTTTGAAAAGAAAGGACCTGAAGTAGGAGGAACTAATCAACACCCAATTAAGGCATGATTTAAAGGATGAGAAGGAAAGAGTGCATGAGGCATACACGAAGATAGAGATGATCATGAATGCCATTGTCTTGAAGCATCCAGACTTAACACCACCTGCGTAAAAATATGGATCAGCCTTATAATGCCTAGAGGAATTGACCCACATAATCACTATGGAGAGGCGACCACTTGCCTTAGAATCCTCAGAAGAGGTGTAATCGTGCTAATAAAGAGAAAATAAGATGAAGGTTATGGAAATTGTTTCTCAATAGAACAAGATACTCACTGATGTAAAATATGCTACACAAGTTGCTGAGGTTGCCTACGATAACTGCACAGATAGGGATATAGTGGAAAGTATCTTGGTTATCACCTATAAAGTAGAACTCAAGGAGTTCCAAGAAAAGAACAAGGGGAAGAGGGATGAGTGAGACAAAATCCTAGCCAAAGTGGAAAAGAAATTAGAGGACATTGAGACCTTGTAGGGCTCAATCAAGAACCGGTTGAAGGAATTGTACCCCTAAATCACTCGGAGAATGGACGTGCTCGAGGATTTAGGCAAACAACTGGAGGATATCATAGAGATAATGAGTGCTAAGGGAGAGGAGTTGAGTTTTGAGGAAGTGAGTACCCTAGTGGGTGACCTCTGTCAAAAGGCTCAGAGCGAGGTCGACACTTGGGGAAATTTAGAAGATGATTTAGAGAAGGATTTCCCTCTCCTCCTCTAGAAATAAACAAGTTCCCCATTATTTTATTCTTTTCCCCATTTATTCATTCCTTTATTCTTCCATTCCAACCATTTATAAGGATCCACCATTCTTTATTTCTTTATTGAAGAGTGTTTCTAAGGACAGAGAACAGGCGTAGTGTGGGGTGATGTTGGGCCCCAAAATATCAGTGAAGTACAAGAAGGTGCATGGGTGTGTGGGAACTAGTTTAAGAAGGGCATGTGGGTTGAAGGCACACATGGAAGGGTTATGGTAGGGTTTTGTAGAAAAAATGACATGATCCTGCAAGGCAAAATAGGTTTTGTAGTTAGCCACATTCAACATCCCAAGAAGCACATGAGAAAAGCATGACCCTTGTAGATAAGGTCCCAGCTTGGCGACTGTGGGATCAAAAAGGGTATATTCTAGGCATGCGATGGAAGGTTCTAGAAGACATCATTGCAAGGAGTGGAGAGCTCATATCTGAGAGGGCATACTTTGATGGAAGACCACATCAACACTTGGTAACAAATCTCTAACTTCTGAAGGGCATGGCGGTGGGTGCTGAGGTTATAAATACAAATGCCTGATAGAATAAATGGATATGAGATATAGATAGAGAGTGTGGATAGTATGAAGGAGAGAAAAGAGAGGTGAAGCCTTGCAAAAACATAATAGAGGATGTTGTGGGTTAGGGATTAGGAGAGCTCTGTAAGTAATGGCACATTTAGAGGGATGGGTTTACATTCTTTTTATTTTTCCAATATGATGAACATAATGTAATTCTGATTCATGACTTGAATCTGCATTGTTATCTAAGGGATTGTCATGACCTCAAGGGATTATAATGTGGTTACTGAATCTCTTAAATATAAATACAATGCTCTGTTATAAATCATCTATGTGTCTAGGAGTATAATACTTATGCATTTCCTTTATGTATGAACCATTTCCACATGTTGCTTGTTCTTTCTCTTTTATGGATACAATGAGATAACAGTTCGTTATAGGATCTTAGAATGTGGCATGATTATTTTATGCTCATTTCCATTTGAATATCGGTTATAAGGCAATGTATTCTCACAGGACTCACATAAAGGAGAGACTCAGTGCAGGCACATGCCTCAGGTGAGTGCTCAGCGCCCGCTGGGTGATAGGCCAACGTGCATGGGGTTAGAATATTAGCTCTAAGGGTAAAAAATATGACTACAGTGTCTAGGTGGAATGCCTTGAATTTAAAAACAATAAGTGTCTTATTCTAGATATGGAGTTGGATGTTTCTTTGTTAAGGAAATGGGAAATGTGTGCCTCCATAAACAACAAACCATATTCTATTTCAAAATATGGCTGGAATTTGGGGATTCTAACAGATTCTAAAAAATTGGCTGTTTAAATGTAGAAGTCATTCAAAATGGTATATTTACAGTATTTAGAAAATTGTATAGAAATGAGAAAACATCTCTTGTTTGTCATTTTTGTGTAGAAAAGGTTTTCTTTCACCTCCAAAACATGCCAAGTTGTTTACTATGTTGAGGCGAACATATTTGACTAAATTGGAGATAAATCCATCTAAATCAAAATTACATAGGTTGAAAAGGAATACTAAAATCAACTAGGTACTTTAAGGCTAGTGTAATAGTAGAGACATTTGATTCTTACTACCAGAGAAAAAAAGGAGACAACAAAATGAGAGCAACAGTTCTACATTATTTGAGAAATAAGCATCCAGATAATATTGTATTGACATCCTACATTGAATCCAATGTAATCGAAAAAATTTAAATTGCATGAATCAAACTACCGCCAATTTTCTATACTGTTGGGTGAAGAGAGCAATGGAAAAATAAAATGTGATTCCCATATCAGAGAAAAAATGGAAAAATGGAAAAAATATCATGAGGTGGAAGAAGTTCTTCCCATCGCAGCTTAGACAATATTAGACAACCATGAGATGTCATTGGAAGGAAATATACCAGCAAGGGTGAAAGTCACATACAATTTTTCTTGTAAATGTGCATATATGTTCCAATTTTCCATCGACTTTATGAACTATTACTTTGACTAATCCTTTCAATGATGAATGTGTGATCAATGATTTTTACAATTTGGCCAGTGATATTTCTTTCGATGTCATACTGGAGCTTCTAACAGTTATTAGAAAAAGTGTGCTAGATTGTATTATTATTGTTCTAATAATAACTGGTTATTCAAAATGTTAAGTGACACAGTACAAAGATACATGGAAAATGTTAAAGACATTGGAGTATCAATTTTGGATGTATGCTATAGACTCTACGATAACAACAAGATATTAAAAAATTTGTGTCTTTTGTACACAATATTTTGAGTGCACAACCGCGATAATAATGATGATTATAGAGAAGAGGTCACTATGGATTGGATGAAGAAACAAAAAAAAAATTGGTAACTATAAGAGAAATTGGCCTATAAGGAAACATCCATCCTTTTACTTTCAAAATATTGTATGAGTTTTGGGCTGAGATGTTCACTCGATGTTGTTCCATAAATTCTCTAGTACTAGTGCTTTACGACGATAGTGTTGCACTCAGTGCATTGGTGGATTCTAAACTATGTGCCATTTTTATCATTGAGACACATAGTCAAATGATGTTTCTGAAAAATTATTATTCTCATATGAAGAAAGGTTCATCTTCAGAAACAACTTCAACAAGTGATTTTGTTTAATTTATTTTAACCTAAATATGCTACTTATATAATTATTGTTTATGTAGACAACCAAAAAGCTATAAAAGTTGATGTACAACTGTATCACCGTGACACTACACAACCAATTCAACATGGTATTTACTTTCAATCAGTTTATAAATATGTTTAATGAGATCTATCTTCAATTTCTATGGTTTTCAATTTTTTTAACAAATTTTTGTTTTTTATAGTTCAGATGACAGATGTGGAGGACTCGAGCACAACGGCCATGAATATGCCATCAGGTCCAGGTATGTTAATTGTGTGAATTTAATAAAAAACCACTATAAAGCCCCACAAATTTATAAGATGATAAATTATTATGTAGACAACCAATAAGGCCCACAAATTTATAGGAAATGATATGATATCCATTTGTATTTTATAACAAAATTATTTATAAGGCCTAAAAATTTATAAGAAATGATAACTAACATACATTAGTTTATATGCTTGGCTTAGGGTTGAAGAAAAAGTTTAAGGAAACACATTTGTAAGCTATAATAACAATTTAAAAATGAACTATATAGAGCTTAGCGGACTCTATGTATCCATGTTCAATACAAAAATGGTTTGACTAAAAAACCTTACTTTCATCAATATCTCACTGATTTACAACTGCATACTGTCTACAATGTTTCACTAATGCATACTAACCACTTACATTGAATTAAAATTGTTTTGGCTTCAACATCATCATAAACAAAACTATATACAACTTGATTGAGCTCGTACATATGTAAAGAACCACTTGGCTAACTTCATTAAAGGTTTTCCAACTAAGTGTAGTTTGGCCAATGATGGCATAACCTAGTGGTCGTAAATCCTCATTAATAAATGAGGACTTATCTCCACCAAAGGGTGGTTCAATGAATATAAGCATAGCTTAACGACCACTAAATTTGAATTATAATACACAAAATAATTGATATTGTACTTACCGTATCACCACAGAAACCACTATGTTTATCCATTTAAGTTTTCCACAACATGAAATCGATTATGAATTGATTAATGTTTATTTCAAATACACTATAATCACATTTTCAATAGGAAGAAATAGATTATGAATTTATGATTGTTTATTTGAAATATATCTTGCATCAATGGATCCAGTAGTGTGTAAAGGTGATGTAATCTAAGCCACAATCTCAATCAGTAACTATTAGTTGTAAGCTAAAATGTTGTTTATTTCAATTACTTGTAATTTATATGGAGCTGATGATAATAACTTTTGTTTACTTCCTTGCAGGAAACAATAAGAGTTATTTACTTATTTTGGATATGGAGGACCTACTACAGGGAATAAACAAAACATACAATAGGAAGATGTCATTCATGTTTGGTATGAGAGATGTCAACCTACGAGTTGGCTTGTCAGAATTTATAAAATTACTATCACGATACTGTGACCTGGGATTTTGGTCTGACACTATCATTTCTGCTGATGTTAAAAGGATATCAATGGGATTTAATAAAAAAATTGACTGTATTGAATCCAAAACTCACTTGGGGAAAGGAACACTGCAATATAGTCAAGGGAATAACAATAAGAGACCTAGAAAATGTTTGGAGTAGAAAATATTTTTCATATAGTTAAAAAAACACTTTGTGTATTACATTAGGTGTAAAGGGAAACCCTCCTAATTTTTTTATGGCGGGTATGAAAAGTAGACGCAAATATTGTACAAAAGATAAATGGTTGCTAGATGATTTGTACAAAAAATAAAAAATAGTGTCTCAGGAATTGAATGTGGTAGAGGGCATCAAATACTTGGAGTAAGAAAATGCTAACTAACCATTTATCTTTTCATAATGTTGTTATGATTGTACTGCTTAACATTGACAATAATATATACATTCATATGTTATTATGAATGTACTACGTAACTCTATTCTATTGCGTTGAGATTGTTGAAATATAAGTTGGGAGGATTTATATTTACACTGATTAATAATGACAATATGATTGAATAACTTTTGTGGTGAATTATAAGAAAAAATTGCCCTTGAAAATTTGTAAAATAGTATTTTTTAACACTGTTAATAAAATAAATATAAAATTATATGATATATACTTGATTATTTTTTAATATAATTAATATATATATATATATATATATATATATATATATATATATATATATATAATCTAAAAACATTGACGGTCATATGTAAAACATGCAAGTCATATGTGACAATTATTTCAAATATTTACAGCTATTTTACAAATAAAAATGATAAAAAGTGTCTAAATGAGCATCAAATTTAACAGTACATTATGGCCTTTGTTGCAACCATTGAAGGACAAGAGAATATGTTTGGGATGATATTTGATTAAAAACTGAATTCGAGGGAATCTATTTTTTGGATCTTCACTAAGAAAAAGCATAAATAATGCTTAGTGGCCGCTATCCCGTTTAAAACATAACCATTTTCTGTATATAACATAGCATAAATAATGGCCAACGATTGCTAGCCCTTGTAAAATAGAAGCATGTTCTGTATATAACAAATCATAAATAATGTCTACCGACTGCTAGCCCATATAATAGATTCCAGTATTTGATTTTCTGGATTCCAATATATGGGACTTTGGAGTACATATAATTCCAATATAGCTGATTTTGGATTCATATATATGTGATTTTGGATTCCAATATATGCAATATTGGAATCCAATATGTACAATTTGGGAATCCGATGTGCGATTTTGGAGTGCAGATAATTCCAATATTTGACATTTTGGAATCCAAAAATATCAATATTGGATTCTAATATTGAGTATATTTTTTATCTGCTGGGACTAGAATAAGTCCCAATTTAGTGAAATAAGTGTTATTACTACTAATATTCAAAAAGTATGGAAGTTTATTTATATACCATTAGCTTCATTTTTGGTTGTGAACAAAGATGGAGTATCCATCTCATACAAGATGTGAAATATTTTTCAATTGATAGAGGATGGGATGATATATTTTTGGGGAAGTTATATGTTAGCCCATATTTATACACATATGTTTCAAAGATTCACATAAATGGTGTAATAGTGGTTATGTCATTACATATTTGGTAATATGTGCATCTAGTGATTGTGTAACTAATTGGAGGACCACGAGCCAATCAGGCTCATCTAGAGATTGTTTCAAGTAGGTGGATATTAGATAGGAGGTGGATCCTAGACAATATGCCATATCAGACCACATTGAATAGGTTGAGAGAAAAATAAGTGATATGGAGACTATATTGAGATTTTCTTAGTTAAAAATTGATATCATAGAATTATAAAATATGAGGATTATGTGGTTTGAGGAATGGTTTCTTAAGTATGGGAAACTAGACTAGTATATGTGGCTATGTGACGATTTGGATTGGCATAAGGTGTTCCCCTAAAACCATATATATGGAGTAATTATACCCATGTGGTCATGAGAGATGGTATTTTACCAAGATCAACCCTAACTAAGATATTCCCCCATTCAAATATGAGGTAGATATAGTAGTCGAGATGAGTTTCATGGATTAGTGGTGGGAAGGGACCTAATGGGTCATATTATTTTCCATGGTAGAAAGAGGTAGATGAATTGGGGTTCAAACCATAGGAGGAGGTAGAGAAGGATTTTTTCCAACCACTAGAGATGATGGTAATAGAAAAGTATATGACTCCATGGATGATTCCATCATAATGGTAGTTACACAATATAAGTGATTAGTAGTATAAGCATTTTTTGATTTAATTGATAAATGTTGTCAATTATTGATTATGGATTGGTTGATGTATGATATATGTACATAATTATTTATTATAGGTGATTCCTATTGGATTAATATTGTATATGTAATAAGGTATACATTGACTTAGAATATTTCAATAGATGTACTTGTCAACGACATACTAGAACATGCTCATGATATCACAAGTTTGTGTATTTATTTATCTTATTTTCTTGGAGGATGTCACTTGTATAGTATTTGTAAGTGTTTGAGATGAGATATCTATAGAGATAGTGTGGAATTCCCCAAAATTCACCTAGGATAGAACACATTGAGGGTTTAATAGGGATACTAATGGGGGTATATGTATAGTATGTCCAAGGCATATTAGAGATAAGGAATTTATGAGAGTAGATACAATAATATAGATCACAATAAAATTTTTGTGGTCAAAGAGATGTAGGGAAGGCCTTCATTTTGTTGAGATATGTGGATGTATCTAGTGAGGATGAGGGGTGCTAGTGATGATGCATGAAGGATTGTAAAGGGCACGATTCTTATTGTATTATGATTTTTAATTCCACACACACACACACACACACACACACACACACACACACACACACACACACACACACACACACACACATTAATTTTTCAGGAAAAACATTGCGTCTTGTTTGATAACATATTTTATTCTCATATTATGCTTGATATGATTATATATCTTGATATTAATATGGATATATTATTAAGATTAGATGTGGTTGAATTGACTTAATATTGCTATTGATTTGTATAGTACATCATGGATGTATTTATGTATAATGATCTTTGATATAATGGTGAATAAGAATAATGTAATTAGTATTATAAAAAATATTGGAAGTATCACATTCACCAAAGTATATAGGGGCATGTATAGTGTGATAAAACCAATTCTTATGAACTCAGGAAGGTATATCTTCATATGCCTACAAGTATTTGAGAAGGTATTTTTTTATTTTTTAATATTAGGTGACACTTGATAAAATGACATGACTAAGTCCAATCATGTGTTTTAATGGATAATATAACCAAATAAATGATGCATAGTCACTCTAATCCATAAATATGTACTATTTTTATTTATATTTAACTTATTACTTATTTCTATATAGGTATTTCTTATCAAAATTGATGCCGACATAGTATTTAATTGATTATATTGGGATCAAAGATTTCTTCTCTTTTTACAATCCATTTATATTTTAATCTATTTAGTAATAAAATCAAGAACTTATCAAGAATGGTGATAAAAATATAAGATACATGATCAAGTTTATTTATAAAATCTTAACGGTTTTTTCTTAGGAGGAGAAAGAGGCCATGTATGAGACTTAGGTCTAGGTGTAATATTATATGAAGTATTTCCGTGATGTAAAACCTTGAGTTGTATTGAATTAGAATATGTAACATCATAAACATTTAAATATATGGAGGGAGTTGGAATAATATCATGTACATGTGTAAAAATATGTAGAGGAGTAAGTTCTCACTCCAAATTCATAACAAGAACATTACATATTCTTAAAATATTCATGTATGTCATAAAGTAGTTCTATATTTAAGAGTAAAAATGAGGCTGTAAAAAATGTATTTATAGATCAATAGGATTATAGATTAATTGTTCCATTCTAGCCTTAAAGCATGAAATATAAATCTTTATTCAAGGAAGATAAGTGCCCGTAATTAATTCTATGGCATTTGTTTTCAATAAAGTAAATAGTAAAAAGCATCTTTAAGTTCTATGAGATATGAAAATATCCACTAAGAAGATGATTAGACCAATATGACACATCACTTGTGATATTTTTAGGGTAAAACTTTATTAGAATCATATAATTGTTATGAAAAGAAATAACATTTGTATAGTTTTTAATATGAAGATAAGGATACTAATCACCATCAAAAAATTGAAATTTAGGCATGGAAAAATCTATAAGGAAAGAAAATGGAAATATCTTACATGGTAATGTATTTCTGCAAAGGGTTTTAGATTCAATACAAGAAAATATTATTTATTTTTATAGGTTTAAAGTGTCTACTTTACATTTTAAATCAATGATCGTCATGAATTAAAGAAACAACTTATTTAGGAGATATGGCATAAATGGAAATAGGTTCATTGGGTGCTTTCACTTTTTCATTAATAGTAGTCGTACCACTTGAAGGAAGTATGAGGTAACTCATCATGACTAGGAACCTATAGTTTTGGCCTGAAATGATGGATTTAAAGAGATAATTTCATTAGACACATTAATTTCTTTCGCAACAACACTATTATAAGGAATACAATTGGTTTCAAAACAATAAAGACTAAGAGGATCTACATTATCATGTTCCACTTTCTTAAGAGGCATAGTAGACTCTAGTATTTTTCACATTATTATTTCTTAGAAGGAATAAAAGAGACACAAGTAGGACTGTAATTTTTTCATTCAAGAGTAAGATAAGGAATAAAAGTATAAGTGTCATTGGCACATTCATTAGAAAGAGAAGAAGAAGAAAGTATACATATCATTATTATATGTAATAATATCACACAAATTTACATCATCATCTATGGGAGAAGAAGGAAGAGAATATTAATTTATACATTTATCATTCTTTCCAATTTCCATGTCATTATTATAAGGATAATAAACATAATAAATTAATTTAATAATATAAGGAACATAAAAAACATGTGAAATATCATTATCATAAAAAGAGGAATCATTTTCATCATTAGTTGTATCTAAAGGTAGAGAAGAGAGAGTATCCAATTTATAATTATAAAGTGTTATTTCTCTAGTAAGTACCACATTATTTGAATAATGCATATTGTGATTTTAAGAAATAAAGAGAGGAACATCATCAATAATAATATTACAATCATCAAAGTCCTTAATATTACATTTAGAAACATTTTCATGATACCATGGGACTATGTATCATTGGGGTTAGTATCAAATACTTAAAAAAAAAATAAAAAAATTCTATGGGAGGTGAGGTATAGGATACCTCTAGCTTAGGTTGTGCAATACTAGGATTATTCATCAAATAAATATCTTCAAAATAACCAAGAGGATAAGGACCACGAAGAGTGAATAATTGAGGTAATTGTCCCATAGTAGGGAGCATGTTGTGTAGTGACATGAAGGATATCATATTTTCTGTCATGTATGTATGAGTCATGTTGTCCATAAGGTAGGTAGAGTAATTACAAATAAAAATAGGGCCTGCTGTGGATAAATCCTCTCTTAGGAGATCATAAGAGGCATGGACCTCGTTAAAGGGATGGTATCCCTTTTGAGTTTTTAAAGAATGATCCTTAGAACGAGAAATATATATAAAAAGGAAAATAAACCCCTAAAATAAATATCATACATGTCGCAATAATAAATAGTAAACCCTAGGACCAATACAATTTAAAAAAAGGGCCTAACTAGGTTAGGGCAACTCAAAATCTATTCAAAGGGTTTAAAAATTTGTTCCACTATATTATTTGACACTAACTTTATTATATGTGATTTATCTAATTAATCTAAATAGAGATGAAGAAATTTAATAGGAAATTGATTTATTCATATTAAATATAATTACATTTTCATAAAGGAAACTAGAGAATTTTGATAAAACTATATTAATGATGTAATTAAAAAATTTAACTTGTGTTTGATGGATGAATTAGATAGTTCAAGTTGGTTTCTAGATGTGTCATTAATAGATCTAGAATACATGTTGAGCCTATAACATGTATTAATAATCCTATTTCTACATTAATGTGAAGATCTATGACCATATAACTTAGGGCATGATTATACACAACTACAAATGTGATATGTACACTTTGTGATATATGATTAGTGTGATCAAGATTTTCCTGTGTCACTTCACCTTCATGTGTGTTACACTTTGATATATTTTAGTTTCATAGTAACCCTTATATCTATTCACGCACTTGTAAATATCTTCCTACAAATAACCTCAAACATACATTAGTTACAAATAATATGAATTTCTTGAGTTAGATTGAAATTTATGATCACCCCCATTTATGATTCACTAAGTGTTGTACTACATTTAAGAGTTAGAGTGGTTTTCTTAGTGGATTGTAAAAGTGTGCACACAACTAAAAAATTGATCTAGATTTTCCCTCATGATTCAACATTGATAGCATGCTAAATAATTTACCTTAATTAAAACCCTTGTATATAAATTTATACTTGAGATATTTCCCTTTTGTGTTGTGTTATGCACCGTGCTATAATGATTCCTGATTTTACTAGCTTGTAGATGATATAGATAGGTTATTTTTAGATGATAAATTCTTATAGCAACTTGTATATATACAAGTAATTTAATTTGAAAATTGAATCCTATTGGCATAAAAGGCCAACTCAAAACATATGCTGTGAAAATAAAAAGAGTTATAAAAGGTCCCACTGGGTAAAAAATACCCAAAAGTAAAAAACACTTATTTCACTAAATTTGGACATATTCTAGTGAATCTGGGATCCATTATTGGAAGAAAGCCATTTCCATTTTTACGTATATTGGATTCCATTTTTGGCTATATTGGATTCCATTATTACTATTATTGGATTCTATTAGTAGAAATATTGGATTCCAATATTGTCATTATTGGACTTATTCGAGTTCTAATTTTGCTATTATTGGATTCCGATTTTGCTATTATTAGATTCCAATTTCCCTTTTATTGGACTCTAATTTCACTATTAATGGATTCTAATTTTTCTGCTAATGGAATCCAATTTCTAAATCCCGATTTTTGGATTTTAGTTTCAGTATTTTAAGATTTATATTTTTTATTATTTGATTTCCCCACATAAGCCTCGCGGCAGCCAACTTACATAAGCCAAGCTGTTGCTAACTTACATAAGCCAAGTGGTTGCTAACTTACATAAGCCAAGCGACCGCTAACTTACATAAGCCAAATGACTGCTAACTTCAAGATAGTGCATAAGTGATTGTAGTCATTTATGCCACATATTAATCTTAATATCATCATACATTTACAAATATTTATGCATACCTTATTAAAATCAATAAACGTCGAAGTTGAAAATACTATCCTTGAACCTCCTTGAATGGTGTTAAATTTGATGACTGTTTAGACATTTTTCATGATTTTAGACGTAACATACTTTCAAATATTTTATAGAAATGGTGCGTGTGACTCACATGTTTAAAAGGTGACCATAAATTTTTATACACATTTATATAAAACATTTATTTGTATATTTAGTTAAAAAAATCTAGAATTGTCATTTATGAATTTTGTAAGTAGTGTATAAGTGTGAGTGGTCACACTTATAAGTGTGATTGGTCAACGTCTAAGTGTGAGCCTCAAGTTGCACTTCTCTCGACTCACACTTGTAAGTGTGAGTCTTGACTCACACTTCTAAGTTCTGACCTCGAATTACACTTCCAAGTGCAAGTCTTGATTCACATAACTAAGTGTAATAACTCACATGTCAAACAATTTTGGGGTAACATTAATTTTTGAACACTGCCCTTCAAAAATACAAAACAATGTTTATTTATACCAATTATTATGTATAAATTTCATCATTTTTAATATATATTGATGTAAATTTTTATAATTTTTATATAAATCTATATTAATAATTGACGGTTAAATATTAAATATGTAATTCACGTGTGATATTTATTAATTTTTTTTGTAAATTTTTTACATATAAAATCAACTAAAATGTCTAAACGGGCATCAAGAGTCACACGTCGAAGTGCAAGCACAAGAAATAAGGGCTTTATTTTACCCAAATTATATAAGGGATTTTATTTATAGTATACAAATATAATATTAAACTCTTACAATAATTATTTATAATACCAAATGCAGTGTTAATGACAACCATTTTGTAAGGAAAAATGCTAATTAATGTTATGGTAGCCTCAACATTAATTAGCCATTAAAACGAGCTATGTAAAATTCGCCATTTAAAAGTACATGCGCTATTCGAAAATGTGCACCTTTTTGAGAATCTAAATGTTGTCAACCGTTAATTATCCATTTAATGTAAAGCAATGTAAAATCATACACATGCTCTCTTAAATTCATGCACCAATGAAATTGGTGGTTGGATTTTTCAGTTACATGTTACCATAAATAGATAGTTTTTGAGTTTATATTTTTAACATTTGGCTTTCTATTCTCTTCATTAATGCATAAGCTTATTCATCAATAGAAAAATCTCACCAGAGCAAGCGTTGAAAATTCTATGCTCGATTTATGGAAATGTTTTGATTTCCTCTCCAAGCCAAAAATTGGTATGCGTTTTCACTTTCAGCCCCTCCAAAATTACGAAATTTTATTATGTAAAATTTTCCATAGCTGATTAGGGCTTATATCTATGTAGGGATTTTGTAGATAATCAAACGTAAGCAAGTTTGTTAATTCAATATTTTGTAGAAGTTAGTTTTTTTATCAAATAAATAATTTCATAATATAGTAAAAATTTGTTAGAGCAGTGAAAGAGGACATAATGAAGCACATATTGACAGATAAATGACATAGATTAATCTGTAATAACATGAGAGGAAAATTTGTAGAATTTTTAAAAAAAATTCATAATACCTGACAAGAACTTGTTTTGTTGTGTCTTGAAAATAATCCATGGTGGTATGGATGGTGGTTCAATTCACACAGTAAAAAAGTGAATATTCAGAATCAATTTTTAGTCATTGGTGGTCCATAGGAATTGATGAGAAGATGTTTTTGATAAAATTCATATTATTTTTTTGGCTTTATTGTTGTCCACAAATAGTCCTCTACTACACATACTCAGTAAAATTCAATGTGCTACGACATCGTTGAACATTTTCAATGACAATATTTTAGAAGATATTCATGTTAATAATGAGTTTCCATTCAATGTGTTGGTGTTGGATTACAATGATCTATTTTCAAAAAAATATGGTAATTTAAGAGTAGGAGAACAAAAAAAAAATTGGAGAACAAAATAACAGAATACAAATTTGTGAAAGGAGAATTAAAGGAATGAGGAAACTCAAAGATGTTGCTTATTATATTTAATAGAAGCACCACTACTGCTACTATGGAAGAAACAACTATCCTCAAAACTATTCACAAAATGTAAAGTTTCTCTGTTTGGGTCGTGCCTATGTGAATTTTTGTTCTTAATTCTTACTTACAAGATTTCTCAATTCTATGCTTGAATGTCATATTCTTCCTTAAGGGCATTTCTGTAAAAGGATGCCAGTTCTTTCAAAACCCCCATATTCAACCCTTATATAAAAAAATTGATATAGTATTTATACATCAAAATATGTTGTTGTGGCAGTAACCTTGCAGACTGCTATGCTGAACAATATCTTACTTTATTTTTTTAAATCCTATCGATCGATAATATCCAATTACTATGGTGCCGCATAAGCTAGTGGAAGATAATATAAAAACAAAATTTTGTTGACTTATTACATGCTAGAGATCCATAAGATCAAAATATAATATTGTGTAAGTATTAGGTTACCTTAGCAGGCACTAAGATCAAAACATCTTACCTTATTAGCTCCTAGCCTCATGTTGGAATTGTATAACATTTCATTCAAACAAATAATTTCTCCTCAATCAACCAATCAAAGATAAAAAAATTCTATAACTTTTCAACTTTCTAATGTTTATATTTTATTTAAATAATTCTTTTAATCTGTAAAACATAATTATATTTTTCTTTATTTGCTAGTTAGTACTGATTTGACAAATATGAGGCCTTGTTACAACAATGATTTATTCTATTTCATAAATATCAAAATTCTAAGAATTACATTTGTCTAATCTTTAAACAAGATATGAGATTTAGAAAATAAATGTTATTAGAATATTCACTGTATATAATGTTTATCCAAAAAGGAAGATGTATTTGCGTGCTTGGACAAGTGGCACATCCAAAATAGTACACTATTCATAAAAATTAATAAAATTTATTTAACAAATCACATTATAAACAATTCTAAATTAAATCCCATCCCACTCCTTATATTTTTTACTATTTTGTTTTTTCTAGTCAAAAAAGTTTAATCTTTGTTTTATCCCCATTTGCAATAAAAATTAGATTTGTAAGTTAAATTTTATAAAATACAACTTTTTCTATGTTTGTATTAAATTTTTTAACAATATTTTTTTATATGGATTATATTGTGTTAAAGACAAGAAAAATAATACTATTATTAGTAACTACTATTGTGATAAATATTTTAACTGATTTATTTTGACTATTCCATTTAATAGAAAATTTTTATCTTTATGTAGGCATGTTCAACTTGTAAAATCGTGGTGTTTTTTTTATTGCACTTGAAAAATCTAGCATATTATGTATTTCAAAATGCCACCTATATTGCTGCAATATTTTCAAGCATAATATGATTCTAGATCATTCTATGTTCTTTCCAAAGAATTATATATTTGATACATAGATTTTATTTTGTTTTGTCTTCTATTTGAATTTCAACGTGGGTATTTATAATACGTGCAACATTTAAATTGGGTACTTATAGTATATACATATTTTATGCATTCAAAATCATTACATAGGGGCATTCTATTTTTTAGCATTCTGTGGATGTCGGCATACCGTATGTGCATAATTTCTACATTAAGTATTGGTACATTCTACTTTGTAACAAAATTTGAAAGTGGTTATTCTTAGCTTGATATAAAGCATGTAATGCAAAAAATTATAGAATTTTTTTAAAACAATCGCACAACTAGCACATCTCCCAACCCTGAGGCATGAACTTGCCGCTCTGTCTTGTTGAATTTAAAATGTTATTAAAAAAATTACTATTAACAAGGTTTATTAAATATACGTGAACATAATGATTGGCTAATTTATACAAGGATTAAGGCACCCAGAAACCTTACAATAGAATGCATCGTGAGAATCACCAAGAAGGAAAAAAAAAGAAATAGGACAAAAATGGTCTAAAACGACTTATCCCAAACTATAGTCCAACAGATCAATACAAGGAAAAATTGTAAAACATGGAGGGGAAAACATCCCAAATGATACAGTCCACAAATAGTCAAACAAAATATCCAAAAGTCCAAGGGACTAGTTAGTCTTCAAACGTTTGTACTCCTCCAGTTGGTTGCTCTTCCTATCCTTTCATCTGATCATCCTAATCACTCATGATAGGGATGTTGTCTTCAACATGCTCTTCCTCATCAGAACTAATGAGGTGGAGATTATACCTACTGAAATTTTTGTCCCTGCTCCAGCTTGACCACACACCCTTACAACTCCAAAACCAAAATTTTTATCTCTACCATATCCAACCTGATAGAGTTTTGGGTGATGAAAATTTTCTTAGAGGCATCAATGCAATGCATGACACTGTTTCCCATATCCATTCCCAACTTCACCTAAGGCCTCCATATCCCTTTCCACTTGACTCACCCTGAGAGAAATTTTATCAAAATCCACATTCCAACCTACCTCTTCTCTCTCTTTCCCTTTAGATGAATCCCCTTTCATATCAATCAGAGAACCTGTAGCCCCAGTACCAAGATTTCCCTTCCCCTGAGATGTCATACTCTTCTTTCTCCTCAGTTTGTTCATACGGTCAGCAAGAGTAAAATTTTCATCTGAATCCCTATATTTGGGCTCTAATTCCTTTACCACCACCGGTTTACCATTCTTAAAAATAAAAATAATTAGACCATGGTGTATTGGGGTATCAATCTTTCCCTGTTGAAAATCATTCATTGACGCAGAGAGTGACATAAACAAGAAAAAGGGAAGGCTCATAGCAATCTTATGCCTAAACATATTAAGCATAGTAAGATGGTGAGTAAATATATTTCTATAATTCACTTCAAGAGTAATGTACCTCATAAGGTGGAGGTAGACCATATTCCAAATATCAGGGATGCAAAATCTAGCTATATTGTCTACCAACAGGTAAACCATTTCTTTACCACGGAAGAAAGTCTCAATTTCACGTTTGTGTCTGGTGTGGTCTTTGAATATCTTTAAGCCCTCCATCCATTCTAGTCACCTATGCACTATTGAATCCTCTAAAACCTGAATTTCCATGTCAAAGATCACCATGTTGCCATTGTTCCATGCCCAACCAAACTCCAATGCAAGATAAGGATCAGACCCTGTGATTTTTGAGATGAAATTCCTAAACCCCCCAATTTTCAGAATGCACCACAAGGAGGGGTTGTCCTTCAGGGCACCATATCTCATGGGCTTGGTTCTCAAATGACCACCTCCCATGGTTTTAGTTGACTGAGATTGAAAATGGAAGAAACAATGGCCAAAATGAATCGTAAGAGAAAAATTAATACAAATCCCACCATATATCTTGCACGTGCGAAGGGTCTTGCTAACCATAAGAACAAGGATGACATCCCAATGAGGGAAAAGAGCCACTGGAACATCAGTAATTAATGTTATTAATGAGATTAATATCATTGGTGATATCATCTCCCCTCTCACATACTTTAAAATTACTACCTTTAGCCCCCACCTAAATTGGCAAGATGATCTACACATTTATTACCCTTTCTAGGGGTATGAATAATTACATTTATCAAACTCTTTTAGAAAATTTTCTTTAGTATCTTTAAGGATATTGATTAAGGTCCAATTATTAATTGTATCCTTTCTCACATTCTCAAGGGTTAAAATCTTGTTTTGAACAACTAACTAGAAAAACATGTTGACATTGGGGAGTAAATCCTTAATCCAATTTTTTCCTCTAGAAATCCTTTGCAAGACAACATATGTTCTGACAATGAATATGTTTGGTCCAATAACTGATATGTCAGGTGTTATACTTAAGCATTGTAGTCATTGATCTCCATCAACACATGTAGGAAAAGTATTTTTTGTGAAAAAAATTGATCTAGGACGTTTAAAAGACATCAAACTATTTTAGAAACATGTTCAATATTTTTCATTCAAACAACAACATATTATAAGTACAACATAAAAGGTATTTTGTAGTAATTAACAAATCTTTCAAATAAATACAATTTTCATCCTCCAATCTTTACAATTCAATTCCAGTTAAGGTAAGAAGACTTCAACTTGTTGACCTTGGGGAGTAAATCTTTAGTCCAATTTTTCCTCCAGAAATCCTTTGCAAGACAACATATGTTATGACAATGAATATGTTTGGTCCAATAACTGATATGTCAGGTGTTATACTTAAGCATTGTAGTCATTGATCTCCATCAATGCATGTAAGAAAAGCATTTTTTGTGAAAACAATTGATCTAGGACGTTTAAAAGACATCAAACTATTTTAGAAACATGTTCAATATTTTTCATTCAAACAACAACATATTATAAGTACAACATAAAAGGCATTTTGTAGTAATTAACAAATATTTCAATCCTTCCAATAATAATAACTTTTAACATCCACGAGGCTAGTCACACTTCTATTTGAGTAGTAACAAATTTAAAAAATAGGTTACAAATTTCACTTCAATCCCAAACTACTATACCTTTTTTTGTTATATCAGTTCAATCCTCCAACCAGGTGGAAGTTCATCACAAGATTAACACTGGAGATACTAGTGGAAACTAAACTCAATACATATTTCTTTATCTTGTTAAATGATAGTGACTCTTTAGCTCAAAATATTATATTCTTCAAATACATTCAACCGCTAAGCTAGCAGACGCTAAGTTCAAAATATCATTCAGTAACTTGTTAAATGAAAGTGAAAACTAAGCTCAAAATAATATAAACAACCAACTACTAACTGTACCTAGAACAAAAAAATCTTGATTCAAGTTAATATATATACCCACACCAGTCTGAAGTCACAAGGGTTCAATATAAGAATAAATTTTAACATCCACAAGGCTAGTTAAAAGATTAATACTGGGCCTATATTTATGCTTTTCCAAACAGGTGGAAGTTCATCACAAGATTAATACTAGGCCTACATTTATGCTTTTCCATGTCAACATGAAAAAAGCATATTATTCTTGTCATGTACCTATAATTGTACCTATAAGAGAACACAAACCCAATAAGCATATTATTCTTGTCATGTACCTGTAATTGTATCTACATTTAAGTTTATCTTGGTCTGAACTACACACACTGCTCTCTATTGAGAAATTCAGACCCCGAGATAGAGAGGACTCATGGGGATGCTTTTTTTTTGAAACAACATTGTCCCCATCTCATTCCAGTCAAACAGTGTTTTGTGAAATCACCTCACCAAATCTCGCAAACAAATTCCCATCAAAAGTGCTTCTTGTGCTCCCTATAACATCTCTGTGCTTACCCTCTTCATTTCCATGTGTAGTATGAACAACCTTGGAGAACCTAAATGTAACAAATAGATGTGTCAATAAATAAATTCCAATAAGATATTGCTTTCTGATTTGTTGTCTATATTCTATACAATATGAAATCATGTCTAGCAATGTTAGTTATTTCACCTTGCTCCATTTTGTTTGCAGATTCTTCCTTTATAATATATATTTAACTAAATACATCTAATATCACTAACATTCAAACCTTCAACCTCCACTAAATGTAGTAATTGCAAGAACATTAACTAATTAATGTTGTGGTTGCCTAAACATTAACTAAGATTAAAATAAAATTTGTTAGGTTATGTTGAGGCATAACCTCTTTTGGCAGTGGCAAGAGGATATGACATTTGTGGATTTTTTTGGCATTTATGACATTCATAGATTGCATTCGTGTGATGGACATGATCAATTAATGACTATTACTAATTAGGACATATTTTAATTAGAAATCTTGGAGACACATGTTGAAGATTGGAATGAAGGTGCTCGACATCTCTATTTAAGCATCATCTATATCGGGCCTTTGGAAATCACTGTCACAATAGCCTGTTCACTATGGGTGGCACCATCAAATGCATTGAGCCTTCTTCCTGTGAAGAGGTCAAGGCCAACTTGGTAGTATGGAATATTTTTCATGATGGTGGTGTTATGTCATTTATGGAAAGACTGTCTGGTCACTCTGTCTGAAGTGACCAACAGTGTGCTGGCAACCTGGAAGAAAGGAAGAGTCAAAGTGGGAAAGACTAAATTTATTATTTTGACAAAGTCCATTGTGGCTGCAATGAGGCTCCCCGTGGAGGGAGACATTTATTTTAAATGCTCACTTCAGGAGGAGATGGATGATTTCCTATGTCCTGGTGAAAATATGAGAATGTATCACTCAAGCTATGAATGGGACTCACTTCCACAACCTTGGGATAGGGTTGCTGAGAAATTGAGGAGGTACTTCACACTGGAGAGTGACGCTAAAATTGAGCTATGGACCTCATATTTTTCTTCTTGCGCATCTTTGACATGATCATAAGGTAAACTTTGTGGATTTTTCTGTTTCAATCACTTGAGAAGTCCCTTAAATTAGCTAGAGAAGAGGAAGGTCCCTTCCTCCACCAAGGCCTTTTGTATTTTCTCTTTAAAATGGAAGCTTCCCAAAAATAAATCTCATGCTTCCCCTCTAAGCTAGGAAAGAAATGTCGTGTCCCCCCTCCACTTCCACAACCAGCTCCCTCTTTCCATCACCATCACCACCTCCTTTGTCTCCCTTCCGACTCTGATTCAGACATCATGATCATTAGCCAAAGTGGTCTGGTGGTCTCCCCCCATTCTTTCACTCTTGTCTCTCCCTCATCTTCTCTGGATGGATCTTAACCCTTTGACCCCTCAGAGAACTCTCCTAAGGTCTCTGAACTACTTTCAAATCCAAAATCTACTTCCTCTCCACCTCTTTTCTCGATGCTTCTCTGGCTTCTCCTCTCATTCTCCCTGGACATTGTAATGGCTACAACTAACTCAACTCACCTGATCATGGAAGCATGTGCGGCTTCCCCCCCTCCTTTTTGCATGGAAGTTAGCATGGACTCAGAAATTCCTGATGTGTTGTGGGATCTCTCCTTGGTTTACCCTATTTCTCCTCTGTCAGAGAAAATGGGCTCCCCCACTGCAGCTTCAAAACACCATGAGAATTTAGAGAATATCTCTCCTGACCCACACGAGGCCATTGAAGATTATGTTACACTCAGTATCTGTTATCAAGGAATGGAAAATTCACACAGACATGACCTGGATGAAAATCAACGAAGACTTCCTGGAACACATTAAGTTAGTGGACGTGCTGGTTGAAGGAAGCCCTACTGTTGATGCTAAGGATGAAGCAACTACTCTCATGAATATCCATAAAATGTAATTTGGATTTGTTCTGGTTTGGGACTTTTTGGTTTTTTTTTTTTTACATATGAGGATTGTTCTCTTCTTGTTTCATTGTAATATCTTTCCGTGAGGGATTTTTTGTACAAGTATGCGGGTCATTTGGAAAAACCCACTTTTACTCTAATTCCAAATAGTTTTATGTTTTGGCATATCATAGCCATGACTAAGCTCCTAATATCTTAATGTGTTTTCTTACATCCTTAAGATCAGCTATGCTCTAAATATTATGTCTTGGTATAACCTAGCGGCTTCTCAAATCACAATATCCTACTTTATTTTGATAAAACCTGGAGACCACTAAGCTCCAAAAATATATGGTGTGGCATAGCATACCATTTCCTAATATAAAAATATAATTCTCTTACTAGTTAGGTGCTAGCGAAAACTAAGCTCAGAATATTATATTGTGGGATTAGCACCAAAAATGTATAAATATCTTCCTCTAATTTGTTAGATGTTAAAATATCTTAATTATGAATTATTAAACCCTAGTGATGAAATATCCAAATAACATGTTGTGGCATAACCTAGCGGCTAAGTAGCTCAAAATATATTTCTTTTGTTTGTTAAATGCTACTGTCTTTTGAGCTCGAAATAATATATTGTTTAAGTACCTAGCAACGCTAAGCTCAAACTATGTTGATTCAAATTTTCTAAATCCCAGTGACCATTAAGATCCAAATAGTATGTTTTGGCATAACCCACTGACAACTAAGCTAATAATATCTTATTTATTTTTTTAAACCTAGTGAGCACTAAGCTCCAAATATTATGTTGTGTCATAGGCTAGCAGATGCTAAGCTCAAAATATCATTCAGTAACTTGTTAAATGATAGCAACCACTAAGCTCAAAAATATATTATGGAAGTACCTAGACTCCACTTAGTTCAAAATATGTTAATTAAATTTGTTTAATCCTATCAACCATAAGCTCCATATATTATGTCATTGTTTAAACTAGCATCAGCTAAGTTCAAAATATCTTCTTGTAATTTGTTAACTATGTAAAATATCGTAACTATGAATTATTGAACCCTTGCGAATACAATCTCCAAATAATATGTTGTGGCATAAGCTAGTGGTTGTTAAGCTCAAAATATCTTAAACCACTAATAGTCTCCAAATATTATGTGGTGGCATAACCTAGCAGGTGCTAAGCTTGAAATATCTTAATTCCAAATCTTAAATTCATACAAAAAATTCAACTAATTTATACTGGTCTTGATTGCTATAAATATCTCCAAAGTTAATGTCCTTGATTAACTTAGAGGTCGCTAAGCTCAAAACAACATAATTTAATTTGTTAAAACCTAGCGACTTCTAAGTTTACAATATAATTTGTTAGGTTATGTTTAAGCATAACCTAGAGGACATTGGACTCAAAATGTCTTTCTTTTGTTTGTTAAATACTAGTGACTTTTTAGCTCAAAATATTATATTATTAAGTACCTAGCGGCTGCTAAGCTCGATCTATGTTGATTCAAATTTACTAAATCCCAGTGACCATTAAGATCCAAATATTATGTTTTGGCGTAACCTACCAGCCGTGCTAAGCTTATAATTTCTTACTTTCTTTTGTTGAAACCTAGAGACTGCTAAGATCCAAATATTATGTTGTGGCATAACCTAGTGGCCGTTAAGTTCAAAATATCTTAATTTGATTTATTAAATCCTAACCACCGATAGGCTACAAAGATTGTGTGGTGGCATAACCTAGCGGGCGCTAGGCTTGAAATATCTTAATTTAAAATCTTAAAATCATACAATAAAGTTGACTAATTTATACAGATCTTGATTGCTATACAGTTCTCCAAAAATAATGTGGTTGATTAACTTAGAGGTTGATAAGCTCAAAACAACTTACTTTAATTTGTCAAAACGTAGCGAATTATAAGATTTTAATAAAAATTGTTAGATTATTCTGAGGCGTAACCTTTTTGGTGGTGACAAGAGGATATGGCATGTGTGGATTTAATGGGAATTTATGACATCGATAGATTGCATTTGTGTGATAGACGAGATCGATTAATGGTTATACGCATGCGAGATGTAAGATGGCATCAGGAATTTAAGAGTTTTAATGGGAAACATGATATTTTTTATTAGGAAATCCAATTGATGATCTTCGGTACCCTCACACTTTCCTCTTTTCATGTGTTGCGCAGTGGTGGCTTTATATCTCCAGGTCAGTTAGACATTTCACTACCCCTTTCCTCTTTTCATTTTTGGTCATTGTGCTTTGTGTCTCTTTGTGATGGTGATAGTGGTGCTGGTGGTTTCTTGGGTAGCATGGAGTGTGGTCCTAGCAGGAAGAGGCAGAGAGCTATGATAGGAAAGGATGTTGGGGAATCGTTTACTTCTTGGATGGATGAGAAAATCTGGAACAAAACTATGTGGAATTGGCTCGAGAAGGTCTTGTCAATCACAGAGTAATTTCAAAGAAGAAGAGGATGGTGATATTTGTGAGAGCATGTGTAAGTTGATGCTTGACCCAAACCAGTCCAAAGGGAGGAGGAACATTTTTGACATGGCAAGGGTTGAGTGTGGAAAACATATTTCCAACTCGTTGGGGTAGTTTATCTTGCATAAGGAGCATGAGAAGTTGGAAGAGTCATCTAGTCATCCTTCAGTATCATGTCCATGCCTTGACACGGGGGATGCAGGTGATTACATGCTCTGGAGGTGGTTGTGGGAAATCAGGGTATAGAACTCCTTTGGCACTAAAGTGAAAATGTCTAAATGTTGTGTCGATTCATCCTCCTCCTCTGATAAGAGTAAAGGGGACTTGGATGTCAAGATCATCAGTGAGGTGAAGCTGAGAGGTAGAAAGGCCTAATATTTCCTGGATGCATTTGTCTTTAGTTTTTTATTAAGGGCCAAAATGGTTGTATGTATAGCAAAGTGTATAGATATAGGAAGTATTTTTGGGTGAAGTAAAGCTGATTACATCTCTTCCCCATTCATTTTGGCATATATTTAGTATGATAAGTTTCTTGTAATCATCATGAGAGTCCACTGCTGGAAGACTTATCATGGACTGGTTCCTCATGTACTATTTTTTGAAGACTTATCATTGAAATATCTCAGTTTAAAATCTTAAAATCATAGAATGAATTCAACTAATTTATATATATATTCTTTGTAATACATATCTTTTTGTGATACATAACCTAGTGGAAACTAAACTCAAGCTAGCGGACACTAAGTTCAAAATATCATTCAGTAACTTGATATACTAGTGGAAACTCAAACTCAATATGTCTTTCTTTACTTAGTTAAATAGTAGTTACTTTTCAGCTCAAAATATTATATTGTTTAAATACCTAATGTGACCGTTAAGCCCAAACTATGTTGATATAATTTAAATAATATATTGTTTAAATACCTAGCAGCTGCTAAGCTCAAACTATGTCAATTTAATTTGTGAAATTGCAGTGACCACTAACATCCAAATATTATGTTTTGGCATAACCCACCGACCACTAAATATTGTAAAATATCATAATTGAAGTTATTAAACCATAGTGAATTGAATACCCAAATAATATGTTGTGGCATAACCTAGCGGCCGCTAAGCTCATAATACCTTAATTTAGTTTATTAAATCCTAACCACTGCTAGGCTCCAATGATTATGTGGTAGCATAACCTAGCGAGGCACTATGCTCGAAATATCTTAATTTAAAATCTTAAAATGATACGATATATTCAACTAATTTATACATATCTTGTTTGCATCTTCGAAGATTACACTATCATTTGTTGAAGTTTTGTTGAAACAAAACCTAGTGGAAACTAAACTCAATATGTCTTTCTTTAGTTTGTTAAATGCTAGTGACTCTTTCTGTCAAAATAATATATTGTTTAAATACCTAGCAATCGCTAAGCTCAAACTATGTTGATTTAATTTGTTAAATCCCAGTATTCACTAAGATCATATTATTATGTTTTGGTGTAACCTACCAGATGCTAAGCTTATAATATCTTACTTTCTTTTACTTAAACCTAGAGACTGCTAAGATCCAAATATTATGTTGTGTCATAAGCTAGCAGGACGCTAAGCTCAAAATATCATTCGTAACTTGATAAATTATAGTGCCCACTAAGCTGGAAATATTATATTGTGGAAGTACCTAGCACCCGCTTAGCTTAAACTATTTTAATTTAATTTGTATAATCCAACCGATCGTAAGGTCTTAATATTATGTCTTCGGTTTACCTAGTGGACGAGAGACCGTGAATATTTACAACAAGTTTTTAGATACGACGCGATATACTCGATGAAGCCTAGCGGCCGCTAAGCTATTCTTAAAAGTAAATATATTATTTTTACAATGAAGTTGTGTTATGTATTTAATTGTTAATCTTTGTGTATTTAACATGAGACAAATAACAAAGTGATCACTTGACCCAAAAAAAGTGTGTTGCCTATAACAAAATCCACTTATCCATGAGTCTGCCAAGGTAAATGAAGACTGCCTCCAAATAAGAATTATAGCCTAGCGGTCACTAGAGTAGGCAACATTTTTCATGTAGAGTGTATTCATACAGGAGTTTATATAAATGGTAAAAAATAAATCTAGAATTTATATAATGGATACATAAATATATATGTAGAATCATGTATTTTATGTGATATACAGGTATACGTATAGACTTGGACTAGTGACCGAGAAGTTATATAACCAGATTTTAAGGATGACGTGATCTACTCATTGTACCCTAGTGGCCACTAAGCTATTCTTAAAGGAAAATATATATATTCATAATATATGTTATAAATATAAATATAATCTTTGTGTATATAAAAGAGAGGAACAAAAAAGTGATCGGTAACACCAAATAATGGTGTGTTACCTATATAAAAAAAACTTCTCCGTGATGCCGCCAAAGGTAAATGAATGTTTTCTCTGAATAAGAATTATTTCCTAGTGGCCTAGTATATGTAAGTTTTTTCATGTAGAGTGTATTCATATAGGAGAAATCATATTGAAAAGATGTAAGCGATAACAAATAAATTTGGAGTTTATATAATGGATAAATAAATATACATTTAGAATCGTGTATTTCATGTGTTACACAAGTATATGTATAGATTTATCTATTTCTTATGATATTTTGGTAGAATATTTTTAGATTTATGACAAGAAAAGAAACTTGGACTAGTGACCTAGAAGTTATAGAACTTTTTTTTAAATACAACATGATTTACTCGTTGCACCCTAGCAGCCGCTAAGCTATTCCTAAAGGTAAATATATCATGTTCATAATGAAGCTATGTTATAAATCTAAATTCTTAATCTTTACATATATAACAGGAGACAAACAACAAAAGTGATTTATAACACCAAATAAATGGTTTCTCTAAATAAGAATTATAGCCTAGCGGGTGCTAGTGTACGTAAATTTTTTCATGTAGAGTGTATTCATACAAGAGAAATCATATTGAAAATCTATAAACTATAACAAATAAATATGGCATTTATATAATGGATACATAAATATATGTGTAAAATCATATATTTAATGTGTTATACAGGTATATGTATAGATTTCTCTACTTCTTATGAGATTTTGGCTGAATTATTTTACATTTATGAAAATTATAGAAACTCAGAATTGCGACTGAGAAGTTATAAAATAAGTTTTTACATACGAACGTCCATCTACTCATTGCATCCTAGCAACCACTAATCTATTCTTAAGGTAAATATATCTGATGTTCATAATGAGGTTCTATTTTATAAATCTAAATTGTTAATCTTTGTGAATATAACAATAGACAAAGAATATAAAGTGTAGACCATCCCATGGTATTGTGTATGTAATATTGAAAAGATATAAAATAAAATAAATCAGGTTTATTAAATAGGTTTAGTCGAAACAAAGAATTATATAGATTATGAAAAATTTTGCACCATGCCTCAATTATCTATGTGAATTTTGAGGTGATACATATATAGACGATAACAAATCCTATAAAGGGTATCAACACCAATCCCTCAATTCTCTCTAGTATCTCAAAAAAAATTGTGGGTTTACTAAACTCAGGTACAACTATAAAATACAATTAATATGATTAAAATTATATAATTTTGGGCATAATATTAACAGCATATATTAATTATTAAATACATAATGATTAAAGTTATATTTAATAATATTAACGTATATATAATGTGTTTAACTTCCAATGTACATAACATAAAATTGTTGAAGACATTACATTTGGTTAATTCTACATGAAACACACGTATATAATTGGAAATAATTATTATACAATTGAATTCTTAATATGGTTTTATAGTTTTCAAGTAATTTTTTAACCTCATATATTTTCCTAAAATGTCTAAGCGGAAACCATGTAAAAAATGTAATATGAATTAATTAGTGACATTTCTTTGCATCATCTTAATGAACAAAATTAAATTATTTTGGTTCTCCCAACCAAAATAAAAATTAAAAAAGGTGATTGTGCCAGAAGCTATCATTATCCTTAAAAAAAATCACAGGAATGAGAATGAAAAATTCAAAACAAAAATACCCAAAGAGAGACATAGAATGGTGGAAATGGGAAAGCGTTAAACAGAGATAAATACTAGAGTAGAAAAGGGATTAAATTTTCTTTCGTTAACACACAAAAAAAATGTTTTCATGAAGAACAAGGTTGTTTGGCATGGAGATCAAAAGCAACTAGAAAGCAAGGCTTGACTGCGAAGCATGATTCAGTAGGACAAAGTAGGGCTGGTGTGGATCACGATTGGACTGTCATGTAAAACACAGGAACCAATTCGACTACAAAGAAACTAATAGAGCCCATAATAAAAAAAGGTACACCTTTACTATAAATACCTGATTTAGTAATATCTGGGATTATTTCATGCTTTATGCTGTGAGTGAAACCTCCATCTGCTACCTCAATCAAACAATTTGCATGATTCTATTCGCAATCTCTGTTGCTTTGCCTCATTCGTGTGCGTCATTTTTGTGCATCCTTTCTGTGTGTCTTTTGTGTGCCTTTTCTGCAAACAAGATTATAATCACATGCAAAAAACAATTGGGATTCAAACACTTGGCCCTGCAATCTACGACTTGTGCATATTTTTTTAATTTTGAAGACATGCTTTTCTACGTGACCAAAAAAATCAGAAACCCTATTCAACATTTCTCTGAGGTATTTAATTAATTTGTTTAGCACATTCCATGAAAGAAATTTCAAAAATAGAAAAAGAGTGGGATACAAAAATTTTCAATTTTCACTTTCCCCCTCTTAAAGAAAAAGGGTGGGCTATTGAAATTTCAAATATCCGAAAATGCGGGGGAATTCAAATTTCCCTATTTTTATTTTTCCATGGTTTAAAAATTAAAACTAAACATGAATTAAAAACAATGCAATTTTTCTTTATCTATAGCCTATAATAATATAAACATAATAACAAATATATTATATAACATATATTAAAACAAGCATAGTAAAAATATATATTATAAGAAAATAGAAGAAATAAATCCTAAACATAGTTTTGAAGTTTATTAGAATAATATACAGACATTTACGTTTCATTTTGTTTATCAAAATCAGATTTGTACATTGTTAGATATAGTGTGCGCTAATTTAAATTAATTCTCCAATTAAAATGTGCCATGTGGCAAGTTTGAACAAGCTATTTGGGATACATAATAAGGCTAGTGATCTAAGATTGTACAGCATAGTGTTACTATATTGCTATTTTCAAAATAAGAAACGTTTGAGCCTAGGGTCTTATATGTCATTTCTGTCTATAAGTAAAGGAGCTTAGTAGGCGCTAAGATTTTCTTTGTTAGGAAACGATGTGAAATATGTGTTGAAAACCATGTATCTTATGACAATTACATACTAAGCCTAGCAATCCACAACTTTATAAATAGTGTTTATAATGAGAAGAGGTAAAGGTAGGAGCCTAGTGGCTACTAAGCTATACCATGATTTGTTATTTTATGGATATTTTGAGCCATAAAATAAGAAAATTTTGAGCTTA
Source organism: Taxus chinensis (assembly GCA_019776745.2). NCBI lineage: Eukaryota > Viridiplantae > Streptophyta > Pinopsida > Cupressales > Taxaceae > Taxus > Taxus chinensis. The sequence continues at coordinate 570,073,794 of CM034147.1, read as the reverse complement.
GGGTCTTATATGCCATTTCTTTCAATAAGTAGAGGAGCTTAGTAGGCACTAAGAATTTTGTTTGATAGGAAACAATGTGAAGTATTAGTTGAAAACCATGTATCTCATGGGAACTACATACTAAGGCTATGGATCCAAAACTGTAAAGATAGTGTTTATAATGAGAAGAGGTAAAGGTACGAGCCTAGCAGCTGCTAAGCTATACCATGATTTGTTATTTTATGGCTATTTTCAAAATAAGAAACATTTAAGCCTAGGGTTTGATATGCCATTTATGTTAAAGTAAAAGATCTTAGTGATCGCTAAGCATTTTATTTGATAGTAAATGATGTAAAATATGATTTGTAAACCATGTATATTACGATAACTACATATTAAGGCTAGCGATCCAAAACTGTAAAGATAGTGTTTATAATGAGAAGAGGTAAAGGTAGTAGCCTAGCGGCTGCTTAGCTATACCATGATTTTTTATTTTATGGATATTTTAAAAAATAATAAACTTTTGAGTCTATGAGAAACATATAATACTTCTTGATCCATTTCAAGGGTATGTAATGCAAGAATTTCACTCCTCCACGCATAGCCTAACAAATATGGTACACTTAAAATAAATAGATAACACCATCATTCAAAAAGTGTGCACATAGTGTTGAAATAAGAAAAATTTGATCCTAGAGGATGTTAAGTCATTCCATTCAATACATATAGAATCTTAGTGGTCGCTAAGCATTTTCTCTCATACAAACATATGTGAATTATATGTTACAAACAATACGTCTTATGAGTACTACATAAGTCATGATCCTTCTTGAGGGTTTGTAGTGCAACACTTGGATTTGAGAGGGATGACACAAATAATATGTTATAATTAGAATAAATGAAAACACAGTAGCGACCTAAAGCAATACATATAGTATTTATAATGACTGGTAGTAATAATGGGAGCCTAGTGCCCACTAAACTAGAGCATGATATTTTATTTTATCACTATTTTTAAATTATGAAATTGTTGATCCTAGCGTCTGTTATGTCATTACTTTTGATAAGGAAAAAATTCTTAGCATTTGCTAAGAATTTTCTCCCATAAGATCTGATGTGAATTATGTGTTTCAAAAAATATACCTTATGGGAACTATGTAAGGATGGATCCCTCTATATGGTATGCAGTGTAACTATTGTCTCCACCAGGTACATTCCAGCCAACATGATATAATTATAATCAATGGAAAACACTAGCGATCAAAAGTTGTAAAGATAATGTTTACAATGACTGTAATGGTAAGAGCCTCACGTGGTCACTCAACTAGGTCACAATTTATTATTTTACCGCAATTTTCAAAAAAAGAAACTATTGAAACTGAGCGTCTGTTTTGTCGTTACTCTTAATAAGTAATGAAACTAAGTGTTAGGTAAACAAATTTTCTGATACAAAACATTGTGAATTATATGTTACAAACAATATATTTTATGGACAATACATATGAACCTTGATCCCTATAGCGGATTTATAGTGCATCACTTGTTTCCGCCATGGATAATCTATCGAATATGATAGAATTATAATCCATGAAAATCATGGGTGAGCCAAAAGTGTATAGACATTTATTACAATTACAAGATGAAATCGATGGGACCCTAGCTTCCACTAAGCTAGGTCGCGATTTATTATTTTATCACTATTTTAAAATTCTTAGTGATTGTCTACCCTCAATGGATACAACGTATCAAACAGTAAATGTTAGCATCCTAAGAAGACTGGACATTATAAATTAGTTAACATGAGTTCAAACAATTCAGAATAAATTACTTTTAATTAGTATTGTAAATCTAACTTATAATCAGACTAAGAGAGAATAGACCCTTGTTTTAGTGGTATTCAAAAAACATTGTTAATAATAAAATCTTTTCCCGAACATAGGTATAACCCACCCTGACCTTATAGAGAGCACCATGTTCCACAAAAATGACTAGGTTGTGGACGCTAACCATAGCTTCACGTTTAGGAGCATTGTAATCATTACAAAGTAACTAGGTTAGCACAGTGACTGGCATTTACCACCAAGATAATACACTTAAAATATCGGTACTTAGCAGTGATCAATGCATCGGTCAGTTAAACTACCACTTGAGACTAAGAAATGAAACTACCGTTTAGCTAGGAAAAATTATGGAATAAATTTGTTTTTTTAAAAGTGTTTGCAAAGAAGGTTACATAGATCATAGTTATCAAAACCAATATATTCAGGATTAATTGCATGAAAATATTGACATGCCCTAAAGTTTTTATATCCTACCAAAAGCTATCAACAACAAGTTTACAAGGTTGGAAAACAAGAAGATAAAATTCATCACTTAGGTTAGGAGAGAAGAAATCCCTCTCAATTCCCTGCCCAAACAAGCTTATGAAGATTCAACTTGATTTTTCAATAGTTAGAGAAGATCAAAAATTTAGGAAAAATGCATACTCATTGGATAAGAAATTTATTCACCTTTCCAACCCATATAAAGAAGTCCTCATAACTCCCATTGTAAAACTCAAGTTATGGCCCGATAGAGTTTTGGGGAGAAATTTTCCCTTGGGAAATTAGCGGGCTTAAGTGACAATTTTTCCCTCTTTGAGCGCTAAAGCACAAAACTCCTCCGCGAGCACCCGTGGGTCTTCATTGGGAGAAGCATGTGGCACCCTTTCAATTGGTGTGAGGAAAGGTGGAGTGGCAGAAAAAAAATGGAAATGTGAGATTTTATGATTTAAAATCTAAAAAGGGAGAAGATCTCTGCTCTCCCACTGATGCTACAATTTTGCCACGTGTTAGCACGTGATTATGACTGGGGTCGGCTGGGCTGCAGGGAGTCAAATTTTAAACATTTTTCCCAAGGTTTTAAAACATGCCTAATTTTTCAAATGAGCGATTTGGGTCTGATTTTGTCGCAAAAGGCAGGTGGCATCTTCGGATTGGGTGCGGGCCTACGGAGCAGCCAGATGCGATTTAATATTTTTAAGCCAAAAGCGTAAAAGGTTTAAAATGACTCGCATGGTCGGTTCACTGTGTTCCTTAGGAATACATGTGTCATGATGCCATTAGTTGCAGGGTTTTTTCCTGGCCATGGAGAAAAATATGATTTTTTTCCAAAAGGAAACATGAAAGTTTAAGTTTCAAAATTTCATTTGTAGCATCCAGACAAGCCACGTGTCAGCATGTGATTGGTTGTGGGGCCGCATTCGAGTTGCGGAGAAAATTGAGAAAATTTTCCTAATGACATGTTTTTTTCAAAATTTAAGTTTTTCAATAGATTCACCCCTCCCAAGTGTGCCATAGTTGGAGACACATGATTGGTTGGGAGTGTTGTGGGGCCGAGGAATGTTTGGGAATTTTTTTCCAAAGTTTAAATTTTGATTCTAATATAGTTGGATTTATTTTTGGATGGCCATTTTTAAAGTAAAACTTCAAATGGCCATAACAGTTGATAGGAAACTCCCATTTTGGGAAAACACAGGACTTTCCGGAAAGCTCTCGTGAGTCCTAATTTGCATAGAAATCATAAATTTGGGATTTTTATTGAAGTTTCAAAGGGGAATCAATTTTAAGAAGTCAATCTACAGGCTTATTTAATATGTGAACTGGTAATTTTTCAGCTTATAATTTTAATAAAATTAGAACACCTCATTCACTCAACATGCCAAAAAAACATGGAGGATCAGTCTAGGGAGGTTTTAGGGTGTTTTAGTGAAGTCAATTTGTTCATTTGTACAAGTTTTCATTTTTCCAATAGTTGACGGGAAAAATGACCGTGCAAGCTCCGATTTGAAATTTCTTGGGTTTTAGAGATTTATTCTTGACTGTTTTAGTGAATTTGGATTCCTCAAGTCTTCCTAAGTGTAAATTTCAATTTTGGTTAATTTCTTGTTGAGTATAAAGTTGAACTGCTCATTTTTATTAAATGTGCATTGCTAGATTTGAGTTTTACAGGCAGTGAATTGTTTCTTTTAATTTGGTTCATCCATTTTTGGTAATTTGGTATGTGCATGAAATGATTCCTAATCTTAGTAAAATACATTTGATTTATTAATACATCCATTCAATTCTAAATTAAATTACAATTCAGATTTCAATTGGAATTCACAATTCAAATGAGAATGGTTATAGTTTAACTTTCTCATACGTATTTTCTTTCAACACAGAAATCTCAATCTTCTTTAACAATGAATTCAATTCCAGCATACAATACATTTATGAAAACTACTTCAATCATGTATTCAAAATTCAATAACACTTTAGACAATTGGTCTCCTTTCCAGAGCTTTGAATATGGTATCAAATTTTAATTTACAAAGCATGGAATAACATTTACATTTTCTTTCCAAAATAGAACAAAGATAAAATATACTTGTTCTTTACATTCTCGATTTCAATTTCAAAACATCTACTATGAATACAATAATTTCATATTTACAACATTTATACACTCATCCACTCGAAGTGGGAAAGGTTACATTGAATTTGCTCAAAAGGGATAAGACTGTCAAACTGTAATTTCTTCTCCAAATGGTAGCATGCTATAGTTTCTTCTCCTTTGCAACTTTGATGCCATGTAGGTGTTTGTGGATATAGTATCATAATGTATATGGGTTGCATGGAGATTCCGACATTGGAAGGGGGAAAGGCAACGTCTCTACCCAACCAAGACATCTAATGAGAAAAGCAGAAGTCCAGTTTGACTTTCCCCATTGGCCCCTGAGCCCCAACCATACATGAAATGGAGCATGAATATAACATGGATGGCAACATGTATGGCTTCTTTCACATACAAGCACATTTTCACATTAGAACACAAAAATGCTCAATTGCAAGAAAGATGTAGTTCAGTCAAACTGACATTTAAACATTTACAATCAAAACAAATGCTTCTTCTAAGCAATCCAAACAATAGCAAGATCTATGGGGAGCTCCTTATACCTCCCAAGTTGGATTTGGGAATCCACTTTGTGTAGCATACCACCATAACACATATCAATTCCCATAAAAGATTATATCTCCCAACCCCTTCTTATGACCCCCCCAAATTTTCTCCCTTATGCCCCCCAAAGAGAAATGAATGCAAGCAATTTCTTTTACTAGGTGGATCCCAAAACAAACACTCCATGTCACAAGATATAAGTGCATTGGAAATCCCTTATTCCCCCACATGTGAAGATCCCCATTGTCTACTCCTACACCTCTCCCTAAGAAATCTACCCAACTAGAGCATGAATTACACAGTGACAGGTTCACCATTTCATTCATGTAAGAAAAAGGGAACAAACAACATATGAAAAAAAGAAAAGATCCTACCTCTCCATAGTGGAGATTGTTTCCAAAACAACAGTTCTTCAATTCTCAAATATGCAGTCCAAAACAGCAAGTATAGTGCATGCAAGAGATATTCCAAGTTCTTCCTCAAAGCAAGCTCCAACAGCAATGAAAAATTTGACCCAAGCATGAGAGTGAACAAAGTTTCAACAACCACAAACAAGAGATAGAAATTTGAATTTTAAAGAGAGGGAGGAAGAGGATGATGTGGATTCCAAGTGGGATGCCACATCATTCTTACTCCACCTTAAAAGGAGATAAGGTCAATTCACAATAATAAATAAATGGAAAGACAAGCAACTTACATCACTTGGTTGAAAATTAACCCATACATTAAAATTAGTACTGAATTAAAATGAGATTTTAAGAGAGAAGCTGCAATAGAACTTACACATAGTCATTTCAAATTTTAATTATAAGGGCTAAAATTTACTCTTCAAGCCATATGCATGGTTGGTGTATGATTTTAAGATGTCATGGGATAAGGTTTAACTTGTCCCAAAAGAACTCCAAATTTGGCCTCCAAGTTCAAATTCGAATTCCACAGAGGATGGGAGTGTTCTAAGATCCAAAATATGCCTTACATTCTTACATATTTCTTGTAGATCACTTACACACTCTTACTTGTTGTGACACATTCTTACAACATGAATTAATATCTATGACTTCATTTATGTACTTACATTTGACATAATGATTTATTTTATTTAAGGATATATTTATACATGATATAAATCCAATTTAATTAATAACTGGAGGAGAACACTTTATTACTTACATTCCACATACCAATTAAATTTAAGTAAAGTTTAAACTATATGGTCTATCACATTTAAATTAAAGTAATGAAAATAACACATTACAAATAAAAATACATACAACAATAATGAAAAGGAACACATAAATAAAATACATATGTCCCATGGTCACAATAATGGAAATCTCCCCACATTGGAAATCCTAACATAACACAACACACAAACAATTATAGTTTCCATGGTGACCCCATTGAGTTCATAGTAGAATTTCAATATGGTTAGTCTATCAGTTCCCCTGACATTGTTGTGATATTTTAACCTGTAAAATAACAATACCTCCTTCGGCCTCGTGGCCATATCAGAACATCCAAAATGATATAAGCAACATATAAATATCAATCTAGATCACAACAATATCAAGAATTCCACAATATCATTTTAAATGTGTGTATTTTGCCACTGTATCATCATCCTAATGAATCTCTATAATTAGAGCTACTCATAATATCAAATGTAACATGTCTAAAATCAATATCATTAACTTGTCCATTTCAAAGCAGTATATCATCATCCACATAATGTTTCTCCAATAATCATCATGCACGCTAACTGATATCAAGGTTTCATAATAATCCATGATCTATCATATACACATCATACTAATGTCAAAACATAATAATGTCCCAAAATGAGATTAACAAGTAGCAAGATAAGTATCTTAAACAATGTCAAAGGGAAGTATTGTACTACAAGAGTAGTTGTAGACATTTAGATATAATGAATAAAGTATGTACAGATATACATATATTTCACATTGTCTTATTTAAAAAAAATGATGAGATATCACTAAATCTCGTTAATGTGCTTTGTTGCTCAAATAATCTCCTCAAAATACCAAACATTATATGTTCCGACCACTATCCTTTAAACATTTTCCTTAGTCTTGTTACATGTATTTAATCCTTGCTACTACAGTATGACTGACATACACATAAATCACATTGAATTCTAAAACATAAAATCCCGAGCTACCAAAAACTCTGTTATTGTGATTTGTTTCTCAAACACTCTCTTCAAAATACCATATATTATATCTTAATGTCCTCTATGCTTTTCCCTTCAATAGGTGTAAATGGCTAAAAATTGTTTTACATTATTCTTTTATATGTTGAATAGAAGTCTATCTTACACTAAAGTGTATATTTTTTAATGTTCCTATCATGCCATCTATATAATGTTATAGCTTGTTCAAATCATATGTAATACTTTCAAATGGTGAAATTTTTTTCGTATCTTTTAATGCATCATAATTCGATTTCAAACGTTTTAGAAAAATTGTGTTATTATTGATTTGATCCACAAAATATGAATTAATGTAACCAGTTGAATGATACATAAGATGTCCTATCAAAGCCTAGTGGTCGCTAACCATTAAGTTAATTACTCTCTTATGATACATAGTAAAGAAATCTAGAGGTTGGTGTCTGCTAGGGTAGTATTTAAATTCCTTACCAGACAATGCGAGAAAAACACTTTAAAGTTTAGAAATGACCTAATTATTAATGTATTTTACTCTAATTATAGCTAAAATGTCTTCCATTGTTTGCGCTCCATTCAGAAAAATTCCATTCATCACAGGTGACATTTGTTGGAAGAAAAGAGACGAGGAATGGTTTGTGGAAATCCATTCCCCTGAAAACTACCACATCGACCTGTGGTTATTTTTTTTATAGATGAAAATCATGAGGAAGTTGGTATTGTTCTATCATCTAGAAGTTATTGATTTGGGGACACTGCATGTCCAGGTGGAGCACTTTGACTTTGAAAACAATAAGTTTCTTATTCTGGATATGGATTTGGATGTTTCTTTGTTCAAGAAATGGGAAATGCATGCCTCCATAAACAATGGACCATATTCCTATTCAAAATATGGTTAGAATTTGGGGATTCTAATATATTCTGAACAAAATTGGCTGTTCAAATGCAAAAAACATTCACAATGGTATATTTACAGTATTCAAAAATTGTATAGAAATGAAAAAATATATCTTTGTTTGTCATTTCTTGCATGGAAAAGGTTTTCTTTCACCTCCAAAACATGCCAAGTTGTTTACTATGCTGAGGTGAACATATTTGACTAAATTGGAGATAGACCCATCTAAATCAAAATTGCATGGGTTGAAAATGAATACTAAATCAACTGGGTCTGTTGAGGCTAGTGTAATAGCAGAGACATTTGATTCTTACTACCGGAGAATAAAATGAGACAACAAAATGAGAGAAAAAGTTCTACATTATTTGAGAAATAAACATCTAGATAATATTGTATTGACAGCCTGCAGTGAATCCAATGTAATTAAAAAATTTAAATTGCATGAATCACACTACTGCTAGTTTTCTGTACTATTGGGTGAAGAGAGAAATGGAAAAAGAAAATATAATTCCCATATAGGGGAAAAATGGAAAAATGGAAAAAAGATCATGAGGTGGAAGAAGTTCTTCCCGTCGAGGCTCAGACAATATTAGACAACTATGTGATGTCGCTGGAAGGAAATATACCAGCAAGGATGGAAGACACAAATAATTTTTCTTGTAAATGTGCATATCCATTCCATCTTCCATTAACTTTATCAGCTATTCCTTCGACTAATCCTTTCAATGTTGAATGTGTGATTGCTGATTTTTACAATTTGGCTAGATGTCGATATTTCTTCTGATGTAATAATGGAGCTTCTAACAGTTATCAGAATTTGGCCAGTGTGCTGGATTGTATTATTATTATTTCTAATACCAATTGGTTATTCAAAAATGTTAAGAGACACAGTAAAAAGATACATGGAAAAGGTTAAAGACCATTGGAGTATCAATTTTGGATGGATGCTATAGAATCTACGATAACAATGAGATATTCAAAAGTTTTTGTCTTATGTACACAATATCTGGTGTGCACAACTGCAACAATAACACATGATTATAGAGAAGAGGTCACTAGGGATTGGATGGAGAAACTACCACAAAAATTGGTAACTGCAAGTGAAATTGGCCTACAAGGAAACATCCATCCTTTTCCTTGTGAAATATCATATGAGTTATGGGATGAGATGTTCACTTCGATGTTGTTCCAAAAATTCTCTAGTACTAGTGCTTTACAGCGGCAGTGTCACACTCCATGCATTAGTGGATTCCAAACTATCTGTTGTTTTTATTGTTGAGACACATAGTCAAGAAATGTTTCTATGAAACATTACTATTCTCATATGAAGAAAGGTTCATCATCAAAGACAACTTCAACAAGTGATTTTGTTTAATGGATTTTAACCTATATATGCTACTTATACATTTATTGTTTATGTAGACAACCACAAAGCTATAAAATATGATGTACAACCCTTTCACCTTGATGCTACACAACCAATTCAACATGGTGATTTACCTTCAATCATTTTATAAATATGTTTAATGAGCTCTATTTTCAATTGCCATGGTTTTCAATTTTTTAAACAAACTTATGTTTTTTACAGTTCAGATGACAGATGTGGAGGATGCAGGCACATAATACGGCCATGAATACGCCATCAGATCCATGTATGTTAATCGTGTGAATTTACAAACAAAACCGCTAATAAGCCCCACAAATTTATAAGACAATAAATGATTATACAAACAACCAACAACCAGAGAATGTAACCATGGAGGGCACAGAGGTATCCAACATGAATAAACACTCACAAACTTGGTATGTTAGCCATGTGTATTTTAAAACAAAATCATTTATAAGGCCCACAAATTTATAGGAAATGATAACTAACAGACATTAGTTTATATGCTTGGCATATGGTAGAAGAAAAAGTTTAAGGAAATCCATTTGTAAGCTACGATAACAATTTAAAATGAAGTATAGAGCTTAGCGGACTCTATGCATCCACATTCAATACAGTAATGGTTAGACTAAAAAACCTTACATTCATCAATATCTCATTGATTTACAACTACATACTGTCTACAATGTTTCATTGATTCACTATTGCATACTGACTACTTACATTGAATTAACATTGTTTTGGCTTCAACATCATCATAAACAAAACTAACATATGGCTTGATCCAACTCGTACAGGTATGTAAAACAACACTTGGCTAGCCTCATTAAAGGTTTTCCAACTAAGTGTAGTTCAACCAATGATGGCATAGCCTAGTGGTCGCAAATCCTCATCAATAGTTGAGGATTGTTTTCCAGCCAAAGGGTGGTTCGACGAATATAAGCATAGCCTAGCGGCCTGCTAAATTTGAATTATAAGACAAAGAACAATTGATATTGTACTTACCATATCACCATAAAAACCACTATGTTTATCCATTTAAGATTTCATTTTCCACAACATGAAATCGATTATGAATTGATTAATGTTTATTTCAAATACATTATGCTCACATTTTCAATAACAAGAAATAGATTATGAATTGATGAATGTTTATTTGAAATAGACTCTTGCATCAATGGATCTAGCAGTGTGTAAAGGTGGTGTAATCCAAGCCGCAATCTCAATCGGTAACTGTTAGCCATAAGTTAAAATATTGTTTATTTCAATTGGTTATAATTGATATGTGGCTGATGAAAATAAATTTTTTTACTTCCCTGCAGGTAGCGATAAGATTTATTTACTTATTTTAGATATGGAGGACCTGCTATATGGGATAAACAAAACATACAATAGGAAGATTTCATTCAGGTTCGACATGAAAACTGTCAACCTACGAGGTGGCCTGTCAGAATTTATAAAATTATTATCACCATACTGTGAATTGGGATTCTGGTCTGACAACATCATTTCTGTTGATGTTAAAAAGATATCAGCGGGCTTCAATAAAAAAATATCGACTGTATTGTATCCAAGACTCACTTGGGGAAAGGAACATTGCAATATAGTCGAGGGAATAACAATAAGAGACCTAGAAAAGGTTTGGAGTAGAAATGATTTTTCATACAATTCTAAAAACACTTTGTGTATTACATTAGGTGCAAAGGGAAACCCTCCTGAAAATTTTATGGTGGGGATGAAAAGAAGATGCAAATATTGTACAAAAGATAAATGGTTGATGGCCGATTTGTACAAAAAATATCACAAATAGTGTCTCAGGGATTGAATGTGGTAGAGGGCATCAAATATTTGGAGCAAGAAAATGCTAAATAACTATTTATCTTTTCAGAATGTTGTTATGATGGTACTGCTTAACATTGTCAATAATATATACATTCATATGTTATTATGAAAGTACTGCGTAACTCTATTATATTATGATGAGATTGTCGAAATATAAGTTGGGAGGATTTATATTTTCACTGATTATAAGCTGACAATATGATTGAATAACTTCTGTGGTGAATTATCAGAAAAACTTTCCCTTGAAAAATTGTAAAATAGTATTTTTTAACACTGTTCATAAAATAAATATAAAATTATACTGTATATACTTAATTATTTTTAATATTTTTTAATATAATTAATATATAAATAAATCTCTAGAAAAATTGATGGTCATATCTAAAATATGCAAGTCATATGTGATGGTTATTTCAAATATTTGCAACTATTTTACAGGATAAAAATGATAAAAAAATGTCTAAACGGGCATCAAATTTAACACCACGTTGTGGCCTTTGTTGCAACCATTGAAGGACAAGAGAAGATGTTCAGGGATGATATTTGATCAAAAAATGAATTTGAGGGAGCTTATTTTTTGGAGCTTCACTATGATTTATTTTGTTAATTTGGGATCCCAGATCTTCGAGGAATAGTGTTACAATAAAATTCAAAACAATTCTTAAAATGTTTTTCTACATTTCTATCTTTAGTAAAGCAATTTAAATTTATTTCATATTTATAATTGAATACACAAATATATCTAGATTGGTTTTACAGTTAATTACATTCTCCTACTCTAAATAGTCACCCTCTTCTAATTTCTTCATAATATCTTTAGTAATTCTCTGGTTACACTGAGGTTCAATCACATCATAATTGCATGAACCTGGAAGTGTCTCAAATCTCTTGAATTTCATTAGCCTAGCGGCCTCTAGGCCACAAGGCATTTTAATTATTCAAATATTCATAGTTTAATCTTAAATAAATTTAAACACTGATAAGAACCTTATTACAAAACATTGATAATGCCTAGTAGTCGATACCCCGTATAAAACAAAGACATTTTCTATTTATAACAAAACATAAATAATGCCTAGCGTCCGCTATCCCGTATAAAATAGAAACATGTTTTGTACATAACATGTCATAAATAATGCCTAGCATCCGCTAGACCATATAAAACAGAAACATGTTCTGTATATAACAAAGCATAAATAATGCTTAGTGACCGCTAGCCCATTTAAAACATAAACATTTTCTATATATAACATAGCATAAATAATGGCTGGTGGCCGCTAGCCCTTATAAAACAGAAACATGTTTTGTACATAACAAATCATAAATAATGCCTAGCGGTCTACTAGCCCGTATAAAATAGATACATGTTCTGTTTAGTCCAAAGCATAGATAATGCCTAGCAGATGCTAGCTCGTATAATGGATTCCAATATTTGAATTTTTGGATTCCAATATTATGGGACTTTGGAGTGCAGTAAATTCCAATATATGTGATTTTGGATTCCAAACTATATGTGATTTTGGATTCCAATATATGCGATATTGGAATCCAATATGTGTGATTTTGGAGTCCAGATAATTCCAATATTTAACATTTTGGAATCCAAAACAAGTAGTTTTGGATTCCAATATTGGCTATATTTTTTTGCTGCTCGGACTGGAATAAGTCCAGATTTAGTGAAATAAGCATTAAAAGGAGGAAGGACCATATGGATTGGGTCAAGAGTATAGTATGGTTATGACTGAGTTGTATGGTCTTGCACCAAAGTCAATAAATTGCAAAATTTATATATATGTATAACATGACATGAAAACATGTGAAATATTCAAATAAGATAAACACTAGAAGATGATGAATAAATATAAGAGTCAAATAAGGAATTGTGCTACTAATATGTAGCTTCATTGGTTAATACTCATATATTTAATTTTTTCCAAAATCATGATGTAATAATGATTTTGTGCCAATTTTTGTGTCTACAAGATTATCTCCCTTTATTATTACTTGTGCACACAAACAAAGCTTAAGAACACAATTTTACTTACTTGTAAGGCTTGCAAACATTTATCATTTTCTCAATCTACTATTCAGACACCCACATGACCAATGTAAATGATTACAAACATCCTACATATCCTATCAAACTTATCCATGTCTTCACTTTTTTTATTCTTCATCCCTTCATAATACTATCTAGATTTTGAAAAAACTACCAAAAGGTTCACTCCTTTAGATGATAGTTATATCCTTCAAGGGAAAATGATTATATTATATTATGTGCACCTTATTTACGCTACTATTCAACCTTAGTGAAATCATATCCCATATATTGGTATAAAAGTAAGTTAGACACTTATTTACTCACTTTGACATTCTCAAGACATAATCTAGCAAATATCTACCAATTATTATGAAAAGTTTCCAAAATATTCCCTAAATAAAGAGAAGACATTAGGATTATCCTTTATACAAATTTAAAGTACTCTAAAATATAATAATAACATACAATTCCATGATAAACACATCTTAAAGTGAAATCAAGTGATATTAGACACCTACACATCAAAATCAATTTCAAGGGACATAAATTATAGTAATATCTATCTATAAACATTATACTATGGATGTATACTTTAGAACTATATTCAATAATAAAAAATGGTACATTATATATACATATACTACCTCTACTGGTGTTGAGGAAAAAAGGAAAACATATGGGGATGCATTCTATATTTTCTCACACTCTTGTGTAAGCACTAGGATAACTACATAAGGTTTGATCCCCTCATTATGAAAATATAGTGCAGTGCTTGGTCATAATAAACAAGGGAGTTGGAAACTAAGGGCACTCCAATTATAATACACATTTTTTTGTTATCTAATTCTTATTTGATTGATATCACATGAAACTATTTTATTGATCATTATAGGTACATACATGAAGGTTTTAAAAGAAGCAAAAGTGTAGGAAGTAGTCATATGAAGAGATAAAACAACCCTTAAATAAAATTCATTGTAGAATACATCAAAATAATAGAACTAAATAGAACATAAGTGACACATTATAGTGTCTATATCTAACACTAGTGTCTAGTGAGTTTCTATGGATTTATTTTAAAAACAAAGTTCATTTTTCGATGTCATTGAATTCTCACCCTAATTACAGAACTATAAAACTTTGTGAAACACTAGATAATATAAGTAAACTATCATCTTTTAATTTCATATATTTAACATGTTCCCTAATTAAATGTAATTTATTTACATAATTTCATATGTACTCTTAGATATGAATGTTGGAGCATTTATTTATTAGTTTGATTAAACATTTATTTATTAAAGGTTTAATCCTAATAAGAAAACCAATCAATTCTAATTAATTTTAAATAAATTATCTATAAATAATCCATACATATCTCAATGCAAATTATTTTAATGGAATATGAATTAGGGAATATTGCCCCACTAATATCTTTAATGTCGTGTTGAGCTTAATTATATTATACATATTGTTTAGATTTTTCTAATATTATATTTGAAGGTATTACCAATGACCTTCCTTAAGGGATTAACGATTCTGCCGAGTTATATTAGGGTCATTATTATCATTTACATGAGAAAATAAATTTTCTTCCAACCTTGATAAACGTTAATAAATCTATAAAGTACGATGTATAATTTTTTTAGGGAAAATCCCTCAAATTTTTTATGAAAAGCTTTTAGATACAATTTTGTATCACGTGCATGATTTATAAGGGAAGAGATAAACTATGATAGGTAGGAATGGCTATTTTCACATCCATAAAATAAATTAAATATAATAATGATAAACCCTCTCGGTTAAGGATAATTTAGTATCATATGCACAATGTATTTCCCTTTTAAGTCATTATGATTAACCCAAACATTAAATGCTAAGGATTCCTAGGATAAGGCATGAAATCACTTTTGGAGTGTCCTTACTATTTTCATTAGGAATATTGTGTGGTTAGATATCTTATTACATTGGTAATATGCATTCATAGGCACCACTTATTTCAAATATAGGAACAAAAGTATCATTACATGACTATCACATAATATCACATGGAAAATCAATATAAGAAAAATTACAAGGAATATCATTAGAAATATTATAATAATGAATATAATTATAAAGATGAGGCATAAATATTTCATTAATAGGATTATAATTAGTATTTATTTTATACCTCCACTCTTTTATTGTATACATACAATATTCAGAATCTTGATAGTCTAAAGTGTATTGGTTAATATTATTGTAATATGTACACATTTTACCTCATAATAATTAGGGGTATACAAGTAAGAGTAATGAGAAATACTTTTTTTTTATTTGAGTTACATAATTAATTTTACTTATTTTCTTTTCAATATCATTATCAAACAACTCATCATACACATAGTGAATGTCAAGACTAGTTTTGGTTTCAAAATATTTTGTATAACTATTTATACATTCATTTTTATATGTATAAGACATGGAGTGTGTGGAATAACACATATAGAAGGGGTGATCCATTGTATACACCCTTGGGTTTAACTTGTGTATACAAAAAAGTAAATGTAAACACTAAAATATCAGGAATTGAATCACAAGACCTAACCTTGATATGAGGGGAAACTTATAACCCTAAGGAATTAAATACTATAGGGTTTGGATTAGGTTACATTCAAGGTTTTGGTTCAGTAATAATTTTTATTATTTTAGATAATATGGTAAAAACTTAATTCAAAATATAGAATAAATTTATTCTATAAACATATACATAATTATCTAAAATTTTTAGCTGTAATTGATAAGCATTATAATAATTTATACAAGGTCTTATAAAGAATAAGGTATTTAGCTCACATGACCTATTATTAAATATGTACTAATAACCATGTGATCATAAAACAAAAAACCTTAGATGATGAACATGTTATAGAATAATAAACAATACTCAAGACCATATATAAAATACTAACATACTTAAAACATTGCATAATATTTATACTATCAAACATTACCTATACTATTTGCAAGCTCAAAAACCTTCTATATAGGAAATAATTATTCTCCCTTGCACACTTTTTAAAAATTATGATTTAGATGTTTGTAATGTTCCAAATAAACCATTAATATTCCTTTTCCTATTATATAGACCTAATAAGAACACTTTGATTTAGAAGATTCTTATAAATGTTGTGGCATTTTGGGTTGGATTGGCCCTAACCACCTCGATGAGTATGAATTTCCTATGTAGAAATATTCTGAAGAGGCCTCAAATGCACATGGTTCTCACTCCTATGTGTATGTATGCCAAATACTTTAAAAAAGTATAGATTTAATTTATGTTATTCCCTCTTTTGGTATAAGAAATAAAATTTCATATGCGATCATATTTATTCCTATAAAAATTAAATAAGTGTTTATTTAATAATACGTGAACATTAAAAAACTACTAGGTTCCCCTCCTGATTTTTATTAAATGTATTTAAGGACTTTATAGATATATTGTTATCATGTTTGAATTGGGGAATAATTAACATAGAAATTTGGACTCAACGAGACCTAAAATATTAAAGAAATAAACATAAAGAGTGTTAAAGCTAGAAAAGAGTGAAAACATGTTAAGACACTTATAAGAATCTCTTATTTTGTTAGTAAAATGATACTATATGACTCCAATGGTAGTTTCACATGTATTTAGATCGGTAAATAAGTGGACTTGATTAAACATAGATCACTTTGATAGAATGATATGGATGAGAGAGAGAAGAAACAAGGAACACATGACCCAATCACGAAAACCAAGGAGTAAGAGACCATGAAAAATGTGTCCATAAGTGTCTAATATGGATTGAGAGTCTACATGTGAAAAATCAAAACAAAATAATGTGTAAATAAGGCTTTTACTAAATTTTGGCCTATATAGATTATTTACCTCTCGTCTCCCTCACATTTTATTAAACTAATTTTATCTAACATCGTCCAAGATGTCATTTATTTATGGTAGAAAATTTGTATCTACATGAAATCATTTTACTATATGATGGAATTTAATGAGTTGATATAATGACGTTAGATTATGTTACATTATTTATGGGAATAATTATTATCATGCCTCAAATATATAGTCAAATAATTGAGTCTAATTTCACTTGTAAATATACCCTTGAAGGTTAAGAGGTTTAAGGTTTTACAAATATTACAGTAGGATTTCATCATTGGATTATTAGGTTAATAAGATACATAAGAAAAAAATTTGATCCAATAAGGTCCAATTTATTATTTGGAGTCATAAACTATGGTCTAACTAAATATCTTTACTATCCATCTTATGATGCACCCAAAACAATATCTCATAATTTGTTAAAAATAAGGGGGATTAATGCACCAAAAATGTTCATGTAGATGTAGATATTCCTGACCTTAAGAAATTTACTTTATTTTGTTTTATTGATTATTGTGATGTATCATATAATAGAATAAGAAAGTGCAACATATTGTAATGTCCCACCCTTATGATATTTTTGTAAAACAATAATAAGTGCCTCGTGAGGGCACATTATTTGGACTTAATGGTTATTATGTTGTATCAATCATTTTTAGAGGCATTGTTATTTAATTTAGTTGTCTAGGTTGACAATTATGATGTGATCATATGATATTATGGAAAATCATGAAATGTTTTCAATTGTATATATAATAGTTGTGTACTTGGTTTAATACTAATATAATCTTTCAGGATCTAGGATTCATGTGTTGAGAGTCACCTGATCAACTATACCATCAAATTATGTTGTGATTATAATTCATGACGATAATTATATTTTATTATTTTATTTACATTCATCATATCAATTTATGCCCATTCAAATAAATGATAAATGGGAAAAATATATAGTGAGATGGCATGATGATAGTAGAAAACCTGCATAGAGATTCAATTTACTCAAACAAATAGGACAATATATTTCATATCTCTATCTCTATTACACTAGCTTATTGTGTTTTTATGAATTCATACAAAGTTTATTTCATAATTTTATTCATGTGGTACCATGTACTTGGTTATCATAAAAAGGTTACAGAGTTTACCCACTCCTTTATTCTCACAATAAAATCTTAGGATTGAGAAAAATTGAAAGCAATTTTTTATGGAGTAAGTGTTATCCATTTACCCCCCAGGAAAAATGGACAATAGGGGATAGCTGGAACCGAGCATTGGTAGGGCCCTCATAGGAGGATCTGGGTTCACAGGAAAAAAATCACATTTCGAGAGCATCACAGTTGGTTTTGGAAGGTTCGGAATCAAATGAGGAATTATTTTCCTCTTTTGGGTTTTGAAAAGGACTCGAGAGTTATTTAAGGTGAAGAACGAGCCCCGAGGCCCACATTTGGTAAAAAAAGGAAAAAATAGCTAAAGGGAAAAAATGGTTCATGGTGTTCTAATGTGTCTATAAACCCCCCTCGATCCCAAAATTATGGGAAAAAATCCATAAAAATGTTAAAAATGTCAAAGTACAATTAGGGGGTCAATGAAGGGTTAAGATTAGAATCAGCTCACCAAATAACTCAGTGAGTTGCTTAGCGAGCTCAAATGGCGAGATGAGGGGTTATCAGATTCAGGTGAGCTCATTTGGGGCATCGTGGCTTGGGAAGGAGAGTTGGATCACTAAGCCAAATCAGTAAGCAAGTCATCAATGATGTGTGTGGAGTCGGGACCAGAAGCAGAATTACATCTACATGGCACATGGGAGCCCAGCGGAAGATGTTAGTGTGAAAAAAAACTCCACGCCCGAAGGTCACAGAGAGTCATTCGGTGGAGGCTCGAGAGAGTTAGGAGTTTGCGTCAGGAGCGCATGAGCATGGAGCATGGGGCCGACAAGCGATGCGAGGTTGAGTTGGGTCCCAAAAATTGAAAGAAAGGCATGCAACTCAACAGTTGTGTGGGATGTATGTTAGAGGAGGTCTCTAGGTTTTCATCATGGGGAAGCATGGTGTTGATTCACCATGAAAACTTGATGCGGGTGCAACACAAAATTCACTTATGACAAACTAGAAACTTGGTCTCTAAGTTGAGGGAGGCAATGCGGAAGTGGAGGTGAGATTTCAATAACACAATGCAAGTTGAATCTCCATGCAATGTTCTGCCCCATGTTGAAGGGTGAGTTTCCCAAGGAGCCAATGGCAAGATGGTAGGTGGGGTTGGTGAGGCTAAGCCAAAGAGTTCCCTTCACTCAAAATTTAATAACTTTCACCCAGGTTATCCATTTTGCACAAAATTATAGTCATTGGAAAGATACTTCAAATACCCTCATCAAAAAATGATCAAAAATTGAAAATTAATGCATCAAGTAGGTGAAAAATCATGATGAAGTTACAGGTTCATGGAGGCCATACCTAGAGACAGAGATGGAGTAAATGAAAGTATGAGAGCCTTTCCTTGTTGCACAAGGCATGGTATAATCAAACATGGGATGTGTAAGAAACCCCATCCTTCTTGTAGGTGCAATGATGATTTTGGGAATTGGTTGAAGCATGGATCTAGGCCTTTCTCCTTCTCTCTCATATCATTATTCTATATAGTGTAAAGGAGGGAATTTTAATAGTGTTGGACATTCTTACCTCTTCCCTCCCTTCTCTCTCATATATGAGTGATTCTTGGAGCTTAAAAACTCCCCATTTGAGCAATGTAATGTAAAAATTTATGCCTTTAGCCCTTATTATAATGCATTATATCAACTTTTTAGAGAAATAAAATTAGATTTGTGGATGGTATACAACCCTTGTTTTATTATTATTACATCTTTATGATATTTTAAATACATTAGAGGATCTTGTGCATTCTCTTACTTTCATTGTAGAGTTTAGTGGTGCTGTGTTTATTGTAAAGTTGGTTTGTTATAGGTGTTATGATCTGTGGTCCTCCACTACCCTCTTCATTTTTATTTTTTTCATTCTCATGCAGGAAGAATTTTTCAACACCCCTTCTCTTGGTGTATCAACCCCTTAGTGTAGGTTTTAATTTTTATGTAATACTTCTATCCCTGTCTCCTTGGAAATCATTAGGGTAGGATTAAATTAGTTATTTTATTACATTTTGGTGTCAGTTATTGTACTATTTTAGGGATAAGAACCAAATTTCTTTGGAGGGTTGTTGCATTCGCAGGATCCCACACCTTGAAACAACTCCATGTTTGAAAAATTACACTGATTGCCCAGCTATTTGCTTGCAAGTATTCAGGGGTGCTGTAATTTTGGCATACCAATTTTGGCACACCCGGTGGGATATAAGAAGTCATATATTTCAAAAATTTGGATACATTTACAAGCTAAATCGGGATTTCAAGGTTACAAATCATCAAAAAGACCTAGTCTTTATATTTCGGGTTTCAAGGGTCGCATTGCAAGCCTATACTTCCGACTAGTGTATTTCAAGTTTTAACAACTGCAACACAGGGTTTAAATCCCAAAATCAGTTCAGGCCCTTCAAAGTTTACACTTCAATTTTTTTTGAGTTTAGATGTGTATCTCAACAAGATATTAGCCTTTGGAGGATTTCTTCAACACATCTAGTGACTCCAAAAAGGAAGAACCCAATAGTGTAGCAGCCCAAGATCCTAAAGTTCATGAGAAGGATCCAAACTAGGTCTATAACAAGAGAAGAAGGTATTTTTGAGTAGTTGCAGCTATCTCTAGGTAGGGAAAGGAGATGACGAAGAGTATAAAGGTCTCCATCTCCACCAAATAGAACCTTGTCAACACCTCTTCCTAGAAGACCTTTCCTTTAATAAAATAGGATCCTTAGACCAATCATGATGGCTCATCAAGCACCACCAAACCCCTTTGTCAAATTCATGGGTAGTAGCCCACTTTCCCTCAATGCAGAAAATCCAATCCTAGTTGCAACATTAAAGAATATTCCCTATTTCATAGGATATAACTAGACAACTCCCATTGATCATATTCAAGACATTGCAAATGTCTGTGCCATACACGAGATCAATGATATGGATGTTGAAGTTAAACTATTAGATTCATATTTTAAGGGTAAGGCTTTGTAGTGGTTTAGGATCTTAACAGTAGGGTCAATTACAAATTGGGATCAGTTGTGCACAACCCTCCATGATCAGTTTGGAGGAAGCCCAGGCAACCTATCTTTATTGGAACAATTGACCACTATTAAGAGGGCTCCAAGTGAGTAGATGTTAGATTTTAATTTCCAGTTCCAAAAAACATGGGACATAATCCCAGTGGTTGTGAGATCATCTACCCAAAGTGTGTTCCTATACTTCTTAGTGAATCTAAATTAAAACATATCTATGATGATATGGTCTATGGGAGGAACAAAATTTCTAGGATCCTATAACATAGCCACTAGAATGGAGAATTTCTTGATTCAAGCTGGTAAACTTGCACCAAGGACACCTATTCCTCTATATCCAGAAATGGGAAACCCCGCAACTAGTCAAACACCTGAGTTGAATCCCATTTCATCCCCTAGAAATTAGAGTAATAGTGAGGCCTCCACTTTTTTAAGCACTTCCAAGGAACTTCAAGAGGTTATGAAGTAGCTGTAGAATTTAGGAAACATGTTAGTGACTATTAAGAGGTAGCAAGCTTAGAAATTTAAACCATATCAGCCTCAACCCCAACCAAATAGGCCTCCATATTAGCCGAATAGACCTGTAACTCAAGCTATAAGTCAAAATCAGACTCAAGGAAAAGCTCCAGATGCTAGGCCATTTCAACCATACAATCGTAATAAAAAATCAACATCTAGGGCCTTAGTTCCAACTCAGATGAACATGACACAAGAATCTGAATAGTGTTTCCCTTTTGGACAACCCCAAAATCAGGAAACATGCTTCAATGTTGCTTTAAATCAGGCCTTAATGATATAAACCATGGGCGTGTCCTGAGAATTTAGAGAAGACAAAAATTAGGAGTAGGTGGGTCCACAAGAGGCTACTCTAAGTGACACAACATTAATCAACTAGAAAACAAAATAATTTTATGGGAATAATCAACCTCCTTTCCAAGGTGTAGTGACAAATACTCGGTCAAAGAAGAGGAATATTGAGGAGGGGAACTAATATAATCCAGTCATTCCTCAATTTACCCTCACATTGCAAGGAGTCAGCAATACAAGAACAACTTGGGATGTGCAAAGTCAACCCAAGACACCTGTTGCATCAAATCATGTAGCAGCTCAAGTGCCAGAGAAAATGGTGCCAAGCTAGGGGTAGAAAAAGAAAATTCCATCTCCTTTTAACATTATAGATCAAATGAAGAAGAAGAATGTCAGTATTTCCATGTGGGAACAACTGTCAATTCTAGGACAATGAGATTTATTGCAAGCATCCATGGCTAATTGGTCTACTTAAAATGAGTCATCTAAAACCAAGAAAAATCTCTCACCAATGCAGTGCAACAAGAAGTAGGTTCACCAAGTAAAACTTTAAATCCTCCACCATTTTATGTGTCATTGATCATTGGGAACAACTTGGTGCACAATTGAATGACTGATTAAAGAACAAGAAGCTCAATAATTATGAAGCAAATAGAAAATAAATTAGGCCTAAAATAGGAATCGATCTCTAAAGGAGTGGTACAACTTGATGGTACGGTGGTGGGGATAGTTGAGGTGATCAAAGGATTAAGCCTTACACTAAATGCATGCACTAATGTCACGATCCTACAAGATGTATCAGTAATTTATTTTCTACCACTCTTCACCTTGTGATTGTCAATGGACTTCACTACCAAGATTAGAGGCTAATTTTGCATAGATTGGTCACACATGCTGTTTAGAATGAGGTATGGATCCAAGGATACAATAAGATCAGAACCAATTGCAAAATTCCACATTGAGCCTCATGTTCCAAGTCCAATCAACACCAACTACTCAACATTTTACCAAGAGGATTATCCAAGCATTTAGGAAGTGGATACTAAATTTGAGAATATTCTTGATCTAACATTAAATGAATGGGAAAACAAAAGGCATGCCTTTGATTCATACAAGGAGATGGAAGAAGCCGAATTGGGCATATATTGATTGCATGAGGAGAATCCACCTTTCCATAACATCACCAAGCTAGAAGATAAGGGTGAAAATGAAGTATGAAAACTATTTTTTGATGCCTCAAGAAGTAGGCAAGGTATTGGAGGAGCGGCAACATTGGTGTCACCACAAAACATTAAATACTATTCATCCTACCAATTTCAGTTCAATTGTTTAAACAACACATCTGAATATGAAGCTCTAATCCATGGAATTATTTGGGAAAGGAAAAGAGGTATAAAGAACTTGCAGGTATTCGAAGATAGTGAATTGATTATGAATCAAGTCAAAGGGCAAAATGTTTCTGAAAATGATATCTTAATAACCTAAAAAATCTGGGTATGGGACCTCATTGAGGAATTCAAGGCCTTTAACATCAGTTCCATACCAAGGAAGAAGAATGAGGCTGCATATAGGATTGTAATAATAGGAGAAACATTTGATTTGGTTGATAGTATCAACCGGGATAGAATGCAACCCCATATCAAGGTGATTGTGAGGCCAGCTGTTCCAGACAAAAATAGAAGATGACAGGTGTTCGAGAATGATCAATTGATCATCAATTTACTACAAGAAGAAGCTGAATTATCCACTAAGAACTAGGATAACTTATAGAAACAATATGGGGATCAAGTGGTTCAATTAAGGAAGAACAAGCTCCCAAAATGTTTGATGACATTGGAGTCAATATTAAATCCCAATGACTAATTCTTTAAGGAGAAAGAAAATATTTAGGTCAAAGGAGAAGATTCAGAGCCTATTTCAATTAGAGAGGGTAAGGTACTCATAATAAGAAAAGTGAGTACTAAACAAGAAAAATATGATTTCATACAACTCTACCTAGAGTTCCCAGATGTCTTTGCTTGGATCTACAAAGACTTGAAGAGATTTAATCCAAAGTTGGCACAACATACCATTGAACTAGATCTGAAAGCTAAGCCTATTAGGTAAAAATAGAACCAATCAACCCTCATATTGAGCCTTTTATGAAGGAGTTGAACAAGCTCATTGAGGAAAGTATTATTCTTCCAATCAAGCACTCTTCATGGGTTGAAAATATGGTACTAGTCAGGAAAAGAAACAAATAAATCAGGTTGTGCATAGACTTTTGGGAACTAAAAAAGGCTTCCGTCAAAGACCATTATCCACTACCTTCTTATGGAGAAGATCTTACAGGTAGTATCTGGATCAGAAAGATTATCTCTCCTAGATGGCTACTCGGGCTATAACCATATTATGGTGAAATAAGATGACAAAACAACCTTCACCATAAAATGGGGCACTTATGGCTACAGGAAAACACCATGCTAACTTTCAAATGTAGGAGCTACATACTAGATGGATATGGACATGGCATTCAAGGGATTGATAAAAAAGATAGTTATTTTATACTTAGAAAACATCATTATATTTTATAAGAATGTGGTAAGTCACCTCTTTCACCTCAGGAAAGTGTTCCAAAGATGCAAGAGATTCAAAGTGTCCCTAAATCTAAAAAAATGCATATTACCTAGCTCACGAAGGAAATATCTTAGGCCAAATTGTGTCTAAGGAGGGATTTACAATTGACCTGAAGAGGGTAGAAGCCATTTGAGCATTGACACTTCCAATCCATAAAAAAGATCTCCAAATATTCTTGGGGAGAATCAAATTTGTTTGAAGGTTCATGCCTGATTTTTCTACTCTTGTTAAGCCACTAAAGATGATTTTGAAGAAGAGAATGGAATTCAAATGGAAAATAGAGGGAAAGGAGAGTTTTGAGGTCATCAAGAAGGAAATATCTCAAGCCCCAACTCTCATCAATCCAGACTTCTCCAAGGACTTCATGCTCTATGCCTTTGGCGGTTTGAACACAATTTCCAAAATCTTGGTGCAACAAAATAAGGAGGGATCTAAACAATCTATTTCCTTTTTCAGCCAAATATTGGAGGACTATGAAGTGAGGTATTATTTTATTAAGAAACATGTTCTCATTGTCATCTAAATCTTGAAGAAATTCAAACACTTAGTTTTAAATAATAAAATTCAGCTGCTATTATCTCATGCGAGGGTCAAGGGTTTCCTCTTGAACAAAGAATTGAATGAGAAATGAGTAGGTTGGATCACCTGTGTCATGGAGTATGAAATAGAGATAAAGGTTGTTAGAGTAGGTATTTACCTTAGCTCATGTTCACCTAGGTACTTTATTTACCTTTATTGTATTTATCC
Organism: Taxus chinensis; assembly: GCA_019776745.2. Lineage (NCBI taxonomy): Eukaryota > Viridiplantae > Streptophyta > Pinopsida > Cupressales > Taxaceae > Taxus > Taxus chinensis. Next base: position 570,048,235 of record CM034147.1, on the reverse strand, counting down.
TCACCCACTTATGTGTGTGGATATTTCTTTTATCTTATTTAGATATTAGGAGATATTATCTAATTTTTAGGTATAGTTCTTTCCTTGATCTATGGTATTGACTAGTTCTTTCCTTGATCTATGGTATTGACTAGATCCTTGATGTGTAGTTCTCTCCCAAATCTATGGTCTTGAATAGTTCTTTGATGACTAGTTATTTCCTTGATTCATGGCTTGATCTACGACCTTGACTGGTTCTTAGATTGTTATACCTTTCCTTTTTAAGCAAGGCCCATTCTCAATGTATCACATTGAGTTCCATAATAATATATGTTATTGCTATTCATTTGTTTGCAAAGGTTTTATGTAAATCTATTCTGGTAAATTGATTTCATCTTATTAATCGTGGTGTTTGATTAGCATCTATGTTCTTGGCTTGGTATGATCTGGTTATTGTTCCTTTCATGGTATCAGAGTAGGAGATTCCTGTTGACATCCATCTATAATTTTTATTTTGCAAATAAATTCATTGTATATTCATATATTTGGGATTATATTAAAAATCTTGTAACTTTTGATCGGTAACTCAGTTTTGATTGCCTTTTTTTTTCCAAAAGTGTTTATTTTTTTTGTGATCTTTCCATTGGGAGTTACATTTTGTATCTATCATGGATTCTGAGAATGATATACTTTTCTCTGAAGTGTGTGGACTTCAAGAGGATATTGTAAAATTTGTGGAAGAAAACAGATCGCTCAAGAAGTGAAATTATCTTCTATAATCACTCATTCACAATAAGGATACAATAATATACTTCCTGCAGAACAAACTTGCTAGCCTACAACATCACCATCATATTGTGGATAACCATATCCATGCTCCTAGTCCACTTTCAGCTATTGGTCCTGAAACCACTGACATTGATTTGTCAGTCTTTGAGTCTGTTCTAACTCTTGATGCTCATACACCTATGAAGCTTATTACTACATGCTCTTCCACATTTATGGCTATTACAGTACCACATGCTGTGTATCCTACTTCTGCTCAGCTACATGGCCTTTTTTAGAATACCACTACATTCATATCTCGCATGCTCCATTCTATGGGTCTCACTAGCGGAGTCATTGGCAGACATTCACAGAGTATTGTTTCCTCTATTCCACATGTTAAGTGGAATTCTCGTTATGACATTGGTTTTTGAGCAGATATTTCATTGGGATCACACATTGACAGAGCTCCTTTTTTTGTTCGCTTGACTCTTTCTGAGGATCATAAGTAACACATGAGTTTTGCACCTTCACTTAGGCTTGAGAAACTTGAGATTTTAGCTATCAGACATGATCAACCTGACACACATTTTGATGTTCTTTTGCATGCACCCATTGTGCATTTTACACCAAGTCATATGTAGGCATCTTCTTCATCCATCCGTGTTGATTTGGGGTGGATATCTGATCACTCGTGGCAGTGACATATGCATTCGTTGAGAGGACTCTAAGCCATGGCTCCTTCACAATTAGGCCTCTTACTCCACTTTCTATACCTTATGCACTGTGATGCTTCTTGTTTTGAGCATTTTTTACCAGGTGTAGTGTATCTCTCTTATTTGTTGAGATATTTTGTATCTGTATTTTTGACACTTTTGGCATGTTGATAGTATCTATTATGGGGGATCTATTCTGGTGCATTCCAGTGTTATTTTGTCAGTGTTCGAGTAGCTATTTTGACAACTCATATAGATTTGTAGTGTCACTCCACCCATTCAGAAGTATGGGAGGGTGTGGTGTTGATCCTTCTTCTTTGGGTTTCGTGTCCTTGCCTTGTTACCTTAGCTTTTCTTGGATCGTGACACTTTGGAGTTTGTGTCCTTTCCTTGTTGCTTTAGTTTTTTTTCTTGGATCATGGCACACCTATTTACAGCAGTTGATTGAATTATGTTTGGTGTTTTTTTTTCACTTTTGACATCACTCCGTTGATAGTCTCCTTGTATAAAGCTATTCTGGTGAAGCCAAGTGTCAGTTGTTTTTGAATTTTGTGATCGAGTAGTGGATTCAGACCACAGTGCACACCAAAATTCTTCAACATTATACAAGTTTTTGAGACGAGCTTCTTGGGATGCCTTGGAGTGGGTCTTTACTCTCTTACTTTGTTGTTACTGGTTTTGGGTACCTTGCGGTGTCCTTTTTTTTCCCAGTTATTGTACATGAGTACCTCATCAGGCCAAATTACCAGGACTCATACTATGGACATGCCACTTCTATTTTGGCCCCTAGCTTAACTTGATGGGTGGTGTTAGAGTAGGTATTTACCATAGCTCATGTTCACCTAGGTACTTTATTTACCTTTATTGTATTTATCTTCACCCACTTATGTGTGTGGGTATTTCTTTTATCTTATTTAGATATTAGGAGATATTATCTAGTTGTTAGGTATAGTTCTTTCCTTGATCTATGGTATTGACTAGTTCTTTCTTTGATCTATGGTATTGACTAGATCCTTGATGTCTAGTTCTCTCCTAAATCTATGGTCTTGACTAGTTATTTGATGACTAGTTATTTCCTTGATTCGTGGCTTGATCTACGACCTTGACTGGTTCTTAGATTGTTATTCCTTACCTATTTAAGCAAGGCCCATTCTCAATGTATTGCATTGAGTTCCATAATAATATATGATATTACTACTCATTTGTTTGCAAAGGTTTTATGTAAAGATATTATGGCGAGTTGCTTTCATCTTATTGATCGTGGTGTTTGATTAGCATCTATGTTCATGGCTTGGTACAATCTAGTTATCATTCCTTTCAAATGTTTTGGTTGACTTTCCTAATAAGTGGGGAAAGTTATTATACCATGAAAGGAACGATAAATAGATCGTACCAAGCCAAGAACACAGATGCTAATTAAACACCACGGTCAATAAGATGAAAGCAATTCACCAGAATAGCTTTACATAAAACCTTTGCAAACAAATGAGTAGCAATATCATATATTATTATGGAACTCAATGCAATACATTGAGAATGGGACTTGCTTAAATGGGAAAGGAATAAAAATCTAAGAACCATTCAAGGTCATAGATCAAGTCATGAATCAAGGAAATAACTAGTCATCAAAGAGCTAGTCAAGACCATAGATTTAGGAGAGAACTACACATCAAGGATCTATTCAATACCATAGATCAAGGAAAGAACTATACCTAACTAGATAATATCTCCTAATATCTAAATAAGATAAAAGAAATATCCACATGCATAAGTGGGTGAGGATAAATACAATAAAGGTAAATAAAGTACCTAGGTGAACATGAGCTAAGGTAAATACCTAGTCTAAAACAGGTCACCAAGTTGATCCGTGGTAAGAGATTATATGAGTAGCTAGATTCTAGTTGGTATGTTGAGACAAATAATGGAAAAGAAGCTATTCTTGTGTTGTAGGATAATCAAGAACATGCAGATGATAATATGCCTACTCCTTGTTGGACTCAGGATATGATGAATTTCATACATACAGGTCTATGCCTTCTATTGATGAACAAAAAAAAGAGGTGATATTTCAGATTCCAAGCCATTTTGTATGTGCTCATTAATATTTTTTTTTCAATAAATATGTGAATGGAATCCTATTGAGGTGTATCAGGACAAATCTGAATGAGAAGGTGTTACAAGAGTTTCTTGATGGAGAGGATGGAGGCCAATTTGTACCATGGGTAATATCTCTCAAGATTATGAAAGCTGGCTATTATTTTCTCACATTGTTCAATGAATGCTATGCATGGATAAAGAAATGCAAAAAGGTGTGTTTTTCACAGGAAAGGAGAAGCTAGTAGCACTCCCACTCCATACCATCTCGGTTGACCAACCATTCAATCAGTGGGGATTGGACTTTATTGGGGTCATTATTAAAAACTCAAGGCTAGGCCACAAGTGGATTATAACAAACAACAAACTACTTCACCAAGTGGACAGAGGTGGTAGAACTCAAGGAGGAAAATGAGTCTAGCATACTGGAATTCTATGAAGGAATCATCACCAAATTCAGTGTACCAACCACTATAATATTAGACAATTCTTTATTATTACTTATTAGCAAGATCACTGAGTGGGCTGTTAGGAATGGGATATGCCTCAGCACCTCATCAAACTATTACCCTCAGGGTAATGAGAAAGAAGAGTCTACTAACAAGAACTTATTGAGAATAATCATAAGGAATTTGGATGAAAATCAAAGCACATGGCATACCAAGCTCAAATCAGCTTTATGGAGTGATAGGGTTACACAAAAGAGGTCTACTAGAAGTTCTCCTTCTAATTTGGTCTAGGGGAAAGAAGAAAGGCTGTCCATATCATTAGAGATACCAACATTGGAGCTCTTATAACAACTAGAGTTGTATGAATTTGAGCATATGGAAATTAGGTATGCGAAACTCATGGAGTTGGAATAAATAAGAGAGCATGCAATGCAAACCATTGAAAGGGATGGGATGTAAATCAGACTAAATTGGGAAGTCATTCCAAGTTTGATGCCATATGGAGTGGCCCCTACATGATCATAGAATGCAAAATGAGCAAATATTTCTAGCTATCCAAGTTGGATGGAGAAGAACTGCAGATTGTAGTCAATGGAATCTACCTCAAGCACTGCTACTGAAAGGAAGAGATATCACCCTTGTGCATATTCACTTAGGACTTTAAATTCCTCTAAGTTCTTGTGCACATCATCTTGTTGTAGGTTAGGTTTCAATTTCCCTAAGTGCTTACGGAACATGTTTTATTGCTCCTAGTTGGTATCATTGCACTAATTCAACATGCATCCATAAAGGAACACCATAGAAGAAGCTAAAAGTTGCAGGGAACATTTTCAAATCTCAAAGGAAATTAAATGCAAAGTAAATAAAATCAGACAAAGGATAGTTTTTGGTGTTTCCACACTCTTGTCCCTCCAGGTCAATCAAACTTGAGCTTCTGGTTCCCCATGCAGATCAATTGGATTAGAGAAAATTAATAGTCCCAACCCCACAACAATGTCCAAAAGAAGGGAAAAATCAAATTTTAATAGAGTTCGATGATGTCCTAAGTCAACAAATGTTTTAATCAAACTCTACGATGTACTATGCATGTCAAACAACCATTGGCTTTACTCTACAAAATCAGGTTTTGGGACAAGTTCGGAAGTACATTCTTGGTCTTGCAGATCAAGATTTCCATGAGAAAAGAAGGACAACCTCATAATCAATTTTTTTCCACTCATCTTAATTTTAATATTTTCTTACAAAGAGTGGAAAGTACAGGTAATAATAGGTCATCCCATGGTTTAGAAGAATCAAGTATACTCAGGATAAAAAATTTAGGGGTATAGATTAGTTCGGGCCATTAACAGTGACTCCATGCCCAATGGAAGCTCCAGGCTACTGGACTATACACATCTAGTAGGAAGATGTCCCCATGAGTCACCAAATTATTATCCATTTTGACCCCCCCCCAGAAAAAATGGACAACATGGGATAGCTGGAACCAAGCACTGACAGTGCCCTCAAAGGAGGATATGGGTTCATAGACAAAATTTCACATTTTAGGAGCATCGGAGGTGGTTTTGTAAGGTTTGGATTCAAATGAGGATTTTTTTTCCTCTTCTGAGTTTCATAAAGGAATCAAAGTTGTTTGAGGTGAAGAATGAGGCTCAGGGCCCACATTTGGAAAATATGGGCAAAATAGCTAAAAGGGAAATTTTATGGATAAATTTTAGATAGTTATGAGTATGGTGTACTATTCTCCTAGCAAAAGTGGTTATAAAATAAACATGAATCAATATTTTGAGCTTCCCAATCATGAATTTGAGTACCTAATATCTTTAATGATTAATAAATATTATGGGGGAGATCCATTAGTGGAGGATAGATATTTATTGATTAATGCAATATTAGCTCAAGAAAATGAATATAAATTGAGAAGTAAGGAACAAGGCACCCATATCCAAGGAGAGGGATCTTCTATTAATCTAAAAGGTGGGGATAAAAGTATAGATACCCCTAAAAAGTTTAAAAGTTCTAACACCCCTAGTAAGTTTATTTCTTCCTCTCATCATGTTAAAAAAATAGTTCCACTCATAATTCTAAGAATAATATTCCCTAGTTGATTAATGTTCCAAAAGGTGTTGGTGGTATTCCTAAGAAGCATCAGAAATGTAGAATTAAAGAGCCTGATCCTAATATACCTTATGTTGTCTCTATTTTAAAAGCAATTATACCTTGTGAAAAGGTGGTCACTCTTCCGCCTAATACATAACTTCCTAAGGACAATATTTGTGACATTGTCCATATTTTAAGCTAATTGAAAATCATTATTCCTTTGATAAATCTACTTAGGATCCCTAAACATAAGCATTGAGCCTTTGAGTACTTAGGGTTATTTGAGGATGTAGTCAAAAATGATGTTAGCCAACCCCTTGATATTGAGAATAAGATTGAAGATTCTGAAGAAATTATGTAACCTTCTCCTAAAGTTTATATGGGAACATATTTGGTTGAGAGTAAATTGGATTTTAATCCTTTCTATACATCATTGTTGGTTAATGGTTGGCTCTTACACAATTATATGTTTGATTCTGGTATATATTGTAATATTATGCCATTAGCATTTATGAATGATTCAAATAAGGATATTTAATTTTTATGGGTGATGTTATGTAATGGATTCAAGAGAGGTACTAGTGGTTGGTTGTGTCAAGGGTTTGGTTTTCAAATTAGCTTCCCATCCTAGTAAGCATATAACCATGGATGATGTTTTGGTTGAATTTCCTAATAAGTGGGGAAAGTTATTATCAAGAAAGTGGGGTGCTAGTGTACAAAAGGATTTATCATATGATACTATTATTTTGAAAGGAAAGATGGTAAAACTACATAGGGAAGATAATTTGATGCATTTGATTAAAGATTCCATGAATGCATCTTATGAAGTTCTTTACAAAAATGTTGATTTTGGAATTTTTTTGGCAATGTTATTTTTTCCTACCATTTCCTTGACCTTGACACACAACTTGAAGATGTTAATGATATTTTGAATATTTTTTTCGATGGAGCACGTTCTAATTCAGGTAATAGGTTTGGTTTGGTGTTATATTTCCCTGATAGAGGATCCTTCACTTTTCCCTTGAAGCTATGTTTTGATTTCACTAAAAATATAATTGCAGAATATGAGGTGCTCATACTTAGTTTAATGATTACTTGAAGACATGGTCTATTAAATTTGATTGTTAAGGGAGATTTTGAGCTGGTAGTAAAAAAAGTTAGGAGAACATATGAAACTGAGAGGAAAATATTGAGGAAGTACATGAATGTTTCTTGGAACTTGATTGAATTGTTTGATTCCTTCACCATTGTATATCATGAAAGGAGTGACAATACATTTGCTAATAGACTAGCAATCCTAACTTCATATTATGAAAATGATATTATAACTCCTTAGTACCAATTTGAAGTTAAGATGTTAATAAGACCTTTTTTACTTGATAATATTGAACATTGGAAAGTTTTTAATGATGATAGTCATATGAAGAGGTTCCTGAATTGTGAAGCTGAGTTCTCTAACCAGCTGATTGATTTGAAACCCATGGTGGAAAATTCTAATCTAAATGAGACCCTATTGAAAAGGAAATAATTTAGTTAAAAAAAAACACCATTATAAGAGGATTCATTATCCTTGAGGCTTATTTTAATAGTGTTAACAAATTAATGAATAATTCTAGCCTTGGGAGAAGATATGTGATTGAATATAATTTGGGTACTAATAAGAATAACAAGAAGGTTTGGCTAGGTAGTGATTTAAGTGAATATGAAAAACATGCCTATACCAAGATTTTAAAGAAGTACTAGGAATTCTTGGCACGGTCTTATTATGAACTAAAATCCTATATAGAAGACCTTTTCCAGTATGGTATTCCACTAGTGCATAATAGCAAGCATTTTAGGGAAAAAAATGACCAATAAGCCCCATCCTCATAAAAAAGATGAAAGATGAAATTAAGAAGCTAAACGATGGGGGAATTATTCAACCCATCAGATACTCATCCAGGGTTTCTAATTTTGTCCCAATTAGAAAACATAATGGTGATATTAGACTCTATGTGGAATTATATTAGCCTCTTTGAAAGACAATTACCCTATACCTAACATAGATAATTTATTACAGAGGATGACAGGGTCTGAGATGCTTTCTACTTTGGATGGTTTCTTAGGGTATAATAAGGTTAAGGTCAAGAATTTTGAGCAATATAAAACTAATTTCACCACTCCTTGGGGAACCCATGTTTATTTTAGAATTCCCTTCGGATTGATGAATGTTACTGCTACTTTTTAAAGGGCTATGGATGTTGCATTTGCTAGGTTAATTAATGAGTTTATTTTGGTTCATTAGGATGAAATTATAGTTTACTATTGGCATGTGGATGATGATTTTTAATTATAGAAAAATCATATTAATGAAAAAGTAGGATGTAGGAGATCTAATGGGAGCTTGGAGTGAGTCAGACAAGGTAGAACACTATAAAGGATTGAGAACACCTGAGTAAACTATGATTTTTTGAGCAGCTAGTGACTGGTACAAGAGGAGTGATGAAGTGAGAGAATACTAGGATGATGCATTACATATTATATCATGTATGTGACATGAAAATAGGGTGAGAAGGATGAATATAGGGGCAAATGAGTGGAACTAGTAAGACTAACTCAGTTCAAGATGCCTAATATCTAGGCCTAGCTAGAAAGTGACTTGGAAAGGTAGAGAAAATGCATGAGGTAGTTGGTGAATCATGTTAAAAGAATGAAACACATAATAAGACATGTTTAAGGGGATACATGATGAATAAAAGTTCATAGGTGGTGAGTTACAGTGTAAACTAGCTCAAATTGGCCTATTTCAAGCATCTAACATGAAGGTGTGAAGAAAAAAATATGTATCAAGAAAATTAAAGCATGGGAAGTGTTTAGGTACATTTTCAAGAGTCCTCACATGAAGATACATGTCATAATTAATCATATGGAGGCATGGTTAGGGTCATTGGTATGACTTCTCTTCAGGATAAACATGTTCAACATTCCCAAATGATATTGGATTGGAAGTTTCAGAGTGAACCATGAAAAATTAGCTATTGGAGATCATTTAGGAGGTAGTTATGAAGGTCTGGACCAAATTTTAGGACATGAGGAGGAGTTTTGTGTAAGAAATTATTTTTACCAAAACCGGGTTAAGTAAGGTACGCTAAAATAGAAATTTGACATCTTAGCATTCAATATAAATTGTGGAGCCTCCTTCAGATAAATAATATGAGAAATTTTTGAAGAGAATAGAGATAAAAATATTTTTTAAAAATTCTGAGGCCAAAAGGATAAGAAACAAAAAATTTCTATTCATTTTTGTGGAACTAACTTAAACCCTCCTAAACCCCAGTTCAGATTGGTATATAGTAAAATGCTTGGTTATGTGCTAAAATGGAACTTTTTTTCTTTTTTATGAACTTCAGCATGTAGATAATTCATCATATCATATTTTCATTATATTTTGAGCTTATGAATCATGGCGGATCTCGCAAGAACAAAACAAGTTTGTGGAAAATTTAGTATACATAAAAAACTTGCAAAGTAACCCATGATAAAATATTTTGTGAAGAATTATGAAGACATGCACTTTATTTTCATGAATTTATCTAGACCACTCATTTGGAAAAATGTGATGATATAGGTGCATTTTTTAGTCCTACTACCAAGTGTCCTAGAATGAAAAACTAACATTGAAGTTATGACGAGTATACAAGATGAATTGCAGCATGAAGTGATTATTTTTGGTCCCAAAAAACATGAAGGTATCTCATACGATCTCTAAGTGTAATTGGTTTGATGTGATAAAGTATTTGCATGCATAAGTTTGACTGATCTAAAACTACCTTTTTGAGCTTATGAATAAAATCTTATAGTTACAAGTGAGTAGATGGAGCTTTGTTCAAACAAAGTATGATTTTGAATGCTTGTACAAATTTTGTATGATATCCTTCAACTGTTAAAAGTGTTAGTTGGGATTGGAGAGGAAATTGAAGGTGTTTAAATAAAATAAGTTGAAGAATGGTTTTTAAGCTCTCAGAATCTTATCAGACCAGTTTGAGAAATTTAAGATAAATGATTCTCCTTGCAATGTTTTGATGATTTCTATCAATCATATGTGAAAGAATACTTCAAGAGATTTCTATTTATATATGATAGGTGATTATATGACACATTTTAGTTCTCCAAGTAATCATATTTTGAGGACTATTTTTCTGGGTGTGAAGATATGATTATTGCTGATTCAAATAAGCTTATTCTTGTTCAAACACGAGTGTTGAAGATCCTATAGGAATCTAAAGGTAATGTGGAAACCAATCACCATATTTCCCAAGATTTTAAGAGTTTTAAAGACATGTTCCTTAAAAATTTTTCAAGCTCCTCTATGAATGTAATTTCTGGACCTCCATGAATGAAAGTAAAGAGATCAGAAGAAGAATAAAGAATAAATGGCAAGTGAAGAAGAGTTTTAAATATTTATAAAGATAAATGAGGTGTTTTGTAACATACATGCATGTATAGGACACTTGTCTTAAGTCAAATCATCTAGAAGACAAAATAGAAATTGCCATAGAGAAAGAAGGTAAAAGGTTTCAGGGTAGTTACAAAAGAGATGTCAGATTTCAATTTTGAGTGTAAGAAGAACCTTATCAAGTATGCAACAAACTAAGAAGTTAATTTTTTTTTATCTAAGTGAAGGTTATTAAATAATTTTACATATCTTGTAAGGTCTACATGCAATATTACACTTATGGATAGATAATTATGAATATAAATTAGTTTGGATGACGTCATATTCATCTTCCCAATTTGAGTTAAAGTGTGAAGTTAAAGAAATACCATGGTAAGGTTAAGTGTTAAGATTCATATGATGATGTTATACTTGAGGTTATAAAAATCTGATTGTGTGCATGAAGTTGTTGTTGATGAATGTACCACTAAGGGTGTAGAAAAGGTGATGGAAATTAGAGAGCTATCTAATACATGAAGGACTGCAAATTTTATAGTAGTTAGTGATCTTGAAAATGTAGATGCTTGAGTGGGTTATCTGATTTGAGAAGAAAGATAAAATGTGTAGAAAGGGGTGGATTTGAGTAAGGTACTTGTAGAAGATGAAGGAGAGTGAGAAGAGAAGAATTTGAGATGAAGAAGTGATGATAATCAGTTATGTGAGACAACACAAGAGAAGTGATAAAAATATTATGAAGAAGTATGAGAGGATGCTCAACGTTCAGGGAGTTGATAATTCTTTGTAAGTGTAAGCTTAGAGAAGATCAAATTGAATCTTGGTTGAATTATTGTGAGTTGAATCTTTCATGCAAGTTAAAGCTTGCTAAAGCTCAAGTGACAGCTTGACTAAATTTTGGAATTGCAGCTCCAAGTTTAGTGGATTCTCAACATAAAATAATTATAACAATTACATGACATTTGAACCCAAGCTAGTTATTTGGTTTTAGTGGGTTTATCTCCCTTGAAGGTTTTCCCACATTAAATCTTATGTCATTGTGTATTCTCTTTTGTTGATTACTTATGTATTATAATGTGTTTTCATCATAACATGGTAAAAGAAATTGAATAGTCTATAAAATTATGAATAAGCACCCATTCACCCCCCTCTCAGTGCCTATAATTTTCAACAATTAGTATCATAGCCTGGTTATCTTGAATCAAGTCTAACAACTTGGAGGTTGTCCTTTTGAGAAACAAACACTGTTGTAGAAATGGTCTCTAGAAGTAGCTGAAGAGATAGATATCTCAATGAAGATGAAATGTCTAATGAAGATGAGGCTGAAGTGAATATTGAAGAAAAATTGATAAGTGCCCTGGAGGAATTGAAAAACCAAAGGAAAAAGAACCAAAAAATTGAACATAATGGTGAAATAATATGAAGAGAAAATCAAGATTTTTGAGGAAAGGAAGAAGCAAAAAGATGAATAAGAGGTATATACAATAAAATAATTTGAAGCCCAATTTTATTTGATCTCATCATCCCTTAAAGTCAAAGAAGAAGAGTACCTAAAACTCAATATAGAGATGAAGTCTCAAGTTAAAAAAAGTGAAAAAATCTCTTAATGTCAAATAATATACCTACATGAGACAAGAAGAAGAAATAATATCCTTGAGATATGTACTAGAAGAAGTAAAAAAAAGGATGTAGGTGTATGGAAAGTTGGAGAAGAACACTGAATATCTAGATGGAATTCTAGATAGTCAAAGAGTAGTAGGGGATAAGACATGACTAGGCTTCAAAGGTAAGTCTATGAAGTAGTGTGAGGATGGAAAATATAGTCTAATAAGATAGAAAAACATGGGGATGATCAAGAAGAAAACTTCAAGAAGGCATAAATAAATTAGGAAACCAACTATACCCAGGTGTAGACACCTATAATTATGCCTAAACAATCTAAATACTTAAATTGTGCTAATTATTTCCTTTCCTACAAATTGGTGAAATATCGTCAAGCTCTCACCTTCTCTCCTATCATCATTAATTAATTACACTACACTAATTAATTAAGTCACCTATCCAACAAATACTCTAGTTAACAACCTTCCATTAATTAATCCTTCCTTCTATCTAGACTAATTAATTATTATTAATTAATTAGCTTCCCCTTTCATTAAACCAAAAAATCAATATTTAATTGATTTAATCCCCTTATATATTCTAAATTCATGCTAATATTCCTCTAAAAAGATTTATAAGCTTGCACATCTATTAATTAATCATCTTGATCAATTAATAAACCCCCTTTATCCACATGAGTCACTAAAGGACAAGCTAAACTCTGCTAAAGTTAACTCAACCCTACCTAAACCCCCCTTATCCACAACTCACTCAACATCTCTATTATCCCACATGCAAAGGGATGTAGAGATTGATTTATCCATTGGGATATATAAAGAACCCTCCTTCTACCTTTACACTTACACCTAATTACTTGAGAATACAAAAGCAAAGCATATAGAAAATACAGTATAAGCCTTTTGTTATTCTTGAGAAATTCACCATTTGAAGAGATAAGACTCATTTATTTCATTTTATAGCCAAGTTGTTGGGTCATATGGGAATTATCAAAGTGGTATTGTAGCCATGCTTTGATGAGATCCCATTCCTAAGTTCTTGGGATCAAAACAATCATCTTGATTGGCATGGAATCTACATAAGTCCATTTGCTTTTTTTGGTAATCTAGAGAGTAGAGGTTTTGAATACTTTAGCATGCTAGTTTGATCTTAGTTCAAAGTTAATGCATTATGCTTAGTATTGATCTTGTTTAGCTCTTATCTTAATAGTTCTTATATTTTGACTTAGATTTGTTATAGAACTATTTAGGTGGTAGTTCTCATTCATCTAACCTAGCTTAATCAAAAATACACGCACACAATAGGTATGAAAGAACCTTTAATAGTTACTATTTTTCTTGTCATGATTTTGTAAATATAGATAAGAAATTCATGATACATGTCATAAATGACCATCTATGGAGGGATAAAAGAGATGAGAGAAAAAATAATAGAGTGTGTTTTAACTATAAAGAGAAAGTTCACATAGCTTAATACTACCTTGAAGAATCAGATAATCAGTTTTAGAGAACAAAAGACTCAATAGGTATGAATCACATAGTATGCTATAATTGTAACATGATTGGACATGTTGCTAGTAAGTGTGATGGTCATGGTAATGCTAGTTATGGTTGCAATCTTAGTATATACTCATATAGAAGCTAAAATCAAGTTAGGTGTTTCAATTGTCATAAAATAGAACACTTTATGAAGAAGTGTTATCAAAATCAGCCTCCTAGGAATATCCGTAGAACTCAATAAATCTAAAGGTAGGTTAAGAAGGTATATAAAATGAAAACTAACCCTAACAAGGTGCCATAAACAATTATATGAGAAAATAGATCAAGTAAGATGTCAGAAGGTGTTGATCAGATTTAGAAAGGGGAGAGAAAGTCAAGTTCCAGTCATGATGGACATCTATTCATAGTGAGAAGAAGACAAGGAAATTAAATTCATCATACATTTTTTACAAGTATTCAATCATGTGACGAATACTTAGGAGATAGAATTAGCACATCTAGAAGTACATCTAAGAAGATAGACAAGGCTTCACGGGAAAGAAAATAGAAGATGGAGTTATCATACTCTAGGATTCTAGAAGGCATATATTACTTAGAAGAAGCATTGGTGCATTCTTGAAGGTACATTGTCATTATTAGGTGGTAACACAAGAATTCAAGAAGTTGTAAGTATGAAAAATGTTAAAAGGTATGCTGGTTAAAACTTTTTCTTAAGGTCTAGATGCAATTTTGATATGTATAGAAGTCTTTTAGATCATGACTTCCATTGCTTTATCATAGGAATTATCAAGGTATGCATTTTCATATCTAGCTAATGTTGAAAAGGATTCACCACTCATGGTTTTTTATAATGTTATAAAAAATATATTAAAGGTGTGATTAGTTTTCAAAAGAGTAGAAAATAGGAGATAGATGTTCCTGAGATCATGTCACTATAAAATCTAGCAAGTCTAAACTCATTCAGGTCATCTATCCTTGTCAAGCGAGTAAAGATATATCAAGATGTTAGTGATAAAATTATAGTAGATTTCAAAATAAATAGTACATCAAGCATGTATTAGTAAGCAAGCTATCTAATCTCAATCAGTCATGCTCAAGTTTTGCATAAAATTCCATGACATTTACCAAGTTTTGAAGTACAATGTTGCTCTATGATGTCTATAATGATCCTATTATGAATGATAATAAAATAATATATGTCAAGATTGTCAAGTGTCTATATGCATGAGAAGTTTGCTCAAGTTAGCAAGAGGAAAACAAATGTGTCAAATCATGTAAGTACTAGATGTTGTGAGCCAAGTTTTAAGGTCAAAATGACTAGTTTAAGTCTAAGTTTGTCCAATATAAGTTGATTCATATCTCCTAGGTTTGTAAGAGTAAGAGGTGAAGTTTTCAAAGATTATAGAATAAGTAGATGAAGATTTAAGATTGTGTGAAGAACTGTAAACTTATACAAAGACCTCATATTTTGATATGTAGTCTTTTGAGATCATGCATGATAATGTGACAAAGTTTATAGGTACAATTCAATGTTTAGAAAAATGAGACAGAGGATCTCAAAGGAATTCAACTTCAAATTGTAGTAAAAAATGTTTGATAAATATATATGTGGATAAATGAAACCAAAGAAAGGGTAATCAAGTCATGAACTCAATCAAGGAAACCTAAGGAATTAACATTGACTCAGACCATCTAATGTAATATTAAAGTCAAATTGTAACTTTGTAAGAGCACAACCAGATTTCAAAAGGTAAAATTGGGAGTAAATTGGAAATATTTTCTCAAGTTTCATGAACTATACATGAAGATTGTAGTTAGTAATAATGTATATAGGTAGGTCCCTAAATTCTTGAAGTAGGAACATGATATTAGATGATGAAGGGTCAACAAAACTTGTGTCAAAACATTTGAAAGTTGAGTTTTACTCTTGAAAGAAATGTAGCACTGTAAGTGCCTAAAAGTACAATAATAGCTTGAGACTAAAATGTCATGATGATGAGAGCCTCATAATCCTAGAAGGAAGTATGAAACTTGATGAATAGATGAAACTTGTTTAAATTTTGAAGTATATCTTGATTGTGAGGGGAACTCTATTTTGATAGGGAAGAGAAAGGTATCTTGAATACAAACTCATGACCAAGTGAAAACTGTAAGCCTACTGGTAAAACTAGGAGCTTAAAAATGTGTATACAAAATCAAAGAAGTGATATTGAGGCCTTGGGACTAAGAGATAAGGAATTTGTGAACAAATATTCTCTACCAAGCTTTATGGGAAATCCTCCTAGGGTTTAGTGTGAGAAAGGAGTATGAAGGTAAAATCAACCTCAACAACTATAAATCTCAAATATCCATCTTCACAAGATCCTAAATAATAATCAAGAGGAATTTGGTGTGGAAAAGCTCTAAATTGTCCAAAATCTATGAAAATCTTCTTGAAATCCTATAGCTTACCTTGAACGTCTTAATTTGAGGCTTAAGGTTGTGAGATTGAGACATCTTTAACAAAGGAAGCCATAGTGATTTTTGGTACAAAAAATGAAGGACCTAATGGGTACTCAAATTGGTAATCAGTTTGTAATTTAAATCTTGATATTAAAAGTTATGCTCAGAATTAGCATGTGACAGGGCTAGTAGATAATAGACAAGCCAATAAAATAATTAGAGAAGAAAGGAAATTTTCCTAGGGAATTGAGCCAATCATTTTAGACCACACATTTAGGACCAAAATGAGTGTTGATAAATAGTCTCAGTTTTCATGGAATGTCTACAGAAGTTTCCATCCATGGGGTCAACAAATCCATGTTCTCAAGAGCAATGAAGGAAAATTTTGGAGCAACTAAGTAGAGTTAAGCTTTTGCATTCTAGTTGATCCATATAAATGCATGAAAAAACCTTGAAGGGGAGTTTATAAATGAGAAAGAGTGTTGTAGAATACCAAAAGACAAATTTTACCTATTTAAGGAGAACTTTGTAGTTGCATAGTAAGGTGTAAAAGTATAGTCTAGAAGAAAAGACATATTATAATGATTCTCCTTTGGGTATTAATGTCATAAGAGTTGATTTTTCATTGGATGGAGTAATCACATAGGGGTACATTAATGGAATATTTCTTCTTCAAAATATAAGCTTCTTGGTTGAGTTGAGTCCTACCAGTCTAGTTTTGGCACAAACTTAGAACAAAGCACTCAAAATGAATGAGTTCCTAGTTGTTCCAACATGTTGAATACATATTAAGATGTATAAATCATTAAGTGTAATTTTGCAAGGTTTTGTCAAGAAAAATTGTAAAACCTAGCTAATGTATCAATCTAAAGGATTGTAAAGATTGTTAAAGCCTTGAATTAGTCACCTACAAGTCAGATATGTACATGTAGAGAAGGGGACAAATTTGAAGGATGACACATGGATTACGGGAGAAAACAAGTTCATATCAATGTTGGTATAAGCGCTTAAATGGTATTTTGATAGAGTACTTCACAATCCAAGGGTGGTGATAGTGATGGAAATCTAAAAATACATCCTATAGGTATAAATTAAACACCTACAGGTATGATTAGAGTGTTTGAAGCATGAGAGTTTCCTTGAATATCAAGCAAGTGCATATGAGGCTGTGTAGAGATAAAGAAAGAATAGAAAAATAAAGTAATGAATGTGAACAATTTCACTTTAAGGGGGAGCATGCATATAAATCAATCAATGGAATTGAGAGGATCACTAAAAAGGTACTTTAGGATCATGATGATACTATTGGCTCATATGCAAGAGTTGAGATCAAGGTATGAAATTCAATTTCTTACATACAAAGGAAGATATGGATAGTATAACCTCAGGGGGAGGTAAAACAAAGGGATGCATGAAGCATATGATGTCTTAGAATATGACGAAAAATTCCTAAAAAGCTTTAAAATTTTAGTTTGGGAACCCAAGTCCTAAACCTTGCCTGCAAGCAACATATAGAAGAAGTGAGCCTAGAATTAAGTCTTATGAGCTGAGATAGACACATTTTTGTATTAGGAGACTAGTTTTCATTCAATACCAAGTTGTTGGCATGTGTATGTGTCATGTGTATAAACAAAATCACCCACTTTGGGTATCTATTTAGTCTTGATCACATACTACTATCCAGATGATTCATAAGAAATAAAAGTACTAATTAACCCATGTATTTGGCCACCTTTATTTGTTTTCTATTTCCACTTTTGTTATTCCACCTTAATTTCTCAGTCTTAATTTTTTATACCTCGACATTTATCATCCTAGACACCAATGCCCAACTAGGACGCCAACGACATGCGCTCTCGTCCCCTCTGGGTGCCCCTGACCTCAGTATAATTTGTTCAAATATTTTGGGTCCTTTCTATCTATTTGAGCATCTTATATTTTTGGTAGTAATACTTTTCACGGTTAATTATGAAATTTAAGCAAAGGAATCGTATAAATATAAATTTATGTGATCATAATAAGGAACCAAACACTAAACATTAGCTATTACAAGATAAGGTTACATCCATCAAGCATCTAAGAGCTATATTGCATCCATATAACACCATACAAGGGACACAAGGCTGGTTATTCTACATACACTTCATAAGAGGGAAGTTCATTCTATTCCATGCACACCTCTATTACATTTCTTTACATATAGCTTACTTTCTCACTATCAAGTGTGACATGCACAAGATCCACCTAGGGAACAATTTCACACACATGCACATTAGGCCTGAGATGTAGTGCAATGCTCAATTGCAATATCATCATTGTGATAGTTGAGGACAATCCGAACCCTCATTTTACATCTTTTTAGGATTTGATGTCTCTTTGAGGGTTTTGTAGGTCATTATTTCATTTTAGGTTTCCAGTGACCTCTGCAATTATTCTGTGACCTCATAGAGACTAGAGGTGAAAAATATCAAACAACTTGACCACTAAGAGGAGATTTTATGAGCATTTCTATAGACACAGGCACCCAAAAACAAGCCTCGCATGCCCACAGGTGCCCGTGTCCCTCTCCAGGCACCCTAGTCTAGGAAGATTGTCAGCTCACACACTTTTTTGAGGCTCTATACGATGCTTCTCCCTCTCTTTTCACTTGGTTAGAAACTTGGAAATATCTAAATTTAAATATGAACCAGCTAAGTCATCTTACTCCTTTGCACTTAGGGTTTCATATTTTCGAGCTTAACTTGCTTGGGTTAATTTATGTACTTAATTATTTATTCATTTACTCCTGCAATAAAAATCAGACTAGGAATATATTTCCATATTTATATTAATCATTTTTGTGAACCCAAACTTGATTTGAAAACTCTTAGGATCATCATCCTTCTATTTCTCCTATATTTCTAGGGTCTTTTCATCACGAGTATCTCTATTAATGATTTCTTACTCATCAATCCTGAATTAATAGATATAATACAAAATATCTAAGCTACCACTCACATTCCTGCTAATATTTATCTAGATACAGTATATGAAATATTTATTGATGTATTTTCTCTCCATATTTCTTTTTCATATAATCCTAATGTTGATCTTACTATTTTTGACAATGACCTACCTTTTCACGTCATGATTCACATTTATAATGTGGGTGTTAAATGCACTCTGATCGATAATAGATCTGAAATCAACCTTTTTCCTATGTATTTCTTTGAAAATATTAGTCTTTTTCTACTCATGTTAGTCCATCATGTCTCTCTTTATCTTTGTGCATATGATGGCTCTATTCGTCCATGCCTCGGTCACATTACTCTACCTATCACCATAGGACCAAAAACTATCAATACAATTTTCTTTGTCATTGAATTTCAAATTTCATATAACTATTTACTTGGTAGGATTCATGCCATGCAAGTGGTTCCTTCTATAGTACATCACTATGTAAAATTCATACACGAGGACATAGAGTATATGGTTCCTTGTGATTGTCATCCATTCAAATATTGTGACCATGATCCTAATACTACATTTCCTACTCTAAAAAATGATACTATTGAACCAAAACCTATGGATACTCTACCTCATTTGGTGCCATTTGAAGGTGTTATTTACATGCTAGATGTTGTCTCATCTATAGCCTCGCCTCCCCTTACTTGTCCTACTGCTATGATTCTTTCTCAGGGGCCTATCCCATCATTGGACGTCATACCTATTAGACTAAATTTTCTCTTTCCTATTCAGATTAGTGGAATAGATACTAAAGAAAATTAAGGAACTCAAACATGTAAGGGTTTAAGGCACCTTGAGATGATATGGTGACAAATATATAGATGAAAAGTAGGCGACCTTGCTGCAAACTTGATGGATCTGCATAACAAAGATAACAATAAGGAAAATGGATTTGATGGTAGATGAGGAGTTTACCTGAAAAAGTCAGTTATGAGAAGAATTAACTTCCTTATGTGGATGTTAACCCCATATTCGATAAAAGAGGATACATTAAATGATAAAGGACTGAATAACATGTAGAACATGAAACTAAACAGAATATGAAATTGAAGAACTAAAAATAAAGTTTAAATATGATCTATACCAACAAAAAATGACATATACCTAGCTGGGTAGATGAAAACCCAGGCTGCAGAGGTCCAGTTGATAGTGAACGAGATAGATGGATAAAAATAACTAAAAATGTAGATCTTAATAGATCTGTGTGCATATTTGAAGATGCTGAAGGCCTATAGAAGCTGACAGTAATCTATAGAAGTAACCTAAAATAGGGAAACCATAAAGGATACAAGATAATAAGGATTTATATGGGTAAGATGGAAACATGGATTAGGTCGATGGTGACTGAAGACTGAAGACTGGAAAAATAGATCTGACTGATGGAATAAAAAAATGATGGATCTGAAAACTGTGTGGGAATAAATACAAAAAAATAGACTGTTGTGGATCTTGATGGCAGAATGAGTGATAAAATAGAGGCAAGGTTGATGGAAATTCATAGAGTCGATGGTACCTGGGATGACCTAGGAAAAGAAGAAAGTGAATCGGCTGGATTGACAACCTGCACACAAGGATGACTGAGAGAAAGGATGTATCTAAAGATTTGATGAAAGCTGGACCTGTAAAATGTTAGTGCTCAATAATAATAATAATGATAAAACAACAATAGCATGAACCAACACAAGGCCAATATAAACTCCCCAAAGTATCCAAAAATGATGTAAATAATCTCAAAGGGACTCAAAGAATACTGAAACAACTGTAAATAAGCTCAAACACGAAGATGAAGTCACAAAATGTAAGAAAATTCCATATTATGCATCTTACTTATCTCCTTATATGCACTGCACTCACTACCCGATGACACACTCTAGTCCCATAATCTATACTTTATTGTTATTGGTATCAATATCAAATAGAACTCATCAAACTCACCACGTTTAATAATTTAATCCTCTTACCACGAGATATTCCTAGCTAGTGCCTTCTTCACACATATTGTGCTTTGCACTTATGCTAGATTTCTTCTTCATTCATATCTTGATATAAGATTTATGATAAATCATCTTAACCCCTTTCTAGCTTTCTTATTCATTCATATCATGATATATGCTTTATGCTACATCATCACACTCGAAGCATTCACCACTTATCTTTCTAACGTCACAATCTCAAACCAAATTCTAAACTTTCTTGCATTTTAGATGGAAAATCATCCTCTTCTTAATACACATCATATATGACATCTTAAATACAAGGGGTCTACACAGGTGACCCATGGTGACACACTCTAGTGAACATGGTTCATGACTCAATTGTTGAGTGATATCAAATTTTGAATTAAACCTCACCTCCTTATTGTCGACTTGATCTTTACACCAGTAATCCATTAGACAATCTTTTATCACACTATGTGACATAAAGGGTAGCCACCAAGGATGATTTAGACATCTCGATGGTGAGCTACGCCTTCAATGTAGGGATCAATCACACAAAGTTAGGAATCTGATCTTAAATATTGAAAGTGATATACGAAGTATGTGCATGTGATTGATTACTCCCTTTTGGCTTATAATTCACTGAAGATGACCCATGATATATAATTTATGTTAAATCATCACGACTTTTTAACATCCTGGTCCATATATTTCGTGAGTCATATTGCTTTAGGATAAATAATCACTCCTACTAGCTCCTCAATGATATATACTTTAGGATAAATCATCATTCCTATTAGCGCCTTGTGATATATGCTTTAGGATAAATCATCACTTCACTCTAGGGAACTTCATGATTGCTCATCCATATGTCACATTCAGATATAACTTCGTGGGGACCATATCAGGTCATAGGTCTACAATCAACACTCCACACTCTATTCATCAAAATGACACAACTATACATATTCAATACCATTTATATGATGAGGACACTCTTGTTTACAAGTTCATGTCTTTGAAAAGGATGAGGAGGACATACATAAATGGTTCCTCATGGTAAAGGGCATAAATATACATCCACTTGGGGGGCACACTACTCCTATCATTCACTCTACATTCCATTACACCTCATGAGGGGGACAACATATGGCCATATCTTGGTTGCATTTACTCTGAGCTTACTTATGCAGGATTACATGTTCATCCTATTACAAGTACATGGATAGATATCTTGTAAAGTAATTATATTTATCAGTGATGACACATGCAAGGCTCACTTTATTTCTAGTTGTGATTGTATATTTGCTAAAATTCCATTACATGTAGCAAACAATGCTTGGTACAATACCTAGATACAAGTCCCATGGGAAGTGGCTCCTAGAGAGGCAAATCACTTTCAATACATTACCAAGGCATTTATTCCAATGACTAAGGCCAATCAATGTTTACTTCCATGAGTTTTTTGATACATTGTAGTTCCTTTTCTTGTCATTATTTGTGAGGCTTTTCCCTATTATCCATTGTACTTGTTCTACTAATTCTTTTTGGCCATTATGTGCCTTGATTGTCTGATGGCATCGTGAGTGGTGTCCAATGTTGATGTATTACAGACTATTCGCGGTCTACATTGATCTTTATACTATACGTATTAGCTTACAAATTGTTTTCATTAGCTTACATTTTGTTTTAGTACATGAATGGTGTTGTTTATTTGATTTTAAAAAACACTTGTCTCCTAGCCATGTTGTTTGTGTGATACGTGATGGTCTCTACTAAGAAATATTTCCTCCCCCTACATGGTGCACATATTCATGCATAGTGGGTTGTCTGTCAATTTATGATCCGTATACTCCTATCAGGACAATAGCTGTGATGGATGCACCCCATGTATGATAAGGGATAAGAATGCATTTGGGTGGATTAGTCACCCCATACTTGATATTATACCACAACACGATGTACCATTTATATTTAACATGAGTTTTATGTTGATAAAAGATACAGGTGGAAAACTTAGAATAAAACAGAACTTGATGATAGGTGACCTCTAGGTATGAACGATGGCTACTTCCTATCAAGGAATGCTAGTAATAGGGATACAGATGCCTCCACCATGCATTTGAGGTAAACAAGAAAGAGGATCTAGGTAATGCAAGGAACATGTGACCAAAAGCATGATATTGGCATATAACCAATAATAGTTAGTTATACCAAAGATCGTGAGAGGAAACATGAAAATGGAATGAACTCATAAACCTAATGTCAACATGAAAAAGGGTTTTTTTTAATGTAACTTGTATACGGGAAAAGGGCTATCTCCATGAGTGGTTTTCCCTAAATACTGTGCCCCAACTCTGGGAAGGGGAAATAAAAAACTGATCAATGCACGAAGTTTTCTATGAATAAAGTTGATCAATGTAGAAAGATTTCTTATGATGATAATAAAATGAGAAGGTTGATCAATGCGGGAAGCCTTCGACTGCCATGAGTAAAAGAGAGTAGCCATCCTTTAAGGGTATGGTATACTTTATACACATATAGTATTTTGATGGCGAGAATGATATACATGATAGTCTGTACTTTCAAGGGATCAGTCTATTTATTTGATTTGATTTTGATATTTTTTATTTTTTCATGACATATGACCAACTGTCCTTTAAGGGAGAAATATTATTTTTTATTACTTTAATGCTTTTGATAAGAGTATCCATGAATTTTGAATTTAACATGGGGAAGAGATGGGGATATCTAAGTAGACCACTTAGGAGGGGACAATGAATGTACAAGAGATGCCTGTGGATCCCTTAGTGCATGATTTTAATTAGGTAAACAAGGGGGTGATGGATGTAATGATCATGGAGTTCTCACCAAAAAGGGAGAACCTATCCATAAGAAAAATGCTATAGAAAGATCCATGGTGCCCATATTTAAGTTCATGTCAATGAAAGTGATGGTAGACCACATAATTCCAAATCATTACAATGATAGATTGAAAGATGCTAATGATGTAGGGATGATCTAAAGATATGACTAAGTGCTCACTGGTGAGTATGCTAAAAATAGAATGGTCACAAGTACAATGTGTTAAGAGGTTTCAATTATGGTTTACCATCAAGGGAGGCTAAATGATAGGCTCTCGACCCATACTTATGTGTGATAATGTATGGTCCAATCTAGTCAGGGGAAAAATTTACATGTTTGACCCTTTTTAGAGTAGTAACATTTTGATTTTATTTAAGGATGAGATCACTGATATTAAATTCACGTTCTTTGAGGTGCTTATTGTAAGCATGCTTGATGCGCTCTTGATAAACATAATGATGCTCAAGAGTGAGAAAGCGATGTTTATCTTGAAAATTGAGCTGTGCTAGATGCCCCTGGCAATAATATTCATCAGAAATGAAGTCGTGAAGAGACACGGGCAACGAAGGGATTTTGAATTCAAGGGGAAGAATAGATTTAGTGCCATAAATAAGAGATAAGTACGTAGCACCCATGGAGGTGTAGATGCTAGTCTGATAACCCCAAAGAGAAAAAGGGATATGAAGATGCCAATTATGACTCAATTGATTGATGGTCTTGGAAATAATGTTACGAAGAGTTTTATTAGTCATTCGATCTTGGCCATTATCTTGAGAATAGTAGGGAGAAGAGAAGCTAAGTTTTATATTGAATGAGTCATAAAGCTTCTTGAGAAATTTGTTTTTGAAGGAATTTTCGTTATCCATGATGATTTTGTGAGGAACGCCAAAGTTGAAAATGATATGATGATAGATGAAGTTAATGATTGGACTAGTATTAGTTGAGATGAGTGGAATTTATTCCAACCACTTGGTGAAGCTCTCGGTTGTAGTGATGATAAAATGATGTTTATGTGAAGATAAAGGATTGATGGTACCAATGAGATCAAGGCCCCATTACGAGAAGGGCCAAAGGTTGTGAGCTACCTACAAGGCTTAGCTAGGAATGAAAATAAGATTAGAATGATGCTAATATTTGACACATTTCTTAACATATTCATAGAAGTCATGATTGAGGGAAGGAAAATAATAACCAAGGATAAGAATGCACTTAGCGACAGCTAAGCCAATAAAGTTTCCACCATAAATACCGTCATGGAATTCTTGGATAGCACAAGAAGACTCATGGGATTTAAGGCATCAAAGGATAATACCATAAAATACATGCTTATAAAGGATTCCGCCAAGGAATAAATAGTGGTTGGAACGTTGAAGAAAATACCTCCTCTTATTCTTAGATAGATAGGAGGGAATGGTAGATTTGGATAGATAATCAAAGATTTGAGAATACCAAAGATTTGATGTGATAGATTCCACAATATTTACATGAGGTAAGTCATGGGATGGCCGATCATGGTGATGAATAACAATAGAAAGTTTGGATTCGTTGGTTGTCCATGGGGTGAGAGATGTAAGTGAAACCATTGTGTCATTGAAACAATTGGATGATTGAGGAATAACTTAGATGGTGTAAGATTTGAAAGCCTCAAGGAGGAGAAGAATGTTATTTCTATATTTTTGAAGGGTATCATTCTTAAATTAATAATCACCTATAACCTATTTGGTGATAAGCTCAGAATCCCCATAGATGTCAAGAATTTGAACACCTAAAAGGTGGTAGTTTCAAGACCTAAGATAAGGGCTTCATACTCTCATAATATTTTTACACTCAAAATAAATATTTTTAGTGAGGGGAATATGAGTATCCCAAGGAGGAATGATAATGATGCCAATGCCTCCCCCTTGTTGACACTTAAAAACTGTCAAACAAGAGGGTCATCTTAAGGGTACCATGCTCATGGTGAATGAGATTTATGGAATCATCTGAAAACTACTCGCGAGGAAGAGGGGCTTCAACTAATTGGTCTATGATATCTTGGACCATAATAAAATTTTGAGAGATGAACTCAAAGTCAAACTTAGTCATAAGAATTATCCATCGAGTGATGCAGTCATTGTGATATGAATTAGAATGTGTTATTTTTAGAAGATGAAATATAGTGATGATGTAAGTATTTTGATTGAGAAGATAATGTCACATCTTATAAGTGGCAATAAAGAGAGTGCAATAAAAATTTTCAGCTTCAGTGTAAAGAGTTTCACAGTCACGAAGAGTGTGACTAATGTAATAAAAAACCCGTTCATAACCTTGGTCATCACGATGTGCTAACATAGCCCCTAGGGCATGATCAGTGGCATAAACATATAGATAAAATGTCTCCCCCTCATGTGAAGGTGTAAGCACTGGGTGAGGACAAGAGATACTAATTAAGACCATCAAAATATTTTTGAAAGTTATTGTACCAGTTTAAGTCTGTGTCTTTATGAAGAAGATGATGAAAGAGTTGGAAATGGCAGGCAAACGGAAAGTGCTCTGTTTTCTTTATGTTTTCATACCACTTTCACGGAAAAAATCATAAAAACAAAAATATTACTCAAAAAAATACAAACTAAAATCCATCCCAAGATAGATAGTGGCACATAACTTCTCACCAAAGGAAAAATATATATATCAATTTTTGGTCATCCAAATTGTGGGCAAACGGACTATAATCTTATCGGTGTTTTAAAAAAAAAATACCAAGTCATTGAATTTTGAGTGTTTAATATAGCTAATCTTGTCCATTTTTTACAAAAATTAGTATTTTAGAAACTAGATTCCGGATGCTACAATTCATATTAATATAATTTTGTCTAATTTTGAGTGTATGTATTGTTAATAATCCCTACAAGTTGATATTATGTTGTTATTTCCAATATGATGTCCACGGATGACCCTATATTTGTCCATCAACTTCCTGCACTTACCCGACAAGAGATACTAATTAAGACCATCAAAATATTTTTGAAAGTTATCCTTGATTTTTTTGTTATGAGATGAAAAGATAGACTAATTGAAGTTGTCCTTGGAGACTTCAAAGCTTCTTAATATTGGAAGGATAAGGCATATCAATGATATCCTTGATTTTTTTGGGGTCAACTTCAATACCTCTGATGGACATGATAAATCCAAGGAGTTTTCTAGTTAGCATTCCAAATACACACTTGGATGGATTGAGATGAAGGAAGAAATGAATAAGGTTCTCAAAGAGCACATCTAGAACAACAAGACGATCATGTTGATGTTTATATTTACCCAAAATATTATCGATATAATCCTCTATTGTCTTATGGATAGGGTTATGAAAGATGTAAGTCATGGCCCAGTGATAGGTGGCTCTGACATTTTTCAGACCAAAGGAAATGACACGATAGTAAAAGGTCCCCTAAGGGGTGATGAAGGAGGTATTATGTTGGTCTTCTAGTGTGATGAGAATCTGATTATAGCCATAGAAACCATCCGCAAAAGAAATCATCTCATGAACTATGGTAATATCCACAAGTTGATCGATGTTAGGAAGGGGAAGTTGTATTTAGGGAAAGAAAAATTTAGATCCTGAAAGTCCGTGCATATACGAAGCTTACTAGATGATTTGGCGATGGGTACACTATTAGAAACTCATTAGGGATAATCAATGGGGATGATGAAATTAGCGGAAAGAAAGCATTACCACTCCTCTTCACCAAGGAGGGAAATTCGGGGGTACATGTGGTGAAGATTATGCTTAATTAATTTAGCATTGGAAAAGGTGATGCTGTTATGGATGATGATAAAAGGATCAAGACCTGACATGTCAGAGTATGACCATACGAAGGCCTAACTATGATGAGAGAGGAATACGGTGAAGGACTCAAGATCTTATGGTTTAAGGGATTGACCCACTTTGAGTATGCGAGGCTCTTAAGGAATCTCGATGTTGATATCGATGGTGGCTTAATTGAGAAGGGTGGATGTGTCATATGATAAGGTCTTATGAAGATAATAATATTATTCCCCCATGTGGAAAAGAATGAATTTTTTGTGAGCACAATGAAGAATGTTGATGGTAGAAGAATCCTCTTCTACCATTTCTGGATAACTAAGGGGAAGGGACCTAGTATGATTTTCACACTGATAAGTGGCCGGTCCCAAGGCGATGGTGGAGAGTAAAAAAATATTATAAAAAATAGAAATGGTTTCATCCATATCCATAGCCTCATGGGATGGAGAAGATGGAGATGACATATCTATAAGCCTCTTAGATGGCGGGATGGGGTCAACGGGTTGCTCTTGATAACCTAATATGAAATTTTCATGAGGTTTGAAGAATAGATCAATAATAAGGCCATGTGCACCATATTTATAACATTCCATGCACAATGGTGAAGTTAGGTGTGGGTGAATTATGGTTTGTTGAGAAATATATAACCACTAATATATTTCTTTCTTTGAGGATGATCTATGATGTGAGATGAAGGGGCATCAATGCCACCATAGAAGATATTAGTGTGAAGATGGGGTGGGTCAAAAGGAATGATGTCCCTGATGTTGGGTTAGTACATTAGAGCTTTATTGGGCCTACCGATTTGGTGAGGCATGGGGAATGTGTTTCTTGCATGAGAAGATGGTACTCTCCCAATGTACGTTTTTCCATAACCTTGTCTAAGGATTCCTCATTAGGAATTTTTGATAAAGAGATGGATGAGATAGTGGATGGTTAAGATGATTCGTTGTTGGTAACAAGAAAATCATTAGGTCAATAGGTCATGTTGCATACTTGGAAGGGAGGAGCATCACCTAGAAGTGTAAATATTTTTCCCTCATGTTCATATGTGATACAACAATGAAGTGTGGAAGGGAAATAACGTATAGTGTGAATCCAAGGTCTTCCAAGAAGAAAATTGTATTGAAACTAACCTTCTATAATAAAGAAGACTTTGTGGAGGAGATTATCACCAACTTGGATAGGAAGAAAAACCATTCCCAAGGTGGGAGAGACATCATCATTGAATGCATTAAGAAACGTGGGTGCTTGGGTGACAGTAGTTTTAGAAATCTTAAGTTGATCAAAGGTATGTAATGGGATGATGTTGATACTTTACCCATTATCAATCATGAATCAGAAAATGTAGGTATCATTGATTGTAACCATGATGAAAAGGGTAAGGTCATGGTCCTTAGGTGGATTTTCTGAGTTCTCAACATCGTCGAATGAGATGGAACTAGAAGCCACAAGTTCCCCTACAAGAGAGGAAAAAATATGAATCTCATAACTAGATGTTAATATACATTTCAAGGCTTCAGTGAGAGACTTCCTATGGTATGGAGAGATTTGGATGAGATCATAAAGTGACATCTTAATCAGGGCCTGATGAATTTGTTTGAAAATGATGGGGATAAAGAAGAAGTAGGATCACTAGAAGGAGCGGTAATCACAACATTAGGTTTTGATGATGATGAGTATGGAGATGAATTGAAATCCTTAAGAAGAGGGATTGAGACAAAGGTATTTGATTTATATTGGGTTATTGGTTTAAAATCATGTAGACCAAATCAAGTAGATATTTGAGAAATGTTGATGAATAAGGGGGGAACATCCTTAGAAGAATCATTTCTTGGTGGTGGGATGGTAACATAATTCCATGATGAATGAGGGGACTTGTGTATTTTTTGGATGAATTTGATGATGTGGATGTTGAAATAGTCATGGGTGAGGAGGTGGAAGGAGGGGATTGTTTTATTTTAAGAAGAAGGCCATCCTCCTAAATAATATTGTGGACAATAGTTTAAAGGTATTTGCAATGTTCCATGTCATGCCCAGGGGTGCAATGATAGGTGAAAATGAGGTTATAGTCAAACCATGATGGCTTATTACTATGTGGATAAAAGTCCTTGATATAAAGGAGTGTGATTGTGGAAATTTGAAGCAACTATTGAATGAATTCCACATATGATCCGACTAAAGTATTAGAAGGTGACTTATCTTTACGAGAGGTTTTGGATTTAGAATAAGAGGTGGATGTTTGGGATGTAAATGTGTGAGATGATTTGAATGTTGTAGGTTGTGTCTTAACATTTTGAGGTTATGTTTTATTAGATTCAAGTTTAGTGATGGTTGATGTTTTAGAAGAAGTGTTGGGTGATTTCGATTTGGATTGATTGGTGGATTGAGATGTTTTGGATGAAGGTGCTGGTCCTAGGAGAGATGGATGTGGCCCTAAGATAGATGATGTGGCCCTAAGATAGATGATGTGGCATTAGGTTCTTTGATCTTAGGTGGAGGGATGTATATCTTTTTATGAGGTTGTGAAAGATACCTTTGAGGAAGCATACCAAGGGTTTTAGATTTTGTTGGTGAAGAGGTATCCTTGGGAGGTGTTGATACCCAAGTTTACACCTCCTTTGGGGCTAGGTAATTTTAGTAGACAAACTAAAGAACCTTTAATAATGTTAGGCTTGGAGATTTTATATCGTTTGCTATCGAGGAAATGTATGAAAAACCTATTGAGACCGGGCTTCAAAGGGTTTGGGTGACACGTATAAAATGAATGACCAACCTTGTTAATTTTAGTCCTTCCTTTGACTAAGGTGAGATAACTTAAGGGGTAACCTAAAACACAATAGATGGGGTGAATATTCTACTTCTCAATATCTTTTGGGGCAACAGATCAGTCTGTGACAAACATGGCCATAAATACAACACTTCAATTTTAAAATTTGTCACACAAAGTGATGTATATACTTAGTTCACTAGACACAGGTTACTATAGACATATTAGCTATATTGCTGTTGCATTTTTTTTTATAAAGGGAATGCAGATCAAGGGTTAATTTCACTAATATTTGTAAGGAACACAATAAGATGAAAGATAGAGGGTTTATATTGTATAATGAGACTCAAATTATTTTTTGTTTATAAGGATGAGGGATTTGTAAGATAATAAATCACTTAATAACACTACTCACACTACTTGCTAAGAAATACATTACATCTCAGACAATAAAGAATAATTCATAAATAAGTCACATTTTCCATTTAAAGAAAAGATTTTCATTCATTGATACTCAATTATCAAAAATATTTCACACAATCCTTAAAATCCTCACAAAAAAAGCTCATGTAAATATTTTAATAAAGTATTTCTTTCTTCTGATCTCATACACTTAATATACACTCAAAATCTTACAAAAATTTATCAACAAAATGATTTCAGCAAGGATTTTAAAATTGCATTCAATATTGTAAAGTAAAGGATCACAAAACAATATTGAACAAATGACCAAAGCTTTATCACTAAGGACAAACCTAGTGTAATTTAGAGAAGTAAGAAATACATAATTACAATAGAAAATGCAATTGATCATCTAAATGTTCATTACATAAAATCTAGAACATGTAAGCCAAACTCATAGTCAGATAATTTTCATTCTAATCTACCAAATTCTTGACAAGGGAACATGAAAAAAAAATGATCTCAATGCATGTTAATGACTATAGACTGTAATCATCTTAACATTTTAATTTGAAAGAGTAAACTTAAAATGTATTTCTTCCAGACAATTTAAGCAATATCACAGAAAAATATATCAATTCTTGTCTTTGTAAAAGATTAAGGAAAAACCCCATTTAGTATGAGGACAAGCCCCTCATACTTATATCCATTCAACTAAATATCCCCCTAAAACACGTTAAAGGGTCTCTTCAATCCCTGCCTCGTGTAATTCAAAATATGCATGCAACATTCCTATTTTAAGACTTTAGAAACAAGGGAATTTTTTTATCCATAATGTTCTCTATTTTAAATTAATATAATTTAGAACACACATTCCAATGCTAATTCATCCTATAACAGAAATCCATATGTAGCTATAATGACTCAGTGTATCACTGATATCTCATTTCATGACTTGGTATTAAACCTATCTCCCATGTTACCTCAATAATGTGTATACAACATATACTTGGTTATTTTACCCTTTTAGGGGTACCCAGGTGTTCTATATAAAGGGCCTATATGAATATATGTTGATGCGGGATCACAACACCCTTGAATGTCTGTAACTCGATGGGTTGAGAATCTCAGTGTGATTTCATAACATGAAGCTTCTCCCAAAGTGTGGGACTTTGCAAATTGGGAGAGATCTTTGGATGAAGGCCGGTTCCTATTCCTCTATTCAAGTACACACATTCATATTGTAGAGGATCTATTATGAAACCTACTCTAACTTTCTAAGGAGACAAGGTTAAGAAGATGAAAGAAATAAAATCTAAAATAATAAGGGTGATGCACCAAAGGAATGCTGAACACCTAATTTACAATAAACAAAACCATAAAAATGTAATACAACCACCATGCACATATAAGCAAGAATGCAATGAGAGATCAGGAAAGAGACAATGAACACAAGATAGGGTTGAAAATTATCCACAGACATGTATTATTGCTCCAAAAATTTGATACAGTGCATTACAATGGCCAAGAGGCACAAACTAGCATTACAATTTGAATGGGAGGCTTGAGCTCCACAAATTCACTTTCAGAAAGAGAAGAAGGGAGGGTGTAAAGAAAAAATGTCCAACCTTTAGAAAAATGGCCCTCCTTACAATATATAGGAAGAATGAGAGAGAAAGGATAGAATAATTCGAATCTTGTGTAGTGGCTCATTACGTTATCCCAGTTCCCACTTCTTGCCCTTGTGACCTTGTCACAGTGAAGGATTAACATTCTTCTTATCTGTATTGCCTCCCCGTGCCATTATCGATCTTTGGCTATTATTTTGTAGTCGAGCTTGACAGGTGATCATTATTAACATGGATAATAATTTTTGGGAGTAGTAAAAATAATATAAAATAATAGTAACGATATTATCATTATTATTATTTTATTTTTCGATCTACGATTTATTATTATTATTTGATTGTCGAATGTTATCGTCATTAATATTAATTATCTTAATGTTCTTTTATTGCATTTTTTTTTATCGTCCCCGAAGAGCGATCCTCGATTCGCTTAAAAGAGGAGCTTGTTTCTTGGTGGCTCCATTGTTCAGGAAGTAATGTTCATGTTTCTTTTTATCTTATTGGAAAAACTCCAGCCACCAACTCCCACCTTGACCGTCTGATCCCACACGCACGCCTCGTTGCAATTCTTAATTCTGGGGTGCACTTATTGTTGCGTCCATTGCCTTTCCTCCCACGTTGGATTATGGATGTGACAGGCTAGACATGAGGAGATGTGGACTACATTGTTGTCCTTGGATTCTTTATTTCCTTATTTTCTGGCAAGAGGGGTGCGTGGTAGAGTGTATGGCCACCTGCCACTTCATTAACTCCTTTTACCAGACGTGTTGGACTCCTTCTTGCTGGTGGCTGCACTTCATTTATTAATTCTGATTTGTAAATCTTCTTTGTTTCTTGTTGACTGCCTGCATTATCCTTCTCTGACTGCGTGAGATTTTCCTTTTTTGGACTGCGTGTGGAGTGGTTGAGAGGCGTTTTTCTTCCTGGTTGCATGGGTAGAGAGGCCATCGAAACCTTTTATGTCAAGGTATTTTTCTTCATGGTTCCTCCTGGACGCCTTCCTTCTTCCTGCCCTGGCCGCGTGGGGAGAATGGATGGAGTTTTTTTTTTTTTTTGTTGTTAGTTCGCGTGGACTGTCGTAATGCTTAGAACCTTGGGCACCTTCCCTGCTGGCCGCGTGGGTTTGTATGGTGGTTATAGATGAAGCTACAGGCTAGTGAAGAAGGCGTGTTACCTCCACTTCATTTGGGTGCTGCGAGGTGTGTTCTTGTCGGGGATCCATAGCAACAGCCTGCAACAGTAATTAGCTAGGCGGCAGGCATGTTGCAGTATGGTAGAAGCCTGTTTGAGCGCTTCCAACAAGCAGGATGTCCAACTATGTTGTTATCTGTTCAGTATCGAATGCATCCTCAAATTCGGGATTCTCCTTCAAGATATTTTATCAAAATCGACTATGTGACAGTGAGAGTGTTACCAGGGGACCTGATGAAATTTATTACAAAGATTCTCTATTGAGATCTTACTTGTTTTACGATGTAACTCATGGAATAGAATCTCATAGAGGTGGATCTGTTTCATATCAGAATATTCATGAAGTACAGATTGCCTTGCTGAACCTTTAGCTAGTACAGTTGCAACTCACATGGTGGCCAAACGGTTTACTCTACTTTGTGCGACATTAATAGAGACTTCTCCTTCCTGCATGCCAGCAACAGAGATCACTTTGCAAGAGAACTTATTAGGGGAAGTTTTGAATTGCATGGGCCATTCTGTTGCCCAGGTACGAGAGTCTATTGGCACTCTTCTTAGCATTTTGTGCTCAAACCTTCGTTTCAATTCAGCATTTGGGGATTAGTCGTCCAAACTGATTGAGAGACTTAATTGGAGTACATTTCTTGTGGAAAGAGCCAGTCTATATGTGAATAAGATTCACAGTGCCAGTAAATCGAGTGTCCTTGATGGACAGCTGGTCTCTTCTGGTGAAAAGAATGATAAAGGTGATACTGAGGAACAAGAATATATAAAATGGATGGAAACAACATTCTATTTTCTTATATCAGCATTAAAGTTTGGACGAGCTGCAGTTTTGACAGACATAATTGTTGGTCTTCTCTATCCTGTTATTTCCTTACAGGAGACTATGCATAAGGAGTTATCCACTTTAGCAAGAACAACTATGGAACTATTAAAATGGCATGTAATTCCCCAGCCATATGTTTCATCAGCTGTGTCTGTGCTTATATCTGTAACTAATGACACTAGTTGGCATACTAGAATAGCAACATTAATGTTTCTGTAGTCCTTCATGTATAGGCATATGTTCCTTTTGTCAAGCTCTGAAACTGAGCATGTGTGGGATCAACTGCAAGAGCTTCTCACAGACAATCAAGTGGAGGTGGATGTTGCCTTGCAGTTTTTTGACCTACTCTTTCCATGGTCACTGGTTGTCCTTATTGTTGGGTTAGAGGCCCCTTGCAGAGATTGAGCACCTTGTGGGGAAAGCAACAGGTGCTGATGATGGAGAAATTATAGGCTGGGTGAATCTGATGAATGCATTTCAGGCATGATAAGCCCTAACCCTCTCTCTTAATAATTTATTCCCTTTAGTATTTAGAGTAAATCAATCTTTGCAATTTTGAATGCTGTAGATGTGGGTTTCTGTAGGAATGTTGATGTGTTTTTTTTTTTACTAAATAAATTTTGGACTCTGGATATTATATAACATGCATTTACATATATTGACTCTTTCTTGAAAGAGATGCCCAGAAAGAGATGGGTTTCAAATGACTTTTAATCATAATTACATGAATTGATCTCTCTCCTCCATTACAGTTTATCTTACTTACTATTTGAGTAGAAGAAATCTCTACATCGATTCTTGCCTTCTGATCTTATAATGTTGGTTTATCTTTTTGCCTTGATTATTCCTTTGAATGATGGTTTCTGTAGAAAATATTATGGAGCGTGAATGAGGTTTATAATTTTTCTTGTATTGTTTTTATTATGTAGAACATGGCTTGAAAAAGGGAATTTCCGATATGACTGTATTTGGATTTTTACTGTGGATTTATAATAATATAAACTCCCATTAGGATTGGGGGCTTCTATTTGGGAAGAGTCATACTAGTTTAATTGGTCTTTCTAGATAGCTCCATTTGAGTCATTCGATTATCATTTACCTTGGGGATTATTGAAAACCCCTCACCAGGCCCTCCGCTATTATTATTACTATGAGCTTATTATTAGATTGGAACCCTCCTGAAGCATGCATTAATGGGTTTTCTATGACCTTTACGAATATGTTAAGCACACAAGTCATTATCCTGTGTGGATAATTCTATGGCTTAATTTTGAGGCACTACTTGGATCTTTGAATCGGTTAAAGTAATATTGGATACATCGAACTCTCATGAATGTCGACATTCTTCAAGTTTGATTGATATGTGATGTCCTCATGCATACAAATTCAGGCAATGCTTGAAATATGAAATTATAAATTTATCTTATACTTTGACCTGGAAGCTTGTCGAAAGACTTTTGGTAGGAAAATAGATGAAGAGGGAAGTTAAGATAACTACCCTAAAATGGAGTCATGCATAGCCTTAAGTAAAGGTGACAGCTACCATAATGGGACTGTACATACCATGTATGACAGGAAGGATATAAGTCCACCTGAAATTATTTAACTTCATTTTATAGAACAATAATTAATACCCATAAATTGGGGTATGCAAGTGGAGGTTGAATTATATAACAGGGTATATTATGTTATCAGGTAACCAGTAAAGATAAATATTTTTATTTCAATACTTGGTTAACGAGTGGAATATTTTCTGGCATTTACGATGATTATTATGTTAGCTAAAAATTGATATTGCATCTCAATTGGGAGTTGAGATAATGTTGATACTTGTATTTATAGTGGCTTGGACCGCGCTTACATATCCTAGTTAGTCAAATGTATCTTTGACATATTAGCAAAACATGACAATATTGTTGATCGTAACTCATTCCAATGAGTTGGACCCTTATACTAACAGAAACATATAAAGACATGGAATAAGCAACCAAAAGGATACCTAAATAGTATATGAACTTGTGGATTGGTGGAATCTTTGTTAACATAAGTATATTCTTAAAATTGTGAGATAAATATCCAAATTATACTTACATATCACTGATTATCTATGAAGGTTTGATACTTGGGTAATATCGATGAATAATATAAGATTGATACTTGTATTTATTATATAAACTTAATGTCGTTGGTGCTTTTATTTAATTGAAAGATAATATTGTTGGATACTTATATATGTGAAGTAGGTCGAGGGTATTAGGTGAGCATTATTATGATTACTGTAATTTAAGTATGATTGATTACATGGTTAAGGTTGTATATCTAGTCACTTGGAATTGTGTTCTTATGTAAGCAGATCTTAAGGAAGTGAACATTAATGAGTACGAAATGTATTATCATGAGATGTGCAGGTAAGTTTTTAAATGTATGTTAGAAATTTATTTGATAAGGAGTATTGCAAACTTTCATTTATTTATATGCTAGATGGCATAAATTATTAGGTGAGGTTTATATCTTATCATGCTCAGTTCTAGCGAACTGACTCTAGTAAATATTTGTGCAGATGGATTATGCGAGTAGATTAAAGGAAAAGAGTGTAAAAGTTTCATCAGTTCAAATTATGAAGTTCTTTGTAGAAAGTTCAATGTGTTGTAAATTTTGTAACTTTACTTGCAAGGAGTTTAGAAGATCTCTTGTCTTGGTATGTTCGGAAAAACTACGTGGTGAAGTGTTCTTTCCCTTTTTTTGTTAGACTAGTAACTTACCTTGGTGAGAAATGATATTCAATCATTACATTGGCATAAGTATTGTAAAACCTTGATTTTGAGAATAAAGGGTTAAGTCAAAACTCTCTGACACCTTGTAATGATGTGATATAAGTAAAATTAAATGGAGTGGTTAACCTTTATAGAAGTTAACTAAAATATATATATATTCAGATATATTAATGTAGAGATGACTTACTTGAGAACAAGAGATTCGTGAAGTACTCAAAGGTGAAACTATCCTTGTAAAGTAAATTTTTTATAAATTGATATCCCTAGCTAAACTAGTGAACACTACCCCTTTTGGGGGAACTCTTAAACAAGCTTAAGGGAAAACAATGGTTAGTTTCTGGAAGATAATAAGATTTAGCAAGTAGGAGAAGACTTTAAGTGAACTACTCTACAGTGTATAAGAAATTAACTCAGGTGGTAAGATGAATTTGTGCGAATCATTTATTGAATCTTTCTGAAAACATAAGTCATGAGTTAAAGGGTGTTTTATCAAAATAAATAACCTTCAATCATTTCTTACTGTGGCTTGCCCTAGCTGTGTGAGTGTCATGTGGTTGGACTTCTATGTTGTTCTGTCAAAAAGGAAAAGTGTATTATCCTTTTGGGTGTGAACGTTTCCGTGCTGACCTTGTGGTCATCCCCGTAACAAGTGGTTCCCAGAGTTGGTTGTAACTTTGTGACGACATGTTGTGTCGTGTTATGTGTCGAAGCAAGTCAATTTTTTTTCCCTGTCTTTTACTGTGTTGTTCGTGTGTGATTTTTTGGGTCATTACGTCTTGCTTCCACCACCCCAAAAGAGCATTGAATTCACGTCCTTAATGTGAGAAGCCTAACAACCCAAAAAAATGGCAAATTGTGTTTATTCCAGTTGTAGTTGAGAGCATATGAAGGTCAGAGTTGGGTGTTCCACATGGGCTTCATGATTCATATTTGAATTGGCCTTCCACCAAATCATTTCCAAACTGTTTCGGGTTTGGAGTCTATTCGTGCGAGATCTACGTGGAAACCCCACGAGTTCTTAAAATTTTTCTACCTCCTTTCACTCTTGAAGTTGTGACAGTTGGACACTTGACATCATCCGTGAGCCCGCTGATTCATTCCCTTGTGTTTTGGCTTAGTCCCTTCTATTTGGCGGAGAAACTACGTCTAACCCTAGAAATGTGGAGGGTATGCAAACATTTGGGACCTACCTCTAGATTTTACTTTTTAAATTACACCTATGAGGCACATGGAGGATTTTGTTGGCTCTTCCTGTGCTTTTAGAATTTTCAATGGCCGGTTCTACCTTTTCCACATATGTTGGACCCTAGAAAGGTGGAGGGTCAGTGTGCGTTTGGGGACCTACCTTTGGATTTACCTTTGAACTTACATCAATGAGGCACGTAGAGGCTTCCATTGGCTATGTTGATTTGCTTCAAATTTTCAATAGTAGGTTATACCTTTTCGGGATATAGACACATGGAGATCTTGCGCTCATCTAGGGATCCCACTTTTGAGCATCATACCAAGAGTGTGCTGAAGAGACACGTGGAGGCTTATGCTGGATCTTAGAATTTTCAATGGCCAGTGCAACTTTCTTGAGATCCAGACACGTGGAGGGCCTGTGCTTGTTTGGGGGCCCAATTTTGGATCTAACCTTTGAAGGTGCGCTAAGCTGACATATGGAGGCTTCTGCTGACTCTTTTCATACTTAGCTAATTTTGGCCTGAGTGAACACTACCTTCCACTGCCATTTCCGAGCCCTCTTGTAACTTGATTGTTAGATTTGAAATGTGGGCTTGTATGATAGAACCGACCCTTCAAATTTCTCTTGTGTAAGGTCGTATTTGATCAATTTTTCCCGAGGGAAAAAATTGGATAACAATTTGGTGACTTGTAGGATCACCTGCCTGCTAGGTGAAAATATTAGTTTCCTTGAAATATCCATTAGGCACGGAGTCATGAATGATATCCTACTACTGATCTTGTTCCTGAAACCTCAAACCTGACTACTTGCAACCTGTTGGGCCTTAACCTACTCTGCTGATTGCACTCTTAATTTTCATAGGAAAATATTGAAGGTGAGATTTCTAGGAGTAGAAAATTGTCTTGACTTGGAACATTCACCTGCCACTGAAATGGAATGCTACGACATTCACCTTTAGAGGCACATTGAATTGTATAATGATTTAACCTAGGATAAATGAGACCTGTGCCAAAGCACTTAGGGAAATTGAAACCTACACTACAATAAGACAATGTGCGTACGAACTTAGAGGAATTAAAAAACTAGGCTAATATTTATAAGGGTGAAACTTTTTCCTTTCAGTAACAATATTTAAGATAGATTCTATTAACTGGAATCAGAAGAATCTCTCCATCTAATGTAGACAATTGGAAGGAATTGATATTTTTACATCTTGTGACCATGTAGGGGCAAATCCAAATGGCATCAAACTTGGAATGATTTCCTTGTTTTTCCCGATCTGCATCCCACTTTAGAACTAGGTCCCATTCCTGAAAGGTCCTTGCTCTTTATTTCTTGTCAAACCATCTCTTAACTAAGGCTTGATCCTTTTCCATTGTTTGAACTACATGTTCCCCAATTTCTTCTCATCAGCTCTACATACCTAGCCTCCATTGGTTCAAAATAAGACAACTCCAACTGCTTCATGAGCTCTAATGCAGGTAGTTCTAATGATATAGGAAACACCACCTCTTTCCCATAGAATAGCTTGTAAGGGGAATTACCTGTAGACCTC
The DNA here is from genome assembly GCA_019776745.2 of Taxus chinensis. Classification (NCBI taxonomy): domain Eukaryota; kingdom Viridiplantae; phylum Streptophyta; class Pinopsida; order Cupressales; family Taxaceae; genus Taxus; species Taxus chinensis. The sequence goes on along the minus strand of CM034147.1, from coordinate 570,008,203 downwards.
TTTGGTGTGATACTATCAACCCATAATGCTGATTTGATCTTGGTATGCCATGTCCTTTGATTTTCATCTAGAGTCCTTCTGATGATCGTTAGCAAATTCTTGTTCATGGAATCTGCATGCCCATTACCCTAGGGGTAATAGTTTGAAGAGGTGCTGAGGTATGTACCATTTTTGATAACCCATTCAGTGATTCTGGTGCCAAGGAATGCCAAAGCATTATCTGGTATAATAGTGGCGGAAACACCAAACCTTGTGACTATCCCTTCATAGAAATATAAGATGCTGGATTCATTTTCCTCCTTAAGTGCCACTACTTTATTCCATTTAGTGAAATATTCTATGGCCATAAGTATCCATTTTTGGCCTTGACTTGAATTCATATTGATAATGCCAATGAAGTACAACCCCCATTGCATGAGTGGTGGGTCTACTAAAATTAGATGGAAGGGCTGCTAACCTTTCTTTCCCTGTGAAGAATGCACATTTCTTACATTTCTTGATCCATGAGTAGCAATCATTAAACACCGTAGGCCAATAGTAACCAGCCTTCATGATTTTAAGAGTTGTTACTCATGGAGAAAAGTGGCCTCCTGATTCCCCGTCATAGAACTCATGTAATATCTTCTCAACTTGACTTGTCCCAATGCATCTCAATAAAACACCATTGACATCCTTTTTAAACAAAACACCATCAATAAGCACATATGGAATGCCCTACAAAATAAAGTATCTTCTCTTAGCTTTGTTCCATTCTGGAAGGCATGACCCTGTTTGGAGATAATGCACCAAGTCCTGAGTCCAATATGGAATGGGAGAATTGTTAGTTGGTTTCTCTTGCTCATTCTGTAATAGCAAGACAACTTCTTCTTCATCTATTGAATCAACTTGTTGTTTAGAAGAGAGTTACTCACACAAACCTTTTCTGTGAACCAACTTTTTCACTTTGATTTCAATATCATATTCCATTATGTGAGTGATCAAACTTGATATATTTTCATTTAAATATTTGTTTAGGATAAAATACTTGACACCAGCATGAGACACTAGTAGTTGAATTTTATTGTTCAAGACCAAGATTTTGAACTTCTTCAAACTCCTAATAACAACAAGGACATATTTTTCAATGAGAGAGTATTGTTAGTGAAAAATCATAGCACCCCCAAATGAGCTCTCAAAATCTACTTTTCTAAGGTAGAATCATCTGGTGTGATTGCATAACATTGAACTTTCCCCAAGGTGTGGGGCCTTGTAAAAATGAGAAATCTCTCTAGATTAAAGGATGGTTCCTATTCCTCTATTTAGGTGCATACGTGAGAGGCTTGTAGAGGATTTATCTCTATACCTAATCTAAAAATTTCCAAGGAGATAGGGAAAAAGTGATATAAGAAATAAGAAACAACTAAGCTACAAGGTGATGCATCTGAGGAATGATGAGCACTAGTTTTACCAATAGACACAAAATAACTAAATGCATATGATAACCAAGCATAGATAATCAGATCTATAATGAAAGATCAGATGAAAGAAAAAGGGACAAGAAAGGATCTAAATTCAATCACATACGTGTTTTATTACTCTATAGATTAATACAATGCATTACAAAGTGGCCAAAAGGTAGAAAAGTATTACAGTCTAGTGGAAGACCTGAAACCCCACAAGTTTCTTTGCCAAAAGAAAAGGGGAGCCTGCAAAACAAAGAATCTTCAACCCTTTACAATGAATCCCACCCCTATATTTATAGATTCAATCAGAGAGGAGAAAGAGAGGGAGAAGCAAGAAAAGTAGGTTGAAGATCAACCACTACTGTTATTGCCTCTGACAAAATATTCCCCCGAATCCATCTTTACTGCATCAATCCTTGGTTCGGTGCCTTGAAGGAAGAGGAAATGATGGAACGGATCAAATCTGATCTATTTGTTAAGGCAAGGAGATCCTGCATTAAAATCCTAAAGATTTTTATCTATTTTTCACCTACCAAGGCCTGAGAAAAATGAATTTTTATCTTTCCATGGTGTAGAAGACGTCGAGACGCTTCCAACGATGTCAGATTTGAAATATTTCAAGCCCTGACTCAAAAGATATGCCCCTTCAAAGTTTGTATCGAATCCATACAAATGGGTGGGAAAACAATTTGAAAAATGGGTCCCCTTTTGATATGGGACATGTGGTAGCCAAATTAGAGTAAAAATCGGGCAAGTGGGTCCATAATTTATCTTTTTGCCCGTTTTCACAAAAATGTAAAACTCAGAAAAATCTCGTGGCCCCAAAGCTCCACCTGGACATGTGGTGCCCTTTGGTTGGTTGGGGAGATGCGCTTCAATTTTGTCTCTGTGCCTTTTTGTCAAAATGATTTTTTTCACCTTTTCCTCCGATGCCCTGCTTTGGCCTTGACTCAAGCCGAAACGCTGAATTTTTCCTTTGGGCAGAGTTGTGGCCCATTTTGCAACTTTTTAGCTAAATCTTTTGCCTAGCAAGCATATCTCTTGACCTCAGGTACACAACAACCTGACACTTTTTTGGGCTTCCCTTTTTGGATTCATCTTTGGAGGAGCACCATTAGGACATGTGGTTATTTCTGCTGCCTCCTCTATACTTAGTCAATTTTGGACCTTTATTGAACTGTTTTGAACCTGAGGACTTTAGATTTTTGTTGTTTCTTCCCCTTTCTTGCTCTTGGTTCCTTTGCGGCACTGCCCCTTCTTTTCTGACCCTGCTATTCCATTGTTGGGTCCTTCTAAAACTTGGAAAATGGATTTAAGACATGGAAATGGCTCGACATAGTCGTTTCTTTTGCATAGGGTCCTTTAGTCTCTCTCAGCCGTCACTACTCCATTATTGAGTCCCTATATGACCTATTTACAGATCTAAATAAGTTTTCTCAGGTTCTTTCTATGTGGGGTCATAGCTGATTCGATATTTGGCCCGAGGGGTGAAATATGGATAAAAATTTGGCAACTCATAGGGGTATTTACCTGCTAGATGAAAATACCAATTTCCTTGTCATATACATTGGGCATGGAGTCAAAAACGACAGTCAGATACTGATTCTACCTCTGAATCATGAGCCCAACTGTTTGCACTCTCAATTTTTTATAAGAAATCTTGAAATGAAGGTCTCTCTGAATGGACTGCACAAGAGCAACAAAACAACACCAAAACTATATACAAAATTTGAAATCATACATGCTCCAAATAGAACATGTAGAGCGTGCAAAGCACTTAGGCTAAAAACAAAGTAAACTACAACAATGTGATGTGCATAAGCACTTAGAGGAAAGAGAGACTAAACTAATATATATAGGGCGAGAACTTCCCCTTTAGTAGCAGTGCTTAAGATAGATCCCATTCAATGGAATCTGCAACTCTTCACCCTCCAATGTAGACAATTGGAAAGAATTTCTACTTGTATATTTTGTGACCATGTAGGGGCCACTCCAAATGGCATCAAACTTGGAATGCCTTCTTGGTTTTTCTTGATCTGCATCCCATTTCAAAACCAGGTCTCCTTCCTAGAAGGTTCTTGTTTTTTTCCTTTTGTCAAAGCATCTCTTGATTAAGGCCTGATCCTTCTCTATTTCTTAGAGTTCATGTTATTTGGTTTCTTCTAATTCTATCAGCTTCACATACCTGGTCTCCATTACTTCAAATTCAGACATCTCTAGCTGCTTCACAAGGTCTAATGCTAGAAATTCTAGTAATATAGGCAGCACTTCCTCTTTCCCATAGAAAATATTGAATGGAGAGCTACCTATAGATATCTTGGGTGTTATCCTCTCAGCCCATAAGGCTGATTTGAGATTTGTGTGCCAGGTTCTCTGATTCTCATTAAGAGTTCTTCTGATGATCTTTAGCAGGTTCTTGTTTGTGGACTCATCTTGGCCATTACCTTGAGGGTAATAGTTTAATGAAGTGGTCAAGTAAGTCCAATTTTTAACATCCCATCCTGTGATCTTGGAACCTATGAATTCCAATGCATTGTATGATATGATGGTGGCTAGAACTTGAAATTTGATCACTACCCCTTCATAGAAATATAGTATACTAGACTCATTAGCTTCCTTGAGTGCCACTGCCTCAGTCCACTTGGTGAAATAATCTGTTACTGTTAGAATCCATTTGTGGCCTTGGCTTGAATTTGGATTGATGACTCCAATGAAGTCCAATCCCCATTGCATGAAAGGTTGGTCGAATGAGATTGGGAGGAATGGAAGTGCTGCTATCCTTTCTTTACCTTTGAAGAATGCACAATTCTTGCACCTTTTGATCCATGCATAGCAGTCACTAAACACTCTTAGCCAATAATAACCCACCTTTATGATCTTGAGTGCTGTCACCCTTGGAGAAAAATGGCCTCCAGCTGTTTCAACATGGAATTCTTGTAACACTCTCTAAACCTGATCTGTCTTAATACATCTCAGCAGAATGCCATTGATGTATCTCTTGAACAAGACACCATCAATGAGAACATATGGGATGGCCTTGTAGTCTGAAATGTCTCCTTTTTACTTTATTCATCCCATGGGGGACACAAGCCTATTAGAAGGAAGTGCGCCATGTCTTGAGTCCAAAAAGGAGTAGGTGAAAAGAGTTTGCGAGAATTGAATCGGAAATGAGGTACCACGAAGTAGTTGCACTCCAACGGAATTGTGATAGCTCCAACGATTGCAAGAAATAATTGATCAATAATGGAAGAACTTGCTCAATAGAAAAAAAATCTTACACATAGAGGAAAGATAGTGGAGTGTCTTGGCATGCTCATAAATGAATAGTAAAGGGGTATACATAGGGTTCTGAGTAACCCTAGTGCATGACACACATGAAACCCTAAACCTAACCCTAAATCTAACCCATGTGAGATGAACCTCCAATATGAGAGGAGGAAACATAGGATAACTCACAATAACACCCCCCTTCATCAAAGCTGGGGTAGCGGGGGTAGTGAAAAAGGAAGAAACCCCTAAAAAAATAAGAAAGATGTGCCAATGGGGCCTGACAACTAAAGGCCTGATAAGGTGCCCATATACAAACACAATATTCCTAGAAGAAGAAGAAAAGGACTACATAGCCTGAAGAAGATGAGCCGTTGCAAAAGACCTCACCCCAAGAAGAGACCGTAAGTGAAGAAACTTCATCTCAGTGAAGGGCTTGGTGAATAAATCTGTAATCTGATCAGTTGTCTAAATGTACTGAATGTCGATGATACCATCATGAATAAGCTCCTGTATGAAGTGCATATGAATCTCAATGTGCTTTTTCCACTGATGCTAAATTAGATTTCTACAAATAGAGATTATGCTCATGTTATCACAGTAGATAATGGTAGGCCACCAAAAGTGGATGCCAAACTCTGTCAGAAAACCCTGTAGCCAAATAGCTTATGTGACAGCGTTAACTACTCCTCTGTATTCTACCTCTATAGATGATATCACAATTGCATTTTTCTTCTTACTAGACCAACTAATAGGACCTGAACCAAGAGAGAAACTATAGCCAGAAGTAGATTTCTGATGATCTAAGTCACCGGCCCAATCAGAATCTGTGAACCCAATCAAGTCAATATGAACTCCTCCATGATAGTGAATGCCATCAGCATAAGTGCCATGAACATAATGAAGGGTCCATTTAGCTACTTTCTAATGCAATTCATGTGGCTCCTGCATGAATGTAGACATGATCCCAACAACATATGATAAATCTAGTCAAGTGCGAGTCAAGTAAATCAAGCTCCCCACCAACTGTCAATAAAGAGTACCATCAACCAAGGGAGTAGAGAAATCTAAAACCAACTTAACCCCAGAAAGAAAAGGAGTAGGAGAAGACTTAAAATCAGACATCTGAAAATGAGTTAGCAAATCAAGAGCATACTTAGGTTGTGAGATCAAGATTCCTGAGTTAGATTGTGAAATCTGGATCCCAAGGAAGTAATGAAGAAGAACCAAGTCAGTCATGGAAAACTTGTTGGCCAAGGAGATCTTCACAGAATCAATAATAGAGGAAGAGATGCTTGTGATCAAAAAGTCATCAACATATAGAACAAGAATGAGTATGGAGTCATCTTTCCATAGAATGTAAACATTTGGATCAGAGTGACACCTGGTAAAACCTGATGTAAGTAAAAAGGAGTCCATCTTGGCATACTAAGCCTGAGGGGCTTGTTTAAGGCCATAAAGAGACTTCTTTAACTTACAGATGAGGGAGGGATCTTGGATATAACTTGGAGGTTGTTCCATATAGATCTCTTCCTCTAGGTAACCATGAAGGAAGGCACTCTTAACGTCCATTTGATGGACTTTCCATATGTTTACCATGAAAATGGATAGGGTCAATCGAATAGAAGTCATCTTCACAACTGGAGCAAAGGTTTCAGTATAGTAAACCCCAACTATTTGGGAGAAACCCTTAGCTACTAATCGTGCTTTATAATTTTTGATGTCTCCATCTACTCCATACTTGTTCGGAACACCCACTTACACCGAACGATTTTTCTTCCTTTCGGAAGAGTGGTGAGATCTAAAGTATCATTCTTCATGAGAGAGGAATACCCCTCATCCATGGCAGAATCCCACTCAGGAATACTAGAAGCCTCCTGGAAAGACTGTGGATTAGAAGCAAAGGTGAAGAAAGAGTGGGCTCCAATGAAATTTGAGTGAGTATGTCTCATATCCGAAGTATCTCCAACTAAATCTCTAGCAGTTTGCAAAGTTTTCCTGGCCAAAGGGGACCAGGAGGATCAGGCTCAGAGTCAGAAGATTATTCACTTGAGTGAGAAGGGACATATTCCTCATCATCGCTACTGTCAGAATCAAAAGAATCAAAGGTCTGATGGTTGGGAGGATCAGGAAGAGGAGCACACTCAACAACATCATCATCTGATTAGTCAGAATCCGAATCAATGAGCTGAAGAACCTCAATAGGTGGAGAAGTAGAAGTCAAAGAAGACTCATCAAACTTAACACTTCTCTCAATATATAGCTCATGAGAAGTATGATTCATCAATCGATATCCCTTCACGCCATGAGGATACCCTACAAAGATACAAGGTTTGGATTTTGGTTCCAAGGCCTTGCGTTTCTTCTTGGGAATTTGAGACATAGCCTTAGATCTGAAGACTTGAAAGTGGTCAACATCAGGCTTGCATCCAAAATAGGATTCAAAGGGTGTCATCCCTCTTACTACCTTGTGTGGAACATGGTTCTGAATGTAGTTTACACAATTCACTACTTTGGCCCAATACTGCGGAGGAAGAGACTTCAAGTGAATCATACAAGTTGCCATCTCCTTAAGAGTATGATTATTTCTTTCTGCAACTGCAGTCTATGCAGGGCTATAAGAAACTGTATGCTGTAAAGATATCCCTTTAGAAGTATAGAAATCCATGAACCTATTGTTTACATATTCACCTCCATTATTAGTTCAAAGAACCTTGATAGACCATTCCACCTATTTCTCAGCAAGAGCCTTAAAGTCCTAAAAAATGTTCAAAGACTTAAAACTTAAGATTAAGAAAATATACCCAAGTATATCGTGAATAGTCATTAATGAAGGTTAGCACATAAAGAGCTCTAGTAAACGAAGGAGAAGGAAATGGACCAGAAACATCGCTGTGAACAAGATCCAAAGGACGAGTGGCTCTCTAGGATTTTCCTTTGTCATAGTTCTTTTCAAGATTCTTTCCAAGGGTACAACCCTCACAGAGACCCTAAGAAAACTTGACACGAGGAAACCCATTGACCATTTCATTTTGGCTCAATTGTTCAAGGTAGCGATAATTTAGATGTCTGAAATGCTCATGCCATAGCTTACTAACCTCATTTTCATGAGTGAGCAAGGCAGTGGGTGTAGAATCAAAAGTAAAGTGGGAGAAGGTGTACAACTATGAATGGTGATCTACCTTTCCCTCAGCCACTGTAGTGTCATTGTTAAGCTCATGAATAATCACTGAGTTAGGACCAAATTCCACTCACATTCCTTCACCAAGGTGAGTAATTTGGTAAAATGATAGGAGATTGGTAGAGAGATCAAGAACACTCAACACTTGGTTAAATGTTCCCTCATCCATCTCTACCGATCCACTATCGGAAACTGACACTTTCATGTCATTACCCATCATGATTTGGAACATTCCACAATGTTTGATGTTGGAAAACTCAACATGCAAAGAACCCATGTGGTGCGAGGCACCAGAATCTATAATCTATGTCAATGGAGCAACTTTGGCTACAAGGGCCTTTCCTTTCTTCTTATCATTTTTAGCACCTTTTGTAGTAGAAGACTCAGCCTTCGGAGAACTTTGTTTTATGGATTCAAGAACACTTATTTTATTCTTCTCAAGTAAATGATATAAGTGATCAATCTCTTTTCGAAAACAGTGTTTCTCGTCATGACTAGACTTCATGACAATAGGAACACAAATACTTGCTTTTCTGTGCCTTAGGCTCAGAAGTTGAAGTATTTGTGTCATTTTTAGGTTTGATCTTGGTTTCTTTCTTAGGTTGATCCTTTTGTTTCTTTCTTCTTTTCAGTCTTCTTTCCCTTGCTAGTACTTGCTACAAGGGCATGTGACTTGGACTTGAGAGACCCCATTTGAATGAGTTTGTCCTGTTCTCAAATGAGTTGGGATGAAAAAAAGTCAAAGGAGGGCATAGTCCAAGTATCACTTAAAGTATCTTTTTTAGCGTAGAAAGTTGACACGAAGATAGAATATCGGGACCTAGCTTAGAGAGAATCGATAAGATCAATTGAGAATCTTTCTTTTCTACTTGACATCCTTTTAACAACAATCTAATGTGGATAAATTTTGAGAAGAAAGCTTGTAGGTTTTCAAAGTCACTAGGATTTAACCCTAGTAGTTCATTTTCCAACTCATGCACTCTCATGTCATCTAGTTGTTGAACAATCACATCCAACGTTTTCCATGTAGATTTTGGTGTTTCGGATGCCTCAATGTGGAAGAGCAAGTCAGGAGAAACAAACATGTAGAGAAGACCTAAAGCTTCATCATTATGGTTTAACCACTTATATTTTTTAGGTTCGTCGTCTGGTTCAATCTCACTTCCCATGGTGATGTGGAATAACCCTTTATCCCTTAGTTTCATTATTATTTTTGATCTCCATTCGAAAAAGTTGAATGACGCAAGCAAAGGACTTGAAAGAGCATCTATAGTGAGAGAGAGAGAGAGAAAGAAATGTAGAAAAGAAACAAAACCACCCAGGACAATAAAAACCCCCCTAATTTTGGCACTTTATATTTTAGTGCATTCATTACAATCAGGTTCATGCGTGTAGTTGGAAACACTTGGTAACTCGTCTTGCAATCAGTGTAATAACGTGCAAGACAGGAGACCATGATAGTGTTTCGTGGAGCGCAACAAATAGGACACCGTAAACAAGAACAAGTAAAAAAAAAGAAAGGAGGAAAAATCCAACCCTCGTGGTGAGAAAAAATGTCTCATGTCGTAAAAGGAAACCCCCTTGTTGCAGACTGTGGCAGACGCGCTCACTAGTCATAAGCAATAATAAGGGTGAAATACAAGGTTTTAAATGAATTCAAGGAGTTCAGAGAGTCTTCAGAACATCAGAAAAGAGATCGGAAGGAAAAAAGGTGCTTAGAGTGATGCTGCACACTTGAGCACACAATTAGAGAAAAAAAATGCCAATAACGCCTAAATTTTACCATTTGGAAATGCCCAATTTTGCTATTTTTAGAGCTATTGGATTTTTTAAAAAGCCAATAAAAAGGTTATTCAAAGATGATTTTAATTTACTATAAATCGAAAATGAGATATGTTATTTTGTAATTAATAAAAAATAGATTTAATCAAATTAAATCTAATTAATTACAAAACAAATTAAGATCTAAATCATAATTAAATTAAATAGAAAAAGTACTTTCCCTCTTTTTGATTAAAAAATAATTTTTAAATTAAAAAGAAAGAAATCTAAAAAAAGTGAACCATTCTAATTTAAAACTTTTGTGTTTAAATTAGAAAGAAACAAATTTAAAAAGCATGAGTTTTTAAAAAAGGTTAGAAAGTAAAAAAACTTACTAAAGAACCCGATTTTTTTTTTTAAAACTTACCAAAAACAATTAGTATGGCCATTTGAAAAAATAATTTAAAATTGAAAAGTATTTTAAACTTACCACATTTAAAAAAAATTAATACTCACCAAATATTACCAAATAACTTTCCAAATAAACACGTACCCAACAAAAACATAGGATTGGAAATGCGTGGAGTTTTTTTGTTTGTGTTTGCTGTGTTTTTTTGGAAACTGCATGGATTGGAAGGGTCGTCGAGAGGTGGGGTAGGCCGGTTACAATAGGGTAGAGGGGCCATGGCAGGAGTAGCCATGGGAGGAGGGGCAACCATGGGAGGAGCAGTGGGAAGAGCCATGGGAAGAACCCTACGAGAAAAAAATAAATAGCAAAAATGAGCTCCTTCCACAAAGTAAACAACAAAAACACCACAATAAACAAAACGAGCTCCTTCCACAAAGCAAACAACAAAAATGACCTCCCATGCAAAATGAATACATGGCCAGAGAAGAACATGAGATCGGGGAGGTGGAAAAACCTTTCAAATGAACTCCAAGACACTGAAAAAACTTGTATTCTACAAAATACCAGGAAAACAGAGAGCTAAAAAACACAAAGATCTAAAAAAAAATCACTTCTATTTTAATAAATTTATTAAAAAATGAAATAATCTCTATTTTGGCTGAAAAGAAAGATTTAGCTGTAGATAGCTAAATGTGGTTGTAAATACCCTAAAACCTCAAGGAATACCTGCACAAGTATAGAAAATAGGCACAAAAAAGTGACACAACTTTTCGAGAAAGCTTGTTAGAGAGATTAGCAAAATAATTTCAGAAAATAGTGATCGAAAAATTTGCATGTAGAGTAAAAGAATGAAACCAAGAAAGAGTAATTGTAACTAAAAAAAATGAGTGCATGTTTACCCGATCTCAAATCTGATACCATGAAAAGAGTTTGCAAGAATCAAATCAGAAACGAGGTACCACAAAGTAGTTGCACTCCAATGGAATCGTGATAGCTCCAGTGCTTGCAATAAAGAATTGATAATTAATGGAAGAACTTGCTCAACAGAAATAAAGCTTACACATAGAGGAAAGACAATGGAGTGTCTTGGCATGCTCATAAATGAATAGTAAAGGGGTACATATAGGGTGCTAAGTAACCCTAGTGCATGACACACATGAAACCCTAAACCTAACCCTAAACCTAATCCATGTGAGACGACCCTCCAATATGAGAGGAGGACACATAGGATAACTCACACTAACATTAGGTACATCATCATTTCCTTCCTCTTGATTATTCTGTATTGTAAAAACAACCTCCTTTTCATTGTTTTCTTCATCTTGTTGACCTGAGGCTAGCTGTTCACACAACCCCTTCCCATGGACTAGCTTGGTGACCTTGATCTCAATGTAATATTCCATGACACGAGTGATCCATCCTGCATGTTTCTCATTCATATCCTTACTGAAAAGGAATTATTTAACTCCCACATGGGAGACCAACAGTTGGATTTTATTATTTGACACCAGATGCCTAAACTTCTTTAATGCCCTGATTATTGCTTGGACTTGCTTTTCGATGGAGTATCTCACTTCATAGTCTTCTAGACCTTGAATGAAGAAAGTAATTGGCTGTTCTGTACCTTATTTGTTCTACTGAACTAAGATTGTAGAAATCGTGTCACTGCCACCAAAGGCATACAATATGAAGTATTTAGAGAAATATGGAATCACGAGAGTTGGGGCTTGTGATATAGCTTCTTTGATGGCCTCAAATCCCACCTTTCCTTCAGCTATCCACCTGAATGATAAGATCTTCTTCAACATCAACATTATTAGCTTAACAAGGGTATAAAAGTTTGGTACAAACCTGCAGACAAAATTGATTTTTCCCAGGAAGCTTTGAAGAGATTTCTTGTGGCTTGGAAATGGAAAATAATCTTATTACTTCAGCTCTCTCTAGGTCAATTTCCAATCCTTCCTTTGATACAATATGGCCTAAAAGCCTACCCTCATGGGCCAAGAATATGCATTTTTTAGGGTTCAATGATACCCCAAAACTCCTGCATCTTCGAAACACCTACCTTAGGTGGAAAAGGTGGTCTACTGTATTTTTTGAAAACACCGTAATGTCATCTAGATAGATCAGTACTATTTTTTTGATCAGTCCTTTGAATTCCATATCCGTTTCCCTTTGAAAAGTGGCTCTAACATTGGACAATCCAAATGGCATTTTTCTGTAGGCATAGGTGCCCCATTTGGTGGTGAAAGCTGTTTTGAACTGATAATCTTCATTCACCATGATCTGGATGTACCCTGAGTATTTATATAGGAGGGAGAATCTTGCTGATCCAGAAACCACTTGCAAGATTTGCTCTGTTGAAGGGAGTGGGTAGTGATCTTTGAGGGAGGCTATGTTCAAGTGTCAAAAATCTACACACAACCTAATCTCTTCATTTTTCTTCCTAATTGGGACCAGGTTTGAAACCCAGCTTGAGTACTTGATTGGAAATATGATACTTTCCTCTATCAGCTTGTTCAACTCTTTCTTCATCAGAGGCTCAATGTGTGGGTCGAATGGTCTCTACTTTTTCTTGATGGGTTGAGAAACTAGATCTAGTTTGATTGCATGCTTTTCTATCTTTGGATTGAACCCTTTTAGGTATTCATAGCTCCAAGAAAACACATCTGGAAATTCTTGGCAAAGTTGTATGAATTCATACCTTTCTTGCTTGGTGGCCACTTTTCCAATTTGAAGTGTTTTTTCTTCTCCAACTGGGATTGACTCTGAATCTTCTCCTTTGATATGCATTTTAGAATTTTCTTTTCTAAACTGATCATTATGATTTAAGATAGAATCCAATGTCACTAAGCCTTTGGGAATATTGTTTGTATGTAGCTATACTATTTAATTCTCGTATTGCTTTTCTATTATGCTTTGATTTCTAGCAGAGAATTTAGCTTCTTGTAAAAAATTAATGATTTTCTAATCATTCTCGAACACATGCTAACATGTGTTGTTATCTAGAACTACTAGCCTCACAACTATATGGATATGTGGCTATTCTTTGTCTCTTTTGATGCTGTCGACCACATCAAACGTTGCTCCAACTACTGTGAGCCTATCAACATCCTCGTTCTCCTTCCTGGGTATGGACACAATGCTGAAGGCCTCGAAATACTCTATGAGATCTCATACCCTACTCTTTTAGTTCTTGAGTAGGTCATTCTTGAAAACATTAAGTCCTCTAACTTGATTGGAAACTAGTTCACTGTCACCAAACACTTGCAAGTTCTTGATTCCTAGCTTCTTTTCCCAATAAAGACCATGGACCAAAGCTTCATATTTAGCAGTGTTGTTTGAGTAGGAAAACTGAAATATGAAGGCTAAATAATATTTCACACCTTTGGGGGACACATTCATATCTCATCCTCCATCTCCTTGTCTACTCCTCGAGCCATCAAAGAAAAATTGGCATACCTCATTGCCATCTTTATATTATGTCTTAATTAGGTCAGGAAGAGGATGCTTCTCTTCATGTAGATAGTAAACACCTAGCTCAGATTCTTCCATCTCCTTATAGGGTTCAAAAGCATGTATTTTGTTGGCCCAGTCATCAAGATTCAAGTCTAGGATATATCCCACCTTGGTATATACTTAACAAGTGCTTAAGAGGTATTCTTGATAAAAAGCTAAGCAGTTGGCATTGATTGGGCTAGGCACATAAGGTTCAATATGATAATCAGCAATGGGTTCAGATCTAATTGTGGCCTTTGCCCCATACCTAGTTCTAAAGAGCATATGTGACCAATTAGTAGACAAATAGCCTCCAATTTTGGTAGTGAAGTCCCTGGACAAGCATAAAGAAAAATGTGGTGGAAAATCTATAATGGATACGTTTTGTAAAACAGTCACATTGGGGCAGGTATGTAGAGTGAGGTTAAGATCTTTGATGATTCCAAAAGTTGTCACTTCTGTCCCATCTAATCGCACTACCCCTCTAGAGATGAATTCATATTGGAGACCCAATTGGTCAGCTATTTGTTTGGGCATCATAGAATTACTAGCCCTAGAATCAATCATACAATTGTGCACCAATTTATATCCAATAATCAATGAGACATAGAATGGAGGAGGTCTCAGGGTCTTACCTTGTTGTTCTCCATGGTTCTTCTCAGGTTGAACTGCATTAGGAAAATCTCTCTTGTTGGTCAGGGGGTTTATTTGAGCTCAACCAATTTTGCATGGTAGTTTGGAACAGATCCCTCTACCCTGGAATGGCCAGTGGCTCCCATAGTGAAATGTTCACACTTTTCCTCTTCATTTTCTTGATGATGTTGAATGAGCTATCCTTTGGCTGGCCCTTCCTAGGCACATTTTTCTCTTACACCTAGGATGTTAAAAATGGTGCCTGAGTAGGTCTAGAAGGTGGCTTGGATTGAATTTGCACATTGGGAGTTGTATTTTGAATGCGAATACCTTGTTGAGTGATGGAGGGTTGAGGATCACTTGAGCATGGTGAATGTACTTCTCTAATATTTCTCTTCTTAGACCATGTATTGGTAGCTATACTTTGAGAAGGAGTATAATTCATTCCATAGAAGTCTTCAGCCTACCAATTGATAGGCATATTTTCGTTTGGGGGTCCCTCTTGCTGATCTCTTTGATGCTGACTTTCTTCGTGGCTAGGTTCTTGTGACACACCAACAATTTACACCATCAGATCCTGATTTAATGCACAATTGAAGTACATCGACTGATTATGTGGATGATTACATGGGAAACACCATTCATACTCTTGTGCCATGTTATTCTATGTTGGAACCAATCCCCTTAATGTTGAAACTATGTTTGGGTCATATGACCTGAAAGGTCTAACAGCTTGAGGTTGCCCTTGGTGTTGATTCTGATTTACATCCTAGGCTAGTGGTCTATTTTGATGATATGGGGGTTTGACCTGATACTAAGCTTGGGATTGATATGGCCTAGAACTCTGAGCCTGATGTATTTTGATGGTTACTAGCTCATTTCCCAGGTTTTGTAGTCGTTTCATCAGTTCTTGAAGCTCCTTTGAGGTGTTAGATGATGAAGTGGAGGCTTCAAATGAACTTTGATGCCTAGGGGTGGGTATAGGAGCTAATGTGGGTGTTTGGCTAGTACCTAGGTTTCCTAAATTGGGGTAAAGGGGCATGGGTGGCCTAGGGGTAAGTTTTCCAGCCCAAATCAAATGGTTCTTAGCTCCTATGGAAAGGCTATAGGCTACAGGTAAGGTTGTGCCCCCCATTGACTGAATCATCAAAGAAATATTAGAATTTAAATCCCTAAGAAAGTATAAGAAGGTACCTTCATTAGTGGGATTTATTTCTGTTGGAATCATGTCCCAGGTTTGTTGAAATCTGAGGTTGAAATCCATCAGTTGCTCATTCAAGGATCTCTTGATTGTTGTTAGTTGATCCAAAAAAGAAAATTTATCACTTTTTTCTCCAAACTGGTTGTGAAGAGTTGTGCACAGCTGGTTCCAATTTTGAATAGAGCCTGCTTTAAGGCTCCTGAACCATTGTGAAGCTTTACCTTTACGTGAAGAGGCTAGCAACTTGACTACAGTTTCCATCTCATGGATTTCGTGGATTGTACAAACATTTGCAATATCTTGGACATGACCACTAAGAGAAGTCTGGTTTTCCCCAGTGAAATATGGGATGCTGTTAATGCTACAATTGGGACCATATTTTATGCATTCAGGGTGAGTGGGATGTTTCCAATGAAGTTGACACAAGGATTTAGCTGAGCCATTCTGATCAGCTTAAGTACCCTTCTTGTT
Source organism: Taxus chinensis (assembly GCA_019776745.2). NCBI lineage: Eukaryota > Viridiplantae > Streptophyta > Pinopsida > Cupressales > Taxaceae > Taxus > Taxus chinensis. The sequence continues at coordinate 569,992,340 of CM034147.1, read as the reverse complement.
TAAAAGAATGGCCTACTAGGAGGAGGTGTTGATAAGGCTCTGTTTGGGGGAGTGGAGACCTCTGGGCTCTTCTTCTTTTCCTTCTATTTGGAGATAAGTGTATGTGTATAAACTATCCTTCCTCTGTTATTCTAGACCTTGTTTGTATCCTTCTCATGAAATTTCTTGGACTACTGAAACTAGTGGATTTGTTTCTTTTAGAGTCACCAAATGTACAATTTTAAAATTTCTTAAAAGTTAGAATCACAGCAAGTGCACATTAATCTTACTGTAATAAGATGAATACTTCTTTATCCCATCGGGTGTGCCAAAGTTGTTAGTGGAAAATCACAGCACCCCTAAATGAGTTCAAAATATATCATTTTCTAAGGTAGAATCATCTGGTGTGATTGCATAACATTGAAATTTCCCCAAGGTGTGGGAACTTACAAAAGTGGGAAAGCTCTCCATCTTAAAGGCTTGTTCCTATTCCTCTATTTAGGTGCATACACAATAGCTTGTAAAGGATTTCTCTCTATACCTAATCTAAAAATTGCTAAGGAGACAGGGAAAAAGGGATATAAGAAATAAGAAATAACTAAAATACAAGGTGATGCACCAAAGGAATGATGAACACTAGTTTTTCCAATAAACACAAACCAACCAAATACATACGATAACCAAGTATAGATAATCAGATCTATAATGAAAGATCATATGAAAGCAAAAGGGAAAAGAAAGGATCTAAAGTCAATCACAGACGTGTTTTATTGCTCTGTAGATTGATATAATGCATTAAAGTAGCCAAAAGGTAGAAAAATATTGCAATATAGTGGAAGGTCTGAAACTCCATGAGTTTCTTTGCCAAAAGAAAAGGGGATCTCGTAAAATGAAGAATTCTAACCCTTTACAATGAATCCTAACCCTGTAAATATAGATTAAATTAGAGAGGAGAAAGAGAGGGAGAAGTGGGAAAAGTAGGTTGAAGCTCAACCCTTGATGTTAATGCATCTGAAAAAATCTACCCTTGAATCCATCTTTACTGCATCAATCCTTGGTTCGACACGTTGAAAAGGAAGAGGAAACAACAAAACAGATCAAATCTGATCTGGTTGTTGAGGCAAGGATATCCTGCATTAAAGTCCTGAAGATGTTTCTCCATTTTTCACCTACCAAGGCTTGAGAAAAATGAATATTTATCTTTCCATGGTGTAGAAGACTTCAAGACACTTCCAATGGTGTCAGATTTGCAATATTTCAAGCCGCGAGTCGAAAGATATGCCCCTTTGAATTTTGTATCAAATCCATACAAATGGGTGGGAAAATAGTTTGGAAAATGGGTTCCCTTTTGATATGGGACACGTGGCAGCCAGATTAGAGCAAAAATCAGACTTGTGGGTCCGCAATTTATCTTTTTACCCCTTTTTGTAAAAAATGCAAAACTCAGAAAACTCCCATGGTCCCGAAGCTCAGCCTGGACACGTGTTGCCATTTGGTTGGTTGGGGGATGCACTTCATTTTTGTCTTTGTGCCATTTTGTAAAAAGGAAAATTTCACCTTTTCCTCCGACACCCTGCTTTGGCCTTGACTTGGGCCCAAACGCTGACTTTTTTCTTGGGGCAGAGTTGCGGCCCATTTTGAAAATTTTTAGCTAAATCTTTTGCTTGGAGGGGAAAGGAAAAATTTCACCTTTTCCTCCAATGCCCCGCTTTGTCCTTAAATTGGGCCCAAACGTTGAATTTTTCCTTTGGGTGGAGTTACAGACCATTTTACAAATTTTTAGCTAAATATTTTGCTTGGCGCGACATATCTCTTGACCTTAGACACATGGCAGCTTGGCACTCGTTTGGACTTCTCTTTTTGGATTCATCTTTGGAGGAGCACCATTAGGACACATGGTTCTTTCTGCTATCTCCTCCATACTTAGTTGATTTTGGACCTTTCTTGAACTGTTTTGAACCCAAGGACTTTGGATCTTCACCGTTTCTTCCCCTTTATTACTCCTAGTTCCTCTGCGGAATTGCCTCTTCTTTTCTGACCTTGATATTCCATTGTTGGGTCCTTCTGCAACTTTGAAAATGGATTTAAGACATGGAAACGGATTGACAGAGTCATTTCTTTTGCATAGGGTCCTTTAGTCTCTCTCGGCCCCCGCTAATCCATTGTTGAGTCCCTCTGTGACCTATTTATAGATCTAAATGAGTTTTCTTAGGTTCTTTCTTTGCGGGGTCATAGTTGATCCAATATTTTTCTCAAGGGGTGAAATATGGATAAGTACTTTACTTCATAATATTCCAAGCTCTGACTTAAAAATGCTATGGGATGTTTTGATCCTTCTCTATTAAGCTATACCAAGATAACTGAGATTGTATCTGATCCTCCAAAATCATACAACATGAATTCCTTTAAAAAGTCTGGGTTGATAAGAGTTAGGACTTGTGATATTACACACTTGATGGAATCAAAACTCTCCTTTCCCTCTGTTGTCCATTTGAATGCAAGACTCTTCTTCAACATCATCATTAAAGGCTTCACAAGAGTGGAAAAATAAGGCACAAATATGTAAAAAAAGTTTATCCTTCCCAAGAAGCTTTGGAGAGATTTATTTGGTGTGGTAATGGAAGTGTTTGGATGGATTCCACTCTTTCTGGATCAGTTTTCAACCCTTCTCTTGAGACAATGTGGCCCAACAATTTTCCTTCGTATGCCAAGAATACACACTTTTTCAGATTCAATGACACTCCAAACCTTCCACAACTTTGAAATACTCACCTGAGGTGAAAGAGGTGGTCTACTACATTCTTTAAGAAGACAATGATATAATCTAGATATACCAGCACTATCTTATTGGTTAAGCCTCTGAACTCCATATCTATAGCTTGTTAAAATGTTGCTCCGACATTTGACAGTCTGAATGAAATCTTCGTATAAGCATATGTGCCCCATTTCATGGTGAAGGCTATTTTGAATTGATCTTATTTCACCATTATCTGATTATAACTTGAGTAGCCATCTAACAATGAAAACCTTTCAACCCAGATACAACTTACAATATTTTCTCCATCGATGGAAGTGGATAATTATCTTTGAGTGAAGCTTTGTTCAGATCATGGAAGTCTACACATAATATGATTTCTCCATTTTTTTCCTCAATGGCACCAAGTTTTTAACCCAACTTGAATGTTTGATAGGGAAGATGATGCTAGCTTCAATTATCTTGTTCATCTCTTTTCTCATGACAGGTTCAATATGAGGATTCATCGGCCTTTGATTTTATCTGATAGGCTTGGATTCTAGATTCATCTCAATAGTATGTTGTGCCAATTTTGGGTTGAAACCTCTTAAGTCCTTGTAAGTCAAAGCAAAGACATCCAGAAATTATTGAAAAAGTTGAAAAAATTCAGATTTATCTTGTGGGGTGCTTACTTTGCCAACTTCTAATGTCTTTCCATCACCTACTAAAATAGGCTCTAAATCTTCACCCTTTACTTGAATGTTTTCCTTCTCCTTCCGGAATTGATCATTTGGGTTGAAGATCGATTCCAAAGTTATAAGACCTTTTGGTAATTTTTTATTTCTTTGATGCACCACTTGGTCACCTTACTGCTGTTCTAACTTGTCTTGGTTTCTAGAAGAGAACTCGACTTCTCCTTGTAGAAAATTAACAATTTGCTAATCACTCTCAAAGAATTTCCAACTTGTGTTGTTATCTGGAACAACTGGTTTCACAATTAATTTAATATGGGGTTGATATTTCTCACTCTTGATATTCTCTACGACATCAAATGCAGCCCCAATTGCTGTCAATATGTCTGCTACTTCATTCCTCTTTCTTGGGATGGAATTGATGCTAAAATCTTCAAAATATTCAATGAGATCCCATACCCGATTCTTTTAGTTATTCAATATATCATTCTTGGTAGAATTTTGTCCTCTAACTTGGTTCATAATCATCTCACTATCACCAAATACTTGTAAGTTTTTAATGCCTCTCTTTCTCATCCAATGTAATATTTGGATTAAGGCTTCATACTCAGCTGTGTTGTTTGAGCAAGCAAACTAGAAACGGGAAGCTGAGTATTATTTCATACCTTGTGGTTAAATGAACATAGATCCTCCTCTTGTGCCTTGTCTACTCCTTAAGCCATCAAAGAATAATTGCCATACTTCGTTATCATCTTTGTGATCTGGCTTGGTGATGCTAGGAAGAGGTTGATTCTCTTCACGTAAACAATAGACTCCCAGCTCAGATTCTTCCATTTCTTTGTAGGGGTCAAAAGCATGCCTCTTATTTTCCCACTCATCAAGAGTCAAGTCTGGAATGCATCTGATTTTGGTATCTAATTCATGGGCATTTGGGAAATCCTCTTAATCAAATGTTGAACAATTTACATTAATTAGACTCAGTACATGAGGCTCTATGTGAAAGTTATCAATGGGCTCATATCTGATTGTGACCTTAGCTCCATAACTCATTCTAAATAACATGTGTGACCAATCAATAGACAAATAATCCCCAATTTTGGCAGTGTGACGTCTCTTGACAAACACAACATAAAGAGTGGTGGCAATTCTATGACTGATACATCTTGTAACACCATTACATTGGGACATGTATGCAATGTGAGGCTCAAATATTTGATTACTCCAACCATTGTTACTACCATTCCATCCAATTGCACCACACCTTTGGAGATGACTTCATATTGAAGACCCAACTGGCCAGCTATTTGTTTTGGCATGACTGAGCTACTCACTCCTGAATCAATCATGTAATTATGTACTAACTTCTCTCCAATGATCAATGAGACATAGAATGATGGGGGCTTTAAATTTTACCTTGGTGAACTCCTTGACCTGATGCTCCTTTCTAAGCTGTATTGGTAAGTACCTTATCTTGTTGATTGGGTGGCTGATTTGGTGCTGACCAATTTTCCATAGCAACTTGTAATATGTCTCTTTTCTTGGGATAGCCAATGAATCCCACATTGAGATGTTTACATTCATTTTCTTAATCTAATCAATGATTTTGAATGGATATGAGATAACTCTCAGCTTCCCCTTGCCTTGCACAATATTCTCTTACACAAGGGCTATTATGAATGACACCTGGGCTGGTCTGGAAGGCGGCTTGGGATGACCTTGCTCATTGGGAACTGCACTTTGATTGTTAACACCTTACGAAGTAATAGAGGGTTATGGATCATTTGAATTTGATGATTTTCCTTCTCCAATATTCCTTCTCTTGGACTATGTATTGGCTTCTACTCTTTGAGAAGGGGTTTGGTTCATACCACAAAAATCCTCAACTTGCTAATTTACAAGTGTGGTCTCATTTGGAGGTGCTTCTTGTTGATATTTTTCCTATTGTTGATTTCCTTCTTGGCATATCTCTTATTCCACACCCATTTTTGTCACCATAAGAGCTTGATTAAAAGGACAATTGAATCACATTGACTGGTTATGAGGTTGATTGCATGGAAAGCACCAACCATATTCTTGAGCCATTTTATTTTGCATTAGTACCAAGGCTCTAGATGTAGATGCAACATTGGGATTGTAAGGCTGGAATGGTCCATTGGAAAGAGGTTTTACTTGGTTCTGATTTATAGCTTGAATAGGTGGCCTATTGGGTTGATTTTGAGGCTGATATGATCTGAAATTTTGTCGCCTCTTAAGTGTTACTAACTAATTACCCAATTTTTGTAGTTGCTTCATGAATTCTTGAAGCTCATTTGAAGTGCTAGGAGATGAAGTATAAGCTTTAGTCGAATTATGATTTCTTGGATCAGGAATGGGGGATAATGTAGACACTTGACTAGTGCTCAGAGCTCCCAATTCTGGCTATAGAAGCATATGTGGCCTAGGTGCAAGTTTACAAGCCTGAATTAAGAAATTCTCATCTCTAATAGTAATATTATAGGCTATGGGTACAATTATACCTCCCATTGATTGAATCATCATAGAAATATCAAAATTTAAATCTTTAAGGAAGTATAGAAAAGCACCTTCAGATGTTGGTCCCATAGCCAATGGAATCCTATCCCATGTCTACTGGAATATGAAGTTGAAGTCGGTTAAATACTCATTAGGATCCCTCTTAATTCTTGTTAGTTGTTCCAACAAGGATATATTGTCCCCCTTTTCTCTAAATTGATTGTGAAGGGTTGTGCATAGATGATCCCAATTATGGTAGACCCTGTTGTTAGACTTCTAAACCATTGTAAAGATTTACCTTTAAAGGAGGATGCCAATAACTTAACATCAATGTCCATTTCAATAATCTCATGAATTGCAAAAACATTTTTAATGTCTTGGATGTGGTCAATCAGAGATGTCTGGTTCTCTCCAATAAAATATGGAATGTTCTTTAGCGCTACAACTAGAATTGGGTTTTGTGTATTGAGAGCTAGTGGGCTACTTCCAGTGAAGTTGATGTAGGGGTTAGGGTGTGCCATCCTGATTGGTTGAAGAAATCTAGTTGATTAAATGAAAGGCCTTGTAGGTGGGGGTGTTTATAAGGTTATATTTGGTAGAGATGGATACCTTTGAGCTATTCTTCCTCTCCTTACTCTTTTTGGGGATAAATGTAGATAGAAAAAGAGTCCCTCTTCTCTAGTTCTTGATCGCGTTTGGATTCTTCTCATGAATCTGACAAGATTGGACTAATGTAACCAGTGGATTTTTCCTTTTGGGAGTCTCTAGATGTGTAATTTCAGAGCTTGTTACAAGCTGGGAACTTACAACAAGTGCACATCAAGATTTTTGTAATACAAATGAAGACTTCTTGGTCCTACCAGGCATGCCAAAACTATTGATGCAGAATCACAACACCCTTGAATGTCTGTAAATTGATGGGTTGAGACTCTCAGTGTGATTGCATAACATGGAGCTTCTCCCAAAGTGTGGGACTTTGCGAATAGGGAGAGATCTCCAGATGAAGGCCAGTTCCTATTCCTCTGTTTAGGTGCACACATTCATATTACAGAGGATCTACTCTAAAACCTACTCTAACTTACCAAGGAGACAATGTTAAGAAGATGCAAGAAATAAAATCTAAACTAATAAGGGTGATGCACCAAAGAAATGCTGAACACCTATTTTGCAATAAACAAAACCTTAAAAATTCAATACAACCACCATGTACAGATAACCAATACTACAATGAGATATTAGGAAGGAGAAATTGAATACAAGATAGGGTTGAAAATTATCCATAGACATGTTGGTGTCCCTAGATTTCACCCTGAAATCTGGGACTACCCATTGAAAAAAAAATTGTTCTTTTAAAATAATGGGTATTTTTGTGTTTTATCGCCATAAAATGTCTGTATTATGTTAGGATATTCCCAGTTAATCATATGAGCTAATTTCGACAAATACTCAGATGCCCAAACTCATTTTATCCCATCGCCAAGTTTTGTTTGTGGGAATTTTTTATTTAATTATTTATTGAATAAATAATTCCTCGTTTGAAGTAAATTGTGCTCCAGTTGAATCATGTTGAAGTTTTTCATGCCAATATTCACTGATCTCAATAGGGTTTTCACCATGAATGAATTCAGGGCATTCTCTACAACTTCTAGCAACGTTTTTTGCTTTTATTTATTTCTTTTGCATTTTTCTCTGGTTTTCTCCGCAGTTTCTCTGTGAAATTCCCCTAGGTCTGTTCTTTGTCTAGTATAGTCTATTTAATTACCTAAAGCATCTAGATATAATCTACTAACATAGCACCAGAAGGAATTAGCCTCAAAATGCAAACTTCTAACCAAAAAAGATGAAGTCATGCTTAAAAAGCCTCTCCTAGGCAAGTCACATTTTTTGTAATTAATGAGTATAAGTTACAATGGGATTTTTGGTAGTGGAAGGCAGATGGTAATTTATTACCTACCTTGTAGGGTAATTTTTCCCATGAATTCAAAGTTACTTAAGCTGTGATGGGTAAATTAGAGGCGGCAGGCAGACGAGAATTTCTTACCTGCCTTGCAGGGTACTTTTTACCATTAAGTCAAAGTCACTTAAGCTCCGATGGAAAAATTAGAGGTGGAAGGTAGGCGGGAATTTCTTACCTACCTTGGAGGGTACTTTTCCCATGGAGTAAAAGTCACTTAAGCTGTAATGGAAAAAATTAGAGGTGACAGGCAAGCGGGAATTTCTTACCTGCCTTGCAGGGGTACTTTTTCCCATGAAGTCAAAGTCACTTAAGTTGCAATGGGAATATTAGAGGTGGCAGATAGGTGGGAATTTATTACCTACCTTATAGGGTAAAAATTCCCATTATAAAATAAAATCACTTAAAGCCCCATTGAGAATTTCTTACCTGCCTTGCAGGGTAAAAATTCCCATTATGAAAGTTAAACAACTTAAGTGAAAGAAGGGATTTTTGGGGGGGGGGGGGGGGGGGAGCTGCACTGTAGGGTAGCAATTCCCATCAAAATTGAATTCCTATTTTTGGAAATTACCCTTGCTAAAAAATGTGACCCACCTTGGGTGAATAACAATGCATTTAATAATATTTATTCATGGTATATTCATCCAATTTTGGTCCCATAAATAGAAGGAAAGTCAATGCAGGTGGAAGAGATAAAGATAAGTCAAGGATGCATGCTAAAAATAAATAAAATAATTTATTTAAAAACAACCAACAACATGCATAACTGGGCACCCAATTTGGGTGAATAAACATGATTTTTTTATTAATTAAATTGCTAGAAATAGGAAGAGACAATTATTAAAAATAACATGTTGGAGGTTATATAAGCATGGGCTGCCATAATGAAGAAGATTTTTTTTTTTTTTTGCAAAGGATTGCAGCCCGGACAGGTTTTGGCTCCAAAGGAAGGAGGTGTTTTACATTAAAAAGTATTTTTCATTGCTAGGGAGCTTCAAGGTTTGGTGCCTAAGGTTGGAATGGCTTGATTATTGCTATGATAATTACTTGCATGTTGGTATAAGTGTGCTGTGGTGAATTTAAATAATATTTTTTCTTGCTTTGCATGCAAGTAAAACCTCAAATTTTTAGGGCAGAAGGATTTATATGCAAATTTTGGTGATAAAAAATCAAGTATTCATGCCATTGACTCCATATTTGTTTGAATAAATTGTAGTTATTCATCATTAGTGCTCAAATCAATGTCAAGTATATTGAATATATCTTCCAAATTAGAAGTAATTGTCAAATCTACACAAATTGATCCAATTGTAAGGGATTTCAGCATAATTAAAAGAAAAATAGCTCAGACAAAGATTGTTCTAGCCATGATAAAGCATGATGAAAGAAAAGGATCGGCAGAATCATGCATATCTTCTAGATTTGTTGAAGTCAATGATACAGACATAGGCCCCAAATTTATCACCAATTTGATAGAGAGATCAAACTCTCATAATTGCAAAGGCTTCTGGAAAAAAATATCATCCTCTTATTTCTAACATAGCCCATGTGGAAGTCATTGCATGGATAATTCCTTTCAGAAGCTTGTGCATGTGCTCCCAATCTTTTAGTTGAAGCCTTCATTGAATTTACTTGTGTTTGCATTCACCCAGAGTGCTTTCCATAATTTAAAATTGCTCATATGTAATTTTAAATAAAAGATGATGAGTTTTTTTCTCAATTATTTACGGAAAACATTTCACTGGTGTATGTACTAAAGAATAATTACAAAATCTTCAAGGATAGAAGGGAAGACGAAGGGCAATACCCACAAGTAAATCAAAATCATGCATAAATTCCTGGTCCAGTTTGGTGAGAATCAAAGGCAAAAGAGTCAACCACATGCAAAACATGGAAGAAGAGAAAGACTAGGATGGTTGTAGATTTCTTCTTATTTCTTTTCCTCTTTCTTTTATTTTCTCCGACAAAGTAATTGAGCAATCAATTAAAAATATTAAAATTAGGTAATTAGATATAAAATTTGTTACTTCAAGTTACTAGAAGAAGTCAATTACTTGGAAATAAGTGGCAGACAAGAAAAATTGAAAGTTATATTTTTAGTTATAAATCATGCATGTCATGCAAATAGGAATTCTAGGAGAAATATTGTTAGTTGATTTCCTTTTTCATAGCTTCCAATGTGGCAATTCATTAAAAAATCTTCCTATTTATAATTTCCCTCTATACACTATAAATATAGGAAGAGGCTATGGGTTACATGATCAAAATTTGTAATCAACATTATTGAGTCCTAGAATTTGTGCTAAATACCTTGATATCTTTTCTAAAAGATGAGGAATTAAACATTGGTGGATTTCTAGAGAACTTTGTGTCAATGGTGCATTTTCTTCTTACTTATATGTATATCTTTAGATATACTTTGCATTGTCTAAGATTTAGATTAGAAACTTGCACTTCCCTTAATTTTGTATTGTGAGATCTATTTGTTTTATCTATTTGTATGAGACTAAATCTGTAACTATTGGTTGGATTAATCATTTTCTTTCCCTTCTTCCCTTATTCAACTATTCCCCATTCTAAAAATATTTATTTATAGCTACTTACTTGCTACATAATTTCTTAGTTATGATTAATGAGATTTGTAGTTAAAGTAAAACACATAGATATTTACTAGGATCCATAATTAACAAAATTATTATATAGGAGACTCATCGGTAAATGAGGGAGATTTATCTCATGACTACGTAGGTTTTAGCTATGCATAAAATCTATCCAATAGGTCATGTAGAATGTCCTTTTTTGCTATAAATTGGTAAGTTGTTCATTGGGGTTCTCACATATTATCTCTCCCCAGTTCAATATTTTCTTCCCTTTATAACTTATTTTTATTTAAATATACATCCAAAACTAAAATTAATTGGTAGAGGGGAGGCCCATTAATCTTAACATCAATGTGATTATATTAGATAATTATTCTTTGAAATATGATCTGTACATGACTTCTAATAGTCTAGAGTCTCGTCTCTTTGGATTTTTAAGACATGTTTTGGCTATAATTTCTTTTTACTTTTCCTTATCTTGCTCAAAAGTATTTTATCCTGCACCCTATTAAGACTATTGGAATCTTCAATGGTAGGAATTCTAAATGAAAAATTTATACAGTTGACATATAATTTAGCAATTACACAGGCTGGAATTCCTTGGAAAAATTGGTCTCTAATATTTTAGCAATTACTTGGCCTTGGGGGTCTAGATTAAAAAAAGGAGGAACAAGCTAGAATAGTATCTACACATTTTACAAAGAAGGAAAACAAGTGGCATGAGAAAATCAGAGCTTTTTTTAATGCATTGAACCATGGGTTTAGGGTTATCTCCAGAAATGTGGGCCCATAAGTCATTTGGGTCAACATGATGGATGTCACTATCCCAAATATTGGGCATTGATTTTTCAAGAGAGGATATGTGTTCATAACCCCTGTACTGAAACTTCATGGGGGTAGGAAGATAGAAGGCACCTCAAAAGTATAGGAATTTTACAAGGATTTTTCAGGAGGTAAAAATTAGTAGGGAAAAAAACTCAATTTGATACCAAATAAACACTAGGGGATCTTGAATGACTTACCTTTATCTCAAGAACTTGCACTCTTATCAAGATTACAATGTAGCTTGAGAATTTTGCTACGGGTCTCTTAGGTAATGGGAATGAAAAATGTACAGCATAATGAAAATTTGCTTTGAATTTTTAACAGTTGGTTCTACCTTTTCGGGGTCTAAACATGTGGAAGCTTGTGCTTGTCTGGGGAATTTACCATCATACCAAGATTGTGCCGAAGAGACACGTGGAGGCTTCCGCTTTTAGAATTTTGACAAATGGCTTGTACAATACTCATTTTAAGGTTTTTAGTGCAATGTGGAGAATGGGAAAACATGTGGAAAATTTTATCTATTTTCTATATGATGTAGATATGATGGTATTTTAGGGAATTGGAGGCTTGAGTTAACATGGGTCATGAGGAGATTGAAATCGTAAAATACCTAAATTATACATGAAAGGCTTATAAATGTGGAAAAAATGGGTATGCGGGGAAACAAAATCCAAAAGTAACATGGTTAGGGGTATTTCAAATATCAAAAAATTCCACAACATAAAGGAATAATGGAAGCATTGGGAAAATGGGCTTGCGAAGAACACAAGTTCCTTGAGAACAAAAGGTTCACATGGTCATCAGGTATCCGCATCTCCAAGATATAAGATAACACTTAATAAACTTATATCAAAGGCAAGGAAGAAGGAAAGTGCGGGGAAGATGAAAATAGATATTGAAAAGTCTAAAAGCACGGGAAGAGTCAGCGAAAGCATGGCCTCATCAATGCAATTGTCAAGAGTTCCCAAAATACCCAAAACAGGTCCTACAACGTATAAATTACCATCAAAGTGAAATTTTGGGTCACATCGGGAGTTTGGGGAACATCCAGGCCCATGGGAATAGAGGGGTCTCGAGGGATGCAAACAACCGAAATCACCAGCAACATAAAATACTTAAAAGTAGTTCCCCAAAATAGTAAAAGTCATTCACAAAAAGACAAAAAAAAATTGTGGGAAAAGTAGCAATGCAGGAAAGTAAAAGACCCGAGAGAACATGTACCACTTATTCATACAAATCTTACCTGAAATAGACTCACAATACCCGAAGTAGTTTGGAAAATATTTGACACAAGGAAACACCAAAAATGACTCATGAAGCCTGTATGGAAAATGCCTCACTCTGAAGACTTCATAAAGGAAAACAACTACGACTGGAATAAATATAGTCACTTGACCAAAAAAATTGAAAATTGTTAGACAAATTCTCACATTTTCTAGGTGAGCTGACATTCAAATGGATCTTTCTGGGGATTGGACTAACTTGACATATAAGAAGCATGATTTGAATTATTCTATCCTTTCTCTCTCATTCTTTCTATATATTGTAAGGAGGGGCATTTTTACTAAAGGTTGGACATTTTTTCTTTGCACCCTCCCTTCTTCTCTTTCTGAAAGTGAATTTGTGGAGTTCAAGCCTCCCATTCAAATTGTAATGCTAGTTTGTGCCTCTTGGCCATTGTAATGCATTGTATCAAATTTTTGGAGAAATAATCCATGTCTGTGGATAATTTTCAACCCTATCTTGTGTTCATTGTCTCCTTCTCGATCTCTCATTGCAGTCTTGGTTATCTATGCATGGTGGTTGTATTACATTTTTATGGTTGTGTTTATTGCAAAGAAGGTGTTTAACATTCCTTTGGTGCATCACCCTTATTAGTTTAGATTTTATTTCTTGCATCTTCTTAACCCTATCTCCTTGGAAAGTTAGAGTAGGTTTTAGAGTAGATCCTCTGCAATGTGAATGTGTGCACCTGAATAGAGGAATAGTGAACCAACCTTCATCTAGAGAGCTCTCCTGTTTGACAAAGTCGCACAATTTGGGAGAAGCTCCATGTTATGTAATCAAATTGAGAGTCTCAACCCATAAAGTTACAGACACTCAAGGGTGCTGTGATTCTGCATCAAAAATATTTGCTACCGATATTCATCTGAAATCCCACTTCTTAAACCAGGTGACATAGGATAATGCAACCAAAAACTTGCGATACTTTGGCCAAATTTTTAAAACATGTTTATCATTTTTACATTAGTTGAAGACATACTTGTAAAATGGAATAAGTACCTCACCACACTTGTTTTGTTATCTAGAGTGGTCTTTTTCTTGACTCTTTTCAGTCTAATTTGATTCAAGATTTCATACTAGATAAGGGTAATAACATGCACTAGTGTGGAAGAATACTCATGGTGAGTAAGGGTAAAAATACATAATCAATCAATGCAAATCTATTAGGTGTGTCTATTTATCCTAAGTCAATAGGAGTTGACCTCAACACTAGATCAAGTTCATATCTCTGCATAGGGTAAAACCATGATCCAGTCTTACAATTATGTCAATCAAGTTAGACAGATTGAGTGGGGTGTTGAGACATATCAACTACATCGTAGTATCCTATAATGACCCCTTTCATTATGAAGGTACTATAATGTAGTTGATGTGTGATAAAATCCAACATAGTTTCCTCAACTAGACTGACATACCTTAGATTATAAGTTTATTAACCCATTAATCATTGTCTTAGGATTAATTATAATAACTCTTAAAGTTTCAACTAGGTCACTTACCCTATAAGGTTATAATTTTAAACCGCATGTGAGGTAGGTATGCAGGTAAAATCCACTTCCTAACCATTTGATAACATGCTTATGTTTTTCTTTAAATGAATCATCCTGCATTGTATCACAAGATGATTGATCTTGAAGTTATGAAAGTGTGTTAATTGATTGCTTACATATTTCAGCCCTAGCTTAAGTAAGTTCCTTATAAACCTTTATTTTAGATTTCATGGAGATGAAGTCTAAATTCCATTTAATTCCTTTCTAAGCATTCCAAATTTTGATTAAGGAAATCTGCCAAAGGAAGAACACATTCAATCATTTACTTACAACATTCTTAAAACTTTAATAATATCTTAAGTTATGTCTCGATGATTGATTTCATGGGAAGTATCCTTTTTCCATACAATATGGACTAATTTCCATTTATGAAATCGATTACATTTGTTTAAATACATCCATAATTCATACACATAGCTATGTAATTCAAACATATTCCTTTTATATTTCTTAAGGATCTACTTATGAGTGTTAACTTATAAGTTGCATCTCTATTTGGGAGAATAAACCAACTAACATTTCAGATCCCCCATCCCATTCCATAACATTTAAGGATAAAATATGCCCTCCTTCATTAAGATAATACTTAACAATACATCCCCATTCATGACAAGAAAGTATGCAATAAAGTATTGTTTAACAACCATCACCTCTTTTATTCATCAAGAAGGAGTGATACATTCATTGAATCCATAAGTATTTAATAGATTACAAGTGTCATAAAATTAATTTAAAAATAGTTTTGTTACAAATTTCTTTATTAACAAAGTACATAAGTAATGACGCCACATAATCATCATAATAAATATACATTTTTTCTTAGTGAAACAGATGTAACTTTCTATATGTCTTTCTCCTTTCATCTTTTACGAAATCCATATGTACAATTGTTAGCACGAGTCAGTTCATTTGAACTGATCATGATAAGAATTATAACATTAAAAAATTATGCTTTTAGCTAACTATTTCATAAAAATAATCCTTTTGTTTATGAAACAGTTCCAAAACACAATCAAGATAAAACATAAGAATTTTCTCTAAAAGATGACAACCAAGAAGGAGAGATGAGCATAAAGTTTCTAATGCGTAAAAAGGGGTTAATAAATCAACATGTCAACCCTAAAATTTCCATCATAAAATATTATCAACATGCAGGAAAAAAAAAGTAGAATTAAAGAACAAGAATTCTTATTTCATGTATCCGAATTAAGCTCCTCCAATCAGCCAAATCTAATTTTTTAGAAGAAATACAAGATACATAAAAATATCTTTCACAAAAGATATACTATTTGTACAAAAATGAATATTGCATTCCAACTAAATATAATACCATCTCAGTCTCATTCTATGGCCTAGGAAGTACCTTTATCATAAATAATTCCATACAAACAATTCCAGATGACTTAATCACTATAAACAATCAAATAAATTTTCGGTTGAAGCATCCTAATAGTCCTGAGTTCTCTTTTTTGTATTTAGTTCAAGGTAGTAGTAAAAATAACATCATACAAACCTTATATACCATATTTTGTTTTCTTCCAACAGTCTAAGAGAACACACTATCTTTTAGGTTCACACACCAGTTTAATCTAATCATTATTATTACAGAAAAGATAAGATTAGTTGAAGTTCATAACTTACACAAGGCTCAATACTTTCTCACGGCATATCATAACTTAAAATCATTACTTTAAGGTCAATAAAACACTAAGACCTTTCCCAAAGTTAAAAAGTGATATAAGATGAGCAAACCAAAGAAGGAACATAAATGATACCCAAGTAAATAATTTCTCCAACATAATATTAATGAGGAAATGAGTGAGATTGCAGTCTCCTCATCTATCCAGACTCAATTGAAGCATGTTTATCATATATTTATGTAAATAATAACGTAAAGATACAAAAAATATTCCGTATGAGCGACACACATCAAGTGCAAAAACAATTAAGGAATGCTCACTTACGATCAAAAAAAATATCTTAATATAGATTCAACATAGTCCAGAATTGGATGAATATATAGAACCAGGAAAAGGAATGGAAACCAAAACATCCAACCATTACCTACCATCTTTTCAAGAAATACAAGTCCTAAAGCATGATTCTATCAATAGATTAATGAATTGATTCATTTCCTAACAATCCAGAAAGGAAAAGAGAACAACAAATCTAATCTGAAACATACCTCCAAATGAAATCAAAACCATTTAACAATAAGGATGATTAAGCATTCTAGATACCTCCAAAATAAGAGTCAAACATTCACCAACAATTCAGAAAATATACCTCAGATCCAAAGATCTATTACAGATCTCAAAAATCCCAAAGTGTGTTTAAGAGTGTAAAAAAAATACACAACAAAAAAAAATTGACTTACTCAAATATACATTCCTGTATACTTTCAAAAAAATGAAAAAATAAAACAATATGATACCCAAAACGGGTTTTCAAATTTTAACACGAATTGGGTATTCCTCTAATATCCTACAGTCTTAAAGTAAGTTGAAATAAAATAACGGTTCCCACTACAATTATCAAATAACTAGACACAAAATCAAACATGTTATACTTCCGAAAACAATGGCATAATGTCTACACAAGGAATCCTTCAAAATTATTTTAATGACAATAGAAAGAGGACATACAAGTTGAAATATAAGGATTTCTACATAGCCATGCTAATGTTTAACACATAAAACTCTTAGCATAAGTTTTTCCTCAATCAAGAACAAACAATGGTCTTCAAAGTCTACAATAGCAAGAAAATAAAATGCAAACACCAGATCATCAAGTCCCTGACATAAGTCTCGATACTTAACAAGGTTTCTTATATTTAAGACTTCCAATAATGGTAATAAGGAAATTATTCAAGAAAAAATCTCAGATTCTATCAAACCAAGAAACAATTATTGCAAAACAATCCTGCAGTCAAAAGATCACATAATAGAGTATAAATCAATTTCATGCCACTATTATAAGGACTCAAACATAAGCAAGATTACCCAAAAGTATGAAAACAATGCTCCCAGCTCTCATTTTCCAATTATCATACCAAAATCAATAATGCACCCAAAGCAAAAAAACCAAAAAAACTTTGAAGCAAAGAATAAGCAATCAAAAAATTAGAACCAAAAGATTTCCACAAAGAGTAGAGTTTTTTTTATGAAGCATTTAAGTAAAAGCAAAGACTTAATGGATAGGGCCCATTATGACTGATAGAGCTCTTGTCTTCACTTTTTCATAGAAATATTCAATTAGAGCTTCAATTCCTTTCCATGAAACGCCAACAAACTCCTCAAACATTCTCTACTTCCTCTTATAACTCTACAATGCTATTTTCATCTTGAAATGTATTGCAAAGTAAAACATTCATGAAAGGATTCAAACAGAGGGTTTGAAGAGAAAAAAAAATGCAGAGCTAAAGCTTGAAAAATACCAAATGACCAAAAAAAAAACCAAAATCTCTCTTCTTTCCATCTTCCTCCTTCCTAGGTAGTTTTTCGCCATTTCCAAAAATATTAAATTCTAAAAAGGACTGACAGTCCTTTGACATATCCCGCCACCACCATCTTGCATGTGGCCATATCTAAATTCAAAAATGCATGCAACTAACACTTTGGAGGAAGTGACAACTCTCCCTCCCTATCAAATTAGATGCATTCGCCAAATTTGGAAACTTCAAAGAGATAAACATGTCTTTAATTCCTCATAAATTTCTAGACGTTGGTGCTGCCAACCTTCTCCCTTGTTCATGTCGTCCCATAGGACCCCTTTTTAGTTATCCAACATTAGGTTAAGTTCAACATTAGTCTAGGAACTAACTTAGGTCCATAGGTAATGTTTACAGTTTAGTCTAGGTCCTTTAATTATTAACTTCCCATATAAATAAAAGAACATAGTAAACTATGATAGGTTACCACTTTAGGATAGGGTTACCAGTTTAGGAACATAAATATAATTAGGTTCCTTAGTCTAAAGAAATAATTGCATCGCAAACTTACCAAATAAGAATCTGATCACCCTCCAAGATCACTTACGAAGCATGGAGCAACAAAGATCATCTGACTCTGAGACAAGAAAAATCCATAGGTCACATGATCTATCCATCTTGGTCAATATGACCACAAGGTCATGAATTAGAAGCATACCTTGGATCAATAAAAATGATCCAAGATATTTCTATTATGAATCCTAAAATTATGAAAACTGAAGCACAAATTCGAGTGCAACTAAAAATATGAATTAGTTTAATTGAATCAATTTTCTTATTTACCAAGGAGTGAATTATTCAACATAAGAAAAGATAAATTAATTCATTTTATATTTAGTATAAACATGGCATAATTATACCTATTTCAGCAGATAACATATTATCCACATCAAATATGATTTCATAGTTCATAAGAGTACACCGCCTTAAGAAAAGAATCACATATCAACGTTTTCTAATCCCAAAATAGATGTCGTCATAAATATTAACCATGTTAGAGGTGTTACACTACAGAAGAAATATCTACTAACTGAAAATATTCCCTTTTTCTCCTGATTGGGATGAATGAAAAAGAAAACCATGTGATGACATCTAGAAGAGATAGAAAAGATATTCTTTTACTTCTAACAAACTATGTCATTCTTATTTTTACTTTTCATGGCCCTTTCTAGTGGATTGTCTTGAGATTTCCCCTACCCTATTCTTATAGGAATCAAACCTTTTAAACATTTGAGTAACAACTTCCTCATATAACCCTGAGTGGTAGTTGAAAATTACTTCGTGTTTCATACTTATTTCATTAATATCTGAAAAGATAGATTTTTATTTCTTCATATTTTTTAATCCAATTTCCCCTCAAGTGAAATTGGATAAATCAGAGTAGGCAAGAAACTCTCAGCATTTGAATGAAGGTTGAGAGCTCACAAGAGGAATTTTTCCTCTTCTTGGTCTTGTCTGAGTTTAGATTTTACTCAATTTAAAGGAGCAGATAATGGGACCCACTAGCAACAAAATGACAAAATATGATGCATAGCTCTGAGACACCTTTCTATATTCCACTCAATCTTGGTATAGCTGAGGAATCCAAGAAATATATACAATGTTTAAGAGAGTGTGTAGATTTCAAGGCAGTAGCTGCCAATTCTAGATTAAGATCATCAACCTCATAAGTAGGTTGTTATGACCCCAACTGAGCTACTTATACAAAAACAAGCTATTTGATAGAAATTAAGGGGGATATTGTTTCAGGATTGAGCAATTGCATAGAGCCATCAAGTTTATTTTTTGGGTAAAGTGACACATGGTGAAGAAGGATGGGTCCCATTTTTTTAGGGAAAATTAAACTACAAAGTTTGAGTTGAAGGAGCAAGCCAATGATGGAGGTATGAGGCTACTAAGTTAGTTGCACACACATACAAAGCTAACGAGCTCATCATGCAGAAGGATCGAGCTCTATAAGAATGTCGAGTTGTGGATTTTACTGTGGGCGAGACATATTCAAATATTGGGTTTTATGAAGCTTATTGAGTTGTGTAAAGTCCAAAGAAAAGTCAAGTTATCAGTTGAGGATGTCGAGCAAGGGAAAATTAGTAAATAATGCATGACGAGATAATACAAACAATGAAGTGATCCATTAATCAAATGGAGGAGCCAAGCCATCGTTAATTGCAATGAGTAGAAAAGGTGCATAGTTTCATCATGGAAATCTCATATCGATCCAAAAGTGAAGGAAAGGGTATGGCCAAGTTCTATGTCAAAACACTTAGTAAAATTGGTGAGGCTCAGCATAGAGTCATGTGGAAATGGTGGGTTTAGAGGGCTCAAGTATCCCGTGGGACATTCGTGCGGGGAAACCCCAAAATTCCTGACTCCCATATTGTGTGGGTAAGGTGGAAGAAAATGGTCCAAATAGCTCAAGAGTGAGTTGGGACATCTAGGCCTAAAATTTCTAAAGTACTCGTGAGGTGAGTTATGCAGGTGGCGATCTGTTCAGCGGCCCTCATGGAAGTCAATGAGATAACAGGAACCAATTTAGGTGCAAGGGGGTGTAGGAAGCCAGTGTTGCAGATGAATCATGTTAAAATGACACAAATGGGCCAAGTGCAAGGTGTACGGATCATGCCCAACAATCCCGAGATCATTGAAAATCAGGTAAGCTGGAAATTTTGAGTGGGAAAAATGGCTCGACGAGTCAGTGCTGAGATGACCATTATTTTAATACCCAAACATTGAATATCCATCCCATTTCAAACCAAATGAAAATAATGGGAAACCAAAGGTGGCCCACCATTTTTAAATGTATCAAAATATTTAAGATATGCAAAAACATTAGAGAAGGGGGAAAATATTTAACTGATGTATTCTAACTATGAAATTAATTCATAGTCTCGTAGAGTGAAAGCAAACCTTTGAAAGTTCAAATAGATTCCTCTTCTCAGAAGCCCATAACTTGAGTATTTCTCAATAGAATTACACAAAATTGGTCTCATTGGAACTGTGAATCTGAGACCTTCATAATAAATCAATAAATTTAGGGAATAATGAAGACGTAATGGTTAATTTCATGGAAAATGGACCCAGTTCTAAATAGTGATTACTAGGTGGTTGAAAGTGTAATTAAGAGGCATGGGAAATAATTATTTCTCTTCTGTAAATCATGGGACAATATGGGGTGCATTTTTTTAGGTCATACATAATCATTCGAGTACATTTATGGCACCTCATGAGTGGTGGGAAAGAAAAATGTGAATTTCATTCTAAAAATTGTAATGAGGGGTTCATTTGTAAATGAGTTAGTCATTTTCCTTCTGCCCCCCTCTCTTTATTCTATGCTGGGTTGAATGTGGAGCTTCAGGACTCCTCTTCATGCTTTGTACTAACATTTTAATTACCTCTTGCCCACCAATGATGTACTCTTCATACTTTAATGGATCGATAAACTGTGTTTTGTGATTTATTTATCCATCTAGCTCTACTTACCTCTCTTCATTATAGGGTATACTGTGTATATTATTAATTTTATTGTAGGTTTGTGTGACCAGTGTTTATTTGGGAAACAAATGGTGTTCTATGTGTATTCATATTTGGTCTGTGGTGCATTTTATCCACCCTCTTCATTACTCACCTCTCTTAGTTTTAAACAGTTGGATAGTTATTAGCAACCTCCTTTTCTTGGTGTATCACCACTCTTAGTGTAGGTTTAATTTCATGCATCTCTCTCCTTGTATACTTAAAAGGTTAGAATAGGATTAGGTAGTTTTCTTTCCTACATTAGGAGTAGTTTCTGTCAGTAGGTTTAGGAGCAAGAACCAAATTTTCTCTAGAGGGTTATCTCAAGCCCGTAAGTCCCATAACTTAAGGGATAATCCAATGTTACCCAATCACACCAAATGCCCCATCCACAACATGACTATTCGGGGGGCATTGTGATTTGGTGATAACAATCCTTTTTTATCAATTTAACAATTTTTAACTCAATGTATGCCTAGTCTTACATGATAAATACATTAAAAATCCTCCACTCTCCTGGTTTACCCATAACATACTCTCTAAAAATTCTAATCAAATTTTTGGTGCTCTCCATTATAATTTTTTTTACACTATATGTCCTAATTACTTTGTCTATCAGAGCATGGAGGCCACCAATATAGTCCATTGTCTTGTCTATCAATTCATCAATAATTTCAAAATATTTTACCAAAATATCCAATCTTACTTTTTCCATATTATAATATTCATGTTGATTCCCCACAGAATCAGTGGACACAATATCTTCTCTAATAACCATCTCATCACCTAAGTTTTTCATATCTTCCATAATTGGTAGCAAATCACTCCACATTAGTTTCTCAATGTCATATTTATCCATTAATGGTTTGGTTTCTTCTACCTTTTCAAAAATACGAGAATATTTTTTATTTCAAATTCTATGATTATTGATTCACCTTTGCCAACCAAATCATTCTCCCATTGGATAGTGGCATCCCCTATTTCTCTTAAGTCAGTTACTCTCCTCATGTCATAATTCATGATCTCTAAGACTTCAAATTTCCCTTTCTTGCGAGTTATAGTAAATTTTCTGACTAGGCTAGATGGTGCCTCATTCTTGGCCTTTAAATCCTTAGTTTCTTTAAACTCATCAATCCTCTGGAATACCCCTTCTACAACTACAAAAAAATCATATTTCATTTCCTTAGTAGAATTCTTACCTAATGAGATCCTGGAGACCTTAAAAGTGGATGGGGATGCTTCCCCTCAAAGCACACCTACTTTGGGAGTTGCTACATCCATGAATCTTTCTCCTTTTTTTGTCACAGATGCCCTAGAGATAATTTTTCCCATTTTAGGTGGTCTTTCTAGATTGAGGAGAGCCAAGATTTGTAAATCATTGTTATTCAACTATATTTCCACCTTCTTCTTCTTTGGGAGAGTACTACCTATCCATTGTCTTATGGGGGACTTGTGTTCATCAAGTGATTGTATAACTAGAGATACAAGGACAACTGCAAGAGCTTTGGAAGAGGAATAAGGCATAGATATACCTTTTTAAGCTACACAAATTGGTTCTTCCTGATTACCTGTTGTTGCAAATCAGCAGCACCCCTGGATGTAAATCAAGGTTCTAAATGATGTTTAGAGCATCCAGTGTGATTGCACAACATGGAAACCTCTCTCCAAGTGTGGGACTTGTGAAAATGAGAGAGGAATATCCAGAATAGAGGCTGGTTCCTCAAACTCCTCTGATTTAGATCTATATTTTGCACAACTACAGAGGTTCTAATCCTAATTCTACCCTAGATTGCAAGGAGATAGGGATAAAAATGCAAAAATGAAACTAAACTAAAGATGGTGATGCACCAAAAGGAGTGGTGAAACATTTTTTGCCATGTAAATAGACACAAATTCATGAAATGCAACAAGGGAAAACATACACAAGCTGATAGATGTAATTAGAGGTCTTAAATTTAAGTAAAACAATACAAACAGAGGACTGAAAGCATTCACAAAGTTTGCACTATCAATTCCATGTAAAAATCTCTTGCATTCCACCATCAAAGAGGTATAAACCTGTTACAAACTATGAAAAAGGTCTGATTCTTACAACTATCACTTGCTGGAGGTGAAAGAAGAAGTTTTCAATGCCAAAAAGTGTTCCACCTTGAAGAAATGAGCCAAATCTAGCTTTTACAGTGCATGGGTCGAGCCCAGGAGAGAGAAAACGTAAAAAACATGGGAGCCCATTCCTCATTGATGGAAAATGCATTAAAACAAAATGGAGGACCTTAAAAACCCATACCCTATCATTTTTGACCATGCTGGAGAAGAATGCGACCCATTTTGTATTAAATTTGGTTGTTGAAATGTCATTTCTGGCCATGGACACATACCAGAACCGTTTTTGAATTTTATCTCTCCAAACTTAACCAAAATTATAAATTGACCATGGAATCATGTAGAGAATTTTAACATATTTCCAATGATATAAAGAACGTGAAAATCTGACCTCTGGATCAAAAGATATGATCGTTTGAAGATTTAGGGCAAAAACAGCCCAAAAACGGATCGGCGGGAAATTTTTTCAAATTTTACCTCTTTTTTGTCTTTGGAAATTTTTTCAAAAAATCTTTGCGCTCCGCTGGTTGGATGCCACGTGTCAGGTGCTGATTGGCCATGCAATTCTCTCTCCTTCTCTTTTCCGTGTGTTTTCCTTTGAAAATCAACCTTTTTATACTCTTTTGGAAAAAATTTCATTTTCCCCTTGCGCCCCACCACTTGGGACACGTGGCATCATTTGGTTTGTTGACAGGGGTGCGGGGTCATCCATTGGCTTTTAATTTTTTGGGCGAAGCCTTTGCTAAGTTTCCAAAGCTCTCCCCAAGCTCCGAACCCCCCTGCCCCATAGGACACGTGTCCTAATCCTATTGGCTCGGGCCAACCCTGCGAAATCACCCCATTGAAAACTCGGCAAAAACACTAAGTGAAAATTTCACCCTCTCCTCCATCGCTCGGGTTCCAATGGACACGTGGCCCATTCTTATTGGGCGCGGGCTATGCGGGCTGATTTTGGCCTTTGAAACTTCTACAACAAACTTAGCAAAAATTTCCATTTCGCCCCCGATGCCCGCGAGCCTCCCTCGACACGTGTCGAGTTCCTATTGGCCACGGGCCAAAATTCAAAAATTCGCCCATGGAAAACACTTAGCCAAATTTTTTATTACGCCTCCCCTTTTGACACGTGTTACACTGTGATTGGTCCACGAGCCCCATGGGAAATATTTTCCATTTGAACCTTCGACCAAAACTTGGAAAAATTTCCAATTTGCCTCCGACCCTGAACTCCTCTGCCACGTGGCAGCTTCCTATTGGCTGTGGGCCTCAAATGGGAAAATTTTCCACAAAAACTCCACCGAGCCATAACTTGAAAAATATAAGGAGTTAGGAGGTAAACTTTACCTTTCTGGAAAGCTGAGAGAGAGCTCTATCTGATGGTGCCATTTCCAGAAAGCCTTGAGTGCCTTAAAATAAAAAAATGTGGACTGAGGCACAAGAGAGGCAAGAATACAAAGAGTTAGCCACAAAAATGAGCTAGGGCACATTGTGGATAACAGTACCTTGTCCTAAAAGTCCACCTTGATCTTTAATTCCTTCCATAGGTTTAGATTGATCCCCTATTTCTTCAACTACCAAGGGGTGCTGGTTACCAACTCTATTTTCTACTTGTGCTGAGTCTTCACTCATTTTATCACCAAGAACAGAGATCATTTCACTGAGGCTTTAGTTGTGGGAATGCAAGCTCCAAGAATTCTTGTAGTACTTCAGCGTCCTGAGGTACTATTGCAACTGTGACATCTAAAGTTTCTTCCTATGATTATTGTATAGGAATATTCACAACACGAGGTTGTACTCCATGCATACAATTTTTCTCTTTTTTTGCTATCACACTATTTGGAGTTAGCTCTTGGAAGTCTCAACATGCTGTTGTGGGGTGGTTGAGGTATCAAGTATAAGATCGATCATGAGGGGATGTTCCTTGATGGGTGAAGAAATTGTAGCTATTGGAATGGAAAGGGTTATCATCACAGGTACATGTTTCTTAATGAACAAAGTTGTAGGAGATTGGATGACAACATATGAGATAATAAGAACTTCAAGATTCATTACCTATCTAGGGGTCTCTTCCTCCTCCAAATCAACACATTTAGATGTTTTAGTTCACTTCGTCTTTCTAAGATTGAATTTTTTATCCTCCTCTAATTCCTGTAGGCCAGTATTTATTATTTGAATTTCATGAGGAATCTCAAACAATTTTTCCTCTTTAGGATTCTTAAGAGTGGATTCCATCACTTTCTCTTTTCCCGTGGATCCCAAAGCAGATGCTAGAATAATCTATAAGGGAGTAGAATGGACAATAGGACCCTCAACCATACCTTCCTAAAGTATTTATCTTGTTCTTCTTGTTGTTTAAGGAAGGGGAATTTTGATTCTACTATCTTGGGTACTTACATCACCTGTTATTGCTAATGAGTCCAACTTCTTAATCTTCTGTCCCCACGAAACCTCCCTAGTGGCATAAACCCTTCAAAATGAGGGGATAACATCATCAATGAGCTTTAGATTTATATATTCTATTAATAATGGGGTCTGTTGGCAAATTATATCCAATCCTTTTGAAAAAAACCACCTTATAGAGAGTCGAATGGGGTTTGGAGTCCATTCTTGGTTATATTATTTCTCAATAGTGTCCCAATGGATTGGTTGAAAACTTTGATAAGAAATATTTTCCCATATGTATTCTTCACTAATCACATTACTATCATCCTTTAACGCTTCAAGAGTTTGGATAACCCCAAAATCAATCATTTGAGACAACATGATTCTTGAATATTCTCTTTGTCTGACTTCCCTTTCATCTTCATAGTTCATCCAGAAATCCTCATAATGAGTTTTATGCTCTACCTATGTAAGCGCAATACTGTGCAAGATATGATTTATATCATAATGTTTTTCTGTCCTTAAATTTATCCATCATGCACTTGTTGATCTCTCTTTCTAACATTTTTTCCTTCTGAATATTCTGACAAGTGTAATTCCCTATGACAATGGGAAATTTTATTGGGGATGTTATATGATTTTGGGAAATGAACTTATGTACTGATAGAAACTATCTGTAACATCCTCATTTTAGACAATAGAACAAGTCAAATTTTTTTTTTTTTTTTTTGATAATTGCATACTGGTTCTAAATACATAATTTAGAACTCACAATTCAAATAACCATTTATATAACAGACAACCATATGCAGCTGTAATGACTCGGAATACCTCCGATCTATTCATTCCATGACTCGGTAAACTACCGATCTATTCATGAGTAAAAAGAGTTAGTGTTCTTAATTAACACAATACTCTGGCGGTTCTCTTCCCTAATCTGGGATTCAGAATGCTCTGTCCAAGGAATCTAACTGAATAACTGTTACCATTATTCATCGGCATCTCATCCCTTAGACTAGGTGAATTAGGACAACGCAATCAGCAGCTTGCGATACTTTGGCCAAAGATTTGAAACATACTGTTCATGTCTCGTATTCCTTAACGGAATACTCGTCAATCTGGAATACGTCCTTCACCCCATTCATATGTTATATAGAATGTCTTATACTGACTACTGTCAGTCCTTTCTTTCACAGCTGAATCACTCGGAGGCAGATTAACAAGGTGATAATGTTATATGGATGCCTACGAGGATTAGGGATATGAGGACATACTGGTTCAACCTTGCAATTCAACCAGTGTGTCATGATACCCCAAATCTCCGAGGCAGTCTTATAACATGGTCACGTTCTTAATCGGTCCCAAGGTAACTCTTGCGAAATCAAGTGTAAATCTTAGCGATCAATGCAAAGGGTGTCGCCATAAGTCACCTGCATTGTTGTAACTTCGAGAAGATCCTAATCTTCTCGGAGGTACAGCCCTGCAGTCGACCTTATGTCGTCATCCTTTAAATCCGCCTCGAGAAGATCTACCCAAAAACAAGCGTTACGCACTAGAGATTAAATTACTTCTTAAGACTTTTCCCTAAGGTTAGCCATTTCCAATCCCTGGATTCATTTTCTTAAGACGACCCTCCTCCATTAATCCCATTACTTGGTAGAGGTATTAAGGTCTAGCTTCTATCAAGGAGTCATTAGAATACATCTGATTCTAAGCAACAGATTCAGACAATATCTCATAACCTATGCTTGAGATTGCCACCTGAACTCCATTGATTGCCTATCAGTTCTCTTAACTGAATTTATATCATACTTTTTAGTTTAAAGATATAAATGATTTAGAATCCAATTTACTATTGTCCTGTTATACTTAGGACTAGGGATTAGTAATTCAATCCAACTTGTTTAGCGTTATCTTTTAGGCTCAATTTTAACCTATCCTCTAGAGAGACAATAATTAAATTACAATATTGCATTATCCAGATCAAATTAGAACTACTAAATACTCATAAGAATTTAGTCTAATTACTTACAAGATTTCATTGTCAATCACAAAAGCATCCATATTATACAAAGATAACTATGCCTCTTCGTTACGTAAACCGAAGAAGTTCATCATTCATAATAGAATACAACACATAAGTATCAAACACTTATTTTCATTCCTTTCGAAACTCGTACAATTACATTTTATGCAACAGCATACTTGATATAATGCTAACGGAAAAGAAACATCTTTTCTCATATAGTATATCCATAAAATCAAGCTGTAATTCATAATAAATCAAATAAACTATCTGATCGGACTGCCAGATCTGCATTATATTTACCTCTTACGGCAACCATCTGCAAAAATAGTGAACATGAGTCAGTTCAATGAACTGAGCATGATAAGCACTAACTTTTAAAACAATTGCAATCCATCAATTGTTTTCATTAAACACCCTGTTTAAATGAAATCAGATATTCACATAAGTAAACATGATTAGACTATGCCCTTGTAATACTGAATGATTACAATTATGTAACTCTATCATTGTTACAATTAGTCTTAATCATTTTCTAATATTTCATCAAATATTAAGAAACAAGGAACGAATGCACACAACAATCATTAAACCCAAAATCACAACATTGGTCAGATTGTTTCATTCTCCAAAAAGGAAATAACATAACAATTCGGGATTCCACCAATATGTTACAAACAATTTCCTACTGATAGTTCATTATCAATAATATTAAATTAAGGAAGAGAAAGAATCAACCATTCATACTTCCTTTTACATAAGTTCATCACTGTACTGCCTTCACATATGAAAACAGTCAACCAGTATATAAATGAACAAGTTAGACAGGCCGAAATCAAGATCACTGTTCTAAATCATGAAAATAGAAACTCAGAAAATCTCTTGTACAGCAACTAACACATCAACATTTCATGTAACAACCATAAGCCCAATGCAAGTTCCTTTTGCACAGTAAAGCCTTATCACCAGTTGAAAACAAGAGCTACAAGCGTATCGCTGAAAACAACAACTATTGCATCAACAATCTAAGGTTTCCCAAAGGACTATGCTATGATGCCCACACGGTACTTCCAAATCATGCACAGTCGATCGGACAGATCAAAATGGAAGGAAACATAGCATACATATTCTTGCTCAGTCAAAATCGGACTGAAGTGAAGGAAAGGAATTCAACCAAACGATCCTTACCTTGTAGCATGCAAGTCTTGGTGCGTTATTCGCGACTTACCCTAACAAGGTCAAAACACGAAACAGTCATCCAAACACAAGGACCTCAAAAGTAACAAAGACAGTCCAAGGTCAAGCTCAAAAAGAGACAGTAGTACAAGTTACCTTCCCGGAATTTCCAATGATTCAAACGGAGGTATCAATTCATGCAAAAGCTTAAGAATTCATACAGACAATCCTCAACAAAGCATATCAATAGTCAGACAGCAAAATACTCTCTGCCAATCATTTTACACTAATTTGCTCAGGTCAAAGACATACATGTCCACCTAAGAATCTGTACCTCAAATCCCAAAAACACGAAGGAATTCCAAATTGCAATAACAAAATCGAAATACATGTTATTCCATTAAGTCGCCGGCACTTAAATTACCAACACTTAACTTTATTCAGCTCATGAATAAAATGAATCATTCATTCGACTCCTCAGAGTCGTCCAAGTCGTAATAGCATAATCTATATATTCACACAGTGACTGATAAAGGTTTGCACGCATAACCACTGAACCCTACAGCAACGTACAATGACATAGATTGATAAATCCATATATGCTATTCATGGATAACATTCAGAAAGAACAAGCGAAGCAAATCGAATATCCATTTCTAGCAAGGAAAAGCAACTAAGCCGCTTCGAACTTTCTAACAGCTTTCACATAGAAAGGAAAATGCATATACAGGAAGTCTTTATCTTTTAACTACTTCAAATAACAGTAGACAAAAGCCCTGTTTCTTCTTATCAGGCTTTTA
Source organism: Taxus chinensis (assembly GCA_019776745.2). Taxonomy (NCBI): domain Eukaryota; kingdom Viridiplantae; phylum Streptophyta; class Pinopsida; order Cupressales; family Taxaceae; genus Taxus; species Taxus chinensis. The sequence continues at coordinate 569,962,727 of CM034147.1, read as the reverse complement.
CAAGAATCCATTCACAAAACTTGCGGATAAATCTACATTCCAGCAAAAGAAAGCAATACGATTCAGTCATCGACTCCACTGAGTCGATACAACAAAGTACAGGTGTATTTATATTATACACAGTGCACAAATAATCCCGCTAACCTAATAACAGGGAAAACAACTTCCGCTAGGTCGAAAAGACTATGGTATGAACTTATGTACTGATAGAAACTATCTGACCAATTACATTAACTCCCATTTTTCATTTACACACATGGGTAGCACATAGGGTTTCTCATGAAAACCACTTACCTTGATATATGAATTTTTTATGAATTAGATGAAGTAACACCCATATTGAGTAATGAATCTCTTAGCATCAGGGGAAAATATTTCAATCTCATAGTTAGGGTGGTATCAACAAATTATAGGTGTAAAGAAGTGATTGACAATGTTTATACATTACACATCATAACTTTCCATCTTCAACTAATTAAAGACATCATACAACTTAGAACTGTTAATATTACCTTCCATTAGCAATTCTGGAAACTCTCTATGAAAAGAAATATTATAAATGAGATAAGAGGTCATGAAAAATTCTGCCATTCCAGGATTTTCTCCTCTCGCAATTTGGGTAACTCTCATCATTTGTTCATAAATAGGGTTACTTATGATCTCTACCCAGGGACGATGACTTTTGTTTATAAGTATTACCAAAATGAATTGAAACATCCATTCCTAAAAGAAGGTAGTAGATTCCATATGCATTAATTGATTCAACAGTGTAATTAAATCTCCAACTTCCTCAATAAATTCAGCCATATTCAACTTCTTTCTCATTCTAGGGGCAGAAGTTTTTGAATTATTCAACCAATGATCATTCACAACTTTCATTCATTTCTTCGAATGTGAGTTCCATTACTCCTATGAAGAGTCCATGGTAATATCCACCTCATCCCTTGTGGGGGGAAAACCCAATATTATTTCAAATGTTTCCTGCTAAAAACATAGAACCAAATCTCCCCTTCCATCTCGAACTTTTCTGGTTACAGGATCGTAGTGTTGAGCACATACCCATACAAGCTCTGGGAATGATGTAGTGTGAGGGAAAGAAGAAATGAGGTCAATAACAATATTATCTATTTGGGTCATGGAATTACTTATTTCAGGGGAGCGTAGGATTTTTCTTAAAATCTTCTAAGTTAGCATATGCACTATCATAATTTGTAATTTTGTCTAGAGGGGAACTAAGACTGAAAATTATTTTCGGGGGAAACACATGGATCTTCATGATTCTAGTTTAGTTATATCATACCTCTTTAAAAAAATCTCAGACCTCTTAAACAAAATTTCAAAAGGTCACACAATATATGGAAAATGATGAACTCACCTTTTAAAAAAATTCTAGTAGCTGCTCAGAACCTGGTTGAATAAATATGCAACTCAATTATGAACGTTGGGCTTAATACTTGCTTTGGCTATCCTTCGATACTGCTTGAAAATATTTTCAAAACATAAAAACGTGGGTGTACTAGTACAGTTATTTATAACAAGTTACCTTATTAATGGCTCTCAGATTCACGCATTAATGCTAAAAATTGCGTTCATGGTGATATTTCATAATTTTCAGATTTTTCATCTTTTCAACCATTGCAATCTTTTCACGTCCTTCCTTCCATGTATTTACATTACATGAGTCCTTTGCATTAATGAGTCTTACTCTCGTATGGGTAGTTCATTAATGAACTCAATTTCTTATCTTTTTACGGGATTTGGAAAGGTTTTGTAAAATGATTTGCATACCATTATTGTTATATGCGAAATGCACTTCTTTCTCCATTTCTGTGTATGTTATATGCTTGGTTCATGCTCGCAACTTTTTGGGCCTCAGGTTTGTTTTTACCAATTGCACATCTGGAAAATCATAAGAATCTATTCGCCTTTCACTTGGCTTCCCAACCTTCCCCTTTACAAATTAATTTCCTCTTACTTATTCATCAAAGGGGTGCAAAACAGTAAACCTAACCCAATCAACCACTGTTGACTTTGGTTACTGAGTTGACACATATCCGCCTTCAGACTTTAGACTTACAACTTCAGTTTGAAATTTATCGGGTGTAAAGTAAAAAGGTGAACAAAGGCCTGTCTCTGATCCAATAATATCTTTATACATGTTTTATTTTGAGGAAAGGAGATGTATGCGCATTTTACATCATGCTCATGAGATTATTCCTTAGAGTATTCCATCAAGCCTCAGGAATTATTTTGAACTTTTTATATTTACATTACTTCTGCAAACATTCAAATTAGGTCTGATATCGTGAAGCAAACCAAAACATGCCAAGTGATGAATTAGATGTTGTTGTAGATGTGGATATGATTGATGTAGAGATGAGGATAAATGTTGGTGGAATTGTAGTTATAGGAACAATGTACAAAGATGAAGTAGATGTAATAGTTGGTGAAATAGGTGGATTTTTTAATGAAGTAATATCTTGATCAATGGTGTTGGTAGTGTTGATGGTGTTAATGGTGTGAGAATTGGTGGTTGAGATGTGGGAGGAGTGGTTTGATTTATTGGTGCGTGATTAGGAAATGGTTGTTTGAAGACATCAAGTGGTTGATTAGGAGGTGCATTAGGGTTATGCACTTGAAGGTCACCTAGGTCAATGAGTTTTTGGACAAGATCTTTAAAGGTTTGACATTTATCTATATCATGTCCACGAAATTGATTGTATTTACAATAGCAATCCTCTTGATACTAAGCTGTTTTAGGTCTGTATTCATAAAATGGTCAAATAGGGGAAAGTGTGATGAGATAAACCACCATCAACTTGTTGAATATCAAACTATATTACCATCAAAGAGAAGTGTAGTTAGGTGTCAGTATAGGAGCTCTTTGTTGAGGCCACACACTAGAGATGGGTATGGAAGAGGATTTAACCACCACGACATTGGCCACACTCTTTGATTTGTCATTGTGTGTAGATGGTTTGGTAAACTTGGTTTTTGGTTTGTTTTATTTAATTTTAATTTGTCCTTGATCAAGGGAATGATTCTCAAGTTTACGAGCCATGGTGAAAGCTTCTTCAAACATCTGAAACAATTGGATTTGTAAGGTGGATGAAATATTATTCACACAAGAGCATGAAAATAACTCTATGAAATCTGTCTATGGAAGGGTAAATTATAATTGATTTATTATTCCATGCCATCGTGTGAAAAATTATGTGATAGAATCATCATCAAATTGTTGAATTACATATAAATATGTAATGGTGATCTTGCATGCAATGTTGATTAAGAAGTGTTCTAAGAAGAGCTGTGTAAGTTAAGTAAATGAGAAAAATGAGTGTTAGGGGATGCCATTTTACTAATCCAGTGTGGGAAAATCCAAGGACATATGAAAAGTGTGAACCATGAGGTCTTGATCATGGGAAATAAGATAACATGCATGCCTAATCTAGTTTTTTATTTTACCAAACAACCCAAGGAGCACGTTGACACATCACTCAGCCAGAACTGAGCACTCACCCGAAGCGTACAAGGGTACCAGGTCCCTCCTTTATAACTACTTTGTCAAGAGTATTAGCATTCATGATGGTTGAACTCCATGATCAATATCTAATACATTCCATAATAGTAACTAAGGAACCAAATAGAGGTATACAAGAATTAGATCTAACATATAAAATAATGAACTTTAAACAAACACAAAATCAGATCTACTCAACAAGATCCATAACACTGTTATCCATAACCCAATCCATCCATAGAACTCCATTATATTAATCCACAAATAGTAAAATAGCTGAATACATCATGAATTTTTCCATAAGATTATGCACATAAGAAAAATAAAATCATAACCTTACAATACAGTTTGATATCTCATAGGTTGTGTCAATCACTACATATTTATAGGTGTGGGAAATTTCCCTTCACTTCCTAAGCATTCTAAAAATATGCTATATTCTAAGAATAGCCATGCACCGTGTATAAGAACAACCAGAGAGGATGCAATCTCTTCTAACAATAGATCATCTATAGATAACTTAAATTTGAACTGCTAGTCTCCTGCTCCAAAAATAGACACCCCCTATATGGATCCTTCTCTATAAATAGAATTTTCTTGTATTGCAAGTCTTCTTTTTTCAATGTTATCTTTATACTTTTCTTGACCGCCACTCCAAGTCTATCTTTATCTTCCTATCCCAAAACTGGTCAAGTTTTGATCCCTTGCATGCAATCCTTTCATGTCTTCCATGCACAAACCTTGTCCTCCTTGCGCACAATCATCATGCATGTTTCTTTTCCAATGCCTCCACACATTCTAAACCTATTCCTGGGTACTTAGTCATTTTTCAATGCTCAACATTACCCCACACTAATTATTTTTTCCATCCTTGGAAATATTCTACTTCTCTAAGAAATAATAAAAGAATAAAGAATAAAAAACTTGTACTTGGCTTGTGCCAAAAAATGAAAGAATTTTGTTACTATGTAAGGAGGATGGAAAAATCCTTATTTAGTGATGCCTCCATGGTATTCCATCCTTCCATTTCACTCTGCACTTGTTTAAAAAAATTCCCAATCATGGCATTGAATTCATAAAATGCAAACTCTTGTCCCTTGGATTTTAAGGTTTTGACCATAGTTTCCAGCTTCTTGCAAAGGTTTATCAATGCATACATTTTGCGTGTAACCTAGGGATATAATTCCTTCAACTTATTCTTAATAGAGGCCCTCAAAATTTCAATTTCCTTAGTATTATTCTCCAAATATTCTAGGATCCTATCACGTTCTACATGATTTTCCTTGTTCTTGGTTTGGAACTCCTTCAGGTCTACCTCATTTGTGGCTTTTAGTGAACTTGCCATGCGATCCTGGTCTTCATAGTTATCATACACAACCTCCACCATATGAGCCATGGTTTTAACTAACATGTGAAACTCAACGTAATGAGTTATGGTCACCTCAATTTGTTCCTTCTCCTATTAATTTTATCATGTCATAACTTCTTCTACAGAATCTAGTGCTAAGGGTTACTTTTACATCATGATTATACATGTTAAATACTCCAAAAAATGGAGGGCCATCTCATATGTATTTCCAAAGGGGGTTAACTATGGGAACAATAGTATGATAGAATCTATTATCAACTCTGCATTTATAAGCCTCGCATAATATTCCCTTCTCATCTCGCAACACAACCTTTAACTACGCAATAATATGTTCTTTTCCCTTGATCTCCCTATCTCTCTTGATAATATCATTATTATTCTCTTCTAAATCCTTTTCTAATTATTTTATTATGTTATTCCTCCCGAATCATTTGGCATCTACTTCCACTGATACCTTATTCAGTGAATTACATGCCTATTTATCAGTTAATTGCTGAGAATCCACTACTAGATTAATCTTCTTGGAACTCAGTCAAGTGTGCGTATCCAACAATTCCCTTGTATTGAATACAAAATAAAGTTCACCAATGTGGGAACTAAACTCCCAAGAAAATATCTTTCTCATGCATGGAAACACATATTCCTTATCAAAAGATGAACAATAGAAAAGTTGGTCCAATGATACTGTACTCTGATAACAGGTGCGTAAAACCTTGTTGGCATCTACATCATAGGCCATAATAGGTCCTTGAGGAATGTACATGTACTTTCCACCCATGCACACACCCTTTGGGATACCTACCGTAAAACTTGTTTCTCCTCACAAACTTCTAACTTTCTCTTTTCCTTCTTCCTCATCCATGTTGTGCTCCACCTCTTGATCGGTAAGGTGTTATATGATACCATCGAATTCATGTTATGCAAAGGTATCTACATCTTATCCAGAGATGCACGTAGTCTCTTACACATTTGTCCCAGCTTATTATTCATCCATTTCTTCCTCTTGATCATCCTTTGAAGGTGCACTCTGCTCCTTAATAGACTCATGCATATTATATACGAGGGGATTATCCTTCAGTTCTCAATCCTCCTCTTCCCCCTCTACTTATTCATGATTTAAGATCTCTATATTTTTGGAGTCAGAATACCGAATTTTCATTTGTTTCTTTACCACCAAATAATTTTTTCTTCAAGTATAAGTACTCATACATGTACCTGTCTCCTTTATCCCTATAGACTGGTGTTCATGCGCACTCGATGCCCTACTCGTTGTAGGAGTATCATCCCTAGTTATCTTATTTGTATCCACCTTTCTTCATGATAAAGGCTCTATTAGATATTCACATAATCTTCCACATACATTCCTTTATAAAACTTAGGTCACAGATTAAGATATAACAATGTATTAGTTATCTCAGCAATCGATATTGAAACATGCTTGAGCATATGTATGTCATGCAAGACATATCTTTCCACATAGGCCTACTTCTTTGGGTAGATTAAGGTACGACACATTTCACGATGCTGATGTCCTACCTCATTGATATCAAATATTAACTTCTTTACCTCTTTAAACCTGTTGACCATGCTTTGGAAGTACTATGTGGTGAATGTAAATGGTAGCTTGCACCACGGGCCTTTCATTCCATCAACTAAATTGAACCTTCCAATACAAAAATGATGGTATACTGTAAACTCAGTCTCATATTTCACCAGAGTGGTAGTTATTCTAGAATCCTACATTCCACTCTGAAGGCATCACACATGTATTTATAACACCTATACATATGTGACTTATATGTTGTTGTCATAGTTTCACAAGTATAGGTAGCAAAATTTTTAATTGGGGATGTGTCTTCTTTAGGGTACTCCAATATTCTATCCTTTGTGCCATCGGGCACCCCTATCTCTAAAAAGACAATCAAAATAAGGATATTTACATACATGATTTTCTCCCCATCCTACACAACATCGATAATGTATTTTGCTATAAAATAAAAGATGTTATAGATGGTTCCTTAAACTATCTTTCTACATAAATTTAACCATTTTTTGTTCACTAGGGTCCACCTCTCCTGATCACTTAGATTTTTAAGAAGGTACGCAACCATCTTCATCACCAGATTATTGATATTTGAAATATCTAAGATGCACCTCCCTTATTTTATTCATACTCCTTAGCTATCTCCTTCACAGCTTCATTGTCACCCAAACTATCATTAAATGGTTTACCAATGTAGATAAGTCCAATGTACTTATTGATCACTTGTGTAGTTATACACATTCTCCTTTTTGAAAAATAGAAGTAGTCCTCTTGGATGTATGAAATTAGCCACTGGTATAACCACTAAGGATTCCCAAATAATGGAAGCTCGTATAGCTGTAACAATCCGGTCTTCTCCAATGCCTTCTTTACTGAATCATCAAACATTGGCTTATCCTCAGCCGTTCTCCTCCTCTGTAGGCCAAACCAACTCTAGGGTCATGTCCTTTTAATCCTGATCAGTTCGATGGTTATAAATTCTTACAAACATTCTCCTTACATGGGATGTCCATTCCTTTACTAGTAATACCCCATCTGGGTATTACATCTCTGAATACCACTCCTCACTAAAATTTGTCACCACGCTTTGCATTTCTCTACCCTTTCCTTTTTCCTTGGTTGATGTGGTTGTTTCCCTTCTTGGTGCCATTTATCTTGTGTATATTCAAGCTTCTACCATGTAGATTAGTCTTTTTACCCCTCTGAGTGCTCTATAACACTCTTCTTACACGAACCCTATACTTCGTGCCCTAGTTTTGTGAAAACCTAACCAGAGAACCATTTTCTTCTTGTGAACTTCACACTCTACCTCTCAAACCACAGAACATTCTTTACTAATTTGTTCTGTGCTCAGACATGTCCTTCATTCCAATCTGGTTTAAAAATATTTAACTTCACACACGACTCTTCAAATTTTCTTGCAAGGATGCCCTATTTTGCTAGAGCTCTTTTGAAAATTATCCTAAGGTAAAAATGAATTAACATGACCCTTTATTTATAGGTTTTCATTTTTTACCCACATTAATTACACTACCACCTACCACAGTACTTCCACAATAAATGGATTTTTCCCTCTTCTTCGACTTCCATGTGCTTAACACATGCATTAACCGCATGCTTAAACCTACAATATTCTGGTGTGTAAACTATGATGTCCACAGAACTCCTTTCACATGCTCCCAACACCGAAGCATATCATGTTATACACCTTAATCCTTATAGTTATCCCTACTTCTTCCTACCTCAAGTTGTACTTTGTACTATCTATACATGGATTTTCCTATTTTCCCACAGTTTTATGACCACAATCTTCCAACAACCAATATCACCAACCATAAGAACTCTCATGATCTCTACCCTCCTAATCCATTCTCTAGAAGACTCTAACTCTGTATATCCACCCCATACTAAGGGTATATGCGGTCCTCTATGTATGAAATCACTTATAATGTAATCAACTACTGGCATGAAAACACACAACACAAAACTAAATTGACAAATCATAACAATGATGAAAGGAAACACACATAAAGGAAATGTATTAAAAGAAAACCTAAGATAAATGACAACATTGTCTTATTACAAACACCAAGAAGACTTCTTTATAGTATGGCTTCAACTTACTCCTATTGAAGTAACCTAGAAATCATGTCCCATCCAATGCCTAAATCAAGTATGTAAGTCACAACATATGGTCCCAACCAGTACACTTGGAGCATCCAAGGGTGGCACAAGAACTTGGAGTCATAAAGAATAACCATATTTCCAACTTTAAGCTTGTTATCCTTAATATTCCTATCATGACATGCCTTCTTCCTATCCTTTTCTGTCTTCTGAATCCATCTTAAAATGACAAGCCTTTCATTCAACCACATTAGTTTATCAATGCACTCTTCAAGTGCTTTCTCATTAGTCAAATCTCCTACACGTGAAATACCCAAAGATGGTAACATGAATTCCATGGGAAAAGTACCCTCCACATCAAACACCAACTAAAAGGGTGTGGCTTTGTTCAATCTTGTATAAGTTTTCATGTATGCCCAAAGTACAACATAGAATTTATCATCCTAGTCTTTCCTTACAACATCACAAATCTTATTCAGTGTATGTCCCAATATATTTTTGAAAGCCTCATTAGTTCCATTTTCATGTGGGTGATAGGGTGTTGTTTTATGGTGTGCAACCATAAATTCTACCAATAATATCGTGATAGTATCATTAAGGAAATGAGTACCCCTATCACTTGTTAAAATCAATGGGCATTCATACCTACTGATAATGTTCTCCCACACAAACCTTTCTTCCGTATCTTCCGTGTAATCCATTATAGGCACCCGCTTCTTCCCATATTATAAGATATTCTATACAAGTTATAATGTAATATGATCCAGTCCTATGCATGGGTGGGGAAATAAGGACCACAAAGTCAATTGCCCAATTTTCAAAAGGTTCTGCACTCGCAATAGGACTCAAAGGAATTTCTTTTCTATGCCTAGGATTTCCAAGGAACTGACAATGATCACAGGCCTTACAATATTATTTACAGTCCTTATATAATGTTTCCCACCACAAACCAACCAACAAAATATTGTGCATGGTGGAATTTCCTACATAATGTACACCTACAATCCCACAATGAGCTTCCTCCATAATAGCTTTGTGCTCATTCTCAAGGACACACCAGTGAAAATGTCATCCCGACCTAGTTTGTATAAGTCTACACTAATCAACATGGAAGGAGGGATGTGGATGACAAGTTGTTTCTTCTCTAAAATATTATCCCTTCAGACGCCACACCATTATACAAAAATATAGTAATTTCCTCTAAGTCAAAGGGCATGCAGTTCAATCTGAAAAAATGTGCATCCGACATTGTGTCCTCACCTATATTAATTATTGATAAATTATCTAGTCCAAAATTACTCTTTCTTGGCTTAACCACCACTATAAATTCAAATTCCTGAAACAAAAAAATCCAATAGCATATGTGCCCCTGAAAAATGGTCTTGTTCACCAAATAATTAAGTGCCATGTGATCTATATAAAATATAAAAGGTGTTTCTAGAAAGTATTGTCAAAATTTATGCAGTGCGTAGATCATGGACAAGCCTTTGTGCTATATAGATGTATAATTCTATTAGACCGAGGTTAACTTCCTTATCACAAAGAAAATAGGTTGATAAACAAATACCTTCACCAAGATGGGCTAATATTGTGCCAATGGCCATGCCAGAGGTGTCAAAATGCACATGAAAAGGCTTAGTATATGAAGGGAAACACAAAATAGGCACTGTAGTAAGCCTTTCCTATAACCTCTCAAACACGTGCTGTTGCACTTCACCCCAATGGAACTTGCCTTTACTTTTCAATAATTCTTCTAAGGGCAGAGATATATTAGCATAAACTTTGATAAAATTGCTATAATAGCTTGTGTTCCCCAAGAATCCATGCACCTTACTCTAGTTAATAGGTTCCTCTAAGCCCAAAATAGCAACAACCTTAGCAGGATCCATAAAAAATCCTTCTTTACATATAATGTGTCCCAAAAACTTCCTAAATGGTGTAGCAAAAATACACTTCTTAATATTTAAGGAGATGCTCAACTACTGACACCTCTAAAACATAAGCCTTAAATTTTCACAATGATCTTTCACTAGCCCATAAATTGTCTAATCATCCAAGTAAACGTGTAATAACTTATGAATGAAGTCCTTGAATGCTTGTACACAGATGCACGAAAATATGACATGCACATTCTTCAATCTAAAGGGCATAACTGTGTATGAAAAAATTCCACACTCAGTGCTGAAATTTGTCTTCTCTTGATCCTCTTTAACAATCCATGCCTGATGATACCCAGAAAATCCATTAGTGTAGGAGTAGATCTCACGCCCTACAATGCCTTCCAAAATATATTTAGGTAAAAGTTTTGAGGAAGGGATACTTTACACATGCAAAATTCAACTTCTTATAATCAACAAAATTCTTATTCTTCTATCTTTCTTTTTACTTATCCTTATAGGACTAACCCACTCTAACTCCTCAATGGGCTCAATGATCCCATATTTCAACATCTTATCAATTTCTTCCTTTACCATGACACATAGATTAGGATTCATCTTGTAAGGCCTCTTCCTAACTGGGCACACACCTTCCTTTAGCTTGATCTAAATCTCACCCAAAGAGTGATGTAACCTTTTCAACTCATGATAGCCTCTAGGATATAAGTCATGGAAGTCACATAAAAACTTAATTATCTTAGCAACCTCTGAGTAAGACCAATAATCACCGATGATGGCCTCCTTAGGTTCTACATCTGTCTCAATTTTGACCTTATTCATTTTCATGAGCTCATGGTACACCAATGCCTTATAATATGAACTTTCCAAGACCTTGCATATAACCATAGTATGGTTAACATCTAGATTCGATACTTCTTCATCATCAATCAAGTAGACCATTTTTCCTTTTTCTTTATCTAGACAGGTGTGCTCAAACTATTCTTCATCTATTTCTTCTTCTTCAAAACGTGCCTCCACATCTAACTCACCTAGTAATTCCTAAATAATATCCTCATCCTTTGTATTATCTCCCATATTCAAGTGCTTCATAACCTATAATGCCTCGTTCATTGGAGGTTTAGTGGAAAAATAGTCAAAGGTTTGAATTATGCCTACAGTCAGTTCTTTCCAATTCCCTGGTTCTCTATTAACCTCTGCACAAACATACCATGCATGTGCATAGCTTCACAAGGTGAAGTAGAACTTTTGTACCCATAGTGAAGGTGGTAAGGCCTCCTTCCCCTCTTTCCATAGTCTCTCACACTGCAGAACATGATGCAAAGAAAAATTCTTCCCATGAAATTAAAACATTTTTATAGGTGCATTTCTCTGAAGAAATCTAGCATAGAAGGTGATTCTCACTTCTTGCTACTCTAGAAGATCATCTCTGTGTACCATCGACAAGAATGTGGATAATCCACATAGGGTATACATCATCATATTCCTTCTTTCCACTTATTTTGTCCATTGGGATTCCATAGCACATAAAAATACTTCAGGATTTCCCTTGCTAGTGTACCTTAGTACATGGTTACTGCCCAAATTCCTAACATAGTGCAACCAATTTATGCACGTAACTACACTCATCATCTCGCACCTAACCATTTCATAAGTCCCATTTGTCTAGTTTTCACAAGCAATACTAGTTGTATCACTCATAGACTGTGCATCATCCCATTGAATAACTTGTTACTTTGATGGATGAAGTAATTCAGGAACTTTAATGGTACACACATAAATTCTGTTCAAATCCTCTTCACTCAAAGGTTCTACATAAGGTGCAGCTCTTCCATCTGCTAAAGGAATGATGAAACGACCTTCCTTATTCTCAAAACTGATATATCCTATATTAAAGTGCATATAAACATTGTTCATATAACACTAAGGGTGCCCAAACAATGCTAGAAAACTATCTGCCTCTGTAAGTACCAAGACTTAAAAGTCCCCAGTAAACTTGGCTCCTTGTATAGTAATAGTAGCATCCTTCAAGACTCCAATTTGAATGGATTTAGTCATGTTTTCCATAAACAACACATTTGAAGATGGTTTTAATGGTGGTCTCCCCATCTGATTCCAAGTGTTGGAGGTGAGTACATTCAATTTTGCACCTATATCAATCAAAATGTTTCTCAACATCCATCTGTCAACAATAACATTCAGAGTGATATCTTTATCATAATCTAGACTATGAGGGGGTAAGCTAGTGTGTAAAATATGTCTCTCACACTCAAAGCCAGCTCGTGCAATATTTCCCCTTAGACATTCCCCTAATAAAGGAATGATGTTTTCTTATCATAGAATCTTACAAACCTCCTTCAAATCGTCAACATCCTTTTGAGGAAGCTCAAATGATTTTTTCTACTTTAGCTTATGTGATTGATCCTTTAAGCATTGTATCTCACCTCACAAGTTTATAATAAATTCAATGTTTTCTTGATTAAATTCCTTCTGATGAGTAGGGTATGGATATTTTGCATGTAATACATCCTATTTTGTAATAATAGGCTTCTTCTTTGGAACTTCCCTAGCATGTTCAGCCTCAACGTGTGTAGTGAAAAATACAGGAAACATCTCAGGATCAAGTTCTACTTTTAGCAGCCATTGATCTCCCATAGTGTGCTATACTCTAACCATTCATGTGCCCTTATACTTCTTGTGATTCTTACTTAGGTACTCATACAAATCTGGGCATTCTTCATAATTTTGGTTATTTCTGCAAAAGTAACAAATAACATTATGAGGACATTTATGCTTATAATGATAAGGAGATCCACATCTGAAACATGTTTAATGAGGAAACTAACTTCATCCACCACCGTGACCTTAGCCTCTGAATCCTCCATGGTATCCTTGAACTCTACCTCTACCACTTCAAATCAAAGCATCTTTCATTGTAATTATTGTTATCCAAATTTCACTCCCTCAAGGTGAATTGGATAACTTACATGGTTCTTCAAGCTCAAGCAGGATGAAATTGTTTGAGGGCCAAAATTTTTATTTTCGGGGTACCTCTCCTCTTTTCTATAACTCCCCTGTCCAAGAAAAATCCAAGGAGTTAGTAAAAATTAAAAAAATATGAGAAAACAAGGTCGCATGCCTATTTTAATGCAAATTGGGTCTAAAAGCTACGGGTGGAACCAAGGCGGGTCATACCAGGGTTCATCATACTAAATTTGGGCCTAAAATGATAAGGAGGTAGTTGAATGCAGAAAATTTAGGTTTTTTTGGCCTAGGACACATAGGTTCATTCGGAACAGTTGGGACATGAAAACCTGAAATGACCACATTCCTTTGTTGTGTGAAAAAATTAGAAAAATATGTCCTAGATGGTCTGTGGGACGTCGGGACATGATTTCACCATAGGGCTAAAATAACCGCACCAAGAGAAAATTAGTGACGTTGGGTCAAAATGTCCCAAGTTATAGTTGGGATAGTTGGGACACTGGGACGCGTGGGCTCCAAATGAAATAGTTGACTACAAAGGAGATACAATGAATGCGGAGGTCAACGGCCCCGATGGCTTGGTCAATGGTGGGACATGAGTTTGTCGGGGACCTAATTTTTCCAAAATGCTGATAGGAAGGAGGCTTGCGGGTGGAGTAGAGATTTTCATCTGGGACAGCTGGGACACCAAGACCCAAAATAGCTGAAATAGCCGCATTGAAGGGAAAATTCAATGCCTGACCCTCCCAAACTTCAAATGGCCATAACTTTTGACCCTGAGCTCTGATTTTCAAAAAATTTGACTTTCTGGAATGAGCACAACATCCTCTATGCCAAAATTTTTTATTTATTATTTTTATTAAGGGTAGATATATGAAAATAAAGGAAACATCTCAAGATCTAATGAATTAAATGCTCAGTCCCGTTAAATGACAGAAATGCCTGACATACCCAAAATAGCTACCCACACATAGAAGGCCATAATCTTTGAGTTTATTAACAAAAATGCATAAAATTGGTACTGTTGGAATCATGGTTCCAATCCTGATGCAAAAGATTAAAGAAATTAGAAATTTTATGAATAATCAATGGATAGTTTGCATAAAACATGCCCAGGTTCAGAAGAGTGTTTTATTTGGTAGTTGTGATGCATTCTATGAAGCATGGGCTGATATATTTCATTGCTACAAGTTATGGGACAGTATGGGGAGCCTTTTCCAAGTAACAAAACATCATTTCACTTTATTTATGGCATCTTGAGAGTGGTGAGAAATTAGATTTTGGGATTTTCATTTTCCCTCTCTCTCTCTTCTCAAATTTCTATAAATTGGAGTGTTGGGATCATTGTAAAGAGGAGATAGTTTTTGTGTAGAAAAACAATGTCAAAATTGTTTTTTGAAGCCAATGTGCTATAGGAACTTTTAGTGGACTCCTTGCATGGTGATCTAGGCCCTTATCTTGTAATAGATTGGCTTGTGCATACTTATGAAGCAATAGATGCAAGTTTGTGGATATATCTTCCCTTGCTATGTTTGTTTGCATTCCTCTTTCCCCTTCAATCCTGTTACATATGTATTGTGTCTATATTATGTTGTTTTAGGGATTCATTATCATTGTGTATCCACGAAATATTATTTTAAATGTAGTTGCTAGATTGTGGAGAATTGTTATCACCCCTTGTAGTATGCACTTTACTTCTATTTTTCACACGTTGGACACTATTCTCACACTCTCCTTTTTTTTGTATCACCACTTTAGTTTAGGATTTTATTTCATGCACTCTCTCTCCATGATCCCTTGGAAAGTTAGATTATGATTAGATAGGTTTACCTGCATTAGAGTAGATTATGGTAGGAAGTTTAGGAGTAAGAACCATATTTCTCTAGAGGTCTATCTCAAGTAGAAAGTCCCACAACTTGGAGATAGTACCCATGTTATCCAATCACACTGTGATCTTAAGCACACACACTTGTTTAAACCATAGGGTGCTGTGATTCAGTGATAAAAATTATCATAATGCTCACCTTTCTCCTTTGAATTGTTTACAATACTCATTTGATGTACACAAATATCAATGGCATCATAAATCTAATCAATCAACCTATAATTCTATGTATCATGAGTGGTAGAACGGAAAATATTATAGTAATAGGAAACGTTCTTGCTTATTGTACATTACAATAGTGGGAACCTACTTAAATCATAATCCAAGTGACAGATATCACATTCCAACAACATGGAACACATCAATTTATGAGGGAAACTATCCTCAGTATGTCCCTCTACTTCACAATCCATGTACCAAATAGCATTGTGCATCTCATGAGCTGAATTATCTGACACTTTATCAAACTATTTCACCATATCTACAATATGAGCTTCCAAAAATGGTCTAACTCCATTATCTATGCTCCCAACTACCTCAGCATGCAAAGCTTCCTCAAGTGCCTCACGTGGGTCTGTATAAGCCTCGTGTGAGAGTGACCTTCTAAAAGGTGTGATCAAACCTCTAATGAACCATTGAGCATGCTGAATTGGGTGAATGTCATAAGATAACTTTAATAATAAGGTCTTAAAGGGGGCATCATACTCCCTAACACTATCAGCCATGCCCTACTTGATGTCCTTCATCACATTGATGCTCTTATGCTCAAACTCAGGTATTTGAAACTCTGCTATGAAGGAATCACACAAAGTGGTCTAGTCTACACAAGTCTAGTTTGGATCATATTTCCTATACCAACTATGCATGTTCCCTTGCAAAGTAGTTGCAAACTAACTTACCTTATGCTCTGGAGTTGTAATCCCCTTATTGCACCATAGTATCTCACACATATGCACATTCTCAACTATATCCTCAATTCATCTGTATTCTAGGAGATGAAGGTACATCTCAAAATATAATTGCTAGGGTTGGTGTGGAACGTGACCACCATATCCAGAACTTGTATTGTCTTTTGTGTTCCCTCCATCTACAGAACCACCAGATCCACTAGATATTGAGCTACATGACCCTGTTGATCCTCATCCTATTTTAGGAAATAGACTAGAGGATTAATTACCTTGTGTTCTAACCATTGTGCTAAACTAAAATCCTATGGTCTGTGAAGTAATTCTACTTCCAGATGTAATACCAACATTCTACACACCCATGTTCTATGCTGATGACGTGCCAAAAATATAACTCCAACCGGACATCCAAATATCATAGATGAAAATTACGCCACCATAGATGATTAAGATATCTAATTAACTCCTGAACTTGATGGAAAATTAACTCTATATGTCACTACTCTACTACCCACACTAGCTTACTTACAAATGAATATCGTAGAAACTAGAAAACCAAGCTCAAGGGCTATATTACCAGGAGGGATCAAATGCACGACCGTAGTCCTTTGATTTTCCACCAACATGATCTCATCTAAAGTTGAATATGGTTCTCTACCATGTTTACCCAAATGGGGGAGTTCCAGATGCTCTGTCTCTACGTCCTCTTTGTGAGCTCTAAATCCTTCGTGAGAAATCTCTCTACACAATGCCATTCATTTTGCAACTTCACATTGCTTCTCTAGATCCATCTTGCACACCTCATTAAACTTAAGACAACTTTGTTCTCTCTAAATTTCTACCACCATGTCTTCCATATTTAACCTCACCTACTCCTTCCCCGCATGTGGTGGGTTTTAGCTAGCCATAGGATGCTGTTCCAAATCCAGGGTCATGATTAAGATCTTAATTGATAAAGGGATAGTGTGTAGATAAGATCCTCTGGGTTTGTACATGAACTAAAATTGAGTAACCTATGGATAGGAATAAGTAGAAACTACATACTCCAAAATGGAGCTATTCAAAACACCACTCCTCCAATGATATAAAATGCGTGTAAAAGTCAAATCAACATCATGTAGAGTTTGGAATTCTTCCTGTGTCTAAAAAATGTTCTGAAACCTCCAATTTATCTTTGATGCATAAGATACTAGCCACTCATCCAAATCTATGGGGAAATAGGTGAAAAATGTCTCATAGAGTTCATGGTAAAGATTCTATTCAACCCACGCGTGTGCATCAAAATAAGGTCTTGTGTTAATTCTGTGAGCATAATATTCCTCTAAATTTTCTAACCAATCATCAATGCTAGCCAAAGTCAACTGATACATCTTCATATTGCAACATCCTAGAAAACAACTCAAAAAGGGGTCCCAGAAATGGAACCAAAATGTAGTCTTTTATTTTACCAAACAACCCAAGGCACAATGGCACATCACTCATCCAGAACTAAGCACTCACTCAAAGTGCATAATGGTACTAGGTTCCTTATTTATGGAATATTTTTCAAGAGTGTTAGCATGCGTGATGGTTGAAATCCATGATCAAGATCTAATACATCCACTTATAGCAACAGAGGACCTAGATCTAGGTACATAGGAATAAGATCTAACATATAGCATAATGAACTTTAAACAAACAAAAATATCACATCTACTCTATAAGATCCATTAAAAATGTTATCCATAAATATCATCCATCCATATAACTCCATTATATTAATCCAAAAATAATAGAATAGATGAATACATCATGAATTCCTCCATAAGATTATGGGCATAAACAAAATAACATCATAACCTTATAATACAATTTGATCTCTCATAGGTTGTGCCAATTAATACATATCTATAGGGGTGAGGAATTTCCCTTCACCACATAAGAATTCTCAAAATAGGTTGTATGCTAAGAATAGCCATGTGCCATCTATAAGAGCAACCAAAGATCATGCAAGATATTCTAATAATAGATCATCTATAGATAACTTTAGTTTGAATTGCTAATCTCTTGATCCAAAAATAAAGACCTCCTGCATGGATCCTTCACTCAAAATAGACTTTTCTTGAACTGAAAGTCTTCTTGTTTCAACCTTATCTTTATAATTTTATTTACAGCGACTCCAAGTCTATCTTTAGCTTCCTATCCCAAAAGTGGCCAAGTGTTTATCCCTTGCACGCAATCCTTTCCTATCTTCTACTCGCAAACCCTATCCTCCTTGCAAAAAATCCTCATACATGTTTCTGCACTAACTCCTTCATGGGTACTTAGTCATTTTTATATATTCAACATCCAAATGCATGAAGGTATTATTGGGGATCTTCCTTACTATTAAACTTGGTGAATTTAGGAATATCCTAATGAGGAGGATAGGGTTTAATTGAGGTTTCTGGATGGATAGGTTCATTGAAATTTTTTTCATAGGATAATATGATCTTGGGTCTCAAGGTAGTGGATTCAAAGCATGCATGGGATCATTTGAAGTGGTTGGATGAGATGAAAATGGCTATGGGTGTATGATATGAGAAGTAACTTGATAAGGTTGTTGATAGGGTTGTGAATGAGTGGTCGTTTAAGGAATTACTTGATGAGGATGAATGCATGTCATTAGTTGAGAATGAAGGGGTTATTGTAATGATTGATGTTTAGAGATAGGGATGTGATTTGATTTTTGAGATTGGGTTGTTTGTTGAGGTATATGATGAGTGGGGATATGAGTGATAATAGGTTGAGATTTTTGGAGAGGTGGATTAGACACCATATAATGAAAAACACTCATAGGAGGAATCTGAGAAGTGATGAGGTTTACATGACTATGTGACGTGAGTGGAAAGGTTTGAATATGCTATTCAGATATGTGAGTCAACTTTTGGGTTTGTTGAAAGGATTGGATGGGGACACTAGTGATGATAGTGGACGAAGAAGTGGTAGGAATGGAAGTAGTGGTGGTTGTGTTGATGGGAGGTAGATTAGGAGGAATGGGTGTGACTATTTTTGTGGTTTGATGAGTTTGAGGTTTGGTAGAATAAGATGGGTCAAACTCATGTTGGGCCATAACGAGATCATTAATGGATATATGGAAAAACATTACAAGTTAAGAAGAGAGAAATTGGGTTGTTTTCAGGTTGGAATGATAAACATAGATTTTTTAGAGAGGTGGCCCATCAATAGGAGTTTGGGTTGACCTACTAAGAAGCTCTTAGAACTCCAAAATACCACAAGGGATGATGGGAGGCCCAAAAGCTACAATTGACACATTAGATGGAGAAGTGCCTAGCCTAAATGGGATGGATTGATGATGCAAGAAAGGATTGGTCTCATCATGTGTGGTGGTTTGAGAAATAGGTCCTTGATGAGGCACATTGATGATCAAGGGTTACGTGACTATGGAATATGTTTTATGTAAGATTTTGTTCTAGTTTCCTAGCTAATGAGTGTGTGATAACGAGCATGAAACAAAACAAGAAAACAACAACTATACTAATTAAGGAAAATAAGTCAAGCATGTAATGTTTTATTTACTTTGATTAATTTAGAAAATGTGAAAAAGAGAAAGGGGATGGATAACAAGGGTACCTAGGGAATGGAAATATAAGATTGGTTTTGGGTAGTTTTTGATGGTGAGTCGTCAATATACCCAAAGGTACGTGAGGCCTGAATATGTGCAAGATTTATAACATGGAAAGAACACCACATCAACTTCCCTATCAGGTTATGAAATCCCAATTAGGTCCACCTAGTATGGGATTGTTTTGATGTGTGAATTTTATTGGTGTGTTTGGATGTGTGTGAAGAAGTGTAAAATGAAACCAATTAAACCGCTACTTACACTAGATTTATAAGAAAGAATATAAGAAGTTTATTTTAAGCCACAACCAAATATAGAAATTTGATGAGAATAACCACACAAGGAATGGAAAATATGATGCAAAATGAGGAACTAAAAATAGAGGAATACCTGGAGAGAGATTTTCCTTTTTATCTAATCTTTAAAATATAACAATGTGAAGAGAAAAATCCAAGAATCTAAAAGCCTAACATGAACAAGAAAAATCCAAGCCTCTACCTATAATAATAATGGAAAATAGAATAAATATGGAAAATAAAATGAAATACAAGAGACTCACCTAAAAGGGTTGTCCCAGTAGGCATACCAAAATGTTGGACTAAATTTTCTCTTTCCTATTTAGATTAGTGGACTAGATACTAAATAAGATGAATCAACCCAAATATGTAATGGTTTAAGGTACCTTTGGATGAGATGATGACAAATAGACAGGTGTAAAGTAGATGACCTTGCTGCAAACTTGATGGATATGCATAACAAATATAACTAGAAGGAAAATGAATTCAATGGTAGATGAGGGGGTTACCCGATGAAGTTAGTTCTAAGAAGTGTTAACTTCCTTATGTGGATATCAACACTTGTATTTGATAAAAGAGGATAAAGTAAATGATAAAGGACTGAATAACATGCAAAACCTAAAACTAAACAGAATATGAAATTACAGAAATGGAAAGAAAGTGAAAGTATGATCTAGATCAACACAAAATGACATATACTTGGTTGGGTCTATGGTGACCCAAGATAAAGATATCTAGTTGACGGTGACCGAGATAGATGGATCAAAACAATAACTAAAAATGTAGATCTTAACAAATTTTTGTGTAAATCTGAAGATGCTATAGGCTTGTAGAAGTTGAAAATAACTTGAAAAGGCAACCTAAAAAATGGAAAATAGAAAGGATGTAAGATAATAAGGATTTGATGGTTAGGATGAAAATGTGGCTTAGATCAATGATGAATGAGTTGGGTTGGTGGTGATCAAATACTGATAGAATGGATCCAGACTAAAGGAATTCTAGACTAATGTATCTGAAAACTATTTGGGAATAGAAATAGAAAAACATATTGTTGTGGATCTAGATGGAAAAATGAGTGATACAACAAAGGTAAGGTCGATGACGACCTGAAATGGTTGATGGAGACTTGGACTGATCTAGGAAAAGATGAAAGTGAATGGGTTGGATTTACAACCTGCATAGAAGGATGACTAAGAGAAAGGCTAGATCTGAAGCTCTGATGGAAGCTAGACCTGTAAAATGTTAGTACTTGATGATAATAATAATGATAAAACAATAATAGCATGAACCAATGCAAGGCCAAAATAAACTCCCCAAAGTCTCCACAAATTATGTAAATAATCTCAAAGGGACTCCAAGAAGTATGAAAAAGATGCAAAGAATCTCAAGCATGAAGATAAAGTAGCAAAACAAAACAAAATTATGATGATGCATCCTTTGGATGGGGGGAATATAGATTTGTAGGGTTGACAGTGACCTAGGTGGGTCACTGCTAGCCATGGGGAACCATCCATTTGAGTAGTGAGAGGATGCCTAACTTAAGGCATCAAGCCCATTAGAAGTGGAATTAGGGTTTTAAAAGGATTAGATGGGTTAGGGCTACATAGGGAAGTGAAACAGGTAGGCGAAGGATGAAATGGACTAAATAAAGTATAAGGATAACTTCAGGATGATAAATTAGGTAGTTTAGGGATGATAAACAACCTAGAGAAGGGAAATTGGGAGTGATTAGGACTAATTAGATAATGAGATGAGGATTAGGGGGTAATTAAGGAGAATTAGCAATAAATCAAAATGGATAGGATAATAGATGGAAAAGATGGGAATATTAATTAAAAATATGAATTAAAATAAAAGGAGTCTAGATAGGTGACCATGGTGAAAGAAGTGAACACGAGGAGACAAGGGTAGAAATACAAATTTTTGGTGTCTACAATACCATCTTCAGTATCCTTTCATGCACTCTCAACATCTGCACTACCTCCCTTCACATGAACCCTTTTCATGAATGAATCTTATTGGGAACAAATTCCATTCGATCACACTTTGGATGACACTATTTGTACACATGATGGTCTAGCTCGACTCAGGTTTAATGTTGATAATATTATGCCACTACCTCACTCATCTCATCTCTATCATGGGTACATTCATATCATTACAACTTATGGTCTTTGTGTCTTATATCTCACAATATTTCTTACACGTGCTCCCCACATTTCTCCACTTACACTTGGATAGTCTTAGATTGATTACATTAGGGGCATGTTAGATCCTGACCACACTATATTTCAATCCCCATTACCTTTGGTTGTGTATTCATTTACAATGATTCATTCCTTGGTTATTCATAAAACCTTTCTTGTTGATATGCACATGGATTCCCATTTCCACCCTTCACTGGAGATGAGTATATTATGGGCATGTATAATTTATGTCTAAATAAATATTTTCTCGACCAACCTGATACTATCACTTATCAAGTCTCAAATGCCTCACCATACGGTTTTGACCATGACAATGAAGACCTTCTTGATGACATTACTTGATCACTCTTATTCTTACACACTCGGGGGAATCACCTTATCCCCCCATTTTCTAACATTAAAATCCCTCATATATCTTGTGTATATTATCTTTATTCTTTCAGATGCATCTTACACATCTTGATTTGTTTCCCATCGCCAATTCTTGATGACACACTCATGTTCTTTTAGTTATTACATGATTTTTGAGGGATTTCTTACAATAAGAGCCCATTTCATCTACCCATTATATCTATCTATCGCATAATCATTCATACATACATACATTTATCACCATCTATTATTAGTCATGCATACAGTACACTCTCTCATCATCTTTTGCCAAACATCATTCATCAAATAACACACTCATCACCATGCACTTGGGAGGAATCATACTTACTTCCCCCCTCCTTTTGCATCACCAACTATCTTCAATCTTACACACATCGTATCTAGTCTTTTACATTCATCATACACATCTTAACACATTTACATCTTCATTTCCTAATGACACACTCTCATACTTTGGTTCACATGTGACCATTGAGGGCATAATATATAAATTAACACTACACACTACACACTACACACTACACACTACACACTA
Organism: Taxus chinensis; assembly: GCA_019776745.2. Taxonomy (NCBI): domain Eukaryota; kingdom Viridiplantae; phylum Streptophyta; class Pinopsida; order Cupressales; family Taxaceae; genus Taxus; species Taxus chinensis. The sequence goes on along the minus strand of CM034147.1, from coordinate 569,939,466 downwards.
CACACTACACACTACACACTACACACTACACACTACACACTACACACTACACACTACACACTACACACTACACACTACACACTACACAATACACACTACACACTACACACTACACACTACACACTACACACTACACACTACACACTACACACTACACACTACACACTACACACTGCACATTGCACACTGCACACTACATATTACACATTGCACACTACACATTACACACTGCACACTGCACACTACACACTACACACTGCACACTACACATTACACACTACACACTCCACACTGCACACTCAACACTACACACTGCACACTCCACTCTGCAAACTGCACACTACACACTACACACTGCACACTGCACACTACACACTGCACACTGCACACTGCACACTACACACTACACACATAATGTGCACTCAACATCCTTTTATCACAACATCTACCACACGCTACATACATCATACATCTTACTCACCTACTTCTACATGCTGCACTCACTACCCTATGATGTACTCTAGTTACATGGTTCATACTCGACTGTTGAGGGTTTACATCTCAAATGGACCTCATCACACTCATAAATTAAATTTATCACTCACTCACACACTCTATGCTTTGTGCTTTGATTATAATATCTTTATAGTACACACATTCATACCATTTCCTGATGACACACTCTCCTTTATAGTTTATTCTTGACTAATGAGGGGGATATACAAATGAACCTCATAACATACATACACATCCACTTTGGGGGCATGTGGATCCTATCATTCACATTGCATTCCATTTGATCTCATCCATAACATACTACATATGTTGGTTTCATTTACTCTTGCTTACTTCTGATTACATGTTCACTTTACACATGCTAGATAGATATCTTATATGTCATTATCTTTATCATATACACATGGGAATTAAATTTATTTCTAGTTGTGATCACAAATTATACATATCTATTACATGCAACATGTATGCTTGGCATAGTACCTATTACCAGTCCCACAATGAATCCTAGGGGCATCCAATTCCATACACTAGAGGTGATATTATTTCATTTTTCATATCACATTTATATATTGGCTTGTATATGTTTTGACATAATTTTTATCTTCTTAACATGCTAATGTGTGCTTCACATAAAACATTTGTTATGCAATACTGTATACTTCCATGGTTGTCTGTTACATTTGTTGTCATTTTTTTCTCTTTGTATGATCTTGTTTGAGGGATTCTCCCTATCTTGTGTTCACACTATCTAATTTTTGATTCATCAACCTTGATTGTCTTACAACATCAAGAGTGGTGTCCCATGTTTGCAACCCACTTTTCATGGTCTACATTGTCTTCTTTCATGTTTGTATTATCTCCTTATGTCTTAGCTTACATATTGTATTCTTAGCTTATATTTTTTCTTCTACATGCATGTTTTTCTTTTATTGTACTAAGAATTTTCTCATATCCACTTTGTTTGTGTGTGTCTTGGTTTCTACCAAGAACATTTCATTCCCCCTATAGGGCATATTGATTGATCCTTCTTTGTGCCACATAATACTTCGGAAATGTCACATGCACCCCAAATCAGTGGGGAATCATTTGGGTGAATCAATCACCCCATAAAACATCATATAGTCATCAAACAACACAATGCAATACCGGTATAACATAGTGGTCAATATCAGACAAGGATCTGAATAAGACTTGGGTCCTTAACACAACACAAACACCATTTCCCAGACTATGATAATAGTTCCTGGGTGCCCCTGACCCTACCTAGATGCCTGTGACTAGGGGAAGTTACACAAAACTTTGGAACTTTAACATAGTCTAAAGAACTCCACACATCGAATATTACATGGCACATAGTCCTTAACATTCGACATACATGCACTACATAGTTTTGTTTTGGATCATTTTTTTTTGAATTTCACACACCGTCTATAGTGTTATACAGTACAGGAAGCAGTTAAAGGTTGGAGGATAACACCAAACTTTTCTTCCTACAATTCTTCAATGACTTGGCTTGAGATTGCCCCAAAAAATCATGACTGGTAAAACTGGCATGAGATTGCCTGAAAAAATCATTCTTAAAAAACATAATTAGGATCCTTTCTACACCCTTTTTCTCATCATATATTAGGTGAACATGTTCCTTTTTCATTTGCATACTTTCCTTACATAATTTTTACAAAATTTCGATCATATACATGTGTATTTGAATACTTGATTGTTCTTATCTTTTATAGGTCCGTCTATATGGGAAGGAGTAGTCACATCACATCAATATCATCAAAACATCAACAATAATAATTGACATCAATAGTCATATCAAGACATTTACACATGCGTTTTCACCTTAGGGTCATTTTCATCATCACTTTTTTGCACTTTTTCTTCCTTGACGTCCATGTTTCACACTTCTATAATTTCACACTTTGTCTTGTCCCTCAACACGATTTCATCATCGATCTACATGGTTATTAGGTACACATATCTTATCTATTTTATGTTATTGAGAATTCACTCAACAACATAAATTGGTGGAAAATGTAGACACAAAATAACACACTTTGGGTATCTAGTTACTCCTAATCACATACTACTATTCATATGATTCATAAGTAAGAAAAGTACTAGTTAATGCATGTATTTGGCTACCTTTATTTGCTTTTTGTTTCCAATTATGGTATTGTGCCCTTACTTTCTTAGTGTGCCTTTTTATACCTCAACATTTATCATCCTAGACACAAATTCCTAGCTAGGATGCCAATTCTAGAAACCCGTGTACCCTCTAGGCACCCTTTACCCTAATATACTTTGTTGACATATTTTGGGTCCCTTCTGTCCATGTGAACATCCTATATTTTTGGTAGTTGGCCTTTTTGGGGGAAATTACAAAATTCAAGAAAAATAATCATATAAATATAAAGTTATGTGATCATAATAAGGGACCAAGCACTAAACATTAGGTATCACCACCTAAGGTTACATCCATCAAGCATCTAAGAGATCTAGTGAATCCATCTAGTGTCATCCAAAGGAAAAGGGCTGGTTATTCTACATACACTTCATAAGAGGGAAGTTCATTCTATTCCATGCACACATATATTACATTTCTTTACCTCTAGCTTACTTTCTCACTATCAAGTGAGACACACAAAAGAGCCACCTAGGGAACAATTCTACACACACGCATGTATAACTACATTAGGTATAACATGTAGCGTAGTGCTCAGTTTTAAGATCACCATTGTGACAATTGAGGACAATCTGACCCCTCATTCCACATATTTATTTTTTTGGATTTGATGTCTCTATTGTCACCAAATCACTGCACCCTCCGAATTGCCACAATATGAACAGGACATTCGGTGTGATTGGGACACATGGGATTACCTCTCAAGCTATGGGACTTTGGCTTGAGGTGAACCTCCGGAGAAGGCCAACTTCCTCTTCCTAAACTAAACACAATGCTACTTATAATGCAAGATAAAAGGGCTATCTAGTCCTACGCTAACATTTCATGGGATTAGGGAAAGATATTTGTAAGGAAATAACCTATACTAGAAGTGGTGATGCACCAAATTAAGGGATGTTTAACATCTGGAAGGGTTAATGTGGGAGGGATGCTTACATCACTGACCACCTTCACCTATCGCAACTAGAAAGAGTACAAAATACCACAAACCGGGGGTAGAAGTTCCTTTGTTAAACTCGATCAGACAATAAGCTACTAATCTCCCAGTAGAAAAGGATGAACTTGAAAAGGGTGAACACACACCATAACTCAACTGCATGTAATATTTCACCACTTGATAAACACAAAATTCCATGAACCTATAATGGAAACTAGAACTTGCACTATGCACTTGAAAAACATGAGAGATGTAAATAGAAGTAGGAAAATCATGGAAGGAAATTCATATGATTATAAAGCATAATTCTCATTACTTCAATCACTTGCACAGTGTATCATTACATTGGGTAAAAAGGGCATAGGATGCCATTACAATTTGAGAAGAAAGTCTTGAAAGCCTATAAATCACAACATCTTAGCTTGTGAAGAGAGGGAAAGCTTAGATATTGTCTAAATTTCCCAACTTGTATGACCTGTCGGAACCTACTAGTTAGAACTCCCCTGAATGAGTCTCCAACTTACATTTATAGAAGAAATTGAGAGAGAGGAGAGAAAGAGTCATAAATTCCCCTTCCTAAATTGAAGGTACATGATGTATCATTTATCACATTCAGTTGAACCACTTGAAAAGGCTCCAGCGTGCATCCTTGATTACTTGTTGACATAATCTTCATAATTAATTATAATAATATTTAAATAAAATATTGAAACAATAATCATAAATATTATTATTAAAATATTTAAATGAAAATATTAAATTAATGAAAATACTTGGTGGGACCCCCTGAACTGGATTACAATGGAGGGGAAAAGCAAAAAATGACCCAACTCAGTGGTTGGCTCGCTAAGCCAACTCACTGAGTTGGATCCGAGCTCCATCGGCCACTGCGTTAACCAAGTTAATTTGAAACGAGCTCCTCCATCACTTTTAACATAATTGAGATCCCTTGTTCATCACATCCAACTGATGAGCTCTCACCATCGAACAAATCCTATTGAGCTCTTTCTACATTGAATCACTTCACCAAGAATGCCTAGCTCCATGCTGAGTTCCCTATCTGCCGAGTTCAATCACCTCTCTCTTGGTGAGCCTGAACCAAAATGATCGAGCTCCTATAGCACGTCGAGCTCACTGTGATGAATGTCGATCAGCTTTATGCTAAGAAAACTGAGCCCCATCGATGTCACAAATCACATTTACAAATTCACCGAGCCAAAAAATGAGTGATTCCCTTGTCCCTCATGATGACATCCCGCAGTAGGCCGACCAAGATACCCCCTGGCTAAAAAAAACTATAACTCGATTCATTCTTCTTATCTTCTGCATATTTGTTGTCACTTGCCATATAGATCTCTGCAGTCCACTACATCGTTTAGCTCACTCACCTCTACCTACCTACGATTTCCTTCAATTAACTCGGCTTGTGCATGGTTGAACCTGTGAATGATCTATCAAGTGCCTCTTTACACTCCTCAATGAGTAACTGAGCTCACTCTTTTCATGATGTAGACCATGTATTGGCCTATGTAGAATTCACCTCACCATGTCTATTTCTATAAAATAGCTCAGCCATGCTCGAATCACCTTGGCATCGAGTTGACCAACTGATCTCAAGTTCCTTAGTATTGGCTCAACTCGGTACCGGATTCTATTATTCCCACCAATATTCTTCCACGACTGAACAGTGAGCTTCAACTCCTAGTTCACCACATTGAGTGACTTCACCATGGATAGATTTTGATGTTGAACTCACCCTTGTCTTCATGTATATCTCTCTTTAAGCTCGCAAGCTGAGTCATTGCACGTCTGTCAACTCAATGAACTGAGATTCTCCATGCCTACTGCAACCGAGTGTACATGGCTTGTTACCACCATCGACCATAACCGAGATCCCTACTGAAAAACCCCACGTTGAACACTTTGCTAACTTGCCTAGTCCATGGTGAGATTTTTCCAAAATGAATCTCCTAGGGATGCCCTCCATCATGTTTCCATTGCTGAGTTGAAACACCTGTTGCACTATCATCACGGTGGATGATCCGAGCATACCATTAATTCTTTCCTCTGATTTTTCACTAATTGGTTCCATATCCCTAATGAATCTCTTGGTAACTTGGCCATTGACTTGGATTTAGACCTTGACTGAGCTCATCTTTCAAACTTTAGAAACCAAAATTCCTACCTATGTAGAGCTCTCAACACCCAAAACCTTTGAACTCTGAAATGCTGAAACTATGAAATTCAGAGTTTTGGAATTTTAGGCTTCGGAGGTATTCAACTCACTCAAAGTCTTCCAGCCCAAAAAACTCTGAAATTCTGAAAAGGATAACTCCAAATAAAATATCCAAATACATGACTCAACTCAGCCTACCTCTAGCATCTGTGAGCTCAATCCTTCCACCGAGCTTTGTGTTTTGACTTAAGCTTTTGTAGATGATCCCTCCATGTTGAGCTATCAACTAGCTTGAAACATATTTGTGAGAACTTCACCTCGCACCACTCTTAATGTCGAGCTCCAGGTCCCGTGATGACTCCACGACCTTCATTTCTCACTGTCTAAGGTATGTCTCCCACCTCGAGCACTCAATCCGATCAAAACCTGCACTGACTAAGTTAAATCAATGAGGTTGGTTTAACATTTCCTTGCAAGCCTAAATGACTACAAATCTAGCTCAATCCGCAAGTTCAAACCATCCTTTTCCACCTAGTTCAACTCAACCATAATCGAGCTATTCACTGGGGTTCAATATTTTGTTATTCACGCTCCTTGTGAGCTTCCATTGTTTCCTTTAGGATTTCTGAGTTTTAAATGTGCTCGTCTAAGCTAATACCACATCATCACCATTTTTTATCACATGGTTTGATGTTCCCGAGCTGCTACAATCCTATGCTTCCGACAATCAAGATCTCCCTTTTTTCCAAATGAGTTGGCCCATGAATCGACTTGTTCTTACGAGCTTGTCATTGTATTGGATTCTATAATGAGTTAGTTGCTAAGTGATGCTAGACTTATGAGGTTTTATGAACTATACCCTGATCCGAGACATGTTCCATTACTCACCTTAGCAAATTGTTTTCCAGCCCTAACAAACACCCAACTCGCTACCCACGACCCCCCTATCGAGTATCTCGGCCCTATGTTGTTTAAGCTTTCATGTTCCAACCAGGCTCGACACTGAGCTCACACCACTGAGTTTCTCAGACTTCATGTTTTGAGTCATTCCCACAAGAATTTGCTGAGGTGATTTCGAATGAGCTCAACAAAACCACACAAAATTTCATTCAAGTTAATAAAACAAGATCTTCTTTAATTTCTAGCTATGTGAGTCCCTCGAGCTATCCACTCAAATATCTGAGTACTCTACCTTGCCAAATCCTAAGGCACATACTTGATTCATTCCAGTTGTTTATTGGATGGTTAATACTCTTGATGTGATATTGGTTTGTCATTTCCATTTTACAACTTGGCCCATCCATTAATGTGTTGCTCTTAACTATCGCTATAAGCTTAGCCTCATAACTTTTGGCTTGATGCCAATGCTTAAACGACTAGTCCATAATTATAGATCATCGAGGTATTTCCTGTGGATCATTTCAAACACTAGTTCTAAGCTTATAATTTATTTCTTATCAAATGAGCCATCGAGTTGGCATTGTCACCGATTGTGATGAGATTGAATCTACCATTTAAACACCAACCTTGTGAATTTCTTCATTGCGCATTCCTTATTATCATAGGCCAATGCATCTCTCAATTGATTCTCATAGCTCATATTGAGCTTGTGAATTTTTGACCCTATTGAACTCATCCGAGCTAAGTTTTATACTTCGGTACTTATTTCAATGGAACACATACCAACATTGCACCTTGAAAGGTCAATACTAAATAAATTGTTAATGGCTTCAATCAAATCTCCAAGCTGGTCAAAATAATCAACCTTACATCCATTTAGCTCGACTGAGCTATATTGCAGGTTAATCTCCCTATACATTGTGGACAATCACCTAGAGCCCCGTTGTATGCCCCAATATTTTCTTGAATACTTTCAGCCTTCTTTCTTAACACCATGGAATTCATTGAATTCATAAAAAAATGCCCAAAAATTTTGTATACCAACTTTGACAATTTAGCTTGTAGACCCTTGTTGTTCATTTTTACCGAGGGGTAAAAATGGAAATTTTTTTGGTGAACTCTCAAAGGATGATTGCCTGCTAAGCATGTTTATAGTAGATTTAAGCAGGCCATTGGGAATGGATTCAATATTTGTCAATCTAAAACCAATTCGATCCTATTTTATGCATCCCAAAATTCTCTTAAGAAATTCGATCTTGGACCGTTTTTGGAATGCTAAGCATGAAGTATACCAAATCTAATGAACACTTGGAAATTATGGAATAATGCATAATTTTGATTAAAGTAGATCATGAAACTCTTATGGAAATTTTAACTTTTCTCTTCCTTGAAAAACCCTCCAATGATGAAACAATGTGCAAAATAACACAAGAGAGAAGACAGAGAACAAAGACACAACAACTGAAAATCATACATGCCCCAAGTGGAACATGCAGGGTGTGTAAATGCACTTATTATGCTGAAATAAAATATACTACCCTAAACTAAACAGAAGCACAGATGAGCTAAACAAAACTTGCAATTGGTTGTGCAAAATAAATTCCTTTCCTCATAATGGATTTCCATGTAAATGATGTGATAATGGTCATGGCTGAAAATGAGAGTGAAAAATTAAAACAGGCCCAATCCTCCACTTGATCCGCTGAGACATTAACTAGATAGAGAAATAATTTCTCTTTTAGTTTCTCTGCATTTGTTTTGTAGAGACATATCAACTGATCCTCATAATTTTTAAACTCATCCTTACACTTTGAAGTGAATGTGACTAGTTCTGGCTTCTCTTTTGGCTTCAATGAAGCTAGGTATCTGATACGACATGGTCTAACCCGTTGAATATACCTACTTGTCTGAACTTAAATTTCAATAAGGAAGTCTTGCTGAAGACATTCTTGAAAAGGATGGTTATTCACGACCTAATTTCCCTCTTGTTTCCCATCTACAAACAACTGATCTTCCATCTGTGTGAATGGTATTGCAGTGACATCTCCTTCATTTGAAATATAATTTGAAAGGTCAAACCCTCTTATTTGTAGCTTTTGAGGATTGTTTGGGAAAGAAAAATATTCAAGAATACTTTCCTTCATCCTAGACTCGTTAACTGCAATAGGTTATGTAACTAAAAATATAAACCTCTCCGTGACATAATCTTCATTCAATGCTTCTATATCAGTCCTAGCTTCCAATGTGTGTTCCTCCTTTACGCATGATGATGGATATGGAAGATTTAATTCCTCTAATTCTGATTCCAAAAGATAGTTATGAACAATGAGTTGTTCTTGAGCATGTACCTCCAAAACACTTGACCCTTTTTGGTGGAAAAGAAGTGATGGAATGACAAGATTGTCAAGTTCCATAGGCTCTTATTCATCAAAACATTCTTCTAGATCTGATAGATAATCTACTTCTTCATTCTCTAACTGTATCAAAGGCTCTTCCTCAATTTGGGTATCCTCTAAACTAGAAAATCCTCCACCTTGATATTCTTCATTCTCAAACAAGAAATTAGAAAGATCAAATTCCTCTAAAAAAACATATTTTTGAGAAGATAGAGAGGAAAAAAAATTAGAAATCCTATGCATAGTCTCATCCACATTATTGATCTATGAATCCTTCTTCATCTCATGAAGCTTGTTACAGTTGTTTGTAACATCTAATGAGGATCTTGGAAAGTTGTTACCACCTTCCAGAAGTGATGCTAGTTCTTGACATGTATGGAAATTTGGATCATTGCATTCATTAGAATCAACTAGTATACTTGAAATTATTTCTTCTTCAACTTGCACATTCTCTTCTATTACTAATTTTGCCAGCTTTGGTGATCCAAAATCGTTTGATGGAATTGATCCAATATGATTATTATGTTCTAAAAAAGTAAACTGATGGTCCTCCTTGTTCAAATCTAGATTTTTTTTTGGTACAAAACTAGTTCTTTCTGCTCGTTCTTGAGCCTCAACTTCTGTAAAAGATTTCTTGATGTTAATTTTTGTAGCCCATTTCCTTAGATTATCAACATGCTCTCTTTTTATCATTTCTTGACAATGCTCCTCACAAAATGGATTTGGGACTATAAGAGGAGGGGTGGGTTGGGATTCAAATGATTCCCTCACTGTTTGAGGAAGATATTCCTAATCTCATCTTGATGGATCTTGTAGAAAAGAGGGAATTTTATAAGCACATGGAAGATTCATGATAGAAAGGAGGAATAGAAGGTGAAGGAAAAGACTTCTCAGCATGTGTTAATGGTGAAAAAATTGGAATTTGAGGTTTGGACTGAAATGACCTTGGATGAGAAATAGAAAGAGAACCCTGAGGTGGTGGTAGTGTAGAATCAACCCATTAAAAGGATTACATTACATCAAACTCATAGGCCTCTATTTCTTCTATCCAACCCTAGAGCCGAGGAAACATTTCAGTCATAAAATCAATCTTTTAATTCAAGTTATAGAAAATTGGCATACGGCCAACCCATGGACAAACTATCTTGAAACCATTCTTGAATGCTCTCATTTGAGATGTGGCTCTGGATTGTACCATACCTACCTCCAGTTTCTATATTTTATGTTGCAACCTTGTAACATTCCTATTTTAAGACTTTAGAAACAAGGGAATTTTTTTTACATAATGTTCTTTGTTCTAAATAAAACATCATTTAGAACACAAATTACTTGCCAATCAATCTCATAATAGATAACCTTATGCAGCTGTAATGACTGAATATGCTACTGATCTCTCATTTCATGACTCGGTTACCAACCAATCTCTCATGTTAACTTAATGTATTGAATACTTTATCTATACTATGTATACTTGGTTCCCCTACCCTATTCTGGGTACTGAGTCATCTGTTTAAAGAACCTATCTAAATATTGGTTACCAATATTCATCTGACATCACGTTGCTTTAAACTAGGTGACATAGGATAATGCATCCAGAAGCTTGCGATACTTTGGCCAAATATTTTCAACATACTGTTCATGTTACTATTCCTAGATGACATACTCGTCATTTCAGGAATACATCCTTCACCTCACTCTTCTATTATCTAGATTGGTATTTACCAACTACCGCTAGTCCACTTGCTCAAGGTTTAACCCTAGCCCAGGTTAGAAACATAATTTATTATAGGAAAATGCTCACAATTTCTTAGGGTATATGGGCATACTCGGTTGACCTAGGTCAACTGGATGTGCCAAGGTACCCTGAGCCATTTAAAGATACTACCTATCCTAAACATGCTACTAACTTGACCTGGAGAGAAACTAAGTTCAATTCCTTATTTGTGTGTAGATCTAGATTATCAATGTAGAAGGGTGTTGCCACATGTCAACTGCAATGTTGTATCCTGAAGAAAACCCGTGTCTTCTCGAAGGTACAGTCCTGTAGTTGGCATGTGCCAACATCCTATAGAAAATACCTCATCACAATGTACATACCCCAAGGAGGTTATTAATACATTACTAATTTGGATTATTACACAGATTACAACAACCCTACTACACCATAATCCAACACTCCATAAGTTATTTTCTATACTTGATTCATTTAGTCATTAAAGAATTCCCTTAACTTATGATTACTTTTTATATTTGTTCTTACTTGGCTTAACAAACAGATATCCAAAACATGACAGCATCATCATAAGATCCATTATAATGTAACTTAACTGGTCAAAGAAGGTGTAGCCACTAATTAGGTTCAACTATAGTAGACTTTATAGGAAATTAAGTCTACTGATTAACGATCATGTCACCATTCCCTAGATTACATTCCTTTGAGAAAGGAAGAGTCTTCCTCTACCTGATTAAGTGTTAGGGTTTGTCATACCCTTCTTATCCTTCACAATTTCTATAGTTTTACTACATATTCATTATACATTCCATTACTATGTTAGAATTGTTTAGATAAAGATCGTTATGTTATGTGACTTAACATGCTACATCTTAATAAGGGAAATTGAACTAATTCCCTTTATCAAATTGATCAAGTTTATCTGAATTAAGCATATAACATATATGAAGAATATCATCAAGATAGAATTTCCATCTCCTTCATAAAATACAAGATAATTTACACAAAAAATACAAGTAAATCTCTAACTTTCAGTTCGTCATTATAAAATTATACATTTACAAGACTATGCATTTCAGGCCTATTGAATAACAAACAACCTCTATTCCAAAAATAATAGAAATTTTCTTTTTCACATAACTCAAGAATGAATCGAAACTCTTTACATAAGATTCATAATTAAATAAGCCCAATACAATATGAAATTTCTTGTCTTCTTTTATCACTTATGATGTCCATCTGTAAAATTGCTAGCACGGGTCAGTTGAATGAACTAAGCATGATAAAAAATAAGCATTAAAGTAAAGTGCATTCCACTAATTGTTTCATTAAACAAATTTGCTTTAATGAAACAATTAATATACAACATATAAGCAATCATGAGTAACAACATCTATAAAGAAGTACAATTATGAGAATCTGAATTCACTTTTAAGAAAAGAACATCATATAATCTGAAACATCAGAATTATATCACAAGATTTAATTGATCCTATCAATTACTTTAAAACAATAAAAAAGTCTTGTCATTCAGTTATTTCATAATCCCATAAGAATAGAAATACACATTTATCTTTTCCCAGTAGCAAAAGAAGTTAATTACAACATAGCTCAAATTAGTATGCTTCATCTTTCCATCTAAACAAAAGAAGAGAATCAATACATACCTATTCCTTAGACATAATTCATTTGAAGGAGGAATTAGGTTTAGTACACACAACACTGCCTCAATCCAAATATAATCAAATAGGATTCCATAAATAAAGAGACAACGGCTAAACAAAAATCCCAATTTGATCCAAGAAGATTAGGAAACAAAACAGTCTAACAGAAGCCTTACTAAATTCTATCTGCTAGTGAATATAATGCAAATATCTGAAACCAGGTGGCCCACAAATCCAAGCTATACTTTAGAAACTAAATTTCTTAACCAATCCACATTAATTTTCCATCTCAGGAGAGAGTCAAATAAAGAGAATTTCAGTCTATGAACATGTATAGACAACATAAAAAAATATCCCAAGTAGAAAAGACTCATTCCATATTTCATTTCATTTATACTATGAAATGAAATCCCTCATTTAATTTATACTTAGAAGTTCTTATCTAGTTCCCTAAAAGAGAGCACAACACCGAACATACAGTAAGAAGAATTCACACTACATACTTTCATCACAAATCTTACAACTGGTTTCCTATTCCCATTATCCAAGCTCAAGTACAAATTAAAATCTTATATAGAAATACACAGTATAGTCCCCAACTGTATACTATCCCCATGGTTCATATTCATTTCTCTTCCTAAAACCCAGAGATTCATTCTATGATCCCCTCAAGGAATAAGAATCCACAAACAGAGAAGATATAAAAGTGCAGAAGGAATTACGAACTCAATAATTAAATTCTTATTACATGACTTTAACAACTTGATACATGAAATACGTAGTTCATGTCCCAAAAAAGAACAAATATACAAAATTATCTGAACAAAGATAATATATATATATATATATATATATATATATATATATATATATATATACTTTAACAAGATTCAATATTCTAGGTTTTAAATTCAACTTCCAAAAACCCAAGCAACCAATTAAGAAGGTCTGAAGAGAGTAATACATCATTCCCATAACTTCAAAAATTTACTTGACTGTTCCAAATGATCAAAATACCAATGAAACCCATTACAAGACATAATTTCCATTTCTTATAATATCAAGAACAAAAACATTCAAGCTTTCCGTAAGACACGGGTTTTCTCAAAACATAAAAGGATAGATTAAACTTAAATTTCTCTCACCCTGTGGAATTCAAAGAAGGCTAAACAATCCAAAGGACAGAAGCAAAAAAACCAATCACACTCAAGGAGCGACACGAAGGACATTAAAAGGATATTACTAGATCGACTTCAAACCGAACTAAACTCTCAAGCCCCTATCAAGCAGATAGTCAAAAAAGAGAATAAAGCTTATCAAAACCAAAAACCAACCAAACCCAACTCAAAATATAGGTAAAAACATTGATTACATCATAAATCTAGAACACACAATAATGTAATACCTATACAGTGTCGAATATGAGCTTCAAACATAAGTTCATACTTTATAAGGATCTAACACCGACTCAGGAAAAAACAAGATCAAATACGAGCCTATAAGAAATACGAAGCCCTACATACAAGTTCAAAACCAAAACACCAATGCTCAAAAATGATTCCAAGTGTTCTCAATTCCTTTAATGAGGATAAAATTCTAGTTCAGAACGTAATTACAGAGAAAAACTCTACCACTCAACAGTAAGTTCAGTATTCGTAAGAACTGTATATGAAAATAGTTGTTGAATATGAAGATTCTACCAAAGGTTCAGGACTACTCTTAGTTCCAACATAGTCCAAAACAAACACAAAGTCCCAATAAAAAAAATCGTAATAATCTTGAAGATTTAATTACAAGATTAGAACAACTACGGATCTCCACTTCAAGATCAAGAAACACAAGACTAAACAGAGATTCTGAACCATACAAGAAACAAGCTAGTTCATTCAACATCAGTCTCAAATGCTAGAAATAAAGCTTCAAATACAAGCTATAGAGCTTCAATACAAATTCACATGACTTCCTCTAACAAGATAGCTCCATGCAGAGCAAAAATCGTGAAGCATGCAAAATAAAATAACCCCAAACAAATCTGCCATAATGCCTTCTAAGATGGTTTGCTCACCAAAACCGAGGAAAATTAATGACATTAAATTACATATTCCCACTTATCTCTCCTTGCCACCGCCATCCAAAGTTGGCGAGACCAAATTGAACTTCCACATGCATTTCCAAATTTAGTGATGCCTCCACGTAGGTTCCACTAAACTTTAACTAGCCCCTACCAAACTGTCAATACTTCCATTCCTTAATACCAAATCAAATCAAAATCACATCTCATTAAAAGCTTAGGAACCACCACTTAGCTCCCAATTACCAACCAACCCTTTTGTTCCCTTTCAAATCCATTAGTTTAGGATAGATTTAATTTTATTAGGTTAGATCTTAGGTGAATTTAAAATTATAACCTTAGGATATAACCTTTAATAAAATATATTCACACCTTAGGTTAGGACATAAAGTCACATGACTTCCTCTAACAACTAGTACAAAGAAAGTTCCCAAAAACTACCACTAACCACAATGGATTCAAATTCCAAAAACCACATAGATTTCAAGAAAGCATGTAGGTAAATAACCAGACATATCATGCAAAAATATATCTCCAGTGAGCAGAGTTGTTTTAGTGAATCATTTAGAAGAAATAAAGAAATCTTAATGGGTAGATCTTATCATGCCTAATAGTGCTTTTTCTAATTCGAAAAAGACTTCCAGCCGAGCTTCCAACACCTCTTCTTCTCCAAGAAAGATCAACCAACCATGACCTTTTTCTAAAATGCCTCATATGAATTGAAAATAGACCAGAGAATTCAAAGATAGCCACAAAGTGTAGATCAAACTGCTGGTTTAAAGAACTAGATAGCTCCATGTAGAGAAAAAATCATGAAGCATGCAAAATAATATAACCCCAAACAAATCCACCATAATGCCTTCGAAGATGGTTTTCTCACCAAAACTGAGTCAAATTAATGACATTAAATTACATATTCCCACTTATCTCTTCTTACCACCACCATCCAAAGTTGGCGAGACCAAATTGAACTTCGACATGCATTTCCAAATTTAGTGATGCCTCCATGTAGGTTCCACTAAAATTTAACTAGCACCTACCAAACTGTCAGTACTTCCATTCCTTAATACCAAATCAAATCAAAATCACATCTCATTAAAAGCTTAGGAACCGCCACTTAGCTCCCACTTACCAACTGACCCTTAGGTTCCCTTTCAAACCCATTATTTTAGGATAGATTCAATTTGCTTAGGTTAGATTGTAGGTGAATTTAAAAGTATAACCTTAGGATATAACCTTCAATAAAATATATTGACACCTTAGGTTAGGACATAACCAAATAGTATTAGGCAATAGGTTAGAAATAACTTAGCATCCCTTAGGTTATTTCCCTGCATACTAAATTAGTATTAACAACTTAGGTTAGGATGTAATCCCATATAGAGTGGCGTAGAAAGAGTTAGGAAAATTTACCTGAGTCTAGAATCCCATTAGGATAAACCTTATTAGATAGAGGACACATTATACTCTCTCTTTCTCCAAAATCCTAAAGTAGGTTTCTATTTCCCTTAACACCATTAAGAACCCTGCAAAGATCAATCAAGAAGAGTCAAGCACCACACATGATAAAATGCAGACATAGTCTTTCAAGATAATAAAGAATTTACAATAAATACATGTTCATTCTATGATGTATTTTAACCAATGACTGTCAGTTTACCATTCAGTCTATTAAGAAGATTTAAAACATTCCTTGGATCACTGAAATTGATCCAAGAATGAGTCAGTCAAAAGAGATAAGTTTGCAACTCTAAAAAAATATGATTGCATCTTATCAACAAGAAGTGAAAATGGATTCCTAAAAGCCATATAATTTTAGTCCAATGAATCCAAGAGAAAAGATGATTTACCCATAACAAGCATGATTTTCAAGCATAAAGGAAACACACCTAATTTAAGAAAATCACATGCCAACACTTGTAATGTAAAGATAAATATAATAGTTTGTTAAAGGTGTTACAAACCTTACATCTTCATCTGTAGGATAGCCTCCATCATATGCATGTTCCTATCCTTGAAAATATGCATAGTTAGGTGAAAAACTAAAATGATCATGAATTTTCTCAGAGGGATATGCATACTATTGATTCTCATTATAGAATGAAGCTGGAGGTGGATTGAAGCAGCTTGAAGATGGAAAGTGTTGCTGCTGGAAGTGGGAATCCCATTGTGGAAGTGAAGCCATGACTACAAAAATTCATGAATGGGAGAAAAATGGAAAGATACGGAAGAAAAATAGATGGAAAATGGATAAAATGAAATTTTGCAACATAGAGAGTAGGGTACCTAGACTAATGGAGTCACCAGCTGTGCTTGGGTATACCTCATAAGGCTGAAATTTCACTAAGAGGACAAAAAATTAATGAAATGAAATGAACATAATACACACATCTATGAAAGATGCACCTCTTGTCCCACTGAGCATGCCAAAAACTGTTGTCACCAAATCACTGCACCATTCAAATGGCCAAAATGTGAACATAACTTTCAGTGTGATTGGGACACATGGGATCACCTCTCAAGCTATGGGACTTGGGCTCAAGGTGAACCTCTGGAGAAGGATAGTTTCCTATTCCTAAACTAAACACAACACTACTTCTAATGCAAGATAAAAGGGCTATCTAGTCCTACGCTAACATTTCATGGGATTAGGGAAAGATATTTTCAAGGAAATAAAACGTATACTAGAAGTGTTGATGCACAAAATTAAGGGATGTTTAACATCTGGAAAGGTTAATGTGGGAGGGATTCTTACATCACTGACCACCTTTACCTATCGCAACTAGAAAGGGTACAAAATACCACAAACCGGGGGCAGCCGTTCCTTTGTTAAAATTGATCGGATAATAAGCTACCAATCTCCCAGTGGAAAAGGATGAAATTGAAAAGGGTGAACAAGCACCATTACTCAATTGCATGTAATATTTCATCACTTGATAAACATAGAATTCCACGAACCTGTAATGGAAACCAAAACTTGCACTATGCACCTGGAAACACGAGGGAGGAAAATAGAAGTAGGAAAATCATGGAAGGACATTCATATGATCACAAAGCATAATTATCATTACTTCAAGCACTTGAAAAGTGCATCATTACATTAGGTGAAAAGGGCATAGGCTACCATTACAATTCAAGAAGAAAGGCTTGAAAGCCTACAAATCATAACATCTCAGCTTGTGAAGAGAGGGGAAGCTTAGATAGTGTCTAACTTGTCCAACTTGTATGACCTATCAGAACCTACTGGTTGGAACTCCCTTATAATGAGTCTCTCATAGTTTTATAGGTGATCCTATGTGTCTCAATCACACCGAACGTTTTGTTCACATTTTGGCCATTCAGACGATGCAATGATTTGGTGACAATAGTCTCTTTAAGGGTTTTCCAAGTCATTATTTCATTACAGGTTTCTAGTGACCTAAGATATTATTTTGTGACATAATTTTGACCAAAGGAAAACAACAACGAACAACTTGTGGCCACTCAGAGGAGGTTTTTTGAGAATTTCTGGAGACAGAGATGCCTAAAAATAGGCCTAGGGAGCCCACACACACCCTTGTCCCTCTCTATGTGCCCTAGTCTAGGAATATCATCAACTTGCACATTTTTATGAGGCTCTATATGATGATTCTCCCTATTTTTTCACCCGGTTAGCACTTCGGCATAGTCCATATTTCACTGTAACCAACTAACTCATCTCATTCCTTTACACTTAGGGTTTCATATTTTATAGCTTAGCTTGCTTGGGTTAATTTTTTTACTTAATTATTTATTCATTTACTACTGGAATAACAATCATATTAGGCATATATTTCCATATTTATCTTAATTACCATGGATGCATATTCTCAAGGGGAGTACTAGTGATTTAAATGCATAATGAAGACCAAAACAGGGCTAAGGAAGAGAAAAACAAGAGAGAGAGAGAGAGAGAGAGAGAGAGAGAGAGAGAGAGAGAGAGAGAGAGAGAGAGAGAGAGAGAGAGAGAGCTTGAGTGATGATTTTGGTTGATGTTTGTAATAAATATGGGGTAAAGTAAGTTGATGTAAGAGAATACCATGAACTAAAACTAGGTACTTTGTCATTAATGCAAAAAGGGGGATAAAAATAAAGAGTTTTTACCATCTATGACAAAGGGGGGGATTGTTGGGATGTTAATAATAAGTTGTAATTGATGTCAAAAGTATATTAATTACAAATAAGGATGTAAGAGAGATATAGGTATCTTGGAGTGAGTCATACAAGGCATAACAATACAAAGGTCTGAGAACACCCGAGTAAACTCTAATTTCTTAAGTAGCTAGTGATGGGTACAAGCAGAGTGATGATGTGAGATCATACTAGGATGATTATTACATAGTATAGCATGTATATGATGTGTAAATAATGTCATAATTATGAATATAGGTGCACATGAGTGGAACTAGGAAGACTAGCTCAATTTAGGATGCCTAATCCTTAGACCTAGCTAAAAAAGTGACTTGGAAAGGTAGAGTGAAGAAATTGTGTAGTAGGTGAATCTTGGTAGAGGTATGAAAAACATAGTAGGACATGTTTAAGGAGATATATGATGAATAAAAATTTAGAGGTGGTGAGTTGTAGTATAAACTAGCTCAAATTGGCCTATTTCAAGCACCTAACATGAGAGTATGAAGCAAAAAAGATGTATCAAACAAGTGAAATAATGGGAAGTGTGTAGGTATATTTTTAAGATTCCTCACATGAATCTATATTTCATAACTCAACATATTGATGCATGGTTAGGGTCATTGGTATGACAACCCTTTCGGACAAACAAGTTTAACTAGGAAAAATGAGATTTGATTAGAAGTTTCAAAGAGAAACATGAAAAATTATCCAATTTAGATCATGGAGGAATTATTCATGAAGGTGTGGACCAAATTTTAGGACTTGAGGAGGATTTTTTTACAAGAAATTAAAATTTTACCAAAACCGGGTTAAGTAAGGTATGCTAAAATCACACTTTGATTTCTTAACATTCACAATAAATTATGGATCCTCCTTCAAATAAATCATAAGAGAATTTTATTAAGATAATATTAATAAAAATATGTTTCAAAAAGTATTAATCCAAAAGGATAAGAAACAAAAAAGTTATATTCATTTTTGTGCAACTGACTTTAACCCTTTTAAAGCCTAGTTTAGCTAAGTATGGAGAAAAAGGAATGGTTAGGTGCTAAAATGGAACTATTTTTATTATTTGTGAAATTTATCATGTAGATAATTCATCAAATCATATTTTCATGTTAGTTTGATCTTATGGATAATGGTGGACCCCATAAGAAAATAATAATTTTGGGGAAAATTCATTATAGAGACAAAAATTGCAAAGTAAACCATGCTCAAATATTTTGTGAAGATTTCTGGAGACATATGATTGATGTTTATGAATTTATCTAGACTATTCCTTTGAAAAAATGTGATGATATAGGTGTATTTTCAGTCCTACTGTCAAGAAATCCTAGAATGCAAGACTAGCCTTGAAGATATGAAGAGTATACAAGATGAATTGCATCATGAAGTGATTGTTTTTGGTTCTAAACAACATGAAGGTATATAATATGATATCTGAGTGTGTTTGGTTTGGTTTGATGAAATGTTTTTATTCATAAAATTGAGTGATCTAAAACTTATTTTTTGAGCTTATGAAGAAGCTTGTAGCTACATGTGAAAAAAGTATGATTTTGAATGCTTGTATAATTGAAGATACCATGCCAGATGCCTAGTTATACAAGTTACAACATGCACCATCATAATTAGAGGACATTTTTGTCTTTCTATGAACATGCATGGAACCAAAAGGAATGAAATCCTTAGATAAGAAACAACTTGCTATACACGCGGCACCCTATATGTTGATTAGCTGTGACCTGTATAAATTAGGTAGGGGTGAATTATTACACCATTGTGTAGTAGAACATGAGTGCAAAAACATCATCGAGGAAAATCATGGTGGTATTGCAGGTGGCCACTATGTAGGTAATTCCACTGCACACAATATTCTTCTCATTGGATTATGGTGGGAGACCATGTATAAAGATTGTATGAAATTTTGTAAGGCATGTAATCATTGTCAACATCTTGGGAAACCCATTCAATGATATGAAATGCCTCTAAGACCTATTGCTAGTGTAGAACCGTTTGATAAATGGTCTATCAATTTTGTGGGTCCTATTTCACTAGCCATGTGTAGGAATATATCATGCTATATCATCATGTGCACAAACTATCTGACAAGGTGGGAAGAAGCAACACATACAAAGGATTATACAATAGCTACAACAACCAAGTTTCTATGGGAGAATATCATTACAAGGTATGGATGTTCTTTAAGTTTGACAAGTGATAGGGGCACACATTTTCTTAATGAGACAATAAGAATTTTATTGGATGAAGTCGTGATTGTACAAACTACACCCTATCATCCTTAGTAAAATGGAGCTACTGAGGCATTCAAATTTTTTTTAAGCTAGACATTGACAAAAATATATGATGCTAGAAGGAAGGATTGGGTTGATAAAGTATTTGTTATCTCTTAATCACAACACCCTATGGTTTACACTAGTGTGTGTGCTTGAGCTCATAGTGTGATTGGATAGTATGGGTACTATCTCTAAGTTTTGGTACTTTCTACTTGAGATAGACCTCCAGAGAAATTTTTTTCTTACTCCTAAACTACCTACTACAATCTAATCTAATGTAGGAAAACTTATCTGATCCTAATCTACTTTTCTAAGGGACCAGTGAGATAGAGTGCATGAAAACAAATCCTACACTAAAGAAGTGATACACTAGAAAAGGAGGGTGTGAGAATAGTCTTCCAATGTATGAAAATTAGAATCAAATTGCATACTAGAAGGGGTAATAAAAGTTCTCCAAAATCTAGTAAATGCATTCACAACAATATTCCATACATGTATCGTAAAAATAAATTCCTGTAAGAGTATAAGATAGGCACAATATATTTGTAATGAGATTGAAGGGGAAGATGAATGCAAACAAACACAACATGGGAAGATAAATACACAAAATTTCATCTATTGCTTCATAGATATGCACAATCCAATCTATTACAAGATAAGGGCCTTCATTACTGTGATAAAAAATAAGCCCCTTGTTTATTTTTTGGCTAACTCCCTTCATTCCTCCCTCCCTCCCTTGTGCCTTAGTTGAATTTTTTGATTTTTAGGCACTCAAAATGTTCTAGAAATGGTTTCATTAAATAGAGAATATTCTCAGCTTTCCAGAATGGTAAATTTTTCCTCCTAACTCCTTGTATTTTTCAAGTTATGGCCCAGCAGATATTTTTGGGGGAAATTTTCCCATGAGAGTCCTACGGCCAATCAACATGTGCCACGTGGCATCGGATTGGTGGGGGGCAGAGAAAACTTACAAAATTTTCATCAAAAATTGGTGGGGTGCACAAAGAGAATTTTTGACCTGAAGGCCCACCAGCCATTGGGAGGAGGCCATGTGTCCTCAGGAGCCTTGGGGTTCGGCTTGGCGGAAGGAAATGGAAAAAATTTCCAAGGATTGGTGCAAAGAAAAATTTGGAAGCACAGGCTCAAGAACCAATTGGAGGGTGCCACGTGCATCAGGAGCATCAGGAAGTGGGAGCATGGAGGAAAATTTTCTTTTTTGCCAAGTGATGGAAAATATTGAAACGAAGGCCTGACTACGTAGGCCCGCAGCAATAAACGGTTGCCACGTGTCTAGGGGGTTAGTAGAAAATGTTAAGGCAGGCCTGCGGAGGAGAAGAACTTGTCAATCCCATGCCAATGCTAGGGTGCCACATGTCCCATTCGGGGAATGAACATAGTCAGAGAAAAAATTTGGAAGAGCGGCCCCGTGACCAATCAAAACATGCCACGTGTATTAGGAATGTCGGGGGTAGTGGAAACTTTTTGGAAAAGTTTCCAAAGATCAAAAAGGAGTAAAAAGGTCAGTAAAAAGGCCATGACCAATCAAAATTTACCACATTTCCTCAGAGCTTCATGTGGTGGGGATTTTTTGGGAAATTTTCCCAAAGTAAAAAAAGAGGGGAAATTTTCAAATTTTCGGCCCGCCAGTTCAAATTTTTCCTAGTTTTTCCCTAAATCTTCAGAAGGGCATAAATTTTGATCCAGGGCTCAAATTTTCATGTTCTTAGTGGAATTGGAAAGATAGTGAAATTATCTACATGATGGAGGGTTAAATTTTGTGTTTTGGTGGAGTTTTTGGGAGAGAAAAATGGAAAACGCCTCTGGCATGGAGAAAATAATAGAACTTACATTTTAACCACCATTTTTAATGAAGTATGGTTTGCATTCTCTCCCAGCATGATCAAAAACATCGAGGAATGGTTTGACAGGGGAATCCATGCTATTTTAATGTAATTTTGTTGGTGGTTGAAGCATCCACTCATGTTTTTCTGTGTTTCTCCTTTCTGAGCTCGTTTTTTCATTGTTAAAAGCCAGATTTGGCTCTTTGGTAAAGGGTTGGACATTTTTATGTTTTGCAGGCTCCCTCTTTTACCAAAAGTGATTTTGTGGATTATGAGACCTCTTCCAGGACTAGAATATTTTTTATACCTCCCTACTATTATAATGCAAGTAATTTTGATACTGGAAATGACGATGCAAGCTCTGTGAATGAGTTTTAGTCCTCTATTTGTGTTGTTTGCTTCATTTATGATATTTCATTACAGTTTAGCAGATTGTGCATGATGTTTTGTTACATTTTAGTGATCTGTGTCAATTTTCAGAAAAAAAAATGTTCACCACTCCTTTGGTGTATCACCTTGGTAGTATTAGTTTTATTCCTTTTGCTTTCTCTATCTCTGTCCCCTTGGAATTTAGAGTAGGATTTTAAGTTTAAACCTCTGTAATTTTCAAGTCATACATCTAATCAGAGAAGTTAAGGAACCAGCCTCTAATCTAGAGATTATTTTCCCATTTTTTTGCAAGTCCCACACTTAGGGAAAATTTTTAATGTTGTGCATTCACACTGGATGTCCAAATATCAAACTAGAAATCTGATAAACATCCAGGGGTGTTGTGGATCTACACTAATAGTTTTGGCATGCCCGGTGGGATCTTAGAGGTTTTCATCTTCATTGCAACAAGCTTATGTGCCTTTGTTGCAAGTTTCATGCTTGAAAAGATCCTTGATTTGTACATCTGGTGGCTCCAAAGAGGAAAAGTCAACTAGTTTCAACAGTCATAGTCTGAAGATTCATGAGAAGAATCAACACAAGATCAAAATCTAGAGAAGAAGGATTATCTGAGTATCTATAGCTATCCCCTGGAAGAAATCATAGAGGAAGGAGGATTCAAAGGTCTCCATCTCCACCGAATAAAACTCTATCAACTCCTCCACCTTCTAGAACTTTCACTCAATCAACAAGGGTTCTCAGGCCAACCAGGATGGCACAACCCAACCCTTATGTCAACTTCACTGGCAGCAGCCCACTTGCTCTCAATGCACAAAATCTAGTTCCAGTTTTAGCATTGAAGAAAATTCCATATTTCACTGGAGAAAATCAGACCACCCCTAGTGATCATGTCAAGGATATTGCTAATGTGTGTGCAATCCATGAGATTAATGAGATGCAAATTGCTGTCAAATTATTGGCATCTTCATTCAAAGGGAAAGCATTGCAATGGTTTAGAATCCTTGGGGATGGTTCTATTTAAAATTGGAACCAATTGTGCATAGCTCTCCATGAGCAGTTTGGAGAAAAGAGGGATAATTTGTCCTCTACTAGAACATTTGACAACTATCAAGAGAGCCCCCAATGAGCAGCTGACAGACTTTAACTTCAGATTTTAAAAGACTTTGGATAGAATTCTAGTGGCAGTAAGGCCAATAGCTAAAGGTGCCTTTCTATACTATCTTAAAGCTTTAAATTCTGATATTTCTATGATAATTCAGTCCATGGGAGGTACAACTATACCTATAGGTTATAGCATTATTATTAGAGCTGAGAATTGCTTAATTTAAGTTGGTAAGCTGGCTCCTCGGCCTCCCATGCCCTTGTATCCAAATTTAAAAAATCTAGGCACTAGTCAAGCACCCACTATAGCTCCTATTCCCACTCCTAGGAATCAAAGTTCAAATGAAACTTCCACTTCATCCTCTAGTGCTTCAAATGAACTTCAAGAAGTCATGAAACAATTGCAAAATAAGGCAATGAGCTGGTTACACTCAATAGGCATAAATCCCAAAATTTCAGACCATCTTATCAACCTCAAGCTCAACCTAATAGGTAGCCATATCAGCCTAATAGACCACCCAACCTAGCTACAAATCAAAATCAAACAAGGCCTCCTGCCAATAGACCATTTCAGCCCTATAATCCCAATGTTGCATCTGCCTCTAAAGCTTTAGTGCCAGTGCAAAATAATATGGCACAAGAGTATGATTGGTGTTTCCCATGTAATTAACCTCACAACCAATCTATGTTCTTCAATGGTGATTTGAACCAAGCCTTTATGGTGAGAAAAAATGGTGTAGGGAGTGAAGTGAGCTAGGAAACAAACCAACAACAAGGAACATCTAAGTAAAATGTAGCTCCAAATGAGACTACATTAGCAAATTGGAAGGATGAGGATTTTTTTGGTATGAATCAAGCAACCAATACAAGGTAAAAAAAAGAGGAATATTGATGAGGGGTAGTCATTGGCTCCAGGTGATCCACAACCTTCCATCACTTTCCAAAGTGTTGGTAAGCAAAGTGCAGTTCTAAACATGCAAAGGAAGCCCAAGCCACCTTCTAAGTCAGGTCAAATACCAGCTATTACAGCGCATGTGCAAGAAAAGAATGTGTAGACCGAGGGGCAGTAAAGAGATGCTTCATCCCAATTTAGCATCATTGATCAGATGAAAAAGAAAAATGTGAATATATCTATGTGGGAATAATTATCCATTCCAGGCCAAAGAGATCTCCTACAAGCTGCCATGAAGATTTGGTCAACTTCAAATCAACAAGTTCATGTGCAAGAAAAGGTACTCACAAATGATGCTCAGCCTGAAGGGAATCATGGAGGATAGCAAGGTAAAATTTTAAAGCCGCCTCCATTCTATGTTTCATTGATCATTAAGTATAAACTAGTACACAATTGCATGATTGATTCTGGGGAAAGTAGCTCAGTGATGCCAAAACAAATAGCTGATCAGTTGGGTTTCCCATATGAAGTCATATCCAAAGGGGTAGTGAAACTAGATAGGACATCAGTAAAAATAGTGGGAGTGATCAGAGATTTGAATCTTACTTTGCATGCATGTATAAATGTTACTGTATTGTCAAATGTGTTAGTAATAGATTTGCCACCGCTCTTTTCCTTATCCTTGTCAAGGGACTTCACAAATAAAATTTGAGGCTACTTATCT
Source organism: Taxus chinensis (assembly GCA_019776745.2). Lineage (NCBI taxonomy): Eukaryota > Viridiplantae > Streptophyta > Pinopsida > Cupressales > Taxaceae > Taxus > Taxus chinensis. The sequence continues at coordinate 569,913,492 of CM034147.1, read as the reverse complement.
ACTGATTGGTCACACATGTTATTTAGAACTAGATATGGAACTAAAGCCACAATCAGGTCTGAGCCTATTGTGAACTTTCACATTGAGCCTCATACTCCAAGCCCAATCAATGCCAAATGTTCAACATTTGATCAAGAAGATTATCCAAGCACAGATGAAGTTGACACCAAGGTTGGAAGCATCCTAGATTTAAATCTTGATGAATGGGGAAACAAGGTGCATGCTTTTGATCCCTACCAAGAAATAGAAGAATCTGAGCTAGGAGTCTATTGCATACATGGAGAAAATCAGCCTATGCCTAGCATCACCAAATTAGACCATAAGGATGGAAATGAGGTATGGCAGCTGTTCTTTGATGGATCAAGAAGTAGACAAGGTGCAGGAGGGGGAGAAATTCTTGTTTCACCTCAAGGTATTAAGTATTATTCAGCTTTTAGGTTTTAGTTTACATACTCTAACAACACTACTGAATATGAAGCTTTGATACAAGGATTGCATTGGTCAATTAAAAGAGGTATAAAAAATCTACAAGTCTTTGGTGACAGTGAGCTAATTGTTAACCAAGTTAGAGGATAGCATGCTGCCAAAGAATGATCTGCTCAAGTGTTACAAAAATAGGGTGTGGGACCTCATTGAAGATTTTGAGGGCTTTAACATCAATTCCAACCCTAGGAAGGAAAACCAAGTTACTGATAGGCTTGAAGCATTTAATGAAGCCTTTGATGTTGTTGAAAGCATCAAGGAAGATAAAGGACAACCAAACATACATTTGATTTTAAGGCCTTTAGTGCCAGACAATAATGTAATCTGGGAAGTGTTTGAAAATGATCAACAAATAATCAATTTATTGCAAGAAGAAGCTGATTTCTTAGCCAAAAATCAGGAAAAATTAGAACAACAGTATGGTGATTAGGTGGTACAACTGAAAACCAACAAACTTCCCAAAGGACCTATCACTTCGGAGTCCATTTTTAATCCTAATGATCAATTTAGGAAAGAGAAAGCAAACATCCAAGTCAAGGGAGAAGATTCAATGCCCATTTTGGTGGGAGAAGGTAGATCACTTCAAATTGGTAAAGTTGTAACCAATCAAGAAAGGTATGAGTTTATGCAACTTTATCAAGAGTTTCCTGATGTATTTTCTTGGAGCTATGAGTATTTTAAGGGTTTTAATCCCAAGATATCTCAACACACCATTGAATTGGATCCAAGTGCTAAGCCCATCAGGAAAAAGAAAAGGCTAGTTAATCCGCACATGGAGCCTCTTATGAAGAAGGAATTGAATAAGTTAATAGAGGAAAGTATCATATTTCCTATCAAGCATTCTAGTTGGGTGGCAAACTTAGTTCCAGTTAGAAAGAAGAGTGGAGAAATCAAATTGTGTGTGGACTTCAGATATTTGAATAGAGCATCTCTCAAGGATCATTACCCACTTCCTTCTATGGAGAAAATTTTGTAATTTGTTGCTGGCTTTGAGAGATTTCATTGCTAGATGGTTACTCAAGGTACAATCAGATCATGGTAAAGGAAGAGGATCAGTTCAAAACAGCCTTCACCACCAAATGGGGGACTTATGCATATAGGAAAATGCCATTTGGGCTATCCAACGCTGGAGCTACCTTCCAAAGGGCAATGGACATGACATTCAAAGGATTGATAAACAAGATGGTGATGATATATCTAGATGATATCACTATTTTTTCTCAAAGTGCAGCAGATCATCTCTTCCATTTGAGACAAGTGTTCCAAAGATGTAGAAGATTTTGGGTTTCCTTAAATCCCAAAAAATGTATTTTTCTAGCTCATGAAGGAAAGATCCTTGGCCATATTGTTTCAAAAGAGGGATTAGCAATTGATCTAGAGAGGGTTGATGCAATAAAATCACTACCATTACCAAGCCACAAGAAGGCCCTTCAAAGTTTCTTGGGAAGGATCAATTTTATTCGGAGGTTTATGCCATACTTTGCAGCCCTTTTTAAGACAATAACCATGATGTTGAAGAAAAGCATGGCTTTCAAATGGATAGCAGAAGGTAAATCAAGTTTTGAGGCAATTAAGGAGGCTATCTCACAAGCTCCAACTCTCATTAACCTAGATTTATCCAAGGATTTCATCCTTTATGCATTTGGAGCTGATGATACAATCTCTGCAATTTTAGTACAATAGAGAAAATAAAATGAAGAGAAACTAGTTGCTTTCTTTAGTCAAAGACTAGAGGACTATGAGGTGAGATATTATTTCATTGAGAAGGAAGTTCTTGTAGTGATTAGGGGTTTGAAGAAATTTAAGCGTATAGTTTCAAACAACAAGGTTCAACTGATGGTTTCTCATGTGGGAGTTAAGGAATTCCTCCTCAACAAGGGCCTATATGAAAAACGTGCAGGGTGGATTACTCGTGTCATGGAGTATGACATTGAGATCAAGGTCACTAAGTTGGTTCAAGGAAAAGGGTTATGTGAACAATTGGTCTTAAGCAAATCAATGGAAACATGCAATGAAAAGGATGTTGTTTTGGTGCTGCAAAACAACCAAGAACAAGGTAATGTTCAAGAAGAGAATGATGGTTTCCTCAATCCTTGTTGGACTCAAGATATAATGCACTTCCTACACACATGCCTATGCCCTCTAGAAATGAAAAAAACCAAGAGAAGACACTTCAGATTGCAGGTTGTTCCATATGCACTTGTTGATGGTGTTTTGTTCAAGAAAGATGTAAATGGAGTGCTGCTGAGATGCATTAGAACAAATTAGATTGATAGAACATTGGAAGAGTTCCATGGTGGGACAGCTGGGGGTCATTTTGCACTAAGAGTGATAGCCCTCAAGATCATGAAGGCTGGCTACTATTGGCCCAATGTATTCAGTGATTGATATGCATGAATTAAGAGGTGCAAGAGTTGTGTTTTTTTCACATGAAAAGAGAGATTATCTGCCCTTCCATTGCACCCAATTTAAGTTGACCAACCGTTTATGCAATGGGGATTAGACTTCATTGGGGTCATCAACCTAAACTCAAGTCAAGGACACAAGTGGATCCTAACAGCCATAGATTACTTCACCAAATGGACTAAGGCAACGACACTTAAGGAAGCAAATGAATCTAGCATTCTAGACTTGTATGAGGGGATAGTAACTAGATTTGGTATACCAGCCACTATAATATCAGATAATTCTTTAGCATTCAAAGGATCAAAGGTAACTGAATGGATAATTAAAAATGGGATCTATTTGAGCACTTCTTCAAATTATTACCCTCAAGGTAATGGCCAAGTTGAGTCTAAAAACAAGAACTTGTTAAGGATCATCAAGAGGAATCTTGATGAAAATGAGAGGACTTGGCATAATAAATTGAAATCAGCCTTATGGGCTAATAGGATCACTCCCAAGAGATCCACAGTTAATTCTCCGTTCAAGCTTGTTTATGGAAGAGAGTTGATTTTTCCCATGTCACTTGAGGTGCGAACGTTGGAACTCATGAAGCAATTGGAATTGTTGGAGTTTGAACCCATGGAGGTGAGATAGGTAGAATTGATGGAGCTCCAAGAAATCAGAGAGCATGTAGCCCAAGCAACAGAGAAGGATCAAGCCTTGATCAAGAAGACCTTTGATAGGAAAGCTAAGGCTATAACCTTCCAAATTGAAGATCTAGTGTTGAAATGGGATGTAGACCAAGCAAAGCTAGGAAGGCATTCAAATTTTGATGCCATTTGGAGTGGCCCCTACATAGTCACAAAGTGTAAGAATAGTAATGCTTTCCAACTGTCTACATTGGATGGTGAAGAACTACAGATTCTAATGAATGGAATCCTTCTAAAGCATTGTTACTAAAGGAAAAATCTCTACCTTGTACATATTAGCTTAGATTTCCATTCCTCCAAGTTCTTGTGCACATTGTTTCTTTGTAGTTTATTTTTTTTACTTTCCCTAAGTGCTTTTTCATAGGTTGGTAGTCCCAAACATGCAGTTTTACAGGCCTTTATTCCAGATCAGGTGATGATTCTACTCTCACAATCTTCCTGCTTGTAATTTTCTAATCAGTTGGGGTTCCAAGTAGAGAATTTTATGACTCCATGCCAAATGGATTGCTTCAGGCAACTGGTAACTTCATCCAGCAGGTAGATGACCCCTTTGAGTTGCCAAAATTGTTATAAAAATAAGCCCCTTGCTTATTTTTTTGCTAACTCCCTTCATTCCTCCCTCCCTCATGCCTCAGTTTAATTTTTTACTTTTCATGCACTCAAAATGTTCTAGAAATGGTTTCATTGGATAGATAATCTTCTCATCTTTCCAGAATGGTAAATTTTTCCTCCTAACGCCTTGTATTTTTCAAGTTATGGGCCGACAGAGATTTTTGGGAAAATTTTCCCATGAGAGTCCCGCAGCCAATCAACATGTGCCATGTGGCATCGGAATGGCGGGGACAAAGACAACTAAGAAAATTTTCATCAAAAATTGGTGGGGAAAAAAAGGATATTTTTTGGCTCGAAGGCCTACCAGCCAATGGGAGGAGGCCACGTGTCCTCAGGAGCCTCAGGGTTCGGCTCAATGGAAGGAAATGGAAAAAAATTCCAAGGATTGGCGCAAAGAAAAATTCGGAAGCGTAGGCCCGAGGACCAATTAGAGGGTGCCACATGCATCAAGAGCATAAGGAAGTGGGAGAGTGGAAGAATTTTTTTCCTTTTTTCCAAGTGATGGAAAATATTGAAACGAAGGCCCGACCGCGCAGGCCCGCACCAATCAACGCTTGCCACGTGTCCAGGGGGTCAGGAAAAAACATTAAGGTATGTCCGCAGAGAAGAAGAAATTGTCAAGCCCAAGCCAATGCTAGGGTGCCATGTGTCCCATTTAGGGAATGGACACAGTTAGAGAAAAATTTGGAAGTGTGCCGCCGTGACCAATCAAAACATGCCATGTTGCCTAGGAACGTCGGGGTGGAAGAAACTTTCTGGAAAATTTTCCAAAGATCAAAAAGGTGTAAAAAGGTTGGGAAAAAGTTTGTGACCAATCAAAATTTTCCATGCATCCTGGGAGCTTCGTGTGGTAGGGATTTTTGGGGGAAATTTTCCCAAAGTCAAAAAAAGAGGGAAAATTTCAAATTTTTGGCCCGCCAATTCAAATTTGCCCTAGTTTTTCCCTAAATCTTCAGAAGGGCATAACTTTTGATCCAGGGCTTAGATTTTCATGTTCTTGGTGGTGTTGGAGAGATGGTGAAATTATATACATGATGGAGGGTTAAATTTTGTGTTTTGGTGGTGTTTGGGGAGACAAAATGGAAAACACCTCTAACATGGAGAAAAGAACAGAACTGACATTTCAACCACCATTTTTAATGAAGTATGGCTTGCATTCTCTCCCAACATGGTCAAAAACATTAGGGAATGGTCTAGAATGGGAACCCATGTTATTTTAATGCAATTTGGTTGGTGGTTGAACCATCCACTCATGTTTTCCCATGTTTATCCTTTCTGAGCTCATTTTTTCATTGTTAAAAGCTAGATTTGGCTCTTTGGTAAAGGGTTGGACATTTTTATGTTTTGCAGGATCCCTCTTTCACCAAAAGTGATTTTGTGGATTATGAGACCTCTTCCAAGAATGTAATATTTTTTCTTCGTCTTTGCTGTTGTAATGCATGTAATTTTGATATTGGAAATGACGATGAAAGCTCTATGAATGAGTATCATTCCTCTGTTTGTGTTGTTTACTTCATTTATGATATTTCATTATAGTTTAGCAGCTTGTGCATGATGTTTTGTTGCATTTTAGTGATCTGTGTCAATTTTTAGAAGCAAAATGTTCACCACTCCTTTGGTGTATCACCTTGTTAGTATTAGTTTTATTCCTTTTTCTTTCTCTATCTCTATCCCCTTGGAATTTAGAGTAGGATTTTAAGTATAAACCTCTACAATTTTCAAGTCATACATCTAATCAGAGGATTTGAGGAACCAAAATGTAATCTGGAGATTATTTTCCCATTTTGTTTCAAGTCCCACACTTGGGGAAAAGATTCAATGTTGTGCATTCACACTGGATGTCCAAATATCAAACTAGAAATATGATAAACATCCATGGGTGCTGTGGATCTGCACTAAAAATTACCATTCAAGGATTCCACTACAAGGGCCTATAGCACATTAGCTTCACAAAACAATTTTGACAGATTTTTGCTATTAAAAAACTATCTCCCTTTACAATGAGTTCAACACTCCAATTTATAGAATTTGAGAAGAGAGAGGGAGAGGGAAAATTAAAATCCAAAAATCTAACCTTTAACCACTTGAAAAAGGTAGTAAATGGAGTGAAATGATGTTTTGTTTCTTGTAAAAGGCCCCCTATATTGTCCCATAACTTGCAGCAGTGAAATATGTCAGCCCATGCTTCATTGAATGCGTCCCAACCACCACTAGAATCATTTTTCTGAAATGGGCATGTTTTATGCAAAATATCAATTGATTACTCATAATATTCCTCATTTATTGAGTTCTTTGCATTGGGATCGGAACCATGATTCCAACGGTACCAATTTTTTTCTTTTTTGTTGATAAATGCAAAATTTATGGCCTTATGAGTGCGGGCAGCTATTTTTGGTCTTCCAGGCATTTCTGTCATTTAATGCGACTGGGGATTTAATTTATCAGAGCTAGAGATGTTTCCCTTATTTTAACATATCTATCCTCCTTAAAATTAAGAAATCTAGTTTTTTGGTGTAGAGAATGTCGTATGCCATTTGAAGTTTGGGGGTTTGGCATTGAATTTTCCTTTGTATGCAGCTATTTCGGTGAAATTGGGTCTAGGCATCCTAGATGTCCCTTGTCCAACATGGGATGAAAACCTCCACTTCATCCACATCACACTTGACCCACTTTACAAATCAGACAAGTCAGCTTTTTGGGCCCCAGCCATCCCACACGTCTCGACATTGACTGGGCCATCGGGGTCGTTGACCTCCGCTCCACCCACATCCCTTTGTGATCAGCTATTTTAGAATTTTGGTGAACTTGTGTTCAAAAAACCCATGGAATTCCTGGGCCATAAATATTTGACTTCTCCGCTTCCTTCTGCCTATGCTGATTTCATCTATTTGGGTCCCACGCGTCTCGTAGACCGTCTAGGACAAAAATATTCAACTTAACTAATTTTCACAATTTTCAGCCATTTTGGGCAAATCAGGTTTTCGGGTCCCGACTGTCCCAACTGAACTTGTGTGGCATAGAATGAAAATATCTGATTTTTCCACATTTCACTAGAAAAGGAAATTTTTTTCAGATTTTCTCAAATTTTTCTAACTTCTTGAATTTTTACCTTGGATGGGGGTTAGAAAAGAGCCAAAGGGACCTCCAAAACCTAATTTTTGGGCCTTGAACCAATTCTACTTTCTCCATCATGAGGAAATTATGCAAGCTATCCAAATTACCTTGAGGGGTGAATTTTAAGATAACAGTTACTTTGAGGCCATAGTGCCTAGTGTTGGTAGTAAGAGCTGGGAGTTGTATGAATATTTTCTTATTTCATAACATCATGCATGAAAATGGTGGAAGCTTCCTCTTCTTTGTCTTTATTATAAAAACACACAAAAAAAGGTACGTGCGACAACTCTCCTAATGAAATCCAAGAAATTTTTTTCTATGGTGAGACATTTAATACATACCTTCTAACTCGAATCATAGGTTACTCTCCCAATCATTATCTTGTGCAATTTATTATTTCCAAATTACATTCCTTATACTCTAAGATTATTTCAAGCCAAAGAGATTGGTTTAAATTTTTCTCTATACCAATTTGCTCAGGGACCATGAAGATTTTGTTCTCGGTATGTTGAAGAATGTTTTAAAAAAAATAGAATACAATTAGTTAGAAGGAAAAAACAACATGAATTTGAATGAACATTTGATAATTTAGACATGGTGCCAGTAACTCCCTATAGTCAATATATATGTGCATGCATAAGGCCACAATGGATTATTATCATTACAATTATTAAGTGTTTCAGTTTTCCCTCTTGAAATTTTTATTTCTTCCCTAGCTTATCTTGTTGTTTAAATAACGAAATACGTAATGCCATTAGTAAGGTGATAGTTTTGGTCATACTTCTCACGAGTGATTAAAATCTGATATCAATGGTAAAAGGGGAAACCTGTTTGTACCCTTCATGTTAAGGGAAAATAATGGAATGTGTATTTTTTGGAATAGACATTCAAGATTTTTATTTAATTATTTTCTCGAGGGATGTACTTTGTTGGTAAGAATTTTTTGTGAATGATATTTAACACATATTTCTCTTTTAAAATGGAAAAATAAATTTGATATTGTGTAAGGTACGTGATTGACTAAAAATGTGGAATTATAATAGTGAGTATAAGCTATAACAGGTAAATATAATAAATAAATTTGGTAAATGACTATGGAAAATGACACAAGAAAACTAAACTAATGAAAATGAAAACCCTAATATGCAAGAAGAGTATGCAATGACTCAGATGATTAGAGGAGCTCACAAGACTATGTCACAAAAGTGACTGGAGAAACATGAAGTAGGAACAAATGTCCACATGCCTTGTAAAGCAAGGATTATATCTATTTGAGTGGACTGGAGTGACTAGAGAGGGACTAGGGTGCCTGTGGGCGCTCTGGTATGCAGAATGAGTACCCTAGTCTATGCGAAAGGTCTGGAAACGAGTTTAACATATTCAGTAAGTGATCTAACACCTTCATTGTCTATCATATTAGGTTCTCTTCACTACGCTAGGTTTCATTAATAATCCAAGATTTATTAAAGACCTATGCTTGTGTGATGCAGATTAACCAAGCTTGTCCCAGGGAAAATTTTAGTGGTGAATTTTCGTAAACTCATGAATTTTAGGGATTTTGAAAATTGGAAATGGATAATTTTAAGGAGTCAGCTACTACCCAATTCACCTAAAAAAAAATTTGATAGGTCATTTGTATGGGTGAGTTTTCCTACTATTTAAACTTAAAAATGACCTCCTCCATGTATTTCTCCAATTTTTTGAATCAATATCTACTCATATTTATGAGGTATAACTCATTGTATTTATTCCTTTTTCGATGCATATACAGTTGTCCAAGCCTTCCATCCTCCGGATATGACATCCATGAAAGAGAAGCTCATCTTTCTCTATTAGAAGAATGTTCTCACTTTAGGGACATCCTTATAACAAAGAAGAGACGACCATCCAATGTAGTCCATGGAATAGAGAACAGAATATGGTCCAACTTTGTATGGCTTGTGTAGAAGAGACAGTTGGCCAACACAGTCCTCCCTATATAGTAGCGATATTCATCAAACCTATTTATAGACAAAATTTCAATATTTTCCATATGATAGGGAATACATCCGTCCAACCCTACCCATCTAACAGGAGAGAGATGACCTTCCAACCTATTACAACCATCTAGGGAAATGAGGATTATCAGAGAAATGGTCATATAATAGGAGAGATATATCCATCTAATAGGAGTGAGATGGTCATCCATCCTATTAGGACCATCCAACATATCTCTTTTACGTGATTTGTGTTACTTGTTGTTTTCTCGAGATCGTGTGTTCAATTTTTCTATCATTTTTTGGGACTTATGAATTGGTGTTTGTGGACTATTTTAGATGTAATAATTTTTACAATTTTTTTATTTAATGTGTTTTTCTCCTTTAGGAATATCTAAGGTGTTACCAAAGTCTCTGATTTATGTGGCTTTGAACACAATCCATGTCTAATTTTTTTAATTTTGATGCAGTGTATCATATGTTTATAAGTGAATGAAGATCTAATGTTGTCTAATTTTTTCCATTAAATTATAATATTTATTTCGAGTGTTGGATAAAGCTCAAAAAACCAATGTTACCAAGGAATCATGCTATTTCAATCCTTGGGAAAAATAAGTGGGAGATGTTTGAGAGTTTTCTTTTGCTAATGATTTATTTGGTTCATTTTAGTTTAGGCGGTTGTAAAGTTGAATGCTAGCGCTCTCTCCCAATTTTTTTCTTGGTTCACGCATGTGGGTAAAAAATGAAGGATGCATTATCTATGTTTTACAAGTTATCCTTTTGTGAAGGGATCTTCTATTCCCAGCATAGTTATGGAAATTTTCTATTATGAAACACAGGTACATTGAATATATATGTATATATTTATTTTATACGGAGATGATTTTATTATTTCTCTTTGATTTCAAATGGATCAAATCTATTTTTCTTTGATTATGGATGAAATTTTACATATTTTTATGGAAGATAGGATCATCTGAACCTACTTGAGAGATATGACCATCCAACATAGTTTTAATAACCTTAAAAATATGGATTTCTAACTCATTAATTTGAATATAGATAGATGGTAATCTAACACCCTTCCAACTATGTAAAATCCAATAAAATTATGGCCTGTCAAATCTCCTTTACCACAAAAACATTTTTCTGAAAATTTCCATTGATTCGACAGTTGATTTTGGAGATTCGCCATCTATTCTAAGATAATTTTTAGGAGGGGGGGCTCTTAAAATGAACATTTTATTTTCCCTTGTGATGGATCAAAGTAAATGTAAATGATCTCCAAATTCCTTTAATAGATGCAACCCTAGGTGGATTATAGTAGTGACGAGTGCTTGATCCCTCATTATGGTCTCATAACTTTATATTTATATGGTTCTGAAATGATGAAAAAGTGTCAAAATCAGACTGGTCATATGTGTAGTGAAGGTCGGAAATTACGACAGAAAGTAAATAAAAATGACCAAGAGAGTGGGGTTAATTAGTTCTTTCTTCACTCAAAAACCATATGAATAGTAGTATAAGGCCAAGACTAAATAATTTCTAAAGTGTATAATTTTGTGTCTATATTTTCCCCCACTTTATTTTGGTGAGTGGAAATATAGGTAAAATAAAGTAGATAGAGATGCGTACCTAATAATCCATGTAGAATTATGTATAAACACACTGAAGGAATAGAAAAATTATGGAATGAAAAAAATATGGAGTATTGAAACTAAAGATGTAAAAGTGAAAAAAAGTAATGAGAGTGAACCTAGGGTGAAAACTTGTGTGTAGTTTTGGATGTAAGTGATGTACCTACATGCCTAGTATAGTGTGTGCTTCCGTGAAATGTTGTTGCCAATGATTTTATTGTTACTGTTTTTGTTTCTCCCATTTGATTGCTTCTTTCCCATACAACAGGACCTGAAAGGAGAAAATGATCAAGTAGTAAAATATGTATGTATGTATGTGTAAATATGCAATGTAAAAGACACGTGTATATGTATGTGAAAGCATGTAAATGTATAGTACACAAATAAAAAATGTAAATGGAACATGTGCACCTGAATCATGTTGAGAAAGAGAGTGTAGAAAGAGGATATCATGTCCTTGGTTTTTTGGGCAATCTAAAACCATAGGCCGAAGAAGTGTTGGGAGGAATTACAATGTATCCTCCAACCTGTAATGTTATCCCTAAACATGTGTGAAGAGATCCTTGTATGTCCTTGTTTTTTGGGTGATCTAACACCACTTGTCGAAGGAGCATAAGGATGAATTTTTCTATATCCTTAAACCTTTAACTGCTCCCAGAATGCTAAGGACTCCACTATCATTTAAAACCATCTACGTATGGGGTTTGCACACTGGTCTAAACCCACTCATTATATGTAACCCAAAATGCCAAGGGTAGAAACTGCAGTGAACTGGACCAGTGCAGATGTGGAAATATTTGGACAAAGTTTCTTTATAAAATTTAGAATAATGCAAAATTAACACCGAATATAATAATATTCAAATTGTATTCATCTGGGATGTATTATCCATGTATGATATTATAATATATAGAGTTTTATATCCTTGATTCTAGGATTCAATAGTCATCCCTCATATCTCTCAACCCCTTCCTAGAATCTCTCAAGTCTATCCCAAGGATATCTGTCTAATCCCTTTATTATCTCACACAACAAAATAGCTAAGTGAGTTGTTCTCACAAATCACCCAAATACTAATACTAACTATTATAATTATATTATTAATATGAATTATATAAACTCATAATTAATAATATTACAATGTATTAATAATGTCACAATATATTTGTAACATTCACTCCCCTATTGTTAACATTATTAATTCCCAATAAACACTCCCATAATGTTGACATGGTAAAAAACATTCACATGCTTATCTGTAGTTTGCTCACCCATGTGGCATGCCTAAATTGGCTCATGACCTTGATAAAAAAAAATGCTCTCTCCTTCCACGGTTTTAAACAGGTTTAGCACAAACCTTGACGTGACAGGATCCATCAGCTATCCACCTCATGTGGTTTTCTTGATCTTCCACAAACCTTTTCAATATCCACGAACTGAATTACATTGGTGCTTCTAATCCTTTGCAATGTTCTTATGTCAAGAGAAAAGATAGGAAATATCACTCATGTAGGATCTCACTTATTACAATAGTTAAAAATGTATGATTCATCTGTTCTTATTTACAGAAAGTAAACACACAACTGAAAATGAAATACCACAACAACATTGTGCCACCCCATCACTTACGGCTGGCGAGAGGTCATTAATTGACCTCCTTCCTCCATTGCCTTCGTCCTCCAATGAATTTCCCTGCTAACATAGAAGAAATTATAGTCAAGGATGATACGCATTCCCTGTTGCGATATAGGATGGGATTGAGGGGCAGAGCCCTGTAGCCAGGAATGGTTTTCATTTGCATTTTCCCTTAAAAATTGAGTTTTGGATTACATTGAATATGCACTCATTTGTCCTTTTCTTTATTAACAACTTTTCAACTTAATTTATTAACATGCATTCTCCCTTGAAGAAAATGAAACAAATAACTTTTAATAAATAACATGACTCTCAAAAACTAACATATACCTAATATTTGGAACACCATAGTTTTGACTTTAGACTTTTAATAAAAATGAGACTAACAAATTACAAAGATTTTAGGTTTACCAACATGACTAGAACATGACTCCAGATTGAAGAACAAACAATTAAACTAATTTGCATTGATAATAAATTAAAATGTAGACCTCTATTTGACTGTGAGCTTGGAGGGGACATTGAATCACCTGTCAGGGAAATAGTCCATGCTTCTATATAATATTATCTATCCTCTGATTTGTGGATTGGATATTGTGTATTTCTTGTTTTCCAGTGTAGATAGGAGAGTTAAAGGGTACATGGAGGTCAACATAGAAGAAAATATAGGTGTAAATATATATTAAATCCACGTGTGTAAAGGTCTTATTGCCATGTGAATTCTTATGCATACTGATTTACAGAACTCAAAGTGAAATTTGGAGTAATCTTAGAAGTTCGTAACTAATGAGATATCTTCTACAGGCTCTCCACTACAAGATGAGATGTCACTAGGAGCTTGTTGTATGATATAAAATAATATCAAATCCTTATGCAACAATAAACAACTATCCACTATTATGCAGACAGGTGGCACAGATCATAATGGTGGACTAACCACATTAATAAAACTTCAAACAGGTTGAAATATCCAATGTGATGTGTAGGGATAATGTGTTGATGATTCTAATTGCTATCATTGACCCATTACATGTATATCCATTTGTAAGAAAATTACAAAGACACAAGTATGGAATACTTTCTAGAAGATCAATAAACACTGACATAAAAAAATGTATTGATAGAACTCGATCAAATGTGTATATGATATCCTTGTTTGGTTATTAAAATCAACTTTTAACATTAATAACACATATCTATACCTCAAAATGACACTCTTTAACTACTCCAACACAAATGTATGAACAACAAGAATAAAAAGAGCTAGGAACAATATCGTAGATCTATTACTTTCAAAACATACATAAGAATCTCATTAATTTTTCTTTGATACCAAATTAAATATTTAGACAAAGTTTCTTTATAGAATTTAAAATAATGTAGAATTAACATTGAATATAATAATATTCAAATTATATTCATCTGGGTTGTATTATCTATGTATGAGATTACAATATATAGAGTTTGATCTCCTTGATTCTAGGAGTCAATAGGCATCCCTCATATCTCTCAACCCCTTCCTAGAATATCTCAAGTCTATCCCATGGATATCTCTCTAATCCCTTTATTATCTCACACACCAAAATAGCTACATGAGTTGTTCTCATACCTCACCCAAATACTAATACTAACTATTACAATTATATTATTAATATGAGTTCTATAAACTCATAATTAATAATATTACAATTTATTAATAATCACAATATATTTGTAACAGATGCATTGCGTAGTATGTAAAACCCCAAATTATGTCCCCCATCTTTGGGGGAACATGTGACGTCAATGATAAGAGAATGTGGCCCCAAAAAAGGACCAACTACATGAAATTTGTAATTCTACCTTGCAGAGGGAAGGGAATGCGCTTTGTAGAAACCAAGGTGCACATAAAAAAAGAAGGCTTAGAAAAAGACAAGTAATATTACAAACAAACATGCATGTATAAAGAAATGTGTAATCTATGAATATGTAGTGTATAAGCTACCATGCAATGTAGTAATGTAAACATGCAAGAAGACAAATTAAGCTGTAAAAAGTAGGCTATAAACATGGGACATAACTCATGATGACACAAAACATTTAAGGATGTCATGGCCATATAAAAACAAAATAAATTTCACACTAAACAAAGGGAAATGCTCATAAACAAGAGAAAACAATAGACAAATAATATAACAAACAAGTATGGAAGAAAATATCCATGCATAAAAAATGTTGCACATGAAGAACCCATTAACATGTTACAAATATAGCTAGTATGCCAAAAACATGTATAATTAAGTAATGTCAAGTGCTAAGTACAAAATGAAAAAATAGCACAAGTGAGAGATAAATGTGGATGCCCCCAGAGACTAGTGTAGGAAGGGTAATGGTTATGCTCGTTTTGAGCTCTCCCATTAGTATTAAGTGCGCCTCCAAAATTTTTAATGTCATATTTGTTAGAACTCTGAAATATGGGTATTCAAAGGATAAACCCATGTTAAACCAAGAAAAATCCTATGTTAATGCAATAATTGTGGCAAGAATCTTCTTTCCAAGTCTAAGTAGTCATAACCACATTGTTACAGGAATATTTTCATGTAAAACTTGTTAAATAGCCGAATTATTCCTTACAAAAACCTCCTTGTCTATCGTCCTTTGTTAATCCTTATAAAAACTCCATTTTGTTTCCCGACGCCCAAAGGCAAGTGGCTTGTTTTGGTTGGTTTCATTGTATCAAGATTTGCTTGCATAATTACAAAATTTAGATAACATGAAAAGTGCAAATAAAACCCCAAGACCTGATCAAATATTCCATGGAATATTCAAATTCATACGGTAGAAAGTGTAGATACACCCACGCTCCGTGAAAGTAAACACGTGTACAAATATTATTGGAATAGGGAGAATTTTTTTTATATGCTCTCACATCATGCACCCAATTAAGTGAAAAGTACAAATATATGCTCAAAACCTAATAGAGGACATGTGTCAAGGTTTCAAGAAAATTCAATAAGTAGGTGTTTGAGTCAAACTTGTAGTTTTGTACTCATTCAAAAAAATGGACAAAAATACAAATAAATTTCCCAGTCCTGCCACTCTTTAAATGGAAAACACATGGAGGAATTATATTCAAATAAAAATGGAAATTTGAATGAACAAGATTTGATGCATTTATGACTACCGTCAATACTATGCATTGCACGGATCAAGGTAATATTATAAATTTTTTTTTGATCATTTTGAATCATTACCTTACATATGAGAAATTTGAATCCCTAGCTGTATTAAATTCATAAGATGGAGAGACAAAATTGACTGTGGAGAATTACATTCAAGCTAGAGGATTTGGAGCCACGGGTGCAAGGAAGAATCTTAGAGACTTTACAAGAAGTAGGTGAGTTCTTACATTTGCATTCATATTATTATTATTTGATTTGTGATTTGCAAAGAATTAAGAGGAGAAATTTAAATCCATAAGATTATGCCTACGGAGTGTAGTTTCCACATGACATATAGTATTACTAGCGATCTAGACACAGTCATGGATACAAAATTGATAAATGTTGATGTATAGGACTTCTTACAAAGACTTTGTGCCCTGAATAGAAGAAAATGGATGGTGGTTATTGATGCTATATAATTTTCCCTAACTATAGCCTTCTCACCTTCCATACATTCTCCAAAACTTGTATGGTTGTGTGCCAAACACTAAGATCTAATGAAGAGAGAAGTGCTAGATGGAACTGGGGAAATGGTATTACCTTTAACACTAGAAGATTTTTGAGTGAAAATGGGATTTCCAAAGTTGGATAAACCAATCATTTCCACCATTGAGTAGGAACAAACTGATTATGAAGATAAGAATGATGACTATGCTACACTATTGAATACCTAGTGGTTGAAAACTAAGAAATCATCTTTCAAAATAATTCCCAAGAGATTAAATAAGGTGTTATGTTTTGAGGAATTTGAGGACTTAATTTTAATGTTGAGTCAAATGGCAAGGCTATAAATTGCTTACATGTTTCAAGAGTGGATGTGCCCTTTGATAAGTCTTATCTTGGAGGAAAGAGGAAAATTATGTTGGGTAACTTTCATAGCAGCATCAATCCATGCCCAAATTATGGAAATTGTCATAAATAATAGAAGAGGTGTTACATACAACATCAAATTTTATATGATGTCTTATTTGATCTACAAAATTTCATGTTGTAATTAATGCACCATTCTACCATGAAATGCAAGTTTTAAGGACCCCAGTGTATATGATGTTTATCCCCAACTAAGAATAGATAGATGGAAAGGAAATGTGAGGCTAGTGAGCGATGCATTCATTTCTCCTATAGTCTTATTTTTCAAACCAAATTGGGAACAATATAGATTATCTATTAAGTCTATGACTGCTATCTTAGAATATGGTTGCATTTTCATCCAATACATATTTTTCACATCTATCAGAGTGAGCGGATTTGAGGGGCATTCAAAATTTTTTCCTAAGTATGTGTATGATAATTGGGATTTAATTAATTTCTCAAGGAATTTGGCACTAGTACATAAAATGTTTGCAGGGAAATAAAAACTAACATTAAGTTCCTTGTCAAGATCAGGAGATACTCCTGATCAACTATTGTAAAGGCTAGATTAATGGAAGATGAAATGGAGAGGTTTAATTTGGAGAAATTTGTGCCTAAACCCTATTATTACCTTAGATCATTTGTGAGTTTAGATGATTATGAATCCCAATTTCAAAATTATTGGATGAACTGTATAGATGAAGAAGAACTCAAAATCAAATACTTTTCTAGGATAACCATAAGGCAAGTCATTGATTTAAAAATTGTTTTAGTTCCGCAAGGGGTAATAGATGATAAGAATGTGGTGAGTAAATATTATATCGACCAAAAATTTGAATCAAAATCAATCACTCACATAGTTTAGGGAGAAGAAGAATCAAATAACCCTTATAAGAGAATTGTTGATGTGATGAAAAGGATATTGACTTAGCTAGAGGGGAAGGGAATGGATTTGTTACTCCAAAATAAAAAGGTGGTAAGGGAATTCAGAGATCTATATATTTTGGGGGGATTTTCTCCCTCCTCTGAATGAAGGAGTAGAAAAATTGGAACCCTTAAATGGGAAAGCTCCCCGATTACCTAGTAAAAAATGAACCACTAAAATTATTGATGAATGGTCAGTAACCACTAGCTAGACTGGGGCTTCAATGACTGCCCTGAAACAAAAGGAAGAGGGAATTCTCTAAAAGGCTATGAAAGATGCTCCCATCAATTCAAAAGTGCCAATACAAAACAACGGGATAGGTTTGAACAAACCATGAACTCCCTTAATAATACTACCAAGAACATTTAACACATAAAAGAAGATGAGGGGATTTCTAGTAAATGTTGATCCAACACTAAAAGAACAAAGTCCTAAGGGGAGAGAGGGTCCTCAAATAAAATATTTTGAGCGGACTACAAAGAAATCCAAGATAGTAATACCTTAGGAAAGGGATATTGACACTCTAACAAAGGAATGTGGTTATTCTTCAAAGAAACACAAGAGTAAAGAACCTGAAGTAATAAATCATGTTCCAATTATTAAAACTCAGAAGAAAATTATTTATTTCATTGGTTGGGAAAAAAATTCCACCACAGATCCTTGAAAATATTCATACTACTCCATCTATACCATCATAAGTTGTAGTTCCATATTTGTTTCCAACTAAAATTGTAGTAGGAATAGTCCAGGGTACCTCCATATATAGTTAGTCAAGTGGCATTTTGATAGACGAAGTGTATAAGGAACCAATTGTTATGCAGCCCGAAGAGGAAAAGGTGATTCTGGATAGTCAAGGTTAGGAAAAATTGAATAATCCTATTCAATTATTATATTTATAATAACTTAAATAATTTCCTAGTCTTTAAATGATGGATGTAAAGATTGAGACATATGCAATAGAACATACAAGTGTCTTCCTAGAAGAAATACAAATGCAAGATATTAGTCAACCATTAATTGTTGAATTGGAGGCTCAACCCCAAAATGTTCAAGTTGAGAGTGTAATGTATTTAATGGGAGGAGAAATTCTGAATCAAACACTTGTGGGTGCAACAGTTGTATCATATGTTTCTCCTACCGAATATCAACAACAAAAGGACTCATAAATGGAAAAATAGGGTGAAATTTCACAAAGCACAAGTGCCACAAAGGAGACTGTGATTGAAATTGTATAAGAGGCTAGTCGAACAACGTAAACAAATGTTAAATGAGGCACACACATTTATAATATTGGTAAAGATCAAGAATCAATCATTGGATCCCATCCTATCGAGTAGCAAGGGGAGGACTTGGCTAGACAAAGGGTTGTTGATAAACAACCCTAAGAAGATATATCCACAAAAAAAACTTTGCGGGAAGGACATGTCTCAAAGAATAAGGAACCCCTTAAGGTTTAAAGTCTAGATGAATAAGTACCAAAGATAGTTATAAATACAATGGCCACCTCAGTAGAGAAATTGAAAGAATATGTAAGTACAATGGAAACTCCCTTGTAAATTTTAAAGGAAACTATAAATATGCCCACTACCTCCATAGAGTGAAAGGATCAAGATGAGAAAGCAACAGGTGACCAAGTTTCAGAAGATATTAGCCAACCTTAGACTCAGGATTAGGAAAAGGAGCAACTAAAAATAGTGGCAAATCATAGTGAAAATAAAGCAATGGAAGTAGAGGAAACATAGAAAGAGATGTCAATACTTAAGGATGTGTAAGATACACTAAAAAATTGGTATTATACTCAGAAAATCCACATCTCACATCACGAGGAGTACATATGGGTGAATTCCCTATGAATCGTTAACTAGAAGGATTCCTTTGAGGGAAGGAAAATTTTTAGGAAGAAGTTATATAAATCACAAGCATAGCCTTCCCAAATCCCAAAATATCCTCAAAAAGGGAAAATATCCTCACTAAGACCCATATAGACCAACAAGGGTTTAGAACTCTGGATATTGCAACCCCCCACTAAGGTAAGTTGAAATATGAAACCAAAATGAGTGATTATGATGCCAAGCATATTCAGATAGGGAATCATCCCAGAGAGACATTAAAGCGAGATATCAAAGTGGCAGTTGAAGGCTTGTTGCAAAAATTTGATGTGGATAAAGTGTCTAAAAAGTATCTAAAAGAACAAGTAAAGAGATTGACCTCATGTTTATAAAACTAGTTGAAGAAGAAGGATAAAGCCAAGAATTCATCACTACCATCACTCTAGAGATCCTAAATAAAATAGAAATATCTAGTGAGAAAGCCAAGGCAGTGAATAATTGAGTGGAAGAATTGTCTCAAAAGGGCACATAAATCATTCAAAAATGGTATAGAGGGATACAAAGTTGAATGAAATGATATATAACATAGATGAATTAGTTGGATAGTGGGAAAATGAAATCTATTATTAGGAAGGGATCCTTCCCAAAATTGATGCTATAACTCAACTTTATGAAGACTTGGTGGAAAAGGAAGGAATAGTACTACCTGATGAGAAAGGGACTCAATACATGCTGGAATATTTGGCCAAACTCACTATGGAAATTGTGAACCAAGTCAATAAAAATTTTTCAACAAAGAAGGAATGGATAGAGGAAAGTGTTATTACTATAGACAACAAGTTGAGAAAGATGATGTTTGACAAATAAAATTATGCTAATGGGGATCTAGAAATTAATGTCCTAACACAATCCTTTAATCAATACATTAATGAAGAAATTTTTCTCCTATGAGGTCATCTAAAGATTCATCACTGTGGAAAACATAATTGTTGAGTTGAATAAGAAATTGAAAGATTATAAGAGCATAATGAACAAATATGGTGAAGTGGTGAACAAGAAAACATTGATATTTAGAAATCACACATGACCTGATGAAGATGATCTAGTACAGTTGTTCTAACAATTAGATTCTTATTTGGGAGGGCTACCTAACAAGGAGGATGAAAATGAAGAAAGTGATGATGATCATGTTGAACCATGAGCAAGCTTAGGCTTGTTATCTTTTAAGAAATTTCCTTTTTAAGTTGTTACTTTCATTCATAATAATTGCATAATATTTTTAATTGGGCACTTAAATTATGTATGTGATATAGTGAGATGATAATTTCATTTTAGTTTAATAGAAACTTGAATCTATTATGAACAAAAAATTCATTATAACACTTTGATTTTTTTGTATTTGTGAAAAAAACTAAAATAGGGATCTATAGGGGCACCAGGATAGGAAAATATTTACATACAATCTTGATATCCTATCTAAAATAGAAAAAGGGAAAGATAGTTCTTATATCATTAAGAGATATTCTCTGAAAAGAGGAATCTTCCTCAAAATCCTATTTTTCCTGACGAAAAATTCTCTAGTCGGAGCAGCAATTCATAAAAAAAAACTATCCCCTGCCAAACAACGAGACATGGCCAGACTCGTATGCTCATTGAAACTCACCCTAGGACCATCCAAAATGTCAATAATCTCTAATTTATTCTTATAGCAAGAAACCCATTATTTAATATCTAAACCACCCTTAGAAAGAGCTTTCTTCCCTAATGCTTTGAAGGTAGAAGATGGAATTGAGGTGTTTCCAAAAGCTAGGAGTGCAATTAGTGAAATTTATGGAACTAATTGAACAAGAGGGTTGGAGTTGGACCCACCCATGAATTTATTCATGTAGAATGGTGAAAATCCACAAGATTTTGAAGGTAAAGACTCTATTGGCCTCTTCTCCAAAGTAGAAATACATTTCTCTAATTAATTCACCTTGCAAGAAAGAGGCAGGCACAATGTCTATGAAAGTCCCTTCATAAAGCACATAAGCTTCTAAAGGAATTTATTTTATAGTAAATTCCTTATTATAAATGAAGGGACATGTGTTATCAAATACACCCTTCACAGCAAGCCTGCACTCAAGCCAAAATTGCTTCAATCCTTCAAGATTCTTTTGATGTTCCCACCTAAACAAATGAAAATACATCATCTAGAAAGCAAATAAAACATGACTAATATTGATTAGCCTTCAAATTAGAGATACTCAAATCTCAAAGAGCACCCTCATGAATGCTTCATCTGGGCCCAAAACGTCAAATATTGAATTCATATCCTCACATGAAATTTCCTTCAAACTGGATGTTAATGCTACTCCCACCATCTTACAAAACAAATAATTTTAGTGAGATTCTCACACTTGAATCTAAAAGAAAATATATGGTGGGGAATTTAT
The DNA here is from genome assembly GCA_019776745.2 of Taxus chinensis. Lineage (NCBI taxonomy): Eukaryota > Viridiplantae > Streptophyta > Pinopsida > Cupressales > Taxaceae > Taxus > Taxus chinensis. The sequence continues at coordinate 569,891,696 of CM034147.1, read as the reverse complement.
TGTGAAGATGAGGCTGACGAGTTAAATTGAGAAAAATCATGATGAATTAATTGCTGATATTGTTTGTGGATATCTATTATCCAAAATAAGCTCGTTCTTATTTTTGGCTAACTCCTTCTCCTTTTCCTTTGCTGGCACTTAAATGAAGTTTTGGCATGGTTTAGGGACCCAAAATTTTTTAGAAATGGCTCCATTAGTTAGAGAATTTTCTCACCTTTCTAGAAAGGTAAAATTTTCCTCCTAACTCCTTGTAAATTCCAAGTTATGGCTCGACGGATTTTTTTAGGGAAAATTTCCCTAGGCAGGCCCACAGCCAATGAAATGGTGCCACCTGACAATGGAGTTTGGGCTGGCGGAGCGAAGTTGGAAAATTTTCCAAACTGGGAAAAGGGCACAAAGGGAATATTTTGGCCTATAGGCCTGATTAAGGAAGGAAATGGGTTGGCGTGGGAGTGGTGGAGGAAAACTTGGCATTTAGCTCTTTGGGGGTTAAATGCCCAAAATCAAATTCTAGTCCGAAGGCCCACAGATCGTTTTGAAGCCACCACGTGTTCAGCGGCAGAGGAGTCAGACCAGCGGCGGAAGTTTTGGTATTTTTCCAAAACCAAACTGAGGCACAAAGGAAAAAATAGAAGCGCGCCCCTGCCAAGCGACCAGAGGGTGACACGTGTCACCAGGAGAGCGGAGCACGAGGAAAGTTTGGGAAATTTTCCCAATGTGAAATCAAAGGAAAAAAAGTGAGGCTTGAGCCCATGATTCCATTGGTGAATAAGGAAGTGACACATGTATTGGAGTAGTGGAGGCATGGAATTTTTGGGGAAAATTTTCCAAAAGGGAAAATTTTCAAGTTTCGGCCCGCCAACCTAATTTTTGCCCTAAATCTCTAGAGGGGAATAAATTTTGATCTTGAGCTCTGATTTTCATGTTCTTTATATCATTAGAAATTTGTTGAAATTCTATAGACGATGGAGGGTTAATTTATGATTTTTGATGGAGATTTGTCAGAGAAAAATGGAAAAACATATCTGGCATACAAAAAACATATAAAATGACTCCAACCATGAAAATTAATGAAGTACGGGCCTCTGTTTTGCTCTGTAAAGAAATGTACTTCAAAGTATGGGATTTTTTATGGAAACCCATCATTTTTTAGGCCCATTAGATGAATATTATCAGTGGTTGAAGTCCCAAATTAATTTTCCCACATTTTCTCCTTTCTTTCATTCTGCTTAATGGTTAAAAGACAATTTTGGCTCATTTATAAAAAGTTGTTCATTCTTTTTTCTCTGTCATCCCTTCTATTTCTTCCCCAGGGTCAAAAATGGAGTTAGAACCTCCTCTCATGCTCTGTAATGGCATTTTTTTCCCTCTTACCAGTGAAATTATGTTTTGTGCAAACTTATGAGCAATAAAAAATGTGTTTTGTGATGCATTTGTCCATCCTTGTATGTTTTTACTTATTTTCTTCTTACCTCTCTTCATTGAAAGTGTTTGTGCATTTTTGGATGTATATTGCAGGTTTTGGAGCTATGTTCATGGAGTTTTGGAACATTTTTTTTGTGAAATCCATCCTTTGGTCTGTGATGCACTTGTTTATCCTTCCCATTGCTCACCTCTCTTTGTTTCCATGGTAGTTTTGATAGATGTTCAACATTTTCCTTAACTGGTGTATCACTATTTTAATGTAGGATCTATTTTTCCTTGTTACTTCCTCTCCTTATCTCCTTGGAAGTTAGATTAGGATTAGATTATCTTTCCTACACTGTAATAGCTTATTGTAGGTAGTTTAGGAAGAGGAACCAAACTTCTCTGGAGAGCTTTCCCCATTTGCAAAGGTCCCACACTTTGGGAAATATCAATGTTGTGCATTCACACCAAATGAAATTGCCTTTGAAAATCAGATCCATAGGTCATTTTAGGGGTGATGTGAATTTGCACTAACAGTTTTGGCATGCCCGGTGGGACCTTAGAGGTATTCCACTTCATATTTTGTAGGTTGGTGTATTTCTGTGAATATTTCAGCCTTTGGAGGTAATTGCAAACACATCTGATGACTCCATCAAGTAAAGAACCCGTCTCAAAAGTTACAGATCCTCTTTCCATTCATTTTTATTCATTTTTCATCCATTATTCTTTCCATCTCTTCCATCTTCTTTCATTCCATGAAATTGTGCAATCATGACTTCATTTCCATCATGGAATTCACATTTACAACACACCAATGTTTCCCACCTCCATCATGTTTTTCAAATCCTTCAAATCAACATTTTGAAAAAATTCAAAATTAGCATACATACCCATATGAGCAGCAGTGCTAAAATTAGTTTGGCTATGGAGCTTTCCAAGAGTAGGAGTATGCAAACAATGAAGACAATCAAATGGAAGATGCTGATTTTATGCAGATGATCCAAAAGATGGAGGCAAAGATGGTGCAATCAAGAGCAACAACTCAAATGAAGGCTTTCAAAATTGGTTTTAGGGCACCTTTTCCATGGGTTGGCCCTTTTCTAAGACACTTAAGCCCTCAAGAGAAGTTGGACTTCATGATGGAGATGCTGCCTCAACTTGTACAATGGACAGTGGAGATAGAGGCTTATAAATTTGGCGCTGAGCAACCTTGTCAATGGGTAAGTTCTACACTATCATCTATTTTTTCTCCTTCCATTCCTCAAGTAGCACCATCTCGTTTTGAATGCCAAATTTCAAATCTAGCCCATTCTGCCCCAAGTGTTGATTCCATTTCTCCATACCCTAGTCTTCCACCCCATCTCAATTTTTCTGTCCTTTTCCCTTCTAAAGAGCCATTCCCTCCAAAGAAACAAGATTTTTTACCTCCACCACCACAAAAAATTCCAAAATCAATTGAGTTACAACCCACCCTTCCTCTTGCATTCCTAAATCCATTTTGGGAAGATAAAAATCAGAAAATCACTCATGAAGGATAGTAAAGAGAAGAGCCAAACAAAGAAGAAAAAATCAGAAGTTTGATAATCTTGGCTCTTAGATATGGGATTGAAAAAAATCCTTTTCTGGTGAAGCCTACAAAGGAGGTAAAGGTTGAAGAACAAGTGGTGATTAGGAATGATTTTGTTGTAGAATAAGAAGAGGTAGATCAACAATAAATTTTCTCAGAATGTAGTGTCCATGTTGGCACTCTACTTCAAGAAGATGCTGATCCAATTCAAGTTTCACAATCAGCCATGGAAGAGGGGAGCTCTAAAAGAGATCTTGCAGCCCCAACTTGTTCTCTAGAGCAGCAGATTGAAGAGTTTGAATTGACAAAATTCATGCTAGAGGAAGAGTTCAATCAAGAGAAAGATTTTCTTCAAGCAATAGAAGAATAGCAAAAAGAAGAGGAGCACATTCTAGATATGGGGAAGAAAAGTGTAAATCCAAAGGCTTTGAGCACAAAGCAGGGTATATAAGAACCTTCAGTTCTTATTTCTACTTCATCTCTCTCTAGTTCTAGTGCTGAAGAAGAGTTTGATCTCTCAAAATCAATGTTGGACAATGAAAGAAACCATGGTGATCAAGTTTTAGATCGAGAGAACACCATGGGAGAGGTTGAACATTTGCAGTAGGACAACAATGATGTAATTTACCTGTCTGATTTGGAGGATTGTTTTGATGAAGAAGAACCGGTTGAAATCACACCATCTTCTCCTTCATCATCCATCTTTCAAACACAAGAACCTGTTCTCCTGGAGGAGAAATTTCATTTGTAGAAATCTACATCTTATAACAGCTCTTTGGAATCAAGATTGGAAGATTTAAATCTTCCATGTTCTTCATTAGAGGAAGCAAAACAATAGAAGAGTTCCATCATTTCTTCCACACCATCCATTCAAGAAGGTCTGCAAGAAGACTCCATTTTTGGAGTTGAAAATCAGAGCTATGGGCATATCAAATGGATTAGACCTTGCCCAATAAGGTATTTTTATTTATTAGAGCTAAAGGAGAAGTCATAACCAGTCATGCTTTTTTCTAAGCATGAGGATGAGCTACAAAGTACCAAGGATCAGCTGTCATACCTCTTCAATCCAAATGCAGAGCAAATAAAAGAGGAATTCAATTTGCTTTTAGTTGACACCTTGCTAATTTGGGTAGAAGACTATCTTCTTGTTGATTTTCCACTCATCGAAGTAGCCATACTTAGCTCCAAATCATTTGCATGATTGCCAATTTTGAAGAAAGGAAGCTATTTTGCACAACTAGTTGCAGGGTTTGTTTAGCTCACCTTTGCTTCCAGTTAGAGTAGAGTAGGTAGGTTTTATTTCAGTAGAAGAAGTGCTTGTGCACACTTTGTATATCCCATTTGGGGTATTTATGATTTCAAAATTTGTACATAGTTTTTGTGGTGGTAGTTTTTCTCTTGCACAGTCCATTTCAGTGGCATTTTGGTGAAGATCAACTCCAAGTTCAATGGGTTTCCAAGTAGCTCAAAGGTTAGATTTTCATAGTTCATATCAGAATCACTTCATCAGGCTTGACTCCATGCCCAATGGATGCTTCAAAGGCCACTGATAATTCATCTAGTAGGTAGATGATCCCTGAGAGTTGCCAAAAGTGTTATCCAAAATAAGCCCATGCTTATTTTTGGCTAACTCCTCCTCCTTTTTCTTTGTTGGCACTTAAATGAATTTTTGGCATGCTTCAGGGACCCAAAAATTTCAAGAAATGGATCCATCAGTAAGATAATTTTCTCACCTTTCCAGAAAGGTAAAATTTTTCTCCTAACTCCTTGTAAATTTCAAGTTATGGCTCGACAAAGTTTTTTGGGGAAAATTTCCCTAGGCAAGCCTGTGGCCAATGAAATGGTACCACATGGCAGTGGAGTTCAGGCTAGCGGAGTGAAGTTGGATGATTAGCCAAAGTGGGAAAAGGGTTGCAAAGGGAAAATTTTGGCCTGCAGGCCCAACTAAGGAAGGAAATGGGCTGGGCGCGGGAGCGGTGGGAGGAAAAATTGGCATTTAGCTCTTTGGGGGTTAAATGCCCAAAATCAACTTTTAGCCCGAAGGCCCGCGGATCGTTTTGAAGCTGTCACATGTCCAATGGTGGAGGAGTCCATACCGGTAGGAGAAGTTTTGGTATTTTTACAAAACCAAACTAAGGCACAAAGGAAAAAATAGAAAGCGTCACACTTGCTAAGTGAACAGAGGGTGACATGTGTCATCGGGAGAGTAGAGTGTGTGGGATAATTTGGGAAATTTTCCTGATGTGAAATTAAAGGAAAAAAAGTGTGGCTTGAGCCTACGATTCCATCAGTGAATTAGGAAGTCAAACATGTCCCAGAGTGGCAGGAGGCGTGGAGTTTTTTGGAGAAAATTTTCCAAAAGGGAAAATTTTCAAGTTTTCATCTCGCCCAACCCGATTTTTGGCCCCTACAAAATTACCCATTTTTTCCCTAAATCTTTAGGAGGGGCATAAATTTTTTCTCTCGAGCTCAAATTTTCACATTCTTTTTATCATTAGAAAAATGGGTGAAATTATCTACATGATGGAGGGCTTCAATTAAGATTTTTCGATGGAGATTTGTGGGAGAAAAATGGAAAAAACATCTCTAGCTTGCCCAAAAAACACAGAAAACGAATCCAACCACCAAAATTAATGAAGTATGGGCCTATGTTTTTCTCTGTACAGAAATATAATTTAAAAGTATGGGATTTTTTATTGAAACCCATCATTTTTCAAGCCCATTAGATGAATCTTATCAGTGGTTGAAGTCCAAAATCAATTTTCCCACGTTTTCTCCTTTCTTCCATTTTGCTCAATGGTTAAAAGCCAATTTTTTGATCATTTGTAAATAATTTATTCATTATTTCTTCTCTTCCCCTCCCTTCTTTTCTCCCGCGACGGGTCAAAAAATAGAGTTAGAACCTACTCTCATGCTCCTGTAATGGTGTTTTTTTTCCATCTTACCAGTGAAATGATCTTTTGTGCAAACTTCTGAGTAATAAAAAATGTGTGTTGTGATGCATTTGTCCATCCTTGCTCATTTTTTCTTATTTTCTTCTTGCCTCTCTTCATTGTAGGTGTTTAAGCATGTTTGGATGTCTATTGCAGGTTTTGGAGCTATGTTCATGGAGTTTTTAGAACATTTTTTGTGTGAAATCCATCCTTGGGTCTTGTGATGAACTTATCCATCCTTCCCATTGCTCACCTCTCTTTGTTTCCATGGGCAATTTTGATAGATGCTCAACATTTTCCTTCTCTAGTGTATCGTTGTTTTAGTGTAGGCTCTATTTTTTCCTTGTTTCTTCCTCTCCTTGTCTCCTTGGAAGTTAGATTAGCATTAGATTAGCTTGCTTGCCCTGGACATAGCTTGTGGTAGGTAGTTTAGGAAGAGGAACCAACCTTCTCTGGAGATCTCTTCCCCATTTGCAAAGGTCCCACACTTTGGGAAAGTTCAATGTTGTGCATTCGCACAAAATGACATTGCCTTAGAAAATCAGATCTATAGCTCATTTTGGGGGTGCTGTGAATTTGCACTAACAATATCCACATGAGGGAGATAAAAGTGAATTAGAGTGATATCACTAAAAAAGGAGGTAGTTTTCTTGGTGTAACATAACACATGAAGAAACACTCAAGTCACAAAGATATGGAAATATTTGTATGTGTTTTCGAGCCAAATTCCAAAAAGGCTGAAATTATTAACATCAAATCAAATCATTTGGGGGAGAAATCAAAAAATCATTATAAAAGGTTTCTCAACCTACTCAAAATGGTAATGATCAAGTTGATGATGCCAAATGAATGACATGGCACCCTAGTCATCATAGAAGAATGAAATATACAGCTGGAAACATTTGTAAATATTTCTCCACATGACATGATAGAGAATGAGATATTTTCGAAGCAATAGAATTAGATACTGTTGCTTAGGAATATTCCTTGAAAATATTCAAGTTTTGGGGGATAATCAGACAAGGAGAGAATAAAATATTGTATAAATACAAGAGGCATGTTATCCTATTAACGGGGGTTAAAATTTTATACATTTTAGAAGTGACAAATATAATTGATGTACTTTATTGAAATCTTAATTTTAATGAGATTCATGTGAGTTGTTTAACTTCTTAAAATTTTTCTCTTTCAAGATGCTTGTAAGTGTACAACCATTGATAAGCATTGAAATTATAGGTTTTATGTTCCCTTTTTAAGGTAATTGAATATCTGAAAATGAATTTTTCGCATTCTCATTAAGCTTTGTTACATTTTGTTCTTAATGTGGTATAATTTAAATTAGTCAGCTATTTGTTCTATTGCAATCTTATGTTTATGGCTCCTCTGAGTTACACTAGATCTAGTCTTAATGATGGTATTTTTGTAATTGAATTGGTACTATAATTAGAGCCTTATTTTCACATTACTAAACATAGTTTTAAATTCATAATACTGCCCTTTTGTTGCTACTATTTTTTTAAGCCTTTGAGTGTATCTTAGGTGTAATATGTAGTGAGTTGTGAATATTTTGTCAAGATATTTACATGATATTTTATGCGTAATTTCTTGAATATTGTACAAAATCATGTGTTCTTGGGCTTCCATGAATGTTTACGTTCTCTCCAAGAGAATGTTCCTGACTAATTGAGTTTCCTATTACCTAGAATGTTTTTTGGCATTGTTGGAGATCTAAGAACCCTATCATAATCATTCCCATCTTGTTTTAATCTCCCATTCATACAAAATATAAACCTACTACTACTAGAATCCTACAATTCACCCCTATTTTTTTTTCCTATAAGAATTTGTCAAATGAATTTCTAATTTTTACTTCCCTTTAAATAAATTTGCAAGAGGAGATGGAATTTCATGTTGTCTAGAGTAACCTAAGTCTAACTAGAATGACATATGCAATATTTAGTGTGATAACTTGTGAAAGTTAAATAGTGCATAAATTTACCATGATCATCCAAGAATGATTTACTTGTTTTTTTTGTTAAAATGGAAACTAAGAGATTGAATATTTGAATCATCCTTTTAAATTTTCAAGTTACATAAAGGATTATCTCACCCAGGTTAAAGGCAAGGCCTAAATCAACATGGAAGGCCATCCCCTTTGTACATGTCACGAAGTCCCTCCAAATCTATGATGAAATGAGTTTTTCAGACATCTTACCCAGCTAAAAAATAAAATAAAAAATTCTATCATCCTTGAGGCATATCATCTCACTCATTGATGTTGTCTGGACCCAAAGGAGGTGTAATATTGGGAACGAACACACTTCTGCACCATTTCTAGGGACTATTTCATAGAATTAATAAAAACTACATGTCTCTGGTAACAGTTACAGTGTATCTGATATACATTCATGTTCATAACTCAATCCTTTGTTGAGATTTTCTAAAATAGAGCCCGATCTGAATTACTTTTCTCTATATTTTTCCAGTACAAGTAAGTTTTCCATTAAATTTGACTCCCTTGGGAGAATCGTGACAAAATACTGTGAAAATTTGTAAATATTTGTTCATTTACATATACATTCATCATCTAGCAAGTTATTTCAAGTGATCAACACATCTAAGGTGCAAGACCTTAGTGGCATCTCTGTCTTCTGTAAGAAATATGGTGAGAAGCAGTGCAAAATATATAAATCTTTGTTGATTAAATTATCAATTTTTCAAAGATGGAAGGAAGGAGATCCTTCTTAAAATAAGAATATATAAGATGATTGTTCCTATAGTTGGGAAAGACTAATCTAGGGAGAAAACAAGTATCTAAAGCCTTGGGTGATCAAAAGTCAGAAGATAAATTTGTACCTATTGCTGAAACTGATTAACCTTTAGTGGAAGATTACTCCAAAATTTCAGAGAGTTATAGATTAAGTAGTCCCTATGCCAATTTCTGCACTCCAGTTCAAGAGGGTCCTTCATTTACAAGTTATCATGGTATTCTTCAATTCCCTCTTTTATTGACTAGAAATAATAGATTATTTAGTAAAACTGAGTCATTAACAGATCAATACTTTGAAGATAAAACTCAATTTCCTCAAAGACCTCTAGTTCTCCACCATTTTAATCCTCATGTTGAAACAACTCCTCCAAACAATATGGCACAACCTCCACCCATACTCCCTTTTGTGGTAAATACTTACTAACGCATAAATTGTCTTGGGAAGGTTGGTTACCCAAATGAGGTCCCACATGAAGTTAGAAATATACTATCTATATTTTAGGGGAATAATATAATAAGTGGAGGTCAACATCATAGAATTTTCCTAAATAATATGGAAGATTTTGAAATAGAACATGAGGATGTGTATGTGAAATTATTTAAACATACCCTACATGAACATGTCAGGGAATGGTACAAGTCACTACCTAATGATTCAATTGATTCTTATATATAAATGAAGAATGCCTTGAAGTTACAATATGGTGATAAGATTGGCCCTAGGAATCTTCTCATTGAATTTGAAAATATAAAGAAAAATCCAAATGAACTTGTTTAGGATTTTAATACCAGATTTAGTAGATCCTTGACAAGATTTCCTATAATTATGAGACCTAGTGATGAATCCTGTATGATCAAATATTTAGACGCCTTTGACAAGAAACAAGCTATTACCTAAGATAGAAAAATCCTCAAAAATCAAGGCACGCTTTTTCTATGGCTATTCAAATCAAGAATAATATCAATGGAGCTAGGAAGCCTCCAAAAAGGGAGGGTATCAATGTGATTAACCCATAAAAACCTCGGATAAGTAAGGTAGTAGGTCTAGATGAATTTTTCAAGAATCTAGTAGGGATAGTTAAGGATATTTCTTACAAACTTGCTAGAGATGAGAAAGGTGTAGTGGAAAATCCTCAAGATCAACATCAACCTCAAGGAAAAAATAGATTTGAAAATCATCCTAAAGGTGACCATATAGTAGATGATAGAGTAAATAGACCTATGTGGTAAAATAACAAGAAACTAAAACCTAGGGAAAACAATTTAGTGCCTAATACACTCACTATTATGGTATATTTGGTTAAGAAAGATATTATCATTGAATGATGTGATAATTTTGTTGCCACATTCTCTGTACAACCCCAATTTTGATGATGATGATGCCACTGATGAAGCTTCTTTTGATTATGTTTGTACGTTGGAATTTTCTGATACTAAACCATAAGGGGATACTTCTACTAAATTGCTAGGTGCTAGAACTGTCGACTCTTTTTTGAACTTTCTAGAATGGGTATTTTATTTTCCTCATGCTACTAATTTTCATGTAGATATGGTTCAATATTCTTTTGAATTACCTAACCATGATTTTGAGCATCTGAGGGATTTAATGATTAAAAAGTATTATGGTGATATTCCTTCTAAGGAAAATTGGTAGCTACTGATGAATGTTGTTTTGGCTTAAGAAAAAGAGTACAAAATTTATAGCATAATGGTCAAATGATTTTCCCAAATTTCCAAAAATAATACACCCATATTGCCTAATACCCCCAAGAATGTTCCCAAGGAAGATATGTCAAATAAAGGTCATGTTGTTGCTATTAATCCAAGTACCTTTGATATTGATCTAGCAGTAAAAGACCTTATCCCACCATAAAAATCAATTAATTTTTCTACCACCATAGCTCTGCCAAAGTATGTCACTTGTGATATGGCTCATATTTTGAACCAAATTAAAGTTATTGTGCCCATTTTTGAGTTTCTCAAAATCTTTGAGCATAGAATAAGAGAATTTGAATATTTGGGATTCAAAGAGGAGACAATTGTCACAAGTAAAGATGTAAACAATGTAGACATCTCACCTACTATAGCTGAAAAGGAATTACCTCAGGAACAAAAAGCAAGCGGTAATTGCCAGAAATATATTTAGGAACTTCCTTGGTCTAATGTCAATTGGATGTAGATCTTGTATTGACATCCCTTATTATTAGTGACAAGCTCATTCACAACTGTATGTTTGATTCAGAAGCCTCGTGCAACATAATGCCATTAGAGGTCATGAATGAGTTGAATGTAAAGGTAACTGATACATTTGGAAAGTTTCATGCCATGTATTCCATGGAGGTACCGGTCATTGGGTATGTGAAAGGACTAGTTGTTCAGCTTGCTACTTACCCTGGTAAATATTGGACCATGAATGTGGTTATTGTTGTTTTCCTTGTTAAATCGGATATGTTGTTATCCAAAAAATATGCCACAAGTAAGGGAGGTAGTGTACAAATGGACATGTCTTATGCCACCATACTTGTTGAAGGAACATTGGTGAAACTACATGGAGAGAAAAATATGCCTCACATTATTGAAGATCCCATGAATGCCTCTTATGAGGTATTATTTGTTGAAACTGATTTGGAAAAATTTATAACATATGCTGATTTTGAAGACCAATGCATATATACTGCTACTCATTTACAAGATTTTGGTATTCCTTAGACCATGATATTTTATGGAGCATGCTCTGTTGTGGAAAGTGAAGCTAGAATAATCCTCACATCCCCAGAACAAGGATATTTAAATTTTTCATTCAAATTAAATTTTGAATGCACTAATAATATTACAGACTATGAGGTGTTGCTCCTGAATTTGAGAGTTTCTTGGAAACATGGAATTAGGGATATCATTGTTAAGGGAGATTTTGAGTTGATTGTGAAACAAGTGATAAAACTATATACAACCAAAAATTAATGAATGAAAAAGTACATGCATGTAGTCTGGGAACTTATTGAAATGTTTGATTCATTTAATATCCTTTATCATGAAAGGAATTAGAACGTTGTATTTGATAGATTGGTTTTCATTTCATCACATTTTTCCAGATATACAATATCTCTATATTATAATTATGATGTTGCACTAGACCTTTTACACCTTATAATGTCAAACATTGGCAAGTATTTGAGGATGACGCTCAGATGCATAGATTAATGAAGAGAAAAGATGAATTTTCTAATCAACATATTGAATTAGAGCCAATGGTTGAACTCTGTAATGGGAAATATGATATTTTTGGGAAGGAGGTGATCCAATTGAAAAAAAACACAACTCCCAAAGGATTAGTTTCCATTGAGTCCAACTTTGACAGTGCTGACAAATTAATTAATAGGAAAATTTTTTCTTCTAGAGATGTTGAAGAATGCAACCTAAGGACTCAAGAAAATCCTAGGAAATTATGGTTTGGGTGCAATTTTAACAAAGAAGAAAAGCATGATTATACCAAGCTGTTAAGAGAATATCAATATTTATTAGCTTGGTTATATTCTGAATTGGAAGCTTATATAGAAGATTTATTTCAACATGAGATACCTCTAGAACCCCATTCCAATTGTTTAGGAAGAAACAAAGGCCCATTAATCCCCTCCTCTCTCTCAAAATGCAAGAAGAATTTATAAAGTTAAGACATGGAGGAATCATATAGCTTACCAAGAATTCTTCATGGATGGAAAACCTTGTGTCAGTCAGGAAGAAGAATGGGTACATAAGGCTTTGTGAGGATTTTAGGAATCTTAACGAAGCATCAATCAAATATAATTATCCATTACCAAATATGGATAAGATGTTATAAGTAGTTATAGGATCTGAATTACTGTCAACATTGGATGGTTTCTTTGGGTATAATCATGTAGTGATGAATACATCTAAACAGTTTAAAACTACCTTTACTACTCCATGGGGAACTTATGTTTCTGTCAAGATTCCCTTTGGACTCATGAATGTAGGAGAATGTCTTTAGAGAGCTATAGATGTGGATTTCATGAGGCTTATAAATGAATTCATAGATCTATGTCAAGATGATATAATAGTCTTCTCAAAGAAAAGAGGTGACGATTTGGGCCATGTAGAAAAAATGTTTCTTAGATGTAGGGAGTATGGGATTTCACTAAATCCCAAGAATTGTCATTTTGGAGTCCAAAAAGAAAAACTATTGGGGCATATTGTATCTAAGGAAGGGGTCATGATAGATCTTGAGACACTGGAATAAATTGGTAAGGTTCTTTTTTCCAAATATAAAAAGGGTATTCAATATTTTTTCGGTCAAATAAATTTTATTAGGAGGTTCATCTCCAACTTTACTGAGATAATTATTCGTATAACAAATATGTTGAAGAAAGACCAGGTCATTAAGTCGGATGGATTTGTTCAACCTTTTACTAGAATAAAAGGAGCACTGAAAAATACCCCAATATTAGAAAGTCCTGACTATAAGAAATAATTTTAATCATTTTATTTTTCCTTTAAGAATACCATTCCATCAGTACTATTGCAAAAAGATAAATAAGGAAATGATAGGCCTATTGTTTTTTTCAGCAAAGCCCTTCCTAATATTTTTTCAGTAAAGTTGTGCAAGGTGCTAAATTAAAGTACACTATCATGGAAAATTAGGCTTTTAGTTTTGTGAGAGCTACCAAAATCTTTAGCCCTTACATATTAATTTCGAAGGTTGTACCCTATGTTCCCCATACCATGGTTAAAGATATATTATTAGAAATAGAAATATCTCAAAAGATATGTAATTGACTAAACATGTTGCAGGAATATAATATGGAAATACAAACTTCTAAGTTGTTTAGAGGTTTGGGGATAGAAAAATTAATGGCTGAAATGAATTTACAAGTGATGGAGATAAATTTCATTGAGAAGATATTATGGATCCTCATGAAAAGGTTAGTAATTCACTTTGGTATAAGGATGTAATCTATTACTTTATAAATTTGAATTATCCTCGACATCTAGACAAGAATCTAGAAGGGGTGTTACTCAAGTGTATCACTAAAGAATAAGCTCCCAAAATAATTTAATAATTCCTTGGGGGAGTGTGTGGAGGCCATTTTTTTGGAAGAGTTACTTCTAAAAAGATATTTAGGGCATAATAATTGTGGCCATCGTTATTCAAAGACACTACAATATTAATAAGAAAATGTGAAAGTTGCCAACACTTCTCTATAAGGTTGAAAACTGCAATTGCATTTCCTCTGTAACCAATTTCAATTGAATCCCCTTTCAAATAATGGGGAATTGATTGCATTGGAGAGATATAAAACTCTTCAAGTGATAGACATAAATGGATCTTAGTTACTACTGATTACTTCACTATATGGGTTGAGGCCATTCCCACCATGAAGGAAACTCACCAAGTGGTCATGGATTTTATTTTGAATCATATAATTTGTAGATTTTGAGCACATTCAAAAATAGTTTTTAATAGTGTTATGAGCTTCAAGGCTAAATCATTAGCAACTATGTGCAAGGTGTATGGTATCCCATATCAACTTGGATTATGCATCAAACTAAAATCCTTAAGGAAATGGCCAAGTTAAGTCAAGTAAAAACAATCCTCTTAAGATAATTTGAAGGAAATTGGAAACCAATAAAAAAAGAAATGGTGTGAACAACTTAAGTTTACCTTATGGGAAGATAGAGTTACTACAGAGCGAGCTACTGGAAAAATTCTTTTCAAGAATGATTTTATGGAATCCAAACTCTTTTTCTATTACACATGCAATTTTCATCTTATCAATTCATGTAACAACTTGATAGTGAAGGGGAAGTAAGTCCCTATGAGGCAATAATAAACCAAATATTGTAGTAAGATGAAAAAATAAGAGTCTCACTAAAAGCATCTGAATTTTAGGGAAAGACTCAAAAATATATTTGACAAGAACGTAAAACCTAGGGCATTCAATGTGGGAGATTTGGTTTTAGTCTAGGATTGTAGGTATGACGATAAGGGAAAACATGCAAAGTTTGATGCCCTATGGATGGGACCATATTCCATTGACATCAGGATTGGTGAACAAAATTTATTTTTAAAAGATTTGGAGGGAAAATCATTGGAATTTCCTATCAATGGAAGACATCTCAAGCAATTTGTGGACTAAGCCCATATAGTTAGGTATGATTTTTGTACAGTTTACAATTTTTTTATTGTTTTTGTTTCCCTTTTTTTTGGTCTATAGTGACCATTTGTCTCAATATATTAGTTTATTCATGTGTATCTACATATAAAACCATGTGTGTGTTGTTTAAAACTTCATTTCTCAATGGATAAAGACACTCAGTCTGTATGTTGAATTGTTTATTTGGTTCATGTGGTACCTATAAGGGGTGACCATCCTTGAGTTAGAGCCAATGTTGGTGCTCATTTTGAGGACGCCCCTTAGTCTTAAATGTGCCACTAAATTTTTTTCATGTCATGTTTGCTAGTACTTTGAAATATGTGTATTCAAAGGATAAACCCATGTTAAACCTAGAAAAATCCTTTTTTAATGTAATAAATCTGATGAAAATCTTCTTTCCCAATCAAACTAGTCATAGCCACATTGTTACAGGAATATTTTCATGTAAAACCTGTTAAACTGTCAAATTAATCCTTGCAAACACCTCCATATGTATCATCCTTTGTTAATCCTTATAAAAACTACATTTTGTTTCCAGATGCCCGAAGGCATGTGGTATGTTTTGGTTGGTTTTGATGTATCAAGATTTACTTGCATATTTAAAAAATTTACATAACATGAAAAGTGTGAATAAAACCCCAAGACCCAATTAAATATTCCAAGGAATATTCAAATCCATATGGTACAAAGTGAAAATACACGTCCAATCAATGAAAGTAAACACGTGTACAAATATTATTGGAGAAGGGAGATGGAATTTTTATGCTATATTGCATCATGCACTTGATGAAGTGTAAAGTACAAATATATTCATGAAACCTGATGGAGGACACTTGTCAATGTTTCAAGTAAAGTCAATAAGTGGGTGTTTAGGGAAAACTTGCAGTTTTGCACTCATTTGAAAAAGTGGATAAATATGCAAATAAATTTTGAATCCCCACTACACTTTAAATGGAAAACACGTGGACGGATTATATTCTAATAAAAAGGGAAGATTTAATGGATGTGATTAGATGTATTTATGGATACCACCATTAATGTGTGTTGCACGAATCAAGGTAAGATTTTTAAAAGTTTTTTGGATCATTTTGAATTGTTAAATTTCATACGAGAAATTAGAAGCCCTAGTTTTGTTAATTTTACAACATAGAGAGAAATATTTGACTATGGAGAAGTACATTCAAGCCAGAGGATTTGGAGCCATGGGTGAAGGGAATAATCTTAGAGAGCTTACAGTAAATGGGTGAGTTCTTGCATTAGCATTCATATTCTTATTATTTGATTTGTGATTTGCAAAGAATTAAGAGGAGAAATTGAAATCCAGAACTTGAGGCCTATGGATCTAGTTTCCATGTGATGTCTAGTATTACAAGCAATTTAGACATGGTCATGAATACAAAATTGATAAATGTTTATTTAGATGACTTTCTACAAAGAATTTGTGCCTTGAATAGAAGCAAATGGATGATGATTATTGATGCTAACCAAGTTTCCCTAGATGTGGCCTTCCCACTTTCCATACATTGTCCATAATATTTTATGGCTGTGTGCCAAAAAATATGATTCAGTGAAGACAAATGTGCTGGATGGAAGTGCGAAAATTCTATTAAATTTAAGACCAGAAGATTTTTGGGTGATACTGGGATTACCAAATGTGGATAAACCAATCATTTCCATCATTGAGTTGGAACAAACTGATTATGAAGCTAAACATGATTGCTATGTTGTACTATTGAATACTAAGTGGTTGAAAACTAAGAAATCATCTATCAAAATAATTCCCAAGAGATTAAATAAGGTGTTATTTTTTGAGTAAGTTGAGGAACTAATTGTAATGTTGATTCAAATGGTAGGGGTAGAAATGGCCTACATGTTTTAAGAGTGGATGTTCCCTTTCATAAGGGTTATCTTGGAGTAAAGATGACAATTCTGCTGGGAAAATTTCATAGCAACATCAATCCATGCCCAACTTATGGAAATAGCCACAAATATCATTATAGTTTTTTACATACAACATCCAATTTTACATGATGTCTTATCTGATCTACAACATTGCATGTTGCAATTCATGCCCTAGTTTACCAGGAAATGTGAGTTTTAAATACCATAGAGTATATGATGTGTATCCCCAACTGAGATTGGATTAATGGAAATGAAATGTTAGGCTAGTGATTGATGCATTCATTTCTCGTATAGTTTTACTTTTTAAACATGAGTGGGAACAATATAGATTATTTGATGAGGCTAGGACTTCCATCTTAGAATATGGTTGTGTTTTCATACAATATTGATTTTTCACATATAAAGAGTGAGTAGATTATAGGAACATCCAGAAAAATTTCCCAGGTATGTGGATGATAAATGGGATTTAATTAAGTCTCAAGGTAGTTGGCACCATTACATAAAATGATTGCAGGGAAACATAAGACTAACATTAAGTTCCCTATCAAGATTAGAGGATACTCCTGATCAACTATTGTAAAATACATAGTAATGGAAGATGAAACAAAGAGGTTTAATATGGAAATATTTGTGCCTAGACCCAAGTATGACCATAGATGGGTTGTCAGTTCAAATGTGCATGAACCAAAATTTGAAGATTATTGGATGAACTGTATAGATGAAGAAGAAGCTAGAATAAGAGACTTTTTTAGGATGACCCTAAGGCAGGTCATTGATTTTAAAATTGTTGTTTTTCCTCAAGAGGGTAATAAATGATAATAATATGTTGATTCAATATTATATTGACCAAAAATGATTCAAAATCAATGAATCCCATAGTTTAGGGAGAAGAAGAATTAGATAACCCTTATAAGAAAATTGTTGAAGTGATGAAAATGACATTTACTTGGCTAGGTGGAAAGGGTATGGATTTTTCACTCCAAAATATAAATGTGTTAAGGGAATCTAAAGATATTAATATTTTAGGGGAAGATATCCCTAATCTGAATGATGGAGAAGAAAAAATGGAGCCCTTAAATGGGAAATCTCACTAATTATCTAAAATGACTACCCTGACATGGAAGGAAGAGGGAATTCTCAAAAAGAATATACAAGATTGTCCCATCACTTCAACATTTCCAATACAGACCAAAAGGATAGGTTTGAAAAAACCAAGAACTCCCTTAGTAATACTATGAAGATCATCTAACACACAAAAGAAGATGAGGGGATTTTTAGAAAATGTTGATCTAGCACTCAAACTATAAAGTGTTAAGGGGAGAGAGGGTTATGTAATCATATATTTTGAGAGGACTACAAAGAAAACAAATTTAGTATTACCTTTGGAAAGGGATATTGGTATTCCAATAAAGGAAAGTGGTCATTCTTCAAAGAAAAACCAAGAGTGAAGATCCTAAAGTAATAAATCATGTTCCACTTATTGAAACTCAGAAGAAAATTATTACTTCACTATCTGGGAAAACAATGCCACCAAAGATCCCTGAAAATATTCATACTACTCCATCTATACCATCACAAATTGTAGCTCCATATTTGTTTCCAGCTGAAATTATAGTAGGAATAGTCTAGGTTACCTCCATATCTAGTCATCCAAGTGGCATTATGATAAAACAAGTACAGAAGAAACCAGTTGTTATGCAGCATGAAGATAAAAAGGTAATTTAGAATAGTCAAGCTTAGGAACAATTGATGAATTCTATTGAAATAGTATATGTAGATGAACTTGAAGAAGTTCCTAGGATTGAAATGATGTATGTAAATATTAAGACATATGCAATAGAAGATACAAGTTTCTTCCCAGAAGAATACAAATGCAAGGTATTAGTCAACCGTCAAATTTTGAATTGGAGGCTCAAAACCAAAATTCTCAAGTTGAGAGTGCTGCATATTTAATGGGAGGAGAAATTATGATTCAAACACTTGTGGGTGCATCATTTGTATGAGATGTTTATTCTACCAAAGATCATCCAAAAAAGGACTCAGAAATGGCAAAAGAGGGTAACATTTCTTAAATAAAGGTGCCACAAAGGAGACTATGATTGAAACTATAGAAATGGCCAGTGGAACAAATGAAACCAATGATAAAGGAGGAACACACATTGTTAATAAATATAAATACCAAGAATCAATCATTGGATCCCAACCTATGGAGCAACAAGGAGAGGAACTTACTGAACAAAGGGTTATCCAACAAGATTTATCCACAAAACAACAACCTTTAAAGGAAGGATATGTCTCAAAGAACAAGGAAACCCTTAAGGTTTCAAGTTCATATGAATAATTCCCAAAGATAGTTACAGATATAATGGCCACCTTAGCAAAGAAATTGAAAGGATATGTAGGTACAATGAATACTCCAGTGGAAAGTTCAAAGAAAACTGCAAGCATACCTACTACTTCTACAGAGAGAAAGGATCAAGATGAGAAAGTAGTGGGTGAAAAAAATTTAGAAGATATTAGCCAGGTTTAGACTCAGGATCAAGAAAAGGACCATCTAAAGATAGTGACACATCATAGTGAAAATAAAGTAATGGAAGTAGATCAAACACATAAATAGATTTCAATATTTCAAGATGTGTAAGATACATCAAAACAATTGGTATTATACTCAAAAACTCCACATCTCACATCACCAGGAGTACATATGGGAAACATCCCTATGATTAGTTGGCTAGGAGGATTCCTTTCAGGGAAGGAAAAGGAAATTTTTTAGGTAGAAGTTACAGACATCACAAGCATAACCTTTCTCCCAAATCCCAAAAGAGTCTCAAAAGGGGAAAATATCCTCACTAAGACCCATGTAGACCAACAAGGGTTTAGAAATCAGGATATTCCAACCCCCCACAAGGGTAAATTGAACATATGAAATCACAATGAGTGATTATGATGTCAAGCATATTCAATTGGCAGAAGCCTACCAAAGAGACATTAAAGCATGATATCAAAGTGGCAGTTGAAGTCTTGTTTAAAAATTTTGATGAGGATAAAGTGTCTAAAAATTAGGTGAAAGAACAAGTAAAGACATTCAACTCATGTTTACAAAAAAATATGGTGAACCAGTAGGAGAAAGCCAAGAATTCATCACTACCATCACTCTAGAGATCCTGAATAAAATAGAAATATCTAGTGAGAAATCCAACGGTAGTGGATAAGTGGGTGGAAAATTTGTCTCAAAAGGGGGCATGGAAATCATTGAAAAAATGGTAGAGAGGTATACAAAGTTGAATGAAATGATCATATGACATAGATGAACTGGTTGGATATTGTGAAAATGAATTATATTACTAGGAAGGGATCCTTCCAAAAATTTATGTTATAACTCAACTTGATGAAGACTTGGTAGAAAAGGAAGGAATAGTACTAATTGATGAGAAATGGACTCAATACATGCTGGAATATTTGGCCAAACTCAGGGTGTCAAAATTGTGAACCAAGTCAATGAAAAATTGTCAACAAAGAAGGATTGGATAGAGGAAAGTGTTATTACTATAGACAACAAGTTGAGAAAGATGATGTTTGACAAAGAAAATCTTGTTTATGGGGATCTAGAAATTGATATCCTGACCTAATCCTTTGATCAATACATTGATGAAGAACATTGTTCCTATGAGGTCATCTGGAGATTCATCATTGTGGAAATTATAATTGTTTGAGCTGACTCAGAAATTGAAAGAGTATAAGATCATAATGAACAAATGTGGTGAGGTGGTGAAATAAGAAAACATTGATATTTAGACATCACACATGACTTGATGAAGATGATCTAGTGTAGTTGTTCCAGTGATTTGATCCTTATTCGAGAGGGATACCTAACAAGGATGAGGAAAATGAATAAAGTGATGATGATCATGTCGAACCATGAGAAAGCTTAGGCTTGTTTTCTATTTAAAAAAATTTCATTTTTCCGTTGTTACTTTCATTCATAACAATTGCATAATGTTTTAAATTGGGGACTTCAATTATGTATGTACATAGTGAGATGTAGTATAATTTCATTTTTCTTTAATAGAAACTTGAATCTATTATGAACATGAAATTCATTATAACACTTTGAGTTTTTTGCATTTGTGGAAAAAAGAAAAATGGGGTTCTATAGGGGCCCCAACCCAGGAAAATATTTACATACATTCTTGATATTCATATCAAAAAGGGAAAAAGGGAAAGATACTTAGTTATTCTATCATTAAGATATCCTCTCCGAAAAGAGGAATCTTCTTCAAAATCCTATTTTCCTAACTACAAATTCTTCAGTCCCTTGTAGCTATTTGTAAAAATAAAATATCCCCTGACAAAACCATGAGACATGTCCAGATTTGTAAGCTCATTAAAAATCACCCTAGGACCATCCAAAATGTCAATCAGCTCTAATTTCTTCTTGTAGGAAGAAACCCATTCTTTAAGATCTAAACCACCCTTGGAAAGAGCTTTCTTCCCTGATGCTTTGAAGGTAGAAGATGGAATAGAGGTGTTTGTAAAAGATGTGAGTCAAATTATGACCATTTCTAGAACTGATTGAGTAGGAGGTTTGGAGCTGGACCCACCCTTGCATTTATTCATGAAGAATGGTGATGCTCCAGAAGGTTGTGAAGGAAAATACTTTATTGGACTCTTCTCCAAAGTAGAAATACATTGCTCCAATTTAGTCACCTTGCAAGAAAGAGCAGGCACAATGTCTATTGAACTCCCTTCATAAAGCACATAATATATTACAGGAATTTATTTTACAGTAAATTCCTCATTACAAATGAAGGGACATGTGTTATCAAATGCACCCTTCACAGTCATTCCTACACTTAAGCCAAAATTGCTTCAATCCTTCAGGAGTATTTTGATTTTCCCACATGAACAGATGAAAATACATCATCTAGAAAGAAGATAAAATGGGACTAATCTTGATTACCATTAAAATTAGAGCTACTCAAACAGCTTGAGTTGTCAGCATCCCATCGTAGTCATTTTTTATCTATAATCTCAAAAAGCATCCTCACGAATGCATCATCTAGGCCTGACAAGTGAAATATTGAATTTAGATCCTCAGATGAAAGTTCCTTCAAACTGGATGCTAATGCTACTCCATAGCCATCTTACAAACAAATAATTTCACTGAACTTCTCGCACTTGAACCTAAAAGAAAATACGTGAATTTGTAGAAGAAATGGTGGGAATTTATAGTGAAGATGAGGTTGACGAGTTAAATTGAGAAAAATCATGGTGAATTAATTAGTGAGATTCTTTATGATATCCACATGAGGGAGATAAAAGTGAAGTAGAATGATATCACTAAAAAAGGAGGTAGTTTTCCTGATGTAACACAACACATAAATAAACACTCAACTCAAAAAGATATGGCAATATTTAGGTGTGTTTCGAGGTGGATTCCCAAAATAAGGGAATGATTAACATCAAATCAAACCATTTGGGGGCACTCAAAAAATCATTAAAAAAGGTTTCATCAACCTACCTAAAATGGGAATAATCAGAGTTGATGATGTCAAAATGAATGACATAGGCACCCTAGTCATCATAAAAGAATAAAATATACACCTGGAAACATTTGTAAAGATTTCTCCATATGGAACGATAGGGAATAAGATATTTTCAAAGCAATCGAATAAGATATTGTTGCTTAGGAATATTCCTTGAAAAGATTCAAGTTTTGGGGGGAAAATCCAGAACAAGAGAGAATCAAATATTTTATAGATACGAGAGGCATGTTCTCTATATCAAATGGGGAGTTAAAATTTTCTAAATTTTAGAAAAGATAAAGATAATTGATGTGCTTTCTTGAAATCTAAATTTTAATGAGATGTCTTGTGAGTTGTTTTACTTCTTTAAATTTTCCTCTGTAAATATGGTTGTAAGTGTACAACCATTGATAAACATTGAGATCATAGTTTTATATTCCCTTGTTAAGGAAATTGAATATCTGAAAATGAATTGTGTGCATGCTCAGTTAAGCTTTGTTCCAGTTTTTATTCTTAATGCAATATACTTTAAATGAGTTAGCTATTTTTCATATTGCAATCTTATGTTTATGGATCCTCTGAGTTACACTAGATCTGGCCTTGATGGTGGTATTTTGGTAATTGAATTGGTACTGTAATCAAAGCCTTCTTTTCACATTACTAAACACAATTTTAAATTTATAATACTGCCCTTCTGTTGCTAATATTTTTTGTAAGGATTTGAGCATGTATCTTAGGCGTAATAGGTAGTGAGTTGTGAATATTTTATCAAGATATTTACATGAGATTTCATGTGCAATTTCTTGAAGATTGTATGAAATCATGCATTCTTGGGCTTCCATGAATGTGTACCTTCTCTCCAAGGGACTATTGTTGACTAATTGAGTGTCTATTTTACCTAGAATGATTTTTGGCATTACTAGAGTTCTAAGAAACCTATCATAATAATTTCCATCTTGTTTTAATATCCCATTCATACAAAACATAAACCTACTACTACTCAAATCCTACAATTCACCTCTATTTACTTTTCCTATAAGCATTTGTCAAGGTAATTTGTAATTTTTACTTCCCTTTCCATAAACTATGTAAGAGAAGATGGAATTTCATGTTGTCTAGAGTAACCTGAGTCCAAATGGAGTGACATATGACACTGTTTAGTGTGAAAAATTGTGAAAGTTAAATAGTGCATTCATTGGCCATGATCATCTAGGACTGATTTACTTATTTTCAAAAAAGGAAATTAAGAGACTGAATATTTTCAATCATCCCTTTACATTTTTAGGGTTACATAAATGGTTCTCTCACCCAGGTCAAAGCATGGGCCTAAAGTAGCAGAGAAGGCCATCCCCTTTTTATGTGTCACCCAATCCCTCCAAAGCTAGGTTCAAATGAGTTTTTTAGACATCTTACCCAGCTACTAAATGACATAAACAAATTTTTTCTTCCTCTTGGCATATCATTTCACTCGTTGATATTGCCTATCCCCAAAGGAGGTGTAAGATTGGGAACCGACAGGTAGAAGGTGAGCATCTGTGATGCATGTAAGAGACCTATATATGTGATAAAAACTAGAAAAAAAAACATGAATGCTCATGTGTGGATTATATAGATGAATGACATACAAGTAATCTAACTAGCATGTGGAATAAAATTACCATGAACAAGTAAAAACAAGAAAGAGTAAAATCAACCATGATATGCAATATGTTGTGGATGGATGGAAAGGAATGAAATATGGAATGATAGGATCCATGTGCCCCTCGAGTGAATTGAAATGTATGGAATTAGGTTTATTTGGTTTTTCCCCTCAGCATTAAAGAATGAATCATAAACAAGAGTGCATAATTAGGAAATGGTTGAATAGTGTGTGTTATGTCTAGTGCACTATAATTATTATGTATGCATAGTGATGATGATATGTGACATATATAGGATATGTGCATGAACCTTATAACCTAAGTGTATATCACGAAAAAATAAATGTATGAGTGATGATTTATCCCTAAATCATGTATCAATACAAGATGATTGAGAAAGTGATAATGTATCCTATAATATGTTTCACTATCCTAGAAATGTTGCTAATGAAAGGCTAGATTATAAATGCATGATGAATGTAAGGTCGATTTGATTTGTAAACGCTTGATAGTCGAGTATTAATAGGGGGACTAAATTGTGTCATAGGGTAGTGAGTGCAGCACCCAAAAGATTATGGAGTATATGTAATGAAGATGATAAACAACCATGTGATGTGTATGTAGTGTATAGTATTGAATGAAATATGTGTAGTGTGCCTAAGAGTGTATAATATGTAGGATGCAATGTTAGATGAGTATTATGAAGACAAGTATTATGTATGATGTATATATATGAAAATATTAAAATGATATAGAATAAATTTAAATGTGATGTGTGGTGTCTATAATGCAGTGTGTGGGATTCATGTGTGGTAGTCCCTCAATACTCAAGTGTGAACCTAAGCACAAGAGTGTTTCATCGGGTAATGATCGAAACTAAGATGTATGTATGACCATGTAAGAGGAGTTGATGCTAAGATGAGGGGGTGTGTGTGATTGCTATGCCCCCCAAGTATGTACGTGATGGGGGTCTATTCAAAATACACTAAGTGGATCAATGTATGGAGTATTTTCCTTAACAAAATTGATGAGATGTGATAGAGGAGTATGACCATTAGATGGTTCATCATCATAGTAAGATTCATTCGGGTCCTAATCATCAACATACGTAAGGTCTATAATGAATGTTGGAATTACAAGCTTAAATTTAGGTAGTGATGTATGTGTATGACTTGGTGATGTGGTAGATAATTTTAATGGAGTGGTGAGATCATCCTTAAGAGGAGGTTTATTAGATTGACTTGGTAATATAATTGAATGATTTATAAGAGGATGTGATTTAGAGAAAACCATGAGAAGTGATGGATTATTCTAATTTGGTAATTTTGTAGATGATGAAGTAGGAGGAGGTGGTAAACTAATTTGGAGAGGTTGTTTCTTATGTTGACTTGGTGATGTTGTAGGTGGTTACTTAGGTTACTCTTGAATAACCAAACAAGGTAGATGAGAAGTGGTATGGTGATTCTCATTAGATGTATAAGGCATAGAAATATGAGCCCATTAAAATGTAACATGACGTTGGGTAGTGAATGAGATAAACCGTTGAAACTCAAGATGTTTGGATGTACATTGTAAATCATAGAAATCATTTTCATTATGTCCATTAATTCGATGATAATTTCATTATGGATGACCATGATACTTTGTTAGCTGATAAGGAAGATAATAATGAGTAGGTGGTAAAGCGATCAATTGATGACTATGGAGTGCAGTAAGAATGTCATGTTTCTTAGTATTACACTCAAATATGAGAGGCTCATGAAATGACATGACCTGAGGTAGATAGATATGATATATAGTGGACATATATTGAAGAGGAGATGTAGAGGGAGAAAAACATGAGCCTAGAAGTGTCCCTAAGTTATCAGATTTGAGAGATGTGACTGTGGATTCCATATCCTTAAATTTTTATTGAATTAAATAATGTAAATCTTGATTTTATTCCAATTAGATCATTAAATAAACAAGCAAGCATAGGAATTAGTTTGTGTGGTGGTGTATTGTCATCATAATACTTCATGTCTAGGGTTTTTTTTTCTAAATTACCTGGAAATTGGGATATCTCTTAAGTAAATCAGATAAATAAACTTGAGCAACCTTACAACCCATGATAGAAGAAATATGATGATCCTACGCATGAAAGACATCAAGTTCACAAAAAATGATTAACTAAATATGTGGAATTATAATAGTTAATATAAGCTAGAACAACATGTAAATACAATAAATAAATGTAGTAAATGACTATGAAAAATGACACAAGTAAAAAAAACTAATGAAAATGAAGACCCTAATATGAAATAAGAGTAAGGAAGTGACTCATCTGATTAGAGGAGCTCGCTAGACTATGTTGCAAAATTGATTGGAGAAATAGAAAGTAGGAACGACTATGTAGAGGCCCCGCAAAGGAAGGATGCCATCTATCAGAATGGACTGGAGTACTTAGAGAGGGACTGCGGCACCTATGGGTTATTTGGTCTGCATAATGGGCACCATAGTCTATGCAAAAGGTCTGAAACTAAGTTTCACATGTTCTATAAGTGATCTGAAACCTTCATTGTCAATTGCATCAGGTTCGTTGCATTGCACCAAGTGTTGTTAATAATTCAAGATGAATAGAATACCTATGCTTATGTGATGTAGCTAAGTGAATGCAAATGATCTACAAATTGATTTGATAGATGTAACCGTAGGTGGATAATATTAGTTACTAGTGTTTGGTCCCTCATTATAGTCTCATAAGTTTATATATACATGGTTCTCTTGTTATAATTTTGTAATTAACCCTAAAATGGTCAATCACCAAAAATATAAGAAGCTGAAACGACTAGAAAATGCCCAGAAAGTGGTGGGAAAGTGTAAAAAAGGATCAGGTAGCCCCAATTGGGACCAAGGAACCAAGGGGCACCCCAATACTAGTCAAGGCACCCCATTTAAGGCTTAAATGATGAAAAGTGTCAAATAAAGACTAGGCATATGTGCAATGAAGGTAAAAAATTACGATAGAAAGTAAATAAAAATTACTAAGAGATAAGGGTTAATTAGTACTTTCTTCACTTAAAAACCATATGAATAGTAGTATAAGACCATGACTAAATAAGGTCTAAAGTGCATGATTTTTTGTCTATATTAATAGGCTTGGTGTAAAAGATTTATGGAAAGAAAAAATGTTCCATTTATTGTATTACAAGTTTTTTGGTTAAATCAAAATGTGTTTGACTTAAAAATTATAATGATTTTTTTTATGTTAACGATACTAACCATAATATTTCTTTAGGTCATTTTAATCATGGTATAAATTTAATGATTATTAGGAACTTAAATCAAATAGTAGTAATTCATTTATTTTGTAATAAAATAGTCAAGAAGAGAAAAGTGTATTCAATGCCATTTCAGTTAGAACTGACCGTGTACTATGTTGCATTTTATCATGCAGGTTATTTTTATTGCAAGTTGATTTTGAAGGATGGATTAAAATATATTGATTGCTCATTTCTATGTCTTATGATTGTATTAAACGAACTTGTACTTGTTGTTTAAAAGTGAAAGTATAATTTTGCATGTGGTATTAAGGAAATTCAAAGCCTGATATATTTGTTATTGAATTCAGATCATTATGTACTAAAGAAAAGGTTTATCATCCATTAAATGAATAAATATAACATTTTTTATAGTGTATCTTTCTTTTACAAAGTGTTATAATGCCAAATTTCAGGAATATTATTAATGTATTATTAAAAGTATAATTTGATGATTATTTATGATTGATTATGTTAATATGATAACACTATAAACCTGCTATAGTACATTTGCAAACTAGTTATTATGACAACACATGTAATTAGGAATTAAATATGTTTCATAAGTGCACATTTATTAATCATATGTTTAATGATTAATCGTGTTCATGATATCAACAACCCAATGTTGTAAAAATATGGAAGAGATATTCATAACGTATGATATCTTGTTGTTGCATTATGATCTTTAATAAATGACACGTGATAAATTAAATGTACCTTTAATATTATTAATTTATAACTATGATTTCATTCAAGCTTCAATTGAGTGTCGTAAATAAATACGATAGTATCCCGACCGTGCTAGTTTGGAGTGGCTATGGGAAGGGTGACGAAGTGTGATAACACAAGTCATCATACATACGAAACCTTTACCATAGCTATTCAAAGATGGTTTATTCTTTGTAATGTCGTCAGGCTTAGCGAGTCCTAATTGTTGCATGATTGCAAACTTAATTAGGTAACATAATTAATATTAACTCATGATAGGAAACAAGACATGACTCTCATGTCCTGTGTGTCATACCCACTTTATATTAGGTCAGTTACATACATAGAGGGTTAAACACGTAATAACTAAGGTCATTACGAGGACACATCTCTTCTTGTAGGGTTCCCAAAGTGGTGTCGACATGAGCCACATGATATAGAAGATGAGTTATGTTACTTTTGGCTTTGGTGTGGGATCTTAGTAATTAACTACATGATTACTTAAGAATTTTAATAGTAAAATTAATAATTTAAACAACAAAAATGAATCTTGATAACTATTAATGA
Source organism: Taxus chinensis (assembly GCA_019776745.2). NCBI lineage: Eukaryota > Viridiplantae > Streptophyta > Pinopsida > Cupressales > Taxaceae > Taxus > Taxus chinensis. Next base: position 569,863,205 of record CM034147.1, on the reverse strand, counting down.
AATTGTTGTGAGGTGAAGGTTAGAAAAGTTCCATTGGATTATGTGCAGTCTTGTAACCTGGCTTGCTAGTGCAACACCAAATAACTATGGTCATAGTAGTGCATGTAAATGAATGCATTATCTGTTCACCAAGTCATCTTGCTGTAGTGTCAAGATTTAGATGATGGTTACAATAGTATATTTTTGAAGGACGCTAAGAATACATCACAAGTTCTCTCATCCTGTAATAAGGATTAACCAAATGATACAATGGGTGTATTATCTTGTAATGAGTAATTGAGAGGGATATCGAGTAAGATATGTAAACCCTTGGAGTTGCATATGATTATCATAGATTGTATGATTGGATTTTGACACTAATTAATCCTAGTTTAATTCATTTGTTGCTATAAATGATGTTTTCATTTCAGTGTAAATGGAATTAAGAGTTGGTAAACTCCTAAAATATTTTTTTAAACTGTTGCATGTTTAATTCAGTAAAACATTACCTGTATTACAAGAGTTAGTAAAAAATTACCTTAGTTTTTGATGAAGTAAATAGAGGTTTTATAGATGGCCTAGGAGGAGACAGGCTTATGATGGATTGTTGGATGAGCCTTTCAAGGATTTTTGAATTGTGTCCTGTCGAGTCCGAGGTTAAAGGGATTATTGTTTCATTACGTGATCTGGAAGTCGATGTTGAAGGGATGTTTTTTTACATGACATGCTTAGGTGTTGATTGAGGGAAGATCTTGGACTCTACAATAGTGCCTATGAATTTGGATGAGGGGTAGTGCCCTAGAATATAATGTAAGGAATTTGTATCATGTATTAGAATTTTAGTATGATTTCATGGTATGATTGTAAATGGAGGGATTGGAGGCCACGTAGTATATTTTTTTGAGATTTAGGACATAGTGTTAGGTGACATGATTTTATTAAGGTCTCTTCATGATTTACATCATGGGTTCTAAGGGTCCTACAGAGTCCCCAAGTGAGTTTGAAATCAATTTGATGCATGTGGAGATATTTTTGGTCTTTCTGGAGAAAGACTAGGGGATTCATGTGATTCAATATGTGCTTCTAGGGTAAAAACACTAGGTGTTGATGATGTGAATAATTTAGATGACATTTATATTATAGGAATAATAGGTGTTGATGTTATGGATGGTTCATATGATTTTTATTTGATAGTATTAATATTGTGATGGGAGTGGACACTGTTAGATTGTGGTTGACTAGTGGATGGAGCATGGTTTGGAAAGGTTTGTTTGAAAACATTCACCTTTTTCGATAAGTTCCTGAAGTATGTTCCTCAATGAATGAAACCTTTCGATGTATTATCCCTTGACCCTATGGTATTTTTAGTCATCGTTCTCTCAATACCAAGAGGGATTTGAGAAAAATATGTCAATGGGGAAGATAATAGGCAGGGTGATCATACATGCAGCTAAGAGTTTATTAAAAACCACATTGTAAGATTCACCAATGGGTATATAATTACATTGAGGTTGGGTTCATTCGAGAGAAGAACATTCTTTGGAAGTGGCTTTTACGAAAACCACATTTTCTAAAGTTTTAGATTTTTCATGAATGGAGGATGGTTTTAATGAGTATTCTAGTTTAGTATTATTTGATTTGAGTTTAACTCTACCATCCTTGAGAATGTGGAGTTCTATTTTTTGAGCCATAGTAAAGGCTTCATCAAACAATTAGAAAGATTGAATTTGTAACATCGATGATAAATATTTAACACAAGATAGATAAAATAACTTGATTAATTATGTTTATGTAAGGGAGAAGGATAATTGATTAATAATACCCCTCTAGTGGGTGAAAAAATATGTAATAGATTCATCTTCAAATTGTTTGATGGCATAACGATCAGTAACGGTGGATTTACAGGTGATATTGATTGAAAGTTGTTCTAAGAAAATTTGAGCAAGTTGTGTGAAGGAGAAGAGTGAGTATTATGGGATATTGTTATACCAATCTAATATAGGTTTAACTAAGGACATGAATATTTTTCTCAACATGAGGCCCTAGAAATGTGCAATAAGATAACATGCATAAGGGAATGCCCGAATGTTTTGTTGAGGGTCCCCTTTGCTATATAATTTAAGAAAATTAAGGAGTTCCTAATGTGGTGGGTATTATTTTTATGGTATGTAGGGATGGATGGGTTCATTAAAAATATATTTGTAAGATATAGTTTTTTTAGGACCCATGGAGGTAGCTTTAAGGCTATAAATATTGTTCATTAATGCCTAAAAGGGATCATTTTGTGATGGTTGTTAGGGATAGAATTATGAAGGACCTCGTTGATTATATGTCTCTAGTTTTATTCTTGATATGGATGATATGGTAAGGGGATATTAAGTTGGAGTGGAGCGCTCATGGGAATGTTATACATTTCTTGTTAATCTAGGGGTATTGAGGGTTATGTATATTGATTTATAATGTACTGAGGTATTGAAGTGTTTATAAGGCGGTTTGACTAATGAGGCATATAATGAAAGGGGATGGAAGTATCGATGAGATGTTAATACTATTGGGGTATATGCTGAAATGGGATGGAATTATGTATGAGAGGTTAAGATTTCTTAAGTATATATCGAGAGGGAATTTGTAAAATAGGAGCGCGATCGATACCTATTGTGAGGAAGGATTTGTTGTAGTGATGAAGCTAGTGTTGATAAGTGTTATTGACATGGGGTTAGACATGACTACAACTTTGAACCACAAATGTGGGTTTCTATGACAAGATAAGAGGGATTGAGCTAGGGATGGAATATGTGATTAGAGGAGGTGTAGAAGAGACACTGGATGTTATTTAGCTATATGTGAAATAAGTTGTTCTCGTATCATTTTGTGAAGATAATGAGCCTAACGAGAGGTCTGGTGAGGAAGATGGTTATTGATTGGTTTGTATCTTGTGATGAAAAAATATTAAGGTCAAAGGTGATGACAAGAACTGATGACACACGGGATGATGTTTCCAGTCCACTAATAGTGGAATTAATGGTAAAGATGTTGGATAACCAGTTCATGATTAGGATTAATAAGTCACGAAAATTCATAAGTGACATTGGTGACAGGAGGTTGTTGTTTAGATGTGGGTTACAAGAGAAAAAATCCTCAAGTAGCGAGATATGAATTTAAGGCCACAGGGTTTGAATTCAGAATCACTGTCAATATTAGATCACCATAATTGAAGAAATGAGGACTAGGTGGATCAGGAGTTTTTGATCGTGGTCGATTGAATGTTAGGAGAGTGTGGTGGTTCTTGATCATTTGTAGGAGGAGATGAAGATGCTCAATATTGGTCAATGATACATGGGATGTTATCAAAGTGAGATTGGACATTTTCTAAGGACTTTTAGAAATGTTCAATCATTTTTGTCAAAGTTTTGTAGATGGGATTGTTATCTAGTTAGGACCATGAAATAAACACAAAATCTCTTAAATATATTAAAAGAATCTATATGGTTAATTACAATCAGACAGAAAAGTCACACAAGATAATTTTTGTTATCTTGATTAACCTAATAAATGGTTAAATGCTGAAAAAATGGTTAAATAGGTACTAAGTAATGGAAATTTGTGGCTATTTTTAGGTGACTATAAAGGATGGAGCCTTTTGATATACCTAAAGGTATGTGAGGCCCAAATATATGTTGGTGTCAGTATGAGGCATGGTATTGGGCCCTACCCCCTCACTTCATGGTCACACAACAATAAGGGTATCAGGTGCTTAGTTGATATACCATCAACCAACATATTTTTACTTGGATATCACACCAGGTCTACTTATCCTATTGATGATGAAATCCAAGTAGGTCCACTTGAGAATTAATTCTTAGATGTAAGTTGTGTTTGATTTGGTTTGGTTGTGTGTGACAAGAGTTATGTGAATGTAATTTCTTAACTTGGAATTAAAATATGTGTAGACACTAAGTTTTTGTTTCCTTAGGTAACCCGCCTACACCTCACACACATACAATTAAACATTAAACTTATTATTCTACACATAACCTAAGTCACTACTCTTTCCCTGTAAAATAATTTTTTACCCCCATAAAAGCCCATTTACTTACCCTAACCCGCTTAAAACCTCCTAATTCACTTTCAACCCATCCTAACCCTTTTTACCCTAACCATCTAAATCCCTAACCACACTTAACCTCTCCCCAAACCATTTTTCCTCATCCTCATACCTAGAACCCCCTTTTTCAAATGGTTAAAACCACTTCCAAATGGGTTTCTCCATATTTCTTAGATCATCAATGAATCTACAAATTTCAAGTGATTATAAATATAATCTTAATGTTCCTATTTTGGGGATCTTCAAATTTTATAAACAAAATTTTTTCGTTCCAACAATATTTAAGCACTTTAATAAGGCTCTGTCACTCCAGGAAACCATACCACATCACCTTTTATAACCAAGCATCTTCAAGACCCTTTTCACATCATCAAACAATCAGAAATTCATCATCATAGACTCAACTAGTTCTTGTAAGCATTTTACATCCGTTCTCATATCAAAACTAGGCTCATATTTGTCTGTTCTTATTTCTATTTTTCTTACACATTAAAAATAAGGTCAAAACAAACATCTCAGTCCATGTTTTCATTGGTTCAATAGGTCAAAACACCAACGTTTTCACATGAATTACCCATGATTCCTTTAATTGTCAGTGATTATCCCAAATTGCCTATGATTTATATGAATCTCCTATCATTGTTTTCAATATTTTTACTTTCTAATAATCATTTTATCATATTTTACAATATTTAGTTAGGAAGTGTCTTCCCTTTTCTAACCATAAGAATATTCATTCACAATTTTACTGAATATTGTGAAGTATTGTATTATTCCCTATTAATTCTATTTAATATAAATTATATTATTTCACAAATAATTTTGTGTTCAAATGTGTTTGTTTTACTATTATATGATTTCATTTATGCATTCTAGGCTAGGTTTGTGGTGAGTTTGAAATATTCGTACCAATACTCCTTGGCTTCTTTCCATATATTGTTAAGGATCTTGAACTATTATTCAATATCCTTAAAGTTTTGTGTGAATCTGCATTTAGTATATATTTTTTCATTTTTTCATTTAGGTGGCACACAAAGTGATATCGTGGAGGAGGTTGAATTTATCCCACATAAATAGTTGTTACCCATGTTATACTATCGATAGATCATAAATGATTTTGATTAATGATTACATATGGGATTTCCTAAATCTTATATTTCCATTAATTTTGGTTGTCTTATACTTAGAATATTCATTTGTAGGAGATACATTTTGAATAATATATAGATTAATTCTATATTGATAAATAAAATATGATATAATGTCATGATTAGTATAAAGTAACTATATTAACAACAATCATAGGAAATTCATAGATATTAGTCAAAGTGCATGTGATTTGGGATAATTGCTAATGATTAATGAAATCATGGCTGATTCCTATGAAAAATATGGTGATTTAATTTTTTTTTAAATTGATGAAAACAAATACTGATTTGCTTATTTTTGACCTTATTTTTAATGTATAATCAAAATGAAAATAAGAATAGATAGATAAGATCCTTCCTTGATATGATAATGGTTGTGAAATGCTTACAAGAACTAGATGAGTCTGTGATGATGAATTGTTGACTCTTTTATTCATTTAAGAAGGAATTTACAGATGTCTGGCTACATAAGGTGATGTGGTATGGATTCCTGGAGTGACAAAGTTTCCTTACAGTGCTTGAAGATTGCTCGAATGACAGATTTTTTCTAGTAAATTTGAAGATCCCCAAAACAGGAGCATTAAGCTTCTATTTATAATCGTTGGTGATTTGTTAGAATCACCTGAGATCCAGGAAATATGGAGAAACATATTTTGAAGTTTTTTTGACCAACTTCCAATACAGGGGTTTTGAATATAGGGGGTGTGGGAAAATGGTTATGGGAGAGGTTGGGTGTGGTTAACGGAGTTAGATGGTTAGGGTAAAAAAGGGTAAGGATGGGTTGAAAGTGGTTAGGAGGTTTTAGGGGGATTAGGGTAAGTAAATGAGATTTACGGGGGTAAAAAAAATATTTTATGGTGAAAGAGTAGTGAATTAGGTTATGTTAGAATAATAATTGTAATGATTAATTATATGTGTGTGATGTGTATGTGGGTTACCTAAGGTGATGAAAAATCGATGTCTACACTCATCACATTCATGGTACATAAAAAAAAATCACCCCTTTTTAAATTTTAATGGTGGTATCCCCCTATTTTTAAATGTACATCATGATATTCTAAGAGTGTCCCTAAAAATCATCTCAGTATTTATAAGAGAAAATTTAACCACTACCATTGAACACATTTAAGATGTTGCAAATGTATGTTCTGTCCACTTCATTAACAAAGATGATGTAACACTTAGGTTGTTAGCTTCATATTTTAATGTGAAGACATTATAACAGTATAGAATCCTTCATCTAGCATTTGTTTGAACATGAGATGAGATTGGGAAGAAAATATGTAAGCATTTTGAAGATAAAAGTGACCATTTATCCCTAGTGGAATAACTTACTACAATAGAGAAGGCGCCATATAAGCTATTGTTTGATTTTAATATCATATTTCACATGACATGGGATAGAATCTCACAAATGGTAATACGTACATCTAGTATTCCATTATTATTTAAGAGATCTAAACAGATGGAATTTTAGACATCGATCTAATCCACTGTGAGTTAGAAACTCTCCCTGATGCCTATGGCATAGCCATAAGGGTTGAAAATAGTCTTATTCAGGTTGGTAAAATTTTAGATAGACATCCAATGGCTATCCTCCCAGGCGTAAGAAGATATATACTTGAATTCTCCCTTATTCCATCCCCAAACAACTAAAATCAAAGCCCAAGAATATACCTCTACAAATACTTCAAATCAACCACAAGAAGTTATGAAACAATTATAAAATATTGTAAATGAATTGCTGACCATAAAGAGGAAAGTATCCCAACAAATCATACCTCACCAGTCTCCCAGTCAAGCATTTCAACCAAACAGATCCCCTTATCAGTCCAACAAAGCACCATACTAAAAAAAACCCTCATGTTTAAGGTCAAGTGCCTCATTCAAGACCATTTCAATAGTATAATCCTAATGTATCCAACTCTTCCAAAGCCTTGGTTCCAATCTAAAATAACCTTGTGTAGGATTATGAACGGTGTTTTCCTTGAAACCAATCTCATATTCAAGCCACTTACCCAAATGGAATCCTAGACCAAGCATTAATGGTACAAAATGCATCTTTCTCTCAAATTACATAAGCAAAAGCATCTCTACCATCAAATTCCACTCATGAGACAAAAAATGATGATTCATTTGTGAGTTTGCAAATGGAATAATTTTGTGGAATAAGTCATACTTGTTCTTCAGGTGTAGAAAATAACATTAGATCCAAAATGAGAACTATGAAAGAGTGAAAATCAGAAAATGTAGGTCCTCTTCAACCTTCTCTAACACTTCAAGGAGGTGGTAATTCAAATTCAGATCCTAATGTTCAATGAGGCCATAAAAATTAGATTTCAAGAGTGAAAGGGAAGCCCAAAGGTCGTTGCACATCAACTTAAATGCAAGAAAATTTGTTACAAGTAACGTAGAAAAGAAGAATATCTCCACTCCCTTCAACATTCTTGAACAAATGAAGAACATTAATGTGAAAATTTTAATATGGGAAATCCTTCTATATTCCTAGAAAAAAGGATATTTTGCAAGTAGTTATGTCCAATATCTATACAAAAAAAAGTCATCCAAAGAGAAAGCCAAAGTTGTGCTCACTAATACACATAAACAAAAGGATGATCAGCCAAGAAAGAGTATGAAAAGAGTTTGTGAGAATTGAATCAGAAATGAGGCACCAAAAAGTAGTTGCACTCAAACGGAATAGTGAAAGCTCCAACAATAGCAAGGAAAAAATGATCAGTAATGGAAGAACTTGCTTAAAAGAAACAAAGATTGCATAGAGGAAAGACAGTGGAGTGTCTTGACATGCTCATAAATGAATAGAAAAGGGGTACATATAGGGTGTTGAGTAACCCTAGTGCATGAAACATATCAAACCCTAAACCTAACCCATGCGAGATGACCCTCCAACATGAGAGGAGGACACATAGGATAACTCACACTAACACCCCCCCTTCATCAAAGTTGGGGTAGCAGCTATGATGAGTTAGACAGAAGAGGAAGACACTCCTAAACAACTAAGAAAGATGTTTCAATGGGGCCTAGAAACTAAATGCCTGACAAGGTGCCCATATACAAACACAATCTTCCTAGAAGAAGAAGAAAAGAAGGACTACATAGCCCTAAGAAGATGGGTAGCTGCAGAAGACCTCACCCCAAGAAGAGACCGTAAGTGAAGAAACTTCATCTCAGTGAAGGGCTTGGTGAATAAATCTGTAATATGATCAGATGTCTCAATGTACTGAATATCGATGATACCATCATGAATAAGCTCCCGTATGAAGTGCATATGGATCTCAATGTGCTTCATCTGCTGATGTTGAACTGGATTTCTGCAAATAGAGATTTTGATCATGTTATCATAGTAGATAATTATAGGCCACCAAAAGTGGATGCCAAACTCTATCAGAATACCCTGTAGCCAAATAGCTTATGTGGCAGTGTTGACTGCTCCTCTGTATTTTGACTCTATAGATGATATCACAATTGCATTCTACTTCTTGCTAGACTAAATAATAGGACCCAAACCAAGAGAGAAAATATATCCAGAAGTAGATTTCCGATGATCTAATTCACCAGCCCAATCAGAATATGTGAATCCAATCAAGTCAATATCAACTCCTCCATGATAGTGTATTCCATCAACATAAGTGCCACGAACATAATGAAGGATCCATTTAGCTACTTTTCAATGCACCTCATGTGGCTCCTGCATGAATCTAGACATGATCCCAATAACATATGATAAATCTGGTTGAGTGTGAGTCAAGTAGATCAAGATCCCCACTAACTGTCGGTAAAGAGTACCATCAACCAAGGGAGTAGAGCAATCTGAAACCAAATTAACCCTAGAAAGAAAAGGAGTAGGAGAAGACTTGCAATTGGACATCTGAAACTGAGCTAGCAAATCAAGAGCATAATTAGGTTGTGAAATAAAGATTCCCGAGTCAGATTGTGAGATCTAGATCCCAAGGAAGTAATGAATCAGACGTAAGTCAGTCATGGAGAACTTGTTGGCTAAGGCGATCTTCACATAATCAATAATAGAGGAAGAGCTTCCTTGATCAACAAGTCATCAACACATAGAACAAGAATGAGTATGGAATAATCTTACCATAGAATATAAACATTTGGATCAGAGTGACACTTAGTAAACCCTGATGTAAGTAAGAAGGAGTCCATCTTGGCATACCAAGCTCGAGGGGCTTCTTTAAGGCCATAAAGAGACTTATTTAACTACAAACGAGGGAGGTATCTTGGACATAACCCAGAGATTATTCCATATAGATCTCTTCCTCTAGGTCACCATGAAGGAAGGCACTCTTAACGTCCATTTTATGGACTTTCCATCTGTTTTCTTCGGCAATGGATAGGGTCAGTCAAATCAAAGTCATCTTTGCAACTAGAGAAAAGGTTTTTGTATAATCAACCCCAGCTATCTAGGAGAAACCCATAGCTACTAATCGTGCTTTAAACTTTTCAACATCTCCATCTACTCCATACTTTGTTTGGAATACCCACTTACACCGAATGATTTTTCTTCCTTTCGGAAGAGTGGTGAGGTCCCAAGTATCATTCTTCATGAGAGAGGAATACTCTTCATCCATGGCGGAATCCCACTCAGGAATACCAAAAGCCTCCCGAAAAGACTGTGGATCAAAATCAGAGGCAAATAAAGAGTGGAGTTCAATGAAATCTAAGTGAGTACGTCTCATATCTAAAGTATCTCCAACTAAATCTCCATCACTTTGCAAATTTTTCCTGGCCCAAAGGGGACCAGGAGGATCAGGATCAGATTTAGAAGATTCTTCACTTGAGTGAGAAGGAAAATTGTCCTCATCATCATTACTATTAGAATCAGAAGACTCAAAGATCTGATGGTTGGGAGGATCTAGAAGAGGAGCACACTCAATAGTATCATCATCTGATGATTCAGAATCCGAATCAGCGAGATGAAGAACCTCTATAGGTGGAGAAGTAGAATTCAAAGAAGACTCATCAAACTTAACACTTCTCTCAATATATAGGTTCATGAGAAGTAGAATTCATCAATAGATATCCCTTCACACCATCAGGATACCCTACAAAGATACAAGATTTGGATTGTGGTTCCAAGGCCTTGTGTTTCTTCTTGGGAATCCAAGCCATAGCCTTGGATCTGAAGACTCGAAAGTACTCAACATCAAGCTTGCATCAAAACTAGGCTTCAAAGGGTGTCATCCCTCTTACTATCTTGTGTGGAACACAGTTCTAAATGTAATTTGCATAATTCATTGCTTCGGCCCAATACTGCAGCAGAAGAGACTTCGAGTGAATCATACAAGTGGCCATCTCCTTCAGAGTATGGGTCTTTCTTTTTGCGACTCCATTCTGTGAAGGACTATAAGCAACTGTATGCTGCAGAGAGATCCCTTTAGAAGTACAAATATCCATGAACCTATTGTTTACATATTCCCCTCCATTTTCAGTTCAAAGAACCTTGATAGACCATTCCACCTGTTTCTCAGCAAGAGCCTTAAAGTCCTGAAAATGTTCAAAGACTTTAGACTTAAGCTTAAGAAAATATACCCAAGTATATCGCAAATAGTCATCAATGAAGGTTAGCACATAAATAGCTCTAATAAACGAAGAAGAAGGAAATGGACCAGAAACATTGCTGTGAACAAGATACAAGGGACGAGTGGCTCTCCAGGATTTTCCTTTTTCAAAGTTCTTTTTAGGATGTTTTCCAAGGGTACAACCCTCACAAATACCCTTAGAAAACTTGACGCAAGGTAACCCATTGACCATTTCGTTTTAGCTCAATTGTTCAAGGTAGTGATAATTTAGATGTCCAAAACACTCATGCCATAGCTTACTAACCTCATTTGCATGATTGAGCAAGCTAGTGGGTGTAGAATCAGAAGTAAAGTGGGAGAATGTGTACAACCATGAACAGTGATCTACCTTTCCCTCAGCAACTGTAGTGTCATTGTTAAGCTCATGAGTGATCACAGAGTTAGGACCAAATTCCACTTGTATTCCTTCACCAAGATGAGTAATTTGGTAAACTGATAAGAGATTGGTAGAGAGATCAGGAACACTCAACACTTGGTTAAATGTTCCCCCATCCATCTCTACTGATTCACTACCAGAAACCGACACTATCATGTCATTACCCATCGTGATTTGGGACATTCCACAAGGTTCGATGTTAGAAAACTCAACATGCAAAGAACCCATGTGGTGTGAGGCACCAGAATCTATAATCCATGTTGATGAAGGAGAAACTTTGGCTACAAGGGCCTTTCCTTTCTTCTTATCATTTTTAGCACCTTTTGAAGTAGAAGACTTGGCCTTCGGAGCATTTTGTTTTATGGATTTAGGAACACTTATTTTATTTTTCTCATTTAAATGAGATAAGTGATCAATCTATTTCTTATAATAGTTTTTCTCGTCGTGACCAGTCTTCTTACAATAGGAACACAAATACTTGCTTTTCTGCACCCTAGGCTCAGAAGTCAAAGTGTTTGTGTCATTTTTAGGTTTGATCTTGGTTTCTTTCTTAGGTTGATCTTTAGTTTCTTTCTTCTTTTCAGTCTTCTTTCCCTTGCTATTACTTGCTACAAGGGCATGTGACTTGGACTTGAGAGACCCCATTTGAATGAGTTTGTCCTGTTCTTGAATGAGTTGGGACGAAAAATAGTCAAAGGAGGGCATTGTCCAAGTATCACCCAAAACAACTTTTGTCGCATAGAAAGTTGACATGAAGACAGAATATTTGGGACCTAGCTTAGAGAGAATTGACAAGATTAGTTGAGAATATTTCTTTTCTACTTGAGATCCTTTAAACAATAATATAATGTAGACAAATTTTGAGAAGAAGGCTTGTAGGTTTTCAGAGTCACTAGGATTTAACCCTAGTAGTTCATTTTCCAACTTATGTGCTCTCATGTCATCTAGTTTTCCAAACATCACATCCAATGTTTTCCACACAGATGTAGGTGATTCAAACGCCTCAATGTGGAATATCAAGTCAGGAGAAACAGACATGTAAAGAAGACCTAAAGCTTCATCACTACGGTTTAACCACTTATATTTTTTAGGTTCGTCATCTAGTTCAGTCTTAGTTCCCATGGTGATGTGGAATAACTCTTTACCCCTTAGTTTCATTATTCTTTTCGATCTCCATTTGAAAAATTTGAACGGCATAAGAAAAGGAATTGAAAGTGCATCCATAGTGAGAGAGAGAGAAATAAATGCAAAAAAGAAACACAACCACCCTAGACAATAACAACCCCCTTGCTTTCAGCACTTTATAGGTTAGTGCGTTGATTAAAATCAGGTCCATGCGTGTGGTTTGAAACAATTGGTAACTCGTCTTGCAATTATCATAATAGCGCGCAAAAGAGGAGACCACAACAGTGTTTCGTGTAGCGCAACAAAAATGACACCGTAAACAAGCACAAGCAAAAAACAGAAAGGAGACGAAATCCAACCCTGGTGGTGAGAAAAAGCATCTCACGTCACATGAAATAATCCCTTTTTTGTAATACTATGGCAGACGCGCTCACAAGTCCACGAAAAAAAAGGAATAGAATAAAGCTCAAAAGAATGAGCTAAAATAAGCAATACAAAGACACCCCCCAGAATGTGGAAATTTATAAAATTAGTGCATTTATAAAGATAATGATCCCATCATCTAGAGTGTGAAATAAAATGCAAATAAGACTAAAGAAGTGCTCAAAACTGAGCAACGAGTCAAAAGTTAGAGCAAAAACCAATTCCCGCAATTGATGAGAAAAAGCCAATAAGCCTACAAATGGATTAAAAAAGTTCCCTAAATGCATGCAAAGGGTGTCATATGTATGCTCGTTGGAAACAGAATGGAATTTGAGATAGGGTTTGATTGTATTGTGAGGGGGGATTAGCCACCTACCAATCCCGGACCTCACGCTTCGTCTTCGGCACTCGACGGAAGGTTAAAAATACAACAAGCCAAAAAACCAAATTATAATGCCAAAGAAATATATTGTTTAGATAATGTGAAATTAAATTAGATCTAATGTAATTAAATCTAATGAATTTTGAAAAAGGCTTTAATTAAGCAAATCACTGAAAAAAACACTTTTTTTGAATATTTTATAAAACAGAAGATTTTGAAAGGTGTTTAAAACAAGAATTTTTAGATGAAGATTTTAAAACAAATAAAGATCTAATCTAATCTAAGGGATCTCTTTGCATTTTTAGAAAGTATTTTTTAAATAAAGAATGATTTATTGATTTTGTGTTTTAAAAGGAAATATTTTAATCAAAAACCAAGAAAACATAGCCGTATGTTTTAAAAAAACTGAGGATTTTATGGAGAGTAAGATTTTAGAGAGTAAGATTTAGGTTTAAAAAAAGGAACGAAAGTAAAAAACTGACCAAATCTTACCAAAGGTGACTGGACTACTGCGCCAAGAAAAACACAGAGGAAAAAGGTTGCGCTAGGAGAGTGTACAGGCCGTTTTGGAGTTAGATGTTGCATGGGCGCCAAGGGTATAGTCAACGCAAGAGAAATTACAACCCCATGATGTGCACCAAGTAAAAAAAATGTAGAAAGAGTGCAGGCTGCACCAGGAGAGGTAATAGCCATGTTTTACCTTGCTCAGACCAAAAAACGTGGAAAAGTTGTTTAAAAAATGCCTAGGAATGATCTTACAGTCCACGCATGATAGTTAATAGCCTGTACATAAGAGTTTACAACCCCTTCAAGAAAAAAAATGTGGCAGAGGTTAAAAAATGCTAGGAATCAATGAAAAAAGTGCAGGTCACGCATGAAAACAGTCTAAAAATGGTCAGAGGGACAACTGTTTGTTGATGAGCAACCACAACTGAAGAACTCAAAGATCCTGTAACCACAGACAACATGCATAGAAAAATATCCTGCAAAAACCAGAGATCTTAAAAAAAATTACTTCCATTTTAATAAATGAAAGGAATCTCTATTTTGGATTTTGATACATCCAACAAAAAAAAAGTAGTTTAAAAAACTTGATTTCTCAAGGTATTTTGAAAAAACCTGCACATGCACAAGAAAAAAAACACAAAAAACTTTCCGAGAAAGTTTGTTGGAGATATTAGCATGATAATTTCTAGAAAATAGTGATCAAAACACTTGCATGCAGAGTAAAATAATGAAACCAAGAAGGAGTAATAGCAACAAAAAATAAATCGAGTGCACGTTTACCTGATCTCAGCTCTGATACCATGAAAAGAGTTTGTGAGAATCGAATTAGAAACGAGGCACTACGAAGTATTTGTACTCCAACAGAATCGTGAAATCTCAAGTGATAGCAAGGAAAGAATGATCGTTAATGGAAGAACTTGCTCAATAGAAACAAAGCTTGCATAGAGGAAAGATAGTTGAGTGTCCTGACATGCTCATAAATTAATAGAAAAGGGGTACATATAGGGTGCTGAGTAACCCTAGTGCATGACACATATGAAACCCTAAACCTAACCCATGTGAGATGACCCTCCAACATGAGAGGAGGACACATAGGATAACTCACACTAACACATCCAAGAGAGAGTATGAAACCTTCTCCCTTCTATGTGTCCCTTATTATTGGAAATCATTTGGTTCATAATTTCAAGATTGATTAAGGCGAAATTAGTTAGGTGATGACCAAATAGATAACAAATCAGTTGGGGATAAAATATGAATCCCTCTCTAAAGTTGTAGTTCAGATGTATGGAACAACAATGGGAATTGTTAGAGTTATCAAAGGATTAAACCTCACATTGCATATATGCCCTAACTTATTTATTCCCCAATTTATATTCATAATCGATCTACCTCCTTGTTTCTCTATGCTTCTCTAAATATTTTACTTCCATGATTGAAGGGTACTTAAAATTTGATTAATCTCATATAATTTTTAGGAATTTTTTTTTACCAAAACTACTATACGGCTGGATCATATTGCCACATATCACATAAAACATTATATACCAAGTCCTGTGAATGTAAATTGCATAATCTTTGTCCAAGAAGATGACCCTAGTGTTTAAGAGGAAAATAATAAAATTAAATACATTCCAAACTTTTTTATTGATGAGTGGGGAGTTGATTTACATGGTTTTGATCCCTACAAATAGATTGAAGAATTTGGTTTGGGTATCTATTTCTTGCATGAGGAAAATTTACCTATTGCTTGTATTATGAAATCAAATGTGAAACAATATGGCATTTGGAATATGCTATTTTATGGATCTAAGAGTAGAAAAGTTTTAGGATGAGGTGTAATTCTTGTATCTCCCATAGCTATGGAGAATTTCTCTACTTTATACTTTCAATTCAATTGTTCTAACAACTTAGTTGAGTATAAATCTGTAATCCATGGTCTACAATGGGAAAGAAATAAAGATGTCAAATAACTGAAAGATTTTGGTGATAGTGAGTTATTTGTGAATCAATTAAGAGGATTGAATATAAACCAATAATAGTTTGTTAAAATCCTATAAGCGTAGGGTATGGGATTTCTTAGAATATTTCAAAGCATTCAACATCCATTCCATAGCAAGAAAGGATAATGAATAAGATGACATATTAGTAGTAATTGGCACTAAGTTTGATGTTCTTGAAGGTATAAATAAGGGTGGATTGTAAGAACATGTTAAAGTAATAGTGAGACCTGTTGTCCTAGACAATAACACTAAATGGAAAGTATTCGATAGTGATTAGCAGATTGGAAACCTCATCCAAGAAGAGGTTATGTTCTCTTTAAGAAATAAAGACAAGTTTGAACATTAGTATGGAGATAAAATTATGAAACTAAGATCAAATAATATATCCAAGGGATTAATTACCTTAGAGTCCATTTTTAATTCAAATTATCAACTAAGGAAAGAGAAAACAAACATGGTGGTCAAGGGTAAAAACTATGAACTAATTTTCGTTGGAAAATACATGTTTCTTAATATTGACAAGGTATGTACTCCATAAGAGAAACATACATTTATAGACCTTATTCAAGAATTTCTTGTTGTTTTTGCATGGAGTTATGAATACCTTAGGGGTTTTGATCCTAATTTTTAACAACATACTATTGAGATAGATTTGATGGAAAATCCCATTAGGTGAAAATGAAGACCTATAAACCCAAGAATTGAGGATATAATGAAGAAATAATTGAGCAAGTTAATAGAGGAGAAAATTATATTCTCCATTAAACATTTATATTGGGTTGTTATCCTAGTTCCGATAAGGAAAAGAAACAAGGAATCATGTTATGCATTTATTTTAGGGACTTAAACAAGGCTTCATTGAATTATCATTACCCATTGACTTCTATAGAGCATATTTAGAAAATTTTAGTAGGGTAAAATATATTATCCTTATTAGATGACTAAGTGGGGAATTTATGCCTATACAAAGCTTCCCTTTGGTTTGGCCTATCTAGGAGCAACCTTTCAAAGAGCCATATATATGGCATTCAAATGGTTGATTAATATCATTGTTCTTATTTACCTTGATGATATCATAGTGTTCTCTAAGGATGAAAATGATCATACACTCTATGTCAAAAAAATATTTGAAAGATATGGACAGTTTGAGGTTTCTCTCAATCCCAAGTAATGTATCTTCTTAACACATGAAGGTAATATTATTTTCCACATTGTCTCTAAGGAGAGTTTATTTTTTTTTTACCCAAACTAGAGCTATGCAGATTGACACTTCATCCAGAAAGATATGGAAGCTCGTCCAAAATGTAGGAAACCACAAAGTCCCTCCTTTGTTTTTATTATAAGAATGTTAGCATGCATGTTCATCATATTCACAACTAAGAAATTCATTCATGCATATATAATCATCATAAACATGGAAGTTTAGAAACACATATAATAAGGAAACAAAACCATCATGATGAAAACACTTAGATCCTCAAACCTTCATCATAATCATACCTGCATATTTAATTATGAATTTTGAATACATACCTTTAAATTATCATCACTTATTCATTACAACATACCATGTTCAATACATAAATAAGTAGATGATTACACTATAGTTCAATGCATCCATGTGTTGGACCATGCACATGCCAAAACGGACTTAGATCATACTAGAATCCCTTAAACCTATACTATCAAAAAGTAAGAAACTTCAAAGACTCATTATGCATTAGTCAAAAAACTGATGCAACACCTGTATTTGTAGGGTGGGGAATTTCCCTTCACTACTTACATGCTTTCTTAACTAATAATATCCATGCTTATAAAATATTGCATGATTTTTACATCTTATGATAATAATAGATGAAGATAATTGTAAACATGCTTTACTCCTATTATTAGACAACCATCCTCATGCAATCTTAGTATCCTTTATCTATATGCCCTTCCTTCAATTATATCCCCTGCTTGGCCACAAATTCATCGTGTTGTTCTCTATTTTTGGGTCTTTACTTGATCGACACTCTAACTTTGATGTTCTATTTTTATCCCAAAATCTAGAAAAAAGATAATTCCTTTCTCTTACTTGCATCCCCACACACCGACTTGTTTTCCTACTTGGTTCACCCCTTGTATGATGATATGATCCTCACACACATGTAACATACACATAACCTCTATTCTTTATTAATACTTAAAAATTCTCCCTACCAAATTTACCCCATACTAGGTATATTGTCCATCCTCGACAATATTGAATAAATAATTCCTTCAACGAGTGAATGAATCAAAGAATAATAGTACGGATTAAGCCAAAATAATTAGGAATCATGTCATTTTTGGTGGAAGGATCCCTCAAAATTCCTTATCAATTTTTTTCTCAAACACCCTCTAGCCTTTCAAATCCTTTGTTTCGTTAATGTGCATGGCATTGACGATATTAGGTACTTCTATGGGGGTTATCTCATCAATTTTTCCCTTAAGAATTGTGATCATCTTCCCAAGATTGGAAGATGCCTCTTCCATTACATCCATATTGTGTGTTACCAAGAGAAAGAGTTCTTTTAGTCTGTCTCTTAGTGTGGCCTCTAGAGCTATTATCAAGTCTCTCTTCTAATTGAATTCATCCAACACCTTCTCGCACTTGGCCATGTTATTATTCATGTTGTCGTATATGCATTTCAGCTATTCCTTTTTGTTGGCATCGTGCATGTTCAAAAACTATTGAAAATCTTGGCAGTTGTCAAAGATAAAGTCTACCCTCTATGCATCCTCCTTAGCCTTTGTAGCTAGTGCCTCATATTATGTAGGATGTGTCTTTATTTGTTTCCTATGAACCTTTTTCTGCATGGATATCTCCTCAGATGTTAGCCATCTACCCTTCCTCTTCTCATGTAATAGAATCCATGTAAAGTCCTCCAAATAGTGTAGCATTGTCTCATATTCATATTTTTCAAGTTTAGTAAGGCTTCGGTACGCGGTAGCAATAACATCTACAATGAACTCTGATTTCTTATATGCCATTCGTGTTTGGCCATTTAATTCTCTTAGCTTCTGTTTAATTTCCTCAATATTTCAATCCTTTTCCTGAGATTCTTCATGCATTCTCTTTGTGGTAGAATCCTTATAAAAAATTCTAACTCCAACCTCTGTCACCAATGTTTTTAGCACATTGCACGCTTTTTCATTACTGATAATTTGTGAGTCGACCATTGGTAAATATTCTCTAGGTGTAGACTTAAGATGAGTCCCAGACAAAGATTATTTTCTTACCTCAAACAATGGATCTTCCATATGTGACTAGAAAGCCTAAGAACCATGTTCCTGGTACATGGGAGGGATTCATTTTTATAAAATATTGACCAATAGAAGAGGTCTTCTATGGCCAGCAAGTTTTAGTACCTTTCCCAAATGAATTAAATAGGATCAACATTATATTTGAATAGAGGGCCCTGGTGGATATGCCTTCATTTTTCCCCCTTTCCTCGACACCCATTATATATATTTCCAATTTTTATTGCATTTATTTCTCCTCACCTACCAGCATATTGTAGCTTTAAATATGTTATTTTATTTTTCCATGTTTTTTCCTACTTTCTTTTGTGCTCAGAAGTCATTGACTTCTGGCCTCCACTATTTCCTAGGATGTAGTTATCCTTGTGCGCACTCCTCTACGCAGCAACCCATATTCCTCTCTACCATATACCAAGTACTCTATCATGTATTTTCCTACCTCACATTAAACTACGAGTCCTCTTTCTCATCTAGATTACAATATGAGAAATTCCTTTTAAGTACCATCATCCTAAGCACCTGTAACAACTTCCTTTTTCCTCTCATGCAAACGTAGCTTATATCCATAAATTACCCTAATTTAAAATCTCTCTTGTGTAATTTTGAACCAACTCTAATAAAAAGACCATCATCTAAAATTTCTTTTTTGCATAGTCATACCTGCTTCCACCCAACACTAAAGGTATGTGTGGTCCTCCGTGCATCAACTCAAATAGTAATCAGCTCATGTGAGTGAATACACTTATTACAAAAAAAAAAGAAAAACAAGAACAAAACATGAAAATAAATATGATCTAAGTAGTAATACTTATTTATTAAAAACACAAAGAATCTTATTTATAGTAGGGCTTTAGCCTACTCCCATTAAAGTAACCGATAAACAAAGGTTCCCAACCAATGGACTTTCAAATTCCTTGAGTGGTACACAAACTTGGATTCATACAGGAGTACCATATTTCTAACTATCAAATACTTGTTCTTGTTATTCTTGTTATGTAAATCCTTTTATCTAACATTTTTCTTATTTTGACTCCAATGCGCAATGGTGTGCCACTCATCTATATCATTTTCATCATATAATCCATGTGTGCACATAATACACATGGATGGTAACATAAATTCCACATCTGTAACAACCTCCATGCCAAACACCAATCGAAATGGTGTGGCCTTGCTCAACCATTTATAGGTTATTCTATATGCCCAAAGAATGGTTAATACATTTTCATCACAATCCTTTATTCCAACATCACATATATTTGTTAATTTTTGTGCCAAGATCTTTTTGAAATATTCAACATTTCCATTTTCTTGAAGGTGATAAGGAGTAGTCTTATGGTGTGCCACAATAAATTATGCTAGAAAAATTCTGATTGTATCATTCAAGAAATGAGTTCCTCTATCTCTTGTCAATCTTAAAGGTTATCCATATATGTTGATAGTATTATCCCATAGGAACCTTGCTATTGTAGCTTCTGTGAAACTTTTTGTTGGCGTAGCCTCTCCCCACCTTGTCAAATTTTTAGTAAATGTGATGAAATAGTGTGCCTCATTCCTGTTCATAGGTAGTGCAATAGGTGTTACAAAATCAAAAACCCATTTCACAAAACGTTCCATGTTTTCTATAGATCTTAAGGGCATTTTGTCTCTATGTCCTAGCTTGTCAATCCTTTGACAGTGATCACATGCTTTGATAAAGACCTTAGTATCCTTGTACAATTTTTTCCACCATAGGCTAGCTAAAAAGATCTTGTACATAGTCACATTTCCCACATAATGAACTCCTATAATGTCTCTATGAGCCTCTTCCATAATGGATTTGTGCTCATACTCTAGGAAAAACCAACAAAAGACCTCATCATGACCCATTTTATACACATATCCTCTAATAAGTTGATATGGTTATGCTCAAATGGAAATTTACTTCTTTTCTAATGTCTTCATCCTCTCTAGTGCATGTTCAGTGTGCAAGAATATTGTTATGTCCTCTAAATAATTTATCATGTGATTCAACCTAACACTTATGATTTAGGCTTAGTGTCCTCAATACTATATGTTTTCTCTCTAGAATTTATCCTTGATTACTCTTTCTTAGCTTTACTACAAATATAAATTCAATTTCTTGAAAAATGAGTATCCACTAGAAGATGCACCCTTGTAAAATAATTTTTTTGACCAATTACTTTAATGTCATATGATCTTTACAAAAGATAAATGGTGTGTCCAATAAGTACTTTCAAAATTGTTGAATTGCATAGATCATGGATAATTCCTCATGTGCAGTTGTTGTATAATTGTTCTCTATAGGTATCAACTTCCTACTAGAAAAGAATATGGGATGATCCACATTACCCTATCCAGGTTATGCTAAGACTATGCCAATAGCCATACTAGATTCATCCACATGTACATGAAAGGTTTTTTTCCATGAAGGGAAGTGCAATATTAGTGTAGTGGTAAGATTTGCCTTTAATATTGTACACGCCTATTATTGCATGTCATCCTAATAAATAGTTCATTTGGCCTTGAGTAATTATTCCAGAGGGTGAGAAATATTAACATATCCCATAATAAACTTCATGTAATATCTCGTATGTCCCAATAAAATGCACACTTAAATTTTATTGGTAGGTTCTTATAATCTAAAA
This sequence comes from Taxus chinensis, assembly GCA_019776745.2. Lineage (NCBI taxonomy): Eukaryota > Viridiplantae > Streptophyta > Pinopsida > Cupressales > Taxaceae > Taxus > Taxus chinensis. The sequence goes on along the minus strand of CM034147.1, from coordinate 569,841,609 downwards.
ATCACTACAATATTAGTTGGGTCTACCAACACTCCATCCTTACAAATGATGTGCCCAAGTAAATTTCCAAATGGGGTGGAAGAGATACACTTCTTAATATTGAGATATATGTTTAACTTCCTACATATTTAAAACATGAGCCTCAGATTATCACAATGTAATTTCAGAAGCCCATAAATGGTTCACTCATCTAGATAAACCTAGAAAAACTTATGGATGAATTCATGAAATGGTTGGACAATGATGCATGAGAATACTGTTGGAAAATTCTTCAATCCAAAAGGAATGATAATATATGGAAAAATTCCCCATTAGGTGGCAAAGGTTATCTTCTCTTGATCCTCGCATGCAATGCACTCCTAATGATAACTTGAGAATCCATCAGTAAATGAATAAATATCCTACCCTATAAATCCTTTAAGTATCTCCTATGTGAATGGCATACGAAAAGGAATTATAACACATGAGGAATTAAGTTCCCGATAATCCACATAGATCATTATCTTCCCATATTTCTTGATCCTGATCATCATGGGGCTAGCCCACTCATATTTATCAATTGGTTCAATGATCCAAAACTTAAGCATTTTATCAATTTCTTCTTTGACCTTCATGCAAAGGTTCATGTAAGGTCTCTCCCAAACTAGACACACACCTTATTTAAGCTTAATATTCATCTCTCCCAATGAAGGATGCACACCTTTAAACTCATGGTAACCTCTTAGAAACATATCCTGGAATTCAAACAATAGTTTAATGATATTTTTGACCTCTTCTTCTAACTAGTAATCTCCAATGATAGCCTCTTTAAGTGCATCCTTAGTACTAATATTAACCTTATTAGTATTTATAGGAACATGGCACACACGTTCCTTTTCATCTATAGATTCCATTACCTCATGTGCACCCTTTGTATGGCTGATATCCAAGTTCTCCACTTCTTCATCATCAATAAGGTTGTCATATTCCCTTTTTATTTTTATTTTTAGGTGCATACCAAGAGTGTCTCATCTATTTCTAATGATTATTTTTGTGCCTTAGGATTAGTCTACCTAAGTAACTAAAATATGAGCTTCTCTGATTTTACACTATCCACCAATGTGATGTGATTCATGATCTGCAAAGACTCATGTACTAGTGGCTTATTATTAAAATAATAGAAAGTGTGAGCCATACCTCTAGTCATGTCTCACTAAATTATAGTCTCTTACTTAATCTCAGGATGCACATACCATGCTCACGTACATCCACACATAATATATTAGAGCTTATGCACCGAAAAATGTGGTGGTAAATCCTCCTAGCCTTGCGCCCAATATCTCTCACAGTTACAAAGGTTTACGAAAGAAGGAGTCTTTCCATCATACTTGTGTATAAATTTAGGCACATTATTTTGGGTAAAACTTGTTGAAAAATTGATTATCACTTCTCACCATCCCAACAAGTTGTCTCTATGTGTCACCCACCAGTGCACTACTTTCTCACATAAGCTATAAACCAACGTATTACTTCTATCTCCCTCATTTTTCTATATGTCTTCCATGGTGTGCAGAAAGGATTCAATATTCTCCTCTCTAGTATACCTAGGTAAGTGAGTTTCTCACACACAACTAATCATATGTGGCTTGATCATCTAGGTAACTATTCCCTTGAACTCACATCTAAACATATTGTACGTACCATGGGCTTAGTTATAACAAGAAACACTAGTAGTTTCACTAACAGACTGTGTGTCTTCCCACTAATATACACCTTCCTTAGATGGTTCCACATTCTCAGGGTCATGCATTATATGTGCATAAAAAGTATTCATATCTTCCTCACTCACAAGCACAATGTAAAGAGCATCCTTCACATTATCTAGGGGTATAAGGATGCACTCATCTATGTTCTCAAAACTAATATATATATTTTAAGCGTAAATAATCATTGTTCGCATAACAATAGGGTATCCCAAGTAATGCTGGGAAATTATATGCCTCAGCTAGCTCCAAGACTTCAAAATCTCTTGCAAACTTGGCTACCTAAATAGTAATTGAAGCATCCTTTAATACCCCAATAGGCATGGTCCATGTTTTATTCACCATATACATCACATTAGAAGATGGTTGCAATGGGGAATGTTGGAGCTTAAATGTGCACTTGTGACTGAATCATAGACAATTCATGATTTGAGATAACATGGGACTATATCCAAGTTTTGGTACTCAAACTAAGACAAACCTTCAGAGAAGGCTGGATTCTTCTACTTAGTCCTAATGCTAAACTACTCCTACGAATTGAAATGCAAATTTCTAGCTCTGCTCTAAAATTTCAAGGGACTAGGGTGAGAAAGAGATGCATAAAACATAAACCTAGACTAAAAGAAGCGATAACACGAAAAATAAAGGGGATGAATTCTCAAGAAAGAGAGAAAATGGGAGAGTAAAATGATGAAGAGGGCCAAAACAAAAGAAACAAATCAAAATCGTGTCTTGATTTCCACCATGGTGCGCAATAGACAAAATCACTAAAATAATGCATACAACACACCTGTGAATGAATGAGAGGAAAGAGAGTGTAATAAAACAATATCTAAGGTTGAATCCGGCCACAAAACCTAATATTGTATTGTTGAAACATCATCCACAAATATCAAGATATAGGGGGAAGATGTGAAACATTTACAGAGACATAACCAAAGGCATGTAACTTTTAGAACATTTTTGTAGCATAGAATGATGCCTTTACATTCCCAAAGTATCCAACATTAAAATTGGGCATCAATTTTCAATATATAGAAAAATAAAAGGAGGAGAGAAGAAATAGAGGGGAAATTATCTTTCCATGAGCTAGCTAGCTTCATTTAATTTCTTTGCATGCTTTGAAAAAGGGACTGAACACCTATACAAATCCAATTCCATATACCAAACCCTACAAGAGGAGTGAGAGCCCATAATGCATTCAATGTTGGTAGCTGAGTCATCTGAAGAAGCCTCTTTGCATGTTAGAGATGTTTTTCTTCACTTTCACCACCTACCAATATTTACTCCATGAAATATGATTCCATTCGCATGGATAAGGCTAAGATTCCTTTAAATAATATCATATTTGTAAAAAATGAATCAAATTTGATATTGTTAGCCTGTTTCAAAGTTCCACTGAAAACTGCCGATTTCCTTTGATACACAGCTTCCCTAGATTTAATTCTATGTAACTTTTGACCTCCATGGATTTTCCTTATATTCTGTAGCATCACCAAATTTTCTACCTTATCCCATGGCATTGATATTGCACAACTTCATGTCAACCTCCATGGACTACATATCCCTCATTTTGGGGGTTGATTTTCTTGTTTTGCGGCACTTTTATTCCTTTTCCATTTGTTTTACAGTACCAAATACATCTGAGGACTTTCTTCCTTTCACTTCACATTTTTTACCTTGCATCTGTGACATACTTATATTTCTCTGCGGCCTTCATTCCAATTTTGTAGTAAACCCATTTCTCTATTTTGAAAGAGGTGCAAAAATAGACAACATTTTTTGTGACTCATAGGGTCCATCTACCTTCTAGATGAGATGATCGGTATCCTTAACATCCATTAAGCATGGAGTTATCATGAGAATCCTTGTATCTAATTTAGTTTCTCTTCATTTTATTTTTTTTGATAATCTACAAATACTTCTTGATATTTTGTAGCTCCCTCTCCTGTATCATGATAACATCATGAAACTATGCATAAGGACATCTCCAAGAAACAAGACAATGCAAAAAACTAAGGAAAAAAACCTATACTACCAATAATGAAATGTGTTGAAAGCATTTGGAGGAATTTAAAACTTAATCTACCATGTAAAAAGATGCAAAAAAATCCTAATGATAAAGTTTGAGATGAATCCCATTGACTGGGATTTGAAATGTGTCCCCATCAAGATCAGACAACTCAAATGAGTTATCCTCCTTTCAAGTAGTGATGACATATGGTCCACTCCAGATAGCATCAAAATTGGAGTGTATCCTTGGCTTATCCTTATCCGCATCCCATTTCAAAATGAAATCCCCAACTCTTAAGGTATGATCTCAAGCCTTGTTGTCAAACCATTGTTTGGTTGACGTCTGATGTTGTTCCATTCTAACCATGGTGGTATTCCTATTTTCCTCTAGCTTCACCAATTCTGCCATTCTGATTTCTATTTTAACCATGTCATCAAATTCAATCTGTTGATCTAATTCTAATGAAGGAATCTCAAGTGATAAAGGAAATCTTACTTCCTTACCATACACCACGTTATAGGGAGAAGTGTTAATATCATTCTTAGTTGTTAACTTGTCCACCTAAAGATCATTTTTTACCTTTACGTGTCATTGTCTTTGATTAATGTCCATTATCCTCGTCATGATTTTGATCATATTTTTGTTAGTGTATTTTTCCAATCCATTACTTTGGGGATAATAATTAGAGGAAGTCTTAAGACAAATCCCAAGTTCCAAAGCCCAACTAGAAATATTTGATCCTAATAAATATTTAGTATTATCATAAATGATTATTTGAGGAATGTCAAACCTTGTAACAATTTCTTTAAGAAATTCCAAGATGACTGATTCAGTGACTTCCTTCAATGGTGTGGCTTCATTCCACCTGGTGAAATAATATGTGGCTATTTGGACCCATTTTTGACCCGCACTAGATGGTGGGTTGATCATACCAATGAAATCAATACCCCATTATGTAAATGACTAATCTTCTTGGATTGGATGAAGTGACAGGGATGTCAATATTTTGTTTCTAGTGAAGAGTGCACATTATTTGCACTTCTTGACCCACCTGTTAGGATCCATTAACAATTTAGGCTAGAAATAACCTATTTTTATAATCTTCATGGTTTTAGCTTTAGTAGAGAAATGTCCTCATAAGAAGCCATCATGGAATTCAGTTAGAACCCTATCTCACATTTCCCACCCTCAATGCACCTGAGCTATACTCCATCAATATTTATTTTGAGTAGTATTCCACCAAAAAGTGCATAAGGAATGGATTGCAATCTCAGATGTATTCTCTTTACTTTATTTAGACCTGTTGGTTGTAGAATTTTATCCTTTGAAAACAATAAACAATCAGGGGATAACAGTCCCTCCTGTTTATGGCAGAGGTTCACTTATTGAACATAAAAGACAAAATAAAAACCTTATTTACAATATAAACACTTGTTCAACATTTTGGTGGATATTTTGATATTTTATATGTCTTCCTGAAAAGTTTTTCAATACAGAAGAAAGGATACATAGAATAACTGATATTCAAAAACTGAAGAGAAGAAAAATTTAAGAGATATAGATAGATGAATAATATCTTACTAATTCTTGATAAGATAAAAATATTTAGAATACACATATAAAAAAATAAGAAATGAATGTAGTAGACACAATGTTCCAAATACACTTATCAACTGAAAGATACAAAGTTCTTGTTTAAGTATGCATAACTTTATATGAATTAAATAGGAACAGAAAGAGATAAAGCAAGAGAGAGTGTGAAACTTCTTCTGTATTGAATAGTTCAATTTTCCTTTACATACAAGATATCAAAATATGATGCCTTACAATGACAAGAAAAGTTCTTTAAATAACCCAAAAAATGGTTATAAAGAGCCTTTTTTGTTTCCTTTCTTTTAATTTCAAAATTTATTATCTAATTAAATATTACAAACTCAATTGATATCTTATTTTCATAACACATGACTAAACAAATAAATCCACCTTAACTAGATATGTTAAATAAGAAAGGAAAATATGAGCTAAGAAGCCAAGATGGTAGTAGAAGCCCATGAAGTCCCCTTTGTCTTAAGCAATTGACTTCTAAATCTTTTCAATGCTTTAACTATGTCTGTTCCTTGAGAATTTTTGTATTGGCAGTTGAATGAGTCCAAATTCCAAAACACTTCTCCATTTATTTTTCAAACTCTTTATTTTTCAAGAACTCTTTATTGACACCTGTGATAGCATCTTGCAGTGTGCAAATTTATTTCATCTTCTCCTTAGATATGGTGTCCTGTTTGAACAAATATTCTTTAAAAAAATTCTTCAACTGATATTTGATCTCTTGAATAGTGAATTTATCATTTGAACTCTCTTTGAAGATTTGGAAATGAATATCCAGGAAGGAAGACATGACACAAGATATAAAATATTAGCCTTTCTGTAACATGTTTCTGATCTCTCCAATGGCTTCTTCAAGAACCTTTATTTTCTAGTTAATGTTGAAAACCCACTGCTTAGACAGGTTTAAGTTTACATCATCAAAAACCTTATTTTCCATAAGGATTTCCAAATTTTTCTCACTCATTAACCTGACATCCTAGATGTACTCACTCCACAATTTCAACTATGTATCCAACCCTATAAGTGTTATAGTGAATTTTAATTGAATCTTAGCAATTATCTTATATGCCTTGAATGCTTCCTCAATGAAATTCAGGCATGAGATTATCAAGACATCAATCATATCATCCATTTCCTTCCCATAAGTGGCACACTTATGAATATCCTTGATGGCTTGAACCTCATCATTAGACAAGATTATAGGAGGTAGGATGGAAGCTAGGGGAGTAGGGTCAAGTTCCTTATCTTTTACCAATAAGGATTTGTTTATACTTGAAAAAATCTTATTTTGTTCCTCTAGTTGCTCTTGTGTCTACTTTCCTTTTTCAACTCTTTTAATTACTTTAGACATTGTCTCCCTAAAATTATGCACCTCACTTTCAGGTATCAATTCACCAAGAGAAATTCTTGTCAATTCTAGATCACCCATTAATAGGTCTTTTTCATCTTTGTCAAGCTTGGGTTTTGCAATTTCAATGATTTTCTGACCTTGGGAGTCTCAAATCAATATTGATGTGACTTTGGCCTTTTTTGTTGGAGGGGGATGCTATAACCTATAATATCTATCATTTCATCAAATTTAGGAGTAACCGCAATAGAAGTGGCCTTCCTTTTCTTACTTTCTAACATTTGTTGTACCCATAAAAATGAAGAAATTGAAGTGGAAGGAGAAATGGGACCAAGTGCAGATGCACTCATCACTCTTAGAGTTTACACAACAACCAATTCTAACACAAAGGTCTCATCTTTGGTGATAGGAGATTCCTTAGGAGATATTTTGATAAATTCAAAAACTATCTTCTTTGACTGATCTTCCTTCACACCACTTTCTTTAGGGATATTCTACTCAAGATTTTCCTACTCGTTTCCTTCACTATCATCTTCTCCAAGGTACAAAATTTCTCCCTCACCAGGTATTTTTTTATTTTTATTAGGATAGGACTTCTTCTCACTCTCTTAAATAACCTCATATCATCCTTCTTAGTCTTTCCATTTTTTGTGTATGCATGAGTTTTGGATTCTGGAGGAGAAGGAACAAATTGTTCATGTGTCTCAGAAGTTGATAAAGGTATTTCCTTATGAGGGGTAGAAGTATCTTTAGAAGTAGACCTGGATTTTCTTCCCCTGATCATCTTCATATTTCTATCAAACCAAAGTCTAGTTTTTACTAAAACAGGATTGACGAGATACTTTAAATCATCTCTCTCCTTAACAAAAAAATCAATGGTTTCAATAAGAGTAATTGTTATCTATATTTAATATTCAAGGGACTACAAATCCTCATCATCATCCTCAAATCCTTCAGTAACATCATATATACAAAAATCCATGATTTGTTGCAAAGACAATCTGCTATAGTACCTTCTTCGAGCTTCATAATCATAAGAACAATCAGCCTAGTAGTCTTCAATATTATAAAGATGTTGATAACCCATTCTTAAATTGGTGGAAATTAACTTCTTAATGTGAAAGAAAGTTCTAGGCTTATAATAGTGAATAGTAAGAGGAGCAATGGTTCTATCAATGTTTTGAGTGTCTAAGGTAGTCTTACTAGTGTAGTTACCCAATGTTATTGGGAAATGAATACCTAAAATATTCTTATCCCTGTAGGTTCTATGAAATTTATCCAACTATCTACATATCTACACCAAAGCCATCTTGTCAATACAATACATAGGAAGTTTTAGGGGTTGTCCTTCAAAAATTCCCAATCATATATATGAAAATTTCCTAAATTGAGTGAATAAGATTCCGTAGACGTTGATCAATTGTTTTTCCTCATCTAAGAATCTTCTAGCAGTATCTCCTTCCAACAATATGAAAATGTACATAGTGAATGCATCATTCACTCTCCTATAATGATGACTGCTGACCTTCAAAGTTAACTATATAGATGATATATATAAATAGGAGCATCTTTCTTTTCTTCCATGGGGGAGAAACCCAACCATTATCTATAAGACATAATGTTGTACATCAAATAAGAGGTAATCTAGAAGGTTTGAGTCCTCTAAACACCTGTGAATTACTTAGTCAGGCTATCACAAATTATTCCTACCCAGTTCAAGCTTCGCTTACCCTCACATATAATATTGATATAGGGGCACATCTAGTAATGAAATCATCTATGGAGGTAATTCCCATAATCTTGGAAAGGAGAGTAATGAAATTTGTCAATTCTTCATGGAAATTAACCCTAAACATTGTCTTGGGCATGAGGATCCTTTCTTTGGGTTTTTAAACCAAGACTTGGCCACTCTACTCTTGTATCCTTCACTATCTTGATCAAAAATAAGTTGTTCTTGATCCTTAGTAATAATATTCTAGACCTGAATCATGGGTATTATGAAACTAGTGTGAATGCAATATTCATTGATTCGAGCCACTACCTGACCTTGAGGATCAATAATTTCCTTTCTTTCTGGGTTAAAAATGGAACTACAAGCTAGTAGTATGTTGGCACATTGGACTTAAATGGGGAAACCTCCTTCCTTGTGATTCCACTATCCTTGACTAGCTGGGAAATGGAATAAGGGTTTTGACAATTAATACGTGCCCAAAAATCATCCAAATCTATATGCTAAGCTTCGCTATCCCCAATATTTGGTATCAACCACTCAAGGGTAGAGAGGTGCTTATGTCCTTTGAAATTGATCTTCATTTTATGACAAGAGGAAATGATATATGTGAGAGAAATTTCCTTAGTTCCTATATCAATACCTCGATGATTCATAACTTCTCTTGTACCGACATATTTGAAAACAATGGAACAGGACTTGAATATGGCTATAAATAATGGAGAGGGAAAAATTGAATGGTCAATGGAAAATATAAATGAGATGGTAAAAATAACTGATTACCCTATTTATGCATATTTAAACTCAAGTAGGTTGGTGAGATGGAACTAAATACAGTAATAAATACCCAATGCCAATGTAAAATAATGAGAATTAGAAAACGTGGAACTAATGTGCACAACTTTCCCAACGAACATTGGGACATTTGGAATGTATAGAGACGAAATAGCCAATCTGTGGTAAAGACGGAAAAAACTTACACAGCTATCCCAAGGGACATTAGGACATCTAAGACACGCGGAGCCAAAAAAATATGCACCGAGTGAAAATCATAAAAAGTGGACTTACAAGGAAATGGAGACAAGGGAGCACTCGAGACACATGGGACATGAAAATCTAAAACACCCACAACACACTAAAATCAACTAAGTCAGAAATATTTGACAAAACCACCCTTGGGACATCGGGATGTCATTTCTCTGAAAATATGAAAAGATCGATAACAAATGAAAAGCAAGACCAATCAGAAAAAGTGGAAAATTAGGGAACAAATGGCCCAGAGGAACTTGGGACATGAGGGAAAGAAAAACTTGAAATGTGCACAAAAAAAATTAAAATACTCAAAATTTGGAAAAATGACTAACTATTTGAAAAGATATCTTTCTTAGAGGACCTTTACAAGGAAATTTAATAGTCACCGAACCTTAAAATTTTAAAATTAGAGAATAAAATTCACAACTCTTGGGGAGGTGACAAAAAATGGCTCTTTCTGGGGACATGGCTTGGATTAAGCACTATGATAACAAGACATAAAACGAACACCAAAATATCAGGGTTTATAGGATCGACCATTGCCTTATCCATTTGGAAAAATAGATTTATGTATGAACTAACACAGAAGAAAACCTCACACAACACTAGAAAAAAATGAAAACTATACAAGACTATACAAAGCACCACTTAACAACCTAGGACTGAAACAACTTCAAGTACTGCCCATTATATGGAAATGGAAGAGATTTTCCATCCATATAGTACAAATAGAAATAATTTTCTCCACCAAAGTGTCTGATCTTGAAAGGACCCAACCAGAGAGAATCAAATTTTCCATGACTTCCCTGAGGTTCCCGCCTCTTGTCCTAGAGTAGAACATTGTATCCAATGTAGAATTCTCTTGGTTTTTATTTTTAATCAAATAACTACTTTACTCTTTGGTTATGTGTAGTAGTCCTATCCACCACTTGCAATGTGTCATCACCCAACTTCTGTAGGTACATTATTCTCTTCTCTAAACCACTAGTAAATTTTGAATCTTCAATGGCCGTCATTAGCTGTAATGTTGGAAGTTATACAATCATTGGCAATTGAGAATTAGTTCCATATACCACCTAAAAAGGAGACATCCCAATTTTTCTTTTGGTAGTAATTTTATCTTCCCAAAGAGCATCATATAACTTCTTATGCCAATTCCTCTATGACTCATTAACAAGATTTAAAATGATGGTTACCAAATTCTTGTTTGTTGATTATACTTATCCATTTCCTTAGGGGTAGTATTCAAAATAATGTGCAATAGAAATTTCATACCCATAGTATAAATCCATCATTTCATAAGAAGAGAAGTTGGAGGCATTATCAGTGACAATTTTACTTGGTACCCCAAATCTAATAAGGATGTTTTCCTTGATAAAGTTACATATCACTTAAGAGGTTTTGATTTTTACTTGAATGGCCTCCACCCATTTGGTGAAATAATTAGTGGCAGTTAATATATGGGTGTGTCCAACACTGGAATGAGGATTGAGAGTACCCATGAAGTCTAGCCCCTATTGCTGAAAGGGTTCTTTTATCACCACTGGTTTGAGTGGCAGAGTGGCTAGCATAGGACTCCCCACAAAATTTTGGCAAGCTTCACACTTATTCACCCTTTTAGTTGCACCTTGAAATAGGGTTGGCCAATAGTAACCTAAATGAAGGATTTTATGAGCAGTCACAGTAGATGAGAAATTTCCTCCATAAGACTGATCATGAAATTATCTGAGTAACCTCTTTTGTTGTTCTATATCAACGCATCTGAGAAACCTCTCATCAATCCCTCATTTGAAAAATGAATTTTCCCAAAGAACATAATGTGTAAATCTCATCTTAATGTCTCTTTTATCTTTATCATTTAGATGAGATGGGCATTCTCCATAAGTAATAAAATGGGAAATGTCATCATACCATTCATTAGTGGAAGCGATGAAGAGAATAGTGAGAATATTTTTTCCTTCGTTAGGAGAGTTATCTTTAGTACCTCCAACAATTAACTCACAAAGACATTTTCCCCAGACTAGCTTAGTTGTCTTGATGTCCAAATCATACTCTTGCACCTTTGCCACCCAATTTCCTTTTTTGGTCCTAAACTCTTATTATGTGAGAATAGACTTAACTATTTTATCCGAGAACAATACAATAGAGTGAGAACTGAGGATATAGAAACTAAAATTCTTGACTTCCTTAACCGCAACAAAAGCATGTTTCTCAATCTAAGTATGTAGTTCCCACTTCCCATTGACACCTTTTGATACTGATCTTGTTACTATTGATTACATTATGGAAATTATTATGGTTTTGATTTAGTACGATGTTAGATGTTGGACCATAGATTATTGTTGATCTTGATTTAGTTATGTTGTTCCGACATGTGATTTTTGGATATTGTGAGTAGACCTAGAAAATAGACATTATATGATGATGATATAGTTGTTGATATAAATTGTAAGTGATATTGTTGACTGCCTTGATGTTTTTGTGATTCATATGCATAGATATTTTTTGATTATATTTATATCATGTTGGATGTTTTGATATGGCCACGAGGCCCAAGGAGGTATTTGTGTTTTGAAATTTAAAATATCACAAAAAAAATCAGGGGATTGGAGACCAACCATATTGGAATTCTAGATGAATTCAACAAGGTCACCATGGCAACTGTATTTTTTGTGTGTGTTGTATTTTGTTAGAGATTCTCATGGGGGGAATTACCTTTGAATGTGACCAAGGGGTTATGTGTATTTTATTAATGTGGTTCCGTTTTATTATTGTTTGCATGTTTTTATTTTGTGATGCATTTACCCCTTTCATTATTCTTTTAATTGTGGAGAATTAATGTGAGTAATCATATTGTTAAAATAAATAAATAAATCAAATTTGGGATATAAGAAAGTAATTATAGAAGATGTTGGCTCTTGTATTAAATTTGGTAAGTGATGTGTGAGAATGTGTAAATGATGTGTTAGTATGTGTAAGAGTTATGTAAGAAATTTTTTGGAGTTTGAAACACTATAATTCCTTGGAAATTCGAATTTGTCCTTCGAGGCTGATTTTAGAGGCTTGTGGGACAAGTAAAACTTGTCCCATACCTCTTAATTTTATTTACCAACCATACATGTTGTTGGAGGATTGATTTTTTACCTTTTTAATGCATTTTTATAAGTCTAGTTGCATGTTTTAATTGCACTTTCTTCATGTTTTAAATTTGCAGTCCTTATGGGGTGTGGGCTTGGTTGCAGTGTGTAAGTAATTTGTCATATTTTCACCCACCTCTTTATTGTGCATTGAAGAATGAATTTGAATTTTGTGTTGGAGTTGAGGATGTGTGATGTGGCATCCTACATGGATCCACCTCATCCTTTTCTCTTCACTCTTCTATAGAATTATAACTCCTTTCCTTGTTTTGGGTTGTTGAACATTTTGCATAATTCCTTTTGGGTGAAATTTTTGCTGTGTGGAGCTCTTTCTTTTGGATGGAGATTGGAAAGAATTTCATATTGGGGCATTGTTGATTTTGGGACTATATTTTGACATTGAAATCTTGTTTTATTGGAACAAAGTCTACCATGGAGAGGTAGGAGCTTAGCTCTTCATATATGCTTTTATTTATTTTTGTGTTTATTTGAATGGTGAATGTTTTGTGTGTTTGTTGGCTGGTTGGGTAGACTACCTAGGAATGGTGTAGGAGAAGGATATGGGGAATCACTAAGGGGGGCATAAGGAAATGCCAGTGGCATCATATTTATTATGGAGGGAGTTTGGGATTGGGATCCACCATGGAAAATAAATAGCTTACATTTCTTAATTTGTGGGGGGCATAAGGATATATGGGAGATATTTTATATTGGTTGTTTGTTACATGTGGATACCCAATTCCCATTGGGAGGCATAAGCAGCTTACCCCATAGTTCTTTCTCCTTTGGCTTGCATGGTGAAGCTTGAGTTTTTTGTGATGTTTTCACGTGGTTGTAAAATTGTTGTTTTTGTTTTGGAATGTGTTTTATTGTGAAAATGTTGTATGTTTTTTGGAAGCCTTTTATTTCCATGAGTTGGATAAAATATTCTATTGATTTGTGATTGGGGCTTAGGGGCCAATGAAGAAGGATGGCTTCTCCTCTTCATTGAATGTCTTGGTTGGGTGGAGAGCATTTCCTTTCCCCCACTCATATTGTGATCAAATTGGATGAATGAAAAGAATGCATGTTGTTGTTCTAGAGCAGAGGAGAAAGACAATTTGATAGTACCTTGTGAAATAAAATCTCATTGTAGCCTTTCCCACTTTGAAGTGGATGAATTTGTAAATGTTTTATGATGGAAGGATACTTTGTATCGAGCTATGAAAGTTGTAAATTTGAAATGTGAAATATATATATATACTGTTCAGTTCATTTGAAAGAAAGAAATTGAAATATGTTATTTTCATTCAAGAAATTGAAAGATGTAAAGTTGTATATTTGAAATCAATAAAAGATTGCACTACTTTTATCAATTTACATTGTTGTATTGAAATTAATCATCAAATTTAAATTTGAAATCTATGTTTGGAAAATTGAAATGAGGAATACGTATGAAGGAAATATATGCAACTCTGTTCTTTTGAAATATGTTAAAATTTGAAATTAGGCTTTGCATTTTAGCTATTAAATGGTTTTTTTAAATCAGCTAAATGTATTAGACTAGAATAGAAATGAATTTCCATATTTGGAAGGTGAAAAAAAATGATAAACAAATCCTTTAGAAATTGATCTTTATTTTGTATTTCATCCTGAAAAATAATTCATCTAAAATGAAAAGTTTAACCCTGCAAGCAACAAATAATAATGAAAAATTAAAATTGAACATGCCAGGGTATAAATGAGTTCAATTTGACAGAAAACACTTAAGAAAATATTTTAAAACATTGAAAAATCGGGCCTAAACCTTTCACAGTCTTTTTGTTGTCAAAATTTATAAAAATTCAAATTGGAAATCAATCAAGCAAAATTACTGTTATCCAAAATGAGCCCCTTGCTCATTTTTTGGCTAACTCCCTTCATTCCTTCCTCCCTTGTGCCTCAGTCATAATTTTCACTTTTCAGGCCCTCAAAATGTTCTGGAAATGGAACCATTGGATAGAGCTCCTTCTCAGTTTTCCAGAAAGGTAAATTTTTCTTCCTAACTCCATGTATTTTTGAAGTTATGGCTCAGTGGAGTTTTTGTGGGAAATTTTCCCTAGACAAGCCCACCGGCCAATTAGAAGTTGCCACGTCAGCATCGTGGCATCGGGAGGTGGGGGAAATTTTCAAAATTTTACCAAGTATTGTACAAAATAGAAAATTTCCCGTGGAAGACCTACGGCGAATGGGAGCATGCCATGTCAGCAAAAAGTGGCGGGGGGAGGAGTTAGGAAAATTTCCTAAGTGTTAGCACAAACAAATTTTTTGGAAAAAAAGCCCGTAACCAATCACATTGCGCCACGTGTCCTTAGGCCAAAGCAATGTTGGAAGGTGGAGGAAATATGAAAATTTGGTGAAGTGTTTGGCCAGGGCGCAAAGTTAATTTTTTGCCTTGGGGCCCGCCGTCCAATGTGGAGAAGCCACGTGTCCTTGGGGCTGTCGAGTCATCAGGGCAGCGGGGAGAAGTGGGAAAATTTCCCAAAGGTTAGCGCAAAGTAAAAATTTTCCCCTAAGGCCCAATAACCAACCAAAGCTTGCCACGTGTCCTTGGCCTGGTAGAGATCAGAGACGTGGAGAAAAATTTCCCTGCTTGGCCAAAAGGGAAAAGTTCGAAAAGAAGTCTCGCCTCCCAAAGCCCGAGCCAGTCATATCATGCCACATGTCCATGTGGTGGCAAAAAACACAAGGTGAACCCGCAAGAAAAAATGAAGAAGACATGCCTGTATCCAATGGGGTTGTGCCATGTGTCCAACTCAGAGAAGATGGTCAACAACAATGAAAAATTTAAGAGTATATGCCCGCGGCGAATCACATCATGCCACGTGTCCTCAGATCATCTAGCTGGCGGAGAATTTTTGGAAAATTTTCTAAAGGCCGAAATGGTGGAAAAAGAAGTGGGAAAGGTCCAAAACCAATCAGAATGTGCCACATGGCACCAGAGTGGTGGGGCATGGAGATTTTTTGGGAAATTTTCCCAAAGGCAAAAAGTGGGAAAATTTCAAATTTTCGGCCCGCCAACACATTTTGGCCCTAGTTTTCCCTACATTTTCAAATGAGCATAAAATTTGATCCAGAGCTTGGTTTTTTGCGTTCTTTATATCAATGGAAAGATGGTGAAATTATTTGCATAAGTATGGGGTCAATTTTTTGTTTTGGTGGATTTTGGAGAGAGAAAATTTAAAAACACCTCTGGCACGAGGAAATCAACAGAAATGACATTTCAACCATCATTTTTAATGAAGAATGGTTTGCATTCTCTTCTAGCATGGTTAAAAATGTCAGGGAATGGAATTTTTAGGGTGCCCATGCTGTTTTAATACCATTTGGTTGGTTATTTAAGCTCCTCTCACGTTTTCCTATGTTTTTGTCTCCTAAGCTCGTTTTTTGCATTGAAAAAGCTAGAATGGGATCATTTTAAACAGTTAGACATTCTTTTAGCTCTGTAACTTCCCTTTTCTTCCTAATCAAGTATATTTGTGGAGTTTTTTTACCTTTCCATGCAAATACTGCACATCTTTTTGCCTCTTGGTCATTATAATGCACTGTATTGGACGTGGAATGATGATATATGCTCTGTGATTAAATCTTATCAATCCTTTAATATGTTCATCAATGTTTCCTGATATTTCACTATATTTTGGTAGTTTGTGCATGTTTTATGCTGTATTTTCTTGTGTATTGTGTATGTTTTGCAGCAGCAGGTGTCTAATACTCCTTTGGTGCATCACCTTATTTAGGTCAAGGCTATTTTTTTACATTTTCTCAACCCTGTCTCCTTGGCAAAGTTTGATTAAGTTATAGGTAAACCCTCTGCATAATTTCATGCACACTTGAACAGAGGATTTTAGGAACCAACCTCTAATCTGGAGATTATTTTCCCACTTTTTACAAGTCCCACGCTTGGGGGAAAAGATTCAATGTTGTGTAATCACACTGGATGTTAAAATGTCACACTAGAAATATGATGGAACATCCAGAGGGTGCTGCTGATTTGCACTAGCAATTACCTTCCAATACATCCTAAAATTCTTCTTATAACAATCCTCCATGTTCATTTCACATGTTAAAGGAGAAAGAATGACAAAATTGAACAAAAATTATAAGTTAAAATTTACCAGTTTGCTTTTAAAATTCTTGCACATCATTTTCTTAAAATAAACCCTTAAAATTTATCAAAATATAAAATTAATGTTTCTAGTGCAAACATGGCTTTGAGAGATTTCTAGAAAGTCCTCGTTTTCCCAAAACTGAGCTCTCTATCAAAAGTTATGGCCTTCTGAAGTTTTCTTTGCTTGGTGGAAAATTTTCCTTGGTGGGTCCGCGGCCCGAATTTTTCCCTTCAGACTTAGGAATATTTTTGGGAAAATTTTCCAACTTTTTCCCACCGCTTCGCTATCCCATGGCTAATTAGAAGCCACCACATGGCATCATGAGGCAATGACATAGGTGCGACACCTTTTTCAACCTTAGCACTTTTTTAAAAAATCTTGGGAATTTTTTCTTAGTTTCCTCCACCTCCCCGCTGGCCCGCCGCCAATAAGGTGATGACACGTGGCATCATCTAGGATAGGTGGAGGCATGTAGGAAGTTTTTCCCTTGTGTTTCTAAACCCAAAAGGCTTAATGCCTTAAATCTCTCCGATGGCCTGACTTTCCGCTAGAGCTTTCTTGAGCCGATGTTTGTCCTCTTTGGGCCCGCAGGTGCATGGAGGAAAATCACACTTTTACCCTGAAAAAGGAAAAAATGCCAAAAATCATCCCCACCTCACTGACCTGCATAAGGGAAAATTTCTCCCCTAGGCCCGCAAGCTCGCCCTTGGGAAAAGTTTGCTCCCAAGGTCCGTCAAACCATAACTTGAGTTTTATGACGAGTTAGGAGGACTTCTTTATATCAATGGAAAGGTAAGGAAATTTCCTATCCAATGGGAATAATTTAGGGAAATTTTTAATGTGTTAAGTGTGAGAAAAATCAATTTGAATATTTAATCTTGTTAGAGAGTGGGTATGGTGAGGAATTACCCTCTGAACTTAGTTGAAACTTCTAACCATAAATTTTGGACCTTTTGACCTCTAATAATTTATTAATAAAAGAAGAGTATGTTCTAGTAGACTAGAATTATTTTGGAACCTGTTGCTGACAGTTGTTTTCTTGAAACCTGGTTGTAGATTCTTTTAATAAAAAAAATTATTCCATAATTTTCCTAACTAACCCTAGGTTGTTTCTTGGGTCTCAAGTGGGTTTCTTTAGCAGGCGTTACACTTGGTATCAGAGCAGTGGTTCAAAATATTAGACCATTGGGCACACTAGAAAACTTGAGAAATGAAACTTAAACCTAGCACATTTTTAAATCTATAAAACAGCTTAGTTTAGAAATTACATAATTTAGTAAACATGGAAATTGAATAAAACTTAGAAAAATGAACTAACTCTTGCCTTGGTCTGTGTAAGAGGTGCAGATGGGATGAGGGGAATTTTTACATAGACATAGACTTACCACCACCAAATCATGCTATAGTAGCCATCCTACCCCAAATTTTACAAACTCCTTAGGATGTTAATGCCACTATACATGGAGGATCAGTAGGAGAATGTGTAGCTAAACATGACAAAGCCCCTTCCATTGAGGGTCAGGCATCTCCTCGACCCAGTGAGTAGCATGGAGGAGAGAACTCCCATGTAGATTCAGCCAGGGTAGAGTCACCACATAGGGGATAGGGTGACTGAGTTTCAGGGACATAGAGAGGTCTCGGAGCCCTAGGCTTAGGGATGAGCATGCAGAGAGACCTAGAGGACATTAAACCACGACTACAAATCACATCAGGGAGATCCTGAAGCTTCGACCATCACATTATTCTAGTGACATAGGTGTATTTTAGGTAGAGGCCTAGCTAGTGAGCTTGAGTGGTTGATTCAAGCTTTTTCCTTGTTCTAGTAACATGAAAGCTCGTGTTGCGAACCATCTACTGAGGGATGGAGCTGGTGTTTGGTGGAGGAAAGAGGAGCAGAAGCTCCATGTAGATTCTAATACAGTGACCTGGGAGCTATTTGAGGAGAGGTTCAAGAGTAGATATTTTTCATGGAGGTTCATACAGTAGAGGATCGATGAGTTTTATGACCTCCAACATGCATCTCTCACAGTGGCTGAGTATGAGAGTATATTCCTGGATCTACTCCAGTATGTTGAGTACATGTAGGATGAGTAGGTGCAGATCCACAGGTTTATCCAGGGCCTGAATCTAGATATTAGAGGAGTAGTGTAGATCCATTTTCCATAGACATTAGTTGAGGCCATCGAGAAGGCCTATATTGCAGAGGAGACTCGAGGAAAGACCCATTAGGCTAGAGACTGAGTCTATAGCCACATACATCAGATGTAAGATAGCAGATTGAGGGGGTCAGTACCTCTTCTTCATGGTGGATAGGGTTCAATATAGTCATCCTTTAGACCATAGCAGTAATAGCAGTAGTACAACCCACCTTATAGACCTCCACAGAGAGTTGATGCACAGAGAGGTCAGGATATGGGGCCTCCTCCTAGGGGTCCCATCAAGACATAGGGTGGACCTAGAGCTCAGTCAGTGGGAGCTTGCCATCAGATGCCGTAGTAGACCACTGCTGGATCATCATGATCCATAACATAGACTTATAAAGCACCTACTGGAGGTGCTACTCATTGGGGAGGATCAGGAGGATGTTTTGGTTGTGGTGTTACTAAACATTTTTGGAGAGACTACCCATAGAACCCTAACAACAAGGGTAAGACACAGATCTCAGATCCTACTGTTGGTGACATGGGATGCAGCCACAAGATTTATGTAGTAGTTGAAAACCGCCAGGCCAAACATCAGAGTACCATTATTGAGATTGCAAGTAGCATTGGTGGTATTCCTACCTCCATCTTTTTTTACTCTAGTACTTCTAATTCTTTCATCGCACCATCTTTAGTAGAGAGATGTAAGCTGGGGGTAGTTAGGCAGGGTCATAGTTGGGACATTGAGATGGCTTCTGGAACCAAGATCTCTATAGACTCCTTAGTTAAGGAGTGTGTAGTGGATTTGGGACCTTTCACCACTACCTCAGATCTTTGTATCCTTCCTTTGGGCTCGTTGATAATAATGGTATAGCTTTGATACAAAATGATAGAATAGAATAAGATTGCAATGACCAAAGAGGGACAGAAGCCTCACAAATATTATGAATCATGAAATCAGATTAAAAAACAATGCAAGAGCTGTAATATTTATAGATAATAGATAGCCTCATATGGATAGACATGACACCCTATCAAGCACCAACTACAAGATGATAAGACCCATCTCACATGCACATGTAATTACTACTAATACCAATATTGAATGTTATCCAAAATAATAATATTGAATGCAAGTCACTAGACTAGAGTGCACATGTTGCACATTATTAAATAAAATGCAATGCAATAAAATGTAATAAATATGCCTATGCTAAATTATGCTAACATTCCCCCCCTTAATTTTTCATAATTTCCAATGAAGTGGAGAGGAACTCTCTAAACAGTGTGAATTTGTCACGTGCAAGTGACTTAGTGAAAACATCTGCCTTCTGTTCAGTTGTAGGAAAGAACTGGAGCTGTATGTTGTGCTTCAATACATGCTCGCATATGAAATGAACCTGTACTTCAATATGCTTGGTTCTCTCATGAAATACTGGATTGTGAACAAGATTCATAAATATTTCATTATCAACATATACTGGAGTAGATTTCTGTTGTGGTAGACCAATTCCTTCCAATATTTGGCGTAGCCATATTGCTTCACAAACAAATTCACCTACAGCTCGATACTCTACTTTTGTAGAAGAGTGAGAAACAAAGTTCTGTTTCTTGCTTCTCCATGATATCAGTCCAAATCCTATAAAGAAGACAAAGCCTGATGTTGAATTCTTATCATCCATGTTTCCTGCATGATTTGAATCTGAATATCGTGTCAAGAAGAAGTTGTAGTTTTTCTTGTACTCTAGACCAAGGTCAACTGTACCCCTTAGATATCTCATTATTCTCTTTGCTGCTTTCTAATGACATATTTTCAGTTCTTGCATGAAGCGTGATAAATAGCTGACTGCAAAGTTGATATCTAGTCTAGTATATGTTAGGTAAATGAGACTCCCGATCAACTATTGATAGAGAGTTGCATTCACCGGTGGTGATGGATCAGAACGAGATAACTAAAGTCTCGCTTCCATAGGTGTAGCAATAGGAGTGCAGTCCATCATCCTGAATTTCTCAAGCATTATCTTGGTGTATTTCAACTATGACACAAATATGTGATTCTCTTTTTGCCATACTTCCAACCCAAGACAATAGTGCATGAGCCCAAGATCTGTCATGTCGAACGATCGATTAAAATCCTTCTTTGTTGTATCGATCATCTTCACAGAACTACCTGTAATGACTAGATCGTCGACATAAACAACCACAATGACAATCTCCCCCCCTTGCTTTTTGAGGTAGAGATTGGGGTCATAAGGATTCCTTTCGAATCCATGACTTATGAGATGCTCATCAATTTTGATGTACCATGCCCAGGGTGCCTATTTTAGGCCATATAGAGATTTTATGAGTCTGCATACCATCATCTCTTTTCTTGGTATTACATAACCCTCTGGCTAAGTCATATAGACTTATTCTTGCAAATATCCATTAAGAAAGGCACTTTTCACATCTATTTAGTGGACTTTCCAACCAAATTGTGCAGCTAGAGCAAAGATCATCCTGATTGTCTTGATCTTGGCTGTGGGAGAAAATGTCTCCTCATAATCAATGCGTTCTTGTTGTGCATACCCCTTTGCTACAAGCCTTTCTTTATACTTGTCAATAGTCCCATCTTATTTGTACTTAGTCTTGAATATCCATCAGCATCCAATGGGTTTCTTCCCTAGTGGAAGGTCTTCAAGTTGCCATGTGTTGTTCTTCATCACTGACTGATACTCTAAATCCATGGAATCTTTCCAAGCTTTTGATTGTAGGGCTTCCTAAACTATAGATGGCTCAACTTTTTTAACAAATCTACTCATTAGGGCATAATTTACCTCTTCATGAGCTTGACTGTGAGTTCTAGGTCTAGGATTGGATGATATGCTAGGTGCTTCATCCAAATTTGCATCTCTTATTAATTGAGTATACCATTTAGGTAACTTCTTAGCTGTTCCATTAGCTAGTGGTGGATCCAAGTTTTCACCATCATCTAATTCATCACTATCATCTTCAGTGGGAACATCAAATTTTGTCTTCACAAGAGGTGTATTCTGCATGTTTGTTGAGTCATTGAGTGGAGCATCTGCTTGTTTCTTCTCAAAGAACTCAACATCCCTACTTGTGTATACTTTCTTTACTTTCGGATCCCATAATTTATACCCAAGTGCTTCTTCACTGTATCCAATGAATATTAGTTTCTCAGCTTTCATATCCAACTTGTTCCTATTCTTCTTGGGTATGTGCATGCTAACTTTACACCCAAATACTCTTAGGTGTGTAATTAATGGTTTCCGATTTGACCATGCTTCTTGAGGTGTCACTCCTTCAAGAGCTACTGTGGGCACTCTGTTCAATAAATAGACTGTAGTTCTTGCAGCTTCTGCCCAAAATTTCTTTGTTAAATTTGAGTCATCAATCATACATCGCACCATTTCCATGATAGTACGATTCCTTCTCTCAACTATACCATTTTGTTGTGGTGTGTGAGTAGGAGGAATTTTTCGACGAATCCCATGAGCTTCTAGGTACGTCTTGAACTCATTTCTTGTGAATCCCCCCCCTCGATCTGAGCGGAGAGTTTTGATCTTGCGACCAACTTCATTCTCAACAAAGTGCTTTGAACTTCTGAAAAGTCTCAAAGGCTTTACTCTTGTTTCTTAGAAAATATATCCACATCTTTCTTGAGTAGTCATCAACACAAAGCATGAAGTATTGACATCCAGAATGACTTGGTTGCATGGGCCCGCAAATATTGTTGTGCACCAAATCAAGCTTTCCCTTAGCTCTATATGTGTTCTTCTGGAAGGGTACTCTATGTTGCTTTCTAGCTAGGCAATTGTGACACTTGTCAGTGTTGTGCTTGAGTGTAGGCAATCCTTTCACCATGTTGCCCTTTTGAAGTGTTTGGAGATAGCCAAAACTGATGTGACCATATCTGTGATGCCATAGTTCTATAGATTGTGTGTCTTTGGCCACTAAAGCTTGATCATCCTTATGGACAAAATCAAGTTGGAACATGTGTCCCACATTGGAGGCTCTTGCTACAATATTGGAACCTCTTGACTTATCTCTTATCAAGCACACTTTTTCTCCATTATTACTGTCAAAATCCAACTTCAAGTTGTGATCAAGGAGTTGACTAACTGATAGCAAATTCTTGGTCAACCCAAGTACATATAATACATTTATGATTTTGCTGTCATGCTTTCTAAGAGGTAGTGAAATTTTTCCAATCCCCTTGACATTGTATGATGAGTCATCACCTAATGACACATGGTTCTTGTTAGGTGAGTCATGTAGTGTGTAGAACCAATCCTTACGTCCAGTCATGTGTCAAGTTACACCTGAGTCAACATACCAGATATCTTGTGTAGACTTGGTTTCTTCATCAAATTGAGTAGAATACATGTGGTGTCCTTCATCTGAATCATCATCATGTTCGTAAATGTACCCTTGTTGTTTGGGTTTTCTTTGCCAATTACCATTTTTCTGCCCTTGATTATTGTTGTTGTTGGACTTCCCTTTATTTGAATTGTTGTTACCCTGTTGGTTGTTGGGTTTTGAATTGCTTGATGAAACCTTTTTGTAAGAATTGTACCAACAATCTTTGATGTCATGTCCCCCTCTATTGCAAATGGGACACTTCTTGGTGTTGTCTTGTTGACTTTGATTTTGTTGGGACTTCCTATGATTGGAATAAAATTTCCCCTTTCCTTTATGATTGGAAGATAGTGCTTGCTCATCTTCATGATCTTTGTTGTTCATTGCCTCTTCTTGTCGGAGTAGATTGACCAACTTCTCAAAGGTGACTATGTGTTCACTCATATTGATAGTTGTCACAAATATTTTGTAGGAAGGAGGAAGTACTCACAACACAATTGGTATGAGGTCTTCATCACTTATCTCTTTTCCCAATGCCAATAGAGATGCCCTCAAAGTAGCAACTCGTCTCAAAAAAACTTCAACCTTCTCATTGTGCTTGAATTTGAGAGTATGCAGCTATGATAGTAGGTTGAGGATGGCATTCTTGTTCTTTGCCTCATAGACTGTGCTCAACTTATCCCATGCATCCTTGGCCGATGTGGTATCTCTAATGTGGGGTTACACATCATCTGTTATGCTAAAAAAGATGATCAACTTGGCATTTTGATTGTCCTTGTCAAATTGAACTTGTTGTCTTCCATCATCAAGTGATCTTGTTGTTTTTCCATCTACAACTGTCCATAGGTCTTCAAACTCAAGTAACATCTTGATCTTCGGTTTCCATGCAGCATAATTGTCTACTCTAAGTAGTTGTGAATCTGGAAATAAGAATTTCGGTGCTTGTGCACCCATTTCTGTAATCTTAATTTCTAAAACTCTAAATTTTTGACAAAGGGTAAGGATCTTATCCCTCTAGGTTTATGGTCTCCCTCTCAATATACCGTCAGGCCGATATACTAAACCTTTCTATATACACTCCCTTCCGATATACTTGTTGGTACATGGAAGAAGATCACCCTTTCAATATACCCGTCAGTACAGAAAGAGGTGTTAATGCACGTGAAATAATTTAGTATGTGGTACTTAGATAGTATAGAGAGGGGTTTGTGCAAGCATAAACAGATGGGAGGGCTCAAATGTGTATGTATTGTGTCCTTATTACTCCCCGTAGATTTTATATGGTTTATGCCTAGACGATGTTTAAGTAGTTGTGTTAGGTGTTAAGTGTAGTAGTAGTCGCAATGACATCTCCCATAAGTGCTTCCCAGAGGCACCGTATATACCGAACGTTGTTATGAGATCAAAGATCTCGTGTGATAGAACGAAACATAAAATAAAAAGTTTGCACTTTTTTTTTCTTTCTTTTTTCACTTTATGCACCAATATTAGTACAACATGCTCTAAAAGTACATCAAAATGAAGTTTTTGTGTCCCCCCTTTTTAGAAAAAAGGGTCTAGAATCACAAAATACACAATTTAGGCCAAAAATATTTTTTACCCCCCAATAGGTGTTTTTCCGCTAAATTTAGCGGTGCTTCTAAATAAGTTTGGTGAGGTTCTAAATTTAGAAATATCCCAAAATTTAGTAATTTCTCCGAATTTTCCCAAAAAAAATAATTTAATAAAAAATATGGAGAGAGTGAGAATTGAACCGCTGACCTGTTTGTTCCCAAGATCGAAACAAATAATATGAATATTGTTTTCACTTTTTCTCACAAACCATGATCTGGGTTTTTCTAAAATTTTTACAGCAGTATCATACGATATTTTTCTTGAAACTGAAAAAATTTTAGAAGAATCGGAATCTCATTTTTTGAGATCTTACTAATTTACCAGCTAGATCTGATTTTTTTTTCAGAAAAAATGATCCGACTTGTATAGACTTTTCGTCATATGTAAAGGCTGAATCTAAAGATTATGTAAACTGAAAAGTTGTGCATCTCCTTATTATATTTCCAAAAAAAAAATAGAACATCAATCTGACATTGTATGAAAAATTTATGTCCTTTTTTCTAAGAGTTATATGCTGGAATTTTGTTGACGGGACTGCTTCAACCTTTGCTCCAGAATTCTTCACACCTCCACTTTCAGATCTGTTTTTTTTTTTCAGATCTGATTTTTTTTTTTTTTTTTGTAGATCTAAATTTTTTTTTTCAAGATCTCTCTCCCTTTTTTTTAAGTTTTTTTTTTTCACAAGTCTTTTTTTTTGTAGATCTGCAATTTTTTTCAAAATCTTTCTCCTTTTTTTTTTAAAGATCTCCAAATCTAAAATATTCTGCCAATATACTGGATCGATTCGCTATGCCAATGACTAATAAAAAAAAATTACCTTCCAAATAAGTGGATAGGTCAAATTTTAGTTGAGGGATGCTTGGAAGGAATGGAGGCTGCGGGATGCTTCAATGGCTCTCCTTTGATGCAGATCTTCTTCTCTAATGGATCCTCTCTAATAGTGCTCCTCTTCAACCTTGCTTGGATAGAACCTTCTCTGATACCAAATGATAATAATGGTATAGCTTTGATACCAAATGATAGAATAGAATAAGATTGCAATAACCAAAGAGGGACGGAAGCCTCACAAATATTATTGATTATGAAATCAGATTATATAACAATGCAAGAGCTGTAATATTTATAGATATTAGACAGCCTCATATGGATAGACATGACACCCTATCAGGAACCAACTACGAGATGATAAGACCCATCTCACATGCACATGTGATTACTACTAATATCAATATTGAATGTTATCCAACATAACAATATTGAATGCAAGTCACTAGACTAGAGTGTACATGTTGCACATTATTAAATAAAAGACAATGCAATAAAATGCAATAAATATGCCTATGCTAAATTATTCTAACACTCATATGGAGTCATTTTGGGTATGGATTGGTTATCAGAACACAAGGCTAAAGTGGATTGTTACCACAAGATTATATCTTATGTAGATGATTTGGGAGTCGAGTCGGTGATTTCAGGGGTCAGGAGACTCGTTTCTATTCACACAATCTCCGTTACGTAGCTTAAGCGGTGTGTGCAACGGGGTTATTAGATGTATGTTGTTACAATCAGTGACTAATCAAAGGATGGGTCCAGTGGACCATTTCTAGATGATCACCCCATTTTGAGAGAGTTTGCATGTCTTTTTGGGGGAGCTACCGGGGTTACCACCCCCATGTGAGATTTATTTTCACATAGATTTGGTTCCTGGAGAAGAGCCTATCTCATAAGCACCTTATCAGATGACCACCCCAGAGCTCTGTGAGCTCAAGTTACAGCTAGAGGGCCTTTTGGAGTAAGGCCTTATAAATTCTAGTATATCCCCTTAGGGTGCACAGTGATATTTGTGAAGAAGAAGGTTGGATCCTTGCGGTGTGTATCGATTACCACCAGCTGAACAAGGTAACGATCAAGAATCGTTATCCCCTTCCACGCATTGATGAGTTGTTTGATTAGATGGATGGAGCCACAATTTTCCCTAAGATTGATCTTAAGTCAGGATATCATCAGTTGAGGATTACATAGGTGGATATTCATAAGACCACTTTTTGTACAAGTTATGGGCACTATGAGTTCACAGTGGTGCCTTTTTGTTTGACTAATTCCCCCATAGTATTTATGAGTTTGATGAATGGGGTATTCAGAACCTTCTTAGATCACTTCATGCTCATCTTCCTTGACGAAATTTTGATTTAGTCACATACGCATGAGGAGCATGAGGGGCACCTTCACCAAGTTCTTTAGTGTCTTTGGGAGCAACAACTTTACGAGAACTTGGATAAGTGTGCTTTCTTTCAGACAAAGGTACAGTACTTGGGTCATATCATTTCTAGGGAATGTATCACATTAGATCCTTCCAAGATTAGAGCTATTATGGATTGACTAGAACCCACTATTGTGACAGAGGTGCGCAGCTTCATTGGATTAGTAGGTTACTACCAAAGATTTTTTTAGGACTTCTCTCAGATTGCACACCCCATCACTTCCCTTCAGAGGAAAGGCAAGAAGTTTGTTTGGTCAGAAAGGTGTGAGTAGGCCTTTAGTACACTGAAGGAATGTCTCACTACAACACCTATTATTGTAGTGCCAGATCCTCAGGGTGAGTTTTTCGTTTACACGGATGCTTCCTTAGCAGGGCTTGGAGGTGTATTGATGCTGGAGGTCAGAGTAGTGGCTTTTGAGTCTCGAAAACTCAAGGATTATGAGCTTAATCATTTGACTCATGATCTTGAGCTTGTGGCAGTTGTGCACGCTTTGGTTTGATGGAGAAATTTTCTACTTGGTCAGAGATTCACACCTAGGATAGATCACTTGAGTCTTCGTCACCTCTTCACGCAACCCAATCTCAACACTCGTCAATGGCGCTAGATGTAGTTACTTTGTGAGTATGATATGGAGATAGAGCATGTAAAAGGAAAGGAGAATGTTGTAGTAGATGCTCTCAATAGACATAGACATGTGGCTATGGCCACCTCAGTGAGCATAGATTTGTAGAGAAGGATTATTCAGTAGCTTCCTCTTGACAGCTTCTAATATGCAGTTTGAGTGGAGATTGAGTCTCAGAGACCCCTTGAGGGGAATTTTTATGGTTTTTCCTTAGAGACAGATGGTATTCTTAGACACAGAGGCCAGATTTATGTTCCTAGAGATGGAGGATTGAGGCAGGACATCTTGGCAAAGGCACATCGTGTAACCTATTCAACCCATCCCGGGGTGAAGAAGATGCACGCCACCTTGAGACATTCGCATCATTAGAGAGGACTTCAAAGAGATGTGGCCTAGTTCGTGTCACAATGTTTAGAGTGCCAGAGAGTTAAGGCTGAGCATTAGCATCCAGCTGGCTTTCTTTTCCCTCATGCTACACCGGAATGGAAGTGGGACACCATTTCCATGGATTTCATTGTTGGGCTACTGATGTTGAAATATCACCACGACACCATCATGGTCACGGTTGATAAATTGACAAAAGTGGCTCACTTTTCTCCGGTGAGGACCACTTATACAGCTAGAGCAATGGCATGGGTATATTTGGATGAGATTTTTAGGTTACACGGGATTCTGTGGAAGATCATTAGTGACTATGATCCTTTATACACTTCCCATTTTTGGACTACCATATAGTATGCCCTCAGAATGAAGATCAATTTCAGCACAACATATCACCCTAAGACAGATGGACAAACTAAGCGGGTGAATCATATTTTAGAGGAAATTCTCAAGATGTATGTGATGATCAACAATCTAAATGGGAGGAGTACCTGTACTTAGTGGAGTTTACCTACAACAATAGTTTCAAGAGTTCTATAAGCATGGCTCCTTTGTAGGCTTTATATGGTAGAGAGTGCAAGACACCTTTTATCTGGGACAGGCTAGAGGACATGGTTTCTCTTGGACCAGCTTTGTTGCACGACATGGAGCAGAAGGTGGTATTGATCAGATAGAGACTACAGGAGGCACAAGACATAAAGAAGAAGTATGCAGATCAGCATAGGACCGACCGTATTTTTGATGTGGGCATGAAGGTGTTCCTTCATGTCAGGCCACACAAGATCCCTATCCATTATGGAAAAGGTTCTAAGTTAGCTCCTAGATTCATTGGTCCTTTTGAGATCTTGGAGTGTATCGGCCCTTTGGCCTCCATCTAGCATTGCCACCTAGCTTGTCTCGCATACATGATGTTTTTCATGTTTCATTTCTCAGGATATATGTTTCAGATCCTTCTCATGTGCTGGATTGGATATCATTACAGGTGTAGGATCAGGGGTAGGTCATGGTGGAGCCTGTTTGAATCCTATATTGCAGGACCCTATGCCTTTGAGACAGAGAGGTTAATCACGTTCATGTGTAGTGGGACATATGTGATGAGATTGTAGCTATATGGGAGGATGGTAGTTCGTTATGGATTCAGTTTCCATATTTGTTCCAGTGACTTCTAGGAGGAAGTTGAGTCTAAGGGGAGGGGGATGTAGTGCCCACTTCCCTTTGAAACCTTTTGATACTGATCTTGATACTGTTGATTACATTATGGACATTATTATGGTTTTTATTTAGTATGATGTTAGATGTTGGACCATGGATTATTATTGATCTTGATTTAGTTATGATGCATGATGATTATTAGAGACACTTCATATGTGGATGATGATATACTATTTGACATGGATATATTATGAATGTTGTTCGGACATATGATTTTTAGATATTGTGAGTAGACCTAGAAAATGCACATTATATGATGATGATATAGTTGTTGATATAAATTGTAAGTAATATTGTTGATTTCCTTGGTGTTGTTGTGATTCATATGTATATATGATTTTGTGATTATATTTATATCATGTTGGATGTTCTGATATGGCCACGAGGCCCAAGGGGGTATTTGTGTTTTGCAGGTTAAACTATAACAACAAACATCGGGGGATTGGAAACCAACCACATTGGAATTCTATATGAATTCAACAAGGTCACCATGGCAACTGTATTTGTTATGTGTGTTGTATTTTGTTATAGATTCCCATTGAGGGGATTACATTTGAATGTGACCAAGGGGTTATGTGTATTTTATTAATGTGGTTCCTTTTTATTATTATTTTCATGTGTTTATTTAGTTATGCATTTACCCCTTTCATTATTCTTTTAATTGTGGATAATTAATGTGAGTAATCATATTGTTAAAATAAATAAATCAATCAAATTTGGGATATAAGAAAGTAATTATAGAAGTTGTTGTCTCTTTTATTAAATGTGGTAAGTGATGTGTAAATGATGTGTTAGTATGTGTAAGAGTTATGTAAGTCATATTTTGGATTATGAAACACTCCACCTCCTTGGAAATTCGAATTTGTCCTTGGAGGCTGATTTTGGAGGCTTATGGGACAAGTAAAACTTGTCTCATACCTCTTAATTTTATTTACCAACCATACCTATGGCTAGAGGGTTGATTTTAGACCATTTTAATGCATTTTTATAAGTCTAGTTGCATGTTTTAATTGCACTTCCTTCATGTTTTAAATTTGCAGTCCTTATGGTGTGTGGGCTTGGTTGGAGTGTGTAAGTAATTTGTCATATTTTCACCCACCTCTATATTGTGCATTGTGTTGGTACCCAAATTTGTTCTCCTTTTCAGTCTGAGAAGCATCAATGATATAACATTAATCTTGAAGGTATATAGATCATGATGTATGTTGTTTTGTAGTCGGGGATGTGATCTAAATGACACTCAGATTTGTGGAGAGATGGATAGCACTCAAACATGACATGATATTGTCCTAACTATTTTAGGTTGTTCCTTCCAACCAAGGTAAGAGAACCTATTTTTTAACCCTCAAATGGTGAAGGAGATGAAGATATCCATATATTTTTTGTAAATAGTATGAAAGGGCCTTGGGAAAATATGATCAACACTCCAAATCTGGATTTTACAAGTTTTCACTTCCAAATTATGGAGATACTTTCAATGCAAGGCAAGGGCTACTGAAGACATTTTGAAATCCTAGTCTATTCTGCATACTTTAGCAAATGGATTTTGATCTTCTATGGGTATACAGGTCAAAATAGGGGTAGTATGGGGTAGGGTTAGCTGTTTAGAATGATTTTTTGTGGGATATTTACAAGAAAAACTTGACTATGCCAAATCTTTGACAACCTCTACAACATTTGAACAACTATCAGATAAAATTCGTCAAAACAGTCAAGATGTTATTTCAACAAGAAGAGATACACAAATGGAGGCCTAGGTTTGCACTCTTCACACAATATTTGACACCTCAACACAAAAGCTTCAGTTAAAGGACTCATTAAACATCAAAATCTCTAATCAAATCATGCCTAAGGTACCCCCAAAGGCTTACAAGCAATCTCTGTCATCAAATGAAGGTGAAGTGATTTTAAACTTCTTATTTTCAATGCCAGATGAAAGCTCTTAATATAAATGAAATTTCAAATGCCACTAAACTATCAATAAGGATGAGATTTGTGTGATTCGTAAATATTTCAATGCAAGATTGCAACAAGAACAAGGAAAACTATTTACATACATTTAAACATGATAACAGACATCATATTGCCCAAAATAACATATATAAATTCAAAAGTTTGTTAGATTCATCAGCAGGGGAGAGTTTCAGGAAAAATCTCAGAGCTGTGTGATGGCTATAAACTTGTAACCAACTAAACATGAATGAAGACCTAACACAGAAGATATTAACCATGTTTTTTAGAGGGTTCCTCACAAGATGAGCTTCTCTCAAAATTTTCTTGTAATTTTAAATTTCCCGACCTTTTACATGTCAAAAAAACATGTTTTATATAACATTTCTTTACATTTTATCCTTCTTTCCTAAGAAAATAATATCCTAAGCGTCAAGTTTGTTACAAAATTCCATCATGATTCACAGAGAGGGACATTTAACATATTTGCAACAAAAGTTGCTAGTTGTCTCAAAAAGAGATGAATCATTACAAAATTTGCATCATTATCCATTGTGGAGGCACATTTTTCCTCTTCAAAGCATGTAAACCCCCTTCCTTTCATTATTTCATCCATTTCCCTCCAAATTTTGACTCTGTAACTTTTGGATCTGGTATTTTGCATTTTGGACGAGCTAGGGAAAAAATTCATTTCACAAACATCTCTGATCTTCAAATTGATCCTAAAAACTGATTGCATTGCTCCTTGCAGGAACAAACAACATGAATTTTCCAAAAAAATGGTGAAAATTGATGCAAAAATCACATCTCCAAGCTTCCTAGAGCTCAAATGGCGGCCAAACTAAAAAATGCACAGTTACCGTTGATCTTTCTTTATCCTTTAGTCTGAGCCCTCCACGTGTCATAATGTGATTGGAAATGGGCATGGGATCTATTTTTGACATTTTAACACTTTTTGGACGAATGTAAAAATTTGATATTTTTCTTTGCCCCTTTGCCCTTTAAAAATGAGATTGGCATTTGTCCCAATGTGGGCCCCATTGGAATCGCGAACCGATTCTACACATTTCCACCCTTTTTGAAAATTTACAAAATTTCTCAATTACCTCCACTACTCCGCCCTTGAGATTTGGTGCTAACACATGGTACAATATGATTGGATCCAGGGTCACCACTCAATTTTACACATTTCCAACTTTTTTGGGAAAAAAAGGAAAAATTTCACAATTATCCCCGCGGACCTGCACCTCCGCTTCTATCTCTAACAAGTGGCGATCGTTGATTCATTGTGGGGCCATAACTCCCTTTTTTGCTTCATACTTCCTTCACAAAATTTCAATTTTTTTCAAAACTCACTGGCGGCCCACACTCCCCTCTTGCATTGATTTTCACACGTGCCTCCCTCTAATTCATTGCAAAGCCAGTATTTCCCTTTTTCCTCCAGCGGCCTACAATCCCTTTTTGCCCCTGATCTTGCCATGTGTCAACTCCTGATTAGCCTGGTGGACCCGCGGCCTTTTTCACAATTTTTTCTCCATTTCGCTAGAAATGAAAAAATTTCAAAGTCCTTTGCTAGCCTTCCATCCCGCTTTAGATGAAAACATGACACTTGTCCACCTCTAATTAGTTGCGGACCTTAAGGGATTTTATTCATTCCCACACATTTTCAAAAGTTCCCTAAGGCAGAAAATGACTCGCATGTCCACCTTCACTCTGATTGCGACACATGTACCTCCTCTAGGGCCTGCGGAGCTATGGGGGAAACTTGCACTTTTTTCCAAAAGCAAAACAAAATGTTAAGTTTTTCGAGAAGACCTGTCGAAACTTGTCCAATCACAAAAAACCACGTAGGAGAAGATGTTTGAGATAAATTTTGATGGGAAAAGGATGCCCATATGACCGTAAAAAAATGTAGAAATTGCTAGTGATGCCCTAGAATGTTGAAGATGAATTTGATGGGAAAATGATACCCGTCTGACCATCAAAACATAGAAAATTCTAGGAGTTCCCTAGAATGCTAAAGATGAATTTGATGGGAAAATGATTCCCATTTGACTGTCAAAACATAGAAAATGCCAAGGATTCCCTAGAATGTTGAAAATAAATTTGACAGGAAAATGATGCTCATCTGAGTGTTAAAACATAGAAAAGGCCAGGGATGCCCTAGAATTTGATTTTTTCTTCGTGGGTGAGGAAATTTTTGATCAAACGACAAATGGAAAGTTATTCAAAGCAATTTATGACCATGGCAAGGTATTTTTGAGGGAAAATAAGTATAAAAAGAATAATTTTGAGCTCCAAATGTTGGGAAAACATGGGAAGAATGGTAGAGGCATTTGATCGGGAAAAATTAGAATAAGGTAATGAGTTTTCAAATAATTCAATGCACAAGAATGGAGCTACAACTTCACATCATCGAATTCATGAGGAAAAAATGTTTCAGAGCACAAAAAGCAAAGGGGAAACATGACAAAATGGTAGGGGATCAAAATGGGCACCAACATCAGCTCCTTCTCAGGGATGGGCACTCCTAGTGAGTGCAACAAGAACAAAATTAGACCAAGTGCCAAAATAATCCATTGGGAAAATGGAGTCAATATTATAGAGCTAAAAAACCAGACCCAATCGACAAAGAATGGTTGCCAAGAATAGGGAAAACCACAAACTGACAAAAACAACAAAAAAAGAGCAAAAAAAAAAGACTATACACTATACAAGTGGTGCATACCTCAAATTTGGGGATTAATCCAAGAAATGCTTCAGATGCCTGCCATTAACAGGTAATTCAAGAAATTTCCCATCTAATTCCTTAATAAAAAAGGTGTTTTCACCAATTCTGATATCAATGGAGTAAGGGTCCATCCACAATGCATCAAATTTACCATGTTTTCTCTTATCTTCATGCCTGTTATCCCACAACAATACCATATCTCTAACATTGAAGGCCCTAGAAGTGACCTTCTTGTCAAACAACCTCTTCAACTTCTATCTAAATATAACATGCCTTTGGTGGGATGCTCTTCTTTCTTCATCTAGTGCTATAATCTGATTAATCCTTGCTTCATATGGACTGACCTCTTAATCTTCAAGTTGTTGAACAAACTGAAATGAAGATAATTGTAGATGTAAGGGCACCAGAGCTTGAATTCCATACACTAACTCAAATGGGCTCTTACAAGTAGCTCTTTTAGAAGTGATTCTATGCAACCCAAACTACAAATTTCAATTGTTCACCCCATTTTCTCTTGTTCAACTCTAAGGTTCTCCTAATGATCTTATTGTTGGACTTAGCTTGTCCATTTCCTTGAGGGTTATAGTTTGAAGCATAAGTCAGATTGGTTCCATACTCTTTGCACATTGCCATCAAGGGTTTAGCTCTGAAACACATGGCATTATCAACAACAATCTTTACTGGCACACCAAATCTGCATATGATATGATTCAACAAGAATTCCATAACAACTTGTTGTTTTGCTTTCTTGGTGGGGATTACTTCTACCCACTTGGTGAAGTAATATGTGGCTACAAGGATCCACTTATTTCCAACACTATAAGGGTCTGAAATCTCACCAATGAAGTCCATTCCCCATTGTTTGAAAGGAGCTTCAATTGATACAAGCTGCAAAGGAAGGGATCCTAAAGCTTTCATTCTCCCAGAGAAATGCTGGCAACTTTCACATTTTCTAACCAGCAAGGTTGCATCTTTGAAGAGAGTAGGCCACCAATAACCAGCTCTCAAAACTTTGTGTGTTGTAAACCTTCCAGTAAAGTTTCCTCCACAAACTCCCCCATGGAAATCAGTAACTATTTTGGGAGCTTCATCTTCAGTTATACATTTGAAGAGGATTCCTTCAGGGTTCTTCCAAGCCAGCCCAAAGTTAGTGATGATGTATTTTTGAGAAGCCAGCTTGAAAGCTATTTTCTAATTTTTATTCAAATGATCAGGGAAACATATGTGTCTAAGGTAAAATATTACATCCTTGTACCACTCAGAACTCACCAATTTCTCAAGAACATCTTCTCTTTCTTCCTCTACTTCATTCACTTCAATTGTCTGCAGGTTGCTCTCAGCCATGAGCTTAGAAAGACCCAAACCTCTCACCAACTTTGTGGTTTGGTTGTCCATGTCCTACTCCTACATATTGTTCACCCCATCTACATATTTTTCTTGAGATATCCATCTCTGATAAGATGTATTTTACCATGGTGTGGGGAACATAAGAAAAAACTTTTGAACTTAAGATATAAGGCCTGAAAACCTTTGTTACTTTCACCAAGGAAAATGCTTGTTTTTCCATGATTATGTATTTTCACTTGGTAGCTTGTAAAGCCTTCCTAAAGAAGGCAATAGGACTCTCAGCCCCATATTCATCCTTCTGCAGTAAAATAGATGCAATGGTATTTTCAAAAGCAAAGGATAAGATTTGGAAAGGATTATTGTAATTTGGAGCTTCCAAGACAGGTGCATGTTTTAATGATTCTTTGATTCCTTCAAAATCCTGAATAATAGCATCCTCCCATTTGATAACTTTGTCTTTCTTTAACATGCATGTAATAGGAAGAGTCAATTTAGAAAAATTAGACATAAACCTTATGATGAAATTGATCTGCCCAAAGAAGGATAGGATTCTCTTCTTTGTTCTTGGAATTGGAACCTTGCTGATTACTTCTACCCTCTTAGGGTCAATCATGACACTAACCTTTGGAACAATATGACCAAGAAACTTGGTCTTTTGTACCCAAAATGGCACTTCTTTGGATTGAGAGAAATTCCATATTCTCTACATCTGATCAACATTCTTTCCAAGTGTTGCAAGTGATCTTTTTTGCTCCTTGAAAACACAGTCACATCATCCTGATAAACTGCAATGAAGTCATTTATGTAACTAGAAAAAGTAACATCCATTACTCTTTGGAAGGTATCTCCAACATTCATAAGACCAAAATCCATTCTTACATAGACATATGTTCCACAAGGAGTGGTAAAGGTAGTTTTAAATATTTCAGACTCCTTGACAACAACTTGATTATAGCCAGAGAAACCATCTAAGGTGGACAACAATTCAGATCTAGTCACTAAATACAACATGTTTTCCATGTTTGATAAAGGATAATTTTCCTTCAATGAAGCTCTATTCAGATTTCTGAAGTCTATACAAAGTCTGATATCTCCATTTTTCTTTCTGAATGGCACAAGGTTTGCAACCCAAGATGAATACCTCGTGGTCTGAATGATCCCTACCTCCTTTAGTTTCTTAAATTCATCTTTTTCATGGAGAGGAGTGGATTAATTGGCCTCTTATTGTTTCTGAATGGTTTGGCATTTATTTCAAGAGGAATCTCATTCTAAAACAAGTCCTCTCTATATGCTTTCAGCTCTTAATAAGACCAGGCAAGACAGTCTTGATATTTCTTCAATAGTTGAACATAGGACTATTTTTCCTCTTTGTTTAGATTGCTGCCCAGCCAAACTTTTCTTGGTTTTTCACTAGTGCCCAGGTTATGATTTTCCACATCCCTTGAGGTAGACATGTTCTATTAATGATGTAATCAATATTGCTAAAATTTGACTCAAGAACAACAAGACCTTTAGGAATTTTGTTAGTTTTCAATTGGATGATATCCTTTCCAAAAAAAATCTCTCTTCCTTCAGTCACACATACCATTGGTTCCTAATCAATATCTTTATCTACAAACTCACCTTGATTTTGTAATAACCTTTTCACTTTAGCATCATCATTAAACACTTGTTAATGCTTGATGTTGTTAGGGACAACTAGCCTAGTTAACACTTCAATATTGTACTCAAAATAAGGTGAAATGGTGCAATTTCCAAATATTGACCCCAACACTGCCAACTTGTTAGAAGTAGCATTAAAACTTCTGCCATAATGCACAATGTTGAAGGAATCAAACATCTCAATTAGATCCCAAACTGCATGTTTTTATTGTTTCATGCGCTGATTTTTTGTAGCATACAATTTTTTTTTTTTACAACTAGCTCTAAATATCCTTTTGCAATGATGTCCTTGACACCATACTTAGATGAAATTCTCAGACCCAACAACAAGGCTTCATAATCAGCAATGTTGTTAGTACATTCAAAATTAAGCTTGAAGGAAAAAGTAAACTCTTCTAAGCTAGGAGAAATTAGAATTACAATAGCACCATTTCCAAATTTGGAGCAAGATCCATCAAATAACAAGGTCTAAGGAGAACCTACCTGTTCAAGGCACTTTTACTGATCCATCTTGTGCTCCTTACCATCAGCAAACCCAACAAAATTATCAACATCAACATCAACAAATAATACTTCCTAAGAAGCATTATTGTGATCCTCAATTAGATGCAACATCTTCTTCTCTCCATATAATTTTACAAGGCTACCTTTAATAGGAATGGTGGAAAAAGAAATATCCATTTGGAAAATCCCTACAACACTTTCAGCCCACTTTCCTAACAATAACTCACCCCATTTCGCAGGGTAATCAACAATCACAACATCCAATTGTAAATTCCTCCCAGGATAAGATACAAGTTGAACCACCAAACCCTTCACACAACCAAATACCGGCACTTCTCTTGATTCCATGGTAGTACACTTTCCATAGGTTGTTTTCACTTTGATATCCAACTCATTCATGACTTCTAGAGGCATGACATTGCATGATGCACTGGAATCAAACCTACAATTGTGAAGTAGTCGATGCTTTATGATCAAAGTTGTAAAGAATGGATCAACATTCAATTGGGAATCAACCAAGGATGTTCACAAGTATACCTCAGGTGTTTTTCTAAGATCCTCTAATTCTAGTGGTGTTTCAAGGTGTGCAATGATTTGAGGAGGAGTTTCAACAACATTTACATTTATGCTTGGGGTAGTCTTCTCCTCTTTCAATCCCAAGTACTCAAATGCTCTCTTCTTTTGCTCAAGAAAAATCACTTTGATTTGGTTCAATACCTAGGCTATGTCATATGGAACACTCTTTGGCAAGGAAACATTGGAATGGAGACAATAAGATTCATTAGATGGCATGGGATCCTTGGAAGCTTGCGCCTGAGGACGACTGTAATTTTTTCTTGGGACAACAAATATTTTAGCAGGTGTTTCTCTTCTAGGAGCTTCTTTGGGAATACTTGTAAGCAAGGGTGTTTTAGGTTTGGCCTGAGGCCCAGCTCCATTAAATTTTTTTCTCTTAGTGGTATAGTCTTTCTCTTGAGCTACAACAACATTCATCAACATTTTTCTATCTTCCTCCAAAGGGATACCACCATCATACTTCTTAATAATCAAATCTCTTAAGTATTCAAAGTCAGTGTAAGGAATTTAAAAATCTTGCACTACATCAAATTCAAGAGTATGAGGGGAAGAAAGACTTGTACCCATTTGATGCAATCCCAAAAGGTTGTATTTGTCCTTGAAATTATTACCTCAGTTGATGTTTCTCCTTCTTGTGAGCTTGAAGAACAACCCACCATGCAAATATCATCATTATTAGCTTCACCATATTTCTTGTCCAGTTCACATGGAGGATGGGGTAGAATACACCTATCACACCAATCAATATCAGCAACTTCCTCAAAAAAAACAACCCTAGAAGTTAGGGGATCAGGTAACACTCTTCCTTCACGTGCTTGAAGATGTCTATTTATAGACCCCATGGGTCCTTTCCCTCTATCATCAGATCTCTGATCACCCCTAGGATGATTGGAAAATCTTTCATGGTTTTGTTCTTTTTGTTGACCTTGTTATGTTTACCCAATTCCCTTCTCATCTCTTGCCAACTTGTAGGAAATATCTTTGACAGCCCCTTCCAAAGTCTTCACCACTTCCTCTAAGTCTACACTCTTGCTTGCTTGAGGATTTTCAAGGTTTATCAACTTTACACCATATCTCTCGAGATGTTTCACAATGGCCTTAATGTTATTTTCAATATATAGTGCCATGGTAAAGGCCTGCCTTAAATTGGTAGGGTTCTTGTCTCTTAGGTAATAGGCTATCTTCTTATCAAATGCATCTGTATATTTGATCAATCATGACTAATCACATGGCCTAAAATTAACTAGCAACCTTCTCAAAGTTTTGTTAAACATTGTGTTGAAGTCATGAACTGATTCATTTGGGTTCTTCTTGATATTCTCAAATTAAGACAAGAGAAATCTAGGATCAGTCTTATCACCATATTGCAGCCTAAATGCATTGTTCATCTCATTCCAAGAATCAATAGAATTATCAGGCAGAGCTTGTACCAATCCCTTACATCCTCTTCTATTGTATGAATGAAAAATTTAATATACACATCTTCATGCTCAATCTCAATTTCCTCCATCATGTTAACAACATTTTCTAGGTAGTGATCACTAGTTATTGCATTGTTACCTTGGAACTTTGGCAATCTATTTCTTACATCTTGAGGGACAACATTAGGATAACAAGCCATTTCTCTCAATTCTATAGGACCAAAGTTGTTAACAATAAATGAAGGTCTAGGCTGAGCCTAATTGTTTTGAGGTGGTGATCTTGGAGGAGAAAAAAAATGATGAGGAGTGAGAGGTATTTGGGGCACAAGAATGTGATTCATGAAACTGGTGCTCTCTGGGTGCTGATTTTCTTGGAAAGTTTTATTTTAATTAAAGCACATAGGTTTAGATTGAGAAGAGAACCTACCAGGTATAGGAAAAGTAACTTCACTAGTTGAAGTAAACAAATTTGTGATAATATTTCTTGAATCAAAATCACTGGAAGAAGAGTGATAATCCTCTACTAAAGGTTAATCTCTCTCACCAATGGATATACCTTTTCCTGATGTCTGACCTTCAACAACCTTCCAAACTTTTATTTCCTCTAAAACTATCTTTCCTAATTCTTGAAATAAATTTCTACTTGGGTCCCTCTAGAAGAGAGATCTTCTTCCTTTCATTTTTGCAGAGATTAACAACACAAAAATAAATGACAGAAAGCTAAGACACTGGTATTCATCAAGATCAAATCAACATGCAGTCCCCACTAAGGACTTTCACCCTAGTTGTGTAAATGTAATAAAATATTCTATTAGATACCTATCAGCACTAAAAATCATGCCAAACTTTATAGATCAGTCCTTCCCTTTTCTTGAATTTATCAATCACAAATGTAAATGAAAAACAACAACTACTGGAAACTAATAAAATTGTAGGAAGAAATTATATCTTCACTTAATCCTTACAAATCTGATTATAAAATGATGCTTGAACAATGTACTTGCATGCAACATTTGTAAGAAACATTACCAAGGTTTGACATGTATCCAAATATCTCAAATATTTTAAACAATTCCTCAGTAACGGTGCCACTAGTGTTGGTACACAAATTTTTTCTCCTTTTTAGTCTGAGAAACATCAAAGATATGGCATGAAGGTTGAAGGTAGATAGATCACGATGCATGTCATTTTGTATCTGGGAATGTGATCTAAATGGAGCTCAGATTTGTGGAGAGATGGATAGCACTCAAACAAGACATGATCATGTCCTAACTATTTGAGGTTGTGCCTTCCAACCAAGGTAAGAGAACCTATTTTGTAACCCTCAAATGGTGAAGGAGATGAAGATAACCCTCAATTTTGTGTAAATAGTATGAAGGGGCCTTGGGAAAATATGATCAATACTCCAAATCTAAATTTTACAAGGTGTCACTTCTATATTATGGAGATACTTTCAATGCAAGGTAAGGTCTACTGAAGACATTTTGAAATCCTGATATGTTCTGTATACTTTAGCAAATGGATTTTGATCTTCTATAGGTATACAAGTCAAAAAAGGGGTAGTATGGGGTACGGTTAGTTGTTTAGAATGATTTTTGGTGGGATACTGACAAGACAAACTTGACTATGCCAGATCTTTGACAACCTCTACAACATTTGAACAACTATTAGAAAAAATGCTTCAAAATAGCCAGGATGTTCTTTCAACCAGAAGATATACACAAAAGGATGCCCAGATTTGCACTCTTCACACAATATTTGAGACCTCAACACAAAATATTGAGTTAAAGGACTCAATTAAACATCAAAATCTCTTATCAAATCATGCCTAAGGTACCCCCAAAGGATTACAAGTAATCTCTATCAACAAATTAAGGTGAATTGATTTTAAACGGCTTAATTTAAATGCTAGATGAAATATCTTCTGATAAATGAAATTACAAATGCCACAAAACTATCAATAAGGATGAGATCTGTGTAATTCCTAAATATTTCAATGCAAGATTGCAACAAGAACAAGGAAAACTATTTTCATACATTTAAACATGATAACAGACAACATATTTCCCAAAATAACATAAATTAATTCAAAATCTTGTCAGATTCATTAGTAGGGGAGAGTTTTGGGAACAATCTCAGATATGTGTGATGGCTATACACTTATAACCAACTCAACATGAATTAAGACCTAACATAGAAGACATTAACCGGGTTTTTTGTAGGGTTTCTCAGAAGATGAGATTCTCTCAAATTTTTCTTATGATTTTCAATTTCCTGACCTTTTGCATGTCAAAAAAACATGCATTATATAAAATTTGTTTACATTCGATCCTTCTTTCCTAAGAAAAGAATATCCTAAGCATCAAGTTTGTTAAAAAATTCCATCATGATT
The DNA here is from genome assembly GCA_019776745.2 of Taxus chinensis. Taxonomy (NCBI): domain Eukaryota; kingdom Viridiplantae; phylum Streptophyta; class Pinopsida; order Cupressales; family Taxaceae; genus Taxus; species Taxus chinensis. The sequence continues at coordinate 569,799,696 of CM034147.1, read as the reverse complement.
CGCAGACAAGGACATTTAACATATTTGCAACAAAAGTTACCAGTTGTCTCAAAAAGATATGAATCATTAAAAAATTCACATCATTGTCCATTGTGGAGGCATGTTTTTCATCTTCAAAGCATGCATACCCCCTTCTTTTTATTATTTCATCCATTTCTCTCCAAAAATTGACTCTGTAACTTTTGGATATGGTGTTTTACATTTTGGACGGGCTAGGGAAAAAATTCATTTCAAAAACATCTTTGATCTTCAAATTGATCCTCAAAACTGATTGCATTGGTCCTTGTAGCCACAAACGACATGAATATTCCAAAAAAATTGGTGAAAATTGATGCAAAAATCACATCTTCAAGCTTCTTGGAGCTCAAATGGCGGCCAAACTGAAAAATGCACAGTTACCGTTGAGCTTTCTTTATCCTTTAATTGAGCCCTCTGCGTGTCATAATGTAATTGGAAATGGGCTTGGGATCACTTTTTGACATTGTAACACTTTTTGGAAAAATGTAAAAAAATTGACATTTTTCTCTACCCCTCCGCCCTTTGGAAATGAGCTTGACACTCGTCCCAATGTGGGCCCCATTAGAATCATGGACTGATTCTACACATTTCCACCCTTTTTGAAAATTTGCAAAATTTCTCAATTTCCTCTACCGCTCTGCCCTTTATATTTGGTGCTGACATGTGGCACAATATGATTGGATCTAGGGTCACCTCTCAAATTTATACATTTTCACCTTTTTTGGAAAAAAAGGAAAATTTTCATAATTATCCCCGCAGACCCACACCTCTACTTCTATCCCTGACACATGGCAATCACTGAATCGTCACGGGGCCATAACTCCTTTTTTTTCTTCATACTTCCTTCTCAAAATTTCAAAGTTTTTCAAAACTCATTGGCAGCCCACACTCCCCTCTTGCATTGCTTTTGACACATGTCTCCCTCTGATTCATTACGGAGCCACACTTCAAATTATCACTCTAACTCATTTTGCCAAAAAGGAAATATTTCCCATTTTCCTTCGGTGTCTCGCACTCCTCTCTACCCCTAATCCTACCATGTGTCCATTCTTGATTATCTTGGCAGACCCACGTCCTTTTTCACAATTTTTTCTCTCTTTCACCAAAAAGCAAAAAAAATCTAAGTCCTTTGCCATCCTTCCATCCCACTTTTATGAAAACATGACACATGCCCACCTCTGATTGGCTATGGGCCTTAAGGGATTTTATTCATTCCCACACATTTTATGAAGTTCCCTAAGGCAAAAAATGACCCACCTGTCCTTCTTCACTCTTCCTGCGACATGTGTACCTCCTTTGGGGCCGTCGGAGCTGTGGGGGAACTTGCACTTTTTTCCAAAAATTAAAAAAATGTTAATTTTTTCGAGAAGACCCGCCAAACCTTTTCTAATAACAAATGACCACATAGGAGAATACTTTTGAGCTAAAATATGATGGGAAAAGAACTCTCGAATGACCGTAATAAATCACAAAAATTGCCAGCGATGCCTAAGAATGCTAAAGATGAATTTGATGGGAAAATGATGCCCGTCTGACCATCAACACACAGAATATTCCATGGATGCCCTAGAATGCTAAAGATGAATTTAATGGGAAAATAACACCCATCTGACTGTCAAAACACAAAAAATGCCAGGGATTCCCTATAATACTAAAGATGAATTTGATAGGCAAATGATGCCCGTCTGTCAAAACATAGAAAATGCCAAGGATGCCCTAGAATTTGATTTTTTCTTCGTGGGTGAGGAAATTTTTTATCAAGGGACAATTGGAAAGTGATTCAAAGCAATTTACGACCATGGTAAAGGGATTTTTTAGGGAAAATAAATATAAAAATGAATCATTTTGAGCTCCAAAGGCCAGGAAACACGAGAAAAATGGCAGAGGCGTTTGATTAGGAAAAATTAGGGCAAGGTAATGAGTTTGCAAATAATCTAATGGACAATAATGGAGCTACAACTTCACATCATCAACTTCATGAGGAAAAAATGTTTCAGATCAAAAAGAGCAAAGGGGAAACATGTCAAAACAAAAAAGGATCAAAATGGGCACAAACACATTGGAGAATGAATTTGAATTTTGTGTTGGAGTTGAGGATGTTTGATGTGGCATCCTACATGGATCCACCTCATCCTCTTCTCTTACCTCTTCTATAAAATTAGAAATCCTTTCCTTGTTTTGAATTGTAGAACATTTTGCATACTTGCTTTTTCGTGAAATTTTTGCTGTGTGGATCTCTTGATTTTGGAAGGATATTGGAGAGCATTTCATCCTGGGGAATTGATGATTTTGGGATTGTATTTTGACATTGAAAGATTGTTATATTGGAACAAAGTCTACCATGGAGAGGTAGGAGCTTATCTCTTCATATATTATTTTATTTATTTTTATGTTTGTGTGAATGGTGAATGTTTTGTGTGTTTGTTGGCTAGTTGGGTAGACTGCCTAGGAATGGTGTAGGAGAAGGCTATGGGGAATCACTGAGGGGGGGGGGGGGGCATAAGGGAATGCCTATGGCATCAGATTTATTTTGGAGGGAGTATTGGATTGGGATCCACCATGGAAAAGAAATATCTTGCATTTCTTAATTTTTGGGAGTATAAGGAAATTTGTGGGGGAATAAGCAAGGATTGTGGGGGGCCATATAGATATATGGGAGATGTTTTATATTGGTGGTTTGTTACAGGTGGATACCCAATTCCCATTGGGAGGCATAAGTAGCTTCCCCCATAGTTCTTGTTGCTTTAGCTTGCATGGTGAAGCCTAAGTTTTGTGTGATGTTTTCATGTGGTTGTAAAACTGTTTTTTTTGTTTTGGACTATGTTTTATTGTGAAAATGTTGTATGTATGTTTTGAGGAAGCCTGTTGTTGCCATGAGTTGGATCAATTCTTATATTGCTTTTTTGTTGGGGCTCGGGGGCCAATGAAGAAAGATGGCTTCTCCTCTGCATTGGATGTCTTGGTTGGGTGGAGAGCATTGCCTTTCCCCCACTCCTGGTGTGATCAAATTGGATGAATGAGAAGAATGCATGTTTTTGTTCTAGAGAAGAGGAGAAAGAAAAATTGATAGTACCTTGTGAAATAAAATCTCATTGTAACCTTTCCCACTTTGAAATCGATGAATTTGTAAATGTTTTGTAGTGGAAGGATACTTTGTATTGAGCTATGAAAGGAATTGAAATTTGTTATTTGCATTCAAGAAATTGACAGATGTAAAGTTGTATATTTGAAATCAATAAAAGATTTCACTAATTTTATCAATTTACATTGTTGTATTGAAATTGATCATCAAATTGTGATTTGAAATCTCTATTTGGAAAATTGAAATGAGGAATACGTATGAAGGAAATATATGTAACTCTGTTCTTTTGAAATATGTTAAAATTGGAAATCAAGGTTTGCATTTTAGCTATTAAATGGTTTTTTAAAATGAACTATATGTATTAGACTAGAATAGAAATGAATTTCCATATTTGGAAGGTGAAAAAAAATGATAAATAGATCCTTTCGAAATTGATCTTTGATTTATATTTCATCCTGGAAAATAATTCATCTAAAATGAATTGCTTAAACCTGAAAGTAAGAAATAACAATGAACCATTAAAATTGAACATGCCAGGGTATAAATGAGTTCAATTTGAAAAAAAAATACCTAAGGAAATATTTTAAAACATTGCAAAATCAGGCCTATGCCTTTCACAGTCTTTTTGCTATCAGAAGTTGTAAAAATTCAAATTGGAAATAAATCAAGAAAAATTACCTTCGAATACATCCTAAAATTCTTCTTAGAACAATCCTCCATGTTCATTTGACATGTTAAAGGAGAAAGAATGAAAAACTTGAACAAAATTTGTAAGTTAAAATTTACCAGTTTACTTTTAAAAATCCTATAGGAATTTTTCTTAAAATTGACCCCTTAAACTTTATTAAAATCTAAAATTGATGATTCCAGTGCAAAGAGGGCTTTAAGATATTTCCATAAATTCCTCGTTTTCCAAAAATTGAGCTCTTTATCAAAATTTATGGCATTATGAAGTTTTCTTCACTTGGCAGAAAATTTATGGAAAAAATTCCTTGGTAGGCCCACAGCCCGAATTTTTCCCTTGGGACTTAGGAAATTTTTTTGAAATTTTTTCCATCTTTTCCCCATCACTTGGCCATCCCATAGCCAATTAGAATCTACCATATGGCCTCACGAGGCAACGACAGAGGTGCAACACATTTTTGAACCTTAGGGCTTTTAAAATTTTTCTTGGGAAAATTTTATTAGTTTCCTCTGCCTCTCTATCGGCCCGTGGCCAATAGGGTGATGACATGTGGCATCATTTGGGATAGGAAGAGGCATGTGGGAAGTTTTTCCCTTGTGTTTCCAAACCCAAAAGGATTAATGCCTTAAATCTCTCTGATGGCCTGACTTTCCACCAGAGCTCTCTCGAGCTAATGCGTGTCCTCTTCGGGCCAGCGGGCGTGCAAAGGAAAATCATGATTTTTCCTCAAAAAGGGAAAAAATTCCAAAATTCTTCCCCACCCCACTGACCCACACAAGGGAAAATTTTCTCCCCTAGGCCCCCAAGCTCGCTCTTGGGAAAAATTTCCTCCCAAGGTCCGTCGGCCCTTAACTTGAATTTTATGAGGAGTTAGGAGGACTTCTTTATATCAATGGAAAGGTAAGGAAATTTCCTATCCAATGGGAATGATTTAGGGAAAATTTGAAGGTATTAAGTATGAGAAAAATAAATTTTAATCTTTAAGCCTATTAGAGAGTGGGTATGGTGAGGAATTACCCTTTGAACCTAGTTGAAACTTCTAACCCTAAATTTTGGACCTTTTGACCTCTAATAATTATTAATAAAAGAATATTATGTTCTAGTAGACTACAATTGTTTTGAAACTTGTTAGTGAAAAATGTTGTCTTGTAACCTAGTTGTAGATTATATTAATAAAAAAAATATTCCATAATTTTCCTAACTAACCCTAGGTTGTTTCTTGAGTCTCAAGTGGGTTGTTTTAGCGGGTGTTACAAAGTATATTTTAATTCATAGGATTTAAGGACATAACTCATAAAAGCAATGGGTAGATCACATCCCTCATTATTATTCTATGTTAGAATAGTAGCCAAAGGATTCTTAGTAGCATAGCAATAGATCAAGAAATCCTTCTCAAAATTAGGGCAAGCAAGAATGGAAGTTTGGGAAATTGGATTTTTGATATTTTCAAAAGTTTCTTTCCCATGGTGTCCAACAAAAATAATGTTTTCCTTTCATCATTCAGGATACACTTATGATTAACTCTACAAAATCAGGAATGAATGTCCTTAAATAATTTATATTTCCAAAGAAAGAATGAACACCTTTTTTTCTTATGGGGAGAGGAATTTGTTGGATAGCTTGCACCCTATCTAGATCTATCTTGGTTCCCTCTTTCAAAATAATGTGTCTAATCAATTTTCCTTCAGTGACTCCATAAATAGATTTTTTTGGATTGAGAGATACTCCATGTTCCCTGCACTTTTGAAGGATAGTGTAAAGATGTTTGAAATGATCTTCCCTCTTCTTGGAAAAGACATTCAAATCATCTAGATACACAACAATATATTTTGCTTTAAAATATCAAAAATTCAAATCCATTTCCCATTCGAAAGTGGAAACAACATTAATCAAACCAAATGGCATCCTCTTATAGGAAAAATTTCCCCATGGAGTTGTGAAATCCGTCTTATGTTGATCAGGAGCTTCAACCTCAATCTGATTGTAACCTAAAAAACCATCCAACATAGACAACATTTCAAAGATGGTAACAACTTGAAGAATTTGATCCATCATGCAGAGTGGATAATTTTCCTTGAGGGATGATTGATTTAGATTTCAAAAATCCACACAAATCTAGATCTCACCATTCTTTTTCCTTACTGGCACAATATTGACCACCCAAGCTGAGTGATAAATTGGAAAAATTATCTTTTCCTTTAACATCTTTTGAATCTCTTGATAAATGGTGTATGAAATCTTGGGGTTCGATTGCCTCTGTTTCTTCTGGAAAGGCTTGATTGCTTGTTTTAGAGGAATATAATGTTGCATTTCTCTAGGTTTGAAAGATTTTAGATCATCATATGAATAGGAAAGCACATCAACATATATTTTTAATAAATTTATGATTATATTTGTTTCATCTTTTGTGCAACATTTGCCAATATTAAAAATATTGGGTTCTTCTTTACTTCCAATATTAACATTTTCATAGTCCACAAAATGATGAACCTCATGTGATACCTTTGAATTGGTATACTTGTAGTGCTTTTCAAACACATCTTCCAAGATTACTAATCCTCTAGGTATCTTATATTCTTCCTCAATTCCTTCTTTAGTCATGGTGGATGCTATGGACTCATGAAGAGCAGCTTCACTTCCTTCAAAATACAGCTAACTAAAATTATCTCGGAGTTCAAGAAAAGAAAGAAAATCTTGATCATCATTGAATACCTACCAATTGTCAGCATTATCTGGCACACTTGGCCTATATATCACTTCAATTATGAACTTTTCCTAGGAAAATTCAGGATGAGAGATCAACAAGGATTCTGAGATGGCTAAAGTGTCTTCTCTAGTATTCCTTTCCCTAGGAACAACTTATATGGAAAAGGCATCCAATAATTCAATAGAATCCCATACCATATTTCTATAGTGTTTTAGCCTCTTGTTCTTAACCTAAAAAATATTGATGACTTGATTAACGATGAGTCTTGCATCTCCTCATGCACAAAAATTATTAACCCCTATTTCCCTGGCCATTGATAGCCCCAAAATAAGAGCTTCATATTATGTTGTATTATTGGTGTTTTTAAATTGAAGCTTGTGGGAGAAAAGATAAGACTTCTTTTCTAGATAAAACAAGATGACATATTTTCTAGAACTAGCTAAAGAAAAACTACCATCAAATTCAAGCATCCAAACACCATTAGGGTCATCCATCACACCTTTGGAAACTCTCATTTCTTGTTCTGAAATTATCATGTAGTTCTCATGACCAATTTCCTCGTAGAGGATTTGTGCTTTAGGATCATTGGTTTTTTGCACAATGTATTTAGTCTATCTCTTAGGTAACAATTTCTTCATCTTCCCATTAACTAAAATGAGAGTGTGTGACCAATCCATTTGAATTTCTCCACCTATTTCTTTACAGAATTTCCTTCTTATAAGAATGCCATAGGAAGGGGGAATATCTACTACTAAGATAGTATCTTTGATTCGTTTCTTTGGGAAAGTAAAGAAATCTACTTGTGCATCCTTAATCCTTCCTACTAATGACATCTCCTTACTTTCCATGGAATAACAAGAACCAAATGTGCTTGTCAAATTTATACCTAAATCATGAGAAACCTTAGTAGCCATCACATTTTTTGATGCCCCAGAATTGATGACACAATTACTGAGCCTATGACTAGATATATGTAGAGTGATATAGAAAGGCTCAATTTTCTCAGTTACAGAAGGTGTTGTAGCCATTAGGTTCTACTGAGGCATATAGGTGTGAGTAGGTAAAATGACTTTAGAGGTGGTGGGTGAAAGATTGGATTTGGATTTGACAAATTTTATAACCTAAGCAAAGGCATCGGGATGGGTCGTATATAATTTAGCCTCTGAAATTTGAATTTCAATTTCCTTGATATGGTCAATTATGTCAAAGGATCTTGAGCTAGATGGGGTGTCTAGAATATAAGGGGAAGAACACTTAGGAATATCATATTAGACATTCGAAGTTGTCTTATTTGTAGATGAAGACAAAAAATTAGGAGTATTAGCACTAATTACCTTTTGAGTAGAAGTGGTATGGATATGAGCTCATCTTTTCACAACAACTGGGATGGTAACTGGAACCTCCTTGGATCTTCTTGTGGGATGAACCACTTCTCTTTAATTACTCATTTGTTCTCTGGTCATGATATCATATGAATCACTATTCATAGCAGGCACTACCTCATCATAATCATCTCTATCATCATCAACTACCTCAGTGATGACGAAATTAAATTGAGAATAACTAGATTCTTCTGGTGTTTCATCTCATTCCTCTTCAAGCTATTCATACCCTTCAGTTTCATCTTCATCCAAAGGTTCATGAACTTCACATTTTACATTGATAGGAAATTTGATAGGTGGCCCTTCAATTGTGAGATTTGTCTTGATAGGAGGTAGACTATTTCAAGGCTTAAAATTCCTTCTTTGAATATATTTGTAAGGAGTATTTTGGGCCAATTTATTTTTTATAGCCATGAGATCATTTTCCAATTTTTGTACTAACTGGTCTGAATTATTTCTTGTAGATGAATAAGCCTTAGATTTAGCAAGTTCTTTATTAATTTCCAAGACATTATCAAATCACCTTCAACACTTATGGCTAAGCACTGATCAAAATCCATAGTAGCAAGGTTGGTTCTTCTCAATGGATAGATCACTTTTGGTAATTGTGCGTTAAGGAAAAAGCATTTTTGAATTTGATCCATAGGCCTAGTGGCTACTAGAATCTTATTGACTAGTTTGTTAAACTTGGAAACAAACTCTCTCATAGGCTCATATGGAAATTTTTTTATCTAAGAAATTTGAGTGAGGAGATTTTGTACATCCTCATTAGGTTTGAATCATTCCTCAAACTAAGTTCTCATGGTGGTATATTCAGTGATAGCTCTGGCAAGGAGATGATAGAACCAGTCAGTAATATTATCTTGTAATGTATCCAAAAAATCCTAATGAAAACATATTCATGCTCCACTCCAAGTATTTCGCATGCCACAATGAATGCGGCAATGTGTTCATCTAGGTGCACTTTTCCATCACCTCTAAATTTAGGAAAAAATTTCTTGTTCCCTTTTAGGATATCATGTAATGGTTGAGCAAGGGCCAGAGGTACAACCTGTTGTCCCCAAGGTAAAATTTTTTCCATTCTTGGAAAAATAGTTTACAAAGGAACTATGACTCCAGTCAATACCAACGCTTGAATGTTGGGGCTTGATTTTTTTTGTAAGTTTGTGTTCCTTATAGTTCTATTTTTAATAGGGGGATTACTTGTGAATCTTTTACTCCTCCTTCTTGGAGTCATCCTAATACCTTTTTGTTCCAGTGATTTAAAATATGGATCTTCAATATATTTTTCCCTTTGTCCCATGTATATATTCTCTCTGTCAGGATGCTATTGTTTTCTAGTTCGATTGAAGTTGTTTTAGTGGGATGCACAATAAGTGCCCCATGGTGGGCGCCAAAAATTGTTGGTTTTAGAATTTGATCCTTTAAGAAAAAAGCAATAGTTAGAGGACAAAAATCCCTCCTCTTTATTGGATAGGTTCCCTTATTAAACACAAAAGAGAAAAACAAAACCGTATTTACAATATAAACACTTGTTCAACAATTTGGTGAAGATTTTTTTAAATTTTAGATTTCTTCCTCAAAAGTTTTTCAATACAAAAGAAATGAGAAATAGAAGAACTTGTATTCAGAAAATGAAGAGAAGAGAACTTTCATACATATAGATAGAAGAATAATATCTTACTAATGCTTAATAAGATAACAAGCTTTAGAATATGAAAATAAAAACACAAGACATGCGTGTATGAGACACAAAGCTCAAAATACACTTATCAACTGAAAGACACAAAGTTATTGCTTAAGTACACATAGATCTACATGAATTAGACAAGGAAAAGAAAGAGATAAAGCATGAGAAAGGGTGACACTTCTTCTGTATTAAATAGTTAAATGTTCCTTTAAATATAAGATATCAAAATCAGATGGCTTACAAAGATAAGAAAAGTTATTTAAATAACCCAAGAAATGGTTACAAAGAGCGTTTTCTGTTTCCTTTCTTTTAATTTTAAAATTTAGTATCTAATTAAATATTAAAAACTCAATTTATCTCTTATTTTCATAACACATGACTAAAGAGATGAATCCACCTTAATTATATATTTTATATAAGAAAGGAAAATATGAACTAGGAAGCTGAGATGCTAGTAGAAATGCTTGAAGTCTCCTTTGTCTTAAGAAATTGATTTCTGAATCTTTTAAGTGCTTCAACTATGTCTGTTCTTTGAGGAAATGTTGTATTGGTGGTTACATGAGTCCAACTACCCAAAAAATTATCAATTTCTTGTATGAACTTTGCATTTTTTAGGAACTCTTTATTGGCATCTATGATAGCAACCTGCAGTATGCAGATTCATTTCATCTTCTCCTTGGGTATGGTGTCTTGTTTAAACAAATCTTCTTTAACAAAAGTATTGAACTAGGATTTGATCTCTTGAATAGTGAATTTATCATTTGAACTCTCTTTGAATATTTGGAGATGAATATCTAGGGAGGCAGACATGCCAAAAGATTTAAAATCTTCTCCTTTTTGTAACATGTTTCTGAGATCTCCAATGGCTTCTTGAAGAACCTTTATTTTCCATTCAATGTTGAAAACCCACTATTTGGATAGGTTCAACTTTACATCATTAATGCAACCTAAAATTTACTATTATAAGCCCAATAAGATGCAAGGCACACTGGCACATCACTCAAACTAGACTAAGCACTCACCTAAAGTGCGTAAAGGTACAAGGTCTCTCTTTATGGTTATTGTTACAGGATGTTAGCATGATGAAGAATTAACACATGTAGTTCCATTACTAACACATCATTCTAAAGAGCATGAAATATCTATATCCATGTATCCATAACTCGAGTCTAGATCAGATTGATATCATAAAGGGCTTGATATTATTCTTGTGTCCAAACAAGTGTGTAGTACCTCTATTTTTGGTTAGATGCATACGAAATCAACCACTTGTAAAATTTCTACTGAGAAGATAACAAATAATATCTCATATAGACTATCATAAAAGTTTTGTTCCACTAATACGTGCGCATTAAACTCAGATCCAGTGTTGAACTTTCATGCGTATTCTTCTTTCAGATCATATATCCACTCTTTAACACTTGCTAAGGTCAACCGGTATGTCTTCATCGTGAACCATCATGAAAAAAAACTAAAAAAGAGGTCCTGATAATGGAACCAATGATGTAGCCTAGAATTCAGTATAAAAATCCTAATAAGACCCTAGGTGTACTGAAACATCACTCATCCTAGACTGAGTGCTCACTTGAAGTGTACAAAGGTACCAAGTCCCTCTTTAGGGTTGTTGTTGCATGATGTTAGCATGATGAATACTTAAAACATGTAGTTCCATTACTAATACATCATTCTATAGAGCATGTCATATCTATATCTAAGGGAGAACAAAAATTAAGTATTAACCATGATGAAATAAAGAACATACTAGATCAAGATACACACAAAACTAACACTTAGATTCATCCAATATCATCCATTATATTAAATACGACAATTACACAGAATCTTCTTACAGTAATGGAACTATATGCCCATACATGCACATATCTGATATAGTAGTCCAGTCTTGCACACATACATATATTTGTCTCTCTACTCATCCCATAATAATAATATTCCATCCCTTCTACTAAGCAGTTCACTACATATTTATAAGGGTCAGGACTTTCCCTTCACCACTTATCTAATCCCAAAATAGGTCACATGTTATTATTAGCCACATGTCATTACATAAATAGTCTTACATTTAATAGTGATAAAAATAGACTATTGTTAGTTACCTGATAGTAGTAGATTTATTTCTAGCCTGTGTCCATGCAAAGTGATTTGTAGTTGATCCTCCAAAAATAGCCAATGTGTGATGTGCAAGTATTTAGTTAGTTTGAGTGCTCTGCATGCTATCTCCAAAAATAGATCCTTGTCGTGAAAATGGCTAAGTACCAAACCTATTTTTGTTCTTTGCGCATGATACTTCCACACCTTTAAATGTGATCTACTTTCCCTCACAAACCTTTAGGATTGTCTTCAGTAAGTGCTAAAGTCTAACTGATCAACATTACCCCACACTAGTTTCATTTCTCCCTAGTAATGGTTATCTCTAAAACTAATCAAAGAATATGAATAGAAGAATAGAAATAATTTAGATGAATGAAAAAATACCTTCAACTTTTTGTATCTTCTTCTACAACTGGAATAACCAATACGGGATATTCCTCTTTTATCTCGGCCTCCAAGGTCTACCACTCAATGAGCGCTTTTGCTCGCTTTTTCTGGAATGTCCACAAAAATGGAATCCAATTCATCATGTGTAATCTCTCCTTTCTAATTCTACAAGACCAACACAATGTTGGAGATTGTAGTCATCCTTCCCTCTAGAAAATCCATTTTTTGCACGATGAGTCTCCCAAGTGCCTCTAGTTGATCCTTATGTGGTTCTTGGGCTACTGCTAGGGCCTCACACTTTTGTTTATCCAGTGCTAATCTTTCTATACAACCCAATGTGTCATCCTCCATCACTTTCTATACCTCATTGTCCTCCTTCAGGGTTTTCATTTTAATGAGAACCTCTGGAGCTTTACAAATGTTCAAGGCTTGGTCTTCCTTCTGTAGTTCTTCCCGCAGTGCTTGTAGCAGTCCATCATATGATGTAATCTTCCTCATCACTGAAGCCTTTTCTCTCACTCTACATCTTGTGTCAGATCCTTTGGCACTGGCATGCACAGAGGTTCATCTTCAAAGACTAAGTCCACAAATGTACTTATATAATGTATTGCCAAAGGAAACATCTTTGGTACCTTTGAATCTAAGTGTGGTCTAGCCTTTATGACATTGTCCCCAATCTCCTCTATGATGCTGATAAACACAACATTCTTCTTCTGCGCCAAGTCTCTTTCCTACTTTAGGCACACTATCTCCTCATCCTTAGTCTTAATCTATTCCCTTAGCACCTTAATTGTCACGACTTTAACCAATGCATTACTCACCTGTTCATTTGACATAACAATAGGCTTTACTATTATGTGTATTGCTTGAGGTATCTTTTTCAACCTCCTCGACACACATGACTCCTCACACACATCAAAATCCAGTTCATCCATGTGTGTGTGCATTGACCATGACAATTACTTTCTTGTGTGCATTGTTTCCATATCTGCATCCAGTAAATCCCATCCATACAACTCCTTTTATGTTAGTGTGCTCTAGAAATGGGCACAAACAATTTTACATGTGTCCTCAGCATAGCCCATGTCTAGTGGAATGTATTCCCCACTTATTCTTCTTGACCTAGGTTGCTTAGGAATTTGGGCTTCAAGATTTGGTACTTGTGATTCTACTTCCTGAGAAGTCTCGGGGTGTTGTCTCATCTATTCCTTTTTCTTTCTCTTTACCATCCTACATTTCTTAATCTGTTTATTCTTCTATATTCTTTTGAGGTGTAGGAGAATCGAGCACACTTTCCTTTGACTCTTCCACTTCCTCATTCATTTTAAATTTCCTTCTCCTTTTCTCAGGTGTCTCCTTCTATGGAGAGAGTTAAGGTGATTTGCACACTATTTGCGAAGTAAAACCTTGGGTTCTTGTTCTCCTGAACACTCTCTTGAATCGACACTCTCCTTGGACTACATCCAAGTCTTCATCATCCCCCTCTTGTGGCTGAGGTGGTGTATTTATGTGCTCAACTTCATCCTTATTTAGAGGTTGTCTTCTACCTCTATGTTCTAAACCACCACTGTCCTCGTACTCATCCTCCTCATCTTCTACTTCAATTGTCTCTATGGGATTAGGCACTAGAATGTTCTCCATGGTATGCTTACCCTTTGGCGGCTCTGGGAGCGCGAACTCATCTTCCACATACCTATTTTTTTCTAGCTTGGGCTTCAGTTGGAGGTACACAAGTGCTTCTCCAATTTCTCCAACATCCAAACTTATTGGCTTTATTATCAACACATCTAAGATGAGCCTTTCAATATACGCATTGCATCCTGGATATACATACTTATTCCTCAGTGTGCGTTACTCGTAGTCTACCTTGTCTTCATTGAATGTTAGGTGGCACGTGTCTAAGAACCTATGAAGTGATGCTTGAAAATACCTCACTATGAAGGCATACAGAAGTTTGTACAATGGGATCCAAACCCCATCCTTCATAGAAAATTACACGATGTAAAAATGTTAGTATATGAAACATTGAAAATCCTTACCCACCACTGATGGTAAATCCTTTGGTATGTGTCACTCTTCCCTGAATGGTGTGCAGAGCCTATCATACCACTTCTTTGCCCTATGCTTGACTTGTTCGGTCATCGTTCCTTCACATAAGTACTTACTGAATCATTCTGCAGGTGAGTTATTCTCCATGGTATACTCCCAGACCTTATCCTTGGGTCCATCTAGCACCCCAATCTCCATGAATATCAGAGATAACAGAACAACCCAAAAACTGATCTTTCCTCCTGAACGCACTTCTTCGACGTTAGTTTCTACAATGTAACATGAAATGTTCTAGATCAATCCTTCAGAAATCCTTATAACAATGTGTAGCCATATGGTATTCACTTGTGACCACCTCTGTTGATTATTTAATTTTGTCAAAAGGTATGCAAATTCCTGCACAACTGGGTACTTTTTCAACTTGTCTATGTCCATGCCAAATGGACCCTTGGTATACCCTAGCTCCCTCCTAGTCTCCACAATTATGGCCTTTTCTGTTAAGTCCTCCTTGAGGTCTCTACCTGTAGCCTTCAACCCTGTAACTATGGAGATTAGCGTGGATGAAATCCTTACTCTGCATTCTACAAAGTAGAAGAAGTATTCATGTACTCTGCTCATGAGCCATTGGTATAAGGGCTCATATTTTCCAAAGTAAGGGAGCTCATATAGCTGATATACTTGAATCTTCTTCAATAACTTCTCCCCAGCATCATCATAGACCAACATGTCCTCCACCATGCACTTATTTGTCTTTGTGTTCAACGGTGCATCTAGATCCTTCTTGTTTTATGTGGTACGATGGTTGTACTCACTTATTTTTTCTTCTCCGAATATGGGAATCCCACTCCTAGCCTACTATAACCCCCTCTGGAGCATCTCTGAAAAATTTCTCTTAGGGATCATTTCTTCTTCCTCCATAACCACCTTCTTCTTCCCTTTATCTCCTATTGTGGGTGCTTTCTTTGGTGCCATATGAAAAAAAAAAATCTCTTTTCCCCCTTCTGTAATCAATAAAGTCAAAACCCTAGTTGAAATCTTTGTGACCTAGTGGAAATTGTGTAGCGTCACTTGTTTGTAACGTGTCTTATTTTCTCAAACCCTTCTCCTATGGGAACACAAGCTTCTCCTGTGCACAACCCTTTTCCTCACATCAAGTTTCACACTCTTTGCACCTCAACATGATTTCTCATCTCATTCACACTTAACCCTTTTCAAATTATCTCAATTGCAACGGTAAAAAATGAACTCACATCCTATCCTTATATAGAATTTCAAAAATTTAGTGCATTAATTACTCCTCCACCTACTAGCAATCCTCTCATTAATTAACCATTCTCATTATTTCCCCACAGTACATCTTCATGCGCTATAACCTTCTAGCGCGCCCTACTATGTTTCAACTCCAGACTTCTCTTCAGCGTGCTTCCATGCACTTGAGTACCTCATCACTACACCTTCCACTGATATTCTTCCCATCCGCTACTTACCTCACATTATATTTTTTTCTTGATTCATCTCTTTTTATGGTCCCCATATCTAAAAGCAATCTATGCTTATATTATTTCAATTATCCAACCTTGAATAGCACTCGTACTAGTTTTTTTATTTCATGCGAACTAATTTTCAATAGTCATGTACCTAGATATCAACAACCTACCCCACACTAAGGGTATGTGCAGTCCTCTCCACATAAAAAAATTCTTCAAATAGTAATTAGATTTTGGTATGTGAAAACGCTTATTAAACAAAAAAAAACCAACTAAATTGAAAAAGCATAACAATAAAGAATTAACACATTAAGGGAATGAGTAGAATTTGAAAAACTAATCTAAATGGCAACACTGCCTTATTTCAAACACCAAGAAGACTTATTTATAGTAGGTATTCAACCTGATCCCATTAAATTAACTGGGTATTTGTATTTCATTAAGTTCTAATTGGAAAGTGCTTGTTTTAAGGATGTAAGTGATAACATACGACCCCAACCAATGTACCTTAAGTTTTCCTAGATGATGCAAGAAGTTACAGTCATAGAGAGGAACCATTTTTCTAATCTCAAACTTCTTCTCCCTTATGTTTCTATCATGCCATGCTTTCTGCATGGTATTTTCTTTCTTCTGACTCTAACGTTCTATGGCTCGTTGCTCATCCAGCTTTATTATATTTTCAATCCATTCTTCTATAGCTTTCTCATTAGCTAGACCTCCAGCACACACAATATGTAAAGAGGGTAACATAAATTCCATAGGAATAATGGCTTCTATGCCAAACACTAATTGAAATGGTGTGGCCTTATTCAACTTTTCATATGTTTTACGATATGCCCAAAGTACAACAAACGCTTTATCATCCCAATCCTTTCTTCCAACATCACATATTTTTGTCAATGTCTAACTCAAAATTTTGTTGAAAGCCTCAGCAGTTCCATTTTCCTAAGGATGATAGGGTGTAGTATTATGGTGTGAAATCATGAATTCATCTAATAAGATGTGGATTGTCTCATTAAGAAAATGTGTTCCCATATCACTGGTCAAACTTAAAGGACATCCATACCTTGTAATAATATTCTCCCATAGAAACTAGGATGTTGTAGCCACTGTATAGTCCTTTATAGGTTCTACTTCTACCCACTTTATCAGATAGTCTATGTAATTTATAATGTAGCGTGATCCATTTTTATGTGCAGCTAGTGAAATAGGATCCACAAAATCTACAGCCCATTTCTCAAATGGCTCTACGCTAGTAATAGGTCTCAGAGGCATTTCATCTCATTGACCTAGTTTTCCAATATGTTGAAAATTATCACATGCCTTACAAAATTCCTTACAATATTTATGTAGGGTATCCCACCATAATCCAATGAGTAGAATCTTGCATGCAGTAGCATCACCTGTATAGTGGCCACTTGTAATACCACCATGAGCCTCTCCCATAATATATGTGTGCTCATGTTCTAATACACAACGACGCAGTACCTCATCTTAACCTAATTTGTATAGGTCACCACTAATTAACATATAGAGTACGACACATATAACAAGTTGTTTCTTCTCCATCTAGTGCCATCCATGTTCGTAAAAAGAAAACAATGTACTCCAGTGCTGATGGTTCTCTTTGTAACCTCTATAACTGTGCATTGGGCATGGTATCCTCAAATCCATGTGATTCTTCTTTTGACTGTATTTTTGATAGATGGTCTGGTCCAAAATTAATTTTCCCTAGTTTTACTAGAACTATGAAATCAATTTCTTGAAATAAGAGCACCCATCGACATATGTGCCCTTGTAAAACAAGTTTATTTACCAAATACTTCTATGCCATGTAATTTGTATAAAGGATTGAATAAATATGCACAAACATATAGTAGGCATATTTTTAAGACCAAAAGGAATTACAGTATAGGAAAAGCTACCCTATTCAGTAGTAAACATAGTCTTTTCCTGATCCTCTTGGGCAATCCTAACCTGATGATACCTAGATAACCCATCTGTAAATGAATATATTTCATGCCCTGTAATTTATTCTATTATTTCCTCAGTGAATGGCGTAGGAAATAGATCAGTTACACATACAAAATTTAGCTCCCTATAGTCCACACATATCCTAATATGTCCATCTTTCTTGATACTGATCACCATTGGACTAACCCATTATGACTCATCAAGGGGCTTGATAATCCTAGACTTCAACATTATATCAATCTCTTCTTTGACCTTTTGGCACGAGTTGGGGTTCATTCTGTAAGGTCTCTTTCTAACTTGGTGCACACCCTCTTTAAGATTTATCTTCATCTCACCTAATGATTTATGCACGCCTTTAAGTTCATGGTACCCCCCTAAGGAATAGGTCTTGGTAATCCCTTAGTAACTCTATGATTTTTTCTAGTTTAGAGTCTGACCAATAGTCTCCAATTATGGCTTCCTTAGGCTCATCCTCTAATCCAATACCTCATGCCTCCCTATTGAATGGTTTACATCCAGATTTTCTACTTCTTTTTCATCCACTATGTAGACCATTTTTCCTTTCTCTTTCTCAAAACAAGTGCATTGAAGTAATGTTGCATCGGCCTCTGGTTCTTCATCAAAACGTGGTCCTAAGTCATCTTTATCTAATAAATCCTAAAGGAGTTCTTTAACCTTTGCACTATCCCCCATAGTTAAGTGCTTGATAACTTTCAATGCTTCATCCACTGGAGGCTTTGTAGAGAAGAATTCAAATTTCTGGGCCATTTTTGTAATTAAAATTTTCCAATTTCTAGTTTCTCTATGGAGTTCTAAATATACATACCAAGCACACACACAACATTGTAAAGTGGAATAAAACCTGTGCACCTATAGTGAAGGTGGTAAATATTCTTTCCCATTTTTCTAGATTCTCTCACACTTCTAAACTTGGTGCTAAATAGGCTAGTTACCATGATAATTACATATTTGAGTAGGTGCATTTCTCCTAAAGAACCTAGTCGTAAGAGAAATCCTAATTTCATTCCATCCTACAAGATTATCCCTCTGGGCCACCCACTAGTATGATGTTGTCCCACATAGGGTATATGCTAGCATATATCTTCTTTCCAGTGGGTCTATTCACTATTCTTCCATGGCGCACAAGAATACCATGGGATCTCCTTCTCCTATGTAATAGGGTACCGAGTTATTACCTATCCTACTGACATAACATGGTTTTTTGCCTCTAGGATATATGCTCTTTACTTTTTGTCTTACAAACTCATAAGTGCTATGAGCCCAATTATCAAAAGAAAAACTTGTAGTATCGCTAATAGACTATGCATCCTTCAACTAAATTAGTCCTTTGGTTGGCTCAATTGTCTCTGGATATCTGATGATGCATACATAAATCCTATTAAGATCTTCTTCACTTAAAGGCTCAACATAGGGTGCAGATTTTCCATTTGTTAAGGGATAATAACTCTTTCCTCTTTGTTTTCAAAACTGATATAGCCCTTGTTGAACCAAATATTAGAATTATTTACATAGCACCAAGGATGCCCTAATAGAGAGTGGAAGCTATCTTACTCTGCCAGTGCTAAAACTTCAAATTCTCTAGTGAACTTGGCTCCTTGTATGGTAATGGATGCATATTTCAAGACTCTGATGGGAGTGGCCTTAATTCAATTAGCCATGAACAATATATTAGAGGATGGCTGTAATGGCGTCCTTCCCATTTGTACCCATGCATCTAAGGTAATAACATTGACTTATGCAATTGTATCAACTAGTATATTACTCAATATACACCCATCAACAACATCATTCAGAGTGATTTCCTTGTCATAATCTAGGCTATGAGGGGGAAGATTCACATGCTGAATCTATCATCTAGTCTCAACACTTGCATGCAGAGTGTTTCCTTTTAACAAACTCCCTAACAATGGAATAATATTTTCCTCGTGCAACATTTTAAACACTTCCCTTAAGTCATCTATATCAACTTAGACTATCTCTGATACTTTATTTTGCTCCATCTTTTACGATTGCTCTTTTAAGTAATGTATCTCACCTTGAAGATTCCTAAGAACTTTCATGGTTTCCTAGTAAATCTCCTTCTGATGCGAAGGATCTAGGTATCGTGCATGGAGAAATTCCTCTTTAGTGATGGTAGGATTTTGTTGTAATGATTCTCTGGTGCGTGCCACCTCAGCGCAGGTCGTGATTTGTACTTGCATCGCCTCAGACTCTACTTCCAACTTAGGCATCCATTGATTTTCAACAACATTGTGTATCCTAACCATCCCTGCACCTTTTTTTTCTTGTTTATGGTGTTTACTCAGATGATCATACAAGTTCAGACACTCCTCATAGCTATGGTTATTTCTGTAGAAAGAACATGTAATATTCTAGGGACATTCGTGCCTATAGTGGTTAGGAGATCAGCATGTATAACATGTTCTATGAGGAAACTCACCTCTTTCTCCTCCACAATCTCATCCTCCATATGATCCTCGATAATTATGTCCTCTTCTATGACCTCCTTCAAAACACCCCTTATTGCTATCATAGCATGCTTGAATGTGATCACAATCTTGGTGCTCATTTTTAGTTTTAGAATTATCAGTTATGTTTGTCTATCATACACGAATGTCTATGGCATCATGGATCTGACCAATCAATCTACAATCTTCCATATCATGGGTCAAGGACTGACAAATTTTACAATAGCAAGATACATTCTTTATTATCGTGCTCTGTAACAAAGGGTAGTGGCTAGCATCATGATTTAAATGGCATATCTCATAGTCTAATAGTAATGAATGTATGGATTTATAGGGGAAACTATCTGTGCTGTGACCTTCTAGTTCATAATTTGTACACCAAATCCCCAAGCGCATTTCAAGGGCTGAATTTTCTGATAGTTTCTCTAACTATTTTTCCATAGCTGAATTTTTTGCCTCTGAGAATGGGCTAACACCAATGTCAATAATCCCAACTACCTCAACACGTAGAGTTTCCTCCAATTCCGCACAAGGGTCAATGTATGTCTTATGTGACAGTTCCCTTCTTAAAGGGGTAATTAGACCCCCAACGAACCATTGTGCATGTTGGATTATGTGTATATCATAAGATAGCTTAGATAATAGTGTTTTAAAATGGGCATCATAATCTCTAACACTCTCAATAGTGCCTTGTTTAATATCCTTGAGTGCACTTATACTCTTATTATCAAACTCAAGGATGTGAAACTCTGTAAGGAATGCGTCTTCTAAGGCTGGATAGTTAGCGCAAGTCTAATCAGGTTCAAATTTTCTATACCAACTGTGTGTGTGGCCTTGTAATGTAGTAGAAAATTGGCTTTCCCTATGCTCCGAAGCCATGATTCCTTTTGTGCGCCACAATATTTCACACATTTACACATTTTTAATAGAATCTTCTATGTCCCTATACACTGGAAGATGAAGAGACATTTCCATGTAAATATTATTGGGTTGGTGCATACCTTTCCCACCTAGTCTAGAACCTCTTGTGATTCCCCTAACTCTAGAACCACCAGATCCACTTGAACTAGAGCTACCTATGCCTCATGGTCCTAAACACATAGCTAGGGTTGGATTGGAAGATGTGATTCCTTGTGTCCTGATAGTAGAAATTAACTATACCCCGATAGTCTGTGAAGCGTTACTACTCCTAGAAGTTAGTCCAAAAATTGGCGCGCTGGGATTGTGTGTTGATGTTACACCTAAAAAATTACTACCATATAAAAATGAATCCATTTGTAATGCCATCGATGTGCCTCTTATAATACTTGCTCCTACTCTCCCACTGCTTGAACTTCTTAGAGAACAAGTAGATTTACATAGAAAAATAATAATATATTCTCTATATATTTCACACAATACAATAGCCTAATATATAGGCGGGATTTTCCCTAGAATATAGGAAACTAACTCAACTACAAAATCTCAACCAAGCCTAATTATGTGGGGTGAGAATAAATCACGTAACCCACACATAACAATAAATATAATAATATATTGTTGAAACAATATATTATAACATCTCTAACAATAATCTCTCAACAATAATAATTACACACGTAATTATTATTCACACACATAAATATGTGAAGCACTATAATATTCCTAACATTCCCCCCCTTAGTGCGAATATGGGGAAAACCTACCTTTGTACTTGCACCTGCTCATGATCTGGTGATTTTCACAGGATGATCACAAACCTCATGGATGGTTTTGCAAATGGTTGACCACAAACCAAGAATGGTGGTTTTGCAATTGGTTTTACCACAAACCACAAAGTGATGGTTTTGCAAATGGATTACCAACAACCAAGAATGGTGGTTTTTCTATTAGTTTACCACAAACCACAAATGAAGGTTTTTCAAGTGGTTTACCTACAACCACATCATGATGTGCCAAGTACTATCATCGGCCCTCATCACATTTCACTGTAGGGAATAACATAGGAAAAACTGCTGAAATCTTACTACTCATACATACATAGAAAAAACTGACATACTGGAAATGGAAAATTGGAATCATGTTCCCCCCTTCAATGTGAAATTTCCACTTACTGAAAACAAGATCACTGTAAACTGAAGCAAACACACAACTGAAAAAAAATGCCACCAAATCATTTGTGTGGCCCCATCGTTGGCGACTGACGAGAGGTCGCTGAATAACCTCCAACCTTTGATGCCTCCTGCCTCTGGTTTCATGCTGCTAGCTCAACTGGATTTGGATATGAAGCTCAACTATTCCACATTGTTTATTCTTTTTCTTCCCTCCCGCAATGTGAAACCCTTTATTTTTTCCGGATGTCGGGTAACACCGAAAATGCGTCTGTGAGGTAAAAAATAAATTATTTTTATTTTTACAATTTCTGACTCTTGACACCACAATAAAAAAAAACCTAAAATCACCTATTTTATTTTAACAATGACACCTTTACTCAAATAGAGATGACTTCTTACAAAAATTTTACAATACTCTATCAACAATAAACCTTATATCACATAAGCCCAAAACTATGTAACTTTATATTAACAAATGATTTGATGACCGATACCCAATCGAACTAAAACATTAAACCCAACTAAATAAATAACAAGACATATACGACACAAATATAGGAATAAAACCAATATTTACAATATAAAATACCTATATCCCAAGAAACGTTGATGAATGCAAATATGACCACAACCAAATAATGTGAGATCTCATTTAGTCTTGTTAGAAGAATATGAAACTGATGTTAAGGTAGGGAATCTACACTAGAGATAAGAGTCTCAATGAAGCAAAGTTGGAGAGCTTCAATTCACAATACAATTGTTAATGATAATCACCAAGCCGCCATGTATAAGCATCCAGGAACTCGTTCAAAGATTTAATGCATATTGGAAGGGTTGAATGACATATCTCAGGAGGATGTCTGACCAAAACTCTTGAGGAATGGAACGGCTGAGAAACTTCAATATCATAGAGAATTATTTGAAAAATGGCAAGACTTGAATAGGCATAGACAATATCAATTAGATCATTCATGTAACACTGAATTCAACTCCACGACTGAGAAATTGAATCTGAATACATAGAACCCAATGCAAAAAAATTGCAGGATAAACATCCATTAAGAGACAAGAAGATGCAGATATAAATGGATGTAAGATTATGCAAATTCTGAATGTTGACTATGAGCCCTTGGTGTGATTTCTATGGCGATGCTATGAAAATATACTAGTCTATGCAGTTGATTGACAAATTTGAAACTCCTTTGAAGCAGGTCAATCAAATCTAATTCAGAACATTGGAAAATGAATCCTTTGAAGAAGTTTTGAAATGCACATATATTAGATTGGTAGGGAAGACATCTTATTCCTATGCACATGAAAGCTATCCATACTAAATGAAAATGCCAAACAATAGTATTGAACACCGAACTCGAACCTCATAAAATGAAACTTCTTATTCATGCCTTTAAGTTGCAATCATGGACGCATTCATATATGAGAAACACAAAAATAACACTATATGCCAATGGGCTGCTCTATTCTAATATTTATGTGAACCTGCAACTAAAAAATTGTCTTGATGGATTTTCCCTACTCTGAAACTTATAATGTCTAATTACAAAATTATAGCATATAGAAAATCTTCTCTACAAAGATAAGACTGTTATTCCTCAAGGAAATGTAATACACTATTTCCCCTATATAAATTAAATCTCCGTTGTATGGATCAAATGTTGCTCTGATACCAAATCTTAGAGAACAAGCAGATTTACACAACAAAATAATAATATATTCTCTATATATTTCACACAATACAATAGCCTAATATATAGGCTGGATTTTCCCTAGAATATAGGAAACTAACTCAACTACAAAATCTCAACCAATCCTAATTATGTGGGGTGAGAATAACTCATGTAAACCACACATAACAATAAATATAATATTATATTGCTAAAACAATATTATTATAACATCTCTAATAATAATCTCTCAACAATAATAATTACACAGGTAATTATTTATTCACACACATAAATATGTGAAGCACTATAATATTCCTAACAAAATTAGCTTACTGATTGTTTGTTGTACTGGATGTTGGAAAACCAAGTGCAAGGGAAAGGTTGCCAGGTGGATTTAGATGCACGCCTGCAGCCCAGGTTATCTCTACTAGCACGCTTCTGTGTGAGGCTGAGGGGAGATCGATATCATTCTTTCCCAGATGGGGGAGTTCCTAATTCTTTGGCTCCACGTCTTCTTCATGAGCTCTAAATACTTCACGAGACATTTCTCTTCTCAAATCCATTTTCTCTACAATGTCTCATCTCATCTCTACCTCCCTCTCACGCACCTCATTATACTTAAGCCACCTTTCCTCTCTCTTCCTTTCCACCTCTAGGTCTACCATACTTCACAAACCCTTCTCCTACTCTCGCACGTGGTGGAGTTTAGGTAGCCATAATTTTACTCTTAAAATTCAAAGTTACCATAAGGATTTTGATTTCCAGTGGAATGCCTTGAAGGTAAGTTTCCCTTGGATATCATAAAAATTGAAATTCAGCTACCTCTAGGCATGAATAAGTGGAAATTGAGTACTCCAATATATTACTGTTTAAAATGATATAGAACCACATATCCACAACTCAAGTCTAGATTAGATTAGCATCATAAAGGGCCTGGATTTAGTCATGTGTCCAAACAAGTGTGGGGGTACCTCTAATTCCACTTAGATGCATACATAATCAGCCACTCGTTAAATTATACTAGGAAGATAGTGAAGAAGATCTCATATAGAATATCATACAGGTTTTGTTCCACCCACACGCATGAGTTAAACTCAGATCCAGTGTTGAACCATTATGTGTATTCTTCTTCCAAATCATGTATCTAGTATTCAACACTTTCTAAGGTCAACCGGTATGTCTTCATTGTGAACCATCCTGAAAACAATTGAAAAAAGAGGTCCTGGAAATAGAACCAATGATGCATCCTAGAATTCAATATTACAAGCCCAATAAGACCCTAGGCATGATAGAACATCACTCATCCTAGACTGAGAACTCACCCAAAGCGTGCAAAGGTACCAGGTCCCTCTTTAGGGTTTTTGTTGCATGATGTTAGCATGATGAAGAATTAACACATGTAGTTCCCATTACTAGTACATCATTCTATAGAGTATGCCAAATCTATATCTAAGGGAGAATAGAATTAAGTATTAACCATGATGAAATCAAGAAGATACTAGATCCAGATACACACATAACTAACACTTAGATTCAACCAATATCCTCCATTATATTAAATATGACAATTTACATAGAAGTTTCTTACAGTAATGGCTCTCTATGCCCATATGTGCATATATTTGATATAGTAGTCCATTCTTGTACACATACATATATTTGTCTCTCTACTCATCCTGTAATAATAATATTTCATCCCTTCTACTACGCAGTTCACTACATATTTATAAGGGTGGGGAATTTCCATTCAACGCTTATCTAATCCCAAAATAGGTCACATGCTATTATTAGCCACACGTCATTACACAAAAAGTCTTACATGCAATAGTGCTAACAATAGACTACTATTAGTTAAATCATAGTAGTAGATCTATTTCTGGCCTATGTCTATGCAAAGCACTTCATAGATGATCCTCCAAAAATATCCAATGCATGATGTGTAATTATTTTATCGATTTGAGTACTCCACATGCTATCTCTAAAAAATAGTTCCTTATCATGAAAATGGATAAGTTCTGAACATGTATCTGTTCTTTGTGTGCTATCCTTTTTGATAATTTCACACCTTTGAATGCAATCTTATTTCCCGCGCAAACATTCAATATTTTCTTCACTAAGTGCAAGAGTCTAACTAATTAACAAACATCAAAAATATTATTTTCCAAAAGGATTTGCACATCTATCTAACTCATTAACCTGAGATCATGGATGCAGTCAATCGACAATTTCAACTCCCTATCTAACCCACTGAGTGTTGTAGTGAATTTTAATTGAATCTTAGCAATTTTCTCATATGCCTCGAATGCTTCCTCAATGAAATTAATACATGTGATTATCAAGTAATAAACCACAGCTAACATTTCCTTCCTATAAGTTACATATGAATTTACTTGATGGCTTGAACCTCATCATTAGACATGGTTGTAAGAGGTGGGATTGAAGCTAGGAGATTAGGGTCAAGTACCCTTATCTTTTGCCAATAAGAATTTGATGAAACTAACAAAATCTGATTTTGTTCCTATAACTAATCTTGTGTCTACTTTCCTTTTTCAAATCTTTCAATTAATTTAGAAATCATCTCCCTCAAATTATTCCCCTCACTTTTAGGTATCAATTCACCAAGATAAATTCTTATCAATTCTATATCACCCATTAATAGGTCTTTTTCATCTTTGTCAAGCTTGGGTTTTGTAATTTCCCATGATTTTATAACCTTTGGAGTCTGAAACCAATCTTGATGTGACTTTGGCCTTTTTTTTGGAGGGGGAGGAGTAGTACCTAGAAGAGATGCCATTGCATCAAAATTAGGAGCAGCCACACTTGAAGTGGCCTTCCTTTTCTTGCTTTCTAACATTGGTTGTACCCACGAAAATGAAGAACTCGAAGTGGAAGGAGCAATGGGCCCAAGTGTAGATGCACTCATCATGATTAGAGTTTTCACAACAACCAATTCTAACACAAATGTCTCAGCTTGGGTGACAGGATATTCCTTAGTACATATTTCCATAGATTCTGAAACTGTTTTCTTTAACTAATCTTCCTTCACACTATTTTCTTCAGGAATATTCTCCTCAGGATTTTCTTACTCTTTTCCTTCACTATCATCATCACCAAGGTCCAAAATTTCTCCCACATCAAATATTGTTTCAGTTTTCTTAGGAGAGTACTTATTATCACTCTCTTGAATAACCTCAACTTCCTTATCATCCTTCTTAGCCTTTCCCTTTTTTTATGTACACCAGAGTTGAAGATTCTGGAGGAGAAGGAACTGATTGATCATGTTTCTTAGGAGATGATAAATGAATTTACTTATGAGGGGTAGAATTATCTTGAGAATTAGACCTATATTTTCTTTCCCTGATCATCTTCATCTTTTTATCACACCAAAGTCTAGTTCTTACTAAAACAGGATTGACGAGCTCCTTTTAATTCATCCCTCTCATTAATAAACCAATCAATGGTTTCAATAGGAGTGTTTTTTATTGATATTTCATATTCAAGGTACTGCGGATCCTCATCATCATCCTCCAATCCTTTAGGAACATCATATATATAAAAATCCATGATTTGTTGCAAAGAAAATCTTCCATAGTACCTTCTTCGGGCTTCATAATCATAAGAACAACCTCGTAGTCTTCAATATCAATAAGGTCCTGATAACCCATTATGAAAAATTTTGGAAATGAACTCCTTAATGTCAAAGCAACTTCTAGGCTTATAATAGTGAAGGGTAAAAGGAGAAATGGTTCAAAAAAAAAAAATTAGTGTCCAAGGCATTATTACAAGTGTAGTTACCCAATGTTATTGGGAACTGAATACCTATAATATTCTTATCCCTACAGGTTCAATGCAATTTATCCAACTATCTACATATCTCCACCAAATCCATCTTGTCACTACTAATACATAGGAATTTCTAGGGGTTGTCCTTTCAAAATTGGCCAATCGTATATATGAAAATTTCCTAAATCGAGTGAAAAGGCTTCCATAGACATTGATCAATTATTTTTCCTCATCTGAGAATATTCTAGTAGTATCTCTTTCCAACAATCAGATAATGTACATAGTGAATGCATCATTCACTCTCCTAAAATGATGATTGCTGACCTTCAAAGTCAATTGTAGACAATATATATAAATATGATTATATTTCTTGTCTTCCATGGGGGAAAAAACCCAACCATTATCTGTAAGCCATAATGGTGTACATCAGATAAGAGGTCATGTAGAAGGTTTGAGTCCTCTGAAAACCTATCAATTGCTCAGTCAGGATATCAAAAATTATTCATGCCCAATTAAAGCTTTGTTTACCCTCACATATAATATTGATATAGGGGCACATCCACTAATGAAACTCATTTATGGAGGGCAT
Organism: Taxus chinensis; assembly: GCA_019776745.2. Taxonomy (NCBI): domain Eukaryota; kingdom Viridiplantae; phylum Streptophyta; class Pinopsida; order Cupressales; family Taxaceae; genus Taxus; species Taxus chinensis. The sequence goes on along the minus strand of CM034147.1, from coordinate 569,771,484 downwards.
TTCCATAATCTTAGAAAGGAGAGCAATGAAATATGACAATTATTCATGGAAATCAACCCTGAACATTGTATTGGGTGGCCCTAACGCTCATTTCTTTGTGTTCTAAAACAAAAAATTAGCCACTCTGCTCTTGTATCATTCACTATCTTGATAAAAATGTTGTGCCTGATCCTTAGTAAGAATATTTGAGCCCTCAATTATGGGTATTATGAAAGTAGTGTGAATTTAATCTTCATCGATTCGAGCCACTACTTGACGTTTAGGATCAATAATTTCCATTGTTTCTGGGTTAAAATAGGAACTATAATATATTATTGTGTCAACATATTGGACTGAAATGGGGAAACCTCCTACCTCTACAATTCCACTATCCTTGACTAGCTGGGAAATGGAAGAAGGGTTTTTGAAAATTGATACATGCCCAAATATCATCCAAATTGAGATGTTGAGCTTCGCTATCCCAAATATTTGGTATAGCTCTCTCCAAGGTAGAGAGGTGCTCATGTCCTTTGAAATCAATCTTTATTTTATGACAGGAGTAAAAGATCTCTGTGATTAAAATTTCCTTAGTTCCTTGATCAATACCTTGACAATTCACAACTTCTCTTACACTTGCAGATTTGAAAACAATGGAACAAGACTCGACCATGACTATAAATAGTGGAGAGGGATAAACTCGATTGGGCATTCGAAAATATACATTAGATGGTTAAAATGACCAATTACTTGACTATTTATGCACATTTAAACTCAATTAGGTTGGTGAGATGGAAATAAATGAAGAAATAAATACCCTACGCCAACCTAAAATAATGAGAATTGGAAAAGGAAAAACTAATTTGCACAACTATCCCAAGGGACATTTGGACATTTGGGACGCGTGGAACCGAAATAGCTGATTTGTGGTAAAGACAAAAAAAAACTTGCACAACTATCCCAAGGGACATCGATTCATCTAGGAAATGTAGAAATGAGAAATCCATAGCAAGTGAAAATCAAAAAAATCATACTTATGGGTAAATAGAGACCAGGGAGCACTCGGGACACGTGAGACATGAAAAACCAAAACACCCACAACACACTAAAATTAGGTAAGTCAGAAATATTTGACACAGAATGCCCTTTGGGACATCAGGATGCCATTTTTCTGAAAATCTAAAAAGACTGATAATAAAGGAAAAGCAAGATCAATCATAAAAAGTGGAAAATTGAGGAACAAACGGATCAGAGGAACTTGGGATATGAGGGACAAAAAAACCCAAAATGCCCATAAAATAAAGAAAAAACCTCAAAACTCAAAATTTTTAAAAATGACCAACTGTTTGAAAAGAACACTTTCTTTGAGTACCTTTACAAGGGAGTTTAATGTTCACTTAACCCGAAAATTTTAAAACTGGAGAAGAAAATTCAGAACTCTTAGGGAGGTGGTAACAAGACCAAGGGGATATACACAAGTAGATAGAAACTTAGTCATATCAACAATCCAACAATGCTCATTAAACACATTTTTGTCATCCTTTTGTAACTCAACATCATGTGGTAGATCATCATTTGAAGGAACTTCATTCATGAGGGTGGTATCTTGAGGTTCTACAACATCAAGAGCCAGTTGTTCACAAAAAATCTCTTCCTCTTAACAGTTTTGTGGCCTTAATGGTCAAGTCATATTCCATGATCTTGGTCACCCATCTATCTCATTTCTCACTGATCTCTAATCCCATAATGAATTCTCTAATGCTAGAATTTGATACCAAAACCCTTACGCGGCTAACAACAATCATGATTTTGAATTTCTTTAAGGTTCTCATGATGGAAAAAACCTATTTTTCAATATGAATGTACTTGAGATCATAATTCTTCAATGTTTTTCTAAAAATGGCTAGAGGATGCTCCACTAATTGATCATTTAGTTGTGTTAAAACCGCATCTATACTAGATTCTACCCCATGAGCACAAAGAATGAAATCTATGGTATAATATGAGTTAATCAATGTTGAGTCTTGGAAAAGCTCTTGTTTTATCTTTTCAAAGTTTTCCTTTCCTTCAGTGGTCAACTAGAATGTTGCATCCTTCCTTAGCATGAGAGTAATAGGTCTTATCAAACCCATGAAGTTAGGGATGAAACACCTAAAAAAGTTGATCTTTCCAAGGAATGACTGTAGAACCTTCTTGTGAGTTGGAAAGGAAAGAGCAACGATAGATGAAATTCTCTCTGGATCAATGGAAATTCCTTATTTTAATACAATATGCCCCAAGATCATGCCTCTAGGTACTGAAAATTTTCATTTATTAGGATTAAGGGATATACAAAACTCCCATGCATATTTCAAACAATTTCTCCATGTGCTTCATGTGATCCGCACTCTACTTGGAGAAAAATGTGATATCATCCAAGTAAGCCATGATGAACTGATTGGTGAATCCCTTTAATGCAGTATTGATTGCTCTTAGGAAGGTAGAACTTGCATTTGATAAGCCAAAAGGAATTTTTTTTGTAAGAAAATGTTCCCCATTTGGTGGTGAATGTGGTTTTATATTGATCCCCTTCCTTCACTTTAATTTGGTTAAAACCCAAAAACCATCAAACATGAAGAACCTCTCTGCTCCTATTAATTTCTAGCAAAATTTGTTCCATGGAGAGTAAGGGGTAGTGATCCTTGAGAGAAGCCTTACTCAAATCCTTGAAGTCCACACAAAGACATTTTTTTCCATTCTTCTTTCTAACCAGGATCATATTTTCCACCCAAGTATAATACTTGATTGGAAAAATTATTTTAGCCTCAATAAGTTTAGAGAGTTCTTTTCTCATAAGGGGATCAATCTTGGGATTGACTGACCTCTATTTTTATCTAATTGGCTTGATGTTGGGGTCCAAGATCAATGGAATGATGGACTATTTCATGATTGAATTCTTGTAGATATTAATGGTACCATGAGAACACAAGGAAAAAATAATTTCTTTTCACCTTCATCACATACCTTTCCGAGTATAAGTTCCTTTCCCAAAGTAACTAAAACTAGCTGAAAATCATACTACTTTACAACCATGTTAATTTTCATTCCTTTGAATTCATCATCTAGACTGAAAATCTGCTCCAAAGTGACTAATCCCTTGGGTAACTTGTTTGATATTAATTGAATAATTTGGTCCCCATAGACTTCTTGTATATTAGCTTGCATCTTTGAAGAGAATTCCGCCTCATTTTGAATGAACTAAATAATTTTTTCATCACTATCAAATACCTTCCAGCAGGCTTGATTATCTGGAATTGATTTCCTAACCACCATTTTGATATGTTGAGCATTCCCTTTGATCAAATCCTCAGTAGGTGAGAATTGAGAACCAAGGGCTTCCATTTGGTCTGCATACTTTCTTAGCTTCCTAGGCACAACCTGTAGGTTAATGGTATCAAATCTCTCCAATAAATCCCAAAATCTATGTTTGTAATATTTTAACAACTTTTTATTTGTTGCAAACCTACCATGGACTTGGTGAATGACCAATTCATGTATCTCTAAATAATTGTAACTTCCTAATTTTACTCTTTTCCATGATCAATAGACCATGGACTAATGCTTCATTCTCTACTACATTATTGGAACATGCAAACTGTAGTCTATGGGAAAAGAATCACTTTTCACTTTTTGGAGAGATGAGAACAACACCCACCCCGAATCCATTTATGCTTCTAAAACTATCAAAGAACATCTTCCATAGTCTAAAAGCATCTTCTTTTTATTGTTTGAATGTCGCGGGTATCACAAATTCTTCCCGAAGAATGCAATAAGTTCCTAGACTAGTCTCAAAACTTGTAATCTTTTCATCATAAGGATTAAACTTATGATATCTTTCAGCACATTCATCTAGTAGCATATCAGGAATGGAAAGAGGGACAATCTTCTCTTCATGAGATAAGTATTTCTCATGTTCTTCTTGGATTAGGAAAACTAATTGGGTAATAGTGGGATTAAACAACTCAATATGGTAAGAAAATATGGTTTCAACTTGTATTGTGAATCGAGTACCATATTTATTTTTCATAAGCATGTGAGTCTAATCCAAGGATATATATCCACCTACTTTAGGAGTTAAGTCTATAGACAAACAAATGGAAAACATGGAGGGAAGGTAAATGAATGAAATATCATGGGTTATGGTAAGGCTTTGGTAGACATGAAGGGTCAATTTAAGGTATTTTATTATTCCCAAGAAATTTACAATTGACCCGTCAAGTTGTAAAACACCCCTAGACACATGACTATATTTGAGACATGGGATATCAACAATTTTTTTAGGCATTACAGAGATACTAGCCCCTGAATCAATCATACAGTTATGAACTAGGTACTTACCAACAATTATTGACATGTAAAAAGGTGGGGTTTTTATAGTTCTACATACTTGATCATTCCTTTCCTGATAGACATGAACCACGACATGAGCCTTCTGTATTATGGGATCCACAGGAGGCAATTTCTTAAGGGCTTCATATATGATATCACACTATGAAGTAATGGAAATCACATCCCACATAGAAAATTTTACATTGTTATTTTGTCAATTTCTCAACAATGTTGAATTGGATACCCACGGATATCTACATTTGCGGTATGCCTAAAATCCTTCCGCAGTCTTCATTCCTATATTGTGGTGGAATTTGATTTCGTGGCTTTGGTTGAGTAGCAACCTCCTTATTCATGGATTTTATATGAGATTTTGGTTGCTTGATTTGGTTCACCATTGCTTCTTTTCCTTGGTTGTGGCTTTGATTTGATCCACAAAAGGTGATGGTTATAACTCTAGCATCCTTTTCTTGTGTCATGTATTATCAGCCATGTTGATAAATGGTCTATTATAATTTCCCCCCTTTTGGTTAACTGCACAAAAATCCTTATCTCCAAAGAACATGAGGTTGGTATCATTTTTTATGTCTTGAATTTCTTCCATGGTTTTATTTGGTGCTTCCAGTAGTAGTTCCTATTGATTGTAAGAGCCTTGGAAAATGTATGCTTGAATATGCATTACCCTCTCACAACCCACTTAGTTATATAGTAGATTACATGGAAAAAATCATTGTCTCTTGTTCCATATTATTTTGCACTTGAAGAAAATCCTGGCTTGAAATAAAAGGAGGAAGTGCTTGTGGAGGAGGGATTATTACTAATGTAAGAGGAACACTTTGACCTTTCCATTTGTTAGTCTACTAGTCCAGTGCATACCTTTGATTAGACTGCTAATTTGTATATGGTTGATACCCCTGGTTTGAATATTTCCCTTGATTATGATATTTCTTATAGGATTGGGCTTGTTGTTTTTCTAGGGATATAAATTTATTTTGTCAAATTTCTAATCAAGGCCTTCATTTCTTCATCTTCCTTTTGTTGGGAAAGAGTTTGTGAGGTGGAAGCAACAAGTTACAGATTTTTTATAGGTATAGGAGCAATAGAAGGTTGAGTAGATTTAGGTAATTCTGAATATAATGGAATAGGTGGTCTAGGAACCATTTTCCCAGCTAGTATTAGACTATTTTAAGATTTTATTGTTATTAAATAAGCACCTGGTACAGTTATTCCTCCCATAGATAGTATCATAAAAGATATATCAAAGTTTAGAAATTTTAAAATGTAAAGAAAAGAACCTTCTACTGCAAGTATCATAGGAGCTAGAATTATGTCCCAGGTCTTTTAGAATATGAAGTTGAAGTCTGTCGTTTTCTCATTAGGTTATCTCTTGATTGTAGTTAGTTGATCCAAAATAGATAAGTTTCCTGCTCTCTCTCCAAACTGGTCACAATAGGCTGTGCATAATTGATCCCAGTTTTAAATTGTTCCTGCCCCCAAAAATTTGAACCATTGCAAATATTTTCCTTTAAGTGATGAATCCAAAAGATTAAATGCTACATCCATCTCAAAAATTTGATGGATAACACAAACATTAGCAATATATTGAATGTGGTCAACTAGATTAGTGTGATTTTCTCTAGTAAAATATGGGATATTTTTCAAGGAAGCTACTGGAATAGGATTATGAGCATTTAAGGAAAGTGGATTGCTACCTATGAAGTTTAAAAATGGGTTTTGTTGTGGCAGTTGTTATTGATGACCCATTCTAATGGGTCTGATAACTCTTTTCAACTACCAGAAGGGCTGACCAGGTGGAGGTGTTGAGAGTGTTCAGTTTGGAGGAGATGGAGATCTCTGAATCTGTCTTACTCTTTTTCCTCTAACTGGGGATAACTACAAATATTAAAATATGCCTTCTTCTCTTGTTATCGACCATGTTTGGATCATTCTCATGAATCAGGGATACTTAGATCACCAGTACTACTAAAACTAGATGATGTTTTGAATGGATTTTCCAGATGTATTACTACAAATCCTCCAAAGGCTAGATTTTCACCAAGATACACATCAAAACTTGATAAAAATGGAAATATTAATTTCACTATTCCATCGGGTGTGTCAAAAATATTGGAGCTCAAATGTGCACTTTTTCCCAAATCATAGATAATTCATGATTTGAGACAACATGGGACTATTTTCAAGTTGTGGGACTTGAACTGAGACAGACCTCCGGAGAAGGTCAACTTCCTCTACTTACTCCTAATGTTAAACTACTCCTAGGAATTGAAATGCAACTTTCTAGCTCTACTCTAACTTTCCAAGGGACTAGGCTTAGAAAGAGATGCATAAAACATAAACCTAAACTAAAAGAGGTGATAGCACCAAAATAAATGGGACACATACTCAGGAAAGAGAGAAAATGGGAGAGCACAATGATGAAGAGGTCTAAAACTAAAGCCACATATCAAAATCATGTCCCAAGTTCCACCTTCACTGTGCACAATAAACACGGATCTCTAAAACAATGCATAAAATATACATGTGAATGAATGAGAGGAAATAGAGTGTAATAAAATAATAGCTAAGGCTGAAGCAAGCCAAAAAACCAAAGATTTTATTACTGAAAGATCATGCACAGATCATCACGATACATTAGGAAGATGAAAAAAATTTAAAGAGACTTATTCAAAGGCATGTGACTTTTACAACACTTATGGAACATATAATGATGCCCTTGCATTCCCAAAGTATCCAACCTTAAAATTGGGCTTCACTTTATAATATACAGAAAAATGAAAGGAGGATATAAGAAAGAGAGGGGAAATTCTCTTTTCAATAGCAAACCAACTTCATTTAATTTCTCTGCATGCTTTGAAAAATGGACTGAACACCTCTACAAATCCAATTCCATATGCCACACCCTTTAGGATAAGAAGTGTGCACCCATACTGTATTCGATGTTATTGGTTAATTCATCTAATATAGCCTATTTTTGTGTTGGAGATTTTTTTCTTGACTTCCGCCACCTACCAATATTTAATCAATGAAAATTTTATTCCCTTCTCATGGAGAAGGATAAGATTCCTTCAAATAATATCAACTTTGAAAAAATTGAATCAGATTTGATATTGTTAGCCTATTTAGAAGATCCGCAGAAAACTACCCTTTTCCTTTGATACGCAGCTTCCCTGGATTCAATTATGCATGGATTTTGACCTCCACAACTTTTCCTTATATTATGTAGCATCATAAACTTTTATGACTTATCCCATGGAATTGATATTGTGTGGATTTAGGTTGACCTCCGTAGACTGCAATATCCCTCATTATGTGGTTTGATTTACTTGTTATATGGAAATTTTATTCCTTTTTCCTTCATTTCATGGAATCCAAGACATCCATGAACTTGCTTCCTTTTACTCCACGTTTTTTACTTCTATTCAATGACATACTTTAATTCCTGCGTGGGCTTCATTCCAAGTCAATGGTAAATCTAGTTGCTCTATTTTGTAAGAGTTGAAAATATATAGAATATAGACCTTCTCATTTAGTTGTATGCATCCAAATTCAAAACATTCACCTTTTCACATGTTTCAATAAGAATATTACTCACCATCCAATCATCATTGACCACATCAAGGTGATTTTCTTCTCATACTCATGCTTCTGTGGTAGTAAATTTGCGTGCAGTATCTGTTGTTAGTGCTCAAATTCAGCGTGTGGTACCTTCTTGTGAAACAATTCTCCTAGCAATGGGATTTTTTGCTCTAGTGTCAGTATCTTACAAACTTCCTTTAAATCATCTACATATTTCTATGGGAGCTCAATATTCTTTGTGTGTTCCCTTTTAAACACTTTCTCTCTTAGGCACTAGATCTCCCCTTTCAAGTCTTTTATCACTCCCATCATCTCTTGATAGAATTCCTTTTGATGAGCATCATCTAGATACTTGACATGCTTAATTTCCTCTCTCATAGTGAGTGTCTTGGCTTTAAGAAGCCTATGTGTGCTTGTTTCAACTACAAGCATAGTAACTAACATAATTTGTAATTCTAAATCAGGCATCTTCATTAGTGTCCATTTCTCATATTTCACATGTTGTACCTTGATCGTCCCCACAAATTTTTCCTTCTTTATTTTCTTACAAATGTGTTCATAAAGATATAGGAAGTCCTCAGCCTTATATTTCTTTCCACAATACTTACATACATGATTCTGGGAATACTAGCATTTGTAATGATCTAGGGACCCATAAGTGTATAAATTTCCATGCATAAATATTCCTCTACTTCCATGACCTATGCTCTTATATCCACCTCAAAATCCACTGTCGTGCTCTTCATTAGGCTGGAATTCTTGTGTCTAAGAGCTATTAGCCACTGTGGTTTGTCACAATCCAGTCTCACATGCCTCATAAATTTAGTTTGTCAGCTGACAATTTTTTATATCATGAGTATGTGTATCACATATCCTGTAGTATATGGATATATTTTTCATCATTATGCATTACAAGATGGGTTAATTCAAGACATTTTGATTTTTATGGTAAATATCACAAGACTATTATAGTGCGCACACATTCATGTGTGAACAACTATAATTAGTATGCCCTTCCACATCATAATCGGTGCACCATAACCCACTTAATGTCTAATGGGTTGAACTTGTAGAAGGATTATCAAATTTCTTAGCCATAGTTGTTATTTTTGCTTCAAGGAACGGGCTCACTCTAGTGTTTGTACTCCCAACTTCTTCAACACGTAGTGTTTCTTCCAAAGCCTCGTGTAGATCAATGTATGTTTTACGTGATAATGCTCTTCCAAAGCCCCCCACCAACCAATACACGTGTTGGATTTGATGAATATCATAGGATAAATTGGACAACATAATTTTAAACCATGCATCATATTCCCTCAAAATTTCAGAAAATTCCTAGATGATGTCCTTTAGAACACCAAAACTATATTTATAAAAATCTGGAATATGAAATTTAGCTAAAAATGCAGGCACAGTGTATCATATTCCACCACATTATGCTATGGATCATACATTCTGTATTTGATAACCGGATCTAAGATCAATCTTGGAAAAAACTTTTGCACCCCCCATTTGATCAAATAGATCATCGATTCGGGGCAACGGGTACCGATTCTTCATTATTACCTTGTTGAGAATTCAGTAATCAATACAAACTCTGAGGGTCTCATCCTACTTTTTTACAAAGATTACCGGTGGACCCCATGGTGATATACTTCGTCTAATCAGAATCAAGGACAATAATTCATGTAATTGAGCTTTCAAATCAACTAATTTAGTTTTTGTCATTCTATATGGTGCCTTGGAATTTGGTTCTGTTTCTAGTTTGACCTCTATTGTGAAGTCAAATTCATGCTTAGGTGGAACTCCAGGAAACTCATTTGGAAACACATTTCTAAATTCCCTTAGGATGGGAAATGCTTCAATTTCAGGCTCAATTTTGTGTCCCGAATTTTTTATTTTTATAGCATATATATGGTAGCCCTTACACTTTACCTTTTTAGTAGTATGGTAGAAATTTTTCTAGTGACAAACTTTCTTGTAACACCCCGAACACTTGTTGTTTTTTGCTGATCATCGCAGCAGGTTACACTTTTCCCTAAGAAATCCAAGGTTGCATTATGTTGACTTCACCAATATATACCTATGACAACATCATAGGATCCAAGAGGTGCCACATATAAGTTTAATCTTGTCATTAACTCAGGTAATTATATTGGTGCCTCAAACAAACACTAATTCACTCTATGTACATCATTATTTCCATATTGTACAGTCCAAGTGTGTTCCATGTACCCAGCTCTTATTTTGATTTTATCAACAACTTTAAATGAAATAAAACATTATCTTGATTTGGAATCAAATAAAACAGAAATAGGTTCTCCAAAAAGGTTACCTAAAGTTTCTATTGGAGTCATTTGCTTTTCCTCTTACTTATTATGGACTGCAGCATAAATCTTATGTTTCTACCCCTCTTTATTTACTAAAGTAAATCCCTTCTTTTGATTATTCCATTATCTTCTTTACGGACAGTTGTTAGTGAAATGATCACCACCACACTTAAAACATCCTTCCAATGGTCCTTTTCTATCAATCTTATTCTGGCCGATACTTGTTCCTTCTTGCCCATTTTTATTATTATTCACAATATTTCTACCCACTATTCCTCTTTTATTGACAGGCTTGAACTTTTTTTTTCCCTTTTTCCATGCTAGTTTACTTGCGGTTGATGTTTGAAAATTGCTATTTTTTCTTCTATTTTCCTATTTAGAGACATAAATACTTCGTAGCTTCAGTTCTTGATTGATAGCTTTTTCCAATACTGTTTACATTGATGTAGGTCCATGAGCATCTACCTCACCACCAATACTAGGATTCAATCCCATTATAAATTTTCTCACTCTAAACTTCTCATCCTTTTGATACAAAGGAACATATTTCAACAATCAAGTGAAACATTCCTAATATTCTATAACTGAGTACTTTCCTTGAGTCATATTTTGGAATTCTGTGATCTTTTGGTCAAAGTATAGCTAAGAAAGCCATCTTTGATGGAAGTAGGCCTTGAACTACTCCCACATGCTCCAGTTATCAATTCCTAGTTCCATTTTCTAGTTATCCCACCAGGAAGATGCTTCACGAGATAATTGGTAGGCTCCCAATACTACTTTTGTCTCCTCTGATAAGTCCCTAATCTCAAAATAATTTTCCATTTCAGAGATCCAATCCCCAAGAGTTGTACCATCAAATTCAGGTGGGGATATTATTTTAATGTCCCTTGCTAACTCAGTAGCTAGCCTTGATTTGTTATTTGCCATTTCATTCAAGTGCTCAAGTTGATCATCATATTTCTCATCACCCTGATTTTCATCCCTACAATCCTCATTGTCTTCAACACCTTGACCTTGTTATTATAAGGAAACAACTCAATTTCGGGTGTCATTCACAAGGTTGAGGATTTATTCTAACTTAGCAGTCATATTATCTCACACGTCATCAATATTTACCCCACTGTCACTTGCCATAATACCTCTTGTTGCTGGCCTAGCCATAGTTTCTTATTTTATAAATGAGGATAGTTTTATTAGAATGTGTGTCCCATTAATGTTTGAGTGTCTGAGCCTCTGGCTCTGATACCAAACTATAACGCTCAAAATTACAAGAGCTAAAAAATGAGGATTTTTTTAACACATAAAAATAATAACAAAATACAAAGCTGCAATCGTAAAGATTTATTTAATCAAATTCATTAATCAATTTTTCTCTTTTGATCTATCTGATAACATCCATGTAAGACATGTGTGATTGAGAAGGGTGTATCCAAATCTCCATGATCTCCCTTCGTCACTAATTTGAGTGACAATGCTTACTAGCATTTCAGATCAACTTTTTAAAGGTCATGAGAACTATGTGAAATTCCTTGGGTCTACCACGAAGATAGTTTCCTGAATTCGTATTTCGGTATCCGACCATTGTCTACCTCATGTTCAGTATTTCAACTTCCCATGATCAGGTTACAGACATTTTTATTTAATAGGAGGACTAGGTGATCAGACAATGCACAACCATCAATGCATTACTTTGCCCAAAGTTATTCGCCATGTAAGTTACAACTAAACTCAAGACATCACACTAGTCTTATGAGTTTTAAGTCTTCCTCCACCTCAAAACTATCCCTTTCATAGTTAACTAGATCTTTATAGTTTATTTTTATTTTATTTCCAATTAAACCTATCTTGGAAGAGTTTATATTGAGATAGATGTCAAAGGAAAACTAGGATCTTTATGAGATAAGTACATTCGTTATGTTGAAATGTAACTATATAAGCATTTTGCATCTACTTATCCCTTATGTAACATCCCAAAATTTCTTGTAAGTTAAATTAACTATGGTTAAGTCTAAACAGGATTAGACGAGATCATCATTGGGTGTAAAATACATTTGGTTCGTTGTATCATGACACACAACTTTTGTTGTAGGGCATGACACAACAAAACGAATAATCTCACACCCACCTTGATGATCCTTCCTAAAACATGGTTAGGCCTTAATAATAGGTTAAATGGTTCATAAATGATAGTGAATCTTTCAGTTATTTGTATTTTGGTTACTTTATTTTAATCAGTTTGGTCATCTTTTGTTTTGTTCGACTTTTGAATGACCGCGATGATAATTGTTCTATTTTATTTGGCAATGCTATATAAAGCTAGCTTTATGAGAATATTCAAATTATTATTTATAGAATTGGTGATTTTCGTATTGGAATGTTTTATATAAACCTGGAAATTTAATTAATTTTATGGTAATATATTGTTGGAAATATGTGGACTTGTATTATGAAGGTTAATTTTAACTTAACCATTAAGCTGGGTAGCAACTAAAGTAAAAAAAATGTATTAAATATTAATTAGTATATATATATATATATATATATAGAGAGAGAGAGAGAGAGAGAGAGAGAGAGAGAGATTTGGCATGTGAGCCAAAAAATTTATTTAGTTATTGAAATTTATGGGTTTCATAAAGTGAAAAAAATTCACATGGAACAAGTGTGCGGTATGCACTAAAACACGTACCAGCATTGGGAAGCCCAAAAATTCTTCAATATGTCGCCCAACTATAGTTCTTTCATTATATTTTTCTATTATTTTTCCTTTGTATATTTTCATTCTCCCCTTCTGGAATACCTGTGTGAGTTTTAGAGGAAAGAACGATTCAACTTATTGGAGCGGGAAGAGTAGAAGTTTTCTGATTCTGGGTTCACTTCAGGCATGAATATCTTCTCCTTTCTTTGCTACATTATTTGTAAAAACTGAGGAAATACATATTCTATGTTTAATGGAAATTAAGGAAATTGTGGACAGCTTTTCATTTAATTGTTTGGAGATGAAGTATGAAAAGGAAATTGATGGATTCTATATTCTTTTTAGTTTTCTTTGTGTGGTTGTAACCTAACCCAGAAAAATACGCAAATGGGGTTTTGGGTTTTAATCAACAAAACTAAAGTAAAAGAAAGGTTAAAAATTCATTCTCTACATTATAATAAATTATACCCAAAAGGAAAAGAGTTGGGTTTTTCCTGTATAGGAAGAAGAAAAGCATTTTGTGAATTTGTGTGTTACAATCGATTTGTGCTTTTGGGTTTTCATTTTTGTTAAACTGAAATTTGGTCGTGTGTTTTCTGTAAACAAATTGATTTGGATATACAAATCGATTTGTACAAAGGAATTGATTTGGGTAACCCAATAAATATGGGTATGCAATCGGTTGGGGTTTTGTATTTTTCTTCTTGGTTGTTATATGCAGGTCTGATTTTTAATTTATTGAGATCTTTTGAATGATAATTTTTCCGTGTCAAAGATCTTGCATGGGGCTGCATTTTCCAAAATTTTTATCATCATGGACCACTAAATCGGTTCATGTATAAAAAAGGGTGTCTTGTTATGTGTGAATAATTACAAAAGTAATTACATTTAGCCTGTAACTTCCACCCTAGCAATATGACTTGGATTGTTTTAAGACTGTGAAAAAGAAATTTCTTGTTTTGGTAAGGGCATGAAAGCTAGTACAACTTGACCTATATGCACCAAGGAGTAATTGGAGGCATGATTGGGTTTAAAATAATGATATCTTATGAAAGAAATTATTAGTTGTTCTTTTACTATAAAGAGTATGTTTAAATGATGTAACCATGGTGCTGCTATATTGTTGGTTGGGCTGTTTTTTACCAGATAGAACATGTTAAAGTGATGTAAATATGGTGATAATTAAGCTAATTTGTAGAGCTGCCCATTAACTGAAAAAAAATATTCTTCTTAATCATATTGTTTTTACAAAGTTATTTAGAAATTTTAATTGTCAAATGCTTATTGATTGAAGCTGGAATACATATGTATTGACCTTTATGATTAGAGGGAAACATGATCACTGAAATATAAATTGGTTGTTCTATTTGTGTGCATCCGTAGATGTATCTTTATAGAAACTGGGTAGTAATACATTTTCAGCTGTATTACCACGTGCTTGTTGATAAAACAACATGTATATCCTTTCATATTTTAGTAATTAATTACATCATAAAATGGAGTTAATATTTATGCCAGTTCATTTCTAATTGACATCATACCACTACTCTAGTCTTATAGGACCATTAGCTGTTACATTCGGATGTGCGGAAACTCATGTCTTGTGAAGTTTTATTGTAGCATGGATCTAAATGAGATACTTGGATTTCAATTGGTGAAAGGATGATATGCTTGAATTTTTGGCTGAATTATTGGGATCATGGATCCATTGTAAATATTCAAACCTCACTATGTGAGAATTATTATACCGGTTATATATTTCACCTTAACGACATATGTAATATATGATTTTAATAAAGAGATGATTACTTTGTGTGTAATAATATCTCAATATGAGTAAATCATGAATACTTGAGTTGTGAAATCTTACTTTTCACAAATTGTTGAATACATTTATTTGATATTTATCAATGTATGAAGTCGATAATTGGGCAATTATTGTAACAATCAATTGTCTTTAATTTCTAAACTAAATAAGTTATTTAGTTGTGTATCTAATCAAAGAATAATTAAATATACATATTTTAATATATATTTAATTTGAACTTTCGGTAAACTTGGTATTAATATGAATAATTTTGTAATCTTGTTGTTTAGAGAATGGAATAGTATCATGTAAAGGTATGTAAGGTAAAGAAACAAACATCAAGAAAAAAAAGACTAAATGGATGGTCAATAGCCGCCAAAGCTCCCCCCTTCGGCATATTCCGCGCCCCTGACAGGGGGAAGGCGGAGAAAGAGGAGAGGAGGAGAGAGAGAGGGAGGCAGAAGAGAGAGTAAAGAGGAAGAAGGGAAGAGGAGGAGAGGAGAGGGAGGGAGCAGAGAGGAGAAAAGAGGAGAGGAGAGAGAGGAAGTAGAGAAGTGGGGAGACATGAGGAAGAAAGGGAGAGGAGGAAGAGAGGGGGGAGAAGGCAGAGGGCTGGGAGATGGAAGGGAGGAGGGAGGAAGAGAGGGAGGGGGAGAAGGAGAAGAGGGAAGAGAGGTGGGGAAAGGGTTTGTGTTGGTCCATCTTTACTTGGTTTCGTTTACTCTCTCAGTTTGTTCTTCTGGTTGTTGTGCTGTAAAGAAGAAGCCAGAGAGGAGAGAAGAGAGGAGGAGGGAGAGGAAAAAAAAAACCAAACAAAGCCAAACCAATAAAGAGAGAGAGGTGAGAGAGGGGAAGAAGAAGAGGAAAGAGAGAGGACCCAGAAGGGCGTAGATGAGGGTTGACGTGTTTTGTTGTCGTTTTAGTTTCTTAGGTTCCTATGGGGTTGGGCAGTTAGAGAGAGAAGAAGAGAAGAGGAAGGGAGAAGAGAGGAAAGAGAGGGGGAAAGAGGAGGAGCGAGAGAGAAAGGAAAGGGATAGAAGGAGAAAAGAAAGAGAGGGAAAGGAGGGGAAAGAAGGGCAAGAGAAAAGAAAGGGAAGAGAGGAGGGAAGGAAGAGACTAGGAAAGAGGGAGGAAAAAGAGGGCAAGTACGATAGAAGAAAGAAAGAGAAGAGGAAAGGAAGAGAGAATGAGTGAGGGGATGTAAGGAGAAGAGAAAGAGGAAGAGGAGAGGCGTTCTTGTTTGGGCGGGTGGATGGTGGGGGTGAGAGGGGCGAGAGAGAAGGAGTCAAGGAAAGAAGGAGAGAGGGAGGGTAAGTAGAAAGAGAAAAGGAAAGAGGAGAGAAGAGACCTGGGAAGGAGAGAAGAGAAGGGTGAGAGAAAGGAGGGAGGGAAGACAGAAGAGAAAGGAGAAAAGGAAAAAGAGGGTGAAAGGAAAAAGGAGAAGGGGACGGCGAGGGGGAGGAGGAGGAAGGGAAGAGACGGAGAGAGAGGAACGAGAAAGAGAAGAGAGAGAGGAGAGAAAGGAGGAAGACAAGGAAAGAGGACTGAGAGGAGAAGAGAGAGAAGGAAAAGAGGATAATGAGAAAGGGAAGAGAGTAGAAGTAGAGGGAAGGGGGAAAGGAGAGGGGAGGGAAGACGGAGATGGGGCGGGGAAAGAAGTGAGGGAAAGATGAGACGGGAGTAAAGAGGGAAGAGAAGAGAGAGGAAGAAGAGAAGGGAGAGAAAAGGAGAGAGAACGAAAAGAGGGAGGAGAGAAGAGAGGAGAGTAAACAAGAGAGAGAGGAAGAAAGTAGGAGAAGAGAGAAGTGGGGAGGAAAGAAGAGAGGAGAGAGGATGAAGACGCAAGAAAAGGAAAAGAAAGAGGAAAGAAGAGGGGGAGAGAGGGAGGGGGGAAAGAGAGGAAGAGACGGAGAGAGGGGAAGAGACAGAAAGGCAGGAAGAAGTAAAAGAAAGAAGAAGGAAGAGGGTGGTTAGAGACGAAGAGCAGAGAGCAAGGAGAAGAAAGAGAAAAAGAAAGGGAGAGAAGATAAAGGGAAGGAGAGAAGGAGGGAAGAGAAGGAAGAGTAGAAGGGAGAGAAGAGAGAGGAGGAGGGAAGAGGGAAGAGGAGATGGAGTGGTGAAAGGGAAAGATGAGAAAAGGAGAGGGAAAGAAAGAGAAGAAGAAGTAAGAGGAGAGGGAGAGCAGGAAGAAGAGAGAAGGGAGAGAGAGGAAAGAGAATGAGGAGGAGAAGAAAAAAGAAGAGAAGAGGAGGAGACAGAAGGAAAGAGAGAGAGAAGAAAGGGAAGGGGGGAACAGAGAGACAAAAAAGAGAGAAGAAAAGAGGGTAGAAGAAAGAGAGGAAGAGAGAGAGGAGAAGACGGGGGGGAGAGGAGGAAAAAGGAGAGAGGAAAGGAGGGAGGAGGAACAGAGAGAAAGAGAAAGAAAGAGGAGAGGGGTGGAGGGAAGAAGAGAAGAGAAGGAAGGGAGGAGGGAGAAGAAAAAGGAGGAGAGGATGGGGGAGAGGAGGAGAGAGCGAGAAGGGAAGAGTAGAGGAAAAGAAGAGCAGGGAGGAGGGAAGAAAGAAGGAGGAGAGAAAAAAGAGATCGAGAGGAGAGGAGAGAAGAAGGGGGAGAGAGGAGAAGTGGGAGGGGAGGGGGAAGAGGAAAGAAGGGAGGAGGAAAAAGAGAAGGAGAAGGGAGGAGAAAGAGGAAATGAAGAAAGGGAGAGGAGGAAAAGAGGAGAGACCAGAGAAAAAAGAGAATAGAGATCGGGGTCTCTTTCCTACCTTTTTACATTTTAGCATAATGAATGTCCCTTATCTCATAAAGATCCTAGTTGCCTTTGGAATTATCTCATCTCAATCTTGAAGATAGTTTAAGGGAAATGAAAATAAAAACAACTAATAAAGATCTAGATAATGTGAATGAAAGGTATAGTTGTGAGGTGGTAGACGCCTTTACAATCATAAGACGAGGCCTGTGTTTGTCTTGAGTTTTACCGTAACCTAAGGTGGGGTGGATAAATTTTGCCAAAGTAAGTGCATTGCTGGTGTTGCATTGTCTGATTCAACCTAGTCCTCCAATTTAAAATTTTTTTTGTCTCTAACCTAATCATGGGAAGTTGAAATACTGAACATGAGGTAGACAATAGTCAGATACTGGAATATGAATTCAAGAAACTAGCATCGTGGTAGACCCAAGGAATTTCATATAGTTCCCGTGAACTTTAAAAGGTTGAGCCTAAATTCTAGTAAGCATTGTCACCGAAGTAGTGACGAAGGGAGATCGTGGAGATCTAGATACACCCTTCTCAGCCACACATGGCTACATTGATGTTATCAAATAGATCAAAAGAGAAAAATTGATTAATAAATTTTATTAAATAAATCAGTATGATTGTAGCTTTGTAATTTGTTATTTTTTTTATGTGTTATTATTTTTATGTGTTAAAAAAATCCTCATTTTTCAGCTCTTGTAATTTTGAGCATTAAAGTTTGGTATCAGAGCCACAGGCTTAGACACTCAGAAATTAATGGGACACACATTATAATAAAATTATCCTCATTTATTAAACAATAAACTATGGTTAGGCCGGCAACAAGAGCTAGTATGGCAAGTGACAATGGGGTAAATATTGATGACGTGCCTGATAATACGACTGCTAAGTTAGAATAAATCCTCAACCTTTTGAATGACACATGAAACCAAGTTGTTTCCTTAGCAAAAAAAGGTCAAGGTGGTGAAGATAATGAGGATTTTAGGGATGAGAATCAGGGTGATAAGTAATATGATGATCAACCTGAGAACTTGGATGAAATGGTAAATAAGAAAGCAAGGTTGGCTGCTGAGTTAGCAAGGGACATTAAAAGAATATCCCCACCTAAATTTGATGGTACAACTCTTGAGGATGGTGTTTAAAATTGGCTCTCTAAAATGGAAAAGTATTTTAAGATTAGGCACTTTTCAGAGGAGACAAAATAAGTATGGGGAGCCTACCAATTATCCCGTGAAGCATCTTTCTGGTGGGATAACTAGAAAATTGAACTAGGAATTGATTCTGGTATGAGCACGTGGGAGAAGTTCAAGGCCTAATTCCATCAAATATGGCTACCTTAGCTATACATTGACCAAAATATGGAAGAATTACAAAATATGACTCAAGGAAAGTACTCAGTTACAGAATATTGCGAATGTTTCACTCGATTACTTAAATATGTTCCTTGGTATAAAAAGGATGAGAAGTTTGGAGTGAGAAAATTTATAATGGGATTTAATCCTAGTATTGGTGGTGAGGTAGATGTTCATGGACCTACCTTAATGGAAATAGTATTTGAAAAATATATCAAGTAAGAACTAAAGCTGCAAAGTATGTATGCCTCTAAAGAGGAAAATAGAAGGAAAAATAGCAATTTGCAAACATCAACCACAAGTAAAACCAACATGGAAAAAGGGAGACAATAAGTTCAGGAATGTCAATAAAAGAGGAATAGTAGGTATAACTCTTGTGAATAATAATAAAAATAGGCAACAAGGAACAAGTTTCAGCCAAAATAAGATTGAGAGAAAAGGACCATTGAGAGGATGTTTTAAGTGCGGTGGTGATCATGTTGCTAACAATTGTCCACAAAGAGGACAATGGAATAATTAGAAGAAGGGATTTATTGCAGTAAATAAAGAGGGGCAACAACATAATATTTATGTTGTAGTCCATAATAATCACTTAGAAAAGTAAGTGACTCCAATAGAAACTTCAGGTAAGATTTTTGGAGAACCTATTTTTGTTTTATTTGATTTTGTTTCAATAGAATGTTTTGTTTCATCTAAATTTGTTGATAAAATCAAAATAAGAGTTGGGTACATGGAACATGCTTCGACTGTATAGTATGGAAATAATGTTGTACACAGAGTGAATCAGTGTTTGTTTGAGGCACCAATAGAATTACGTGATTTCATGACAATATTAAACCTGTATGTGGCACCTCTTGGATCCTATGATGTTTTCATAGGTATATATTGGTGAAGTCAACATAATGCAACTTTGGATTTCTTAGGGAAAAGTGTAACCTGCTACGATGATCAACAAAAAACAGCAAGTGTTCAGGGTGTTAAAACAAAGTTTGTCACTAGATAGATTTCTGCCATGCAGCTAAAAATGGTAAAGTAGAAGGGCTACCATCTATATGCTATAAAAATAACAAATTCAGGATAGGAAATTGAGCCTTAAATTGAATCATTTCTCATCCTAAGGGAATTTAGAGATCTGTTTCCAAATGAGTTTCTTGGACCTCCACCTAAGCATGAATTTGACTTAACAATAGAGGTCAAACCAGAAACAAAACCAATCTCCAAGGCACCATATAGAATGAAAACTGAATTATTTGAGTTGAAATATCAATTACATGAATTTTTTTCCTTGAGTTTGATTAGACCTAGTATATCACCATGGGGTGTACCGGTTATCTTTGTAAAAAATAAGGATGAGACCCTCAGACTTTGTATTGATTACCGAATGCTCAACAAGGTAACAGTGAAGAATCGGTACCCATTTCCCTGAATCGATGATCTATTTGATCAAATAGGGGGTGAAAAAGTGTTTTCTAACATTGATCTTATATCCAGTTATCATCAACTGTGAATCAAGGATGAAAATATCCATAAAACCGCTTTTAGAACAAGGTATAGGCATTATGAGGTTACAATTTTTCCCTTTGGTCTAACAAATGCACCTGCCACTTTCATGAACTTGATGAAAAACGTGTTTAGGGAATACTTAGTTGAGTTTGTACTTATCTTTCTCAATGATATATTAATATACTCCAAGAATGAGGAATAACATGATGAACATTTAAGGATTGTGCTGGGAATTCTTAGAAAGCATAAATTATATGGAAAATTATCTAAGTGTGCTTTCTATCAATACAAAGTACAATACTTAGGCCACTTATTAAGTAACTAAGGAATCTCAGTGGACCCTTCGAAGATCAGTGCCATCATGGAGTGGCCAACACCAAAGGATGTGCATGAAGTGAGAAGTTTTTTGGGTCTAGCAGGCTACAATTGAAATTTCGTAAAGGACTTCTCTAGGTTAGTAGGACCTATCACTTCTTTACAAAAGAAGGGTAAGAATTTTTTTTGGGACAATAAGTGTGAAGAAGCCTTTAATGAGTTAAAAGGTTGACTCACAAGTGCTCTAGTGTTGAAGATTCTTGATCCAAACGGGAACTTCTTAGTGGTAACCAATGCTTCAGGGTAAGGTTTGGGCAGAGTAATACTACAAGATGGGCATGTGGTAGCTTTTGAAAGTAGGAATTTGAGGATGCATGAAGTAAATTATGCACCACATGATCTTAAAATTGATGTGATTGTTCATGCACTGTAGGTATGGAGGTACTAATTGCTAGGAAAATCTTTTGAACTCAAAATAGATCATCATGGGCTCAAGTACATTTTTACGCAATAGAATCTAAATGCAAGGCAGTGAAGATGGCTTGAGTTCCTAGAAAATTATGACTTTGATATAAATAACATTAAGGGAAAAGAGAATAGGGTGGTTGATGCCTTAAGTCGCAGAAAGTAGATTGTTACTATAATTACATTAAGAACCCAATTCAAAGATGAAGTTAAAAATGAGTTAACCATTGAACCCTGCTATAATCATGTTAAAAAATCTCTAGAAAAATATCCAAAGGACAAAAGGTATGATGGTTTCAAGGTGGAAATAGATGGGATTCTGCGTTATAACAACAAAATATATGTACCAGAAGGTAAAGAACTCAGAAATAAAGTCATGAGAGAATTTCCTGATGCTCCTTATTCAGGACATCCAGGAGTAAAAAAGATGATGGCAGACATCAAAAAGTAATACTTCTAGAAAAAGGTGAAAAATGATGTGATTCTTTATGTCTCATAATGCCTAGAATGTCAGTAACTATATGCTGAACATTTACATCCAACAAGACTATTATATCCTCACAATGTGCCAGAATATAACTGGCAAGTTATAAGTATGGATTTTATCCAAGGTCTACCTATGTCCCAAAATAAACAAGATTTTATACTTGTAGTTATAGACAAGTTAACTAAAGTGGCACATTTTATAGTAGGTAATTTAATAGATAATTCACCCATACTGGAAAAAAGGTTTGTATAAGAAGTTTTTTTATTACATGGAGTTCTAGAAGTAATAATTTCAAATAGGGACTCAAATATAACTTCCAGATTTTGGTAGACTTTGTACGCTGACTTAGGGACAAAACTAAATATAAGTTTTTCCTACCATCCTAAAATTGATGGTTAAACTGAAAGAGTAAATCGAGTTTTAGAATACTTACTAAGAATGTAATGCATGGATTAACAATACAAATGGGAAGAGTATCTTCCCTTGGTTGAATTTGACTATAATAACACTTACCATTCTTCCATTCAAATGGATCCTTTTGAAGCCTTATATGGTCGTAGGTGTAGAACACCTATCATTTGGGATAATCCTAAAGATAGGGTACTAATTGGACAAGAAATGTTTTCAGAAATGGAAAAACAAGTTAAATTAATCCAAGAAATATTGAAATAAGTAGAAAATAGGTAGAAAAGTTATGCAAATTTAAAAATAATTGATATAAAGTTTAACATGGGAGATAAAGTTTCTCTTAGGGTCAAACCTAAAAAGAGTTCCATTTCATTTGGAAAGTCATCTAAACTATCTCCTAGGTTTGTAGCAACATTTCAAGTCCTATAGGTCATTAGACAAGTAGCCTACAAGCTAGCACTACCTGCTACTCTATCCAGGCTCCACAATGTATTTCATGTATCCTTGCTTAAGAAAATATTTAACACATGTACTTAATTGGGATTTAGTGTAGGTTCTGGATCCTGGGGTAATCGTGCTTGATCATAGAAGGATACTAGAAACCTAGAAGTTACACTTGAGAAATAGTGAGGTTTCACAATTTAGGCTCTAGTGGGACCAATATATTGAATAAAGTGCCATTTGGAAGAATATGGAAGATATATAGACTACTTTTCCTCATTTGTTTGATTTTTTATGAACATGTTTTGTTAAAGTACTAAATTCATTTTTTCTGTAAAAATGGTAGATAAGAAAATTATGTAGATAATCCTACAACTGAATATTAGGACTAAGATACTTTTTGATTAATAGTTACTATTGAAGATTTTGTTAATAAACCCAAAAAATCTGGCGTTTAGGCAGTAATGTATTATGTCTATAGATTATATGACTGATTTTCTATATGTCCAAGGGTTGTTGTGACTTTCATGATTCAATTGAAATAATATTGCTACAAATTCTAAGGTGATTTGAAATATATTTATGCAGAAAATGAATAGTGGGTTAGTTTATCTATTTATCCTGAAATCATCAAGACAATGATTATTCTAAGGGGTGGAGCATGTAACATCCCAAAATTTCTTGTATGTTAAATTAACTACGCTTAAGTCTAAACAGGATTAGACAAGATCATCATTGGGTGTAAAATTCATTTGGTTTGTTGTATCATGACCCATAGCTTCTGTTACAGGGCATGATACCGCGGAATGAATAACCCCGCACCCACCTTGTTGATCCTTGCTAAAACATGATTAGGAATTAATAATAGGTAAAACAGTTCATAAATGATAGTGAATCTTTCAGTTATTTATATTCTGGTTACTTTATTTTAATCAGTTTATTTGTCTTTTGTTTTGTTCTAATTTTTCATGACCGTGATGATAATTGTCTCTATTTTATTTGACAATGCTATATGAAGCAAACTTTATGAGAATATTAAAATTATTATTTATGGACTTGGTGATTTTCATATTGGAATGTTTTATATAAACCTCAAAATTCAACTAATTTTTTTGGTAATATGTTGTTGGAAATATGTGGACTTGTATTATGAAGGCTAATTTTAACTTAACCATTAAGCTAGGTAACAAGTAAAGTAAAAAAAATGTATGAAATATTAATTAGTATATATATATATATATATATATATATATATATATATATATATATATATATATATATATATATATATTATAGAGAGATTTGGCATGTAAACCAAAGTTTTATTTAGTTATTGAAATTTATGGGTTTAATAAAGTGAAACACCTTCACATGGCACAACACGTACTATAATTTGTTCATTATATTTTTCTGTTATTTTTCCTTCATCTATTTTCATTCTCTCCTTCTGGGATACCTGCGTGAGTTTTAGAGGAATGAAGGATTCAACTTGTTGGAGTGGGAAGAGTAAAAGGTTGCCGATTCTAGGTTTACTTCAGTAATGAATATCTTCTCCTTTCTCTGTTGCATTATTTTTAAAAAAAATGAGGAAATACACATTCTATTTTTAATGGAAATTAAGGAAATTATGGATAGCTTTTGATTTAATTTTTTGGAGATGAAGTATGAAAAAGAAATTGATGGATTCTGTATTCTTTTTAGTTTTCTTTGTGTGGTTTTAACGTAACCCAGAAAAATATGCAGATGGGGTTTTGGGTTTTCATCAACAAAAATAAAGTAAAAGAAAGGTTAAAAATTCCTTCTCTGCATTATAATAAATTATACCCAAAAGGAAAAGAGTTGGGTTTTTCCTATATAGGAAGAAGGAGAGAGTTTTGTGAATTTGTGTGTTTAAAATAAATTTGTGCTTTTGGGTTTTCATTTTTGGTAAACTGAAATTTGGTCGTGTGTTTTATGTAAACAAATCGATTTGGATATACAAATCGATTTCCACAAAGGAATCGATTTGGGTAACCCAATAAATATGGGTATGCAATCAGTTGGGGTTTTGTATTTTTCTTCTTGGTTGTTATATGCAAGTTTGATTTTTAATTTATTGATATCTTTTGAATGATAATTTGTCCGTGTCAAAGATCTTGCATGGGACTACATTTTCAAAAAAATTTATTATCATGGACCACTAAATTAGTTCATGTATAAATGAGGGTGTCTTGTTATGTGTTAATAATTACAAAAAAAAGGGCATTTATTTTGTAACTTCCAGGCAGGAAATATGACTTGAATTCTTGTAATACTGTGAAAAAGAAATTTCTTGTTTTAGTAAGGACATGAAAGCCAGGACATCTTGATCGAGATGCACCAAGGAGTAATTGGAGGCATGATTGGGTTTAAAATAATGATATGAAAAAAATTATTAGTTATTATTTTACTAAAAAGTGTATGTTTCAATGATGTAACCATGGCGCTGCTATATTGTTGGTTGGGCTGTTTGTTTACTAGATAGAACATGTTAAAGTGATGTAAATATGGTGATATTTAACCTAATTTGTGGAGCTGCTCATTAACTGAAAAAAAATACTCTTCTTAATCATATTGTTTTTACGAAGTTATTTAGAAATTTTAATTGTCAAATGCTTATTGATTGAAGCTGGAATACCGATGTATTGACCTTTGTGATTAGAGGGAAACATGATCACTGAAATATAAATTGGTTGTTCTATTTGTGTGCATTCGTAGCTGTATCTTTATAGAAACTGGGTAGTAATACATTTTCAGCTGTATTACCATGTGCTTGTTGATAAAACAACATGTATATCCTTTCATATTTTAGTAATTAATTACATCATAAAATGGAGTTAATATTCACGCCAGTTCATTTCTAATTGACATCATACTACTACTCCAGTCTTATAGGACCATTATCTGTTACATTCAGATGTGCAGAAACTCATGTCTTGTGAATTTTTATCGTAGCATGGATCTAAATGAGATACTTGGATTTCAATCGGTGAAAGGATGATATCCTTGAATTTTTGGCTGAATTATTGGGATCATGGATCCATTGTAAATATTCAAACCTCACTATGTGAGAATTATTATACCGGTTATATATTTCGCCTTAATGACATATTTAATATATGATTTTAACAAAGAGATGATTACTTTGTGTGTAATAATATCTCAATATGAGTAAATGATGAATACTTGAGTTGTGAAATAATAATTTTCCCAAATTGTTGAATACACTTATTTGATAGTTATCAATGTATGAAGCCAATAATTAGGAAATTATTGTAACAATCAATGTCTTTAATTTCTAAATTAAATAAGCTATTTAGTGGCATAGCTAATCGAAGGAATAATTAAATATACATGTTTTAATATATATTTAATTCAGCCTTTTGGTAAACTTGGTATTAATATGATAAGATTATAAATCCTGTTATATAGGAATGGAAGAGTATCATTGTAAAAGGTAATTTAAGGTTAAAGAATCAAACATCAGGAAAAAAA
Organism: Taxus chinensis; assembly: GCA_019776745.2. Lineage (NCBI taxonomy): Eukaryota > Viridiplantae > Streptophyta > Pinopsida > Cupressales > Taxaceae > Taxus > Taxus chinensis. The sequence continues at coordinate 569,745,472 of CM034147.1, read as the reverse complement.
AGACTAAATGGGATGGTAAATAGATGAAAAGATCCATTAGGCATATTAAGGGATAAGTACATGTGGAATGCTAATATAATTACATTTCAACATAATGAATGTACTTATCTCATAAAGATCCTAGTTGGCCTTTGGCATCTATCTCAATATAAACTCTTGCAAGATAGGTTTAATTTGAAATAAAACAAAAACAAACTATAAAGATCTAGATAATTGTGAAAGGGATAGTTGTGAGGTGGAAGAAGACTTAAAAATCATAAGACTAGTGTGCTGTCTTGAGTTTAGCTGTAACCTGCATGGCGGATAACTTTGGCCAAAGTAATGCATTGATGACAATGCATTGTTTGATCACCTAGTCCTCCAATTAAATAAAAAAAAAAAATTTGTAACCTCATCATGGGTAGTTGAAATATTGAACATGAGGTAGACAACGGTTGGATATTGGAATACAAATTCGGGAAACTAGCTTCCTAGTAGACCCAAGGACTTTCACATAGTTTCCATGACCTTTAAAAGGTTGATCTGAAAAGCTAGTAAGAATTGAGTGAAAGGGAGTTCATGGAGATCCGGATACATCCTTCTCAGCCGCACATGGCTTACATGGATGTTATCGGATAGATAAAAAGATAAAAATTGATTAATGAATTGTAATAAATAGATATGTATGGTTGTAGTTGTGTAATTTGTTATTATGTTTATGTGTTAAAAAAATCCTCATTTTTCAGCTCTTGTAATTGTGAGTGTTAAATTTTGGTACACTCATTATATGTGTTATAGCAGCACCTATAAGATTGCTTCCAATGGTTTGCACTCCAAAACTCTATTCTGATGTCAAGCCTATAAGACTCCTCCTAAAGTACACCAACAAACTAGCACCTGTTACGCTCCCATATGCATGTCCCTAATTCGCTGCACTTTCTGAGATAAAACTAGAATATACCTACCTATATCTCCTTTCCAACATTGAGATCCTACTTTCTCACTCCACTATGATTCCCTTCAATAACTACCTATGTATCTAGAAAACCTTGCGTAAGGGTTAGGTAGCTAGGCTAGATAAAATGCACACCCATAGTCTTTAATGTTTTGTCTGACACACTCTCATTAGAAACTGATGGGGTCTCTCTATTGTGCTTTCCCACTTTCAGGAGGACATGATACTATGGCTCCTCATCTTCCCTGGGGATCTCATCACCTCTACTAATAATCATTCTTCTCAATCTCATTACTTCATCAACTGACCTCTGTCAGGCCTCATTGTATTTTAGTCATCTTTCCTCTTTCTACCTTTCTTTTGTCATGATCGCTACCATCCTTACCAATGTGCTCCTACCCTTGTGTATAATGTGGATTTATCCAGCCATAGGTAGGTTCTCCATTCCAATTTGTAACATCAATATTTTGATAGCTAAACATATCATGTGCAAATAAGATCCTCTTGGTTCACTCAAAAACTAGAATTCTTCCTTCTTTAGACAAGAATATGTCAAAATTACGTATGTGAAAGTATAGTTATGTAGTAAAAATTCCCACCAAAGACCTATAGTTCTATTCCATGTCTTATTTTAGTCAAAGAGAATATGATAATATTCCTACATCGAAACTCTCTTTCATGGCTGAAGACCTCAATTTTCTGCATAAGCTATCAACCACTAGTTTATAAGAAATTGAATAATGTCATATAAGCAGTCATACAAAATATATTCCACCCACTGTAATGCATTAAAATTAGTTATAGTGTTATATCTTTGTGCAAAATCATCTTAGCCATCTTCTATACAACTCTCAACACTCTCTACAGAAATTTGATATGCTATCTACATGCAACATCCTGGAAGACAAATTGAAAAGTGGTCTTGGCAACAAAACCAAAATGTAGTTTCTTATTTACCCTAACCAGAGCTATACATTGGCACTTCATCTAGATAGATGTTATCCTATTTCATACCCCTTGGGTGAAATTGATAACTGGGAGAGTATAGACTTGCACACTTGTCAAAATACCAGGGGTGATCTAGATTTGTAGGGATAATTCATGTGTTACGAGCATTTAAATTGTTTTTGGGAGATTTGAGATCAGAGGAAGGTTTTTTTCCTCTTATGGGTTTTAAATACTTAGGGCCTAACTAGAAAGATAAACTGGGCCCTACGGGCCCACAAGAAGCAAAAATGAGAAAAATGGGAAAAAGTTGTAAAATCAATCCCAATGAATTTCAGTGTACCCTACATGGCCTATTCACTCATCAAAATCCCAAGATATTCACAAAAATTCCAAAAAATGCACAGAATATTAAACTAGGGTTCAGAAGTGACTTAGATATCCTAAACATCTAACCAAGTTATTGGGAAATATGGTTAAATGCACAATGAGAAAGTGTGTGGAAGTGAGCTAGGAAGCCCTTAGGATAGAAGACTTGTAGCTTAGTGGAAAGGAGCAGTTCGCTAATCTACTTGGTGAGAAAATGGCAAGCCAAGTAGGGCTTGAGATCAAGAAGAAGGAGAGGTTGAATATTTTTCATGGAGTCATGAGAGTTTACATGCTGAATTAAGAGTCTAATCATATCGAAGCATAAAATTGTGGTCAATTGAGGGGGGTTACCTATAAGGAATGCACCCCTCCTGAGTAACGAGTTAAATTCATCAGGAACATCAAAAATTGACTAACCTGAAGGGGTATGGAAAGAAAGGAATAGTGGGATCATGCTACGGTGAAAGTTAGAGCCTAAAAAGAAAGCAGTGGATAACCAAGTTAGTTTAGTGAGCCAGGGAATGAAACGGAAGGGTGTTCATCACAGAGGGGCTTATGATGGTTCAATGTAGTGAAAACGTGCTAGGCGAGTGACAAAAGTGACTCGGTGAGGGACGAGTTGGTCCATAATGAGAAGGAACTTGTGGGGAAGCTTGAGAAGTTTTTACGAGATGATGTAAGGGGCCGTAACATGGCAGTGGCTCATGGAGCATGGCGGGAAGTCGTGAGGCTAGGGATGAGTTAGGGTAGTTTGAAGAAATAGCTTGGGTGAGATAAGAAAGGTTGCGGGGGGTTTCCAAATGTAGTTGTAGTGATGCGGTGTTCAGGGGAATAATTAATTTGTAAGTAATTTACCCCTTAACTAATGCAAGCATAAGTAATTGGGACCTCTGCAAAGAAGAATCATGTGCATTAGAAGAAGTCACATTGAAGGGACCCAATGAGGTGGGAGTTATGGTGTTTGGTGAGGTGACTTCTTTGACGGAATGGGTGTTGAAAGTTCTGAGAAAAGTGATGTGGTAGGACCTTAAATCACTGAGTTGATGAATGTGAGGAATTAATCGAATCCTGAGCCAAGGGTGAACTAATTAAAGGTGAAGTGGATTTATAGGGGATGAAGACTTAAGAATATGAAGGCTCAATCACCAAGAAAATAAAAGTACCTTGAAAATCCTGAAAAAAGTTTATCTCACTAAAGGCCAAGATGGATGGGGTGAAAATATGTATTTAAAGTGAAATTTATTTGTGTGAAGAGTTGTGGGGTGAGCTGAGCTGACGAGCTAGCTCACCTCCTCAAACAAAAAAGTCACCCCCCAAGGACCACAGAGAAAGAAAAAATAAGTTGAAGTAATGTAGGATTCTAGAACTACTTAACTTCTAAAAATAACAAAGCATAATCACTTCAAAGGTCTAATAAGAAATAAGTGATGTAATTAACCCTCATAGGTATGCAAAGAAGGAAGTAGCAAGTAATTGCACCCTGGTTTCCTACAAAACTTAAGATATTCAAAAGGCCATTAATTTTGACCAAGAGCTCTGGTTTTCACAAACTTGGACTTTTCAGAAATCTGTCAAATCCCTCTACGTAACAGAAACATAAATTTTCAAATTTTATGAGGGAAAGGTTGTCAAAAAATGGAAAACACCGTCTGCACTTAAATGAATAGTTATAGCCAACCACTGACATTAATGGGGTATGGATACCTTTTCTTCTTCAACAAGTTATAGTACGAGGGGGGATGGGCTTTACAAGTGTCCCATGATGATTTCAAATTAGTAATAGCATTTTGTGGGTAAAGAAAGGAATGCATTTGGGATTCTAATATTCTCTCTTTTCTCCTCTCATTCTCTATAAATTGTAAAAGAGCACATTGTTATAAAAAATTTACATTTTTTGGTCCTTCCCTTCCTTCTTCTTCCCTATGAGGATGTTTGTGGAGCTTCAAGCCTCCGTATGTGAGCTATGTAATGGTGAGGATTTCCTCTCCCTTATATAATGATATATTGTGCATATCCTTGGAGTAATAAAATCAATGTTTGTTACTACTTCTATGTCCTTACATTTTTCTATTATTTGTCTTTCCTTTCTTCATGCTTGTAGGTATACTATGCATATTATTGTTCCCATTACACAATTAATTTTTTGTGCTTAAATGAAAATGGTGTATTGGTGTGTGATTCTTGTCCATCCTCTCCACTCTAACCTTTCTCTATTTTATGGCATTAAGGATTATAAAACACCACCCTTTCCTTGGTGTTATCACCACCCTTAGTGTAGGATTTCCTTTTCCATGCACTATCTCTCTCCCTATCTCCTTGGAATTGGTAGGTTTGGATTATATAGGTGATTTTATTGCATTATGAGCAATTTAGTGTTAGAATTAGGTAGAGGAACCACCCTTCTCTAGAGGTCCATATCAAGTTCGAAAGTCCCACAACTTGAGAGATGATCCCATGTTTCCTAATTACACTTATCGATCATGCACAAACACATGAAAAATATGAGGGTTTTTTGATTAGGTGGTAAAAATAGATCTTGAAGGTCACCCGAAGGGTGTGGAGCCACCAGGTCCCTCCTTTTCTTTTCTTATCAGAATGTTAGTATGCATGTTCATCATATTCACAACCAAGACATTCATTTATGAGTAGATAATCATCATAAACATGGTAGTTCAGAAACACTTATAATAAGGAAACAAACCCGTAATGATCAATAGACTTAGATCCTCATACCTTCATCATAAGCATGATTGCATATATAATTAAGAAGTTTGAATTCATATCTATAATTTACCATCACTTATCCATTGTAAAATATTATTTTCAATACATAAATAAGTATCTGATTAGACTATAGTTCAATGTATCCATGCATTGGATCATGTGCACGCCCAAAAAGACTCAAATCACACTAGTATTCCATAAACATGAAATCTAAAAACCTAGCACAATTCAGACACTCAATCTTCTCTAGTCAAAACAATGATTAAAAACTTGTATTTATAGGGTGGGGACTTTCCTTTCACTGCTTACATGATTTTTTCCTAATTATATCCATTCCTAAAAAATATTGCATGCTTTTTACATCCTATGTTAATAATAGATTAAGCCAATTATACAACATTATTTAATCCTATTATTCGACATCCTCATGTGCGCTCCTTATCCCTACTCTACATGTGCTTCCTTCAATTATATCAATTTCTTGGATACTAAGTCTTCATGTTTTTCTCTATTTTTGGGTCTTTACATAATGAAAACTCTAACTCTAATTTTATATTCTTATCCCGACTCTGGAAAAATGGATAATTTCATGCTCTTGCACATAGCCCCATGCACCAACTTATTTTCCCATTGGGCATGCCCCTTGTGCACTGATTTTATCCTCATGGGCATGTACCTTGCGCATATCCTTTGTGATTTATTAATACTTAGAAATTCTCCAAACTAATAAAGATATTATAAATTGATCCATAAACGGTAAGTTTCATCCTTCCATTGTCATCACCTAGTAATAATAAGGTATTGCAAAGATTCTTAGGAAAGATCAATTTTGTTAGGTGTTTTATTCCAAATTTACCAATCTTGTCAAGCCAATGACATCTATGCTAAATAAAAGCATGCCTTTCAAATGTAATGTGGAAGGGAAGGGAATTTTTTTGGCCAATAAACAAACAATAACACAATCCCATACCATTATCAATCATGGTTTTTCAATGGACTTCACCTTGTATGCTTTTGGAGGCATGGATACAATATCTACCATGCTAGTGCAGCTAAATGAAGAAGGTTTGGACCATCCTATTAAATTTTTATCCAAATTATAAAATATTATGAGGTAAGGTATTCATTATTTGAGAATTATTTCTTGTCTATCATAAGGATTTTAAATAAATGTAAATAGTTTGTATCCAACAACAAGATCCACCTAATTATGTAACATTATGGTGTGAACTATTTCCTTTTAAACAATGATTTAAATGAGAAAAGGCTAGTTGGATAACCAAAATTATGGAGTATGATGTTGATGTGAAGGTAACCTATCTAGTAAGGGGATTTTTTTTTCTGAGTAGCTTGTTTCAGATTTATAGATTAAAGAGGGGTATATCCTAATGCTCCAACATAATCAAAGTCTAGTTAATGCTTCACTCATTCATTTTTTGACCCATGATGTTTTTGGGAATTGTTTATGTACTTATCATTGATTTAAAATTTCATTAATGGAAAAGGGAATATATGTTTCAAATGAGTATCCATGATGTTTCAATCAAGGTCAAGTATGATTGGTAGTGTCTAGTTTTGGTGAAGTTGTTATGGTGTCTAGGTATGGTTTTGAGCATGGTACAAGCATTTATGGTCATGAAATGAGTTCCAAAGTTTGGTATGAGGTCTATCTTGGTTATTATGATGTGTGAGAGGTTTCCAAGTGTCTGCAATGAGCCATTATTTTCATGTCATGAGTTGTATGGGTTGAGTCAGGTCATTCTAGGCATATTCCTAGACTTAGTTCATGGCATGGAAACATGGGAAATGGAACAATGAAGTATAGTTAAATCATGGGAGGAATATTTTAACATGAAAAAACACATGTATGAGTTGTTTCATGTCACTATTCAGAGGTTTGGTGATGTTTCATGGGCCTTTGCAGCAATGTTTTTAAGAACAAGGCATGTAGACATAGGTAAGTCTCTATGGTTGAGAAGTTTCAGAGTTGTGAAGACTAAAATTAGACTTGGGTCAGTTAGAGGAGGTTTTTAAAATGCTTTATGTCAAGTTTTAATTTATTATGATGATATTTTCTAAAAATATGAGGTTTTTTTCCCAATTGGATTTTTAAAGGTGTGTTTTTATGCTAAACGTTGACATTTTGATGCTCGTTGTGGACTGTATGATTTCTATGTGGACCTTATATCTTTGGAATATCTAATTAGGTTAAAAATTAATATTTTTAGGGAATAATGAGGTAGTTTTATTGTCTCATTTTTATGATTGATCGTTAAGAATTTAAACAAATTTGAAACCATCCTAAAAGCCTAGTTAAGTAAGGATTTCAAAGAAATTTCTTTCAGTGACCCATAATTTATTTTTGCGGAAAAAATAAATATTGGATGTTTTATAGGACTCCTTCATCTATCTATAAGTGTGATTTATAGTTTTTGATAGTATGTGGGCCCCACTTACAAATTAGTGTTTCTAGAATGTTCTAGTTTGTGAAATGTTTTCCCATTGGACCTATTGTGTAGTTTACCATTTATTAAAACATGGTAGTTTTAATAAATTTCCATGATGAATTAAGATCATGGTTGTTCCTTTAAACTTTAAATTACTCCCTATTTATGAGGACTAGTTTTAGGTAAGTTTTGATAACTCTAGGAAAAGAGCATTTTTGAAGATGTTAAAGGTGTATTTATGAATTCGTTTGAATTTTTACATGAACCTGATTCCAATATATTTCCAATTATATATCACACTTGATTTTTTATAAGGCATGAGCAAGCTATGACCTAATCTTTGAAGTTCAATTTTCAAGGTGAATGGTTGAGCATGGCCAAATGACGGTTTCATGATGTGATGATTGGTCTAAGTGTATTCTATGTTTTATAGAGGTTTATAAGTTTTTAGAAAACATGTCTAATTTTTTTCCACACCTTGGTGAAGTTTTGTTTGGTCTTTTTCACTCCTTTCATTCAAAGAGTCTTGTTTTGGGGTTTCTAGGCTTGTTATGTCCCAAAAGGAGGTCTTGAAGGCTTTAGGTGATTGTGGCGACCTACATGGACCTATTTATGATATTTTTATAATGATACTATAATGTGGAAAAAAAATTTACATTATGGTTGCTGACCTAGGTGATTTATAAGGAAGAAATAGGTATAAAAACAATTTTAAAAGTGTCATTTAAACTAGTTGTTTTCTATGAGAACTTAAGCGACCAAGGTATAATTTTGGAGCTCTAAAGAGGTTTGAAAAAAAATCATGAGAGGGTGATGAGTGTGTAATGTTGTGATGAAGAAAAATAATATAATGGTGAGCTAGGGAAAAGAAGATATCATTTTGAATAAGATTAAGTCTTGAGCAAAGAAGGAGAGAGCTTGTTTTGAGATGGTTTGAAGATTAGTGAGCTAACGTTTTGATCACCATCAGTTATTCTAGTAACATATATTCATTGGTCATCAATTTTTAAGTGGATAAGTTGGTTCTTAGTCATATTAGGGGGTTATAGCCTCCTTTTAGGGTTGGTGCCCTACTAAACTAGGTGTTGTTGGTACTTGTGTTGTTGGTGCTTGTACACATCCAAAGTTGTGCGTGCTACATTTTTAGGAAAATAGTTATAAAATTCCTTAGTGATGATCCAAAATCCTTTAAAGAAGGTGTTTGATCTCTAAAAACCCATTCGCAATATATATGTGTAGTCTAGATATCCTTACTTAAATTTTCCATGTATTTTTCCATCTCCTCATTTCTTTTTGTACTTATTTTGTCCTTCAGTGCCAAGACCTCTGCCTTGTGTAGGGTGGAGGTCCTACCAATTTTTTCCAAAATATTCACACGTGTTTTAAACATGCGACGGTTCACTTAATTTTTCTGTTTGCATGCATCCATGAGCCGAATTGTCTAAAATTATCTTTGATTATCTTGGTTCCCCTTCCTCCTTTTATTTTTAATATAGATTTAATTAGTTGGAAATGTCTTCTTCTTTCCTTGTGCATGAAGTAACCTCCTAGCCTCCATTCTTGTATATTCTATGCTTGTACTCAAGAAAAAGGGCATGATAATTTTGTGTATCTTGTATTGTTTTGTCTGCCATAGTCTTGCTAGGAATTGCATAGCCAACCTCAGATATCTTGTGCTATCTCTCTTCTACTTGTCATTGCGTCTCAGATTGTTTCCAAGCTGCCATTTCTCAAGCACCATCGTATTGTTGTTGTTCTTTTCATTCCCAATCCCTTGGACTCACATGAACACTTAGAGAAAAAAATGAAAGACACTGAGGGGACAAGATACTGATAATACTAGATTTTCCAAAGGTTCTTGCTCTTCCAGGTTGGAGTTGTGTATTTGTTTGCTTTGTTTATAACATTGTCAATTATGAATTGTTAATTTCACATACAAATAAAATAGAGTAGAGAAACACTTCATTTCTAATTAGCTATATGATCTACAATTAGATCAAATCAATAGGAATTTTTCTCTTCAACATTACCAGGGAAGCTGTATGGGGAACAAAAGACTCTATTAGGGTTATGATTTTTTCTTCACTTCTGAGGTAAGGTTTGGAAGGATTTTGATTGAATTATAATATATTTTTAGATTTAGATTCACACATCTGCACAAATATTTAACTACATCCGGCTAATTTTTTGTATTTAAACTTTTTTATTAGATTGGATGCATTGTTTGAAAAGTTAGAAAAGAGACAAAAGAATTTACTTTCCATAGATTGGCTTGTTTTACTGCTTTGTTTTGATATATTGAGAAAACACTAAAAAACATAGGTTATATTTCCTTTGATAGATAGTTTATTTACTCGAAAGCAAATCAATTCATCTTGCATGACCATAAATGGTCCACAACAGGAAAAGACTTACAATTGTGATCCCTTAGTCCCACAACATAATGGGCTAGAGCTACTAAATGATATTGACAAAATTTTGCATTTAACAGTCTTACGCACACCTATAACATACGCTGAGAAAATAAGACAGTTAGATTCACTGAATATCATTGCTAATCAAGCCTAAAAAATTTGGACTACTCCTAGAAATAGTGCTTCATTGCATGCATGACCATACGAGGGCCTCACCCTGAAAAAATATTTAGTTGTGATCCACTGGTCCCATAACCCAATGGGTCTACTAGTCAGCTAGATATTGACACTACCTTATGCACATTAGAATTCATATCTTCACCACTTCCACCTAATATTATTACACAACTTTCAGTGTCGAATATACTGACCGATCAGGATAAGACTTTTTGGATGAGACAAAAAATTCTCCCTTAGTTCCTGTAGCCCCATTGCATCTCTTATCTCGATTTCCATGACCTTGTTCATAAACCCATACGAGGCACCTGCAGGTTACTTTCTACATATTCCACAACCAATGAATAGAATATTGGCAGAGATAGACATCAATTGGATTCTCCAAGTAGCTATCATATCAGACCGTACCATCACACCCCTTTAGGTTAGGAGAGAATTATTTTGCTTAGATTCACAGATTCCAGTATTGTGTGTCAAAGACATAAGGTTTCCCAATTAGCTTGATCATTTTCATTACTTTCAATCCCATTTCAATTCCACACCATCTGTCTCAGCATGACCTTAAGAGGTCCAGTGCAAAGAAGGTCATGTGTTTATTTTATATCGTACAGTGCCTCACTAAAAAAATCAATTATGATGTGTAATATTCACTTGAGTCCTTTGTTTTATGTAATATTAGTAGAGGTTTCAATGGGTATTAATCCATTTGAGGGTTTCCTACTTACATATGGTGTTCTTGTTTTCTCTCTCATGTTTCATGTTTTTGTAAATGGATGTTACACACTTAATAAGATCATACTGAATGCATATGGTTAATTGTTATTTCTAGATGATGTTCTAAGTTATGGTAAATGATTTGAAATATTTGTAGGAATGATTCATGCCCCTCTCATTATATTTTTATTCTAACATTTGGTATCATAGAAAGGTACTTTTGAAGCAATTTTAACCACTTAAAGGAGATCCTTGAAGCACAAGATATGAGAAAATCATCTGAAGTTGAAGCATATTTAAAAAATAAGTTTGAAATTGCAGAAGCATTGATATATGGATTATAAGAAAAAATCAATTATATGGAGGTTGAGCATGATCAATCCATCAAATTATTGGAATCTCAAGCTGGAGATATGTTGTCCTATATTTTTTCATGGGCAAAATTCTCCAAAGAATAGGCCAAATATAACCTAGTGTCAAAAATTTCATGTTATACCTCTCCATGCACCCCCAAGCTAGTCCATCCCTAGTAAAAACCCTATTATATCAGTAAAATTATCCCTAAGTGATTTTAATATATCCCCTAGGTGATTTAGGAAGCAAAAAGTATTCAAGTAAATTCTGGAGCAAAGCATTCAAAGACGAAGTTTTAAGCAATTTCGGGAAGGTTTATCATCAGCCTTCCTAAGACTAGTGCATAATCCCCATAGAAGATAAAAAGGATTTAACTTTTCATGAAGTAATATTAAAGAGCTAAGAACATCATGGAACTAATTTTGGAAAATTTTAGGAAGTTTAAGACGTTTATGAGCCAATTCACTAAAAGCGGGTTTTTGGGCCTAGAGGAACTTGCCTAAAACAAAGCACTTGATCTTCAAGGAATGATTTTGGAAGCTCTGGAATAATTTATGGCCTAAAATGTATAATTTAAAATCATTTTTAGTCCACCACATAGTGAAAAAAACAAATCATCTTCATGCACCATGCATTTTTCATACAAACACATTGTTTCCATCCATAATGGGGAATCCTGAGTTCAAAGTAGTTTTTTCAAGGTTTTTCTGTATAAATAAAGTCTTGGGAACCTCACCATTATTATTAAAACTTATTTTTCATGAAAAATTGTATAATTAAACGCCCAAAAATTCATCTGGGAGCTCAAGTTATGACCTTCACAAGTCGACTCTCAAGGTGCACTCTTCGGTACTTGACCATTTTCAAACCTGGACACGTGTCAAGATGAGATTAAGGTGAATTTTGATGTCCCTATTTCACCTTAACAAACAGACATGAGGTCTGAAAATTTTTACCTTTCCCTCATTTAGGCTTTTGGCCACTCATATGACCCGGTGCTCACCTTCTAGCCCCCATTGACCAGTTTGACCTTTTCTCCCAACTACTCCCACATGCATGCCACTTGTGACTGTGAGGCTAGAGCACATTTTTTAGTGTCTTTTTCACATATCTGAGGGGATAATAGGGAAAATAAATTATGTCCCACTCTGTTTTATCCTTCAGGTCCCTCATATGACCATTTTTTGACCCCAAGGTGCTTAAATGTGGCTCCCCCTTTAGTCATCTCATCGAATCAACGAGTGAAAATTTCCAAGCATGGATTAAGGAAATTATTTTTACACCTATAGTCCCCAAACAAAATGGAAAATGGGGGAAAAAATTACCCATCCCCTCTCTTAATTTTCAAAAGCTCGAAACCAAAAGATAGCCATTTTTATGTCCATTCTCTCACATTTCTCCATCTACTCTTGAAACTCTACAAGATTTTTGCTCAAATATTCCTGTTAGGAATTTTATTGTTTACATTGGCATATGGGTTTTACTATATAGTGAATTATTATTTACTTATGGTTATTATGTAGTTGTTTGAATATATTTTTATAACAACAATATATTTAATTGTTGCACCCACGTATCTATACCAAAAAATTTGTTATTTTCACTTCCTATTTTATAGGAAGTTGTTTACCTATTCCTATGGATATATAATATCCATTGTAATATTCTTGAGGTAACATATGATCAATAGAAGAATATATTTGTGTTGTGCTAATTAAACTCTGACCAAATTAAAAATTGGTATAATAACGAGTTTAATTCTATAACTGTAACAAATCTTGTTACTAAGGCTTATTTGTTATTATGAAAATTTTCCTATTGTGCATCTTCTCCTTTTTCATTTAACATCAACCTCATACATTTTTGTGCATTGATGGAAGGAGAAAATCTAGTTGTGTTTAAATGAGATTCTTTTACCATTGAAATATGAAGTCTAATTTTTTGTAATTCTATGTGCCAAACATTGGAGTATTCAGGAGCTTCATTAAAATATTTACACAATGTAATATTTTTATAGCACTTAGAATTTCTAGTTTTGTTGTATTCTCTATTCCAAAATTGTGGGAAAAAGTCACCAAAGGACCTTAAATGGGCTTCAAATCACGGAATGCCAAATATATTTGAGATCGATATTCGACCTAAAAAGTCTACTATGCATCGCATTGTTGAATCCAACCTACTATGTTCCATTACTAATGTTATGTGCATTGGCACTAAAGAATCATTACCAAATTTGACACCCAACATTGAAAAACATGTAAGAAAATCCTCCCACATAGCCTTAAAGTTTTTTACAGTGAATGCATGGTTAGTCTATCAAAAACCATTGAATATGACACACTGCACACTCTTTATGGCTCAACTTCATTGGTACCTAATTTACCTGTAACCTGTGAGATATCTCAATTTACTCTAATTGTCAATTTGATCTGATTACTATCACTGCATCAAGAAAAAAAATTGCATGCATGCTTTGGTCCACAAATTGTTTACACATTGCACTTCAAGGTTTTCTAATGCAACCGTCAAGCTCTTCTTTGGTCGAGTCATTAAAAGTGTAAGGAATAAGTAGGTAGTACTTTATTTGTTTAGATTTTGGCATACTCTTTCCATATACATGTTCAAGCTAAAAGGCCAAAGTAACATTTTCTTTTTTTAAGTTAGAAAGGTCTAGTCCTCTATGTTTTATAAGCTTAAGATTTAGAAGTGTAATGAAACTACTATTAATAGTCAAAAGTCAAAATACATGGTAGGGTCATTATTTTGTGTTTTAATTCCTGTAGTATTTTTTTTTGTAAATATTCAAATTTTCATTCCATCAATGCATGTTAGGGGTTAATTGAACCTTTTTATATTGTCATCATTCACTATTATTTTCATCCATGAGAATAAAGACTAGTTGGTTATTGTAGTGTCAAGTAACATCTAGTCCTCGTTGTTTTGTAAAAATTGTATCTATCATCAAAGTCATGTAATCATTTTTTGTTGCTAAAAGAGTAAAAAAAATCAAATGTCTTATGTTGTCAAGAGTCGATCATTGTAAGTTCTAAAAATAAAAAACATTTCCTCATAGATGCATTTTTTGTGTTACCCGACGTCCGAAAAATAAAGTGTTTCACATTACAGGAGGGAAGAAAAGAATAATCACAATGTGGAATCAATTGAGCGACATGATCATATTTCCTGGGTAAGAAACATTATTCATTGGATCTTGGAGGAAACAAAGGATGGAAGGAAATCAATTCCTCTCATTAGTCATCAATGACAGGGCCGCACTTTTGGTATGATGACATTTGTTTTAGTTGTGTGGTGTGGATTTCATTTTTAAGGATTTTAGTGTGGTGTGAGAAATAAGAATAGATGATTTAAATTATTGTTCACTTGTGTGTATTCCTCATATAAACCCTTTTTTGGAAATATTGTAGAATATTGATCAAAATGTATTGTAGTAATCATGATGTGAAGGTTTTTGGTAAACCAGGAAAACTAATTGTATAAGGTTTTTGGTGAACCTGTAAAACCAATTGTCTAAGGTTTTTTGTGAACCTGTAAAACCAATTTTGAAAGGTTATTGGTACACCTACAAAACCAATTGGGTAAGGTTGTTGGTAGAAGCCAAAGAAAACCATCAGTGGAGGAAGAAATGTTTGTTGGCACATGTGGGAGTTTTGTGGATACCCAATGTTGCACAGTTGAGGAGTTAATCATGAGCACATAGAGGTGGCATGTTACAATCAAATAATGAGACATGTTTTACCATGTAAACACTAAGGGGGGGATGTTAGGACTTTTATTGTTTACATTGGCATATTAGTTTTACCTTACAGTGAATTATTATTTACGTATGGTTATTATGTAGTTGATTGAATATATTATTATAACGACAATATATTTAATTGTTACACCCACATATCTATACCAAGGATTTTTTTATTGTTACTTCATATTTTATAGGAAGTTGTTTACCTATTCCTATGGATATATAATAGCTAGTGTAATTTATTCCTGAGGAAATAACTGATCAATAGAAAAATATCTTTGTGTTGTGCTAACTCAACTCTGGAAAAATTCAAGAATTCCTCCACCATGTTCTTTCTCAATCCATTGCTTACATATCTCCTTGATCTAAAGTATAGAAAAATATAAAGAAATATGGATTTGAGAAGAAGAAAAATGAATATTTTTTCTCAAAGAGAATTTGAAACCTGCAAGGAATAATTTCTCATATCTAAAAACATAGGGCACGAATCAACATACATTTTTTTGCAATCTTTTATTTTTTAGAGGCCCTGATAATCTAAGTGAAATATTGCATAGAACTAACCCGAATTTTTTGCAGTGAAAAAACCCTAGTTTCTTGTGGAAAAAAAAAGAAATTTAAAATATCTCAACCTAGCAACCGGTTTGACTTGAAATTATTGAAGTTTGGTGTAGAAAAAAAACCATATCAGAAAAATTATTTTCATCATAAACCAAGCCCTAGAAACACACTTTCCAAAACTAATAAGCCTTCCTACATGGGAACTTGCTATTTTTTGCAATTCATCACCAAATGCAGTTGTAGTAAAGGAAGTGTACACTAAGGACATCCAAGAGAGTAGAATGATCGATCACTGATATAAATGGTAAAAAATGACCACTTACTAAAAATATTACAGTCTTGAGATTGATTATTTTTTCCAAGGATAAGGGGAACCTATTTCTCTTCATTATGGCTATTCTAGGTGTAAGCTACCCTCTCCTAAGATGAAATTTCCAAACTGCTCATGTCTTATATCACTTTAGAAGGTAGATATAAAGTCATATATGGTTACCATTTTCCAATGTTAAACCATTTTCACAATGTAAAACTGTATAAATTTCCCTTCTTCTTATTCTCTTCTCTAGAAAAATCTATAACTCTAGTGAAGAAAGGCACTTTCATTATCCCCTTACACCAGGGTCTGATAAAATCTATCATTCGGATGAGCACTCCCCTGTTGGAAAAAAATGAAAAATTTAAGGCCTCGCCTTCAAACATTGCATTGGGTAAAAGGTCTGGGAGTAAAGAACCTAAGGAGGATAGTAGTGATGAAATCGGTCAAGGGAATCTAGTGGCCAAACATACTAGATCTAGCACAGGTAAAGGGGGAGACATGTCTACGTTCAGGAAAGTTTAGTTCTTGGTTTGGGATGAGGAGGATAATATCACTTATGTTTCTAATGAAGGCACTGGCGAAACCCCTTCATAGAAGGAATACTCTCAAGAGAAATTGGAAGGGGAAACTATGAGTAGTGAGGATGTTGAGAGCTTAAAAGAACAGGAGTCTTCCAAGAATATTGAGGAAGCTATCCACTTTCTTCACAATCTAAAAATGACCCAGATGGAGCTTTTCTCGACCCGGGAAACTGTTGTCAAAACTCATGTCTCCATGAGAGATTTAGAGAACTACAAATTGAACAATGACATCAATAGGAACAAAATCATTTTTCTCACCATGGATATTAAGGAGTTGTAAGAAAAGGTTGATAAAATGTCTACCATCATCCTCAATGAAAATTTCAAAAATGTAAATGCCAATAGAATGGAAATGGAGAAAGAGATGCTGAAAATGAAAGGAATAATCATGAAAATCAGAGATGCCCATGTTCTTAATGTAAAGATTACTATCTTCCATCTCAAATAGTTGGCAGAGATGATACAGTCAATGGAATTGGCTAAAGAAAAAGAGTTGGATGTCATAGGCCCGAAGGTGGTGATCAAAGAACCCAACTACAAATACTGGAAGGAGAGCATCACAACCCTAGTCAAAGAATGAAATGGATGCATGGATACGGTGGATGAGTTGGTTAAAGAGAAATGAAATGTTTTGGTTTAGAATATGTTGCTTGTTAATTTTTTGTTGTTAGTATTACCCTTGGGACTGCTATATAATGTATATCATATATATTGGATATCTTATACTAGTTTTTTGTTTTTGATATTGTGGATCATGAATGGCCCTTGAGGATAAATAATTTGGCCAATATGTAAGTAAACAATAACTCTTTGTAATGGGGTAGGGGCCCCTCAACCCAAAATTTTACTTCTAATAAAAAAAAATATTAAGTTCCTTATACAGGAACTAGCTATAAATAGTAAGTCATCACAAAGGGTGGTTTCAGAGGGAGAAATATACACAAGGACATCTTGGAAAGATAAACTCACTAGTGTGATAAAAAGAGGGTAAATTTCCATTTACTAAAAATAGAAACCCTCTCTTTCCATATATAGTAAGTTTCATTTATTTAGTGCATTTAAGTGTCAAGGAAGCATGAAATTCAAGTTCACTAGATTTTTATGGTTTCATTGTGTAAATAACTATTACAATGGAAAAATATTGTGTAAGAATGAACATTATTCAATTTTATCAATGGTGTTTCCATCTGTGTTCATGGATTACGTCCTTGATGTGTACAGATGAATGATGGAAACTTGTGTCATTGGAGCATGAAAATACTGCAGAAATTCATGGAAGGATTACTTTCAAAGATTCAATCTTCTCAAAGGGGATCTCCATGAGTGCCACTCTTGGTCACCGAATGTTTTTTTCAACAATGTTTCTATACAATTAGCCTACGGTGTCTGTGTGTTCATGCAAATAAGTTTACTTATGTTGTGAAGCATTCAAGGATCCAGAGTTCATGGTATTGGATTATTTCATCGACTCATCTGTAAAGGATCATTGGACTTCATCATAGGAGGATTCTTCTTCATTAGAATTCCTCCTCAAGTATCTCTCCCCTATTTTTCTCTCTTCTCTTCCCCTAATTTCTCTCTCCACATTCTAAATCTTCATTGGGGTTTAACTTTCTCATAATGCATTTAATTTGATTAAATAGTAACTATAGAATTATAATGTAATAAGTCACCTTTGTTTTAAAAAAGAGGGACTTACTTTTTCCCTAGAATGTGAAAAGTATTAAGTTGTGTAAAGGCATAATGAAAATTCATTTGGGGGTAGGTGAAGAGTCATTCCTCTTTCTATAATCTGTAAACGCATTCTCTTTCCAAGGGATTGTTATTTTTCTAAGCTCATAAGAGAGTGATCTTGTGAAAGAACAAAGAGATAGCTAATTTTCTTCCACTTCCCATTTCATACATTATTCCCACTCTTGCATGTACAATTTTTCTCAAGCTTCAATAAAAGAGGAATTTCTACCTTTTTTACTAGGAGTTTTAATTGAGACTTTGTGTTCATCTAATCTTATCCGGTCTTTTTACAAATGGATTAATTGTTTCTTTTTAAATATACATGTGTTGAAGTTTTTGGTTAATGGGTGCAATAATATGATTTTCTACCTACAACATTAGTATCTCTCCCCTTTTCTCACTCCCTTTCCCAATTTCTTGCAAGTTATTCTCTAACAATGAATTACTATCATTTCCACAAGGTCACTCAAGTGCCCATGTTGGATCCCTGACCATAAGACCACCAAATAAAACCATTTCACATGTGCATATAAACACAAAGTTGTACCGTTCAAGTAGAGGGACTTAGATTATTAGGGCATTGGAAAAAAATCCACAAATTTGTGTACTCAAAATATTTTCTCACTAATATTTTTTGGCACCCATCGTGGGGAAGAATTTGTAGCATCTACACCCAATATACAATCACAATATCCAAAAAATCTAAAAAATAATATATTCCAACAATATAGAAAATTCAAAAATAGAGTTTATTGGAAACCATTGCCAAAAGACTCACTTTCAGTGACCTTTTTATTTGAAAATGTCTTTTTTATTCCTATTGTAAAATTTTCTCAGAGCTGGATGAAGGAAGATATACCAAATTGAATAGGTTGAGAGGTATTGTTGATTCCACTTTTGAGGCTTTGCAAAATCAGTGAGAAAAAAATCAGAGATAATCCCTACTATTTTTCTCAAGCCTCATCCCCATCCAGATCTTCAAGTAGTTCAATTGTTAGTCCCATCATAATTCTTGTTGATAATCCCCCTATAAATTATCCCATTTTTCAACCAATTTTGATCATTGAGTTCCCAAGTAAATAATAATTACAACAAAAATAAAGATCTGAAGAAGAGTTAGTGGAAGAAATAGCCAAAACAGAAATAAAAACAACAATGTCAGATGAAGAAGAAATACCTCAACCCATTATTCCATGGGGAAGGAGTATAAGACCACTCGCTCTCAAACCCCCTCTTCCTAGTCTACCAACAGTTCTCCATGAGAATTTCCCAAATTTCAAAGGTGATGGCACATAATATCTTGAAGAACACATCATTGCCTTAACCACATCATGTGGGATTCTTGGATTTGAACATGAGGACATGTATGCAAGATTGTTCATCAAGTCTCTCTAAGAAAAACTAAAAGAATCATTCTACCTCCTTCCCACCAGATCAATAACTTGTTGGAATGATATCATGTCCACGTTCAAAGAAATATTCAAATCTATCAAGGAATATAAAGACCTCCTGATGTAATTATCTCAAAGGAAGAAAGATGCTAAGGATACTATGAGAGACTTCATGGCTCATTTCGATCAATTGCTTCATATGATATAAGAAGAAGATTATCCATCTAAAAACAATGTCAAGAGTTTTTTCATTTTTTTCTCAATCACCGAAGGTAGGACTTTTCCTACTAAGGGTTCAATAAAATAATATAGCATAATCACAAATAATGGCCATTGAACTTGATGACGATCTCATCCTATCTAGAAAGATTAAGAATACCACAAAGGGTAAGAGTTTTCATCCTGAAGATGAAAGAATGGATGCTTTCTTATAGAAATATGTAAATGAAATGGCATCATGAAAGAGGGAAAAATTTGAACTAGTATATGCTTAAAGAAATAACAGAAATTGGATTATAGGACCACCCCGAAGGCTCCACCCATTAATGCAGGTTGTAAAGTTTAAGAGAATGAAAGACTCGAATAAGAAAGTGAAGGTGGTAATTTACTAGAGAGATAATAAGTGGGTGGTGAAACTCAAAATGGCCTCACTGAATATCACTCAGGGAGTGAAGATGATGATGGTTAAGAGGAAAATTTTTTCTCATGTGTTGTGTTTACTCACTCCCAGTTTGAAAAGGGAACATCTCCCTCCACTGCTACAAAGAAAAGGAATACTAAAGAACCTCCTGTGGCGAATCCAAAAAAAATTAGTCGAGGATCCCACTCCCACCTTACTTTGTATCATCATTCGAGAAACCTGATCTTGTGACAAGTGGGAGGTCAACCATTATCCCAAGTAAGTCTTCCAATACCAATTCTAATCCTAAATCCACTCTTGCAAAATCTAGTTCTTCAAAATTTCCTAGTGTTCCTTTCAAAATAACCTCTATTTCCCAATCATCTACCCCTACTTCTAAGCCTTTCCTAACTCCCAAAGTAGTCCCTTCATCCCCCTTATCTGTATCTTCCCCTTTTGAAATTGTAGAACATGAAAAAATAACCAAAGTATAGATTACCAAAACTAAATATTTGTGGACTCACCCTGAACATTTTAAAAGATTTTTCCAATATATCAAAATTGGTAGTCCAAAACCCACTATTGCAACCCCTATTTCTAAATAAATATTACCAAACCCACCTTCACCTCCATCATAGAACATATTTTCTCTAAGTGCATCAAATATTGATAAGGTCAACCCTTTCTATGTCTCCCTCCTCATTGGAGAATAGATATTGAATAATTGCATAATAGATTTAGGTAGCTCTTACAATGAAATTCCTGTAGAGGTCACTAAAGTTATCTAACTCACCATGAATCCACCTAGTGGCTCTTGTTACTCCATGGAGTCACAGGAAGTCGCACTTGTACAAAAGATGAAATATGTACAAGAAGCTCTTACTGAATTTCTAGACAAAAATTTGTCGATAACTATTTTAGTAACAAACATTCTAATAACTTTTGGAATGTTGTTAGGTCAAAAATTATGCCAAGACATGGGAGAGAAAATTAAGATGAATTGGTTATCCGCAATGATATCAATCAAAGGAGATATGGATAAGTTTATTCTTGTGAAGAAGGTGAGATATACAGTGTGAAAATTCAAGAAGCCCAAGAGCCAACATCTTATATCAAGATAGTATGAGGATGAATCATTTTGTGACAACTATGAAAGAAGATGAGATTCCAATCATGATAGGACCAAATATCTCTTCCCAAAAGGACATGTGTATTGAAGAAGCATTGAGAAATTTTGGGTTACAAGAGGATAGACCTGATTTGCTAGATGATGCAAGCGAAGAAGAGGGGGAAGTGGTTCTTGATTAATTTCAAGTGAAAATATCATCTTATGTGCTTACCCATGATGAATATATGTTCTCGTTCCCATTCGAAGATGAATATTCCCTTGATCATGCATTCCATGATGAAGAAACCAAGCCAATTTTTAATAAGACCTCAAGTGTTTTGAAAGAACCATATGTGCAGGATCTCCTAAGATCTTCTAAAGAAACAGAATACCCTAAGTTTAGTCCCAAACTATTGAAGGAGCTCTATATTTACAAGACAAACATCAATTTAATATGGGAATTTCAACCAATTTAGAGATTAGTTATAATGGAGTGAAGAAAGGTGAAGAACCTGGTGTCCCTCATGAGCCATTATATGTTGGATTACATGATGAAATTAAAACCTTTTCATTTCCTTTTGAATAATAATATTTCCTCTATGATGAAATATTTGAACCAAAGAGTTATTAATTCAATACTCATCCACAAAAATGTGTGATAAAAGGTAATTAGCCTTGAGATAATCAACCTTGAAGTTCATAATGAAGATTCTTCAAAAAAAGGTGAACGATAACTATCACTAGTTTCAAATAAGGATTTGGTATAAGAAATATTATATGTGAGAGGTCCAGAAGATTTTGAGCTGAGTCTTGACCTCTTGATTCAATCTATTGCAATGTAGGATATGCATGAGGTTGTGTATGATTCCTCACCCAACTTCAAAATACTTCTTGATAGGATAGAAAAATATTTTAAATTAAAATCATCTAAGGAAATGGTTTACGGTAAACATGAATATGGGAAATAAGGGAACTTAGGATGTTCAAGAAATTCAAATAAAAACCATACTTGGAGTGGAAATTATATGTTAAATTAGAAAGCAACAATGTGGATGAGGAGGGAAGGCAGTTACCACTTCGAAAGTAATTTCAAGGAGGATAAAATGAATGAAATCTCTTAGCGAAGACCCAAGAATTAAATATCTCAAGTACTCTTTCTCCTCAAAATTACACAGATAGTCATGAAATCACCTAGATTTCATAAGAAGTGGAGGAAGGGAGGCTATTTTATTTATCCATTCAATGGGTTTTTGGAACATAATCATCCACAATTACCTCTTCAGATTTGACCTTTGCAAAATAAAAGCACTTCAACAAAAGTGAGCTATCTTCCATAGCGTACAATAGGGAATTTTTAGGTATGTGTTTCCCTTTTCTGTTGTGTGTATCATTTCCTTTCTACATGGTGTGTATTTTATCTTTCATGTGTGTGTGTGTGTGTGTGTGTGTGTGTGTGTGTGTGTGTGTGTGTGTGTGTGTGTGTGTGTGTGTGTGTG
The DNA here is from genome assembly GCA_019776745.2 of Taxus chinensis. Lineage (NCBI taxonomy): Eukaryota > Viridiplantae > Streptophyta > Pinopsida > Cupressales > Taxaceae > Taxus > Taxus chinensis. The sequence continues at coordinate 569,722,828 of CM034147.1, read as the reverse complement.
TGTGCGTGTGTGTACGCTTTGCCATCTATTTGAGTAACTCTTTACATCCCAATGGATAAGGCACATATCAAGTCTAAAATTAAGATTCTGGGATTTATGTCATCATGTCCTTATAAAATTTTTCCATAATGTGTCCCCAAGGTAGAGCTAGTTGCTTTCCTTTGTTTTTACATGGTTAGGATTCACCCGAAAATAGGAAAACTATAACATAGTGTCAAATTTTTCATGTTATACCTGTCTAATAGCCCCATAATTAGTCCATCCCTAGCACTAGAATAATCTTGTTAATCAAATTATCCCTAAGTCATTTTCATGTATCCCCTTAGGTGATTTAGGAAGCAATAAGTATTCAAGAAACTTAGGTAGGAGAGCATTTAAAGAAATATTTTCAAGCAATTTTGGGATGGGCTATCATCAACCTTCCTAAGACTAGTGCATCATCCTTAGAGAAGATAAAAAGGATAAAAATCATCATAAAGGAGTATTTAAGAGATAGAAAAACATCATGGAACTTATTTTAGAATATTTTTGGAAGCTTTAGACGTTTAAGAGCCAATTCACTGAAAGCATGTTTTTGAGCCTAAAGGAACTTACACCAAAAAAATAACTTAATCTTCAAAGAATGATTTCAAGAGCTCCAGAATGATTTATGGCCAAAAAAATATATCATTGGAAATATCTTTCAGTCACCCACATGGTGGAAAAAACATATCATTGTTAAACACCATGTATTTTTTAGACCAACTCATTCTTTCCATGCATAACGGGAAATACTGAGAGAAAAGAATATTTTTAGTGTGTTTCAGTCATAATAAAGTATTTGTACCATAATCATTCTTATAAAAATGTATTTTTCATGAAATATCATATTATGAAGTGCATGAAAACTCATCCAGGAGCTCAAGCTATGACCTTCACAGGTCAGCTCTCAAGTTGTGCTCTTTGGTACTTAACAATTTTCACATCTGGACACATGTCAAGCTGAGGTTGAGGAAAAAATTCATGTCCTTATTGTAACTTACCAAAGGAATATGAGATGAAAAAAAAAATTCCCTTCCCCCATTTACTATTTTGGTCACTCATATGACCCGGTGCTCACCTTCTAACCCATGTTGACCAGTTTGACCTTCTCTCCTAACTACTCGCGCATGCATACCACTTGCATTGTGAGGCTAGGGAAATTTTTTTATAATATTTTTCACATTTCGAAGGGAAAAATAGGTACAAGATAATCCACGGACCCCCTTTTATCCTCAAGGTCTCTTATACAACCATTTTTCGGCCCCAGGTGCTTAAATGTGGATCCCCCCTTCATTCCTCTCATTGAATCAATGAGATTCACTTGTCAAGCATGGGTTAAGAAAAAATTTTGTGCACCAATTTTATCCTAAATCAAAGGGACAATGGGGATAAAAAATATCACCCCATCCCATTTGTTCATTTTCAAAATCTCGAAAACAAAATATAGCCTATTTTTCCTCCATTCTCTCATATCTCTCCATCTGGTCCTGAAACGTAGTTAGATTTTTTCCTCAAATATTCATCCACAATTTACTTACTCAATCCTTTACTTCCATATCTACATGATCTAATGAAGAAAAAAAATGAAGAAATGCGGATTTGAGAAGAATAAAATTGATTTTTTTTCTCAAAGAGACTTCAAAACCTACAAGAAAGAATTTCTCATATCTAAAAAAAAGGAACAAATAAACATGTCATTTTGTACAATCTTGTAGTTTTTTAGAGGCCATGAGAATCCAAGTGAAATATTGTATAGACATGCCCTATATTTTTTATGCAGCAAAGAAACCCAAGTTCCTCACAGATTTTTTTATTTATTTAAAATCTCTAAACCTACAAATGGTTTGACTTGAAATTTTGGAAGAACAATGTAGAACAAAAACTCATATCAAGAAAGTTCATTTCATCGTAAACCAAGTCTTGAACACCCACTTTCGAAAAATAGTAATCCTTCATACACGGGCACTTACTATTATTTAGTAAGTAATCAAAAAAGGAAGTTATGGTAAAGGAAATATACACCAAGGACATCCAGGAGAGAAGAATGATTGATCAATGACAGAAATGGTAAAAATGGCCTCTTACTAAAAATAATAAGTTCCCTATATGGGAAATGGCTATAAATAGTAAGTCATCACAAAGGGTGGTTTCAGAGGGAGAAATATACACAGGGATAACTTGGAAACTAAAACTCACCAATGGGCTCAAAAGAGGGTAAATTTCCATTTATTAAAAATAGTAACCCCCTATTTCCATATATAGTAATTTTTCTTTTTTTAGTGCAGTCAAGTTTTAAGGAGGCATGAATTTCAAGTTCACCAGATTGTTATAGTTTCATTGTATAAACATCTATTACAAAGGAATGATGGTGTTTAATAATAAACATTATTCACTTTTATCAATGGTGTTTCCATCCATGTTCATGGATTACTTCCTTGATGTGTACGGGTGAATGGGGGTAATTTATGTCATTGGAGCATGGAAACATTGTAGAGATTCATGGCAGGATTAGTTTCAAAGCTTCAATCTCTTCAGAGGGGATATCCATGAGGGACACTCTTGGTCACCAAAGGTTTTCTTCAATAGTGTTTCTATACACTTAGACCTCAGTGTTCGTGTGTTCGTGAAAATAAGTTTTCTTGTGGTGTGAGGCATTCAAGGATCTAAATTTCACATCATTAGATAATTTCATCAGGTCATCTCAAAAGGATCAATGAACTTCATCATAATTGGATTCTTCTTCATCGAAATTCCTCCTCAAGTCACTCTTCTCTTTCTCTCTTCTCTTCCCCCAATTTTATCTCCTCATTCTATTATTCGTTAGGGTTGAACTTTTTCATAATGGATTTAATATGATTATAAAGTAACTTTAGGATTATAATGTAATAAGTCACCTCTGTTTTATAAAAAGGGACTTAATTTTTCCTAAGAATGTGAAAAGTATTAAGTTGTTCAAAGACATGAAAATCCATTCGAAGGTGGGTGAATATTCATTCCACTTTCTATAAATTGTAAAGGCATTCCCTTTCCAAGGGATTTTCATTTTAGTAAGCTTGTTAGAGAGTGATATTGTGAAGGAACGAAGAGATAGATAATTTTCTCCCACTTCCCATTTCATATATTCTCCGCACTCTTGCATGTAAATGTTTTCTCAATTTTCAATAAAAGAGAAGGAGTTTCTCCCTTTTTTACCAAAAATTTAATTTAGACTTTATGTTCATTGAATCTTATCTGGTATTTTTGCAGATGGATTAATGTTTTATTCTTAAATCTATGTGTGTTGACGTTTCAGGTTAATGGGTGTAGGACTCTGATTTTCTATCTACAATGTTAATCCCCTTCCTTTTTTCTCACTCCCTTTCCCAATCTCTTATAGAGTCTTCTATAGCAGGAAATTGATAGCTTTATTACAGGGCAAGTGGAGTGCCCCTATTGGTTCCATGTCCATAATGACACCATAGAAAACCAATTTCACACGTGCATGTAAGCACATAGTTATACCGTTCAAGTAGAGGGACTTAAATTCCTAGAGTGTCAGCAAGAAATCCATAAATTTGTTTGCTAGAAATATTTTCTCACCAACAAGCTCTCAAAGGAAAAGAAGAATAATGTAATAATATCAAGTCTGATACATAATCCCTCAAATTAAAATAAAAATATTTCCTTAGGTATGAAGATGAGCTGAGATCCTTAAAATTAGAGTAATAACAAGTATCTAGTAGGCTAAAGGCCTATGAGAAACTTGAGGGAAGTATTACTAAACTTGATGCTTTATAGAGTTATCAAATATCCCCTTATATCAAATCAGGTTTGGGTTATAAAGAAGAGTCAAAGAATGGATAAATTCATACTCAATTAATTCAAGGACATGCTAAATCCATGAAGGATGTTAGAAATCACAAGAATGTTATTAGGCTTCCCAATGCAATGAATTTTACAAGTAATTTCAATGGTGTTTGTTACTCTTGCAATACTTTTTTACATATAGATAGGGACTGTAGAAGGATAGTCAAGAATGCATTTCCATGGATCAATGGTAGATGTGGACACTTATATCAGTTAAGATATATCTCATGCTACAATTTCCACAAGAAGGTCCATATTGCCAATTTTTTCTATTAAGAGTATCCTAGACCAAGTTGTATGAATCAAGGAAAGAATGAGGTTATGTGTTATAATTGTAATCAGGTTGGACATATTGCTAAATAATACTATCAAGGATCATATAGATAAAATTAGAATGATGAAGCTATTAGAGGTAAGGTTCCTATTGTCTATTTCAATTGCAATCAACTTGGTCGCATTGCTAGATATTATTTCCAAAATACACCTAGAAAAAATTGGAGAGATAAATTACCAAGAGATAGGATCCATATTGTATGTTTCAAATGTAATATTGTTGGCCACATTGAATTTTTTTGTAGATTTAAGATAAATTATCACAAGAGAAGGATGAGGTCAAATATGATCATGTTGAAAACTATAAGGATGAATCTAATTTTGTCATGTTTGAGGTAGCAAAGCAAGGAGCTAGTTTCTCTAATCAGGTGGATGATAGAAATGCAAGGAATCTATAGTAGAAAACTCAAAAATGATGACTTTTCACATGTGTACAATGGTGTTTTATAGTGCTAAATACAACTAGGTTTTTGATAGCTCCATTAGGATTCATGTATTCATCCTCGTGTGTGAATGAAGCATGATGTCGGATAACATATGTTTGTCAAATTGGTTTTAGTCAAGCTAGAAATGTGGTTGTTTTTTGATGTGAAGATTCCTTGTCTTGTTCCATTTCATTCATAAAGTATGTGTCTTATCATCAAGAATATTGTTTGGTCTAAATTTTTTCTATTTCTTGGCAAATGGTTGCTATTGAAGTTTCTTGAAAGTTTGAGAAAATATTAATACCCATGTTCTACTAAAAGATGGCTTACAATTGTCAAAAAAATTAATGATTGTTATGTATATGCCTTATAGAGGTCAATATGCTCTGAGTCAAAATGAAAGAAGGTTTGTTATGACTGTACATAATTGTAAAAAGTCTTTATTTGAAGAGTGTATGTGTTATCTTCTTGTGCTATGTGGTGTTTCCCATTAGGTTTGAGAAATAATTGATGTCATAATTCATGAAGGATTCTATGATTGTCTTGAAAATCATGAATTTGTGTCATCATTTTCTGTCAAGGTGTATATGTCTTTGTCATGTATTTTGGATTCTAAATACTAAAAAAAGGGAGTCTTTGAGTCATGAGGTCTCATGGAATTTTATCCTCTGATCCAGTATAACAAGGAATGGCCTTATAAGAAGTATTGAGGTTTGTGTCTACTAATACAGAGTGTAGAAAACAAATTTGGGTTGTATATTCTTATTAGTGTTGTAGACACCTATAATTACGCTCGAACAATTTAAATACTTAAATTGCGCTAATTATCTCCTTTCCCACAAATTGATGACATATTGTTAATAGCGCTCACCTTTTCTTCCTTTGTCATTAATTGATTACATTAAGCTAATTAAATCACCTATCTAACACATACCCTAATTAACGACCCTTCGTTAATCAACACCTTCTATCTAGTCTAATTAATTAGCCTCCCTTCTCTTTAAATCAATAAATCACTATTTAATTGGTTTAATTCCCTCCTAATGGTCTAAATCACACTAAAATCCATCTAAAAGCTTATAAAAGCTTGCACATGTATTTATTAATCATATTGATTAATTAATACACTCCTTTATCCACATGAGCCACTTGAGGACAAACTAAACCCTCCTAAAGTTAACTCAACACCATCTAAACCCCCCCTTATCCATAACTAACTCTACATCTCCATTAGTCCCACATTCATGAGTATGTGTAGAATCCTTTATCCTTTGGGCTATATAAATAACCCTCCCTCTACTTCTACACTTACACCTAAATCTCTCAAGAGACAAAAGAAATCACATAGTTTCATACTAATAGCCTTTTTTCATTCTTGAGCCCTCCATCCTCCATTCTTGAAGATTTAAGCCTCACACCCAAGCATCTATTGAAGGATCAAAGCAAGAAAATATGATTTGATTGCCATTTGGACTACTTAGGTTCATTTTAAATGTTTAATTAGGAAATTAAGGGGAATAGAGTTCATTAATTTACATTATGTTTTGATTAATTGAAATTTATCAATGTTAAGGGTAAGACTTGCTCATTTCTTCATCATGATGGTGCATATTTTTCATTTTTAGCTAGGTTAGGAAGCTATTTCTAGGTGGTAGCTTTCTTGCTTTAAATTTGGTTAAAATTGTAGAAACAGTTGCACACATTTGGCACACCCAGTGGGAAACTTAGTCCCATGGCATTTTAGTTTAAGTTTTATTGTTTTGGCTAACTTAGGATATGCACATGTAGTAATTAATGTCCATTTTATTTGAATTTTTTCTCATTTGATATGTGTAACCTCATGTTCATAGCCATAATTTTAATGGGTTATTGCCATTCTTAAGATAACTTGTCAAAATTTGAGATATTGTGAGTTTTCTTGTGTTTTTTACCGTATTTTGGTTGCAGGTTTGGCACAGGCACAATTTTAGGGGCGCATGTGTGATTTTCAAGGCACACACATCTCTCTGGTGGCACAGGCACATTGTTAAAACCTGCCACTCTGTTTGCTAACCCCCGGTGCATGCACACTAACCCATGCCTAGACGTTGTTTAGTACCATACCTTCACTACATACTGAAACCTATCAGATCGGCACACACACCTTAACCAGGGTGCACATACTATTTTAGTGGCGCAAGCACATTTTTCTGGCAATATAGTTATTCTGTCTATTTTTCTCGAAGTAGCGCATACGCTATTTTTGTGGCACACACACCTCTCTAGTGGCGTAGGAACTTGATAAATTCAAAAAATCCACAGAGTGGCACAGGCATTGTTATCGTGGTGCACACATCTCTCGGGTGGAGAAGGTACACTATGAGCCAAAAACAATGTTTAGTGGTGTATACGCCCTAACCCACGCATAGGTAATGAAAAAGGGGAACATGTGTCCTTTTGCATTTTTTGAAATTAAAGTGTTGATGTGCTAACATTCTTGTAGGTTTATCTAATCATATATTTGTCTTTGCAGGCTATTTTTACATGTTTGTATTTGATTAGGTAATAGTTTGCATTGTTTACTTATAGGATTAAGATCGTATATGCTCTTCCCTCACGTCCCTTGGGATGATATTAAGAATCATAAATGATTCTTAAGTCCTTTTGATGCTTTGAGATTGCTAAGAGTATTTGAGTTGGAATTGATTAATCTGGCATAGTTGAATTAAAGTGTTTTTCCATTTGATATCTTTTTGGATTTTTGAAGACAATCACGTATGCTCTTCTCTTACGTCCTTGGACAATCTGGAGAATCAGAAATGATGCCTTCTATTTTGATGGAAAACTACTAAAAATCATCATATAGGACCAAAATGCCATCACTTGTCAAAGAACGGAGGAATCAAAAAAATAGTCAGAAAACTACTAATACAGTTATTATACAGGTTGCCAAATGGTGTTCGAGAAAACCACATATAATTAAACAAGATAAAACAAAAAAAAAAATCAAAACACTGTATTACAGATTTTGGAAAAGGGTACGTCCCTCTCCACTTAGTTGGAACATAACCCCTTTGGCATAACGCCTTAAGCTACAACAATGGGGGTGGTTCCATGAACCCCAAAGTAGTCCATGTAAGAGGGAACCTTGTCAACGAAACGGGAAGTGCTCCACACTACCTATTTGACTAGTAAATCCTTTGTGAGATAGAGTTACAAGTTGTCCCTACGCGACCCTTTTGAGTACACATTTGGATGCATTTATTGCCCACTGTGCTTAAAGGGGACAAAGTCAAGATACTCCCAAAATAGTCATTGCAAATTTTTGGGTAAATCATCCCGCTCGTGGATAATTTTTGTAGCACCTAGGACAAGAGAAACACATAGGAAGATATACTTTAGCCAAGAGCCCACTTCGACCATTCTAAAATAGTTTTGAGTTATGAACCATATTTTTATTGTGAAATGTGTGATGCATTACTTTCACCTAGTTTTTACTTGCCTTAGGGTGAGGTGAAACTCTGCCAAAGTGAAGCCAACATTTTTCATCCTTTTTTTTATTTGCTTCCTTCACATTATTTTGACACTTTGTTGATCAGAAGAAGGGTGACTACCTTTGTGTTACCAATCGACTGTTTCTGTCACTTTTATGTCTGTTTATGCCCATCCATGTTTGTGGCTGGGTAAGTTAAATGTCTAAAGTGTGCAGAGGCATATTCACATCATTGGTAGCCATTGTGATCTTGATACCCATGTCAAGATCATCATTGTAGTTAGGCATGGTTCATCACTGCAAACTTCCTTAGAAGAGTTAGCTTGTTTGTATCGTATCACTACAATTTCGATATTTACATCCTTTTTCCTGTAAACTCGACATAAATACCTATATTTTAATGTTATGTTGCACACATGTTAAACTATTCCTAGCTATACTTTGAGATTTTTAGTTTGGTTCTATTATTACCTTGATTTCAAAGAGTGCTATGTGTTACCATTTTCAAATGTTATATCAATAACATCTTGATATCAATACTTCACTTTCTCGCAAAGTGGGTTAACATATCTTGGTGATATTGTTATGTCATTCGTGAATTGTAATTGGCACTTTTTGAGATATAGGTCTTAATTGAGTTTGATCTTGCTCATCGTATATCTTGATTGGGAGGTTGTATTGACTTCTTGTATTTACTTACATTTTTTTTCATTCCCTTGAACTTGGCTTAAGTGAAGACATCTTGTTAATCATCTTGCAACACAAAGCTGCTTTTTAATTTACGTATTCTAGGAGGAACTTCATTTAAATAGGTTTTAATACAAAATGCTTGTATCACTAGTGATTATCACTCTATTACATTGGCATTCTCACATTGTTGATTTATTCATACTCTTAGCAAATACATCTTGCATTTCACTTAGGGGTGGTCACTAAACTCTGAACACATTTACAACTTACCCTAGTGAAACTATCACGAAAACATGGCCTCTAAAACGAATGTTTTTTTAAGTTATTTTTTAACATGTATTTAGGAGCCTGTTTCGTGATAGTTCACTAGGGTAAGTTGTAAAGTGTTCAGAGTTTAGTGACCCCCCTAAGTGAAATGAATATGATTTGCTAAGAGTATGAATAAAATCACAAATGTGAGAATGCCAATTAATTAGCGTATAATCACAGTGATACAGATTTGTATTAAAACTATTTAAATGAAGTTCCTCCTAGGAATACGTAAATTAAAAAGCCAGCTTTGTGTTGCAAGATGATTAAACAAGATGTCTTCACTTAAACAAGTTCAGGGAATGAAAAAATGTAAGTAAATACCAAGAAGTCAAATACAACCTCCAATCAAGATATACGATGAGCAAGCATCAACTCAATTAAGACCAATCTCAAAAAGTGCCAAGTACATAACGAATGACATCACAATATCACAAGATTGTTAAACCCACTTTGCGAGAAAGGGAAGTATTGAAGTATTGATATCAAGATGGATTGAACCTATAACATGAAATGGTAAAACATAGCACTCTTGAAATCAGGCAATAATAGGAACCAAACTAAAACTCAAAGTATAGCTAGGAATAGTTTAACATGTGTGCAACAAAACATTACATTAAAATATAGGTTATTTATGTCGGAGTTTACAGGAGAAAAAGGATGTTAAATATCGGAAATTGTAGTGTACATACAAACAAGCTAAACTATCTAAGGAAGTTTGCAGTGATGAACCATGACTAACTACAATGATTGATCTGGACATTTGGTTATCAAGATCACAATGGCTACCAATGATCTGAGTGAATATGGCCTTGACAATTTAGACATTTACTTACCAGCCAACAAACATGGATGGGCATAAACAGACTAAAAGTGACAGAAACAGTCGATTGGTAACACAAAGGTAGTCACCCTTCTTCTGATAACAAAGGGTCAATAATGTGAGAAGCAAAATAAAAACAGGATGAAAAATGTTGGCTTCACTTGGCAGGAGTTTCACCTCACCTAAGCAAGTAAAAACTAGGGAAAAGTAATGCATCACACATTTCACAATAAAATATGCGTTCATAACTCAAACTATTTTAGACATGGTCGAAGTGGGCTCTTGGCTAAAGTAATATCTTCCTATGTGTGTCTTTGTCCTAGGTGCTACAAAAATTATCCCGAGGCGGGATGATTTACCAAAATTTGCAATGACTATTTTGGGGAGTATCTTGACTTTGTCCCTTTAAGCACCGTGAGGCAATAAATTGCCATCACATGTGTACTCAAAAGGTGCGTAGGAAACTTGTAATCTATTCACAAAGGATTTACTAGTCAAATAGTAGTGTGGCGGACTTCCCGTTTCGTTGACAAAGGTTCCCTCTTACATGGACTACTTTGGGGTTCATGAACCACCCCCATTGTTGGTAGCTGTAAGCGCGTGATGCCAAAGGGTTATGTTCCAACTAAGTGGAGAGGGACGTACCCTTTTCCAAAATCTGTAATACCGTGTTTGATTTTTTTTTTTTTTGTTTTATCTTGTTCATTATATGGGTTTTCTCGAACACCATTTTGGCCAACCTGTATAATAACGGTTAGTAGTTTCTGACTATTTTTTGATTCCTCCGTTCTTTGACACGTGATGGCATTTTGGTCCTATATGATGATTTTTAGTAGTTTTTCATCGAAAATAATAGAAGCATTATTTCTGATTCTCCAGATTGTCCAAGGACGTAAGAGAAGAGCCTACGTGATGTCTAGTTCAAAATCCAAAAAGATTCATGAAAAACACTTTAATTCAACATGCAGATTAATCAATTCAACTCAAATAATCTTAGAAATCCAAAGCCATCAAAAGGACTTAAGAATCATTGATGATTCTAATATCATCCCAAGGGACGTGAGGGAAGAAGGCATTATTACGATCTTAATCCTATAAGAAACAATTGCAAACTATTAACCTAATCATCAAATACAAACATGTTAAAAAAAGCCTGCAAAGACAAATATATGATTGAGATAAACCTCAAGAAATGTTAGCACAATCAAACACTTTAATTTCAAAAAAAATGCAAAGGGACACATGTTCCCTTTTTCATTACTATGCGTGGGTTGGGCGTATACCCACCTAAACATTGTTTTTGGCTTCATCGTGTGTACTTCTAAACCCGAGAGCTGTGTGCACCACAGATAACAATGCCTGTGCACTCGGTATGGATTTTTTAATTTATCAAGTTCCTACGCACTAGAGGAGGGCCAGCGTGATGTGTGCCACAAAAATAGCGTATGCGCTACTTCGAGAAAATAGACAGATAACAGATTGCCAGAAAAAATGTGCTTGAGCCACTAAAATAGTAGGTGCAACCATGGTTATGTGTGTGTGTGCCGATCTGATAGGTTTCAGTATGTAGTGAACGGTATGGTACGAAACAACGTCTAGGCATGGGTGTAGTGTTGCATGCACCGGGGGTTAGCAAACAGAGTGGCAGAGTTTTAACAATTGTGCCGTGCCACCAGAGAGATGTGTGTTGCCTCTTGAAAAATCACACATGCGCCCCGAAAAGTGTTTATGCCGGTGCCAAACCTGCAACCAAAATACGGTTAATAAAAAACACAAAGAAAACTCACAAATCTCAAATTGTGACAAAGTTATTTAAGAATGGCCAATAACCAATGTAAAATTATGGCTATGAACATGAGCGTTACACATATCAAATGAGAAAAAAATTCAAATAAAATGGAAACATAATTACGACATGTGCATATCCTAAGTTAGCCAAAACAATTAAAACTTAAACTAAAATGCCTGGGACTAAGTTTCCCACTGGGTGTGCAAAGGTGGGTGCAAACTGTTTCTACAATTTTAACCAAATTTAAAAAGCAGAAGCTACCACCTACGAAAGTACCCTTCCCTAACCTACGCTAAAAAATGAAAATTAGTGCCCACCATCATGATGAAGGAAATGAGCAATAAGTCTTACCCTTAACATTTCATAAATTTCAATATCAAAAACACTAAGTGCTCAAATCTAATGCACTCTATTCCCCCCTTAATTTCCTAAATTAAATCATTAATGAAAAATGAACCTAAAGTAGTTCCAAATGGCAATCAAATCATATTTTTTTGCTATTGACCTTCAATAGGAAGCTTGGGTAGTGCAGGCCTTAAATCCTTCAAGAATGGGGGAGTGAGGCTCAAGAATGACAAAAAGTCTATTAGTATTGAAACTATTGCTCGATTTCGTTTTGCTCTTCTGAGAGATTTAGGATAAGTGTGTAGAAGTAAGGAGGGTTATTTATATAGCGCCAAAGGATAAAGGATTCTTACCATACTCATGTGAATGCTGGACTATATGAGACTGTAGAGTTCAGTTATGGATATAAGGGTGGGTTTAGATGGCTGTATGAGTTAACTTCTAGGCAGGGTTTAGTATCTGTACCTCAAGTGGCTCATGCTCGGATAAAGGAGTCGATACTTAATTAACTCAATATCGATGTAATAAAATACTCATGCTGCAAGCTTTAATATAGCTTTTTAGATGGATTTTAGCATGTGATTTAGACCCATTAGGAGGGCACATATAACCAATATAAATAGTGATTTAATTGATTTAAAGACGAAGGGAGGCTAATTAATTAGACTAGAGTAGAAGGTGCATATGATATAACGAAGGTCGTTAATTAGGGTATAGTGTTAGATAGCGTGATTTAATTAGCTACTAATGATAATCAATTAAATACAAACGAAGAGAAAGTATGACTGCTACTTAACAACTTTGTCATCAAAAATTTGTCGGGAAAGCTGATACGGATAATTTGGTAATCTTATCTTCTTTCTAATTTCTCTAAAAGATACACTTTCTTTTGGTGCATTTAAAAGTAACCATTCTTCTTGATTTTTGCATTTAGTGAAAGAGAATACCCTCTCCTATTCACCATTTATGTCATCGAACATAATATTTGGATTTGGACTTAAAATTGATTGCATTACATTCTTATTTGTTACATTTAGATCACATTAAAACGAGGGAAACCTATATTCTAGAAGTCATGCCCAACTGATAGTTGACACAAAGAATCATAGAAATCATATTTTCTCTCTCTCTCTCTCTCTCTATCTTACCAAACTTTCACAAAATCAAAATATACACATCTTTCTTAAACAACGTCTTACCCAGGTACATCTATCAGTGATCACACAATCCGATTGGCATGTACTCCCCAGCTTGTTGCCTTTGTCGAGTCATCATCTCAGAGGATGGCCTGCCCCTGCCATAACATACCTAAAACCTCTCTTTTTAGATATCCTTCTTCGTAGGATGTCTTCCTAACCAAAAAATTCCATTCTAAATACACACAATCAATCCTAAATAGCATAAGCTAAACAAACATAAGAAAATCACTGTTAGGATCATGCTTTTTTCTTAGTGTTATTCTTGACTTGTGTTTTGAGGTGTGAGACTACGAATCTCCATTTTTATTCGTCCTTGCACACTCCACCATTGTAGTTGGGGTATTATGACTTTATCTGATTGTGTCAGGGCCCCATATCCTCATTCCCAAGTTTCTGAGTTTGATACTTCACTTAATTTAATTCAGAAAACCCAATTTCTTCATTTATTTCTAATTTCATAGTCACCGATGTTGGTCCAACGACCATCACCGGTTCACATATGACCATCGTCGGTTAAACCTTAACTGGCATCAGCTTCTAGCTTTCTAGTTATTTTACCTAGAATAGCCTTCATCACTCTTTCTATTATGTTTCTGGCCCTCAAGGCATCATCATATTTCTCCCTTGTGGATACCTACTGTCATACACAGTTTCACCAGTACACATCCAATATTATTATTCATTATTTGAGACTGGTTTTCTTCCATAGTGACCGGTATCAGGTTTAGTAACCATCATTGGTTTTCCCTCAACCATCACTGGCCAACCTGACCGTCATTGATTTTACCTAAACTGTCACCAGTCAACCTAACTGTTGTCGGTTGCCTATGTTTGATTTTCAAAATCTAGACATTGACCAAATTCACCTCCCAAACTTCATCATTCTCTATTTCTACTTCTTTTTATGTCATCGACAGAATACAGTCTTACCAAGTCAGCACTTTTTCACATGGTGTTGAATTACAGCTAGACTAACACCCTCATATTCCACGCTAGTCGTCAACCAATCTTACCTAGTCCCTCACCACCTTTTGCCCTGTCACCCATGGATCCAACCCTACCTACCACCATTCCTACAGGTGATGAAGATTTTGCACGACTCCTTGATGAGAATCCCACAGCCTTTAGTTCTACCTTTCCCACTCTTCCACCCGAGACTCCTTAATTCAGTTGATATACGACATGCCTGTATCCATCTCTCCTGCCCTTGTTCCTACTTCTACATCAGCCCCTAGTAATGCGGTGTTACCCTCACCTGGTTCACTCGTACCTGCCATGACCGCTATGTCTGTAGTATCACTCACACTTGTCATATCGTTTGTCTCTGTATCGACCACCTAGACCATAGCCCAGTCCACACCCATTGTCTCACTAATACCCTTTGCAACACAACTGCACGTGGTGTCGGTGACCCCTACTCCATTCCAGAATCTTGTCCTCTCCATCCCACAAACATTGCCCCCAATCACTAGTAGAGTCACGACAACCATCCCACCTACATACACATACTATCAACAACCCCCTATCTCATCTCCAACCCATTCTAGATATGTTCCTTCTATGTCGGTTCAATACCTGCCCCCTTATGCCATAGGAGGTGTCCCTCCATCACAGCCTACCGATGATCTTATCAAGTTGATGATGGAAAATATGTAGACACTAGAAGCATCAGTTTCTGACTCATGCAATTCCCTCACCTATGATCAAATTTTTAATGAGCATATTCACCCATCCATTCCTATTTGACCATACCCCATACATTGGGAAATTCCAAAATTTAACCGCTTCAATAGAAAAGAAGACCCAAAACAACATTTGCGGTCCTTTAAACATAAGTGCTACCTAATTTCCCACGATGACACTTTACTTTTAAGGAATTTCCCAATGTCCTCGACAGGACCTGTATTGGACTGGTATAGTGTGCTACCAAGATGCTCCATGTACTCATTTAATCAAGTAGCACAAGCCTTCCTAGATCACTTCTCCATCAACATTGTTAAGAAATTTACTATGATAGATATTTATTCCACATGATAGTATGAGGATGAGTCTATCGCTGATGTCGTTGCTCACTGGCGTAGCCTCATTAACCAGCTCACATTTCAATTACCTCAAACCGAGGTTATAGAACTATTTACTCGAGCTTGTACGAGAAACATCTCACCAACCCTGCAGGTGAATACCTTTCATACTTTTGACGAGGTATTCACCATGGAACGAAAATTAGAAACTCGTGCTATTGAAGAAAAGAAGATTCAACTTCATAACAAGAACATCACATTCAAATAAAATGATACATCTTCATATTTGAAACCCCAAAACAACTATTCAAATCCCAAAGGGTCTGCTAATACCATAGTTCTCAAAGCTGGTCCCCCTCATCAATCAAACCTAGCCAAACCTCCTTCTAATCTCTCCCCCATCCAAGATTTCTAGTTCAGATGAGAACAACAAAAGTACACTTCTATAGGAGAATCTTATTCTTCTATTTTGGAAAAGCTTGTTAAGGATGGTTCCATTACCCTTCCACCTATAAAACCACATATTGGTTTTGACCTTGAGCGACCCATACCTGCATGGTATAAGGAACATGAATTTTACAACTATCATCGTTTCAAAGGTCACAGCGACAATAACTATATCGCCTTCAAGAATATCATCCAAGAAATGTTAGACAATAGAGATCTAGTCTTGGATAGCCTGAATGCACCCGCTAACCAAAACCTACATATCTTGAATAAGTCGCTCCCTAATCATGCCCCATCTTCCAACAAAGCTAGTGATACCTCAAACAATGATATTAATGTCTGCGAGGTCGGTGCTATTTCAATGACACATCAGTTGCTTCCCAATTGCCCCATGTTCCTTCCATAGATGAAATCTTAACCCGCACTCCCCTACCTACACCAGAACCTATTTCATCTACTCCTCTACCCATAGAGGAACCCCCTTCATTTTCCCCTTCACGCGTGGAAGATCCTATAATCAGCACACCACCTTTGACCCCTCATAAATTCAGAGAAATTGTCAGTGGCACCTCTCCCACTCATAGAAGATGCAGTTCCACTACCTACACCAACACAAGGAGAGTCCACTTCAGCTAGCCCATCCTCTCCTCTACCCATAATGGATATTATAGAAGCACCACTACCTATAGATGAACATTCACCATCAGACCTTCAAGATCCCATTGATTTACTTTTGGCTCTCTTACCCACAAAGTATGAGGCTAGCCATTTCCCTGTATCTTAAAAACATTTTACAGGAATTGCCACTTGATCTATGTTATCCCTGCTTACAACAGTACCATTCTCATGCTTGGCCAATCACCTAGACTATGTTGATAGAGCCTTACTTTGGGGATGGCTTCTACTTCCTATTTCAACACAAATACAACTATCACTCGCTGAAACCTCCATTATCTATCGAAAAGTGTTTCAAGTGACGAAACTATAGACACCTATAATTACACTCGAATGATTTAAATACTTAAATTGTGCTAATTATCTCCTTTCCCGCAAATTGACGACATATCGTCAATAGCGCTCATCTTCTCTTCCATTGTCGTTAATTGATTACATTACACTAATTAATTAAGTCACCTATCCAATGCATACCCTAATGAATGACCCTTCATTGATAAACACCTTCTATCTAGTCTAATTAATTATTATTAATTAATTAGCCTCCATTCTCATTAAATCAATAAATCACTATTTAATTGGTTTAATTCCCTCCTAATGGTCCAAATCACACTAATATCCATCTAAAAGCTTATAAAATCTTGCACATGTGTTAATTAATCATATTGATTAATTAATACACCCCCTTTATCTACATGAGCCACTTGAGGACAAACTATACCCTCCTAAAGTTAACTCAACCCCATCTAAACCCCCATTATCCATAACTAACTCTACATCTCCATTAGTCCCACATTCATGAAGATGTGTTGAATCCTTTATCCTTTGGGCTATATAAACAACCCTCCCTCTACCTTTACACCTACACCTAAATCTCTCAAGAGACAAAAGTAACCACATAGTTTCTTACTAATAGCCTTTTGTCATTCTTGAGATCTCCATCCTCCATTCTTGAAGAGCTAAGCCTCACACCCAAGCATCCATTGAAGGATCAAAGCAAGCAATATAATTTGATTGCCATTGAACTACTTAGGTTCATTTTAATGTTAAATTAGGCAATTAAGGAGAATAGAATTCATTAATTTACATTATGTTTTGATCATTTCAAAGTTATTAATGTTAAGGGTAGGACTTGCTCATTTCTTCATCATGATGGTGCACATTTCTCATTTTTAGCTAGGTTAGGAAGCTATTTCTAGGTGGTAGTTTCTTGCTTTAAATTTATATAAATTGTAGAAATACTTGCACACATTTGGCACGCCCGGTGGGACCCTTAGTCCCATGGCATTTTAGTTTAAGTTTCATTGTTTTGGCTAACTTTTGATATGCACATGTAGTAATTAATGTCCATTTTCTTGGAATTTTTTCTCATTTGATATGTGTAACTTCATGTTCATAGCCATAATTTTAATGGGTTATTGCCATTCTTAAGCTAACTTGTCAAAATTTGAGATATTGTGAGTTTTCTTGTGTTTGCTACCATATTTTGGTTGCAGGTCTAGCATAGGCATGATTTTAGGGGTGTGGGCATGATTTTCATGGCGCAGGCACAGTTTTTGTGGTGCACACATCTCTCTGGTGGCAGGTGCACTATTAAAACCTGTCACTCTGTTCTGTCGACCCCATGCGCATGCGTGCTAACCCTGGCGACACACCCTAACCAGCACATAGGTACACTAACCCAGGTGTAGACGTCATTTCGTATTGTACCTTCACTGCATACTGAAACCTGTCAGATCAGCGCACACGCCCTAACCAGGGCACACATGTTGTTTTAGTGGCGCAAGCACATTTTTCTGGTAATGTTAGTTGTTCTGTCTGTTTTTCTCATAGTAGTGCATACACTTGTTTTTGTGGTGCACACACCTCTCTGGTGGCGCAAGCGCTTGGTAAATCCAAAAATTCCACAAAGTGGCACAGGCACTATTTTAGTGGCACATAGGCACTATTTTTCATGGCGCACACATCTCTCAGGGTGGCACAGGTACACTGTGAGCCAAAAACAAACCTTTAGTGGTGCATACGCCCTAACCCATGCAGGCACTAAAAAAGGGGCGTAGGTGTCCTTTTGCATTTTTTGAAATTAAAGTGTTGATGTGCTAACATTCTTGCAGGTTTATCTAATCATATATTTGTCTTTGCAGGCTATTTTTACATGTTTGTATTTGATTAGGTAATATTTTGCATTGTTTACTTATAGGATTAAGATCGCGTATGCTCTTCCCTCACATCCCTTGGGGTGATCTTGGGAATCAGAAATGATTCTTAAGTCCTTTTGATGCTTTGAGATTGCTAAGAGTATTTGAGTTGGAATTGGTTAATTTGGCATAGTTGAATTAAAGTGTTTTTCCATTTGATATCTTTTTGGATTTTGGAAGACAATCACGTATGCTCTTCTCTTGCGTCCTTGGACGATCTGGAGAATAAAAATGATGCCTTCTCTTTTGATGGAAAACTACTAAAAATCATCATACAGGACCAAAACACCATCGCTTGTCAAAGAACGGAGGAATCGAAACAAAAGTTCAGAAAACTACTAATACAGTTGTTATACAGGTTGCCAAATGGTGTTCGAGCAAACCACATCTAATTAAACAAGATAAAATGAACAACATATTCAAAACATTGTATTGCAGGTTTCAGAAAAGGGTACGTCCCTCTCCACTCAACTGGAACATAACCCCTTTGGCATAACACCTTAAGCTACAACAATGGGGGTGGTTCCAGGAACCCCAAAGTAGTCCACGCAAGAGGGAACCTTATGGATGAAACGGGAAGTGCTCCCACTACCTATCTGACTAGTAAATCCTTTGTGAGATAGAGTTACAAGTTGTCCCTACGCAACCCTTTTAAGTACACAATTGGACGCATTTATTGCCCACTGTGCTTGAAGGGGGAAAAGTCAAGATACTCCAAAACTAGTCATTGCGACTTTTTGGGTAAATCATCCCACTCGTGGATAATCTTTGTAGCACCTAGGACGAGAGAACCACCTAGGAAGATATACTTTGGCCAGGAGCCCACTTTGACCATTCTAAAATAGTGTTGAGTTGTGAACCATATTTTCATTGTGAAACGTGTGACGCATTACTTTCACCTAGTTTTTACTTGCCTTAGGGCGAGGTGAAACTCTGCCGAAGTGAAGCCAACATTTTTCATCTTTTTTTTGATTTGCTTCCTTCACATTCTTTTGACACTTTGTTGATCAGAAGAAGGGTGACTACCTTTGTGTTACCAATCGACTATTTCTGTCACTTTTATGTCCGTTTACGCCCATCCATGTTTGCGGCTGGGTAAGTTAAATGTCTAAAGTGTGTGGAGGCATGTATTCACGTCATTGGTAGCCATTGTGATCTTAATACCCATGTCAAGATCGTCATTGTAGTTAGGCATGGTTCATCACCATGGACTTCCTTAGAAGAGTTAGCTTGTTTGTATCATATCACTACAATTTCGATATTTACATCTTGTTTCTTGTAAACTCGACATAAATATCTATATTGTAAGGTTACGCTGCATACATTTTTAACTATTCCTAGCTATACTTTGAGCTTTTTAGTTCAATTCTATTATTACCTTGATTTCAAAGAGTGCTAGGTGTTACCATTTGTGCGTGTTATATCAATAACACCTTGATATCAATACTTCACTTTCTCATAAAGTGGGTTAACATATCTTGGTGATATTGTTGTGTCATTCACGAATTGTAATTGGCACTTTTTTAGATATAGGTCTTAATTGAGTTTGAGCTCACTCATCGTATATCTTGATTGGGAGGTCGCATTGACTTCTTGTATTTACTTACATTTTTTTCATTCCCTTGAACTTGGCATAAGTGAAAACATCTTGTTAATCATCTTGCAACGTGAAACTACTTTTTGAAACGTAGTCTAGGAGGTACTTCATTTAAACAGGTTTTGATACCAAACACTTGTGTCACTAGTGATTTATCACTCTATCACATTGGTATTCTCACATTGTTGACTTATTCATACTCTTAAAAAATACATCTTGCATCTCACTTAGGGGTAGTCACTAAACTTTGAACACATTTACAACTTACCCTAGTGAAACTATCACGAAAACATGGCTCCTAAAACACGTCTAGGATTAAAGAAACAGACATATGAGGAACAACAAGTGCAAGCTTGGGAAACCTCTAATAGACAAGGGTCAAACCCCTTCATTGGACATGACCTAGGACCGTTATTTTCTGCAGAAAAAGAAACAGAAGAGATGGTCGATCATAGTGGAAATGAATTAGAATCACCACACGCAGAACTTCGATTTTGACCCCACTCTACTAGATGAATTTCTTCTTAGAAACAAAGATAGAGTGTTGGCATGGGTCATAGAACTAGGGGCCAAATTTCCCACCGAGAATGAAACAATACTACCTGCAAATGACGCTACTGAGGAAGAACATCCCCTTATCAATATGGAAGATATTTTAACACACGGACATGCTTCCACTTCTTACACAGGAAATGATAAAGTTGTAGGGCATAGAATACCCTTTATCAAAGTGCCATGAAGAAACAAGATAGAACATGAGATAGGTGAAGAACCTCCACAATACAAGGAGGAGGAACCTTTAGAAGAAGAAGCCACAAACCAAGCCACAATCCAACAAAAAATCAGTAACCTAAGCCAACAACTAGCTTTGCTTACTTCCCATGTATAGAAAGATGCAAACAAGAACGTTCAAAAGTTGAGGCCTAAGGTTAAGATCAATGAACTCCATCAAGAAAACCAAGGAGAAGAAGACACAGGGTATCATCATGTATACATCCCCACTTCTCCCACTAAAGAACAATTTCTCACACAAGAAGTGCAGTCCATGAAAGTGACGCTCACAAGCTTACAAGAGAGCAATATAGGGAGCATCAAGAAATATCAATATGAAGAATTATGCCCCTATCCTTTTGACAAGACAATGACCCTTCAACCCTTTCCAAAGAAATTTGATATGCCAAAGTTTGACAAATATAAAGGGAAAGGGGATCCATGGGATCATGTTAAATATTTTTACATGGCATGTCAAGAGGTGTCTTATAGTGACAATTACCTCATCATAATTTTTCCCAAGATTCTCAAAGGTCAAGCCTTGGAGTGGTTTACATGCTTACCACGAGGATCAATTTTCACCTAGCCAAAATTGGTAGAAAGATTTGTGTGTCACTTCTCGTATAACATAGAGAGTGATGTCACCATGGCAGACTTGTGTGGTGCCAAACAACCCTAATGAGACTTTCGTCAGCTTCCTCCAACAGTGGAGAGGGATAGCTAGTCACTTCCCTTGCGCTTTCCCTGAAAAGTAGCTGGTTAGTATTTTCATTCCCAATCTCAACCTAGATATAGCTTTCCACCTCCAAATGCATTGTGTTCGTACTTTTGAGGAGGTTATCGAGAAAGGGATTCAGATAGAAAAATCTCTCATTGCCAAAGGCACCCTCAAAACCCAATCTAGAGACAACAAAAGTGTCAAACCCATGGAAAAGCTGAAGATCTTTAACAAAAACAAAAATGTGGTGGGAGATGGAATCACCGATTCCAAACGTGTTCAAACAGTCCAAATTGGTCAACCTTTTAAACTGACCAAGGGCCCAATTCAACCACCACCAAAGTGAAGAACATTCACCTCTCTCAATGAACCTTTTTTAGTTATACTAAAACAATTAGATGCGGCCCACATGATGACCTATCCTAAAATGCAACCATTTGACGACAACGCTCCTGAAACCTTCATGGTACAAGGAGCATGAATATTACGAAATGCATCGTGTCAAAGGACATAAGACAGATAAATGTCTGTGGCTTCATCATTATATTCAGGACCTCATTGACAATGGGGAGATAGAGGTGGATAACCCTGGAAAACACAAACACCTAACGAGAAAATGGGGATATATAAAGAACCATTCCCCAAGCATGATAAGTCAGAAAATTCAAAGCCGGATCGGGGAGAGTCATCCCAAACTTATAAAGCCGTGAATTACTTGTACACCAAAAGAGATAACAATCATTATGATTCACTTATCAGATGTATTCGCTCTCCTACTGACCATGTCAATACCATCTGGATCAAGGGAAAGGACTGCACTGCGGTAACAAGGTGTGCCTGCCTCATGATTCTAAAACCTTCTCCGTCAACCCTGCAAACCGGTAAATATAACCTTTTAGAACAACTTGAAAAGACATGTCTGCTAAGATTTCAATCTTAGATCTTCTCAAGATATCCAATGTGCATAAAGACATTCTGTACCAAACTCTTTAGGGGTCGGGAGTGCCTTTAGAAGTCAATCCTGCACACCTTCAAGCCATGGTGGCAAACATCACACCAAGTGAACATCTCACTTTCAACCATAGGGAGATCCCTACTGAGAATCCAACACATAATCTTCCCTTATACATTGAGGTAGTTGTCACCCACAGGAAAATCAAATGGGTGCTTGTGGATAACGGATCTGGGGTTTGAACATTTACACGCTTAAGTTGGTCAAACAGTTGGGACATATGGAGGAAGATCTTGAGTCCCATATTATCACTATCACCACATATGAAAATGTGGAAAGCAGAGTCAGTAGGCACCATCACGCTGCCCATGGAGGTGGGCCCCACTTTCCATCAGACAAAGTTTCATGTCCTAGACTTGGAACTTCCATATAACATGCTTCTAGGCCAACCATGGATTCATGCCATGCAGGTCGTGCCATCAACGTTTCATCAATGCATTAAGTTGAAGCATGAGGGACATACAGTTACAATACAAGGAGATTCTGAGCCCTTTTCTCATTGTAGAGCTCTCAATAGCTTTGCATGAAAGGGTACATATGCATGTCCCTCCAGCAGATATAGTTGTCCCTCTCCAGTCTGAGGCCATGGAATCCCAGGTGGATTCAAGATTCTCTTAGTTCTTGCGCTCATGGGGCGTCTACTTCAACATCTCCATTTGATTCATGGGAGATGAAAATCCTTGAATATGGTTATAGGGAGTATAATGTACAACAAGCACTCTTGGTTTCAGACCTCTCATTGTCACCCAAGACTAGAGGTCGACCCAACTACCACTTCAGGAGACCTAGAGAGGAACACACTATTGGGTCATTCCTACCTGGAGGCTTATTAGTTGAGGAGAAATTGCTTGATCCACCTACAACTTGGGTCCCTGAGGATACTCAGCCATCCTATTATTAAACCCCAGAATATGAAAAATCTAGTAAAATGATGTACTCCATGGGCTACAAAGGCCTAGGATGTGGGAGGAATGAACAAGGACAAAGAGAACCAGTCCCTCTTCCACATTTCAAAATAGAAAGATATGGCATTGGGATTCACCCTTATGGAGCACACCCCAATGATCAAGATGCAACTTGTTCTGAGCGTGAGGATAGCTCTGACTATCTAGACAGTGATACAGATTCCCATTGTAGCCAATATGAGGATCTAGCCTCCATGAACCTTTTCATGAACAACGTTGTCCTAACCATAACCCCCACCGGAACCAACCCTTGACCTTGTATACCCTTCCCTTGTTGAATGGGACCAACAACGTCACATGCCACTAGATTTATTTGAGAATGATGAGGCTATCACAGAGTTCATGGGCATAAGGGATACAATTCCCATTGGAGATCACAAGAAAGGTTTCTTTATCGACTTAGATACCTGCGCCTACTTCGGTGAGGAGGCTGAACTTCATGGTCAACAAAATTTAAAGAAAAGTGAGGGCAAAAAATTCTAAAGAAAAGCCTCAGCAAAAATCAAAGTCCAAGTCGCACAGTGAAAACCTCTTTGAGGCACTGGCTGACAAACAAATAAGAAAATCAAAGGACAAACAAAGTGACCACGCCAAGGATGAAAATCTCATGGAGACATCCTTGGATGAAGATCTCAACCTACCTCCTGATCCTACGCGTATGGAGGACTTATCAAAATTGTTAGTCAAAGAAACCATTGATGTCAATATTGGTACAAAAGAAGATCCCAAGATAGTAAAATTGGGAGCATCACTCTCAGCTAGAGAACAAAATACATTCACTATGTTGCTGTGAGAGTTTATTGATGTGTTCACATGGTCTTATAAAGACATGCCTGACTTAGATCCAACTTTGGTCGTGCACAACCTAGTCGTGCACTCAGACTCTAAGCCTATCAAATAGAAGCTCCGAAAGATGCACCCAAGAGTGGCCCTATTGGTCAAAGAAGAGTTGGAAAGATTGCTTGCAGCGGGATTCATCAGGCCAATTGATTATTCTGAATGGATATCGAACATTGTTCCTATCCAGAAAAAACCTATTGGTATCCCGAATCTACACAGATTTTAGGGACATCAATAAAGACTTTCCCTAAAGATGATTTTCCATTTCCCAACATTGACATGATTGTTGACTCAACAGCTAGGGTACGAAATGCTATCACTCATGGATGGATTTTCTAGGGATATAATCAAATCAAGATCGCCGAAGAAGACCAACACAAAATAGCATTTTACGACTCCTTGGGGATACCTTCTGCTATCAGGTGATGCCATTTGGCCTTAAGAATGTAGGAGCTACCTATTAGCGGGCCATGATAGTGATTTTTCATGATATTATTCATGATATCATGGAGGACTACGTAGATGATATCCTGGGAAAGTCCAAAACAAGAGAGGATCACACTGTCATTTTTCGGTGTATCTTTGAATGCCTGCATGAATACAAAGTCAGGCTGAATCCAAAGAAGTGTGTCTTCGGTGTGTTATCAGGGAAACTATTGGGATTCATTGTGTTAAGAACGAGGTATTTGAGGTAGACCCTGCTAAAGTGTCTGTTATCACTGAAATGCCTCCACCTGAGAATATCAAGCAACTGCGCAGCTTACAGGGGAAAATTCAAGCCATTCACAACTTCATCTCCCAGCTTGCAGATAAATGTCACTCATTCACCCACTTGCTTAAAAAGGATGTTCGACTTTCATCTAGGGACCTGAGCAACAACAAGCCTTTGCTTTTCTTAAACAGTACTTGGCTAATCCACCTGTCCTCATGCCTCCCACTCTAGGAGAACCACTCTTGCTCTATATTTCCACTATGCAATTTCCTATTGGTGCGCTACTCCCCCAATACGACCTTAGCCATAAGGAGAAAGTGGTGTACTATCTGAGTCACACCCTCATCGCCTATGAGCTCAATTATCCTCAAATTGAAAGGCTTGCTTGGCTATTGTTTTTTACTTTTCAAAAACTTCGCCATTACCTGCTAAATACTAAGACCAAGCTCATATCCAAGGTTGACCCACTCAAGTATTTATTGTCCAAACCCACCCTCACAGGTAGAATGGCTAATTGGATCATTCTACTCAGTGAGTTTGACATAGATTTTGTCCATCAAAAATTGGTTAAAGGACAAGTACTTGCGGACCAGCTAGCAGAAGCACCTTTACAAAGCATGGAACCTTTGAATCTAGGATATGCCAGATGCCTCCTTTGCTCTACATTGAAGAATATATTCATATGGTAAGATACATTTTTATGGATCCTTTACGTTTCATGGTTCAGGTGCAGGAGTGGTCCCTTATTACTCCTTCTGGTGATCCTATACCGCAATACTTTTCACTGGGCCTTCCCTTGCACAAACAACATTGCAGAATATGAAGCACTCATTACAGGGATGAAGCTAGCCATCAAGTGGAATGTTCATCATGTCAATGTTGTAGGTGATTCACAATTAATCATCAAATAGGTTAATGATGAATATAAGGTTAAGGATGACAAGCTCATACCTTACAAAAAGTTAGTGGAAACTCTAAAGGAGTATTTTGTGCACATTACCTTTGAGTAAATCCCAAGAGCACAGAAATAGATCAGTGGATGCCATGGAAACGGTAGGGTCTATGCTTCGTATTCCACCCGGGAATAATGATATGCCATTCTTCATAGAAAATCTACGCCAGCCCGCGTATGACATGCCATAATACTTCCTGGCTTGTGAGGTTGTTGGTCCCAATTCCCCGTGGTATACGAACCCATTTTTACCTATCTTAAGGACAACACATTCCCACCCTGATATCTCCATTTATGAAAAGAAAATCCTAATTCACCAGATAGCCCGTTACACCCTTTTAGGAGGTACACTTTATCATCGTGGCTATGATGGGAATCTATTATGTTGTCTAGATGTGACGGAGTCAATCCAAGCAATCAAAGAAGTGCACAAAGGGGTATGTGGAGCACATACAACAGAATGGTCTTAGCTAAGAAACTGTTGAGAGTAGGTTACTGTTGGCCTACTATGGAAACTGATTGTTGCAATTATGTTAGAAAATGTGTGCTTTGCCAAAAGTATGGAAATTTCATTCATGCTCCGTCACAACCATTGCAACCTATCACTACCCCATGGCCATTCTCCAAGTGGGGACTTGATTTAATAGGGAAACTTACTCCTACCTCATCTAATGGTCATACACATATCATCACAGCTACAGAATATTTTACAAAATGGGTGGAGGTTGTCCCTTTAACCTATGTCACAGGAGCACCAGATTTCTAAATTTATCATGAATCACATTATTTTTTCGATATGGTATTCCTATAGCCATTGTTACAGATAATGGGAAGTCATTTAAGAACCAAAATGTGAAAGGTCTTTGCCAATAGTTCCAAATCAGGTTAAAATGGTCCCACATGCTATATTACCCTCAAGGTAATGGACAAGCTAAGGCAACAAACAAAACTCTGGTAAGAATAATGGAGATGATGATCAAAAAAATAGGTCAAAACTGGCACCTACAAATCCATCCAGCCCTCTGGGCTTATTGAACATCCATTCACACTCCTGTGGGTATGACACCATATTCCCTAGTGTTTAAGACAAAATCTATCATTCCTTTAGAGATCAAACTTCCATCTGATAATTTCTCTTCACAAATATCTGGAAAAGGATGAGGATTGTCGAGTGGAAAGACTGGATAAGTTAGAGCTACTGGATGAGAGGTGCATTCACGCTCTTAATCACCTGAAAGTGTATCAAAATAGAGTCTCCAGAACCTACAACAAAAGAAGCATCCCTTGTCTGTTTGAGGTTGGTGATTTAGTCATGAAGGAGAACCAGTTCAACACCAGAGTAGAGTGAGTAAAAGAAGGGGAAGTTCGAACCACATTGGTTGGGAACCTATGTCATAGTCACCAAGTATGGCACTAGGGAGTGCAAACTGGCTCACCCCAATGGTGATGAGCTCTGGGAGCCCATGAACACCATGCATCTTAAGCAATTCTATGTTTAAACATTGCGCAAGGATGTTAAAAATCATAAAAATGAAAATAAAATCAAAAAAAGAAAAGAGAAAACATATCGTTCACTAGTGAAAACCACGCAATTGTGGCACTTTGGACAAGTCCTTGGGTGAAAACCGGTTTCCATCTCCTCAGGGGAATTCGTTGTTCACAAGCATTCTGTATTAGGAGGGTAGTGGTCTTTGGCCTAAACCTGGTTATGCCTTCGAGATTCCCTGTGCACACCATCCTGTCAAGCCTTGATATGAATTTTCTTTATTTTATTCACCCGTGAAGGGTATGGTCTTTCACTATTTCTCATCTTGTGCTAGGGTAAATTCAATGACTTCACCTTCTTGTTCATAAGCGCATGGCTTCTACCCTTGTATATTCCCCATCTAACGCTGGGGGCATCCACGCCTTCTATGTTACCTGCATATAGCTCTGGAAAACCATTAGAAAACACCAAAAATAATAGAAAATTGTTTTGTAAAACCGAAAACAATAGAAAATTGTTTAACAAAAAACCTAAACAGTAGAAAATTGTTTCACAAAACCAAAAACAATAGAAAATTCTTTCACAAAAATCTAAACAATAGAAAATTGTTTCACAAAATGAAAAACAATTGAAAATTATTTCACATTAACCTAGACAATAGAAAATTGGTGCATGAAAACAAATCTTACAAAAAAACATGGTTACTTGCATTATCTTGTTTCTTACTTTTCTTGTTGTTTGTATAGTTGATTTGTATTCTTGCTTTTGGGTTGTTTGTTACTTGGACATATTTTGTTAGGATTCATATTTTCTTTCTTAGATTAGATTTATTCTTGCTTGTGTATACTGTGGTATGTTTTTCCATGCTGGTGAATCTTGAGAAATCATGATGTAATGTGTTAATTAATTATGTTCTTTTTTAAGCATTTGGTTGTGTTGTTACATGTTAATAAATCAGGGTGAATTATGGTGTATTGCATTATTTCTTGTTGTTCTCTGCTAGCATTTGGTTGTGTTTATTGCATGTGCTCTATTTTGTTATTATTCACATCACATTACCATCATTTTCTTCACATATAACATCATTTATACATCATATATAAACAAAATGCTAAGTTTTACATCATGCATGTATGCTACACTAATCATCACATATCATATCATCAATAGGGGCAAGAGGGGTTGCGCATGATCAAAAATATATCCCACCCACACCAATATCATCATATCATCTCGACCATAGACATCAAAAATAACACATGAGAAATGCATTTGATATTATCTAAGGATCTATCATCTAACATCCATAGCACATGTATACATCAAACATCAAAAATAGATACATACAATGTATAAAATCAGATAACATCATAATGCATCGATAAGTGATAAATAAAAACACGTAGCATGCAATGGGAATTAATGTATGCCCACTCATGTCACAACACATCCATAAGTCTTGAATCAAACAAACACAACATGCGATGAGAATCGGCATAGAGTAATTTCTGAAAAGGGGTATTTCACATCATAGAATTATCCCACTCATGTCACATGCATCAGGACACAATAAAAATAAGGTACATCATCTCATTACCATGTGTATCTGATCCAAAACAAAGTAATCCTCATATATATATATATATATATATATATATACATGTGTGTCAATATACATCTATATCAAAAATGGGTACAAATCAGTGCTCTATATCAAAAATACCTTCAGCTGAGGCATAAATAGATGATACATAAAAAATTTCTATACACATACATACAATGTCTAGATAGGTACTCAATACAATACATCATTGATACACAATGCCATCAAAAAGGGGAATGTATCTAAAAGAATTAGGCCTTTATCATACGGCATCATCAAAATACATATATACAAGGTTGTACATCAAAAATTGGCCTTCATAAGAGGCATACATATAAAGAATATGTACAAAAAAACTACAGATCTCAACCATCAGCTCGCACCCTCACCGGGGCTCCCAAATCTGTCCTCTAGACGATGGAACACTTGAGGCTGGGATTGTGCTAGTCTGGTTGGCTGCTCTGGTAGAGGGTGTCTCACTAATCTGGTTGAATGACGTGATCTCCGTGATCGAGATCCTGATGCACTCGACCCTAACAACTATGGTAGTGTCACTTGCTCTCTCTAGTGAAACCACTATGTAATATGTAATCCTATAAAATAGGGCCTCACAACCAAGCCTGGTAGCATCCCATATTAGGTTGGAATCTCTGAACATGATAGCTACCTGAAGGGCAATATCTCACTTGCTTGTCACTCGGCCCTCAGGTCTACCTCATCCTGTCTAAAAGGAGCAGCCTCTTGGTCTCTCTTTGTAGTCATGGCCTGCATCTCGATGTGGGCCTAGTCCCTCTATGCTAATAGTGCCTATGATCAGGCATATACATGGTCTCTTTGTGCAACCACCATCCACACCTATGATTGGGACTAATGAAGGAGGCTCAATATCTAAGCCCCCTGTGCCATTGTCTCTCACATCTAGCTCCACCATGCTACTATGTCATATCCTGGGAAAGCCCAGGATTGAGCCTGATCCTTCTCTAAAATTAAAGTCACAATGTGAGCTCAGGCCTCATCGTGCTCTGCTACGGCTGTCATGTACCAGCCTTGAGCCTCATCCCTCTCTGCTCTAGCTACGTCTCTCTTAGCTATGAGCTGTTGTAACTGCACCTATAATATGGTTGTCTATGCCACTAGCTAGGAGGCTATGTGTGCCTTAGGGAATTGTCCTTGAGGTTCTCTAGAAGACTATCTCTACTCAAAGACCCTACCTCTAGGTGGCTATAATGATTGCCTGTACTTGGCCTTGCGGCCTTGGTCTTTATCACTGTGAGGCATCCTGTCCATCATGTGGGATACCATCAAAGGGATCCTCAGGGTATAGCCCTTATGCTACTGCCCTTTCCCTACACTCTACTTCATGCCATATCTCTATAGGTGGGTGAATGCCTGATGCCTAGGCCTCCTCTAGAATGGTGAGCCGCCGGGGGTAATACTGTAGCATATAAAGCTGCATAGTCAACTCTGGTCTCGAGATCTCTCACCTATCGTAATGGGTCCCATACCTATGGGACCACTTGTTTGAAACTCACCCTAGCTCAGACCACCAATATATGAGGCTCCATGGTCTGCCTCTCTAAGTCCCTGTATGGATGCTAGATATCTAGTTGGGGGACGCCTTGTACCCTGCCAAGCTACCGTTGGCACCTGTCTACTTGGTACAGCTCCATGCTATAGCTATGGCTTCCAATAAGAAAGTTCTCCACCAGGCACACGCTAAGCTCTATGGCATCCTCTAGCCATTT
This sequence comes from Taxus chinensis, assembly GCA_019776745.2. Lineage (NCBI taxonomy): Eukaryota > Viridiplantae > Streptophyta > Pinopsida > Cupressales > Taxaceae > Taxus > Taxus chinensis. Next base: position 569,691,834 of record CM034147.1, on the reverse strand, counting down.
GAAATTCCTGTATAGATGCCAAATGACATCTATCTCAACCAGCTTGTCAAAGTCATGTCTATATCTGAATAGGCTGTCAAGATGGCCACGTACATCTCCACCAGCTGCTACCTAGGCCATGTATGATGGATCCTTAGGATCTCAGGCATGAAAAGGGCCCACAGGGCATCTGATCATGATATGATCCCATGACCATATCTGTAATAGGGAGGCTAGACCCACGGTCTTATGACCATGGTATGTGATCAAGTGCAAATCCTAGTATAAGTGGGCCGGTATATACTATCCCCAACAATATCTCTCACCATTGTGGATACCATGAACTAATGGTAGTAATCCTCTCGAGAATGACATCCCCTATCTTATCAGTGAATAAAAACCCACTGATAAGAGCCATGATGTAGAGAGGCCCCTAATGCAAGGTGGGGTCAGAGATGCACTCATGCAATGCTATAGTCATCCCGTTGTGTGAGATATCATCAACACCAAATAGGGCACTACAAGATGCTCTAATCAACCCTGCATCTGAGTTACACTCGATCAAAGTGTCCATCATCAACATGTGGAGAATCCACCATACATCCCTCAATGGTCACCGTCATCTCTCCTGTGGGTAGTCTGAAACACTAAATCTCACTATGCCATCGATCATCTAACATAGTCAAAAGACCATTATCTAGTATAATAGAGGGCATCCAAGCCACGCAGCCTAGCCCTAGCACCTCAAGTAATTTCTCCATGGCTTATTGGTCACATCGGTGCATACTACCCTCTAACTCTGCAATCTGGGTATGTCACTCCCGCATCTGTAAAACTAGTAGTCGTCTTTACAAAATAACACACCACTCATCAGTTCCTTGCATTTCTTCTAAAAACTATCTCATCTTTTAGGGTTAACCCAAAAATCCTAAAAATTCTTCTAAGTGTCATGTTTTTGACACATTCCTATCCTTTTTCCACCTATCTAGGGAGCTTACATGCCATTTTGGGTGTGTGCGCCACATTTCTGGCACTGGCACTTACATGCGTGTGTCTTCTGGTGCGTGCGCCCTCTTTCGGGCACATGTGCACCCTTTTTGGCATGTACGCCACACATTGGGTGTCTGCACTTGCGCTCGTATGCCTCCATGTGTGTGCTTTCCCTATTAGTTCCTGCACCATGCTTTTCACATGTGTGCCCCATTTCCCACATGTGTGCGTGCGTGCACATATGCTTGTGTGTGCGCATGTGCATGGGTGTGTGTATTGTCTAAGCCATCACGTGTGCACGTATCCATTTTTGGTGTATACGCCCTCAAAAATATTCATGTGCTTGTGCGCAGGCATGCCTATAGGTTTTCCTATGGATAAAAGCTAAAATTAATGCATTAATGACAAAAATTGATGAGGCAAGGGTCCGATACTCACAAAGGGGCCATCATCCGCATGTCGCTGGTACCACCGGACTGCATTTGTGTGCCTCATTCGATCTCGTGCGATGACCATGGTTCTCCTCAGCATTAGAGCCTCATAGTAAAATTTCCAAACTGATCAGTTAAAATGAATTTGTCGCGATGTTTTTACCCCCCTGGTGGGGTATATTAACTTGTTTTTCACTGTCAAGAAGGTCGGAAGGCCTGTTTCAATTGTCGTTTTCTCCTCTGTTCACTATGGAATAATTATTTTTATTAAATAATTATTTTTTTCTTATTTTTCACTATATTGGGGCATCTTTTGTTGTCTGATACCCCTTTCTTCTCCCTCAGAAAATTTTATTGCTCCTTGGAGATTTTTATTCTTCTTCACACTCTCGTAAATAATTTATTCTTTTAAATAATTATTTTTCCTTAAATTTTCCACTCAACAAGGACATTATTTATCATTTGTTTCTCCTTTCTTCCACCTAGGGCACTTTCTGTTACCCTTAGGCCCTTCACTTTCTTCTTATATTTTCTTCTATTGTTCACCATAGTTTGAAAAGTAAAAACAAAAAAACAATAAAAACAATATATATATATATATATTATAAATCCAAAAACAGGACAAATTTTTTCAAAAAATCCTAAAAAATAAAAAAACCCTACAAAAATGGTAACTTGCTTATTTTGGTTAAAACTTGTGTCTTGCGCATGGTATTTTCTCCATATCCTGTTGGTTTTTCTCACATCTTCCCATGATTAATATGAATCATGGATCACCAGATTCACAACCATTCACAAAGCTATCTGCTTGCTTTGTCTATACTCTTGAGCACTTTTGTTTCCTGGTGTTATTTCGTTGCACACAAACACTTTTTCATAGACCCCATGTCCATTGACATTTCCCCTTGCATGTATCCTTGCTCGGGGCATCATTTTTAACCATTTTCGTCAATCACGAACTTGTGGATCTCTTCAGCACTGATAACAAAATATTTGTAAAACTGTCTTGACCATTGTTGGGTTGGATATATGCATTCATACTTGTTTTCCGTGTTAAATGAGCTTGTTTCCTTCTCATATTACATTGCATTAGTGTATGTTGCGTGGAGTTGGTACTTTCAGCCATGGAAAATTGTTTGTAGTATGGCTTTTCATGTCATTCTACCGTTGTCATATGCTTATATTTTTCATGAGGACCGATGGTGTAGTTCATATGGCAATATGATGATATCCAAATTGTTCCAATAAACAGTAGCTAGAGGCTAAGCTCTTCTCTCCACTCTTCCTTATTTCTTCTACATCACTTCCCTTTCACCCCTAATTTTATCTCTCACCAGGGCATCCTACCTCTTCCCCATTCTTCTACCTATCTCTCACCTTTATTGATCATCGATCGACTTCTTTCATCACCCCATCGACACTTAAGGGGGGATCTCTCCCTCCCACTAATTTTTCTTCTATCCCTTCAAAATTTTCTTCCGTCTACTATTTTTAAGTGGCGTCACTTATGCCACCCCAAAGAGGGGAAAATGTAGACACCTATAATTACACCTAAACAATTTAAATACTTAAATTACACTAATTATCTCCTTTCCCACAAATTGACGACATATTGTCAATAACACTCACCTTTTCTTTCTTTGTCGTTAATTGATTACATTAAGCTAATTAATTAAGTTTCTTGTCTAACACATACCCTAAATAACGACCCTTCGTTAATTAACACCTTCTATCTAGTCCAATTAATTATTATTAATTAATTAGCCTCCCTTCTCTTTAAATCAATAAATCACTATTTAATTGGTTTAATTCCCTGCTAATGGTCTAAATCACACTAAAATCCATCTAAAATATTATAAAATCTTGCACATGTATTTATTAATCATCTTGATTAATTAATAGACTCCCTTTATCCACATGTGCCACTTGAGGACAAACTAAACCCTCCTAAAGTTAACTCAACCCCATCTAAACCCCCCCTTATCCATAACTAACTCTACATCTCCATTAGTCCCATATTCATGAGGATGTGTTGAATCCTTTATCCTTTGGGCTATATAAACAACCCTCCCTCTACTTATACACTTACACCTAAATCTCTCAAGAGACAAAATAAAGAACATAGTTTCATACTAATAGCCTTTTGTCATTCTTGAGCCCTCCATCCTCCATTCTTGAAGAGCTAAGCCTCACACCCAAGCATTCATTGAAGGATCAAAGCAAGAAAATATGATTTGATTTCCATTTGGACTACTTAGGTTCATTTTAAATGTTTAATTAGGCAATTAAGGGGAATACAGTTCATTAATTTACATTATGTTTTGATTATTAATGTTAAGGGTAGGAATTGCTCATTTCTTCATCATGATGGTGCATATTTCTCATTTTTAGCTAGGTTAGGAAGCTATTTCTAGGTGGTGTCTTTCTTTCTTTAAATTTGCTTAAAATTGTAGAAACACATGCACACAAGTGAAACTTTTTTCTCTCTTGATTTGATTGAATAAAGGAGATTGATTGTAAATTATATGATAACAGTAGAATAATGTCAATGATATGTGAGGTTTACAAGATAATTGAAGAAGGTCATAGTGGTGCTTTGTTATTTCTCATAGGGATAATTATAGTTTTAAATTATATGATCTCAGTAAAGTCTATCTTACTCCTACAAGTTTTGAAAGTACTTGATCTTGGTGAAGTCTAGTTTTTTCATATGATTTTGTTCCTAGTCATGAATTTTGTACTATATCCTATAAGTAAGGGGGGGGCAAGTTAAGTGTTTTTAAAAATTTGTTATGAAGACATAAAGATATTCAAGTTTATATGATACGTTATAAGGACCAGGAGTCACATAAGTTGTGTCTCAGTCAAATTTATGCATATATATTGGTTTATAAGGTTATAGGTTTTGAAAGTAAAATGTTTCATGAAAGAAGTGAACTCCAATAAAGGAGGTAGACAGAGTATGTGAAAATTTTGTAGAATTGTAAAATGTGAGGTATAAAGGCATGTTGAATTCCATTAGATCCTTTTTTGAAAGTAAAGTTAATGTACATAGTATTTGAAGTTGAGAATCAAGTCTTGAACATCTACCAAAATACAACAAGAGGGTGTTTTCCAATTTTATGAAGGTATGCAGACCTTTTTGAAACTGGTTTCAAGAATATTGTGTATCAAGTGGAACCTACATATCAAGAAGAGTCATTGATGATCAAAGATGAAATATTATTAGTTTGATCTTTGTATTCTAAGTTTGAAAATGATTATCATGAATAAGGTCTCAAATTATTGTGAAGTAATTATTCCAATAGGATTTTTCATGCTATCAAGATATCTATCCATGTGAGGACTAAAATATGTAATGTAAATTACAAATTAGGTATTTATGTTGAATCTATTCTTTGTGGTTAAGTACAGATTGGTAGGATGATCCTAGTTAAGAATAGAGTGACTTGAAGATGTGTTGATTAGGCCAAGGTATGTAATATTTCTTATTAAATATTGTCTTTCCCTAAGATAATATTTTTTATTCCTTTTCTCAAGAGTCTAATATCAGATAAAAAAAATATGGTTTGAGAATGATATATATTATTGCTCTATATTTTTTACATCAAGAATTTTGAATAATCATGAAAAAATGGTAAACTAATTAGTGGAATGTCTCAAAGCCATGTGTGCTGGATCAAGGAGATGCATGAAAAAATGTTTGGTAGCTTATGAAGTTTCAATGTGTATAGCTCCATACATATATTGTACAATTGCAAAAATGAGAAATGATGTGTTTCAAGAAGTTCAGGGGAATTTATTTAGGTCTATAGCTCTTGTTAAGACCCAACAAGTGGGTATTAGTGTCAACTTTGGATTTGAATGTATTTTATCACATTGAAATCTATGTTTCTTCATCAAGAATTATTATGAAAGGACTAAAATCTCATAGTAATATTGTGTGTTGAGTTTTGGATTCATGAATATGCAGTTTCAATATATGTTTGAGACATAAGAGGCAGAGTATTATCAAAATTGAGGATATAGGTCAAAAAAATCATCTTGAACTCTCAAAGTAGGCATTTAGAGGAAAATATGTGTTTGAAAGTTTGACATGTTGAAACTAGTCTTGATTCATAAGGTCAAGGGTTGAATAATATCTTGGAGTTTTGAATCAAGATAAAAAGATGAAGGTATACATAAAATAGGACTTTATGGTTTTGAAGAAAAGTGATAGAGTTTGAGAAGAAAGGAAGATCCCTATAAATGGTAGGGCATCAAATGAACTGTATTAAGAAGAATGAACTCAAAATTGAAGAAACTATTGTAAGGGAAAGTGAAGAATAATGGATCACAAGGACTGCATCAGGGTGTACTTGGTTCTATTTGTGACTTGATAAGACTATCATCAAGGGGGGGTTGTATCCTAAGGTTATTTAATATATACTTCATTTTCTCATGATAAAATTATTGAAGACCTACTTGATAGGTGTATGAGGTTTGATTTTGGAAGGACCTATGAAGAAATCATAAAAAATACATTCTGAGTATGTGAGAATCAGTTTCAAGGTCCCATGGAATAATTTTTTGGAATCATTTTTTGAAGAGATGATTATGTTATTTCACCTAATGACTAGGGTGTCTATAAGGAATGCGTGGTAGTGATGTTGACTAATTAGTGTCATAATGGCAAGGGAATATTTTCATATGATTCAAAGAGATTATTTCATGACATAGATCAATAAAAATTAGTATAGGACTTTGGTATTGGTTGATACCTTATTCCATAAACACTTGATCAAGGTATGAGCCCCTATATTGCATTTATTGTTAGAGGTTGATAATACAAGTCAAGGTGATCATTTATTTTTTTCTTCATATGTCTTGTATGTTCCTAGTGCATTGTGAAGGTTGGAAACTTTTGACTGAAGAAGAGATTTAAGACTCTTTCTCCTAAAAGATGAAATGACAGTGTTGAAGGAAAAACTTGTGTCCTCAATCATGGTATAGGAATATAATGTGATGAATAAAATGAACGTAGACAAAATTTGGAGAGTATAATCTCAAGGGGAGCTACTTTCATGATTATATCAAGTCCATGGATCCCATTTTCTACTTTTAAAGTGAATTAAACTTAGTACAGTCCAACGGGAAGCTTGTGTGAAAGTAATTTATTTGTTCATTATTCTCATTATGTCTTGTCATGGTGATTTTTCATTTTTCATGTTGATATATCATAGTATAATTTTTCATATATGTCAAAGGGGGAGATTAGAATCAAAGACATGAAAAAGAGGTCATGTAGGTTTCCTGTCTTGTGGTTGTCGTCAATGTTTCTAAAGGTGGTTGCCATTAACAACAAAGGGGGAGATTGTTAGATATTGTTTCTAATGTATTCATTGATGTCAAATGTCACTAATAGAAAATGGAGTATAGGTATTATATGAGTCTCCATGAGGTTTCAATCAAGCTCAAGTATGAAGGTTGATTGGTAGTGTCTAGTTCTGTTGAAGTTAGTATGGTGTCTAGACATGGTTTTGAGCATGGTAAAAGCATGTATGGTAATTTCATGAGTTAAAAAGTTTGGTATGAGGTCTATCATGATTAGGATGATCTATGAGAGGTATAAAAGTGTCTCTAATGAGCCATCATGGTCATTTCATGAGTGGTTTGAGTTGAGTCAGGTGATTCTAGGACTATTCCTAGACCTAGTTCATGGTTTGAAAACATGAGAAATGGATATGGGAGGTCAAGTACAAAAATTTGAGGAGTTTTGTGACATGGCATAACACATTTATTAGGTGTTTCAAATCAGTATTCAGAGGTATGATGATGTTTCATAATCCTTCAGAGAAATTTTATTGAGAACAAGGCACATAGACATAGGTAAGTCTCATTGGTTGAGAAGTTTCAGAGGTGTGCGGACTAAAATGAGATTTAGGTCAGTTAGAGGATGTTTTTATGATGCTTAAGGTCAATTTTTATGTCAATATGATGATATTTTATCAAGATATGAGGTTTTTTCTAAAACTAGCTTTTCAAAGGTGTGTTTTTGTGTACAGACACAAAATAACACACTTTGGGTAACTATTTAGTCCTGATTACAAACTACTATTCATATGATTCCTAAGTAAGAAAATTATTAATTAAACTATGTCTTGAACACCCCTTCTTTTCTTTCTTTTCCCACTTTTGATCTTTCACCCATAGTTTCTAAGTATTCATTTTTTATACCTCGACGTTTATCTTCCTACATGCCAACGTTAGGCACCCTCGTCCATTATGGGTTCCATTGACCTCAGTATACTTTGTTCACAATTTTTAGGTTCTTTCTAGCCATTTGAGAATCTTATATTTTTGGTATTCAGCATTTTTGGGGTTAATTATGAAATTCAAACAAGGAAGTCATATAAATATAAAGTTATGTGATCATAGTAAAGGACCAGGCACTAGGCATTAGCTATCACCACCTAGGGCTACATCCATCAAACATTTAAGAGATCCATTGCATCTATCTAGCACCATCTAAGGGAAATAAGGGATGGTCATTCTACATATATTTCATAGGAGGGAAGTTCATTTTATTCCATGCACACATCTATTAAATTTCTGTACATCTAGCTACTTTCTTGATATCAAGTGAAACACACACAAGAGCCACCTAGGGCACAATTCCACACACATGTATATAGTAATACATTGGGTATGAGATATAGTACAATGCTCAATCATAGGATCACCATTGTGACAGCTAAAGACAATCTAAAACCTCATTCTACATCTTTATTTTTTAGTATTTAATGTCTCTTTGAGGGTTTTGTAGGTTATTATTTCTTTTTAGGTTTCCACCGACTTTTGAAATCATTGTATGACCTCTTAATGACTAGATACGAACAACAAAGAATATCTCATGACCATATACAAGAGGTTTTATGATCATTTTCATAGACATAGGTGACTGGAAACACGTCAATGGTGCCCGTTGGTGCCCCTATCCCTCTCCAGGCGCCCTAGTCTAGGAAGATCATCAAATCCCACACTTTTCTAAGGCTTTGTGCAACACCTCCCTCTTTTTTTCATTTTCACATAACATACTTCATTAACATATCTATATATTACATAATTTCTCATACATTCATACATATACGACTATTTAGTTCTATTCACAAATATAAATACGATCTCTCCTCCTTTCTCACATCACCCAATTACCAATACATCATATAATTTGAGGGAATTGTACTTCATCCCCCCTCTTATAACACCATTAATTGTCTGACATCTAGTCTTTTACATCCATCATGCATTATCACCGTCATTTCCCGATGAGGTACTCACGTGCACTAGTTCACACTTGACTGTTAAGGGCATACTATATACATGAAACTCACACACTACACGCTACACTATAGACAACACATTATCCACTTCACACAACACATATTAGACACATATGAAATCCTCTTATCATAGTATCTACTACAATTCTGCATGCTACACTCACTACTCTCTGACGCACTCTACTTCCACAATCCGTATGTGAATGCTAAGGGTCTATATCTCAAATGGGCATCACCACACTCATGAATTAAATCACTCACTCATGTGATTACACTCTACACTTTGGGATTTGATTATCACATCTTTTTCATACACACATATAACCCATTTTCTGATGATGCACTTTCTTTTATGGTTAATTATTGACAAATTAGGGGGCATGTACATATAAACCTCACTTCATGCATACACATCCACTCAGGGGTCACACGGATCCTATCATTCACACTCCATTCCATTATATATCACCTAAAATATACTACATATCTAGGTTGCATTTACTCTTTCTTACTTCTACTTTTATATGTACATTGTTTAGACATGTTAGATAGATATATTGTATGTCATTATCATTATCATACACACATGTGAATTAAATTTCCTTTCTAGTTGTGATTTCAGATTATACATATCTATTACACGCAATATGGATGCTTGGCACTATACCTATTACCAGTCCAGCAGTGGCTCCGAAGGGAATCCACTTCCATACGCTACACATGTTTTTGTTTTATTTTTTTCATAACACATTTTTAGATTATACAGTTTTTGACATACTCTTTATCATTCTAACATGCTAACGAGTGCTTCATGTGCAACATTTATTATGCAGGTCCATTTGCACCCATGGTTATATGTTACATTGTTTGTCATTGTTTTCTCTTTATATGACATTATTTTCGAGCTTGGCCCATTGTCTTGTGTATACATTATCTTCTTTTGGCTTCATTGGCCTTGATTGTCTTGTGACATCATGAGTGGTGTCCCATGTTTGTAACCCACCTTTTTTATCTACATCATCTTCTTGAATTTTTACATTGTCTTCTTACATCTTATCTTACACATTGTATGCATCGCTTATATTTTGTCCTCTACATGCATGTTTTTATTTTATTGTAATAACACTTGTATCCTATCCACTTTTTTTACATATGAGTTGGTTTCTACCAATCACATTCCCTTCCCCTTGTAGGGCACAATTTCAGCACAACGACCAGTCCTCCTTTGGGCCGCATACTCCTTCAACAACATTACATGCACCCCAAATGAGGGGGGAAAATTTGGGTGAATTAGTCACCCCATACGGGTAAGTGCACCAAGCGGGGGGGGGGGGGGGGGGTAGACACTTTTTTATAAAAAATAAAAATCTTCAACTTCAACAAGTTATTTGAGTTAGTTACACTCAAAATTGGAAGATGTTATAAGAACATGAATCATAGCATTTTGAGCCTGGTTTCAAAGCTACTAATTTTTTTTTAAATGGTTAACTTTATGTTTGTTAAAGAACTAACATACCAAAAGGTGCTGTTTTTTTGTTTAAAAAACATAGTAGATAGTCAGTCTTGCCCCCCACCACTTTTTGAGCATTTTTTAGTATTTTTGAAAATCCTTTGGTAGAAAGATATATAGGAACATCTAGTTTGGGATAGATTTTTTTAGCGAGTATTTTTTATGATTTTTCAAATACAAATAATTTAAATTTTTAAAAATAAAAAACCTATGACTGTGCCCCCTAACTACCTCAAAAATATAAAAAATTAGAATTTATTTATATGTATAGAATTAATCCTAGTTTGGGTCTGTAAATTTTTTATTCAATTTGGAGAAGTACAAAAAAAGATACATGACAAAAGATAAGAATTTACAATCACTAAAAATAGAGTTATAAAAGACATACTTTGAAATAAATATAGATGGAAAGCTTAGAATGGCCAGGAAAATTAAAAAATTGCATATTTAGAAAGAGGATAGTTTTATAAATGCTGTAGGAATTTTTTTAAGAAATATAGAAAATGTTTTTGTAGGATTTAGCATGGTGGAAGATGATTATTTGCATATTTTGTTTAAAAAACGTAGGTTTTTGTGTTGTTGTAGGTCAGGGCATAGGTTTGGGATACCAAAGCAATTCCAAGTCTATAAATTCTAGGTTTGGGGGCATAATAAATGGAACATGTATGCATTAAAATTCATACGTGATATAACGCATATGTGTTCCATACAGTATAGGAATTATATGTTCCTATGGAATTATTCTATTTAAAAAAAAGAATATTTAATCATAAGAAATAATAAAATATAAATAATAATAAATGAAAAACTCTGCACCTTATGGAACTAGTCTCACAGCTCCATGAGTCACGGTTTAGGAGATAGTTTTTTATAATCTAATCTGGTAAGTACATAGGTTATTTTTCAAGATTTTTCAACATTTCACCTTTCAACCTAAAGCTTTTGGTGTTTAAATTCTACAATCGATGTATATTTTAGAAATGAATATAGTAATTGTTTAGGTTTTGCAGCCTTTTGGATTATTTACTGACATTTTTAGGAGTGTTAGATATGTCAAAATTAGATTTTACAAACCTCACAACTCTAAAAGGAAACAACATATATGTTGGACAGAGCGTCGTTGGTGTTGTCATTGATGTCAAGTTTCATTGATGTAAAAGGGTGTCTAGGTGGCATAGGAGTCATCATGAGGTTTAAATTATCAAGAAGAATGGATTTTTATTGGTAGTGACCTATTTTGGTGTCATGAAGTGTTGCATTGGTGAAGTGTTGGTTAAGAACCAAAATGAGAATCTTCACTATTTTGAAATTCTTCATGACACCTTCAAGCCTTAGAGAAAAATGGATGTCTCCAACATGTAGAGGATTTACATAGCTTTCTAATGCCTATTTTTTCCCTTCTAAATCCTTTATAGAGATCCTATAATCTTCCAAATAAGTTAGGTTTCACCGTTAGAGTATTTGTTCCCATCACCTAGAAAACTCGATGTTGAGCAGATAGTCCTTGAATGATCAAACCTTTCCTAAATATTCCTAAATTATATTCAACACTTCTAAGTTTTTCTAAATGGTAAGTGCAGTAAGTTGGGGGACAATTAAGTGGACATAAAATCCTAAATTTTACATCAAAAATAACAAAACATCAAATTTAGTCTTCCATGGACTTGAACCATGCCAATAAGTCAAAAATATGTCATAAAAATGGTACCATCGTGTAAGGGAGACTGTTAGCTTTGTAAAAATATTGAGTTTAAAGTGAATAGAATAGGATAAATATCATTTTATATTTTTTTACTAATAATATGTCTTTAAGACACTTTTTCTCGTGAATGTGTATGTCTATGTGTAAGACCATAAATTTTGTTTCACTTATCAAAATTTGATAAAAATTATACCATCTCAACCGTGGTTAAATTATATACATGTTCAAAAAACAAATTATTTGATTTCAATATTTTTTGATAAAGTTATGGTGGGAAAATGGAAAGAGCTCTGTTTTCTTTATGTTTTCAAACCACTTTCACAAAAAAAATCATAAAAAATAAAATATTGCTCAAAAATACAAAATAAAATCTATCCCAAGATAGATAGTGGCATCTAACTTCTCACTAAAGGAAAAATATATATATCAATTTTTGGTCATCCAAATCGCGGGCAAAAGGACTATAATTTTATAGTTGTTTTTATAAAAAAATACCAAGTCATTGAATTTTAAGTGTTTAATATAGCTAAACTTGTCAAAAAAATTTAAAAATTAGTATTTTAGAAACTAGATTCCAGATGCTATGATTCATATTGCTATATGTTTTTATAATTTTGAGTGTATGAATTGCTAATAATCTCTACAAGTTGATATTATGTTATTATTTGCAATATGATGTTCACTTATGACCCCTTTTTGTCCCCCAACTTGTTGCACTTGCCCTAAAATCACCTTTAGATACTTAAGATTTTTCCTAAACTCCCCCGAATGGTGTTTTAATAACTCTAAAATGGAAAAATAACTACCATTGAAATTAAAAAAATTTAAGCATGAAAACTAAGCCATTAATTAAAAATAAGACTTCTCAGTCACTGTGCATCCTTCCTCTAGTGATGCAGGAACATATTTTTAATAATCAATTTTGGCTTTTTCAAGTGACTAGGGGTATCTTTGGTCTACTTGACATGGTCATAGCTTGTACTAGTCCATTTGGACTCCATAGAAAATAATAGGGAGTTTTTCTCCAAACTTATAATTTGAATATTTTAACTAGCTCTAGGTATGTTATAGGGTTAGGTGGTAAGTGACACAGTCCTCTCAGACCAAGATATCTTGTAAATACTATTTAAATATCTATTTTTTCAAAGCATTTTCACGTTTAAATATCTTTTTTTTTATTTTCTTCTTTTCTATAATGGTGTTCAAGGCTTCATGGAACCCTCATACTGTCTAGGAAATGGAAAATAGGTAGAAAGAATTACTTAGAAAAAACTATACCCCATTTTAGAATTTTAGTAGTATGTAACATGAAGATAATGATTCATTGGAATCCTTGAGTCTATTTTATGGCATCAATCATAAGGAATTGGTATTTTAAAATTCAATAAAAGGTAATAATCCATATTAAGGAGGATTTCTTACATCAAATTTACATCCACAATCCTAACTGTTTGTACCCAGTCTTAAGGGCCTAGAGTAGGAAATTCATTATAAAATTTAATATTTATGCCTAGTAAAGTCCTTGATAAGTGTTTAGGAAGGTAATAAGAATACCAAGAGTTTAAAAATCCCTAGTACAGGTTGAAATAAGAATAAAAGTAAAGGAATGTCTAAATACATTTTAGTAGTGTTAATGCCCACTTTGAGGGCTAGGAAAGATGTACTTTTATAAAAATAGTCTTTATTCCATGTGTTTGAAGTTTTTGAATCCTCTAACATGTAGGAGGAAGGCCTAAGGGCATTAAGTACTCATAAAATTAGGGCATAAAGACAAAGTATTGAGTGGTTAGTAGGTAAAGGAAGTAATGTACAATCATACTTATTTCTTGTGACCGATAAGACCAAACTTGAGAAATAGTTGTCTTAGGAAAGAAACTCATAAGGAAGTTGTTGTGGCAAATCAGCAGCACCCCTGGATGTTGATAATATTTCTAGTTTGATCATCCTAAACATCCAGTGTGATTGCACAACATTGAATCCTTTCCCCAAGTGTGGGACTTGTAAAATGGGAAAGGAATCTCCAGATTAGAGGTTGGTTCCTCAACTCCTTTGATCAGGTTTATCACTTGCAAGTTATACAAAGGTTTTCAAATCCAAAATCCTATTCTAAATTCCAAAGTGGACAGAGATGGAGAATGCAAAAACTGAAACTAGTGCTAATAAAGTGATACACCAAAGGAGTGGTGAGCATTTTTTACTTCTGTAGATTGACACAGATAATGGAAATGTAACAAAACATCATGCACAAACTGATGACATGTAATGAAAGATCAGAAAGGAAGCAAAGAACATAAGCAGAGGATTGACACTCATTCACAGAGCTTGCATTGTCATTTTCATATCAAAATACATGCATTACAACACTTGAGAGGCAGAAAATAGGTTGCAGTTCTTAGAAAAGGTCTGATATTCCACCAAATCACTTTCAAGGTGAAAAAAGGGAGCTTGCTATACACAAAAAATGTTCAACCCTTTGAAAATGAGCCAAATCTGGCTTTTACAGTGAAAGGGATGAGCCCAGGAGAGAGAAACATGGGAAAAATGTGGAAGGGATTCAACCATTGACCAAAAGGTGATCAAAACAGCATGGTCATCCTTATAGGACCATCCCCTAACATTTTTTGCCATGCTGGTAGAGAATGCGAGCCATTCTTCATTAAAAATAGTGGTTGAAACATCATTTCTATCCATGACCACATGCCAGAGGTGTTTTTCAATTTTCTCTCTCCAAACTCCATCAAAATTCAAAAATGACCCCATAATCTTGTAGATAATTTTACCATATTTCCATTGATATAAAGTATGTGAAAAACTGAGCTCTGTATCGAAAGATATGGCCATTTGAAGTTTTAGGGCAAAACAGGGCCAAATCGGGTTGGCAGGCAAAATTTTTGAATTTTTTACCCTTTTTTGCATTTGGGAAAAAATCCCCGCACTCCGCCATTCCAAGTGCCATGTGGCACGTTATGATTGGGCATGGGCCTATCCTGTTTCATTTTTCATCGCTTTGCCCTTTGGAAAAATTTCCAAAAAATCCCCGCCGGGCCGATGAGTTGACGACACGTGGCATGTGTTGATTGGGTGCGGGCCTTTCCTTCCTGAATTTTCCATGAGTCATTTTGACCATTTTCGACCTAGACATGTGGCAAAACCCCATTGGTTGTGGGATGTCCCCTTCAAATTTTCCATGTGGGCTTGGCTTGAATATTTTGGCGCCACTTGGACATGTGGCGAGATTCCATTGGCTCGCATTTTGGGGGCAGGATTTTCCTTTTTAAAAATTCCTTAGTTTTTCCTTTGGGAAAATTTCCCAAATTCTCCCCACCCCCCACTGGTCCAAGACACATGGAAATTTCATTCGCCGCGGGCCCTCCACAAAAATTTTTACCTTTTTGCGCAACTTTGGAAAAAAAAAATCCCAATTCCCTCCCACGCTCCGTGGCTCTGACCCCAAGGGACATGTGTCAAAACATGATTGATTGGTGGTGGCAGTGGGCCAAAAACTCCTTTTTGAAATTTGGTGAAACACTTTACCAAAAATTCAACTTCTCCTCCGCCCTCTGAAACTCCCACACCATAGGACACGTGGCATGATATTATTGGGCACGGACCTTCCCTCCAAAAATTTTCCATGCACAACACTTAGCCAAATTCTTCAAACTTCTCCCCTAGACATGTGGCATCATCTAATTCATCGGTTGGCCTGTGGGAAAAAATATTCCTCCTGAAATTTTTCCAAAACACTTGGTAAAAAACCAAGTTTTCCTCCGACCCCCGCCACTTCCTTGGACATGTGGCATCATCTCATTGGCTGTGGACCTTTCAAGGGAAAATTTCCCACAAAAACTCTGTCGAGCCATAAATTCAAAAATACATGGAGTTAGGAGGAAAAATTTACCTTTCTAGAAAGCTGAGAGAGAGCTCTATCCAATGGTGTCATTTCCATAAAGTTTTGAGTGCCTAAAAAGCAAAAAATTATGTTTGAGGCATAAGAGAGGGAAGAATGAAAGGAGTTAGCCACAAAATGAGCACGAGGGCATATTTTGGATAACAATTTTAGCGACTCAGAGGGGTCATCTACCTGCTGGATGAAATTACCAGTTTCCTGAAGCAATCCATTGGGCATGGAGTCATCGAATTCTCTATTTGATACCCCAACTGACTAGAACACTGCAAGGAGGAAGATGGAATATCACCTGATGGAGCAAGGCCTGCAAACACATCTCCAGGAATAGCAAGCCTGTGCCAGAGCACTTAGGGAAGATAAAACTAAATTACAGCAAAACAATGTGCACAAGCACTTGGAGGAATGGAAACCTAAGCTAATATGTATAAGGTGGAGCGTTCCTTTTAATAGAAATGCTTTAGATGGATTCCATTGACTGGAATCTGCAGTTCTTCACCATCCAATGAAGAAAATTGGAAAGAATTGTTGTCCTTACACTTTGTGACCATGTATGGGCCACTCCAAATGGCATCAAATTTTGAATGCCTTCCCAGTTTTTCTCTGTCTGCATCCCATTTTAACACTAGATCTCCAACTTGGAAGGATCTATTCTTGGCCTTTCTATCAAAGGTCTTCTTTATCAAAGCCTAGTCCTTCTCCATTGCTAGGGATGCCTGATTTCTGATTTCTTGGAGCTCCATCAATTTTTCATATCTGACTTCCATGGGCTCAGAATCCAACAACTCCAACTGTTTCATGAGTTCCAATGTTGGCAACTCAAGTGACATGGGAAAAAATGCCTCTCTCCCATAAACAGGCTTAAATGGAGAGTTACTTGTAGATCTCTTGGGAGTTATCCTATCAACCCATAAGGCTGATTTCAACTTAGTATGCCAAGACCTCTGATTTTCATCAAGAGTCCTCCTAATGATCCTCAACAAGTTCTTGTTTGTAGATTCAGCCTGGCCATTACCCTGAGGGTAATAGTTCAATGAAGTACTTAGGTAGATCCCATTCTTGATAGCCCATTTAGTCACCTTGGACCCAATGAATGCCAATGCATTATCTGATATTATTGTAGCAGGTATGCCAAATCTGGTTGTTATTCCCTCATAGAAGTCTGGGAGGCTAGATTCATTTTCTTCCTTGATTGCTACTACTTCAGTCCACTTGGTGAAATAATTTGTTGTTGTTAGAATCCATTTGTGCCCTTGGCTTGAATTGGGATTAATGAATCTAATGAAGTCTAAACCCCATTGCATGAATGGCTGGTCAACTGAAATTGGATGCAATGGAAGGGCAGCTAGCCTCTCTTAACCTGTGAAGAATGCACAATTCTTGCACCTCTTGATCCATGCATAGCAATCACTAAAAATCTTGGGCCAATAATAGCCAACTCTCATGATCTTTAGATTTGTCACTCTTGGTACAAAATGACCACCAACTGGTCCACCATGGAACTCTTCCAACACCCTATGAATTTGATTTGTACCGATGCATCTCAGTAGTACTCCATTCACATCTCTTTTGAAAAAAACACCATCAACAAGGGCATATGGGATAGCCTGCAATCTGAAGTGTCTTCTTTTTGTCTTGTTCATCTCTAGAGGGCATAGACCTGTGCTTAGGAAGTGCATTATGTCTTGGGTCTAGCAAGGAATGGGGACACCATTATTTTCTTCTTGAGTGCTTCCTTTTTCATAGCTGTCTTACAATGCCAAAACAACCTCCTTCTCATTGCATGCTTCCTTTTGTTTGCTCAAAATCAGCTGCTCACACAATCCTTTCCCTCTAACCAACCTTCGTGACTTGGATCTCAATTTCATACTCCATGACAGGAGTAATCCAACCTGCTCTCTTTTCATTCAAGTCTTAGTTGAGGAGGAAGTCTTTAACTCCCGCATGAGAAACCAACAATTGGACCTTATTGTTTGAAACTAAATTCTTGAATTTATTCAAGCTTCTGATTACTGTAAGAACATGCTTCTCAATGAAATAATATCTCACCTCATAGTCCTCTAGGATTTGGCTGAAGAAAGCAATTGGCTACTCATCATTGTCTTTGTTCTGCTGTACCAAAATTGCAGAGATAGTATCATCACCTCCAAATGCATAGAGGATGAAGTCCTTGGAGAAATCTGGGTTGATGAGATTTGGGGATTGAGAGATGGATTCTTTGATTGCTTCAAAACTTTCCTTGCCTTTTGTTTTCCATTTGAAAGCCATGCTTTTCTGTAACATCTTGGTGATAGGCGTGACTAGGGCTGCAAAATTTGGGACAAACCTCCGAACAAAATTTATTTTCCCCAAGAAATTTAAAGGGACTTCTTGTGGCTTGGCAATGGTAGGGCTTTTATGGCTTCAAATCTTTCTGGATCAATTGTTAATCCTTATTTGGATACAATGTGGCCAAGGAGCTTTCCTTCATGGGCTAGAAAAATACATTTTTTAGGATTCAAGGAGACTCCAAATCTTCTACACCTTTGAAACACTTGTCTCAAATGAGAGAGGTGGTCTACTGCATTTTTTGAAAAAATAGTGATATCATCAAGATATATCAGCACTATGTTATTAACCAAATCCTTGAACGCCATGTCCATTGCTCTTTGGAAGGTAGCTCCGGCGTTGGACAGCCCAAATGGCATTTTCCTGTATGCATAAGTTCCCCATTTGGTTGTAAAGGCTATCTTGAACTGATCTTCTTCCTTCACCATAATCTGATTATACCCTGAATAGCCATCAAGTAATGAAAACCTATCAGAGCCAGCAACAACTTGCAAAATTTGCTCCATAGAAGGAAGTGGATAATGATCCTTGAGAGATGCTCTATTCAAATCTCTGAAGTCAACACACAATCTGATTTCCCCACTCTTCTTTCTTACTGGAACCAAGTTGGCTACCCAGCTAGAATGCTTGATAGGGAATATGATTCTTGATTCTATCAACTTATTCAATTCTTTTCTCATGAGAGGCTCCATATGGGGGTTGACTGGCCTTTGTTTTTGCCTAATGGGTTTAGTAATTAGATCCAATTCAATGGTATGTTGAGCTAACTCAGGATTTAAACCTTTCAAATTTTCATAGCTCCAAGCAAACACATCAGGGAATTCTTGAAAAATATGTATGAACTCATACCTTTCTTACTCAGTTGCCATCTTACCAATTTGGAGTGATTTTCCTCCTTCTACCAAGATGGACACTGAATCTTCTCCCTTGATTTGGATGTTTTCTTTCTCCTTCCTAAACTGATCATTAGGATTGAAAATGGGCTCCAAAGTAATAAGTCCCTTTGGTAGCTTGTTGGTTCTCAGTTGTACCACTTGGTCACCATACTGCTGCTCCAAATTTTCCTGATTTTTAGCTAAGAACTCAACCTCTTCTTGCAAGAAATGGATGATTTGTTGATCATTTTCAAACACTTGCCAACTTACATTGTTGTCTGGCACTGAAGGCCTCACAATCACATGGATGTTTGGCTGTACCTTGTCTTTTTGAATGCTTTCAACAACGTCAAAGGCTGCCCCAACTATTGTAAGCCTGTCAGCAGCTTGGTTCTCTTTTCTAGGAATGGATTTTATGCCAAAGCCCTAAAATTCTTCAATGAGGTCCCACACCCTATTTTTGTAGCATTTTAGTAGATCATTCTTGACAGCATGCTTCCCCTTAACTTGGTTGACAATCAAATCACTATCACCAAAGACTTGCAAGGTCTTTATTCCTCTTTTGATTGACCAATGCAATCCTTGTATCAAGGCTTCATATTCAGTAGTGTTATTAGAGCATGCAAACTGAAATCTAAAAGCTGAATAATACTTAACTCCTTGAGGTGAAACTAGCATAGCTCCTCCTGATGCATCTTGTCTACTCCTTGACCCATCAAAAAATAACTTCCATACCTCATTGCCATCCTTGTGGTCTGGCTTGGTGATGCTAGGAATGGGCTGATTTTCTTCATGCATGCAATAGACTCCTAACTCAGATTCTTCTATTTCTTGATAAGGATCAAAAGCATGTACCTTGTTTACCCATTCATTAAGAGTTAGGTCTGTGAAGATTCCTACTTTGGTGTCAACTTCATCAGTGCTTGGATAATCTTCTTGATCAAACACTGAACAATTGGTATTGATCTGACTTGGAGTGTAAGGCTTGATGTGAAAGTTTGTAATAGGATCAGATCTGATTGTGGCTTTAGTTCCATATCTTTTTCTAAACAACATGTGTGACCAATCAGCAGATAAGTAACCTCAAATATTGGCTATGAAATCCCTTGACAAACATAGGGTGAAGAGTGGTGGAAGGTCTATTACTGAGACATCTTGCAAAACAACAATGTTGGGACATGCATGCAAAACAAGACTTAAGTTTTTTATCACTCTGATTGTTGTTACTAACTATCCCATCAGTTACACTACCCCTTTGGATATGACTTTCATACTGAATTCCCAACTGATCAGCTATTTTCTGGGCATAACTGACACTACTTGCCCCGGAATCAATCATGCAATTGTGTAGCTGATTTCCAATGATCAATGAAACATAGAATGGAGGGGGCTTCAACATTTTACCTTGTTGTCCCCCATGATTCCCCTCTTGTTGGGAAGCATTTGTGAGCACCTTCTCTCGCATTTGGACTTGCTGATTCAAAGCTAACTAGTCATTCATGGCTGCTGAGTAACAAATCTCTTTGGCCTAGGATAGATAGTGATTCCCACATTGATATGTTTACATTTGTCTTCTTCATCTGATCAATGATATTGAATGGAGATGAAGCATCTATCTATTGTCCCTTGGCTTGCACATTCATTCCTTGCACATGGGCAGCAGAAATTGGCATTTGAGTTGGCCTAGGCAGTTTTCTTAGGAAATCCTTGCATGCTTGGGATTGAATTTTGTTACTACCAAGTAGTTTGTGGAGTGATAGAAGATTGAGGATTGCTTAGGGGCTGATGGCTATTCTTCACCCAAAATTCTCCTCTCTTGACCTTGTGTTGGCTGCAACACTTTGGGAAACTATTTGATTCATGCCACAAAAATATTCTACATGCCAGTTTACAAGTGTGGTATCATTTGGAGCTAACTGCTGCTGGAATGTTTCTTGACTACTCTCACCCTCCGCACTAGTTTTTGTCACCATTAATGCTTGATTCAAGGCACCGTTGAAGCACATGGATTGGTTATGAGGTTCATTGCATGGGAAGCACCAATCATACTCTTGAGCTATATTGTTTTGTACTGGGCACTAATGCTTTAGAGGCAGATGTAGCATTGGGATTATAGCGCTGAAATGGTCTGTTGGTAGGAGGTATTGCTTGATTTAGATTTGTCTGGATTGGGTGGTCTTTGGGGTTGATATGGCTACCTATTAGGCTGAGCTTGAGACTGGAAGGGAGGCCTAAAACCTTGGGCTTGCTGCCTCTTGAGTGTAACTAGCTCATTACCTAAATTTTTCATTTGCTTCATGACTTCTTGAAGCTCATTTGAGGTACTAGAAGATGAAGTAGAAGCTTCACTTGAATTGTGATTTCTAGGAGTGGGGATAGGAGCTAAATTAGGCGTTTGATTAGTGTTTGGGCTCTCTAGACTTGGAAACAGTGGCATTAGAGGCCTAGAAGCTAGCTTGCCAACTTGAATTAAACAATTTTAAGCTCTAATAGCAATGCTATAAGTAATGGGAATAGTTGTGCCTCTCATGGATTGAATTAACATAGAAATATCAGAATTTAAAGCTTTAAGGTAATATAGAAAAGCACCTTCAGCTGTTGGCCTAACTGCCACTCGGAATTCTCTCCCAAGTCCTTTGAAATCTGAAATTAAAATCAGTCAGCTACTCATTGGGAGCTCTCTTGATGGTTGTCAACTGCTCCAAAAGGGACAAGTTGTCTCCTTTTTCTCCAAA
This sequence comes from Taxus chinensis, assembly GCA_019776745.2. NCBI lineage: Eukaryota > Viridiplantae > Streptophyta > Pinopsida > Cupressales > Taxaceae > Taxus > Taxus chinensis. Next base: position 569,670,058 of record CM034147.1, on the reverse strand, counting down.
ATGCTCATGGAGGGCTATACATAACTGGTTCCAATTTTGAATAGAACCTGAGGCAAGACTCTTGAACCATTGCAAAGCCTTCCCCTTTGAATGAAGATGTCAACATTTGACAACAACTTCCATCCATCATTGATCTCATGGATTGCACAAATGTATAGAAATATCCTTAACATTATCACCAGGAGTAGTCTGATTCTCTCCAGTAAAGTATGGGATGTTTTTTAATGCTGCAAATGGAATTGGATTTTGTGCATTGAGAGCAAGTGGGCTGCTACCAGTGAAATTGACATAGGGGTTGTTTTGTGCCATTCTAATTGGCCTTAGAACCCTTGTTGATTGAAAGAAAGGCCTACCAGGTGGAGGAGTTGAGAGAGTTCTGTTTGGTGGAGATGGTGACCTTTGAATCCTCCTCCCTCTTTTCCTTCTTCTTAGAGATAACTGCACATACTCAAACAACACTTCTTCTTCTCTAACTCTTGACCTTGTGGTGATTTTTCTCATGAGTTTTTATGCCTGTACTGCTAAAACCAGCTGATTCTTCTTCCTTGGAGTCACCAAATGTGCAATTTAGGGCTCTTTTAAGCAAAAATCTTGTAAAAAATGCACATAATTATTGGGTGCAATAAAGATGAAGACCTCTAAGCTCCCAACGGGCAAGCAAAAACTGTTGTGGAAAATCAGCAGCACCCCTGGATGTTGATCGGATTTCTAGTTTGATCATCCTAAACATCCAGTGTGATTGCACAACATTGAATCCTTTCCCCAAGTGTGGGACTTGTAAAATGGGAAAGGAATCTCTAGATAAGAGGCTAGTTCCTCAACTCCTCTAATCAGGTTTATCACTTGCAATTTATACAGAGGTTTTCAAATCTAAAATCCTATTGTAAATTCCAAAGTGGACAGAGATGGAGAATGCAAAAACTGAAACTAGTGCTAATAAGGTGATACACCAAAGGAGAGGTGAGCATTTTTTACTTCTGTAGATTGACACAGATCATGGAAATGTAACAAAAAATCATGCAAAAAATGATGACATGTAATGAAAGATCAGAAAGGAAGCAAACAACATAAGCAGAGGATTGAAACTCATTCACAGAGCTTGCATTGTCATTTTCATATCAAAAATACATGCATTACAACACTTGAGAGGTAGAAAATAGGTTGTATTTCTTAGAAAAGGTATGATATTCCACCAAATCACTTTCAAGGTGAAAAAAGGGAGCCTGTTTATACACATAAACTGATCAACCCTTTGTAAATGAGCCAAATCTCGGCTTTACTTTACAGTGCAAGGGACGTTCCTAGGAGAGAGAAACGTGGGAAAAACATGGAAGGGATTCATCCATTGACCAAAATGTGATCAAAAACAGCATGGGAATCCTTACATTCCCATCCCCTGAAATTTTTAGCCATGTTAAGAGAGAATGCGAGCCATTCTTCATTAAAAACGGTGGTTAAAACGTCATTTCTATCCATGACCACGTGCTAGAGGCGTTTTTCACTTTTCTCTCTCCAAACTCCATCAAAATTCAAAAATGACCCTAGAATATTGTAGATAATTTTACCAGCTTTCCATTGATATAAAGTACGTGAAAAACTAAGCTCTGGATCGAAAGATATGGCCATTTGAAGTTTTAGGGAAAAACAGGGCCAAATTGGGTTGGCGGGCAAAAATTTTAAATTTATTACCCTTTTTTGCATTTGGGAAAAAATGCCCACAAAAATCCCCACACTCCACCATTCCATGTGCCACGTGGCATGTTCTGATTGGGCACAGGCCTATCTTGTTTCATTTTTCATCGCTTTGCCCTTTGGAAAATTTTTCAAAAAATCCCCACCGGGCCGATGAGTTGAGGACACATGGCATGTGTTGATTTGGCGTAGGCCTTTCCTTCCTGAATTTTCCGTGGGTTGTTTTGACCATTTTTGACCTAGACACATGGCAAAAACCCATTGGTTATGGGCTTTCCCCTTCAAATTTTCCATGCGGGCATGGCTTGAATTTTTTGGCGCCACCTAGACACATGGCGAGATTTCATTGGCTCGCATTTTGGGGGCTGGCTTTTCCCTTCAAAAAATTCCTTCGTTTTTTCCTTTGGGAAAATTTCCCAAATTCTCCCCACTGCCCGCGCATTCCAGGACACATGGCAATTTCATTCTCCATGAGCCCTCCACAAACATTTTTACCTTTGTGCGCAACTTTGGAAAAAAAAATCCCAATTCCCTCCTGCGCTTCGCGGCGCTGACCCCCAGGGACACATGTCAAAACATGATTGATTGGCAGGGTAAGTGGGGCCAAAAACTCCTTTTTGAAATTTGGTGAAACACTTCATCAAAAATCCAACTTCTCCTCCACCCTCTGAAACTCCCACGCCATAGGACATGTGGCATGATATTATTAGGCGTGGACCTTCCCTCCAAATTTTTTCCATGCGCAACACTTAGCCAAATTCTTCAAAAATTCTCACCTGGACATGTGGCATCATTTGATTCGTCGGCGCGCCTGTGGGAAAAAATATTCCTCTTGACATTTTTCCAAAACACTTGGTAAAAAGCCAAGTTTTCCTCTGACCCCCACCACTTCCTTGGACACGTGGCAGTGTCTCATTAGTTGCGGGCCTTTCAAGGGAAAATTTCCCCACAAAAACTCTGTCGAGCCATAACTTAAAAAATACATGGAGTTAGGAGGAAAACTTTACCTTTTTGGAAATATGAGAGAGGGCTTTATCCAATGGTGTCATTTCCAGAAAGTTGTGAGTGCCTAAAAAGTAAAAAATTATGTTTGAGGCACAAGAGAGGGTAGAATGAAAGGAGTTAGCCACAAAATGAGCAGGGGGTCACACTTTGGATAACAAAAGTTATATCTATCATTGAGGGAGTGGTGCTAGAATGTTTTGAATCATTTAGGAACATTTGAATATTCTTTTACAAATTTAGTCAAGAAGACCTATTTACTGTCTTACATAGTTCCATAAAGAAGCATAAAGAGAGTATGGGATTGCATGAAAAGCCTTAAGTTATTGAGGAATAGTTGAGTTATTTGCATTAGTGATTAGAAGAGGGATAAACATAGTGAGATGAGTGAAAATAATATTGATTAAAAGTCAAGGTGAAGGTGAAAAACAAATTATAGAATATTGTTTAGAGCTTGAGAAAATAAGGAGTCTTGAAAATCAAAAAGTTGAAAATCTATCAAGATGATGGATAAATGAGTAATTGAGCATTGAGGTGTTCTCGAGTAAGGTTTAGAGGTGTGTTGAAAGGTGGATGTAAGGATTAAATAGGTTGTCATACATTAAACCCTTAAAATTTCATTCAAACCCTAGCTATACCTACTTTCAACAAGGGAAAAGGAGAAAGTTGAATTGGGGAAGTTGTATTTTGAGTTGAAGTTATATAAATAGGATTATAGGGTACTCTATATCATCTAGCCAAATTTAAGTTAGAACAAGTATGCTTATGATTTTTTCTCCATGTGAATTATTGTTGTGAGTACTTTATCATGTTGGTAGGGATGCCCTTGAAGTTTTTCATGTGGTGGAAGAGTTTAGAAGTGAAGTTTGAGGTGTTATTTCATGTCGGTCTCAAATTCCTCTCACTTTATTGACCATGATAAAAAATATCATATTATTAATGGAAAAAAAAAATTAAGATCAATGTAACAACTTTCAAGAATTGATTTTTTTTGAACCTAAAAAACTAGTTCCATTTTTGTCTAGAACCAAAATGGGCAGCCATAATGTTTTGAAATTCTTCATGAAACCTTCAAGCCTTACATAAAAATGGATGTCTCCAATATGTAGAGGATTCACATAGCTTTCCTTAATGCCTATTTTCCTCCTCCTAACTCCTTATAGATCTCATGTAATCTTTTGGAGAAGTTGGGTTTCACCATTAGAGTGTTTATTCCCTCCACCTAGAAATACTTGTTGTTAAGTAGATAGTCCTTGAATGATAAAACCTTTCCTAAATATTCCTAAATTACCACCAATACTTATAGGATTCCCTGACATCAGCTCTATATGCTTAGTATCTTGCATAAAATTTCACAGAGGGTGCTTGATTAGCTCTAGAATTTCCTAAATAACTAGCATGAAAATTTAAATTTTTGAAGCATGACACTAAAGCCTTAATTAAAATAAAGTCTTCCCAATCACTGTGTATCCTTCATATGGCTATCCAATCATTAGTTCAATATTTACCTTGGTTCAAAGGAAACTCCTAATAATATCATTCAGTGTCTTTTAGTGTACAATGAATAGTGTTTAAGGTGATTGATAAACTCTTTTAGTATTGATGTGAGACTACTTTCCCTGATGGCCTAAAAAGACCATTCTGTAGCTAATTGAACACCCTCAAGAAGTGTTTAGAGAAAATATAAAGAGTATGAGGGTGATTTTAGAGAAAATTTAAGATTTTAAAGTAAATTTAGGAAATTTTAGGAAATAAAATATCATTGAGGAGCAATCTATTTAAGACTGGGTTTTTAGATGTAGGGAATGAAAGCTAAAATGGTGAAAGCTGACTTCTCTAGATAATTCCAAGAGTTATAAAAAGACTAGTGATAAAAAAAATGAATTGGAAAGCTATTATAATATATACAAGGTAGAATAAAATATATTTTATTTAAGGCTCAAAAATTTTTTGAGGTGCATCAAAACTCTGTAGTTTCCCCTCTTAGTTAAAAAATGAAATTGGAACCACAATTTTGAGTTGTAAGTAGAATTAGCTTTTTAGAATAGTTTCATTTATCATAAAATTATTGATTTGATGTGTTTGATTAAAGCATGGAGGTCAAGAAAATGTATCTTATCCTCAAATTTCATTCAAGTATTCATCCCTTATCTAGAGGACAAAAACCCATTTCCATAAAGAGCAACTTGAGAAAAAAGGTGTCCATGTACCTTGAGCATGCTTTCACCCAAGTGTCATCTTGGTCAAGAAATTTAATTGTGAATGATTTTTAATCTTCAAAGGTGAAATGTGGATCTCAAGAAGTGACTTGATGATCATTATATATTGACATTGTCATTGTACCCAAATATCTCTAAATAATAAACTAAAATTAGCTAATCATGCCACTGAGGTATCCAGGACCATCATGTGTGAAGTATAAGGGCATCATCTATCTCCATGAGAGACATATGAGAAAATATGTGTATGAGAAGCATGAATTTTATTCCATCAAAGGATGATTTTAGAATCATGAAAGATGAGGGGATGATCTTCATATGGAGCACCATATTTCCAGGAAAGACCACTCATCTTAGTTCACATTGATGCAATTCACTTGATGTATTGTTCTTAAAAACTCATTCAACACCTAGCAGTGTGATCACACCTTAAAGAGGAGGCACAATATAATCACCTCATTTTGGTCATAGAATAGGATCCAATCCCATTCAAGGAGCAATACTCTACTGACAAAATGAGGACTTCATTTCAATAAGAAGTAAATAAGAATAATAGAGTTGATTCATGGTCACTAAAGTGAATTGTGGACCAAATTTCAAAATTGGTACCAATTCGAGTAGTGGCAGGAAAAAAAATCAATCCAAAAGGTTAGAAAACCTACAAAATTATTATATTTTTTCATGAAACATAGACCAATTACAATATATATGCCATGAAAGCTTTAGGTCGTTGCTAAAATCCTGAAAATTAGTAAGTACTAACCAGATTGGATTTTGAAAAACTAACTTCTAGATTATAATTGTTGGAGGTACGACACCACTTCCATCAGGTGTAAAATGACCCTAATTTCTTATATTTACTAAAATAAATTTAAATTATAATAAATTAAATATTATACGTAACATTTATTTTAGTAAATATGTCCCCTTCCCCCTTCTTAAAATCATAAATCTATAAATGCATACATGTTATAATGCGTACACATTTAAAAATAGACTAGAATGCATATGCGTTTTGGTTGTGGAAATTACCATAAAAATAAAAATAAAACATATATGCATTATTTAAAAGCACCTATGCATTTTTTCCATTTTTCATATTTTTGTCCACTTTTTTAGCCCCCAGATTAATACACTTACCCATACAAGTTCATATAGTCACATTTCAGCACAACGTAGTACCAATACAGCATAGTAGTCAGTATCATACATGACTCATAATCAGAATTGGGTCCTTAACATAGCACAAACACCAGTGCCTAGACTAGGAAAATAACTCCTAGGTACCCCTAACCCTTCATGGACACCTATGAACAAGGCAAAAATTACACAACATTTGGCAGTTCAACACAGTCTACATAACTCCACATAGTGGCTTTTACAATGAACAAAGTCCTTAGCACTAAACATGCATGCACTACACAACACTTTTTACATTCGAGCTAGATTGAATTGTTTAAATTTTTACAAATCATATGTAGTGGTGTTCTACATTGCAGGAATCAGTTAAAGGTTGGAGGATACCACCGTAATTTTCTCCCTCCAATTTTTCCAAAACTTGATGTGAGATTGCCCCAAAAATATGCGGCTAACGCAACTAGTGTGAGATCACCCAAAAAACTAGTTCTTATACAACACATTTATGATCCTTTCTACCCCCTTTTACTCATCATGAATCAGGTTCACATGTTCCTTTTTCATTTTTCATATATTTCCTACATAATTTTTACACATTTTCTATCATATAGATATGTATTTGAATACTTGATCATTCTTCTCTTTTCCAGGTTGTTCCTTATGGGAAGTCATAGTCACATAAAAACATAAAAAAAACTAATCACATCGACATTGACCTCAACAATAGGCATGATCATGACATCTTCATATGTGTTTCTACCCTAGGGTTATTTTTATCATCACTTTTTGTAATTTTTCCTCCTTAGCATCCATGCTCCACTTTTTTTTATCACTCCATGCTTTGTCTTATCCCTCGGCACACACCTTTATCATGGATATACATGGTTCTCATATACGCATCTCTTATCTAGTTTATGTTATCGATATTTTTCTCAAAAACATGAAATTGGGGAAACTGTAGAAACAAAATCACACACTTTGGGTATCTATTTAGTCCTAATTACATACTACTATTCATATGATTCCTAAGTAACAAAAGTACTTATTAACCCATGTCTTTCGCCACCCTTATTTTATTTTTTGTTATCAATTTTAGTCTTGTAACCTTACTTGCTTAGTCTTCCTTTTTTATACCTTGGATTTGATCAGCTTGGAAACCAACACCCATCCAAGATGCTAGTGGTAGGTGATCTCATCCCCTCTGAGAGCCTCTGACCTCAGTATACTTTATTCCAACTTTGCAAGTCCTTTCTAGTTGTTTGAGAATATTATATTCAAGCAAGGGAATCATATAAATATAAAGTTATGTGATCATAATAAAGGATCAAGAACTAAGCATTAGCTATCACCACCTAAGGTTGCATCCATCAAGTATCTAAGAGATCCATTGCATCCATCTAGCACCATCCAAGTGACACAAGGTTTGGTTATTTTGCATACACTTCATACGAGCAAAGTTCATTCTATACCATGTACAAATCTATTACATTTCTTTACATATAGATAATTCCTCGTTATCAAGTCTGATATACAAAAGATCCTCCTAGAGCATAGTTTAGCACACACACATATATAACTAGATTAGGTCTGAGATGAAGTGCAACACTCGGTCATAAGATCACCATTGTGAAATTTGAGGATAGTCTAAACCCTCATTATACATCTTTCTTTAATAGGATTTGATGTCTCATTGAGGGTTTTTCAAGTCATTATTTCATTACAGGTTTCTAGTGACTTCCATGATCATTTTTCAATCTCATAGAGACCAAAGGATAACAAAAATGAATACCTCGCTACCACCTAGAGGATGTATTTTAAGCATTTCCCACAGACATAAGTGCCCAAAAACAGGTCTAGGGTGACCAGAAATAGATCTAGGGTGCTCACAAGTGCTCCTATCCCTCTTTAGGTGCCCCAATCTAGGAATATTTTTATCTAACACACTTTTCTAAGGCTTTGTGTGATGCTTCTCCCTTTTTGTTCATCCATTCAACACTTTGGTATAATCTAGGAATAATTGTGAAAGAACTAATTCATCTTACCTCTTCTTTTCACTTAGGGTTTCATATATTTTGGCCTTGTTTTCTTGGGTTAATTTATGTACTTAATTATTTATTCATTTATTACTACAATAGTAATCATATTAGGCATATATTTCCAGATTTAGCTTTATTCATTGTGATAAAAGTTAAATTTCTGATACTCGTTGTGAACTGTATGATTTATATGGGCACTTGAGACATTTGGCATATCTAATTAGGTAAGATATTAATATTTTAAAAGAATACTGAGGTAGTTTTATCATCACGTTTTCATGAATGATTGTTAAGAAGGTAAACAAGTTTGAAAACCTCCTAAAACCCTAGTTAAGCAATGACTTGGAGGAAATTACTTGTCGTGACTAGAATTTTTTTTTTTTTTTGAAAAATTGATGATTTTATATTAAATAGGACTCCTCTAACTATCTCCATGTGTTATTTAGAGCTTTTTACAGTATGTGGGGCCCCACTCAAAAAATTTTATTTTTTTGGAATTGTTTAGGTTTGTGAAAAAATTTCCCATTAGACATATTGACTAACTTACCATTTATTGAAGCTTGGGAGTTTAATGTATTTACATCATGATTTCATATCATGGTTGTGCCTTTAAAGTGTAACTGATTCCCTATTTATGAGGACTTGTTTTTTAGGCAATGTTGGGGTAATTTTGAGCATTCTAGGAAAAGAGAAGTTTTGAAGGTTTTACAGGTGTAGTTATGACTTGGTTTAAATTTTTTCATGAAACAGATTCTAAGATAATTCAAGTTATATATAACTCTTGATATTTTTCTAAGTTTACGAGAAAGTTAAGGCGTGTTATTTAAAGTTCAATTTTCAAGGTACATGGTCTAATGAGGGTTTCATGGTGTGATTTTTGGTATGAGTGTGTTTCATGTTTTTTAGAGGTTTTTGAGTGCTAATACAACATGTCTAGGTGTGTTCCATGCTTTGGTAAATTTTTTTTTGTCTTTTTCATTTCTTTTGGTTAAAGATGTTTGTTTTGCGGTTTCAAGGCCTATTATGTCCCAGAAGATGGTCTTGAAGGATTTAGGTGATTGTGGTCACCCAATGGACCTATTTTTAATGTTTTTTATGACGATCCTATAATGTCAAAATGATTTTTACACTATGTTGGCTGAAATAGGTGATTTCTAAAGAAGAAACATGTATAAAAGCAAGTTTAAAAGGCTCATTTCAACTATTTTTTTTTTTGTGAGAGCTTGAGAGACCAAGGGGGTAATTTTTGAGATTAAAAGAGGTTTGAATGACCATCATGAGAGGGTAATTAGTTTTTACTAATGTGGTGAATATAAATAATATAATGGTGAGCTAGGGAAAAGAATAAATTATGTTGAAGAAAATGAAGTCTTAAACAAAGAAGGAGAGAGCTTGTTTTGAGTCAGTTTAAAGAGTAGCGAGCTAAATTTGTGATCACCATTAGTTGTTAAAGAAAAATAGCTTCAGTGATGATCCATTTTAGGTGACTAATATTGTGATTAGTCATCATTGAGGGTTGTAATATCCTTTTAGGGATTTTTCCCTACTAAACTAGGGGTTGGTTTCTTACCAAAAAAATCTCTTGTGATGTGTAATATTCACTTGAATCATTTTTTTTTTGTAATATGAGTATAATTTTCAGTGGATTTTATTCCCTTTGAGGGTTTACCACTTACATGTGGTGTTCTTGTGTTCTCTCTAATGTTTCTTGTTCTTGTGAATGGATGTTACACAATTAATAAGATCATATTAAATGTATATAGTTAATGTTTGTTTCTAGATGATGTTTTAAGTTGTTGTAAATGATTTGAAATATTTTTAGGACTAAGTCACTCCCCCCTTAGTAATTATGCTTCAAAAAAATGTAACACACTTTCTCCAAATACGCCAATGTCTTCAAATCTTGACTAAGGAAAAAAGAAGGTATTTTAGGCTTAAATCCATTGATTATGTACTTATTGATGGGGTTTTGTTTATAAAGGATGTAAAAGATTAAATAAAATCAGATTCAAAAGTTTTGGCATGATTTTCATGATGGAGGAGTGGGATGAAACTTTACTCATAGGAAAATAACTCTTAAGATCACAAAGTGTGGTTATTGTTGGCCCAATCTCTTCAAATAATTTCATGCATGGGTTAAAAATGTAAAAAATTGTGCCTTCTTCATAGGTAAAAATATACTAATAGCTCTACCCCTTCATCCCATCTCATTGGATCAACCATTCACACAATGGGGCTTGAATTTCAATGGATTAATTTCAATCCAAATTCTAGTTTTGGTCATAACTAGATTTTGATAGCCACATATTACTTCACCAAATGGAAAAAGGTAGTTTCCTTGAAGGAAGTAAGTCAGGAAAACATATTTCTATGAAGGTTTTTTGAACAGATTTGGTATTCCTTCTACAATAATATTTGATAATGATTTGGTATTCCTTGGCATGAAAATATCTGATTAGGCTATCAATAATTGAATATACTTGACCACATCCTCAAAATACTATCCCCAAGGTAATGGAAAGGTTAAATCAACAAAAAAGGACATTTTAAGGATCATAAAAAATAATTTGGAGGAAAATCAGATAACATGGCACAAACAATTGAAATCATACTTATGGTTTGATAGGATCAGCTCCAAAAGACCAATTGGTAGCTCACCTTTAAAACTTGGCTTTAGTAAGGAAGTTAGTTTGAAATTATCTCTTGAGTTTCCAGTATTGAATCTCAGTAAGTAGTTGGATATGTTTAAGTTTGAGGCCATGGAATTTAGATATGCGGATCTCATGGAGATAGAAGAGTTAAGAGATCAAGCAATGCAAATAATAAAGTTAAATCAAGATCTAGTGAAGAAGTGTTTTGACAAGAAAATAGTGGCGAATATTTTTTATAAAGGAGATATTATTCCCAAATGGAACCAAGATAGCACCAAAGTAGCTAGGCACTCATTTTTTGAAACAATTTTGACTGGATCTTATGTGATTTCTAGCTGCAAATCAAACAATGTTTTCAAATTGTCAAAATAGATGGAGAAGAGCTCATGATCCTAGTCAATGGAATTTATCTCAAACATTACTTTTAAAGAAAATGTTCTACCTTGTACATATTATATTAATTTATTTCCTCCAATTTCTCTTCTACATATTGTCTTATTGGGTGTATAGTCTCATTTCCCTAAGTGCTTAGAAAAATGTTCTTATTGTTCTCAAGTGGAATTTTTTAGTTTTAGAGTATTGAGGGGGTTACAACAATATGAAAATTTAAAATCGAATAAAAATCTATGTTGAGTTCCACTTCATACATCCCATAAGATTTCTCCATGGTCCTTAGTAAAATTCATTATTTTTAGGACAGTTTGCAACTCATATCCATGAATTCCGAGAAATTGGCTTTCAAAAGCAAGAGTATATAGATTCATGGGTAATAATTTAATGTTTAAAGACCAATTTTTCATATCTTCAAGCATTTAATTAATTACCAATGGATACTTTAAGGCCATTGATATTCTATCTAGTAGGAAAATATCCCTATTGAGTGACCAAATTGTTACTGAAAACCAGCCTTATACCATTTTGGGTTTCTTGACATGACAGAGAGATAGGAGTCTTAAGTGCAAGTAGGAGAAAGAAAATGAATGTCATTTTCATGAAAAAAAATATATTTTTTGACTTAATCGATCATTGTTGGAACTCAAGGAAAAGTTCTTTACTTCCTTTAGTTCACTTCTTTACCACATTTTCTGCATTTCACTATAAAATTGAGTATATCAGGTTTGAGTGGAAATTTTAGAATAATTATCATGTTCCTTTAGTCTTCTTCTTCACCACATAACTGATACAATCAATCCAAGGGCACAATATTAGATAAACTGGACACTTTTTACATGGGAAGAACAATTCCCATGTTCCTTGATTCTTCTGATCCTCCACAATGGAAGATAAGTCAGGCATTATAAGCACGAGTATAATGGATCAAAATTTCCACTCGCTTTCTGAATAGCCATAAAAATTGATAAGGGAAAGACAGTTCATTGTAACTAGCTATGTTGGGTTTGGTAAGCACACTCAAAATAGTTCCATTTTTCCTTCACTTTACAACCCACTCACCATATCTAATCCAAGTAATCCAATGTGGTGATGTCATCCCCAGAAATAATTTTGGAAATTATTCCCTCATCCCCATTTTACCCCAATTACCTGCATCCCCCAACTTTTGGTAAATTCAGGCCTAGAAGGCCAATAAGGAATGACGTTTAGGTTCTTCTAGTTCCCCAAAACCCTTCATTAACTGTACTATTAGTATTAGATGAGGAAATATTTAGATTTTATTTTGAGGTTGTTGTTGAGATATTGAAATAATGTTACCAAATATGATTTGAGTAATATATTATTTGTAATCATTGCAAAAAATAGACAAATATTATGTTATTTTACGAAGATCAATCTGGTAAACATCACCAACCTACAACAGGGTTTAAATTTCCTCTTATAATACCTACCTTTTTTCTTCTATCACTTTCTGTTATAATGCCACATATCTAACACATTGGATTTGTGTTTGAAGCATAATGGAATATAAATTATTTATTATTATTTTTTTTGCATGTGATGAAATAAACTCTACTATGTATTATTATTTTCTTTCATAATTATTGGGTTTTTGTGAAAGTGTTCAAATTTTTAATATATAATTTATATAAGGAATAAATAATGTCTCTTATAGGTAAGAGAAAGGAGTTAAATTGATTACATAATGATAGAACTTTCAATACAACTAAATGCAAATAGTTATAAAGATTTATCAAATGTTGGAAAAATAATCCTCTCATGTGACAAAAAATGAAGTAATACACAAAAAAAACCATTAAATCTCTTAAGAAATGTTTAAGGAATAATAAACCATAGAAGAGAAAAAATAATGCATCATATTTTATAGATGACATCATTGACAATTTGAATTAAAATGTTTAAAATATCAAACAAGTGGAATATGACCCTCATAAAATAATGAGATGTTGAAAAAAATGTTACCAAGTATGAGCTAAGTAACAAAATATTTTTAATTCTTATGAGAAGAGTTAAATAAAATTAAAATAACAAGATTAGACTTGTTATATCCTTTGAAATTTCCTCCTCATCCATGGTGATTACCAATATATTTATCTTGACATAATTTATAATATAATGTTTTTCTATCATTCCCCATACCTTTTTTTTCTCTCTATTATTTACAACTATAAATAATAATAATAAAATTGCAAGTACATTTTAATCATAAAATATCCATTAAAAAATTAGGATAATAACTTTTATGAATAAGAAAGAGATTTCAAGTTCTGTAACAACACATTCAAATTTGAAAATTAAACAAAAACCAAATATTTAATGAGAATTTAAGACATAAAAGAGAATCAATGTAGTGGACCCTAAATTAATCTATAAAAATATAAGGGTTTAATAATCTTGAGGTTCCTACCTACCTAGGATTAATTATACATTAACTAAATAATATATAACAGAATAATATTTTATTTATTTGATAAAAATTTATGGAAGTCACTAATGTGGCACAAAGTTAGTGTAAATATAATACATTTTTTGTAACAATGTTAGAAACATGGTAAATTTTGTATCATGTTTGCACCACATCTATCCCTAGACTTAAACATAAATTTGAAGCGCCCAAAAGCCATCAAAATTTATCATTCTAGTTCAATTAAAAAAGGAGAAGAAAATAATAATCAAATAAATGAGATGAGAAATGAAAAATAGAGGAGATGAGAATGGAAATAAGATACATATAAAGAAGAAAATAAAATAATGTTAGAGAATGAAAATACAATTGGAGAGAAAGAAAATAAAAGGGACATCGTACAAATATTTGTGGGAAAAATTAAAACCTTAAATGTAATAAATCCATATAATGTAATAAGGAGAATAAGAAGAATAAGAGTATGTGACAAATCATATTGTGTGTGTGTGTGTGTGTGTGTGTGTGTGTGTGTGTGTGTACGTGTGCGTGCGTGTGCACACACGCACATGTGTGTGTGTGTAAGTATGTGTGTGTGTGTGTGTGCGTGCGCATGCGCATGCGTGTGCGTGAATGTATTTTTATTGAAGATTGATAAATAAGTCATGTGAACGCAAGAAAGTAAAATGTAAACTATATGATTACTTGTGTAAACTATAGGAAATTTTTTAGGGAAATTTATTTAAACCCTAGGTTAAATTATAAAAAGCCTAACATAAATTGTATGTAACCAAGGATTAATTATGTAGAGCCTAGGATAAGGTATAAAAACCCTAGGATAAATTGTGTAACTACTAGAATAAATCTTATAAGTCCTAGGAGAAATTTTGTAAACCATAGAAAATTATTTTTCCAGGTCTCAACAACAAACAAAATATATAAGATAAATTACAAGAAAATAAGAGCAACCCATTGAAAAAACCTAGTTGCAAAATAGCCTTCAAGGTGAATAAATTTTCAAAATTACAATATTTTCCATCAAACCCATTTATTTCATTTTTATAAATAAAATTTTCTACATTCCCTAAAATTAATGTATTCCATAATCATTTATTTTTTATATTAGAGAGAATGTAATCCATGTAGTATGACAAATTTACTTACTAGATTATTCATAAGGGAGTTTAATAATTTCCTATGGAAACTCTAACATTCATATTATAGAAAAAGATGACATGGAGGAGGTTTTATATGAGGCTTATGATCTACTTGAAATTTATCAATTTGAGGAAAAAAAATTCAACATCTACGTTCCCACCTCAGCGGTAAATTTCCACTTTATTTTGTAATTTAAAAATATTATTCTCATTTAAAATTGTACTCATAAAACTTGATAATGACATGTCTACTACTTATAGAGATATGAAGGAGTTGTATAACAATTAGTGCAACATTTATATCATTTAAATTCCCTAAACCTATAGATAAGTAACATGAAGGTTTAAATTTATAGTTTATTTTTAATTATAAATATTTAATTTCATTAAATAGTTCCAATATAACTTGTGTATAATAGGGATATATCCAAGATAGTATGATAGAAGCATGACAATATTTAGATGGGTATGTCCTTAATATTCTATTAGGGAATCACCTACAAAATGGTATAAATAAAAATTCTATTATGTCCCTATTATGATATGATGTATCGTGTACCAACTAGCAAAATGATGAGGAAATCAATTTCTTGGTGCTATAAATTTCTCATATGATATCTGTCACACCCCATAATTTTAGTATGTATCATTGATTAGAGTAGGTCACAAATGCAGTGTGGGTTACGTGATTTGGAGTATGAATGGTTTTGCAAAGCTATTTATGCCACCACATGTTCGTGTGAATAACCTATAAAGGATGTGCAGACTTAATTATAGTTGTATATGGAGCTCCACAACAGTGCTTTTCGTTCAACACAAGTGGTGTACATGGCATGTATGAAAAATCATTTTCTAAACAAACTCTCATATGTATTTAGCCTTCTAGTTATGTGGATTTCGGTACCAGTAATGAGTAACTGTTGCTAATCTTGCTTTGTTGATTGTGATATAGGAAAATAGGAACATTTATAACTACAATACAAATCTAGCGGGAAATAATAATTACATGATCTATTTTGGTTACTGTGATTTATATTACCTTCTTTTTCTTTGATGCAGCCTAGAATTGTTAGTTAACACCTAGTTGCGTTGGCACATCACTTAGCCTAGGCTAAGAGCTCACCTGAAGAGCGCAAAGGTACCGGGTCCCTCTTAAGAGTTATAGTAGTAGAATGGTGGTATTATAAAGTAGTAAAAATATATTTTAGGAACTAATCCATCTATTCATCATTATATTTAACCAGATTTATAAGCACTTAAAGGTAAATCATCATGAAGATAATAACATTCATTGATAAAACACATCAAACACTATTTTTTTAGCTAATTTACTTTATCTATTCATCGTACCAATAATACAGAAACTTCATACAATACCAGGCATGCGCACATGGATCTATTACAACTATCCAATCACATGGAATCATGTTTTCCCATTCTTGAAAACATATTTTTCCATCTGTATCTCTATATATGTCTCTATATTTTCTAAGTAATTCATTACATATATATAGGGTGGGGAACTATCCCTTCACCACTTAACTCTACCAAAAATAGGTCGCATGCTAATAGCAACCACGTGCCTTCTTACAATTATAGCCATACATGCAAGTATGCTATCTACAGATTGTTGATAGTTAACTGAAGTGATGGATCTATTCTTAACCTATGCCAATGCAAGAGTGAGTTGAAATGTCCCTCAAAAATATCCACGAAGAGTGGCATGCAAGTCTCGGCATTGCTTTGTGTGCTCCACATGCCAATCTCTAAGAATAGATCTGATCCCTAAAATTGGCTTAGTCCTTGAGATTCTGACTCTACACCTCCGCACGTGATTCCTTCCTATATCACCTGTGCTATTCTTCTGCGTCGAATCTGTGTGCAAGTTCAACTAAGTGTTTTCTCTTATCAACATTACCCCACACTAATCTCATTGTCGCCTCGATAATGGCGATGTCCAAAACTTATACACAGAATGGATAAATAAAGAATAGTTGAATAAAGAATTGTGAATAAGAATCTGGAATAAGAATTTTGAAGAATATATACACAGCTAACAAAACTGTTTAAGCCTCAGGCCCTTCTGTCTCATCCTAAATTAGTAACTATGGATATTCTTCTTTGATATCTACCTCTAGGTTCTCCCATGCCATTAGCACTACTCCTGTTGTTTTAGGCATGTCTACAATGAAGGACTGCAACTCTTCCATGGAGAGTTTCCCTTGCTAATTTTTTATTACAAGCATTACGCTCGACATAAAGGTTTGCACCCCTTCTAGTACATCCATCTTCTGAGCAATGAGCTTTCCTAGCTCCTCCAACCTCTCCTTATGCGGTGCCTGCACCGTAGCTAGTGCCTTGCACTTTTTCTTTACCAGGAATAAGTGTTTAGCGTGGCCTAAGGAAGCATCCTTCATCGCCTTGTGGACCTCATTCTCCTCCTCCAATTTTTTCACCGTGATCAACGCATCTGGGGCTATGCATATTGTTAGCGCATGATCGGCCTTCTTCAGTTCATCGAACGGGGCCTGCAATATACCTTCATAAGTAGCAATATTCCTAGCTACTGCAGCCTGCACCTTTTTTTTCTTTTCCATGGAGTCCTTGGGCTATGAGGATATGCGCACCTTTTCATCCTCCAACACTAATGTTATCATTATTTTCACATAGTGCATCATAGAAGGAAATTCTTGTGGTACCCAGGATTCTAGATGTTGGCGTACCTTTAGAACATCATCTCTAATTTCCTTTGCCATATTAACAAAAGTGTCATATTTTCATTTGATTAATTCCTTTTCCTGTACTAGGTGTTGACACCTATAATTACGCCCAAGTAATTTAAACAATTAATTTGCGCTATTTATCCCCTTTCTCGTAAATCAATGACATATCGTCAAAAGCACTCATTTTCCCTCATATCATCATTAATTAATTACAATACACTAATTGATTAAGTCACCTACTCAACTAACATCCTAATTAACGACCTTTCATTAATTATCACTTCTTGTATCTTGATTAATTAATTATTATTAATTAATTTTAGTCTCCCCTTCATTTAAACTAGTAACTCGATATTAAATTGATTTAATCCCTTTCTAATAGCCTGAATTGCACTAATATTCTTCTAAATGGCTTCTCTAAGCTTACACATACCTATTAATTAATCACCTTTGATTAATTAAAATACACCCCAACTCCCATGACTTGCTAAACATGTATTAAACCCTTCTAAAGTAAGGTTACCTTTAATAAAGCAACCTTATCCATTCCTAATCATGTTTTACCTTTATCCCACATGCAAAGGGATGAAGTGTTTCCTTTATCCATTTGGATATATAAGGAGCCCTCCTTCTACCTTTATACCTACACCTAAACTCCTAAGAGAGAAAATACAAAGAATATAGGAAAGAGACTAAGAGCTTGCCTTTTGTTTTCTAGAGAGATCACCATTGTTAAGAGCTAGAGCTTCCTATTCTTGCATTCTTTATGGATCAAACAAAGTAACTTTTTATTTCCAATGGAGCTAAATAGGTCCATTCATTCTTGTTGGTAATCTAGGAGAGTAGAGATGTTAAAATAGTATGCATAGTTTTGATCTCATGTTTTCAAATTTATAATGTTAGTTTAGATCTTGCTTAGTTCTCTATCTTGATGGTGTTTATGCTTTGTTTTAGCTAAATTGTAGAACTATTTTAGGTGGTAGTTCTTACTTCATTTGATTTAGCATTAAACAAAGTATACATGCACACATTTGGCACACCCGGTGGGACTTACTCCATTCTCCTTTGCACTTAATTTCAATTTTTTGTAGTTAAGTTTCATTTTTGGTTACTAACCCTCTTTTACACATGTTGATCTAACTTGTTTTGTTGATTTTACATGTGTTGAGTATTCCTTGTAGGTATAAAGGAGGTGAAGTGCTTTCAAAATTGGAATTGATGGGAAAATTTCAAGATTTCTCCATGTTTTCATTTTTAGAGCTTACTTTTTCAACATTCTACATGCTAGTTTTGTCAATTTCTTGAAATTTTAAATTCTTGAGCATGTAGGTTAGTGTTTGATAGTGATGAGTATTCTATTTACATATTAATGTGGTGGGTTACTATCAAAATTTAATCTTGGTGAGAAAATTTCTAGATTTCATCATGTTTTCATTTTTAGAGCTTACTTTTTCATCATTCTACATGCTAGTTTTGTCAATTTCTTGAAAAGTTTAAATTCTTGAGCATGTATGTTAATGTTTGATAGTGTTGAGTCTTCTATTTATATATTAATGTGATGGGTTGTTGTCAAAATTGAATATTGGTTGGAAATTTTTTCCTATTTTGCAGATTAAGGGACGTTTTTTTTGACATTTTTTGAGTGCATGTCAAGTGCATACCCTTGAGCATAAGAGTATATGCGTAACCCATCTTCTAAAGGCCATAACTTTTGCTCCCGAACTCAAAATGAATCCATTTTTTTTATTTCGAAAGGTATTGAAGTTAAATGTGCAATGGAAACATAAATTTTTTATTTATACTTACAAAAATTACAGGTTTTTCTGTTAGTTTAAAACTGGTCATTTTCTAACATGTCTAATGTTTTGATGAATGTTGTATTTCCATGCTTCCCTAATTTAGAACAAAGCGTCTGTATGATCTTCTCTCACACCTTTTGGTGATATTGATGATAAAAAACAACTTTGATCTATATCTTTTTAACATTAGGATTAAACTTGGAAATTTGATTATTCATTTTGCTTAAGGGAATGAACCTTTTACAAAGCATTTTTCAATGGTCCTTTGATTTGAAGTTTTCCATTTCTATATAGTTGGGATAAAGTTTGTATATGATCTTCTCTTGCACATTAGAGTGATCTTGATAATCAAAAGCAACTTTAGTCTTCATTTTATAACATTTGGTAAATTGGAAACTTCATCTTTCACTTTTGGTTTAAGGGAATGAACCTTTCACAAAGCATTTTTAAATAGCCTTTGATTTGAAGTTTTCCATTTCTATATAGTTGAGATAAATTTTGTGTATTCTCTTATCTTGCACGTTAGGGTGATCTTGAGAATCAAAAACAACTTTAGTCTTCATTTTATAACATTTGGTAAATTGAAAACTTCATCTTTCACTTTTGGTTTAGGGGAATGAACATTTATCAAGAATTTTGTATGGTTCATTGATTGAAAAGATTTTATTTACTTTTTAGTTGGATTATTTTTTGTGTATGCTCTTCTCTTGCATCCTTGGATGATCTTGAGAATCAAAAGAAACTCTTAATCCTCTTTTAAATAATGTGATTTTCTTAGAGAACTACTAACGCTTGAGTGTAGGACCTAAAAATGCTTGTCAAAGAAAGGAGGAATCAAAATGAAATCAAAAGCTACTAATACAGTTGTTATACAAGTTGTCAAAAGGTGTTCAAGCAAACCACACCTAATTAAACAAGATAAAAAGAACAAAAAATTCAAAACACTGTATTGCAGGTTTCAGAAAAGGGTACGTCCCTCTCCGCTCAACTGGAACATAACCCCTTTGGCATAACGCTTTAAGCTACAACAATGGGGGTGGTTCTAGGAACCCCAAAGTAGTCCATGCAAGAGGGAACCTTGTGGATGAAACGGGAAGTGCTCTGCACTACCTACTTGACTAGTGATTCCTTTGTGAGATAGTGTTACAGGTTGTCCATTGTGGAGACCCCAGTGATAGTACACATATATGCACTAGTTGCCTACTGTTCTTGATGGGGGTAAAGTAAATCCAAGATATTCCCAAACTAGTCAGTGTGACTTTTTCGGTAAATCACACTCGCTTGTGGCAACTTTGTAACACCTAGAGCGAGAGAACCACCTAGGAGAATATACTTTGGCCAGGAGCCCACTTTGACCATTTTAAAATAGTGTTGAGTTGTGAACCTTCTTTTTGAGAAACATGTGACATATTACTTTCACCTAGTTTTACTTGCCTTAGGGTGAGGTGAAACTCTGCTGAAATGAGGCTAGCATTTTTCATCATTTTTTCTTGATTTATTTCCTTCATATTCTTTTGACACTTTGTTGATCAAAAGAGGTGTGATTACCTTTGTGTTTCCATTCGACTGTTTCTCTCACTTTTATGTCTGTTTACGCCCATCCATGTTTGCGGCTAGGTTAGTTAAAAATCTAAACTGAGCGGAGGCATTTTCCCATCATTTGGTAACCATTGTGATCTTGATACCCACATCAAGATTGTCATTGTAGTTAGGCATGGTTCATCACCGCATACTTCCATAGAGGAGTTATCTTGTTCATCTTGTATCATTACAATTTTGATATTTACGTCTTGTTTCTTGTAAACTCGACATAAATACCTATATTGTACGGTTACGCTGCACACATTTTTAACTATTTCTAGCTATACTTTGAGATTTTTAGTTCGGTTCTATTATTACCTTGATTTCAAAGAGTGCTAGGTGATACCATTTGTGCATGTTATATCAATAACACCTCGATATCAATACTTCAATTTCTTGCAAAGTGGGTTAACATATCTTGGTGATATTGTTGTGTCATTCACAAATCATAATTGACAATTTTTGAGATATAGGTCTTAATCAGACTTGAGCTTGCTCGTCGTATATCTTGATTGGGAGATCACATTTAACTTTGTGTATTTACTTATGTCTCGTTCATTCCTTTGAACTTGGCATAAGTGGAGACATCTTGTTAATCGTCCGGCGTCAAAAATTACTTTGAAACGTAGTCTAGGAAGTACTTCATTTGATTAAGTTTTGGTATCAAATGATTGTTTCATTGGTGACTTTATCACTCTATCACATTGGTATTCTCACACTATTAATTTACTTTTAACACGTACATCTTGGGTTTTACTTAGGGTTAGTCATTGAATTTTGAACAAATCTACAACTTACCTTAGTGAAACTTATCATGAACACATGGCTCCTAAGATGCGTCTAGGGTTAAAGAAACAAACATATGAGGAAAAACATGTGCAAGCTTGGGAAACCTCTAACAGACAAGGGTAAAACCCATTTATTAGACATGATTTGGGACATCTATTTTCTGCAGAAAAGGAAATAGAAGAAATGGTCGACCATAGTGAAACTGAATTAGAGTCACCACGCATGGACTTTGATTTTGACCCTACTCTACTAGATGAATTTCTTCTTAGAAACAAAGATAGAGTGTTGGCCTGGGTTGTCGAATTAGGGGCCAAATTTCCTATCAAGAAGGAACCAATACTACAAACATATGACACTACTGAGGAAGAATGCCCCCTTATCAATATGGAAAATATTTTAACAGGCGGGCATGCTTCCACGTCTTATGCAGAAAATGATAAAGTGGTAGGGCATAGAATACCACTCCTCAAAGTGCCATGAAGAAACAAAATAGAAATTGAGACAGAAGAAGAACCTCCATAGTATGAAGAGGAGGAACCTTTAGAAGAAGAAGACACAAACCAAGTCACAATCCAACAACAACTCAGTAACCTAAGATGACAAGTAGCTTTGCTTACTTCCCATGGACAGAAAGATGCAAACAAGAACATTCAAAAGGTAAGGTCTAAGGTTAAGATCAACAAACTCCATCGAGAAAAACAAGGAGAAGAAGACATAGGGTACCATCATGTTTACATCCCTACTTCTCCCACTAAAGAACAATTTCTCACATAGGAAGTATAGTCTATGAAACCAATGCTTGTGAGCTTACAAGAGAGAAATATAGGGAGCATCAGGAAATATCAATATGAAGAGCTGTGCCCCTATCCTTTTGACAAAATAATGACCCTTCAACCCTTTCCAACAAAATTTGATATGCAAAAGTTTGACAAATACAAAGGAAAGGGAGACCCGAGAGATCATGTTAAAGATTTTTACATGGCATGTGAAGAGGTGTCTTATAGTGATAATTACCTTATTAGAATTTTTCCCAAGAGTCTTGGGGGTCAATCATTGGAATGGTTTACACGCTTACCATGAGGATCAATTTCCACCTGGCCAGAATTAGCAGAAATATTTATACGTCACTTCTCGTATAACATAGAGAGTGACATCAGCATGGTAGACTTGTGTGGTGCCAAAAAACACCCAAATGAGACCTTCGCTAGCTTCCTCTAATGATGGAGAGGGACAGCTATTCGTTTCCCTTGTGCTTTCCCTGAAAATCAGCTAGTCAGTATCTTCGTTCACAGTCTCAACCCAGATATCATCTTCCACCTCCAAATGCATTGTGTCTGTACTTTTGAGGAGGTTATTGAGAAAGGGATTCAGGTAGAAAAGGATCTCATTGCTAAAGGAACCCTTAAAAACCAATCTAAAAAATAACCAAAGTGTAAAACCCGTGGAAAATCCCAAGATCTTCAACAAAAACAAAAACATGGTGGGAGACAGAATCATTGATTCCAAACATGTTCAAATGGTCCAAATTGGCCAACCTTTTAAACTGACCAAGGGCCCAATTCAACCACCACCAAAATGAAAAATATTCACCTCTCTCAATAAACCATTGTCAATCAAATTAAAATAGTTGGATGTGGCCCACGTGATGACTTATCCTACAACACAACCGTTTGACGAAAACGCTCCCAAACCTTCATGGTATAAGGAGCATGAATACTGTTAAATGCATCGTGTTAAACGTCATAAGACAAGAAAATTTTTGCAAATTCACCACTATATTTAGGACCTCATTGATAATCGGGAGATAGAGGTGGATAACCCTGGCAAAATGCAAAAACCTAACAAGAAAATGAGGATTTATAAGGAACCATTCCCCAAGCATGATAAGTCAGAAAAGGAAAAACTGGATTGGGGAGAGTCATCCCAAACCTATAAAGATACAAATTACTTGTATACCAAAAGTGATGACAATCATTACGATTCACTTATCGGATGTATTCTCTCACCTACTGACTGTGTCATTACCATCCAGATCAAGGGAAAGGACTGTGCTACGGTAACAAGGTGTGCCCGTATCGTGATTTCAGAACCCTCTCTATTGACCCTACAAATTGGTAAATATAACCTTTTAGAACAACTTGAGAGAACACCTGCTAAGATCTTGATCTTAGATCTTCTCAAGATATCCAATGTGCATAAGGAAATTTTGTATCAAACTCTTCATGGGTCAGGAGTGCCTTTAGAAGTCAATCCTACGTACCTTCAAGCCATGGTGGAAAATATTGCACCAAGTGAGCATCTCAATTTTAACCATAGGGAGGTCCCTATCAAGAATCCTAAACATAATCTTCCCTTATACATTGAGGTAGTTGTCACCTACAGGAAAATCAAACGGGTGCTTGTGGATAACGGATCTAGATTGAACATCTACATGCTTAAATTAGTCAAATAATTTAGACATATGGAGGAAGATCTTGAGTCCCATATCATCACTATCACTGCATACGACAATGTGAAAAGAGAGTCAGCAGGCACCATTACGTTTCCCATGGAGGTAGGCCCCACTTTCCATCAGATGAAGTTTCACATCCTGGACTTGGAACTTCCATATAATATGCTTCTATGATGACCATGGATCCATTCCATGTAGGCCGTGCCATCAACATTTCATCAATGCATCAAGCTAAAGCATGAGGGACATACGGTAACAATACCAGGAGAATCAGAGCCCTTTTCTCATTGTAGAGCTCTCAATATCTTTGCATGAAATGGCACATACGTATGTCCCTCCGTGGATATGGCCATTCCTTTTCAGTCTGAGGCTATGAAATATCAGCTGGATTCAGATTCTCTTAGGTCTTGCGCTCATGGGGTGCCCACTTCCACATCTCCATTTGATTCTTGGGAGATGAAAATTCTAGAATATGGTTGTGGGGAGTATAATGTACAACAAGCACTCTTGGTTTCTGACCTCTCTTTATCACCCAAGACTAGAGGTCGACCCAACTATTGCTTCAGGAGAGCCTGAGAGGAACACACTATTAGGTCATTTCTACCTGGAGGCTTGTTAGCTGAGGATAAATTACTTGATCCACCTATTACTTGGGTCCCTGAGGACACTCAACCATCTTGTTATCAAACCCTAGAATATGAAAAATATAGTAGAATGATGTACTCCATGGGCTACAAAGGCCTAGGATGCGGGAGGAATGAACAAGAACAAAGAGAACCAGTCCCTCTTCCACATTTCAAAACAAAAAGATATGGCATTGGGATTTTCCCTTATGGAGCACACCCCAATGATCAAGATGTGACTTGTTCTGAGCATGAGGATAGCTCCGAGTACATAGATAGTGATACAGATTCCCATTGTATCCTATATGAGGATCTGGCCTCCACGAACCTTTTCATGAACAATGTTGTCTTGACCATAACCCTCACCGAACCAACCCTTGACCTTGTGTACCCTTCCCTTGTTGAATGGGGCCAACAACATCATGTGCCACTATATTTATTCGAGAATGACGAGGATATTGTAGAGTTCATGGGCATAAGGGATACAAATCCCATTGGAGAACACAAGAAGGGTTTCTTTATCAACTTAGACACCTGTGAATACTTCGGCGAGGAGGTTGAACTTTGTGGTCAGAAAAATTTAAAGAAAAGAGAGGGAAAGAGTTCTAAAGAAAAGCCTCGGAAAAAATTGAAGTCCAAGTAACACAATGAAAACCTCTTTGCGGCACTGGCTAACAAACAAATAAGAAAATCAAAGGATATAAAAAGTGACCACGCCAAGGATGAAAATCTCATAGAGAGATACTTGGATGAAGATAAGAAACCATTGATGTCAACATTGGTACTGAAGAAGATCCCAAGATAGTAAAATTGGGGGCATCATTCTCATCTAGAGAACAAAAGACGTTCACTATGTTGTTGCGAGAGTTCATTGATGTGTTTGCATGGTCTTACCAAGACATGCCTGACCTAGATCTGACTTTGGTCATGCACAACCTGGACATGCATGCAGATGCCAAGCCTATCAAACAAAAACTCTGAGAGATGCATCCAAGAGTGACCTTGTTTTTCAAGGAAGAGTTGGAAAGGTTGTTTGCAGAAGGATTCATCTAACCAATTGACTATTTTGAATGGATATTGAACATTGTTCCTATCCAGAAGAAACCTGTCGGTATCCGAATCTGTACAAATTTTAGAGACATCAATAAGGATTTCCCTAAAGATGAATTTATGTTACCCAAAATTGATATGATTGTTGAATCAACAACAGGATATGAAATGCTATCGCTCATGGATGGCTTTTCAGGTTATAATCAGATTAAAATCATTGAGGAGGACCAACACAAAACAAATTTCTCAACTCCTTGGGGCACCTTCTGATATCAGGTGATGCCATTTGACCTTAAGAATGTGGGAGTAACTTATCAGTGGGCCATGACAGTAATATTTCATGATATGATTCATGACATCATGGAAGACTATGTAGATGACATCCTGGGAAAGTTCAAAACAAGAGAGGATAATCCTATCATTTTGTGGCGTATCTTTGAACGCCTGCGTGAATACAAAGTCAGGCTGAATCTAAAGAAGTGTTTCTGTGATGTGCTATCTGGGAAACTATTAGGCTTCATCATGTCAAGACAAGGTATTGAGGTAGACCCTACTAAAGTGTTTGCCATCATAGAAATGCCTCCACTTGAGAATATCAAGCAACTGCGTAGCTTGTAAGGGAAAATTCAATCCATTCGTCGCTTTATCTCCTAGCTTGCAGATAAATGTCACTCATTCACTCATTTTCTTAAGAAGTATGTCACTTTCATCTGGGGACCCGAGCAACAACAAGCCTTTACTTTGCTTAAATAGAACCTGGCTAATCCACTTGTCCTCATGCCTCCGACTCTAGGAGAACCACTTTTGCTCTATATTTCTGCTACGTAATATGCTAATGGTGCACTGCTTGCCCAATATGACCTTAGCCATAAAGAGATATTAGTGTACTATCTGAGTCACACCCTCATCACCTATGAACTTAATTATCCTCATATTGAAAAGGCTTTCTTGGCCATTGTTTTTACCTTTCAAAAACTTTGCCATTACCTGCTAAATACTAAGACCAAGCTCATATCCAAGGTCGAACCACTCAAGTATTTGTTCTCCAAACCCTCCCTCACAGGTAGAATGGCTAATTGGATCATTTTACTCAGTGAGTTTGATATAGAATTTGTCCATCAAAAATCAATTAAAGGACAAGTACTTATCGACCAGCTAGCGGAAGCACCTTTGCAAAGCACAGAACCTTTGAGTCTTGATCTACCAGATGCATCTTTGCTCTACATTGAAGAATCTATCGTATGGCAGATATATTTTGATGGATCTTTTACGTTTCATGGTTTAGGTGTAGGAGTGGTGCTTATTACTCCTTCAGGTGATCTTATACCACAAGCTTTTCACCCGGCCTTCCCTTACGCGAACAACATTACGTAATATGAAGCACTCATTGCAGGGATGGAGCTAGCCATCAAGTGGAATATTCACCATGTTAAGGTTGTAGGTGATTCACAATAATCATCAAACAGGTTAATGATGAGTATAAATTTAAGGATGATAAGCTCATACCTTACAAGAAGTTGGTGGAAACTCTGAAGGAGTATTTTGTGTGCATTACCTTTGAGCAGATCCCAAGAGCGCAGAACAGATCGGCAGATGCCATGGCAATGGTGGGATCTAAGCTTCGTATTCCACTAGGGAACAATGATATGCCATTTTTCATAGAAAATATACACCAGCCCATGTATGATGTGCCAAAATCTTGCCTAGCTTGTGAGGTTGTTTGTCCCTATTCCCCGTGGTACGAACCCATTTTCACCTATCTTAAGGATAGTACTTTCCCTCCCAATATCTCCCGTTCTAAAAAGCAAAACCTGATTCACCAAATAGCCCATTACACCATTTTATTAGGTACACTTTATAGTCATGGCTACGATGGGAATCTGTTACGTTGTCTGGATGTGACAGAGTCAATCCAGGCAATTAAAGAAGTACACAAAGGAGTATGTGGAGAACATACAAATGGAATGGTCTTGGCTAAGAAACTGTTAAGAGTAGGTTTCTATTGGCCCACCATGGAAACTGATTATTGTACTTATGTTAGAAAATGTGTGCTTTTCCAAAAGAATGGAAATTTCATCCATGCTTCATCACAACCATTACAACCAATAACTACCCCGTGGCCATTCTCCAAGTGGTGACTTGATCTAATAAGGAAGCTTACTCCTACCTCATTTGATGGTTATACACATATCATCACAGCTAAAAAATACTTTACAAAATGGGTGGAGGCTATCCATTTAACCTATGTCATAGGAGCACAGATTTCTAATTTCATCATGAATTACATCATTTACCGATATGGTATACCTGCAACCATTGTCACAGATAATGGGAAGTCATTTAAGAACAAAACTGTGAAATGTCTTTGCCAATGGTTCCAAATCATATTGAAATGGTCCACGCCATATTACACTTAGGGAAATGGACAAGCGGAGGCAACAAAAAAGACTTTGGTAAGGATAATGGAGACAATGGTTAGAAAACCCAGTCAAAACTGACACCTACAAATCCACCTAGCCCTCTTGGCCTATCGAACATCAATTCGCACTCCTACGGGTGCGACGCCATATTCCCTAGTGTCCGAGATAGAATCTATCATCCCTTTAGAGATCGAACTCCCATCCCTGTGAATTTCTCTTTGGGACTATTTGGATAAGGATGAAGATTATTGAGTGACCAAATTGGCTGAGTTAGAGCTCCTAGATGAGAGGTGCATTCGTGCTATTAATCACCTGAAGGTATATCAACACATAATCTCCAAAAACTACAACAAGAAAATCATCCCTCACCAGTTTGAGGTGGGTGATTTAGTTATGAAGGAGAACCAATTCAACACCAGAGAAGAGTGAGAAAAGAAAGGGAAGTTCGAACCACACTTGTTAGGACCCTATGTCATAGTTGCCAAGTACAGCACCAGGGCATACAAACTGGCTCACCCCAATGGTGATGAGCTCTGAGAGCCAATGAAAACCATGCATCTTAAGAAGTTCTATACTTGAACATGGCACAAAAATTAAAAAAATACAAAAACATCTAAAAAAAATATTAGAAAAAGAAAAAGAGAAAATAAGTCATCCACTAGTGCAAACCACGCAATTGTGGCACTTTGGGCAAGTCCTTGGGTGAAAACTGGTTTCTGGTGCCTCGGGAGGATTCATTGTTCACAAGCATTCTCTATTAGAAGGGTAGTTGTCTTTGGCATGGACCTAGTTCTGCCTTCAAGTTTCCTTGTGCACACCATCTTGTCCAGCCTTGATCCGGCTTTGCCTTATTCTATTCATTTGTAAGGGACGTGGTCTTTCGTTATTTCCCATTTTATGTTGGGGGAAACTCAACAAATTCACCTTCTTGTTCATAAGCGCATGGCTTCTACCCTTGTATATTCCCCACCTAACACTGGGGGCATCCATGCTTTCTTGGTTACCTACACATAGCTTTGGAAAACTGTTAAAACCACAAAAACAATATAAAATTGTTTCGAGAAAAACACAAAACAATAGAAATTTGTTTCAAGAAAAACACAAAAACAATAGAAAATTGTTTTGATAAAAACACGAAAATAATAGAAAATTGTTTCGAGAAAAACACAAAAACAATAGAACATTGTTTCGAGAAAAACACAAAAACAATAGAACATTGTTTTGAGAAAACACAAAAACAATAGAACATTGTTTTGAGAAAACACAAAAACAATCGAAAATTGTTTCACAAAAACACAAAAACAATATAAAATTGTTTCACAAAAACCTAAACAATGGAAAATTGATTTATGAAAACATATCTTACAAAAATATTTACTTGCACTGTCTTGTTTTCTTACTTTGCTTGTTTCTTGTATAGTGTTTTGTGTGCTTGCTTTTGAGTTGTTTGTTGCTTGGGTGTACTTTTTCATAGTTTATCTTTTCTTTTCCTTAGAATAGATTCATTCTTTCTTGTGCATATAGTAGTGGGTTTCCACATGCTAGTGTATTAATTCATTATTTATTTCTTAATGCATTTGGTTTTGTTTTGTTACTTGTTTATAAGGCATGGTGATTCATGGTGTATTGCATTAATTCTTGGTATTCTTTGTAGCATTTGGTTGTGTTTCTTGCATTTTCTCTATTTTTTTATCATTCACATCACATTACCATCACTATCATCACATCTAACATCATCTATACATCATATATAAACAAAAATGCTAAGTTTTACATCATGCATGTATGCTAAGCTAATCATCACATATCATATCATCAATGGGCGTAAGAGGGGTTGTGCATAATCAAAAATATATCCCCCCCGCACTAATATCATCATATCGTCCCATCCATATACATCAAAATAACACTTGAAAACAACATTTGATATTGTTTACAGATCTATCATCTACAATCTACTGCACACCTCAAATGATCACGTGTGATCACCATCTCTCCTGAATGTCAAAGCCTCACAGTAAGTTTTCTAATCTGAGTGGTTAAAATGAACTAATTGCGATGTTTTTACCCCCCTGGGGGGGTATATTACCCTGTTTTTCACCGATTAGATGGCCAGGGAAACCCGTTTAGCTTGCCGTTTTCTCCTCTGTTCACTGTGGAATAATTATTTTTAATTAAATAATTATTTTTCTCTTATTTTTCACCATATTGGGGATTTTTTTTGTCCAATATCCCTTTCTTCTCCCCCAAAAAATTTTATTGCTCCCTAATGATTTTTATTCTTCTTCACACCCTCATAAATAATTTTTTTCAAATAATTATTTTTTCGTAATTTTTCCACTAAACAAGGATATTATTTGTCATTTGTTTCTCTTTTCTTCCACCTAGGGCACTTTCTGTTGCCCCTAGGCCCTTCTTTTTATTCTTCTCCTTTCTTCTATTGTTTATCACGGTTCAGAAAGCCAAAACAATACAAACATTTACTATATCACAAAATCCAAAAACAAGGCAAAATTTTTCAAAAAATTCCTAAAAAGTAGAACACCCTACAAAATGGTAACTTGCTTCTTACGGCTGAAACTTGTGTCTTGCGCATGGTATTTTCTCCATATCCTATTGGTTTGTCTCAGATATTCCTTGATTAATGAGACTCATGGATCACCGGATTCATAACCATTCACAAAAGCTAGATTCTTGCTTTGTCTATACTCTAGGGCACTTTTGGTTTCCTGGTGTTGTTTCGTTGTGCACAAACATTTTTCACAGACCTCATGTTCATTTTCATTTAACCTTGCATGTATCCATGCTTGGGGCATCATTTTTTAACCCTTTTCATCAATCATGAACTTTTCGATCTCTCCAGCACTGATAACAAAACATTTGTACAACTATCTTGACCATTGTTGGGTTGGATATGTGCGTTCGTACTTGTTTTCCCTATTAGATGAGCTTGTTTCCTTCTCGTATTGCATTGCATTTTTGTATGTTGCATGGAGTTTGTATTTTCAGAAATGGAAAATTTTTCATATTATGGCTTTTCATGTCATTCTACCTTTGTCGTATGCTTATATTTTACGTAAGGACCAATGACATAGTTCCTATGGCAATATGATGACATCCAAATTGTTTCAAACAAATACGCGGCTAGAGGCTAAGCTCTTCTTCCCCCTCATCTATATTTCTTCTACACCACTTCCCTTTCACCCCTAATTCTCCCTCTCATTGAGGCATCCTACCTCATCCCCCTTCTTCTGCCCATATCTCACCTTTTCCGATCATCGATCGACTTCTTCCATCACCCCATCAACACTCAATGGGGCATCTCTCCCTCCTACTATTTTTTCTTCTATCCCTTCAAAATCTCTTCTGTCTACTATCTTTGAAGTGGTATCACTTACACCACCCCAAAGAGGGGAAAATGTAGACACCTATAATTATGCCCAAGAAATTTAAAAACTTAAATTGTGTTAATTATCACCTTTCTCACAAATCAACGACATATCATAAAAAGAACTCATTTTCCCTCATATCATCATTAATTAATTACAATACGCTAATTTATTAAGTTGCCTACCCAGCTAACAACCTAATTAACGACCTTCCGTTAATTATCACTTCCTATATCTTGATTAATTAATTATTATTAATTAATTAGTCTCCCCTTTCATTTAAACTAGTAAATAGATATTAAATTGATTTAATCCCTTTCTAATAGCCTAAATCACACTAATATTCTTTTAAATGTCTTCTATAATCTTACACCTACCTATTAATTAATCACCTTTGATTAATTAAAATACCCCCCAACTTCCATGACTTGCTAAACATGTATTAAACCCTTCTAAAGTAAGGTTACCTTTAATAAAGCAACCTTATCCATTCCTAATCATGTTTTACCTTTATCCCACATACAAAGGGATGAAGTGTTTCCTTTATCCATTGGGCTATATAAGGAGCCCTCCTACCTTTATACCTACACCTAAACTCCTAAGAGAGAAAATGCAAAGCATATAGCAAAGAGACTAAGAGCTTGCCTTTTGTTTTCATGAGAGGTCACCATTGTTAAGAGCTAAAGCTTCATATTCTTGCATTCTTTAAGGATCAAAAAAAGTAATTTTTTTATTACCATTGGAGCTAAATAGGTCCATTCATTCTTGTTGGTAATCTAGGAGAGTAGAGATGTTAAAATAGCATGCATAGTTTTGATATCATGTTTTCAAAGTTATAATGTTAGTTTAGATCTTGCTTAGTTCTCTATCTTGATGGTGTTTATGCTTTTTTTTAGCTAAATTGTAGAACTATTTTAGGTGGTAGTTCTTGCTTCATTTTATTTATCATTAAGAAAATTATACATGCACACACTAGGCATGGCTATCGTCTCACATCCTTGGCTTTTAATCTCTCTGTCAGCGCCTTGATGATAGCATATTTATCTATGTTTCTTCTTGCTACTTCGAAGGATACTTTCACTAGTACATTGCTCACCTACTCATCTGACATCATTGTTGGTTTGATTGACATGTGGCGCATTTCAGGTGCCTTCTTCAACCGCCTTTACATGCATGATTCTTAACTGAGATCAAAGTCAGGCTCGTCCATGTGCGTGTGCATAGACCATGAAAGCTACTTCCTTATGTGTAGAGTCACCTTTTCCTCGTCCATGAGTGCCTATTCAAATAAATCCTTCTACTCGATGGTGCTCTAGAACCGAGTGTGAATTATCAGCTTTGGGTCTTCTGCATACCCCATGGCATGTGCCTTGGCATCCTCCCCTGTTTGACGGGATCAGGGTCCTCTTGGAATGGCTGCATCAAGGTTGGGAATACCAGACGTATCCCCACCCTTGTCTTGTATAGCCTCTGATTGACCCCCTCCTTCTCCTTCCATCTTCTCCTCCTCATGTTGAGGTTCTTCTTCATTTGGAGATGAAGGTTCCCTCTCCTCAGATTCTTTTGTTTCCTGACTCATCCTGAGTTTTCTCCATTTCTTCTCCTCTAGCTCCATCACCTGTGGGGTTCCTCCTTGCACCCTTGTGCGCTTAAACACCTTATTAAATATTTTTACACCCTACTCCTCCCTCATCGCTCATTATCCCTAGGGAGTTTTCATGCACTCCCCCTCCTAGCTAGATGGCTACTTCCTCCTTCACACTAGGCCGCCACTATCTTCAGATTCTTCATCCTCTTCCTCATCATCTTGCTTGGGTGCAGAGGGCCTAGGTGCTGGAATGTTCTCCATAGTATGCTTTCCCTTTAGCGGACATGGAAGCACAAATTCGTTCTCCATGTACTTGTTATTCTCCATTTTAGGCTTCAGTTGGAGGTATATTAGTGTGGCCCTGATATCCACAACGGCCATTGTCTCTAGCTTAATGCTTAATATTTCTGAGATGTTTTTCTCATTGTATACATTTCTCCCTAGATATCCATAAGTCTTCCATACGGTGTGATACTCATAGTCCACTTTGTATTCATTAAACACCAACCTCCGTGTGTTGGTGAACTGATGCACTGCAGCTTGGAAATACTATGCGGGAAATGCATATGGCTGTTTGCACTAGGGGCTCCATGACCCATCTACCATTGGGAAGCACGTAATATAGAAATGTTGGTAGACTGCAAATTGTACCTATTTTCCTAGGACTGAGGGAAAATCCTTGGGTATGCGCCATTCTTCTCCAAACGCCGTGTGGAGCCTATCATAACAAATCTCAGCGTGCTCCTTCACCTCCTCCGTCATCAACACTTTGTAAATATACTTGCTGAATCACTTACCTAGAGACTTATGATTCATGGGGTATTCCCATATGTTCTCTTTTGGGCCATCTGGTACCCCGATATCCATGAAGATTAAACTCAGTAAGATATAGCCAAAACTTATCTTACTCCCTTCGTGTGCTTCCTCAACTATCTACTCTGCAATGAAACCGGCGATGTTATACGTGGTTCCTTCCGACATGCGCTTGGCAACATGCAACCACATAGAATTAACTTGGGACCAATGTTCTTGGTCATTCAATTTTTTGGTTAGATGTGTTGTTTCCTGTACTACTAGAATTTTTTTCAAATTTTCAATGTCCATTCCACGTGGTCCTTTCTGATAGCCCAGCGCCTTCTGTGTCTCCAAAATGGTGCTTTTGTCAGCTAAGTCAGTCTTAATGTCTTCACCCGTTGCCCATAATCTAGTAACTATGGCAATAAGGATGGGTTTCAGTCTTGCCCTCTATCCTGCGAAGTAGAAGAAGTCCTTATGGACTTGGCTCCCCAACCATCTATACAAGGGTGCATACTTTCCAAAGTATGGAAGCTCATAAAGCTGGTAGACACCATTTCCCTTGAGTAGATTTTCCCTGACATCATCATATATTGGCATGTCGTCCTTAGTGCACCTGTTCATTCGAGAAGTGAGCAGGTCGTCTAACTTCTTCTGGTTTTCACTAGTTTGGTGATTGTATTCACTTATCTTACTCTGTCTTATATGGGTATTCCACTCCTACACCATAATAAATTATTCAAGGTACTGCATTTTCGAGACATTGCTCTTTGGGGCCATCTCCTCCTCTTCTTCCACCACCACCTTCATCTTTTATTTTATTGATGTTGCTTTCTTCTTTGGTTCCATTCTCTTTTAGGGTTTTGTTTTGTAGGTCAGTTGTTGTGTGTTTTTAGTAATTTGCTTCAAACTCTAACCTGATTCTTCTGTGCCCTAATTTGTATTCACGAACTTGTGCACCATAGATTTGTTTTATTACTCTGCTTTGTCAAACCCTTTTCCTAGGGGATCTAAGCCCTTCTAATAAACAAATATTTTCTCTGCGCCTAGTTCGCTTGTTTTGTACCTTGAATTAGTTAGCTTTATGCTCTTCGTGTATAGGATCTCTATCGAATTCTTGAAGTTGTAAGGGTAAAAATGAAATCACATCCCATCCTTTTATAGATTTCTACTTTCTGCTGCATTAATTATTCCTCCACCTACCAAATTATCTTAATTTATGACATGTTTTTATCATTTCCACGTGGTATATTTCAGGCCAAAGCTATAACCTTCTAGCATGCCTCTTTACCCATTATCATAGAATTCTCTTCAGTGTACACCTTAGCACCCAAGAACCTCACCACTTCATGATCTCCTGGTAATTACCATGGCTGCCCCTTACCTTGCGTTATACTTTCCCTTATCCATATTCATCCTTTCTTATCTTGAGAAGAAATCTTTTGTCAGTTACCCTTAGCAACCTTCTTTCTTAACACCTGTAGCATGACATCTTCACAACATATACTTGAGATTCACCAAAAATCCACCCCACATGAAAAGGATGTGCAGTGCTCTGCGAATCAACATGCTTCATATTGTAGTGAGTTTCATGCACGCAAGCATGCTTATTACACAAAAAAGAGCCGAAATTGACAAAGCATAGCGACGTTGAAAGAAAAAAATTAAGGAAATGCATAAAGGGAAACCTAACTTATCTAGAAATACTGCCATATTACAAACACCAAGAAGACTTATTTATAGTAGGGCTTGAACGTACTCCCGTTAAAGTAACTGAGAAACTGTGTGCCATAAATAGTGTCTAGCTAGTAAGCACCTAACTCAAGTATATGAGTAATAACATATGGCCCCAACCAATGCACCTTGAGCTTTCCTGGATGGGGTAGAAACTTGGAGTCATATAGAAGTACCATTTTTCCCACCGCAATCTTATCTCTGATGTGTCGATCATGCATGCCTTTTGGCATGCTTTCTCTTGTTTTTGACTCCAGCGTGTGATGGCTCAGTGCTCATATAGTTAAACCATATTTGCAATCCATTCTTCCAAAGATTTCTCCTCAGCTAGACCTCCAGCGTGCACAATGCGTAAAGAATTTAACATAAATTCTAGAGGAAGAATAGCTTCCGTGCCAAACACTAATTGAAAAGGTGTGGATTTGTTCAATCTTTTGTATGTTGTTCTATAATCCCAAAGAATAGTAGATAATTTATCATCCAAATACTTCCTTCCAACATCACAAATCTTGGTCAATGTGTGGCTCAAAATCTTGTTAAAAGCCTCAAAAGTCCCATTTTCTTAAGGGTGATAGGGTGTAGTTTTATGGTGGTCAACCATAAAAATTTTTAACATAATTTGTATTGTCTCATTTAAAAAATATGTGCCCCTATCACTTGTTAAACTTAAAAGGACAACCATACCTTGTAAGGACATTCTTCCATAAGAACCATGATGTTTTAGCCATCGTATAGTCCTTTGTAGGTGCTCCTTCTGCCCAACAAATAAGATAATCTCTACAAGTGATGATATAGCGTGATCCAGTCCTGCGCACGGCTAGTGAAATAGGCCCGAAAAATTCAATTACCCATTTCTCAAAGGGTTCTACACTTGTTATTGGTCATAGGGGCATCTCATCCATTTTTCCTAGTCGACTGAGATGTTGACAATGGTCACATGTCTTATAATAATCTTTACAATCCTTGTACAATGTTTCCCACGACAACCCAGCAAGTAGGATCTTGCGTGTTGTTACATCACCTACATAGTGGCCAATTGTAATACCACCATGTGCTTCTTCCATTATGTCCTTTCATTCATGCTCCAAGACACAACGGTGTAACACCTCATCTCTTCCTAGCTTGTATAAATCACCACTAATTAGCATGAATGG
Source organism: Taxus chinensis (assembly GCA_019776745.2). NCBI lineage: Eukaryota > Viridiplantae > Streptophyta > Pinopsida > Cupressales > Taxaceae > Taxus > Taxus chinensis. Next base: position 569,633,252 of record CM034147.1, on the reverse strand, counting down.
GGCCACACGAATAACAACTTACTTCTTCTCTAAATCTTTCATGCCTTCAGGCACCATACCGGTTCTCAGAAATACAATAATTTCCTCTAATTCTAATGACACGTGTTGTAACCTATATAGCTGTGCATCAGGCATGGTCTCTTCTATTATTTGTGCCTCTTCCCCTGATTTAATTCTAGAAAAGTGATCTGGTCCAGAATTACTTTTACCTGGTTTTACCACAACTGTAAAGTCAAACTCTTGAAATAAGAGTACCCACCGGTATATGCGCCCTTGTAAAACGGGCTTGTTCACCAAATATTTTAATGCCATGTGATCTGTATAAAACACAAATGGTGTAGCCAACAAATTCTGACAAAATTTGTGCAAGGCATAGATCATGGACAAGGCCTCGTGCTCTGTAGTGGTATAATTTTGTTCTGCAAGGGTCAACTTCCTACTAGAAAAGCAAATGGGATGATCAACGATACCTTCACTGGGTTGAGCTAAGACAACACTGATGGTTGTGCCATGAACATAAAAAGGTTTATCCCATGAATGAAAATGCAAGATAGGCACGGTAGTGAGTTTCTGCTTCAATATCTCAAACGCGTGCTATTGTGACTCCCACAGCAGAATGTACCTTTTCCCTTGAGCAATTTTTCATAGGGCGCAAAAATTTTTGCATACCCTTTTATAAACTTCCGGTAATACCCTGTATGACCCAAAAATCCATGAACCTCGTGCTTACTGGCCGGTGCTTTCAAGCCAATGATAACTGTAACTTTAGATGGATCAACCAGAAACCCTTCCTTGTAGATAATATGTCCTAAAAGTGTGCCAAAGGGAGTAGCAAAAATGCACTTCTTGATGTTTAATGAGATACTCAACTGTTGACATCTTTCAAAAATTAAGTGCAAATTGTCACAATGATCCTTAATCAACCCATAAACAGTCCAATCATCAAGATAGACCTGTAAAAAGTTATGAATAAAATCCTTGAAGGCTTGTACCACTATCCTTGAAAATATAGAAGGTGCATTCTTCAATCCAAAGGGTATCATAGTATAAGAAAAGCTTCCCCATTCATTAGTGAAGGTGGTCTTCTCTTGATCTTCCGAGGCAATCTGAACCTGATGATACCCTGAAAACCCATTTCTAAATGAATATATTTCGTGTCCAACCACTCCTAATATTTCCTCTGTGAATGGCATAGGAAAGGGATTTGTAACACATGTTGCATTCAAATCCCTATAATCAACACAAATTCAAATCCTACCATCCTTTTTTATGCTTATCACCATAGGAATGACCCATTCTAATTCATCTAATGGTTGAATGATCCCATATTTCAACATCTTGTCAATCTCCTCCTTTACTTTCTCTCGTAAATTGGGATTCATCCAATATGGTCACTTCGTAACAGGGCGCACACCTTCCTTGATCTTTATCTTCATTTCTTCGAGTGATATATGCACACCTTTAAGTTCATGGTATCATCTTAGGAATAATTCCTCATAATTGCAAAGTAACTCTATGATATTTGTTACCTCTGATTCTAACTAGTAATCCCCAATTATCACCTCCTTATGTTAAGTTTTTGTGCCTATATTGACCTTTTTTTTCTTCATAGGTTCATGATATGCAAGCGCATCTACATCCACACTGGATAAAAATTCACATGTTCCATTTGAATGATCCATGTCCAAGTGCGCAACTTCCTCCTCATCAATTATATAAACCATCTCCCCCTTATATTTTTCTAGAGAAGCACGCTTAAGTAATATGATATCATCTTCTTCATCCGCAAAGCATGCCCTTAACTCTATCTCACCAAACAATTCTTGAACAAGGTCTTCTGCTTTCCCACTGTCTCCCATGATTAATCACTTGATAAAGCTTAGAGTTGTGTTCACTAGTGGCATAGATGAAAGGAATTCAAAAGTTTAGATCATCCTTGTAGTCAAAGTGTGCCTACTGCCAGTGTCGCGATGTAATTCAGCATAGACATACCAAGCATGCATGCACCCTTGTAGAGTAGAATAAAACTGATGCACCCAAGGTGAGGGTGGTAATGCTTCATGTCCTACTATCCAGAGTCTCTAACACTACTGGATATGATGTTGAGTAGGTTGATCACCATGATAAGGGCTTATTTTTGTAGGTGCATTACTTCTTGTAAACCTAGTTGATAAGGTAGTCCCAATCGTTTCCCATTCTAAGATATTATCTGTGTGGACTACCCACTAGTGCGCAGCCATCCCACCCGAAGTATATGAAAACATAGCACGTCGTTTAAGCTGGTCAGGCCAATTTGTTTCCATGGCCTGTAAGAACCAAACCAAGTCTTCAGATCTAGTATAGCGGTGTACTATGTGACCTATGCATCAAACAGAGTGAAATACCATTTTGTAAGTAACCTTGTGCTTAACTTCATGCCCCACCAGTTCATAAGTGCCATGAGCCCAATTATCACAAGCAATACTAGTAGTATCACTGATTGACTAAGAATCTTCCCAATGAAGGATTCCTTCCTTAGATGGATCATTGACCTCTGGGTCCCGAATAATGCATACATAGATTTTGTTCAAGTACTCTTTGCTTAAAGGTTCCACATATGGCACAGATTTCCCATCTGTTAATGGTATTATGACCCTTTCCTCTTTGTTCTTGAAGCTGATATACCCCTTGTTAAATCTCAAATAAGCATTGGTCGCATAACACCAAGGGCACCCAAGCAGAGCTGGGAAGCTATCTACTTCCGCAAGCACTAGCACTTCAAAGTCTTTTGTGAACTTGGCCTCTTGTATAGTGATAGACGCATCCTTCAAAACTCCTATGGGACTAGCTTCCATTTTATTTTCCATGAACAATACATTAGATGATGGCTGCAATGGGGGTCTCCCCATTTGTTCCCATGCATCTAATGTAAGTACATTTACTTCCGCACCTGTGTCAATCAAGATATTGCTTAACAGCCATCCGTCCACAACATCATTCAAAGTGATCTCCTTATCGTAGTCAATGCTATTGGGGGGAGATTCACATGATGTATTTTTCTCTTGGTTTCAATACCTACACATAGAGTATTCCCTTTCAACCAATTTCCTAATAAAGGAATAATATTCTCCAGGCGCAACATTCTACATACCTCTCTGATGTCGTCAATATTTGATGGGGCCTTTTCTGTATCCTTGTGCTCCAATTTCTGAAAATACTCTTTTAAACCTTGTATCTCACCTTGAAGGCTCCTAAGGACCTCCATTGTGTCCTAATAGACTTCTTTCTGATGAGCTGGATTTGGATATCTGGCATGCAAAACCTCCTCCCTATTGATTGTCAGCTTCTATTGCAACACCTCTCTTGCACACACCACCTCAGCTCGTGTGGTTATCTTGGCTGTTACCACCTTAGGTTTAGGTGTTAAATTTGGCATCCATTGATTCTCTATCATGCACTAGATTCTAACCATCCCCGAGCCCTTGTTTTCTTGCTTGTGCTGCTTACTGAGATGCTCATACAAGTCCAGGAACTCTTCATAACTATGCCCCTTTCCACAAAATAAACAAGAAATATTCTATGGGCATTCATGCCTATAATGGTCAGGTGAACCACATGTATAGCAAGTTCCTCTAGGGAATTCACTCCTTCCTCCAGCTCGGCCTCATCCTCCATATCCACCTCAATATCTTCATCACCTTCACAAGCCCCTTCAAACCTTCCGTCATTCCTATCATAACACGTTTTATTATAATCCATATCATAATGCTCATTCTTCCCTTTAGAATTATCAGCCACACTCACCTGTCTGACCCCAATATCAATGGCATCATGGATCTGGCCATTCAATCTACAGTCCTTAGTATCATGGGTCGTGGACCTACAAATTTTACAAAAGGAGGATACATTCTTCCTGATCGCACATTGTAGTAGGGGGCAATGACTAGCATCATGGTTCAAATGGAAAATATCACACTCTAATAGCAACGAATGTACAGTTCTGCAAGGGAAACTATCCTTAGTGTGCCCTTCAACTTCACAATCTGTACACCAGATTCCTGAGTGTGTTTCATGAGCTGAGTTTGCCGATAATTTCTCTAACTGTTTTTCCATAACCACTATCTAGGATTCCAAGAATGGACTAACTCTAGTGTCAATACTCCTAACTACTCCAACGCGTAAAGTAGCTTCCACTGCTTCGCGTGGATTGGTATAAATCTTATGCAACAGTGCTCTTCAAAATGGGGTAATAAATCCCCCGAAAAACCATTACGCATGTTGACTTGCATGAATGTCATAAGAGAGTTTGGATAGAAGTGTTTTAAAATACGCATCATACTCACGTACACTTTTAGTAGTGCCTTGCTTTATATCCTTGAGTTCACTTATGCTCCTCTGCTCAAACTCTGGGATGTGGAACTCCTTTAAGAAATATTCTTTCAATGTGGCATAGTCAATACAAGTTTGATTGGGATCAAACTTCCTATACCAGCTACGCGTGCGCACCTGTAATGTAGTAGAAAATTGACTTGCCTTGCACAAAGAGGCTGTAATACCTTTCGTGAGCCACAATATTTCACACATATGAACATGTTCAGTAGCATCCTCGATACCTTTGTATTCTAGGAGATGAAGGGACATCTCCATATAAATGTTCTAGGGTTGCTGCGGGCCTTTACCACCCAACTTAAAACCTCCTTGGTTTCCTCTTCCTCCAATACCACCTAAACTACTGGAACTAGAACTACCCATACCAATCGATCCTCCGCTAGAATTTGGAATAGGTCCCATGGATGCACTCCTCTGTGCCCCAACAATCATACTATACTGGACACTGACATTCTGGGAAGTAGTCCCTATTCTAGAGGTGAATTACACACTAGGCACGCTCATATTTTGTGTAGATGATGAGCCTAAAAATGTACCCCCAAAGAATAATGAAGTTTTCTATGTTGTCATTGATTTACTTGTTGTCTAACCTATTTCTGTGCTTTCACTTCCTAAATTTAAAATTGTTTTTACCTGCTATACTAGATACTGGAAAACCAAGCGCAAGGGCTAGGTCAACAAGTTGGCTTAGATGCGCGCCCACATCCCAGGTCATATCTACTGGTGTGCTCCCATGTGAGGCCAAAGAGGGTTCTCTATCATGCTTTCCTAGATGGGGGAGTTCCTGATGCTCTTGCTCTTCTTCCTCCTTATGAGCCTCAAATCCTTCACGAGCCATCTCTCTCCATAACACCATCCATTCTGTAATTTCTTTCCTCTTGCATAATTCCCTCTCACACACCTCATAATACTTTAGCCACCTCTCTTCCCTCTATCATGCTGCCACTAGGTCTACCTCTTTCACCAATCCTGTTCCTACCCTCGCGCATGGAGATTCTTTAGCTTTCCATGGGTTTAGCTTCCAAGTTTAACGTTACCATTAGTATCTTGATTGCTAGCGGAATACCTTACAAATACGTCCCTCTAGGATACCGTATAAATTGGAACTTTTCTACCACCGGGAATGAAATTCAAAATTTAATACTCCAAAATATAGTTGTTTAGGACACCGCAAAACCAGGTATCTACCGCGTGATTCCAACTTAATTCAACATTGTATAGTGTTTGAAATTCCTACTATCTCCAAACAAGTGTGCGATACCTCTAATTCCTCTTAGATGCATATGCAGTCAACCATTCGTATAATTCTACTGGAAAGATAGCAAAGAATCTTTAGTACAAAATTTCATATAGATTCTGCTCTACCCAAGTACGTACACTAAATCCGGATCCATTGTCAAACCTCCATGCGTATTCTTCCTCCAAATCAGGAATCCATTCTTCAACGTTTGCCAAAGTTAGTAGGTATGTCTTCATTTTGAACCATTCTAAAACAACTAAAAAAAGAGGTCCCGGTAACGGAACCAATGATGCAGCCTAGAATTGTTAGTTAACACCTAGTCACGCTGACACATCACTTAGCCTAGCGTGAGCGCTCACCCGAAGCACGCAAAGGTACAAGGTCCCTCTTAAGAGTTGCAGTAGTAGAATGGTGGTATTATAAAGAAGTAAACATATATTTTAGGAACTAATCCATCTATTCATCATTATATTTAACCAAATTTATAAGAACTTGAAGGTAAATCATCATGAAGATAATAACATGCATTGATAAAACACATCAAACACTGTTTGTTTAGCCAATTTCCTTTATCTATTCATCGTACCAATAATACAGAAACTTCATACAATACCAGGCATGTGTGCATGGATCTATGAAAAATATCCAATCGCATGGACTTGTGTTTTCCCATTCTTCAAAACATATGTTTCCATCCGTATCTCTATATATGTCTCTATCTTTTCTAAGTAATTCATTACATATATATATATATATATATATATATATATATATAGGGTGGGGAACTAGCCCTTCACCACTTAACTCTACCAGAAATAGGTTGCATGCTAATAACAACCACACACCTTCTTACAATTATATCCATACATGCAAGTATGCTATCTATAGATTGTTGATAGTTAACTGAAGTGATGGATCTATTCTTAACTTATGCCCATGCAAGATTGAGTTGACATGTCCTTCAAAAATCTCCATGAAGAGTGGCATGTAAGTCTCAGCATTGCTTTGTGTGCTCCGCATGCCAATCTCTAAGAATAGATCTGATCCCCAAAATTAGCTAAGTCCTTGAGAGTTTGACTCTACACCTCCACATGTGACGCCTTCCTATACCTTCGCAGTTCTGCTCCTGTGCTATTCTTCCGTGTGGAATCTGTGTGTAAGTTCAACTAAGTGTTTTCTCTTATCAACATTCTTTATGGTGTTCTATTATTTGAAATGTGGTCATTTAGTGACTTATTTTGTTGCATGACCATTAAGTATTTAAATTGGTCATCTCCTTTTTGAAATAATCCTTAACAATTTGATATTGATAATGACATCATAACAAAAGCAACATTATGCCAATCTGATGATGTTGCAAAAGAAATAATTGTTAGCTAATGAGAATGGTATAAGACCAAGGCTGAGAGAATATTAATTATAAGGAACTTAGGTGGGTACTGATCACACACCCCATTTCCATTTGAATGTTTGATGGTTATTTATTAATGTTTTAACTATTAAATGAAATATTTTTTTTTATCAATCCTAGGTATGATATATAATGGAAAAATACATGTAAATATGTAATGACAAATTGTTGAACAATGGTTAAAGTGTTTGAAGTTTTATTAGTTCAAAGGAAATTTATTTAAATTGATGGGAAAGTATTAAAATTGATGGGTATAATGGTCACCAATTCCTATGTACCCACTAAAAATTGGCAATAATAATGGCATTTAGAAGATGTTTAACATGCAATTGGAGAATGGCTAAGAATGGAGGAATATTTTCTTGTGGTTAAATGATTGAGATGAGTTTGTTTTGTAAGTTAAAAGGCATACTAAATTTAGATGGTGGAGGTAGGTGTTAGTAAGGCCACTACGTGGCACAATATGCTATAAATGCTATTGAATGTGAGTTTGCTCCTCGGGAAACTCAAACATTTTTTGAGTTGATACTAAAGTTATCTTGTTTTAATTTTAATTTGAGCCTCTAGTTTCATTTCAAGCTCTCCTATCTCTACATGAAATATTGGGGGCGAACTACATGGCTCTTTGGAAATATTCATGCTATAAAAGGATTTTTCTTCTCAAACTAAAAATATAACTCTACTTTTATTTAATGAGTTTCAGTTTTATGAGGATGGTTTTAATGTGTTCGACTTGTGTAAAGTTGGTGAAAATTTTGGGGTTTTTCATCGAAGATCAAAGAGAAGTTGTAGGGATTTTACTCTAGGCATGATTTATTTTATCTCTCCCTTGAGAGTTAATTTCATTTATTATTTGCGTGAATAGAACTTTTGTTATGGTTCTTATTTTATATTTTTTATCTAGGATTTATGCAGTATTATTTTAAATATGGGTATTGTCATTTTGTTTCATTATTTTCATCTAGGTTGAATATGATCTCTAAAAATTTACATTATCGACTATGACTGTTAATAAAATAATAGTGTGGATATACAATGATGTATAATAATCATCTATGAAATTTATGACTTGTAATAACCCGAATACCCAATAAAATGTTTGGTTTCTATTACTATTATTCTATTGCATCCTCTGAGATAGAATATGGGTATTTTTACGATTTTCATTTAAGGGGAAAATTTTTCTAGATTTTTCCTTTGGACTACTTGGGATTGAATCACAGCTATAAATGATGTTGTTCATTTTACAAACCCTAGTATTAATAGGGGAGACTTTATGTGTTAGTTATAGAATAACTTACCTTTTGGATTAATGGAATCGAATGAGATATTATCAGCTTGGTCAAGGGATCGATTAGATAATTTATGTCTTCTATAAAGGTGTAAATGGTTGTATTTTGGTATGTTTTGAACCTCCATTATGTTAAAAATTCTTTGGAATCATCACCTTAAAAGACATTCGAACGGAATCTAGAATGGTTACTCTATTTGGGGGTTATTATTTTAACTTTATGTAATTGATTTAATATGGTGTTTGCAAGTGTGTGGGTTTTCATTTTGTTTAAGGTAATAAGGGTTACCTTAACATAAATGAACTGTGGAGTTTTGGTTTAGGTAGAAATTCCTACCTTGGTGGCAATGAAGTCTCACCCATATTGATGGTAAAGTAATATACATTCTACACTCCTTCATGGAGCCCTTAATGCTTTTGTACTTAACTTTTTGACTTTTCTATTAGTTGGTATCAGTCATGATTAAGTATAGAAAATGGGATTCATGAAACCCTGGATTTACATTTGTCTTACCTGTCAATTACAATTTGGTTTTCATAAAATTATGGAACCTTTTTGGGATATGTTGAAAGTCTTAGGAATGATTAAGGTAAATGTCCTTATCTGAATCTCGTCAAAATCATAATATTCTACTAAAGGAGGTTAATGTTATAAAATATTATGATATCCATTTTTCAATGGAAAATATTTTTCTGATTGGATAATAGCATGTGGATATAGAGCTATGATTGGGCTGATATTGAATATATTGTTTCAATATTAGAAAATTTATTTTACTATGATAAATCAGTTCTGAAGGATTCATAATATATAAACATCCCTAACCTGACCTTATACATGATATATATGACTTGATTTAGTAGAGGTATAAGATATGTTATACTTATATATTTTATGGTATACGTATATATATACACAAATTATTTTTAAATAATTTATTGCCAATTCAATATTAAATTATATTTCCATAATATGAATGAATGAGTTTATTTGTAGCTGTTATAAGTTTTGTCCTTATGTAATATTATGAAATGTGGTCAAGAATTAAGGTAATGATTGGATATTTAAAAAATAATATGCAAAGTGAATTATATTTGTAGATGTTATTTAATCTGGTGTGTTAATATATTATTTTAATTATTTTAAGAATTGTAGCATTTCCTTTATACAAATATTAAATGGCATAAATTGTTAAGAAGGAAATACGACTTATCATGCCAATTCAATCGAACTGGACTTTTCTAACATTTTTTAGATGATGTAATTTATGTCTACATGGCGAATGTTAATGAAAAATATTATTTGTTTGGAATTTTTGATTAAAAAATATTCAATGTATTGAATGTTGATTTTGTAATCAAGTGAAATACCGTTGCTCTATTCTGATTAATGAAAGGGGCTGATTTAGCCTAATTGATTTTGTAATTAGTTTGTGATGAAAATAAATCATTTGTAATTGTAATTTAATCATGTCTAATTTGAATCATAAATTATTGAAAAAGGGAAATATATTTACATAATTGACTATTGTGGAGCGTATGTTCATTAATATATTATATTGTAGGGTGATTTAATATAACATATTATTTAGATTGCTTTAAGTATTTTGTATTTTAATAAAAATGGATTATGTACATTATGGAATGTTGATAATTCATTTTGGATATCAGGTCTATTAAGTATTTACCCTGACAAGAGGCTTACTAATGTAATTAATCAAGATTGGGACTAAAAATTTAATGTATTGAGATAAAATAAAGTTTGTAACTTGAATGTAAAATGAATGTAAACATTTAACATTAATCTACATTTGAATAAATTTAATATCATGACTTAGGACCCTAGGAATGTTAATAAAAGTGGCAGGAGTATTGTCGGGACTTAAGGGTAACCTATCCTAATGTAATTAATTACTTTAAAAAACTAAGATTCTGTGTTGCAATTAGTGAAACTCGGCAAGCCAACTCATAATGGCCACTATAATGTAGTATCTATATAAGGAAAAAGTTAATTAATTGGATACTGTTGTATAACAACACTATTGAGTTACCTTGTCAAGATCCACGTATTTTAAAATTTGTAATAACTTTAAGAAAAACTTTCAATATAATTACAAAGGTTGATTGTATTACACTGATAGGTACCCTGATTCTAACTAACGATGGATATAGGAAAGGAAGTGGATTCTTAATGATCTGAATCATTACGAAAACACTTACTCTCCCATAGGAATCCTAAGTTGACATAGTGGTACTTCTTCATGTAGGTTGATCTAGGTTTGTACCTTCTACACAACTTATAACTAATCATAACTCTATTGTCTGATCTTAATCTAGATATCAATAATTAAGTGATATGGTGAAATACAAGTTCCAATTGATGAATGTGTCGTCACAAAACTAAGCATGGAAAACATGTCTCTAAAAAAATGGTTGGAGTAGTGTAAATAGTTAATTACACTATCTTGATTTCACCAAGATCTATGTTTTATGATGTCTGATGGGATTTTGTGATGGATACCTAGGTAGACACTTAGATTACAACACTTTGATTATCCTTGTATGAAAAATTAAACCACTTGTATATTGGGTATACTTACTCTAATGAGAAATATATGTGCAATCGGAAATTAATCTAATTCATACAGTTGCACATGGTTAGCTGTTATAGGATGGATTGATTGATATTAATGTTGGTTCTAAATTCTATATATTTAGGACAGGGAAACATGAGATATGATTATAAATTGATGTTGGATTTAAATATTGGGTATACAAATCAGTGAAGCATGAAGATAATGCAAAATATATTTAACACATGTTGGTATACTTCAGCGAGGGCTATAAATTATGCTACTCATTTCAATGTAAGATAACTTGAGGGAATTTATAACTCTTATGTGTTGGAGTTTAATGGTTGCATGTTAAATTCATTAAAGGCACAAAATGAGTCAGTAGAAATTAAAAAAAAAAAAATTTAAATAAAATTTTCCCTAGTTGAGAAGCATAATAATGTGGTTATTAAATTTTGGTCTCAGAGCTAAAGGTTGTAGATCTTTGACCTATTGTGTCCATTTCTCTAACTATACTTAAATTTTTGACTAAAAAGATAAAAATTTTAAAATAAGAGTTCAGGATGCTAATCACCAACCTGCTAGTGGCGAATCAACCATAACGCATAAATCAGATGAAAAACTTATTATCCTACAAGGCACGCATAATCATTTGGTTGTAATTGAAAACTAGGTGGTTTGTAATGACAACAACAGTGATAGTGACAGTATAGGACAACGTGAGGGGAAATATAATTCCACTAAAAATAATGTTAATGCTGAAAATAATAACTTCAATGCTAGAAATAATAATGCAGTTATTAATAACGCTGCAAATCAGCCACCGAATGCAAGAGATTGCATGGAAGTTAAGTTTTCTAAAGACATAAAATGTATTTATCCATCCTAAGTTCAATTGTAAGACCTTATAAGGATATTATCTGAGAACTAGCTCAGTGAGATGGAGAAATACTTCACCATCATGAACTTTTTGAAAGAGACTAAGGCATTTTTGGGAGTGTATCATCTCTCTAATGTAAAGCATCCTAATGGTATGAGCCTCATCATCAGAATTCAGTGTAAACTGGGAGTGAATGATGTTAACATTAACTCGGGATCAGTTCAAAGCCAATTTTAGGTAACACTAGTTACCACAATTATATTATGATCAAAAGATGTCAGAATTTAAGACGCTAACATCATAGGGAAAGATAATTTTAATTGAGTACTCAAAAGATTTAACCAAACTCCTTAAGTAATTTCCTTAGTATCAAACTGAGGAGAAATTTGATAGAAGGAAATTTAATATGGGCCTGGACCCTGTAATAAGAGGTGAATTTGATGTGCATGGGCCATCAACCATGGAATAACTATTCAAAAAGGCCATTAGGTAGGAGTAGAAGCTCCAAGCCATTGCATCTCATAGGGATGGAAAACGTAAACTGAATAATGATCCTTCACCATTGTCACCTGGAAAGACACAAGGAAAAAAGTTGAGAAATAAAACTCACAAATGGTGGAAATAATATTGCTGCAAACTTTAAAAATAATGGACAAGAAAAATGCTACTGGAAGGAATGACAAGTTTGAAAGGAATAGGCATTTCACTGGTTGCTTCAAATGTGGTGATAGTAGTCACTACGCTAGGGATTTTCCCTTCAGAAACATGGAGAAAAATGCACATCAAAGGATTTAGGATGGAATTGCAAACCAATAGGATAAAAAAGAAGCAAACGAACTATGAAGCTAAAGGCTTGGTATCTGTAAATTGTCATGGTGAGACCAGTTGGACTACAGGTACAGTCTGAAGGAAATTAAAATTCATAGTTTTTCTTGATTTTCTGAATGATAAAAACATTATTTTTGAATAAATTACATTGTACTTCTGTCAACTATCTTGACATATTGGATGCATGTTGATTATTTAAAGCTGAAATGAAAAGGATTTTTTCATATTTTGGACTGTAAGACTTCGAAGTATAGAATAAAATGTTGTTACAGCTGCTAAATTTGAGTTTCATATTTGAAAATTACAATTTTTTATGGAAAATGATGACTATTATTCTAAGTTATTGGATATAATTATGGTTTTTATTTTTTTGAATTTGATTAATGAGGTAAATATCATCTGAAAAATGATTCATTAAGGGGGAAGTATGTTACGCCCCAAAATTTTAATCTTTGTCGTTGATTGTAGTGGGTCATGTGAGCCAAAGTATGAACATTATTACGAAGCTGTATATTCCACCACATGTTTGTGTGTATAACCTATAAAGGATGTGAACACTTACTTTTAGTTACATATGCAGCTCCATAACCATGCTTATCATTAGGCACATGTGGTGTACATGGGATGTATGAAAAATTCTTGTCTTGACAAACTATCGTATGTATTTACCCTTCTCGGTACGTGGATTTCGGTACCAGTAATGAGTAATTGTTGTGTGTCTTGATTTCTTGAATGTAATATAGTAAAATAGGCACTTGTATAACTGCATGATCTATTTTGGTTATTTTGATTTATATTACCTTCTTGTTCTTTATTGTTTTATTATTTGAAATGTTGTCATTTAGTGACTTGCTTTGTTGCACAACCATTAAGAGTTTAAAGGTTGGTCATCTCCTTTTTGAAAAAGATCCTTGACTGGTTTATATTGACAACGACATCATAAAAAAACAACATTCTGCCAATCTTATCTTGTTACAAAAGAAATATTGGTCATCTAACGAGAATGGTCTAAGACCATGGCTGAGATAATATCTATTGTAAGGAACTTAAGTGGGTTCTGATCTCACACCCCATTTCCATTTGAATGTTTGTTGGTTATTTATTAATGCTCTAGCTATTGAATAAAAATATCATGTTATCAATCTTAGGCATGATCTATAATGGAAAAATACACGTAAATATGTAATGACATATTGTTGAACAATGGTGAAAGTGTTCGAAGGTTTATTAGTTCAAATGAAATTTGGTTAAATCGATGGGAAAATCAGTTTAAAATTGATGGGTATGATGGTCACCAAACCCTATGTACCCAATACCAACTGGCAATAATAATTGCATTTAGAAGCCACCAACCATGCAATTGGAGAATATATAATAATAGAGGAAAAGTTTTTTGTGGTTAAATGATTGGAAAAAGTTCATTTTGTAAGTTAAAATGTGTACTAAATTTAGATGTCATAAGTAGGTGCTAGCGAGGCCACTATGTGACATATCACGTTGTAAATTCTATTAAATGTTAGTCCGATCCTCAAAAAAATTGAAGCTTTATTGAGTTGATACTGAATTTTTTTCATTTTTCTTTTCATTTGAACCTATAACTTTGTTTCCATCTCTCCTAGCTTTGCATGAAGAATTGGGGGATGAGTTGCATAGCTCTTTAGGAATATTCATGTTATAGAAGGATTTTTCTGCTCAAAGTAAAAATATAACTCTACTTTTATTTAATTGGTGTTGGTTTTATGAGGATGGTTTTAATGTGTTCGACTTGTGTGAAGTTGATGAAAAAATTGGGGTTTCCATCGATCATCAAAGAGAAGTCACAAGGAATTTATTTTAGGCATGATTTTTTCTATTTCTCCGCTAATAGCTTATTCGTTTTATTATTTGCATGAATAGAAATTCTGCTATGGTTCTAATTTTGTCTTGTTTATCTAGGATTTATGCAGTATTATTTTAAATCTTGGTATTGTCATTTTGTTTAATTATTTGCATCTGGGTTGAATATGATCTCTAAAAAGTTACACTATCGATTATGATAAATTGTAAAACTCATACATACATGATATAAAGTGATGTAGAAACAACTGCACAATGAAATTTTTGGCTTGTATTAACCTGACTGGGCCAACACTAAGACATTTTGGGTTTCTATTACTATTATTATACTCCATACTGAAAGATCATAAAATGGGTATTTTCATACGTGGATATTCATTTAATAGTAAACATAGAAATTAGAAATAAATGAACTTCAGTAACTACTTGGGGATGACACATAGTTATAGATGAGGAAACTCATCTATAGAAAATATAGATAATTACCAAGGGGAAAAACAACCACATGTGTGTTGCACTTATTAAGTATCCATAATTCTTACAAAGTATGTGTAAATAGGAATCTCATGTAAAATGCAATCATCTTGGGATAGGGTTCTGTTAGATAATTTCAGTCATGTTTCTCCTAGGTCTAGAATGGTTGTAAATTTGGTATTTTTAAGGAACCTAAAATAATGTGCCTAAGCACCTATATTTATAAAATAAGAGACCTTGGAGAGAGGATAGAGATGGAAACGAAATATCAAATTTGGATACTCTCGATTGGAGGAAGACAACCTACCCACTTTACAAACTTGCTATCACCATGTAATGTCCCCAACAGTTTGATTTTTCATTTTCTCTTAAGGTAAATATGGGTTACCATCAAATTTTGAAGGAAAAGGTGTGGGTGTCATTTGGGCTTTTACTCTAGGTAGGGGAGGTGGTTGGGAATCTTGAAACATATGAAGTCTTCACCCATTTTGATCGTTATGTAATATACATTCTGATCACTCACAATTCATGGAGCTCAAAAAGCTTATCTTCAATCCAATGATTTTACTTATTCTATCAGTGGGGGTCCCCAAAGGGATTGAAACCAATGTAGAAAAAATCCCATTTGTGAAACCATTGAACTTTAGATTTCTCTTACCAGATTCAATGGTAGAAATTATTCTTACCTTATATCATGGATGTATGAGCTGTGATTTGGTATGTCCCTAAAATAAGTATTGACCTTATGTAATATTATAGCATGCATTATAGACTTAAGTCAATGATGGGATCCCTTTAAAGAAATGCTACCTAGCTTTCAATTATGGCTCTTGTAGATTGAATTTTTAGTCCCTGCAGATTTGTTATGAAACTTGTGAATTATTTTAAGTACTACAACATGTGGACTTTATACAAATCTTACATTATGGCATATATATGTCAAGTGGGTAATATTTCCTCATTATGTTACATTTCAATCCTACTGACCATGTTCTATGTTATTCTATAGATCCCGTAAGAGAAACCTCACATGACCTTATAATTAATGAAACCATGATTATTTTCTTAGAATTTAGTGTCTCGCCGTTTACAATGTACTGAAGTGTTTTTTTATTATTGGTAAATATTTTTAAAGGGACTATAACTTGTTACAAAAAGGGCTCAATAGCCAAATATAGCTATAAAGATGTGACAACAAAAGAGGATCAAAATCTAGATTAGAACACTATGTCCAATCAGTAACCAAAAGATAGTTAGAAGCAAGAAACAAAACAGAACATAAACTGCTATCAATACAACACAAAAGTAGCATATTCACAACAAAGTCACAACAAAAGGACCAAAAAATAGCAACGACTAAAATGACTGCCTGCCAACCCGAGTGAGTTTACTTCTTGGATGCTCTGTCAATTCTGGACTAGATAGTTCTACAACAAGGTGAACAATGCCAATGTGGTGATGTGCGTTGGGTCTAGTTGCATTTTAACTGCGAGATGGTCTTGCTTCTCTCTTTTTTATTCCCTCAAATAGTGTCAGGGATCGTGCTAAACATGGTAATTATTCGAACATTCTGCTCTAAGAAGTCACTAATGGCATTTGAAGATAGCCATGTTATAATCATGTCATGTCTTTTTCTCTCCCCAATATATTGTCCAGAGAGTTTATCTTCTTATAAATGTCAGAAATCTGATCCTTCCCAATGTCATTATCATTCATCAATTTTTCTTTTTCCTTTATACTTGTCCGTGCGCTATAGGTCCTTCTTAAGCTGCTTCATCTCTTTCTCCAGAGACTCCAATCTATGAGGTACATTATTCTCCTCTTGATGCAGGGCCATATCCATAGGCCAACATTGCTAATATGTAGCAAAAATTTACACAACTTCCAGCTCTTTGGTGCTTCTAAGAACCTGGGAAAAGTGAGGGGTGTCATTTTTTGGAAGCTTAGGGTTCTTGGGTCTTGGGTTTGGAAGAGGTGTCCAGTATGGGAGTGGGGAGCAGTGGAGGTAGTAGATGTGTGGATCGCTAGGAGCATGGTCAGGAAGCTGGGGAATTTGGAGACACAAAGCTTATAGCAGCATAGGAAGATGAGGCCCTGGTGGAGAGGGATAGCATGGGAGTGCTTCTGAAAGTCCAAAATGGAGTGCTGAAGGGAATTTAACAAGGTAGTGCGGGAATCAAACCACAAAATTGCCTTCTAAAATGATTTTAGAAAGACCATGTGCTTAACAGGAGATAGTTTTGTATCACCCTTCCAGATAAATATACTTAACCATCATATTTGTCATCTTCATCAAATGGCTTGGGGATAGAACTTACCTTAATACCCGTAGAAACATAATTCGAGCTCCTCTCCCTCATTAGAGAATTTCTTAGCCTCGGTGATCCCTATCAATCCTTTTGCTGAAAAAATGATAACCCTCCAACTTTGAGGCTTATAGCCTTAGCAATCAACTCTTCATTGAATAGTAACACAGTGGCCACCATATTTCACCTTTCTATCCCTTCCATTCCAATTTACGAAATGCACCATGAAATATTCTAATCGTGGCCCTGAATGCGTTCTATAAAATTGGAAATGTCACGCCTTGTGTAAGAGGTTCCATAGCTCCTCATTGATTCTTCCAGGCCGGATCACTATAGGGCTCCAATTGGCATAGGTGCACCTCCCATTTTCTTCTTCTCCCTGTTGTTCCTTCAAAATTTTCTGCTCAAAACCCTCATTTGAATATTTTTCTTCCTTATGTTTGTCCCGGGTTTTTAAGAATTCCTATCTACTTGTGTGAGGTTCAATGGGCATTAATATGGCCGTAGTAAGGATGATAATTCTCACATGTGTGATCTTTCACCTCCACTAAAGCCCGCTCCATACCATTATTATTTCTACTCCACATTTGAATGCCCATATTTTTCTGCATTAATGCTATTATGTACCTCCTTATCGGATGTAATTTTCATTATCCCATATGGTTAGATTATTATTGATGCCAACATTGGCCAAGGTATCTGCAACCTTATTCCCCTCCCTATAAGTATGCCTAATGATGATATTCTTGAAATTTTGACAAATATTTTTAGCTTCCATAATAAAGTCCTTGATAGTCCAACTAGGAGGAGAAATTTGATTTAGGTGATTAATGATATTAAGAGAATACCCTTCCAAATTTAAGTTCTGTATATCATGATCTTTAGCAATCCTTAGCCCCCATAGAGTAGCTAGGGCTTCTACATAATGATTCATTCAAATCCCCATTTTACCAGCATAAGAAACAACTAAACATCCTTTATGATATTAGGTCTATTAAATGTTGAGTTTGTAATCAACCTTTATGCATATTAGGTCTATTATGTATTGAATGTTGAGTTTGTAATCAAGTGAAATATCGCAGCTCTATTCTGCTTAATGAAAGGGTCTGATTTAGCCTAATTGATTTTGTAATTATGTTGTGATGGAAATAAATTAGTTTTAATTGTTATTTAATCTTCTCTAATTTGAATAAGAAATTATTTAAAAAGGTAACTCTCTTTACATAATTGAATGTTGTCGAACTTATGTTCATTAATATATTATATTTTAGGGTGATTTAATATAACATATTATTTGGATAAATTTGAGTATTTTGCGTTTTAATAAAAATGTATTATGTACATCATGGACTATTGATAATTGCTTTTGGATATTAGGTATATTAAGTATCAACCCTGACAAGATGTGTACTAATGTAATTTATCAAGATTGGGACTACATACATAATGTATTGAGCTAAATTAAATATGATACTTGAATGTAAACATTTAACATTAATATACATTCGAATGAATTGAATATCATGACTTAGGACCCTAGGAATATTAATAAACGTGGTAAGAGTATTGTCAGGACCTGAGGATAACCTGTTGTAATGTAGTTAATTATTATAAACAACTAAGATATGATGTTCCAATTAATGAAACTAGGCATGATAACTCACAATGGAAACTATATTGTAGTTTCCATTTAAGGACAAAGTTCAGTAATTGGATACTGTTGTATAACAACACTATTGAGTTTCTTCATCAAGATCCACATATTGTGACAATTGTAATACCTTTAAGAACATGTTTTTTTAGAGTTATAAAGGCTGATTATAGTGTACATATGGGTAACTCAATACAAACATACGATGGCTATAGGAAAGGAAGTGGGTTTTTAATGATGTGAATCATTATGAAGAAACTCACTCTCCCATAGGAATCCTAAGTTAGCATATTTGTACTTCTTCATTTAGGTTGATTTGGGTTTGAACCTTGTACGTAACTTGTAACTAATCATAACTTTGTTTTCTGATCTTAATCTATACAACATTAATTAAGTGATATAGTGAAATACAAGTTCCAATTGATGAATGTGTCATCACCAAACTAAGCATGGAAATTATGTCTCTAAGACTCTAAAACTCTGGTCTAAGTAGTGTAAGTTGTTGATTACACTGTTCTGATTTCACCAAGATCTAAGTTGTAGTTTTTTGGATGGGATTCTGTGATGGATACCTAGGTAGAAACTTTGATTGTAACACTTGATTATCCTTGTATGAAAAAGGAAACCACTTATATACTGGGTATAATTTAACTATAAATATATGAGGGAACAAAAATTAATATGATTCATACAGTTGCACATGGTTAACTGTTATAGGATGGATTGATTTATATTTATGTTGGTTCTAAATTTTGTAAATTTAGGACATGGAAACATGAGATATGATTATAAATTGATGTTGGATTTAAATGTTGGGTATTTAAATTGATGTTAATGATGCTATTCATTACAATGTAATATAACTTAAGGGAATTTCTAACTCTTGTGTGTTGGAATTTAATGGATGCGTGTTAAATTCATTGAAGGCATAAAATGAGTTAGTAGAAATTACAAAAAAAATCCCTAGTTGAGAAGCCAAATAAAGGTGTTGTTATAATATCTATAACATTTTGATTAAATAAAAATAATGAGTGGATTTGATTGATGATCCCATTAGGGGAAAGTCACTCTCATCCTATTGGCAAGAACAAAATAAAAACGCTCAAACAATGATATTTTTCCCCAACTGCACCAATGAGATACCCTCTAATTCACTAATGGGGGACAAAGAAGATAAATAATTCCTAATCTCTAACATCATATGATGAGATACCTTGTTTTAAATTTTCTACTAATTGTAAATATCGAGTGTGAGTGAACCTCAAAATGGACCTTTTAACAAATGAGGGAAAGAGTATTTTTATATATGTTTTACAAACTAAATATTTTTTATATGATTTATTTAATTCATTAATTTTTTTCAGTTGAATGAATTAGTTATTTTTGTTATTCTCAATTTATTTTAAATTTCATTTATAGTGATATCAATATTTCTTGATTTCATATATTTCAAGAAAATAAATATTGACAACATGAATTTTCTTTCATATGCCATCTAAAATGCTAAAAGCATTTAAGAAATGTACAAAGATAAATATGGTAAAATAAATCATGTCAACTTTAAGAAGATCCACTCCAAGAAACATAAATTTATAAATATGTAATAGAAGGTTTAATGAGAATAAAGAGGCATGTGATTGTAATTGTGTTGCATAAATATAATTATTTTATAGAATTGTTATTATATTTCATATGTATAATTTACAAGTTTGAGACCAAAAAAACACATATGCAAAGAGGAGAGATCATCAACCTCTCTAAATGAAAATATATTCTTAGATGAGTAGTTCATAAAATGGATAGAAGATGTTAGTGATAAGGCTATATGTTAGTTAAAAGATAAGTGTGTGTGTTTCGTTCACATGTGTGGGGACACATGTGCAGGTGTGCGTAAACTCTTACAATTAATGCATGTAATAAAAGTAATGCACAAAGGGGATATAAAATGAGAAATCTTAAAGGGTTGTTGGTAGGTCATTGTAGGTCATAAATTGATTCATCTAAGAGCTTGATAAAAAAAATTAAGTTTTATTAAATTAATTAATATAGAATTTTTTTTTCTTTATATATATTTTAATAAAAAAATATTTATATATCCATTTCTATAATTTAATAGTTTTTTAGGAAGTGTGTTACAACAAGCGCGAAGAATAGAAAGTTAACACAACATTAAAAATCTTGGGATGAGATAAGCATTTATTTAATGAGTGGGTCCATGATAATCACTTTGTGAAAATATAATATGTTGTTGTAGTATCCACTCCATATCAGGCACAAGTGTCTAGAGAGAAATTTTAAGGTGATCGTAGTTTTAATTCATTTGAAAGTTTTATTTTTATTTTCATTCAACTTTTTTTAAACATACGCTAACGTTACTTGTGTAAATTATTGTTTAAATTAATTGGGTTGAGAAATTTTCTAAGTCTAAAATTCTAGAATCTTTTAATTGGATAAGTCTAAAATTTGATAACCCTAAAATTGGTTGAGTTTGAAATTTCGGAAAGCCATCTAAAATCTATATTTTACATTATAATACCTTGATGTTTGAAACCACTCTCAAAAATCCTAGAAGTATATACGTAAAATATAATAAAGTAAAGGGATATACATGTATGTATGTATGTATGGATGTATGTGTTGTATATATCTTCCCCCCGGGTAGATATAGACAAGCGGAAGAATATGGAAACCAAAGAAATTCAAACCTCAGCCCAAGGCGCACGGAAATGGCGCATAACAATGAGTGTCGATAGCAAAATGGATGCGCCCATGGCGCACAGAAGAGGCACACAGAAATGAGTGTCGACATAAGAAATAATGCGCCCTTGGCGCACGGAAATGGTGCACATAAGAGGATGTCGACACAAATGTAAATGCGCCCTTGGCGCACAGAAGAGGATGTTGACATAGAAAAAGTTGCGCCCTTGGCGCAGGTAAAGTGGCGCACGTAAACATGTGTCGACACAAACATATTTGCACCTTTGGCGCATGAAAAGGATTGTCAACATGCATATGGATGCGCCAAGGCGCACCTTCAGGAGGCACAACATTTTGAGCGCTGACAGGAAGCAGACCCTGGCGTAGATATTCAGATGGCCATAACTTTTGACTGGGAGCTCCGATTCACACAAGGTTGGACTTTTCAGAAAGCCTACGATGTCCTCTTTAATTGGGTGAGAACAATTTCTTAAAAATGCAAAATACAGTTTGCCACTTTTTGGGGTTTGATATGGTCCTCACCTACCACCATAATGAGATGAATTAAATACAACCTGAGGTGGTTGGAGTAGATTTGGACTTTCTCTCTCTTCTCTCTCTCATTCTTCCTATAAATTGTAAGGAGGGGATTCTTTCTAAAGGTTGGACATTCTTGTTTTGGCCCCTCCCTTCTTCTCTTTGGCAGGTAGAGTTGTGGAGCTCAAACCTCCCATATGAAACTGTAATGCACCTTTACCTCTGGGCATTTTTGTAGTGTATTGTATCAACCTTCAGAGCAAATAAATGCATAACTGTGGATGTTTCTCAACCCTCTATGTGTTTCATTTTGTATCCTCCTGATCTTTCACTGTGAATATATTTATCTGTGCATGATTTTGCATTGCATTTCTGTGGTCTGTGTTTAATTGGCAAAACGTATGTTCTTCATTCCTCGGTGCATCACCTCCTTAGCTTAGGTTTGTTTTTATGCATTTTTTCTCTCCCTGTCTCCTTGGTAGTTAGATTAGGTTTTAGTAGACTCTCTGCATTTTATTGGTGCATCTGAACAGAGGAATAGGATCCGGCCTTCATCCAGAGAGCTTTTCCGATTTCGCAAGGTCCCACACTTGGGAAAAGCTCCATGTTGTGCAATCGCACTGAGACTTTCAACCCATCGCGTTGCAGAGTCCCAGGGGTGCTGTGATTTGACACCAACAGTTTTCACACGCGCCGGTGGGACCAAGAGGTCTTTCCATCAAAAAATTGAAGGAGTTTTCATGAAATTTGCACTAAAATTGCAGTTTTTTACAAATTTCAGATTTTGCTTCTTCCAGGCTGAACTCCGAAATCATTTTTCAGGGGCTTAAATTGCTCGAAGAAGGCCAAATTTTCACCGGTTGGTAGATCTGAGGGTTATCTTCAAAAGGGTATTTTTAGTTTTTTGATATTTTGATTTCCAAATTTCATGTTTTTTGGATTTCGGGTTTTCGGGGTCCGAGAGCATCAAAGCAGACCCAGCAGTCATTTCAGGTTTTGGGTGATGCATTGCATGATCTGATTTCCACCTGTGCCCCTTCGGGGATCCGCGGCTGCACAACATGACATGAGTTCCGAATTGAAGACTACATCCTCCGGGTCCTTCAAATTTTTAATTCCGATTTTCAATATTGTCAAGTTTGGTGTGTAACTTGGCGAAATCCAGCCTTTTAGAGGCATTTTTCAAAACACATCTAGTGACTCCATCTGATCAGCAACCCATTTCTCTGAGTTTCAGACCCGTTTCCATTCATTCCCATCCATCTCTTTCATTCTTTTCCATTCCATGAAGTTGTGCAGCCATGACTTCATTTCCATCATGGAATTCAAATTTCCAACAATAGCAATGTTTCCCACCTCCAACATGTTTTGCAAATCCTCCAGATCAGCATGCATACTCATATGAACAGCCAGTGCCAAAGTTAGTTTGGCAATGGAGCTTTCCAAGAGCAAGATTATGTATATAACGAAGACCATCAGATGCAAGATGCTGGTCTGTTGGAGAAAATCCAAAAAATGGAGGTGGAGATGGTGCAGTCCAGGGCTCAAGCACAAATGAAAGCTTTTGGAATCGGTTGTGGAGCACCCTGTCCATGGGTGGGACCTTTTCCAAGGCATTACAGCCCTCAGGAGAAACTTGACTTCATGATTGCAACGCTGCCTTTGCTTGCAAAGTGGATCGGAGGAATAGAGGTGTATGAGAGAAGTACTCAGCAACCTTGTCAACGGGTAAGCACACCATCTCATACCTTTTCTTTTCCTCTTTCCCAATCTGTATCATTTCAGCAGTATCAAGTTTCAAACCCCTCCATCTGTTGTCCCAAATGTTGAATCTATGTCTCCACCTCTCAGTCTTCCATCTCATCTCGATTCTTCTTTCCTTTTCCCTTCCAAACAGTCATTCCCTCCACAAGAGCTAACAGAAACACCCCCTCTTCCAAAGAAACAAGAGGTTTCACTGCCTCCACCACCACAAAAATTTGTAAAATCAGTTGAGTTTCAACCCATTCCTCCTTTTGCATTCCCAATCCCATGTGGGGAAGAAGAAATTGAAAAAATCAGTCGGCAAGGACAGCAAGAGGAAGAGCCAGGAAAAGGAAAAATGATTAAGAGCTTAGTAAGGTTTGGCTCTTAAATTTGGAATTGAAAAGATCCCTTTGCTGGTAAAGCCTACAGAAGAGGCTAAGGTTGAACAAACGGTGGTTTAAAACTGATTTTGTGGCAGCAGAAGAAGAGCAAAAGGAAGAAAGCTCCGAAGAAGATCTTGCAGCCCCAACTTGTCCTCTAGAGCAGCAGATTGAAGAGTTTGACTTAAAATACTTCATGCTAGAGGAAGAGTTATATCAAGAGCAAGATTCCCTTCGAGTAATAGAGGAGGGAGAAGCTGCTCCAAAGGCAAAAAAAAGAGGAGCACATCCCAGTTGTGGAGGAGAAAAAGTGCAGATCCAAGGGCTTTGAGCACAAAGCAGGCTATAGGAGAACCTTCAGTTCTTCATTCTACTTCACCTCTCCCAAGTTCTAGTACTGAAGAGGAGTTTGATCTCTCAAACTCAATATTGGAGAGTGAAGGAAACCATGGTGGTCAAGTTGCAGATCAAGAGAACATCATGGGAGAAGTTGAACACACGAGTAGCAAGACAGCAATGAGGCAGTTTACCCTGTCAGATTTGGAGGACTGTTTTGATGGAGAAGAGCCGGTTGAGTTTTCACCATTCTCTCTTTCATCATCCACATTCCAAACACCAGAGTCTGCTGTCATGAAGGAGAGCGTTCATTTGCAGCAGCTTGCATCTTACAGCAACTCTTTGGGATCAGGATTGGAAGATTTTAATCTTCCATGTTCTTCATTGGAGGAAGGGAAAGGATAGAAGAATTCCAGCATTTCTTCCACGTCATCCATCTCGGAGGGTCTACAAGAGAACTCCATTTTTGGAGTTGAAAATCAGAGCTATGGGCATATCAAATGGATCAGACCCTTGCCCAATCAGGTATTTGGCTTCATTCGAGCCAAAGGAGAAGCCACAACCGGTCATGCTTGCTTCTGAGCATGAGGGTGAGTTATAGAGTACCAAGGATCAACTGCCATACCTTTTCGATCCAAATGCAGAGCAACTAAAAGAGGTATTGGATTTGTTTTCAGCATGACACCTCTGATCGATTTGGGTGGGAAGAATCATCTTCTTGTTCATTTCCCATCTCATCCAAACAGCCGTGATCAGTGCCAAATCAGATTGCATGGCTGCCCATTTTGAAGAAAGGAAGCTATTTTGCACAACCAGTTGCAGGGTTTGTTTAGCTTGCCTTTGCTTCCAGTAAGAGTAGAGTAGGTAGGTTTGCTTTCAGCAGAAGAAGTGCTTGTGCACACTCTGCATGTTCCATTTTGGGACATGTATGATTTTCAGTTTTGTACATAGTTTTTGGTGTTGCTGGTTTTGCTCTTACATAGTTCATTTCAGTGGCATTTTGGTGAGAACAACTCTAAGTCCAATGGGTTTCAAGTGGCTCAGGGGGAAGTTTCAAATTTCAGATTAGTTTCAGGCTTACTTATGACTCCATGCCCAATGGATGCTTCAGGCAACTGAAATCTTCATCTAGCAGGCAGATGACCCCGCTGAGTCGCCAAATTGTTGACAAAAATATGCCCCCCGCGCTCATATTTATGGCCAACTCATTTTTTCCCCTTATCTTGTGCCTCAGTCTCCATTTTTCGATTTTCAGGCACTCAAAAGTTTATAGAAGTGGCACCATTGGATAGAGCTTTTTATCAGCTTTCCGGAAAGGTAAAATTTTCCCCCTAACTCCTCATATTTTTCAAGTTACAGCTCGGCGGAGTTTTTGTGGGAAATTTTCCCCTAGCAGGCCCGTAGCCAATTGGAAGTCGCCACGTGTCCTTGAAAGTGGCGGAGAGCGGAGGAAAACTTGGAAAATTTCCAAGTTTTGGACAAATTTGCAAAAGGAAAATTTTTGGCCCCGCGGCCCCGCCGGCGGAATCAAAATGCGCCACGTATTAGGGGGGAGCAAGGTAAAAAATTCGCTAAGTGTTGGCGCATGGGATATTTTTAGCAATTTTGGCCCGCAACCAATGAGGTGCTTCCACGTGTCCCAGGGGGGACGGAGGGAGTCGGGGGAAAATATCAGATATTTGGCCAAGTTTTGGTCAAAAAGGTCAAAATGGAAGGATTGGCCCACATGGCCCGCGAGCCAATAAAACGTCGCCACGTGTCCTCACCATCGGTCTCCGGCGTCGATGCAAGGAAAATCGGGTTTCCGGATCGGGTTTCATCGTCAGAGAAACAACAAGAGAAAACATGTCGGGTGGCTTTCAAAACCTGACACCAAAGGGATATGTCGTCAAGGGGTCGCCAAACCCGACGCACAAGGAAATCGGATTTCCGGATCAGGTAAACAGGTCGGAAACGCATGATGAAGGAGCATGTCAGGAGGTCGCCAAAACCCGACACCAAAAGACATGTCGTAAGGGGTAGAAAACCCAACAAGCAAGCAAATCGGATTTCCGGATCGGGTAAACAGGTCGGAAACGCATGATGAAGGAGCATGTTGGGAGGTCGCCAAAACCCGACACCAAAAGACATGTCGCAAGGGGTAGAAAACACGACAAGCAAGCAAATCGGATTTCCGGATCGGGTAAACAGGTCGGAAACGCATGATGAAGGAGCATGTCAGGAGGTCGTCAAAACCCGACGCAAGCAAATCGGATTTCTGGATCGGGTAATCAGGTCGGAAACACATGATGAAGGAGCATGTCGGGAGGTCGTCAAAACCCAACACAATGCAAATCAGATTTCCGGATCGGGAAAACAAGTCGGAAACACACGGATCAGAGGCATGTCGAGCAGTCCTCTATACCCAATGCAAATGCACAAGGGAGTTCTGAACCCAACAGGCGTTGGGGATCTCACCTACCACCATGGTTGTTGAAGAGTTAAGTGCAGTTTTGGAGGTGGTTGAAAAAGGGGGGTTCGAATTCCTCTCCTCTCTCCCTCTTTTCTTCTTCCATATATATTGGCCAGGAAAGGGCTGTTATCAAAAAGTTGGAACATTTTTTTTGTTTTGTGCCTCCTCCCTTCTTCTCTTTGGCAGGCGGAGTTGTGGAGCTCAAACCTCCCATATGGAAACTGTAATGCACCTTTGCCTCTGGGCATTTTTTGCAGTGTATTGTATCAATCTTCGGAGCAAATAAATGCATGACTGTGGATGTTTCTCAACCCTCTATGTGTTTCATTTTGCATCCTCCTGATCTTTCACTGTGAATATGTTTATCTGTGCATGATTTTGCATTGCATTTCTGTGGTCTGTGTTTAATTGGCAAAACGTATGTTCTTCATTTCCTCGGTGCATCACCTCCTTAGCTTAGGTTTGTTTTTATGCATTTTTTCTCTCCCTGTCTCCTTGGTAGTTAGATTAGGTTTTAGTAGACTCTCTGCATTTTATTGGTGCATCTGAACAGAAGAATAGGAGCCGGCCTTCATCGGGAGAGCTTTTCCGATTTCGCAAGGTCCCACACTTGGGAAAAGCTCCATGTTGTGCAATCGCACTGAGACTTCTCAACCCATCGAGTTGCAGAGTCCCAGGGGTGCTGTGATTCGACACCAACAGTATGTATGTATGTATGTATGCATGCATGCATGCATGTATGTATGTATGTATGTATGTATGTATGTATGTATGTATGTATGTATGAATGTATGCATGCATGCATGCATGCATGCATGTATGTATGTATGTATGTATGTATGTATGTATGTATGTATGTATGTAAACTTATACTTCATTCGATGAAATAATAATTAAAAATATGAAGAAAAAAGAATTAGGACATCTCTAGGATGTAGGGTTATTAATGTAATGTTGGGGTTTTGGATTTAAATTAGTGTGCCATAAGATGGTGTGAGCATCGCCATGAGGAGATACAAACATCTTCCAAAATAAGAGTTTTCAACAAATGTGGTATGATGAAATTCTAAATATAAGTCTGCAATTGGTTGAAAATTGTTTTGGAAAAGATTGAAGGTGAACAACATGGGAATTGTTTAGATTATTTGGTAAGAATTATAAATGCGCAATGATATTCAAATGCTCCTTCACACCCTTCTCATCTCCTCATTCTAAGAAGCCTTGAAATTTTTGGGTGTGGGTTTGGTGTGCCTGAACTATTTTTACACCATTCTTTTCACAACGTGAAGAGTCCTAGGAACATGGGTATGAAAAAAAATTATTTTTTAATTGTATTTACAATATTTTGAGACATTAAAGCAAGTGATTTTACTAGGTTTATTTCTATGGAATAGAATGCCCTAATTGTATATTTATGTAAGTTCTCTAGAGAGATTATTGAATAATAATTTGTTTTGTGGGAGGAGAGAACTCTCAATTATATTTGAATGAATTTATTATTCCTCAAGGATCCATATAAAAAAATCACTATGTGAAACTATGAATATTATGGTGGATGTCACTTCCAAAATGCAATATTTTGGAAAACATGGGCTGCAACATGTTCAAACCAACCTTGCACTCCTTGGACTCTCGCTTAGGGAAGGCCAAGACTAGGCATGATTACAACATTGCTATCTTTAGGGCAATTGAGGAATTTATTGAACAACACGTCAAAAGTGTCTCCAACCTAAGCGGAGTGCCGGCAACTCTTTGGGGTACTGATAAAGAAAGCAAGAAGACCTTGGAGCAGTTGGATTCTAATGACGCTGCCCATATGACTACTTTGGGTATGTTTAAATCCTGGAAGAATATCAAAACCATCTTAGACAAAGCTACTAGGAAGTAGCTGCAGTTGATTCTGCTGTCCTTGTTTGTTTTTTTGCTATTTTTTTGCGGATCCTTTACTACTTTTTTGCAGTAATTTTGTTGTTCTGTCTCGTTTTGGTAGCTATTTTTTTAGCTACTTTAAGCATCATTGTAACATTTGGATTCTAATCCTTTTCACTCTGGTTCTCTTGCTTATCCTGGCTTTTAGGCCTTCTTTGTATTCAAGGGTATAGTCCCTTTCAAAAAACTATTTGCCAATAATAATAAAAAAAAAAAAACATGTTCAAACCAACCCATCTACAGGATGTTATGATGGGAAAAAAATCTATAATATTGTTATTTAATTTTGAGAAATCAAAAACACATCTTCCTCTATTGATAACATTGGCAATATTATTATATATGGAGTATTTCAATTAAGTGTGTTATTAGTTCAATCCAAGGTTGAATCAAAGGTAGATATTGAGATTTGAGATATTTCCATCTTGGCCAGTTCAAATTTTCTAACATAATCCCATCCCATGAAAGAGTAAGAGATTTGAAATAGAATATGGACATTCATTAAAGCATTTATAGAAACAAAATGGAGGAATTTACTATACACATAAAATATTTGACATAATGCATAAAAGAGTGTTGAAGTCTCATGGAATGTAGGTGGACCCACTTAAAATACCTTGTAAACCACCTCACCTTTTAACACACCCATTTTTGTTACATCGTGGTTCTATATTTTCTATTTTTCCCTTCATAATTGCATTTAAATTCAAATCAAGTGATAGGTCTGACATTTAAATAAAATTGACTTTGATTCACTAAACTGTTAAAAGTTATTTTATTTCTGCACAACCAGAATGTCTATTTTTAGAGTGGTTACCCTCCCATGGAATGTGTTTAAGACTAATTGAAAATTTAGACGATAAATTTTGGAAATTTTGAATACTAATTTTGAGTTGGATGCAAGATATTGTACAAACACTCTACCTTATACACCTTGCAAAAGTTAGCAAAGACACTTTAAAATGACATTTAAAATGCCTCCCTGAATCATGTACTAGAGTTATCAACATTTAACTACATTCCTTGGTGACATGTAATATAAAATCAACGCTTAAACCAACCTTAGATGATTGTTTAATCATTTAATGGCATGTGTTTCACATCCCAGTTGGATATTTTGCAAGATAGGATAGTTTTCAAAAGTTAGAAATTGGTTTTGGTTTTGGATCGTGGTTTGGTAATATTTATTAGGAAACAAACATATACCATTACATACATATAGATTTTCACAATGAAAAGTAAAATCAACTCTTATTTTTCAAAAAATTACATAGAGAACTACTTTTGTAAGTGGTTTTTGTAGGTTACTTTTCATTCTAGAATAAGGATGAACTGGTACATTTATGATAATTAAGTTAAGAAATGTAGTTGTAGTTTGAACCACGGCTTCCATAAATTATTTCTATTAAATATAGGGGATTTTCTAAATATAGGGGAGTGGATGGGAATTTAAAAATGTCTTTAAAATTTTTGGATGTTTTTTGTGGACTCAGTTTCATATCCCCTTTGTCTAAATTGGTTACTTTTGTAAATTCATGATAATAACTAGAAAACTATCATGGGACCTGTACGATGGAAAAGTGAAAAGCGAGCATGGGAATTTGCAAGTAACTCTTCCTCCCACCCGACCTCCCGAGGTCATGCTGAGACAGCCGGTGGGGATGGAATACATGTGGGATGTAGAAAAACTAGTTAGATAATCTTATGTCTTCGACACACACTAGTGGAAACTGTGAATCTAAGGCAAAGAAGGCCCTCCTAACCTGAACTAGTGTGATATATCGATCAGAAAGGATGACTTCTCGAAGGCTCCAATCAATATCGAGCTCTGGCATGATTCGGTCTATGGGTTGTGGGATACGTGGAAAATAAACTGGGATAGTTTCGTGTATGTCTCCAGATAGGGTCATAGGGTGGATGATGGGTACAGTGGATTCTACGGGTGATTATCTGGTCTAGTCCATAACTCCTTAGTTATATTAGTTGCTACGTCTAACAAGGATAACTATTTGATAATGATAGGTGGAAGTGGAGTAGATCTGAATACTAATGTGCATAAGCCAGCATCTATATCTTATTCACCTACTGATTCCTTGGGCTATGGGATTTTTGGGTCACAACCGTAGATTCGCGGTTGTTGTGGACCTGTTATGGTCATGTGGAATCAGTCCCCAATCCCTAGTATCCAATAGTCATATGCTTTTTTGGCCTCTATATTCAGAATTAATAGTTGTGTGATCTTCTCAAAGTATCTCACAGGTGTTCGTGCAACCTGAATTCTTACGCTAGTATCTATGTCTGTGAGAGTATCTCCTTCATCTGGCCGTGGGACCAAAGAATCACAGCCAAACATTTTCTCTCTTTCAATCCCTTCTACAGTCATGCAGATATTTATCTATGATAATCTATAGTTTGGCTGATTTGACCAAAACGTATGCGCTTGGTCGTCTTCTATGTTTAACCCGCTCAACTGTGAGCTGATCTGTTGCAAATCTGTTGTTGTTTGGAAGACTTTGATTCTAAGATTCTGATCTATGTCGGTTATTGCTGTGATTAGATTGGGTTGAGGCATGATTGGCTTGAATATGTATTCTTTGGGTTCCCTAGGTCCCGTGATTGTCATACAAAAGGAAATTATACAAATCTAACCAATGACAGAATAATTTAACCGTGAAAGATATGTCTATGTATATTCCTAAATCTGATAGTTTATGGATAAACTACTGAACAAAATTTAAAGAACAATTATCTAATGTATCTAAAATTGACAACTAAACTAACAATGCAATTAAAATAAACAAAGAAACTGAGTATAGCTACTTGTCCGTGCAGTTTATAGATTTATTCTAAATACCCTGATAACTGATCTACTCTATTTGAAAGACTCTCGATCCTACTTCAGAAGTGAGGAATGAATCATAGTTTCTCAGAAAATATCAATCCTCACATCTTCCCTAGAAATATCGAAAGTGAAACTAGCTGAAATGAAATGATTGAATACTTTATTTGATATGTTTTAACTAGAATTTTGAAAGCTTGAACCTGGATTTTACAGAATAGTGGTGAATCCGATAGTGTGTGTGGTTTTTTCCCCTTAGTGTGATCTCCTCATTCCTTCGTGCTCACATGGATCCAGAAAAGCGTGTAATGCTAGCATCAACAAAAGTAGATATTGGAACAAAGGTAGCTTAGGATACAGACTGAATACAATGCGAGTAGGAGAGGGATAGTGCAAGAGTACAGAGCTTGGCCTATGCAATTCCTAGTGGGATTTATTGCAAGTCATGCACCATTAAATGTCCAGAACCTAAAACTATCTTGTTTAATGAGAAAAACCTACAACTTTAATGGATTCCTACTGAAAATTAAACTGTTCTACCTTAATGGATTGCATGAAGTAATGGAAGCACTTGCACAAGGTGGATATGTGGCCTTCTAATAGAAAAATAACACTAACTAAGCATGCAATGAACAAAAACTATGAATCCTAGACAAAATGGAATACTAAGCTATCGAAATGAGAAATTGAGAGGCAAATTTGAGGGGCCATTTTCTTGAACACAAGCTAACTATTTATAGCATTTCCATTTACCCAAAGGTAAAAACCAAATTGATCTCTTAAACCATAAACAATTCCAAAACAATATTCCAGGGAACCAGAATCATTAATGCAAGCCAAAGGTGGTGAAAAAAGCTGGTAAACATTGAAAATTTTATGTGAGTCACGTTAAAAGAGCATTCTGGAAAATGCGTGAAGGACCGCCACCCTGAGCAGGGCGGCAGTCACGAGACCGCTGCCCAGTCAAGGCGGTGGTTTCATAACTGAAGAGAAAAATACAAAGAAAAGAGGGGAAACACCTTGGGAGGAGACTTGTACCAACATTGTGGCACGTGTTACGTTCTTCCAATGGTGCAGCACCCTACAATTTTGGGTACGTACATATTACCCCCTCGGAGAAGCGTTTTAGCCATGAAGAGGCATAAAACGATGGGTTCGAGTATGGCATTCCGAAATGGGAAGTTGGAAGTTATTCTTGATACGTCCATGTGTTGAAATGATGCCATCTGAAATTCCCACCACCTACAAAATGAAAAGAGAACTCAAGTGGAGATAGACAAAATAGATCAAAAAATAAATACTAAAATAATATGAAATGAGGATGTACCATTTGTGTGGGGATAAGAACTTACCTCTGTCGGTGCTCCAAACCTGTGGAAAAGGGGATTCAAAACAAGTCAGGTTGCTATATATGAAAAAGTGGGCCCATTTTCCTATTCATTTGCGCGTGTTGATTTGGTTGATTTTGAGCTCTAGGACCCACGGTGACGGTTTCTGATGAGAGTAGAGTCAAAACATTTGTGATGAGATAGTGATCATGCCTCCACGAGTAGAACATCAACCCACGAGATCACAAGTTAGTTTTTCTCAATTTACCGTTCTTACCCCCAAAATTTTAAAATGATAAAATCTTTGTCGTGGTGGGGTTATTTTTGAAAATGTTAGTTTTAATAGGTCTATCTAGGGGGGGCACCTATTGGGTAGGCTTTGTTTTAGTTAAAAATTGTCATTTTTTGTGTTTTTAGGCCTTTTTAGGGTACAAGACCCGCATGGGTTTTCGGGTCGGGACAGGACCGTCACCCTGAATAAGGTGGCAGTTACACGACCGCCACCCTATTTAGGGTGGCGGTTACAAGACCACCACCTTTAAGGAGGTGGTTGCGAAACCGCCTCCCTGCTCAAGGCGGTGGTTCTTCACAGAATGCCAAAAGAACACTTGTTTGAAATTGTTTTTGCAGTTTTAGCGTTTTTATGTGGTTTCATGATTTTTCAAATGTCATTTGGATACTAACTTTCTTTGTTTTGTGTGTTTTTGGGTGTATGCAGGTGAGGGATGAGTACATTCGATGGAGCCGAGAGAGAGAGTGTGACTAGCTCCCAGTAGTATTAGATGCCCTTTCGCATGATGAGGAGGACACTCTTCAGAGGGTCGGTATACTGTGTATATCACGCATCCCACATGTTGCACCATCTAGTCACATACTTTATGACTTATTTTCATATTGGGATGATGATCGGAACACCTTTCAATTACCAAGGGTCCGAGGTGAGTGGACCATCACTTTGGAGGATGTTTACCATATCTTAGGGCTCAGATAGCACAGTGCTCCTCTTACATGGGAGATGTAGTTATCTCCACCGGCTCGAAGAAAGGGGTGAGGGTCCGATCTATTCCTATCCTACCCATTCCCTTGATTCACCAGGCCATTATGGGGATCCTTTCCTCGAGATTGATCAGGGACAAGGGAGGAGACACTCTATTGGACTACTGGTCCCCCATCATTGCATAGATTGAGGGACATGGCTGGATTTACACCTGGGAAGCCGAAATACTTGGGACTACCTACCATGATTTGTACAGGGTGGTCTGTTTACAGGGGAAATATTTGAACCACCTGACCCTGGTTATGAGATGGGTTTATGAGCGCTTCATCCCCTATGGCAGAAGTGTAGAGGTGGCAGATCCCAGAGATGTGAGGGCAGCTAGATGGACAGACATGTCAGTGCTCAGAGCACCTCACTAGCCAGTTGCTTCCATGACCACTGATGACATGGATGCCACAATGTATCAGGCCATGGTAGGTTTATGGGGTGAAGAGGCTCTTACCTTGATTTCCGGCTCCACCACAGGGAAGCTTGTTGACAGGGTAGGGAGGGTGGAGATACATCCTTCTAGCTGAGTTCCTCAGCAGTTTGGCCTACCTTACATGGGTATGCTTCCCCTAGTAGTGCCAGTATATAGATCAGTTCAAGAGGCTAGGGGAGGTCCTAGAGGCCAGGGTTAGACAATTGTTACTCCTGGTGTTCCTATTATGGCTAGGTGGGTAGTACGTGCTCGAGGGAGAGCTAGTGCTCCTCAAGCACCCTTACTTCATATTGCCACCAGTCCCGCCCATAGCAGCGATGACCCCATTGACATAGACTCTGAGTCTAAGGAGTTCATAGGGGGAGAGACGGAGGAGGAGACCAAGGTAGAGGCTAGTGAGTTAGGTGGAGATGAGGACAACGATCCTGAGTGGCATGACACTCAGGATATTTTACAGGCTAAGAGGGCAGAGTAGAGCATGGAGAGGGTGACTCTGGTTTCAGAGGAGCCACTCTCCTAGGGCCTTGGTGGGGAGGATGAGTCCGTAGCGGGATGATATGTTGCTCTAGCCATGGGAGGAGTACCTCAGTCAGTGGCGGTATTTGTGACAGGTGCTGACCCTATAGATCCATCTTGGAGGCCTGGAAATCCGAGTGAGTTATCTTCCTTCTTTTTAATGTTTTCTTTGAGTTAATATTCCCTTAATTGCTATCTCTCCCTTTTTTTACATCTATTTTTATCTCTTGATTATTTCTAATTATTTTATCCTTTGTTTGCAAAGACCGCCGATGAGTGGTAAGACCTGATTCACCGGGTATGCACTGATACCCTGATGATCCCTATGAAGAAGACCTATGCAAAGTTGTCTGTGGATGCAGGGGAGCCTTCATTAGCTGGCAGACATACCGAAATCTTTACCCCTATCTGGAATGTGGCCAAGATGGTATCTACCCTCCATACGGAGTTGGTAGGGTATAGGATAGTAGAGTGCTTGATGAGGAGTCATTCTCATGGCGAGACTATAGCTACCCCTCAGGATCGTGAGCCCTCCGTGTAATCAGAGTGTCGGCATAGCCAGAGTTCTAGGCATGGGCATGCACCCTCAGAGGGATCTCATAGGGGTTGAGAATCCACTTGGCTCTCTTGGACTATTTTTATGATGTATTTTCTATCTCCCGGGCTCTTTGAGCATTTTGATCATGCTTAGCACATGAAGGAATTGTATAGGAATTTTGACCATATATATATATATATACTATTTTCGGATCAGATTCTTGGTATTATGACTTTGTTTCCATTTCCACATGTAAACTATGATGTTATGTTTATATGCTTTTTAGAATGTATGCAATGGAGAACAAATGATACAAATGTTTACTTTCTTTTTGTATTTCGTGATGCTGATATGTGATAATATAGGCACAATGTGATTTTGAATTTTAGTTTCTATAACAAATTCTTGGTACTTCATATTTGTTTTGACAGTGTGATGATAAACCGGTATGATGAGTAGATAAACTTGCCCCACTCCTAACTCCACACAACTAGTAAGATGCGAGGGCTTAGCACCGAGAGCTAGAAAGGGCACAAGTTATGAAATGTATTGAAATGATAGTGATGAAAGATAGACAAAGATTTGGTGGAACCAAATTAGGATGCTACGCACCTACTCTACTCGAGTGACTCAATATTTTGGGATGCAACTTGCTTTGTGGTTTATCTAGACTTGGATCCGTAGATGGCCACATGGTAGACAAAATCTAGGTTTTAGGGTTTTGAATCCTCTTGGAATTTTGGGCATCTGATTCATTTTTTTTTGACTCAGGATTTCAAAGGTTCATTCGAATTTGATTACTGACTGCTTTCAACATTTATTATCAATAAGACCCCCTATACCTTGCCCCATGCTACTAGTAAGAAGTATGGGCTTATCACCATGGACAATGCATAGGTGAGTAAGGGCATTTCCATCGTTTCCCAACCTTACATCACTAGTAAGAGATGCAAGATCATCACCGAAGGTTGGTAGGGCAAGGAAATGTGTAAAATTTAAAATGTTCTATTTGATTTATATTTGACTTGCTTATTTGAGAAAAATGTCAGCATGCTCTTACTTCCAAAGAGATATATATACGGGATAGATGTGACATAATGAAGCTTCTAGAACAGACCATAGGCAAGACACCTATCCTAAGAAGAAACCAAAAGTGAGAACAAGCATGTAGACCTTGGTATGGTTACCATTAAGACTTTTTCATATATAGCTTTATGTGATGAAATGATTCAAAAATAGTTGATGATATCATGGAAATGGAGAAGTATGATTAGAGTGTTTATGTCAATACTATCAGAATTTTGTAATGAATTGATTTTAAGAATAAATTTCTTGATCACAAAATTTTATGAAAGAAGCGGACAAAATGAACCTAATTATATGAAGATGCAATGTAGATATAATTATACAAATAGTGTTGGCCACTTATGCGTAAAGTCGTTTAAGGTGTAGGTAATTGACTATTTCACCAAATTCCTCACCTTCTAGTGTACATAAGAGATATGCACCATTTCCATAGTCTCTTGTGACTCGGTATGGGCCCAACCATTTGGGCTAGAACTTCCTTCACCGGTATTTTTATCGATCCGACTGTCTAGCCTTAGAACTAGATCACCTTCATATATGTATCGTTCATAGAACTTGTTATCCTGCCGGCACATCCAATCAGCATAGACTCTATGCCATTGTTCAACATCTAACCTAGCTTCATCTAGACTTTCTAGTTGGGAGAGACATGCTTCTCTATAAGCATCTTCATTCAGAATCCCTTGTAATGAGATACGGAGACTGGGTATTTCAACCTCAAGCGGGAGAACTACTTCTGCCCCGAATACTAGTGAGAAAGGAGTCACTCCTATTGGTGTTTTTATTGAGGTTCAGTGGGCCCACAAGGCCGGATATAATTTCAAATGCCAATCTCATTTGTTTTCTTTCACAGTTTTAAGGAGAATGGCTTTTAATGTTTTGTTTATCGCTTCAGATTATCTGTTGGCTTGAGGGTAATACAAGGAGGCCATATGATGGCTTATTTTAAATTTATTGCAAAATTCTCAAACTTCATCATTCTTAAAAGAAGTCCCATTATCTGAGATAATGATTTACAGGACACCGTACCTGCAAATGATTTGGTTCAAAATGAACTTGGCGATTACAGAACCCGGTACAGTAGTAAGAGGCATGGCCTCTACCCACTTGGTAAAATATTCGGTGGCTGTGATTATGAAATTATGGCCATCTGTAGATGAGGGAGATAATTTCCCTATCAAATCTAGGCCTCACGTAGAAAAGGTCCATGGAGTAACGATTGGTTGTAGAGCTTGTGTCAGCACGTGGATCTCGTAGGAGAATTCTTGGCACTTATGACACCTTCGTACAAACTCTACTGTGTCATGTTCTAGAGTAGGCCAGATATAGCCCATCCGATGTATTTTACGAGTTGTGGCATGGCCATCCAAGTGGCCTCCACACATTCCACTATGATATTCGTGGAGAATCTTCCTATATTTTTCTGTGTCGACACATCTTAGAAGCATTCCATCGAACGCTTTACGATAGAGCACCTGCTCTATAATGACGTATTTAGCTACGATAACACGTAACCGCCTTCTTTTTTGTAGTGTAGCACCTTCTGGATACATATGGTCCATGATATAATTAATAATATCAGTATACCAAGGACACTTAGAGATAGGAGGTCTGGTTTCGATGTAGTATATACATTCATCAGGAAAGTCCAAATCTACTAGATTGCCTCTGTCTAGTGGGTTATCAGCTAACCAATCGGTGATGATTTGTCCTTTGATGGATTTTTGATTTACAAATGTTAATTCGAACTCCCCCATTAAGGTTATAAAGTGTCCAGCCTTTTTAGACAAGGACCCTTGTGTGAGGAAAGTTCGTAAATAGTCTGTCTTTACAATGACCCTTGTTTCTTGATTTAGCATATAATGTCTTAAGCATTTGGTTGTGAAAATTATCGCAAGGCATTCTCATTCTTCCTATGTATAACGTGTTTCATAGTCAAGCAACGTTCGGCTAATGAAATAGATCACGCATTCTCTCTTGTCATCGTCTTCTTGAGCCAGCATATAGGCTAGCGAGACATTGGTAGCTCATGAATATAAAATTAACGGGAGGTCTAGCTTAGGTGGCATTAGCGTAGGTGGTGATAAAAAGAAACACTTAACTATGTCAAAAGATTAATTGCAATCTTCATTCCAATCAATACTATAATCTTTCTTGAGTAGATTGTAGATTGGATGAATGGTGAAGCTTAATTCCGGGATGAATCTCCAGATTGCACCAAGCTTTCCGAGAAATGACCTGATTCCAGATTCATCCAAAGGTGGGACCATTTTGAGAAAATACCTAATTTTGGTTGGGTCAACGTCGATCCCATGTGACGATATAATGTAACCTAGGAGCTTCCCTCCTGTTACACCAAAGATGCATTTTTTTGGATTTAGCGTGACTCCGTATTCTATTAGACATGAAAGAATGATGCGAAGCACTTCCAGATGGTCACAGTGCTTCTTGGCCTTGGCCAACAAGTCATCTATGTAGGATTCCACAATTTTATGAATAAGATCATGAAATATATATGTCATATCCCGATGGTATGTAGCACCAATGTTCTTGAGACCGAATGGCATAACAACATAGCAATAGGTTCCCCAAGGAGTTATAAACATGGTTTTAGCTTGATCTTGTTTAGATATTCTAATTTGATTGTATCCTGAGAATCCATCCATGAGAGACAAAAGCTCAAATCTAGCTATTGCATCAACAATGATGTATATGGATGGTAATGGGAAGTCATCCTCAGGACATGCCTTGTTAATGTCTCGGAAGTCTATATAGATGTGTATCTTCAAATTCTTTTTTAGAACGGGAACAATATTAGATACCCACTGAGAGTAATTGATTGGTTTTATGAATCCTACTTGGAGGAGTTTCATTACCTCCTCTTTCACCATGAGAGCTACCTTAGGTTTCATTGGTCTTGATTTTTATTTAATCGGCTTTGTGTCTAATTTAGTGACGGTGTTATGTACCACAATGTGTGGTGCAACCCCTGTCATTTCTTTATAATTAAACGTGAAATCCTTCTAATGTTCTTTGAGGATTCGAGTGTTTATTTCTACTTCTGATGGAGTTAACGAGGATCCTAACTTCAATATCCTTGGTTCATCCTCTGTTCTGATGTTAATATCAATTGTTTCTTTGATTAGAGAAGCATCACCTTCTTCAAACTTAGGTGGGGCTGGAGGTAGTTCCGGATCATCTCCATTCTCGACTTTGTATATGCTGAGGTATTTTTGTGGCGGAAGCTCTGTCATGGGATTTCCGAAGTAGGAAGATGAATACGGGATTAAGGATAAATATACTGCATGATGGGTGAGATGTAATGCTGCATAGGTGTTTAAGTAATCTAGAGTGGCCCTATCATTATCAATGTGGTCTAGGATAGTAGATTTGTTCTCATCTCTGTTCGTTAAAAGAGGGTTTGAAAATTTTTTCACTAATGGTTGGGTATGAAGGGATACCATGAAACAAGTATCTTCTAACTCACTGTTTGGAGTGAAGCGTGATGCTAAGGTTGCTATTGAATCGGCAAGAAGATTTTGTTCTCGCGGGATTGCTTCAATTGATATGAAGTCAAACTCCTTGCTTAAATTCAAGACAGCTATTTTGTAGAGCTGTAAGTGTTCGACTTTGGTTTCATACACCTCAGCGACTTGGTTTGCTACTAATTGTGAGTCTCCTAAAACCCTGATTTTATTAACACCGATCCTCTTAGCTAAGACGAGGCCAAGGAGGAGGGCTCCGTACTTAGTGCCATTGTTTGTACATTCAAAATTTAGTTTAAAGGAAAATGTTAGGACTTTTCCCTCGGGAGAAGTAAATATTACACCTGCCCCAGCTCCGTAATGACATCTAGCTCCATAGAAATGGAGATTCCAATACTTAGCTGGGAATATGGGCATTGGGATATTTTTTGTGTTAACATATTCTACTTCTACCATGCAAAGATCCTCTGTTGGAAGAGAACCAACACCTAGGGTATATCCCATACCTACATAATCAAATGGTAGGAACATTGGTAGATCCTATTCTAGCAATTCAAGGATTTTTGTCGTAGTTCCTAATGATACTGTTTCTATAATCTTAGCCTCATCCTTAAGGGCTGGGATTATCTTGACTAGGCTCATAGTCTCAAGATCTGTCGTAGGTACCATCTTTTTGTCCAGTTTTGTGTCTGTGGGTTTATTAAGTTGGTTTGTTGGGAGTTCAAATTCCAAGTGAACGCTTGGTCTTTTCTTTAAGTTATCTAGGTGTATATCGAATGGTTTTGGATCACCTTTGGCTACGAACACCTTTCCTAAATGCAAGAATATTACTTCTTGGAATAATGTAGAAGGGATTGCCTTCATACGATGTATCCATGGTCAGCCAAGGATCATATTATAGTTGGTTTCCCGATCTATAATATAAAACTTAGTTAGGATTGTTTTGGGTCCTAAGGTGACCAGTAGTATTATAGTTCCAATGGATGTGGCTTTAAGGCTATCATAGCCTCTTAGTGTATTTTGAGTTGTGGAATAATTCATTTCTCCATACCCTAGCTTTTGAAGGAAAGAGAAGGGGACTATGTTAACTGCTTCCCCATCATTAACCTTTGCGCGTTTAACATAATTGTTCTAAACCTAGACTTACAAATATAAGGTTGGATCACCTCTTTGTGTAATCTCAGCATATGTTGGTATTTTGTTTATTTCAAATATAAACTCGATATCCCTATCTGACTATCTCAAAGGGTGAATATCAAAGTCTATGTGGTTCACCTATGTTTTGGGAGGTGAAGTGATATTAATTAAATGACCTAAACCTAATGCCTCCAAAAGAGCAGTCCTAAGGGTTGGATAATTCTTCAGTAAGTCTAAAAAAGAAATGTGTGAGAAGGTTTTTGTTAGATAGATCATTAATTAAATCATAGGCACATACGGGTCTTACTAACATTTGTTGGATGTTATCTATTTTTTGGTAGGTAACTTGGACTTGGCTAAGAGGAATACTCTCGTGTCCTTGTTACAGCCTCCATGGGTAGTTCGGTGTCTAATTCCACTAAACCGACTATCCTGGGTCATGGTTGACTTCCTAATTATGGTGTAACTAATGGATTTAGTGAAGTTGAGGATTCATGATCATTGTTTCCTATCATTACACCCTTGTTTGTCCCATTCAGATTTAACCTGTTGTTGTTGTGATTTGGGAGTAGATCATTGAATATCTTAAGGGGTGCATTTTGAGGGGAAACTACCCCTGTAAAAGTATTTGGTGCTGGTGACATAGGATCTGCCAAGAACATATCTATCAAAATTTATCTTTGTTCCTCTGGAAAACGTTACATGGATTTATTGTAGTCGTGACATGTTCTAGTGTCATGGCGCCAAATTTTGTGGAAGCCACAATACAAGTTAGGATTGTAATTCCTAGTTTGTTGGCTTGGTGTATACTGTGGTCCAAAACTCTGATCAAACCATTTCCTATTAGGATTAAAGTTTTACATTTGTTGTTTTTGGTTTTGATTCTGGTTTTGACAACCAGTTGAGTTTTACCTTGGACCATGTGTAGGGTTTCGCCGTTGTTGTTGTTGTTGTGGATGATTAAAATCCACTGCATTGATTGTTGGGGTAAATTTGTTGTTTCGGTGGTTGTTCATTAGTGGTGGAGCATTCACAATATTTACCTTTTTAGCCTGATCAGTTATTCCATCTATTGTCACTCCGTGATTTTTATTGAGGATTTTAGGTCCTGGATTGACATTTGTGGTAGTAGGATAAGCTGTAGCATTCTGGTTAGAGGTGATTAACACCCGTTTATTTCATACGTCTTATGACCACTATCTATTGCCACTTGATCTATTCAGATAGCACTCTCAAGTACTTCATCATAAGTCCTTAGTGGGAACTGTTGTTGCAGACTCACAGCACCCCTGGATGTAGATCAGGCTTCTAGGTTGATGTTCAGGCATCCAGTGTGATTACACAACATGGAATCCTTTCTCCAAGTGTGGGACTTGTGAAGATGAGAAAATATTCTCTAGAGAAGGCTGGTTCCTATTCCTCTGTTCAGATGCATACAAAAAATGCAGAGGGTTTACTAAAACCTAATCTAATTTTCCAAGGAGACAGGGTAAGAAAATGCATAGAATAAAACCTAAACTACAAAGGTGATGCACCGAGGAATATTAGACATTTTTTTTGAAAATTTAACACAGACCACATAAATACAATACAAACACCATGCACAGGTAACCAAACTGCAATAAGAGATCAAAACGACAACAATGAATACATGAGAGGGTTGAGAATCAATCACAAACATATATATTATTGCTCAAAAGTCAATACAGTATATTGCAGTGGCCAAGAGGCAAAATACTGGCATTACAACCTATATGGGAGGTTTGAAAGCTCCACTAACTCTCTTGCAAGTGAGGGAAGAAGGGAGGATGCAAAACAAAAAAAAAGTCTGACCTCTTAAAAGGGCTTCTCTTTACAATATATATCAAGAAATGAGAGAGGAGAGAGGGGAAATTCAGAATCTGCTCCAACCACTTCTTGGTAGCATTTAAATCATCTCATTATGATCCAAGCGGTGGATCCTGGCAAAACGGCGGGCTGTCTAACAGGAGCGGTGAGCTGTCTGCTGTATTAAAGTTGGTTGTTGAAGAATTACACACGTCAGAGATGTTTTCTTAATTTTCTCCCTTCAAACTACACCAAAATGCAAGATTTACCCCAGAATCATGTAGATAATTTTAACAGATTTCCATTGATATAAAGAACGTGTAAATCCGAGCTCTGGATCGAAAGATATGAAGGTCTGAAGATTTAGGGCACAAAACAGGTGAAAACGGATTTTTAAATTTCTTTTCCCGCGTTCTGCCATCTAGACAACACGTGGCAGGCTCTGGTCCACTGAGCAATTCCCTCTCTCCACCTTTTCGTGGGTTTTTCTTGTGGGCCCCTTAAACTTGGACATGTGGCACTATTTCATTGGTTTGGATCAGTGCTCGAAAACTTGCCCCTTTGACTTTTGGGCCTTTTTCCTTGGAGACGCGTGTCATGCTG
This sequence comes from Taxus chinensis, assembly GCA_019776745.2. Taxonomy (NCBI): domain Eukaryota; kingdom Viridiplantae; phylum Streptophyta; class Pinopsida; order Cupressales; family Taxaceae; genus Taxus; species Taxus chinensis. The sequence goes on along the minus strand of CM034147.1, from coordinate 569,589,480 downwards.
TGATTTGTCCATGGGCCTGCCAGATTTTCACGTCCACCGTGTCCTTTTGTCCCAAATGTCCCAGTGCTTCATGGGACAAAATCCTCCGATCCGCCCTAAATGGGCTTCCTCGTCCCTTTTCTACCGGTGACACGTGGCGTGATTTGATTGGCTTTCAGCTCCTTCGGCTATCCACGTCTCGTGCGTCCCTTTGTCCCACTTGTCCTTGTGCTACAATTTCCTATTTCGGCCGAACCGGCCGGTTCGCATCCTTTGCGTACATTTTTTCCACTTGTCCCAATGCTTCGCGGGCCGCCTAGAGGTGTTTCAAATGAACCGCACCTTGGTGTCCTGAATGTCCCAAATATTTATAGGACAAGGACTTAGCCGATTTTCACAATTTTTTTTTGGTCCAGGCTTATTTTCTGCAACTTCTCGCATTCTCTCAGAGCTCGTTCTTTTTCAGCCTGGGACTTGAGAATCCTGATGTATGTTATCAATTCAACCCTGGGGGTGAAGTTGGATAACAATTTGGTGACTCAGCGGGGTCATCTGCCTGCTAGATGAAAAGACTAGTTGCCTTTTTGCGATCCATTGGGCATGGAGTCATAAACAATGACCTGAAATGATCCTGATACTGCAACTCCCTCCATGAGAGCACACTGAACTGTAAAAACTCAAACTAGGAGCGACAAAACCTGTGCCAAAGCACTTAGGGAAACTAAAACCTAACTACAACAAGACAATGTGCATACGCACTTAGAGGAATTGAAATCTAGACTAATATTTACAAGGGGTGAACCTTTTATTTTTAGTAGCAATGTTTGAGATAGATTCCATTTACTGGAATCTGCAGTTCTTCACCATCCAATGAGGCCAATTGGAAAGCATTTCTGCTCTTGCACTTTGTGACCATGTATGGGCCACTCCAAATAGCATCAAATTTTGAATGCCTTCCCAGTTTTGCTCTGTCCGCATCCCATTTCAACACTAGATCTCCAACTTGAAAAGATCTATCCTTGGCCTTTCTATCGAAGGTTTTCTTGATCAAAGCTTGATCCTTTTCCATTGCTTGGGATGCCTGATTTCTGATCTCTTGCAGCTCCATCAACTCTGCATATCTCACCTCCATGGGCTCAAATTCAAGTAACTCAAGCTGCTTCATGAGTTCCAATGTTGGTAACTCAAGTGACATGGGCAAGATTGCCTCTCTTCCATAGACAAGTCTAAATGGAGAGTTACCTGTGGATCTTTTAGGAGTGATCCTATCAGCCCATAAGGTTGATTTCAGCTTGGTGTGCCAAGACTTCTGATTCTCATCAAGAGTTCTCCTAATGATCCTTAACAAGTTCTTGTTTGTAGACTTGGCTTGGCCATTACCCTGAGGGTAATAGTTCGATGAAGTTCTCAGGTAAATACCGTTCTTGACGGCCCACTCAGTCACCTTAGATCCAATGAATGCCAATTCATTATCAGAGATTATTGTGGTAGGTACACCAAATCTGGTTGTTATTCCCTCATAAAAGTCTAGGATGCTAGACTCATTTACCTCTTTGAGTGCTACTGTTTCTGTCCATTTGGTGAAGTAGTCGGTGGCTGTCAAAATCCATTTATGCCCTTGGCTTGAATTGGGGTTAATGACTCCAATGAAGTCCAAACCCCATTGCATGAATGGCTCGTCAACTGAGATTGGATGCAATGGAAGAGCAACAAACTTCTCTTTTCCTATGAAGAATGCACAATTCTTACACCTCTTGATCCATGCATAGCAATCACTGAAGATTTAAGGCCAATAATAACCAGCCGTCATGATTTTTAAGGCTGTCACTCTTGGTGCAAAATGGCCACCAGCTGGTCCACCATGAAACTCTTCCAACACCCTCTGAATCTAATCTGTGCTAATGCATCTCAGTAGCACTCCATTCACGTCTTTCTTGAACAAAACTCCATCAACAACGGCATACGGAACAGCCTGCAACCTGAAGTGTCTCCTTTGGGTCTTGTTCATCTCTAGGGGGCACTAGCCTGTACCTAGGAAGTGCATAATATCTTGGGTCCAGCAAGGAGTTGGGGAAGCATCGTCTTCTTCTTGATTGCCACTTGGCTCATGATTGTCCTGGACTGTCAAAACAGCCTCTTCGTCGTTGCATACTTCCTTTTGCTTCCCCAAAACTAGCTGCTCACACAGTCCTTTCCCTCTTACCAGCTTGGTGATCTTGATATCAATGTCATACTCCATGACACGGGTGATCCAACCTGCCCTTTTCTCATTCAAATCCTTGTTGAGGAGGAAGTCTTTAACTCTAGCATGTGAGACCAGCAACTGGACCTTGTTGTTTGAGACTAAATGCTTGAATTTCTTCAAGCTTCTGATTACTACAAGTACATGCTTTTCAATAAAAGAGTGCCTCACCTCATAGTCGTCTAGGCTCTGGTAGAAAAAGGAAATCGGCTGCTCATCATTATCTTTGTTCTGCTGTACCAGAATGGCAGAGATAGTGTCATCACCTCCAAATGCATAGAGGATGAAATCCTTGGAGAAGTCTGGGTTAATGAGAGTTGGTGCTTGAGAGATAGCTTCTTTGATTGCCTCAAAAATCTCCTTACCTTCTGCTGTCCACTTAAAAGCCATGCTCTTCTTTAACATTTTGGTGATGGGCTTGACAAGGGCTACAAAATCTGGGATAAACCTATGGACAAAATTGATCCTTCCCAAGAAGCTTTGAAGAGCCTTCTTGTGACTTGGCAATGGCAGTGCTCTTATGGCTTCAACTCTCTCTGGGTCAATTGCCAGTCCCTCTTTCGAGACAATATGGCCAAGGAGCTTTCCTTCATGTGCAAGAAAGATGCACTTCTTGGGGTTCAAAGACACTCCGAACTTTCTACACCTCTGAAACACTTGCCTGAGGCGAAAGAGATGGTCTGCTGCATTCTTGGAGAATACAATGATGTCATCAACTTATATCAGCACTATCTTGTTGATCAAGCCCTTGAACGCCATGTCCATTGCCCTTTGAAAGGTAGCACCAGCGTTGGACAGCCCAAATGGCATCTTCTTGTAAGCGTACGTGCCCCATTTAGTTGTGAAGGCTGTCTTGAATTGGTCCTCTTCTTTTACCATCACCTGATTATACCCTGAGTAGCCATCTAGGAGAGAGAATCTCTCTGAACCAGATACTACTTGCAATATTTTCTCCATGGAAAGGAGTGGATAATGATACTTAAGAAATGCCCTATTGAGGTCTCAGAAGTCCACACACAACCTAATTTCTCCGCTCTTCTTCTTGACCGGAACCAAGTTAGCAACCCAGCTTGAGTGCTAGATCGGGAATATAATGCTTGCCTCTATTAGCTTATTTAGCTCTTTCTTCATCAGAGGCTCAATGTGAGGGTTGACTGGTCTCTGCTTCTGCCTGATGGGCTTAGCATCTGGATCCAATTCTATGGTATGTTGTGCCAAATTTGGATTGAATCCTCTCAAGTCTTCATAGCTCCAAGCGAAGACATCTGGAAATTCTTGGCAAAGCTGAACAAAATCAGATTTCTCTTGTGAGGTACTTACTTTGCCAATCTGCAATGTTTTGCCTTCTTCCACTAAAATAGGCTCTAAATCCTCACCCTTTACTTGAATTTTTTCCTTCTCCTTCCGGAACTGATCATTCGGGTTGAAGACTGACTCCAAGGTTATGAGACCTTTTGGTAATTTGTTAGTTCTCAACTGCACCACTTGGTCACCATACTACTGATGTAACTTGTCTTGATTCCTGGCAGAGAACTCAACTTCTTCTTGTAGGAAATTGACAATTTTTTGGTCATTCTCAAACACTTGCCAACTGAAATTGTTATCCAGCACTGAAGGCCTCATAATCACATGGATGTTTGGCTATACCTTGTCTTGTTGAATGTTTTTCGTAATGTCAAAGGCTTCCCCTACTGTTGCAAGCCTGTCAGCAGCTTGATTCTCTTTCCTGGGAATGGATTCGATGCCAAAACCTTCAAAATCTTCCATGAGGTCCCACACCCTGTTCTTGTAGCACCTGAGTAGATCATTCTTGGTAGCATTTCGTCCCTTAACCTGATTTACAATCAATTCACTGTCCCCAAAGACTTGCATATTCTTTATTTTTCTCTTGATTGCCCAATGCATCCCTTGCACCAAGGCTTCATATTCAGCAGTGTTATTGGAGCATGCAAATTGAAATCTAAAAGCTGAATAGTAATTTATTCCTTGGGGTGAAACAAGCATGGCTCCACCTCCTGCACCTTGCCTACTCCTTGATCCGTAAAAAAACAACTGCCATACCTCGTTGTCATCATTATGGCTTGGCTTGGTGATGCTAGGAACAGGTTGATTTTCTTCATGTATACAATAGACTCCCAGCTCAGATTCTTCTACTTCTTGATAGGGATCAAAAGCATGTATCTTGTTTTCCCATTCATCAAGAGTTAGGTCCAGGATACTTCCAACCTTGGTGTTAGCCTCATCAGTACTAGGGTGATCTTCTTGATCAAATGCTGAGCAATTGGCATTAATCTGACTTGGGGTGTAAGGCTCAATATGGAAGTTTGCAATGGGTTCAGATCTGATTGTGGCCTTAGTTCCATACCTTGTTCTAAACAGCATGTGAGACCAATCAGCAGACAAATACCCTCCAATCTTGGCTATGAAGTCCCTTGACAAGAAAAGGGCAAAGAGTGGTGGAAGGTCTATGATTGATACATCTTGTAAGACAACAACATTTGGAAATGCATGCAAGGTAAGACTCAAGTTTTTAATCACTCTAACTATTGCTATTGCTGTCCCATCCAATTACACTACTCCTTTAGATATTACTTCATATTCGAGACCCAGCTGATCATCTATTTGCTTGGGCATCACAGAGCTACTTGCCCCGGAAACAATCATGCAATTGTGTACTAGTTTATCCCCAATGATTAATGAAACATAGAAAGGAGGGGGCTTCAACATTTTACCTTGTCCTCCTCCATGGCTTCCTTCAGGCTGGGCAACATTTGTAAGCACTTTTTCTTGCATCTGAACCTGCTGATTCGAAGTTGTCCAATCCTTCATGGTAGCTTGCAGCAGATCTCTTTGGCCTGGGATAGATAGGGATTCCCACATTGATATGTTAACGTTTGTCTTCTTCATCTGATCAATGATACTGAATGGTGATGAAGAATCTCTCTGTTGTCCTTTGGTTTGCACGTTTACTCCCTGCACTTGGGCAGCAACAAATGGCATTTGAGTTGGCCTAGGGGCTGTTCTTGGCTGCCCTTGTGTATTTGAAACTAGACTCTGCTTGCCAATCATTTGTGGAGCCGTGGAAGGTTGTGGATTGGCTGGGGCTAATGGTTGTTCTTCACCCAGATTCCTCCTTTTTGACCTTGTGTTGGCTACAACACCCTGAGAAATTACCTGATTCATGGTGTCATTTGGGGCTGATTGCTGTTGGAATGTTTCTGGTTGTTGGCTGTTTCCTTGACTGCCCTCACCCTCCACACCGGTAGTTGTCACCATTAGTGCTTGATTGAGAGCACCATTGAAGCACATGGATTGGTTGTGAGGCTCGTTGCATGGAAAGCTCCAATCATATTCCTGAGCAATGTTGTTCTGTGTTGGCACTAATGCCTTAGAGGTAGATATGGCATTTGGATTATAGGGCTAGAATGGTCTATTGGCAGGAGGTCTTACTTGGGGGGGGGGGCTTTGATTTTGATTTATATTTGCAGTTGGATTAGGTGGTCTTTGTGGCTGGTATGGCTGCCTATTAGGCTGAGCTTGAGGTTGATAAGAAGGTCTGAAACCTTGGGCTTGCTGCCTTGTAATAGTAACCAACTCATTTCCCAAATTTTGCAACTGTTTCATGACCTCTTGGAGTTCATTTGAAGCACTTGGAGATGAAGTGGAAGCTTCATTCGAACTCTGATTTCTAGGAGTGGGAACAGGAGCCAAAGTGGGTGCTTGACTAGTGCTTGGATTTTCTAAGTTTGGATACAAGGGCATAGGAGGCCTAGGAGCTAGTTTACCAGCTTGAATAAGATAGTTTTCGGCTCTAATGGCCATGCTATAAGCCATAGGTATTGTTGTGCCTCCCATGGACTGAATTAACATAGAAATATTAGAATTCAAAGCTTTATGGTAATATAGAAAAGCACCTCCTACTGTTGGCCTGACTGCCACTGGAATCCTATCCCAAGACCTTTGAAATATGAAGTTGAAGCCAGTCAGCTGCTCGTTGGGGGCTCTCTTGATAGTTGTCAACTGCTCCAAAAGAGACAAGTTGTCTCCCTTTTCTCCAAATTTCTCGTGAAGTGCAATCCACAGCTGATTCCAGTTTGTAATAGATCCATCCCCAAGGCTCCTAAACCATTGCAATGCTTTACCCTTGAATGAAGATACCAATAATTTTACAGCCACTTGCATTTCATCAATTTCATGGATTGCACAAAGGTTAGAAATATCTTTAACATGATCACTTGGAGTAGTTTGATTTTTTCCAGTGAAGTAGGGAATGTTCTTCAAGGCTGCAATAGGAACTGGATGTTGTGCATTGAGAGCAAGTGGGCTGTTTCCTGTGAAGTTGATGTAGGGGTTGTTCTGAGCCATTCTGATTGGTATTAAAACCCTTGTATATTGAAAGAAAGTCCTGTCAGGTGGAGGAATTGAGAGAGTTCTGTTTGGTGGAGATGGAGACCTTTGAATCCTTCTTCCTTTTTGCCTTCTTCTCAGAGATAACTGTAGGTATTCAAATAGCACCTCTTCTTCTCCGACTCTTGACCTTGTGGTGATTCTTCTCATGAGTTTTCAGGCCTGCCCTGTTGAAACCAGTTGATTTTTCCCCTTGGAGTCACCAGATATGTAAATAATAGCTCTTATAAGCAAGAAAACTGCAACAGATGCATATCAACTTAGCTGCAATAAAAATGAGACCTCTAGTCTCCCACCGGGCATGCCAAAACTGTTGTTACAGACTCACAGCACCCCTGGATGCAGATCAGGCTTCTAGGTTGATGTTCAGGCATCTAGTGTGATTGCACAACATGGAATCCTTTCTCCAAGTGTGGGACTTGTGAAGATGAGAAAAGATTCTCTAGAGAAGGCTAGTTCCTATTCCTCTGTTCAGATGCATACAAAAAATGTAGAGGGTTTACTAAAACCTAATCTAACTTGCCAAGGAGACAGGGTAAGAAAATGCATAGAATAAAACCTAAACTACAAAGGTGATGCACCGAGGAATATTAGACATTTGTTTTACAAATTTAACGTAGACCACATAAATGCAATACAAACACCATGTATAGGTAACCAAACTGCAATAAGAGATCAAAACAACAGCAATGAATACATGAGAGGGTTGAGAATCAATCACAAACATATATATTATTACTCAAAAGTCAATATAGTATATTGCAGTGGCCAAGAGGCAAAAGAATAGGATTACAACCTATATGGGAGGTTTGAAAGCTCCACAAACTCTCTTGCAAGTGAGGGAAGAAGGGAGGATGCAAAACAAAAAAAAAAGTCCGACCTCTTAAAAGGGCTTCTCTTTACAATATATATCAAGAAATGAGAGAGAGATGGGAAATTCAGAATCTGCTCCAACCACTTCTTGGTAGAATTTAAATCATCTCATTATGATCCAAGCGGTGGATCCTGGCAAAACGGCGGGCTGTCTAATAGGAGCGGTGAGCTGTCTGTTGTATTAAAGTTGGTTGTTGAAGCATTACACATGTCAGAGATGTTTTCTTAATTTTCTCCCTCCAAACTGCATCAAAATGCAAGATTGACCCTAGAATCATGTAGATAATTTCAACAACTTTCTGTTGATATAAAGAACATGCAAATCTGAGCTCTGGATCAAAAGATATGAAGGTCTGAAGATTTAGGGCACAAAACAGGTGAAAACGGATTTTTAAATTTCTTTTCCCGCGTTCTACCATCTGGACGACACGTGGCAGGCTCTGGTCCTTTGAGAAATTCCTTCTCTCCACCTTTTCATGGGTTTTTCTTGTGGGCCCCTTAAACTTGGACATGTGGCACTATTTCATTGGTTTGGATCAGTGCTCAAAAACTCGCCCCTTTGACTTTTGGACCTTTTTCTTTGGCGACACGTGTCATGCTGTGATTTGTCCACGGGCCTGCCAGATTTTTGTGTCCACCGCGTCCTTTTGTCCTAAATGTTCCACTGCTTCGCAGGACAAAAATCCTCCGATCCACCTAAAATGGGCTTCCTCGTCCCTTTTCTGCCAGTGACACGTGGCGTGATCTGATTGGCTTTCGGCTCCTTCGGCTATCCACGTCCCGCGCGTCCCTTTGTCCCACTTGTCCTTGTGTTGTAGTTTCCTATTTCAGCCAAACCGGCTGGTTCGCGACCTTTGCGTACATTTGTTCCACTTGTCCCAGTGCTTCGTGGGCCACCTGGAGGTGTTTCGGCTGAAACGCGCCTTGGTGTCCCGAACGTCCCAAATATTTCTAGGACAAGGACTTAGCCGATTTTCACAATTTTTTTTTGGTCCAGGCTTATTTTCTGTAACTTCTCGCATTCTCTTAGAGCTCCTTCTTTTTCAGCCTGGGACTTGAGAATCCTGATGTATGTTATCAATTCAACCTTGGGGGGTGAAGTTGGATAACAGTAACTTCTGGACTTATTCCTTTACTTCTCTACTTAGAGAATGAAGGAATAAATCACATAGTTCCATTTGGTCCATATTTGGAGCACTGGCTGAAGAATAAAGAACTGTACGCCACCTCTGGATGAAATGAGTGACATATTCATTGTGTTCCTACTTAATGTGCAAGAATTCCCTGATTCTTGTTCTTAATAGTTTTTTCATGTCAAATGTCTTAATGAAATCTAAAACGAGTTGTTTAAACGAATGGATGGAAGCCTCAGGTATTCTATAATACCAATCGAGAGCAATGCCTTCCAAAGTTTTGGGGAATATTTTAGCAACAACCCCATCCCAAGGGATTAGTTCTCAAATGGCTGTGGCGTAAGCCTTGATATGTGCATTTTTATCTCCCTCACCTTTGTATTTAGGCAAATCAGGAAGAGGCATTGCAAGCATGACGCTTCGTATTGTGAAATCTAAGGGCTCTTTCAAATATTCTGAATAAGTTCCTATCACATAGGTTTCGACCATTGATGGTGCTTGCTGAGGGAGTAGCAGTGGAATGGGTTGTTGATATGGCATAGCGTAACCATTAGCAGGCGCATAAGGAAACCCCTTTGTTTGAGAAACCATGCCGAGAGAGGAGAACATATCCCCTTGTGGTGATTTGGAGTACATGTTTAAGTATGAAGGGGTATTGTCCAGGAATGGATTATTTTGTACTAGACCAGAAGGTATCATAACGGTGTTAGAAATGGGGATTCTAATTTACGTTTGTTGTGAATACTGAGGAGGCATGCCCAATGTTCCTATTCCTGTGAGGAGGTCTACTTGGCGAGGATGGTGTGGAGGATTAGAATTTCCTGCCTACATGAATTAAGAATGGTGATTTTCCCGAGCAAGTTCCAACCCCCTAACTTTTTCTACTAAAGTTGAAATGACCTCATTTAGTGAAGTCACGATATTTTTCCTTAGTGGCGTTTGTTGTATATCCTGATGTTGTATAGGCCTGTGATACCCTGCTATGAACTGATCGCTGCCCTGCCAAGTCTCCCCAAGCGCATTTCCTATATGTAATGGTATGGAGGTATTTTCTTGAAAAGAGACCTCAAGTTGCATTTTTAAACTCTCTATGGGTGGGTACATACTCTGAGAGCATTGTTCATTCCTGGCATAACGTACTGAATGTTCATCATATAAAACCAGGTATGGGTCTGATTGTCTACTAATTTGTGGTCTAAGTAGTATCTGAGGAGATGAACTAGATTCTCCTATGAACGTCATATTGTTTGAGCCTGAAGGCTCTATTTGTTGTGTTTGAGTGAGCTGATCCAACTCCTCTATTTGGAAGGATGAGCTATATCTAGTCCTTGGAGGTGGAGTTTGTGTTGATAACTGGTTGTCTGAATAATTGTCACCCCATACTGAGAGCGAGGGTGATGACTGTTTATTCAGTTGAGCATAGTATGCCTCAAGACCTAAGAGAGGTCTACCATATGCATTGACTCCTGACATATTCGGGGGGTATATGAATACCCGTAGAATAATGGGAAGGAGTGAAGTTGGAAGAAATAGGTAAGGAAAAGCACTATGTGCTTCACGTCAAGTTCACCAATTTTGTTAGTGAAGCTGATGGTGAAAGATGATGAGGTAGAAAAGATGAAAAGTATTTTAATTGGAAGAGCAAGTAGAAATATGACTCCAAACTAGAAAGTAGGAAGTTCACGTTGGGTTCATCAATTTTGTACGATGGAAAAGTGACAAGCGAGCATGGGAATCTGTAAGTAACTCTTCCTTGCACACGACCTCCCGAGGTCGTGCCAAGACATCCAGTGGAGATGGAATACATGTGGGATGCAGAAAAACTAGTTAGGTAATCTTATGTCTTCGATGCGCACTAGTGGAAACTGTGAATCTAAGGAAAAGAAGGCCCTCCTAACCTCAGCAAGGATGACTGCTCAAAGTCTCTAATCAATATCGAGCTCTAGCGTGATTTGGTCTATGGGTTATGGGATACACAAAAAATGACCTGGGATAGTTTTATGTATGTGTCCAGATAGGGTCATAGGGTGGATGATTGGTACAGTGGATTCTACGAGAAATTATCTGGTCTAGTTCAGAACTCCTTAGCTATATTAGCTGCTACATCAAACAAGGATAACTGTTCGATGATCATAGGTGGAAGTGGAGTAGATCTAAATACTAATGTGAGTAAACCAACATCTATATCTGATTCACCTGTGGATTCGTTGGGCTGTGGGATTTGTGGGTCACAACCGTAGATTCGTGGTTGTTGTGGACCTTCTATGGTCATGTGTGAAATCAGTCCCTAATCCCTAGTAGCCAATAGTCATATGCTTTCTCAGCGTCTATATTTAGAATTAATAGTTGTGCGATGTTCTCACAGTATCTCACAGGTGTTCATGTAATCTGAATTCTTAAGCTAGTATCTACGTCTGTGAGAGTATCTCCTGCGTCTGGCTGTGGGACCAAAGGATCACAACCGGATGTTTTCTCTCTTTCAAGCCCTTCTACATTCATACGGATATTTATCTAGGATAATCTTTAGTTTGGCTGATTTGACCAAAACATATGCACTTGGTTGTCTTTTATGTTTAACCCACTCAACTGTGAGCTGATCTGTTACAAATCTATTATTGTTCAGAAGACTTGGATTCTAAGATTTTGATCTATGTCGGTTATTGCTATGACTAGATTTTGTTGAGGCATGATTGGATTGAATATGTATTCTCTGGGTTCCCTAGGTCCCATGATTGTCATACAAAAGGAAATTATACAAATCTAACTAATGACAGAATAATTTAACCGTGAAAGATATTTCTATGTATATTCCTAAATCTGATAGTTTATGGATAAAATACTGAACAGAATTTAAAGAACAATTATCTAATGTATCTAAAATTGACAAATAAACTAACAATGTAATTAAAACCAAACAAAACAACTGAGTATAGCTACTTGTCTGTGCAGTTTATAGATCTATTTTAAATAACCTGATAACTAATCTACTCTATTTAAAAGACTCTCGATCCTACCTCAGAAGTGAGGAATGAATAATAGTTTCTCAGAAACTATCAATCCTCACAGATTCCCTGGAAATATCGAAAGTGAAACTAGCTAAAATGAAATTATTCGCTACTTTATTTGATATGTTTTAACTAGAATTTTGAAATCTTGAACCTAGATTTTGTAGAATAGTTGCAAATCCGATGGTGTGTGTGGTTTTTTTCCCATCAGTGTGATCTCCTCGTTCCTTTGTGCTCATGTGGATCCATAAAAGCATGTAATCCTAGCATCAACAAAAGTATATATTGGAACTAAGGTAGCTTAGGATATAGACTGAATACAATGCGAGTAGGAGAGGGATAGCGTAAGATTACAAAGCTTGGCCTATGCAATTCCTAGTGGGATTTATTGCGAGTCACGCAACATAAAATGTCCAGAACCTGAAACTATCCTATTTGACGAGAAAAACTTGCAACTTTAATGGCTTCCTACTAAAAATTAAATTGTTCTACCTTAATGGATCACATGAAGTAATGACAACACTTGCACAAGATGGATATGTGGCTTTCTAATAGCAAAATAATACTAACTAAGCATGCAATGAACAAAAACTATGAATCTTAGACAAAATGGAAGACTAAGCTATCGAAATGAGAAATTGAGAGGCAAATTTGAGGGGCCATTTTATTGAGCACAAGCCAACTATTTATAGCATTTCCATTTACCCAAAGGTAAAAACCAAATTGATCTCTTAAACCATAAACAATTCCAAAACAATATTCCAGGGAACCAGAATCATTAATGCAAGTCAAAGGTGGTGAAAAAAGCTGGTAAACATTGAAAAATTTGCGTGAGTTGCATTAAAAGAGCATTTTGGAAAACACGTGAAGGACCGCTGCCCTGAGCAGGGCGGCGGTCACGAGACCACCACCCAGTCAGGGCGGTGATTTCGTAACTGAAGAGCAAAATGCAAAGAAAAGAGGGGAAACGAGAAAAACAAAGCACATAGGGGTTAAGCGGGGGATGCAGGATGTTAACGCATACTTGGGTAGCTTTTCAAGATCCCAAACACCTTGGGAGGAGACTTGTATCATCATTGGGGCACATGTTACGTCGTTCCGATGGTGCAGCACCCTACAATTTTGGAAACGTACAGGACCCCATTTAATCCTAATAACTATTGGGAGACTTTAGAACACTTTCATGTGACTATTTTTTACCTCTATTTTTTACTTACACAGATATTTTCTTCTAGGAAATATTGTGTTTTTCTCTCACTTCTCTCTCTATAAAGTTGAAAAAATAATTAAACTAAGTATGTATTCCTTACCCTTTCTAACAACATGCTAAAAGTCTGATACTATTGTGAATGAAATATATACATACTTAAAATGTATTAAATTCTAGGAGTTTTCCATGTCATCTTCTTAGGCTGACCATGTTTTTGGTTGCAATTAGCTTAAATAAAAGGATTAAATAGTATTATTATTATGTTCATAATAACATGTACCCACTAAGATGAATGAATTTATTTATGGAAATATTAACATTACTTAGATTTGATTTGATAAAATTCCATTATTACATTAATGAAGAGAAAACATTAGTGTTTTTTGTGACAAAATAATAGCAATACATGTCTTTATATGTTGATGATTTATGCTTGGCATAGTACTTGTAAGCTACTTGTGGATAATATTGTAGTCATTTTACTTATCTAAAATGATCAAGTTATTCTATAGAAATTTCTATGGTAAAATTTTGGATGTATTCATTTTTTCATCGACGAGCCATTAAAGAACTTGAAAAAAATGGTAAGGAATGAGAAAAAGGGGATATTATTATATAGATAGTCAATACTTTTATTCTACATTGTATAATAGAGAACGAAATATGCAAGAATGATCTTAGTTGCATTAGCACATGTTAGCAGTAACTAACATAGATAAAATAAGACTTCAAGTTTATAATATCTTATTGATCATGTATTCTAAATTGAAAAATTATGTGAAACACTTTGTTGTTATTGCAAATGGTTAATCCCTTATAGGATTATAACCTAAAAGACCACATGAGGATGCTAACTTTGTAAGCCTTATGAAGGATATTTTAGACCACATGTTAACCACATGTTTCCTTCCAAAATTAGAATCAAAGAGAAGTTTTCTATCCCAGGATAACATGAGTAAGAGGAATTCATGATATTGATCAACCTCATTAAAGTACCCACAGTTTACCTTGAGATATGTCTATGGAACCTATATTCATATCTATCCCTATAAGCCTAGTAGTAGGTATTTTTATGTATGTACATATCTATGATACAAATTATCAAATTCTATAGTTTTACATTTGAAAACATGAGGAATGAAAGTGTTGAAGAAATAAAGTGATATGGTTGACTTTGAAAAATATGTTAAATTAGAGGTGTATAAATAATCTAGTTACATGTGTTCATGAGAGAAATTAGAGAATGCAATAATGTGACGTTGAAAGTTTATTAAATAAATACTAGTAAATAGTAGAGTGAGGTGGAACCTTCACATTAGTACATCAATGCAAATCCTTATTTGAGTAAAAAAAAACCAAATTAAAAATTTTATACAAGAAAAATGAACAGGTGTGGTACTTGTTTACATATTTTTTAATAGTAATGTAAATTTTTCAAGCTTCTATCAAATTATTCTCCCTAATCTGAAAATGATCAAGGACAGAAACTAATATGGTAGCACCATTGTGAGCATTACGTTCCATGGATGAGATGAACATAGATGATGTCAAAAGAGGGGTATTAGTGAAATTGTACCTTCTCTACTATCGGCTAGAGACAAGTTGTTTCCCTTGAGCCACCATACGAATGGTGTTGTCATAGAAATGACTAAATGGAATCTTAAACATATGTTTGATATTGGACTTTAGTGTTAGCTCAACTATTATGATAGTATGGCCATAGAGATTAGAGTGATAGAATGAATATGGGGGAGTGACCCATGTCATTTAGGATTGCTTTAGGACCATACATGTACATGTGGAACTTATGTGGGAACTTTTTTCCTAAGTGTTTCTTGTTTTGAGTAGCTTATGGAAAAACTAATCCTTAATTTTAGAAATATATATCATTGGATAAGAGAATTATGGGGTAGTATCTAAAGATATCAAGGGATTGGTAAACCATGCTACCTACTTAATCCCACTTATACATCCTTGTAAATTGGTTATAGAGAAAACTTAAATAATAATGTATTATTACAGCTTTGACGATTTCAATGTCATAACTAAACGGGTACATTCTATGAATCATTACTAGTATGAAACATAATTATTAAGGGCTATTTAAATAAGGAATTATTTCTTCATTATCTTCATGTGTAATATCTTGAACTTGTGTTTAACGTAATAATATCATAACGAGTGTGATAGCTAGATTGTGCTTCAAGTCACACTCTAAAGTTACGCATTTCAAAACCAACCTTTCAATGAAGAAAATAAAAAAATCTAATGAGAACATAAATGTGAAACTAAATCATGAAAGAACCACGAAAATAAAATGAACCTTATTTGGGATGGTTTTGTTATGCGTATTGGTGATGTTAACAATGCTTCTTCCATCTAAATTTTCTTGAGTACTAAAATACAATGCATAAAAAAGTAAAACTGTGAACCATGTGTTCATTGAATTAATGCAACAACGAGCGTTGGTGTTATGTGAACCCAATTTTACGTGTCTTGTGATAAATGTAGAATTATTAAGTTTTTTTCCAAACAAAAACAAAAAAAATCGTTACTTTTATAGTTTCCCTTTGGTTTTTGAAATTCGAGGCATTACATTTGGTATTAGAGTATAGACTAAAAATCTTGAACCTCTAGGATGAACTAGAAATAATTATTATGTTCTTATATATGTGTGTGTGTGTGTGTTACATGAGTGTAATTTTGAGTCCTATCGGTATGCTATGTTGAGTTATTATGATGTTTATGTAATCCACTTATTGTATTATAAATGTGAGTCTTTACGGATGTGTTGTATAGTGAGTTTGAATTTCTATGTTATAAACTAGTGTTGTGTGAGCCCATGTTTCATTAGACCCTAAAAAGACCTTCATAATATAGTTCATTGCTTTCTTGGTACACATTTTGAATAGTAGTACTATGGGTGACATCTCAAGACCGGTATAGGATATATCAGGAGATTGGTGAGTTTCTCTTGAGTTTTACTCTTCTGTGGCTTCTTATTTACCTTCTTGGAATAGTCACTTGATCTTTTTCCCTTCTCAACTACACATCATGTTGCATTATTGAGACATTGTTAACTTATCATGGTATTATTACTCCTATAATTCTATAATATATTAATTCATTTTATTTGTATAGTTGAGTATTATGGTGGAAAAGTGGTGTTGTATTATGTTGTGATGTTGTTAATGAGCCTGTTGTGCTTATCACTTGGAGTGGGTCTGTGAACTATTATTGTGTTTCATGATGAATTTACCCTTTTTGAATCCTTGATGTATAAAACATGCGCTACCAAGATGATTTTGAAAACCACATGTTTGTGAGCTTTGAATGTCTTATAATTTTGTATCACTTGACTATATTGTACATGTACAACTAATGTGTTTTGTGATAAAAGCATTCTTCATGGCAAGAGTGTCCTATTGTGATGATTATGTCATCGTGTATTTTTTTTTTGTATGTGTGTGTGCACATGTCCTAAATTTTTTCCTGGTGAATTGGTCATATATGGTGAGCCTATGGACTGTATTTTATTGTACTAACACTTTTAGTACATTATCTAGAAATGTGACAGGATGTAAGCTAGGAACATATGGTTATGTTGTACCTAGTATGTGTACCTACACTTTAATGATATGGTTGTGTGTAATTTATTATTTAGTTAGTGATGTGGTTATCAGTTTTGTTTTCTACCATAAAATTATGATCCATATAGGTAATATAAAAGGTGTATGTTGAGATTGAGGAAAATGGATTTTTTTTCATTTTACTTAAGTTGAGTACGATACAGAAAGTGGAGAATTACATAGACTAAAAATTTACTTCTATTAGTTTGGTATGTATGGAATTTTCTTAGTAGGTGTCAAACATATTTTTCTCTTCAAATACCTTAGGATAAATGTATGGAAACTTATACTTTTTCCTCTCTCCTTAACTAGTTATCATAAGGATGACCTTTGTGTGGTTATAATTATATTCAGCCTTATGGGAGTTTGAAGATTATGATTCAGATAGAGACTATGGAAGTTCCATAAGTTGATCAATTATCATGTTATATTTTGAGAGTATTTTCAATTTTGAGACATGCACTCAATGATTTAGTACCCTCCAAGTGGCTAGTAGAAGACAAAAAATTATCATTATGTGGATGTTTTCATGTGTATTTTATTTATAAACTTGACTTTATTAGAACCAACATTTTATTTGAATTATTTTTAAGATTCAAGGATATTGTTTTTTACTTTTCATTTCTTGCAAGATTTTCCATATTTTGAATGTGGCTACTTATCCATTTCTCTTTGGTTGTCAAGATTTCTTGTTTTTTTTTATAATTGTAACTCAAATATTTATGGATTTAATACCACTTGGTATTTTCCATCAAGAATATTAATGTGAATTTTATTATAAATTGATAAGTTATTTATACCTTGTTCGCAATGTACAGATATGTTGTATGGGGGTATACACAAAGTGTCATGTTTTGTATGATTTGGGATGCATGAATGCCCTTAGTTTTTAGGTAACAAAGCTCTATGTGTCAAGGACTGTGGAGTGATTAGACCTCACGTATATATTATGGTACTTATTCCTCTATGGTTTAGTGACTCTTATGACACTTAGTCCTCTATGGGTGGGTGAATCTTACAATATTTATTCCTCTAGGGTTGAGTGACTCTTATGATACATATTCCTCTATAGTTGAGTGACTCCTATGATACTTAGGACTCTTTTTTGGATTATAATTTATGATTTCCAAAACCAATTGGTGGTTTGACTACCATACTTTTTATATTTGTACCATGTGACGATGATGCTTACCTTTGAGATGGATATGATATTCAATTCAAACTCAATGGTTATGTTTGGTATTTTATACTCTTTCATATAATGGACTACTTGGGGATATTTTAATTTTGGGCCATTTGAGATTCACTGACAAACATTCTTGGTATACATCCTTGGTTCTTTTAGTTCCTTTGAGGAGGTTGACATACTGGACTACAAATGTTTTTTGAAAAATAGTGCTACACTTGGATTCTCTAGGAAATGTACATGGAAATATTTTTTACTTTTTTTCATGGGGACCGTGTTATGGATGTGTTATTATTATGCAATGGAAAGGTTTTCAAAGCTATGTGATGATGTTAAAGAACCTCAAGCTTGACTAAACTCAACCATGCACCATAAGATTAGAGCTAAACAAGAAACTATTTATGGATATATAAATTTGAAACTAACATTCAAACCCTAGCATATATACTACTCTCTACTCCATGAAATATTAATGAAAGTGAACCTAGTTAGATTCTAAGCAATCAAATTATGTATTGTTTACTTTCAAACATAGTGAATAGATCTCTCCAAGTTGGCTACATGTCCAAGCTTTAGATATTCCCTTACTAACTATATTTGGAATGGATGGATGCAAAATGGGGGAGCTCTTAACAATGGAGTATGGCCAAGATCCAAATTTTCTATAGCTTAAAGCTATCACAAATGATTTCTAATGCCAAGATCTCCAAATATGAGTGATATTTTATTATGTAAACAAGGTGTGTGTTTTAGAGGGAGGGGTGACCCTTCTATTTATAGTTTTTCACTTGGGAGAGTTTGGAATTCAGGTGCATGTGGGACTAAATCTCAATAATATATTTTAGATTAGATTAGGATAAACATGTTTTAAGATTAGTTGAGCTAATATTAGGCTAGTTAACTAGGGTTTAGAATAGTTAAACTTGATTAGTAAGTGATTAGAGACTTGTTGAGAGTTGGGAGGGGTTTGTATATCCAATTGTGATTGATAGATAGCCTAGGAAGCCAATAGAAGTGGTCTAGAGAGAACTAGGAGGTTCTGAATGGTCAAAAGGAGGAATGTTTAGCTAATAAGAGAGATATTAGCCAAATAAGATGATTATAGGAGCAATACGACTGAGAAGGTGTTGTAAGTGGGAATCAGAGAGTGGGGCAAATAATGGGGAATTAACAAAGTGTCATCAATTGGTTGGATATGGATGAAATGATAAGTGTAAGCATATTTTAGGTGTCTACATTTTCCCCTCATTGGGGTAACGTAAGTGACGTCACTTCAAAGAAAGTAGACAACCATAAACAAGTAGAAATTTTTGAAGGAATAGAAGAAAAATGAGTAGAATAGAGGATGCCCTCTCGATTTTTGATGGGGTGATAGAAGAACTCGATTGACAATCAAAAATATGAAAAAAAGAGAATAAAAGAAAGAATAGTCTGAAGAAGAAAGGGTATATAGAAGAAAAAAGGAATATGAGGAAGATGGAATGAGATAACATCCATCTAGTGCCTTTTAAACAACTTTATTTGTCATCATATTGCTAAATATCTTCATCATTGGTGCTTATTAAAAATAATGAACAAAAGTGTGGTACGACATGAAAAGCCATATATGAACAAATGTCCATTGCTAAAAATACCAACTCCATGCAACATATGAAATGAAATGCAATATGAGAAAGTAAAAGATTCCTAACTCCATGCAACATACAACACACAATGCAATACGAGAAAGTAAAATATGCCTAACTTAACAGAGAAACATAATGTAATGTTTTTGTTATCAAGCTTTAGTTATAACCTATTTGATTTAACAACAAGGGTTAATGACAGTACACCAAGCAAGGATACATGCAAAGGGAATAATGGAGGACACTTGGGTCCGATGAAAAATTAATGTGCACTACGAAATAGTACCAAGCAACTCGTTGTGCCTCAGAATTAAGATGAAGTAAACAACCTAGATTTTATTGATGGAGGTAGATTAAGATGATATGCGGGTCATTTATGATGAGAAGAAGAAAGAACCAAAGAACCGTGTTTTGTAGGATGATTTATATTGTTTAGAAGTTTTCTAAAACATATTTGAATGGTTTTTTATTTTTCTAACATATTTGAATATTTTTAATGATTTTGAAATTTTTCTGAAACTATGTACAGGAAGACAAGGAAGTGTGGATGCCCCTAGTGATAGATGAGATATAGAAGGGCATAAGGCCACATGTGTGTGAGAAAGGTGAAGATGTAAAAATTCCCTAGTGATTAGGTGGGAGTATTCAAAGGAAAACTCTTCATAGGTAGAAGCGATACCCAAGGCCATTATGGATAGGTTCAACATGATGGTGAACGTAAACTAATGAAGTCCTGGGAAGAAGCAAGGATGCCCCCAATGTAAGTTTGCCTAAAAGAACATGATAGAAAGGAAGGAGAAGATTTTTTTTGTGAAAAGTGGTAAACATGTCCGCAAACATGGAAAACAACTAATCTTATACACATGGATATTATGAACGAAGTAGAAGAACAATGTAAATGATATGAATGTAGCTTAGAAGCCTTGTGATGAAGAAGTGATTAGCCAAAGGAACAGATCATGAGACGAGATAAGGACTAAAGCAAGAGTTTGAACATGGTATAAAAAAAAGGACACTTGGTAACATACTAATCCTACTTACTCCTAGAGATCCAGTGTGTGCACGTGGAATTTAATTACCTCTTGAAGGAAAGATTTAATAGACAACAAGTGAAGACACCATAGCCAATTTTTAGGAATGATTGATTTTGAAAGGTGATTTTGTGAATGGATGGTGGAGATATAGTCGTAAATTTATCGTCTACCAGCCAGGCGTCCATAGCCCCAACAGAGATGTATTTGTATCTAATTGCAACATTGCTCTACTACCAGTCAAACGTCTATAGCCCTAATATATATTATTGGAAATACCCCAAGAGAGAGTAATATATCAATTTAATTTTTCTTGTAGCTTTTATCTTTTGATTTTTTATTGATTTTGATTCTTTTTTCTTTCTAAAAAATTATTTCAGCTCTCTTATTTGACAAGGATTTAAGAACCATAGATATCTTGATGGAAGGAGGTGGAAGTGATTGTGATAACAACATTGACTAGTGTCAAACAATATGTCCAAAAGTTCTTTGCAAAAAGTTTATTAGATGTTGAATGTGATAGGATCTCTAAGAGGTCATTCGTTATTTAATTTACCAAGGTGATAAAAGACCAGGGTCAAACAGATACCATAGAGATAAATGTCACAAAATGTGTGTGAATAGGATAACCAAAATATCACTGAATGGATGAAAATGGTAGGAAGAATTTTAGAGGAAGAGAAATAAAGGGAACAAAGAACATCCATGTGTATGAAAATACCTGATTGCAATGTTTGATCTCTATATCTTCTTTTTTTCTTGTGTTTTCCCATGCTTTAGTATTTTTGAATTGTTTTTATTTTTAGATTTTTTTATAGTTTTTGGAAAGGTGGGACCAAAAAAGTCAATTTTCATGATAAGATCCAACAATAATGTTTGTGACTTCCTTAAGAAGGGAGACCAGGCATGTTTGTTTATCAAGAGTCATGTTATCCTCGATCTCAATGATCGAGGTGAACTCATACTCAACAAATGACTGTGATTTATCCTAAAACATGGATTTTGTATGTGGGAGATTTAATTCTCCATCCAGAGGTTTATGCACTTTGTACCATACTTGATGATTACATTGATTTACATTCTTGAATTACATTTTATTTTTACCTTAAGATAGTTTGATTTGTTTGGAGCTATAGAGATCGTTGCAATTTTGATCTGAGATTGATTAAGAAACTGTTTGGGTTTCTTTTAAGTTGACGGGTGACTTGTCTGATCTTGAGAAGGGGGAGAGGAAAGTGAATGTTTATGATTGATGATAAGAATGAGAGAAATGATGGTGGGCTTACCACAACCATTGATAGAATAAAGATGTGATGGATGAAAAGGATACAGTCCAAGAATTGAAGAGGATGGGATACGAGGAGGTGAGCCACTAATAGAAGATGATGAATGGCTACTAGAATATGGCCCTATGATGGAAGAAATTAGGCTACTCGGAGGTGAGAAATGGCTAGAAGATGGAGGGCTACTAGGATGTGGTTCCAAGATAGATGAGGAGGGACTACTCGGAGGCATCCCATAAATAGAAGAGGATGAAGGGATACTAGGAGGTGACCCATAAGTAGAAAATTGAGGGATACTAGGATGTGGCCCTAGGATAGAATAAGATGATGGGATGCTAGAATATGGCCCTACGATGGAAGAAGTTGGGCTATAAGGACATGGCCCAACAATATAAGGTAATAGGATACCAAGAGGTGACCTACAAGTAGAAAATGGAGGACTACCTGAGGTTGGATCTAGAATAGAATAAGACAATGGGATGCTCACCGATGACCCAAGGCTAGATTTTGATTTAGGAATGATGATAGATAATGAATTATTTGGAAACAAGAAGATAGACTATGGATCAATGCTAGATCCTGACATCTTATCATGATCAGAGGAAGGTGAAGATGGAATAGAAGAATCAAGTTCCATGACCTTAGGATTTTCCTCTATGTTCTTTCAAAAAGGATCAATTTATTTTCCCCAATACATGAGTGTATCCAGTTCAAGAAAGAACACTTGTTTGTAATGCTCTAAAGGGATATCTTCATGTAGTCTGATTGTTCCTTCATCCTGAGAGAAATCAATCAGTAGAGGTTGTTGTTCTTTTACCATAGGAGGTTGACTAGAAGAAGAAAGTTCAAAATTAGGGAATATTTATTGACAAAAGAAGATGAAGATATCTGATTATGTAGATGAGGGGAAGGCTTGACCTTAGCACTCTTGTGAATAGTTTTGATGGTGCTTCAAAAAGATATCTTAGCACATGGATTATTTTTAATGGTTTGACATGGTTGCAGACATTGATATTTAGAAGATGGATGAGGAAATGGTAAGATATGGTTGAAAGGGCTCAAGGGCTGAAGAGGCATTGAAGTCAGTTTGATAGAAAAATATGACTCAAGAGATGACGTATATTTGGTGGAAAGTGTCTCATCAATGGATGATTTGGATTTAGACCTAGGTCATTTTTCTAGAAGATGATGCAATGTAGGTTGGAAGGTAGGATTGCATAGCCATACATTAATTTACGATGTAGGATTCGAATTGGATGATTGACTAGAGGGAATCTAAGATATGGAACTCTTCAAAGAAGGAAGAGGTTGTCGAGGTGACTGATGAAGGAGGTCCTGCAAAGAAAGGGAGGACCGTGACTCAAGAACCGAATTACATTTTTGATTGATGGAACTTTGAGTCACATGAGTCTTCAAAGGAGGATGACATCATTGAGGTGATTGGGAATGAAGGTCCTATAAAGGAAGGGAGGACCATGATTCAAGATGTGATCTAGAGGTATCCTAATAATAGTTAGGATCTAAATCTTCAGAAGAAGAGTGGGAATCCAAATGGTAGTTAGGATCTGAATCAGAAGAAGAGTTGGGGGAACCTAAATAATAATTTGGATCAGAGGAATTCAAACCATACCACCGACTATAAGTTGAATGTGGGGAACAGGGTACCCATATGGGCTCTCTGGCACGAAGAACAAAATGAGGTTTAGTTATAATGGTAATATTTTTATTTGAATTCCTAAACCTAGGTTCTATATTGTAGTAAGTGTGAGAAACCGCATGATATTTAGTCATTGTTAGCATCATTTGAGCACAAATTTCTAGACCTAGATAGTTGGATGGAACTCCTACAAAGGGAAGGAAGTGACATGTCGATTCGAGTAGCATAATGACATACAACTAGACATTTTGTAAGTATAGAGATGTGTGTGTGTGATTTTTCAAAGAAGGTATAAGGAAAATAGACATTATGATGATGTAATCTCGACGAGATCAAAAAGGATTTGTCCTAGAAAACAATTTTTCCAGATGAATAATCACAAGGAACAATTATGCAAGTGTGAAACACAAAGCCAATCAATAAGTAAATACACCCTATGCAAATGTGTGTGCAAAGTGAGTTTGATGCAAATATGATCAACACAATGTTAACATTTACGTCAAGCTCAAAATGAAAAAGGCGTAAATTTTAACAAAGGGTAGATGTGACTCCCAATAAAAGGACACCACAATAATTTCAACAACCAAAAAGGTCTAAATGTCAAAGGGTGAGGATTACAAATGTAATCCACATAGCCACACCAATTGGACAAGTTAATTAAGCTTCACAAAGAAGTGAGATATTAGTGCCAACATGGTATCAAAATGACACAAATAAAGTAAGCAACACTCTTCAATATTTGGGACAATGTTTGAAGAAAAAATGAGTAAAATTATACTAAGGATGTGCTAAAATGTGTACTTCATAACACCACAATACAGACACTTAGATCACATTTATGAAAAACATGACATAAGTATCTTAATTGTGCCAAGACAATGCAAATGAGGCAACATGTCAAAGGGAGATCAAATGATGAATACATCCTAAAATCAAGATCAAGTGGCCATCAAAGATATAAGGATGCATCCACGCACTTTAGATGTTTAACAACTCAGCCAAAAACATGGATGAGCATAAACAGACAAAAAAGTGGTGAACACTATCTATGAAAACACTCCTGAAATATGCCTTCTATTGCCCCATATGGGTAACAAGAATGCAAAGGTATAGATAAAAAGATGAAAAATAAACTAAGCACCACTTGGGTAGAGCTTCACCTCGTCTGAATGCGATAAATAAGATAAGCTAAGTGAAACGTTGTCTAATTTTCATGATGAAAGGAACTCATATCCAACTTAAGTGGATTCTTTTCCTTGTTCGAAAAACAAGGTTTTGAATCCAAACAAGTTATCAATTTGTGATGGCCAAGACGCGATAAAGGACTAGTAAAGTGGGCCTCAAGACAAAATGTCCTCCTTAATAAGATCTCTAAACTAGGTGTTACAAAGCCTTCTAAGAGTGGAGATAATTTACCCAAAATGTTGCACTGAATAATTTGGGAGTATCTCGGCTTTTCCTCCTTCAAGTACAGTGGGCACTAATTTCATCCATCATGTACTCTTGCCAGGGTTGCGATACAGACAACTTTGTAACACTAACTCATAAGGAAAACTAATCGAGTGGGTAAGCAAGGTGCTTCCTATTTCATCCACGATGTTACATAGCGGTGGAATACTTTAGGGTTCATGGTACCAACCCCATTATTATAGCTTAATGAATTATGCCAAAGGGGTTACGTTCCAGTTAAGCAGAGAGTGATGTACCCTTTTCCGAAACCTGCAATACAATGTGATGAAATTCGTGTGTGTTTTATCTTGCTTAACTTAATGTGGTTTTAAGTAGCACACCATTTGGTAACCTACATAAAACACGTGTATTAGAAGTTTTGTGTTTTTTGTTTTGATACCCTTCTTTGACATGTGATTTTGGTCCTACACACCAAGGTTAGGAATTTTCCAAAATGTCGTATAAATGAGATAAGATGTTATTTTTGATTTCCCAGATTGTTCTAAGACGCAAGGAAAGATCATACGAAAAAAGGTATCTCACTCAAATTTTTCAATAAATGGAAAATTCCTAAGTACAATGTGAACATAATTTCTTTTTAACCAACATTGAAAGCTAAATAAACCATTTTGCAAGTATGAAGAAAGTGGTGAAATGTTTCTAATTTTCAAGATCACCTAGAAAGGCGCAAGAGAAGAGCATACGCGGTTCAAAAATTTCACAAATGAAAATGAAAAAATTTTAAAACAATTTTGGCACTAAAAACCTGTAAACCACTATTAGAACCCTATAAAATTTAGAAAACCAAGAAAATCATAAAATTCTAGAAATCTATTTTTAGTAGTTTTTTTGATAGTTTTTAGTATTTTGCATTTTTGGAGGTCTCCAGGGAAATTTTGGGATTTTTGTAATATAAATAAATATACCAAAGGTATATTATTATTATATGTTCCCTTGCAAAGTACACTTCATTCTCTTTTCAACATCTATTTAGACTCTGAAAACGGGTTAATCAGTCAAAAGTTATGATCAAAACAAGGAGCACTAAAAAGTTGTAACCAAAATCAGATTAAATAGATATACCTATGCCCCCTTTTATGCATGTGCACCCCCTACAGAGACACCTGTACCCAGGTTTAGGCATGTGCATGCAGGTTAGGGCAGATGCGCCCCTCTAGATTTTTCAGACTCATAGTTCACCTGTGCCACCCGAGAGGAACCTGTGCCAAGGTTAGGCCGTGTTTGCTAAGGTAGATAAACAACAATATTGAGTTCTGACAGAGCACCTGCACCACCTGGGAGGTTCCTGTGCTAGGGTTAGAAAATAGAGATACAAGATCCGACAGTGTGCCTGCACCACCCAAGAGGTTCTTGCATTAGGATTAGTGCGCATGCGCCACGATTTGGGCGTGTGTGTCTGGTTCTGGATATGTGAACCATGGTTTTGGTGCCTATGCACCTCTATCATAAAATCATAGTCAGTGGTGTCTGTATTGGCAGAAAGGTGTATGTGCGCCCTTCCCTATAGGTGGTTAAAAAAACATGGGATTTTTCAAAAAAAATCTCCAAAAATGTCAAAATTTCATTAATTTGGTTGAATTTTGGCAGCACTTTATCTCCCTTGATCCTATAAAGATAAAAAAAGGCAAGAAAAACTTAGCTAAACCAGTTAAGAAACCTGATTTTAGCCATTAATAAAAAAAGATAAGTAAGACCAAAAATTTGAACTAATCTAAAAACTTTGAAAAACTAATCTAAAAAGCTTGAAACTATCCTAGAGAGATTAAAAATAAGAAATAATTAGAAACTAAAACAAAAAGCTTCAAAGTGACTCCATTAATGGAGGATGGACAAGTGGTCCCACCAGGCATGCCAAATGTATGCAATGGAAAGGTTTGCAAAGCTATGGGATGAGTTTAAAGAACCTCAAGTTTTACTAAACTCAACCATGCACCATAAGATTAGAGCCAAAAAAGAAACTATCTATGCATATTTAAATTTGAAACTAATATTCAAACCCTAACATATATACTCTACTCCATGAAATCTTAATGAAATTGAATCTAGTTAGATTCTAAGTAATCAAATTATCTATTTTTTACTCTCAAACATAGTGAAGAGATCTCTCCAAGTTGGCTACATGGCCAAGCTTTAGATCTTCCCTTACTAACTATATTTGGAATGGATGGATGCAAGATGGGGGAGCTCTTAACAATGAAGAATGGCGAATATCCAAATGTTCTATAGCTTAAAGCTACCACAAATGATTTCTGAAGCCAAGATCTCCAAATATGAGAGATATTTTGTTATGTAAACAAGCTGTGTGTTTTAGAGGGAGGGGTGACCTTTCTATTTATAATTTTTCACTTGGGAGAGTTTGGAATTTGGGTGCATGTGGGACTAAAGCTCAAAAATCACTTTTATATTAGATTAGGATAAACATGCTTTAGGCTTGGTTGAGCTAGGATTAGGCTAGTTAACTAGGGTTTAGGCTAGTTAAACTTGATTATCAAGTGATTAGAGAGTCACTGATATTTGGGAGGGGTCTAGATAACAAATTGTGACTAATAGATAGCCTAGGAATCGAATATAAGTGGTCTAAAGAGAACTAGGGAGGTTCTGAATGGTCGAAAGGATGAATGTTTAGCTAATAAGAGAGATATTATCAAAATAAGATAATTATAGGAGGAATACGACTGAGAAGGTATCGTAAATGGGCATCCAAGAGTGGGGTGAAGAATGGGGAATTAACGAAGTGTCGTCAATTGGTTGAATTGAATAAAATGCCAAGTGTAAGAATATTTTAGGTGTCTACAACTGACATACATTTATTATGCGTTGTGCATGAACCATTTTATAGATTTAAGATGAAGAATATGATACCAGGACCGTGTTGTGTGATCTATTACTTTCCCCTCGTGGGTGTGTGGGTGTCTTCTTGATGAAATAATGTTATGTTCTTATGGTATTATGTTTGTGTCATCAAAAACTGATTATTGGTAAATGTGTGCTTCCACCTTGGTATGGTGAATGATAAGTGTATTCACTTACTTGTTGTATGAGTTCCAAGAAGGAATTATTGTATCAAATGTTATTAAATAATGGTTAGTGAAGTTACTTGTGTCTTTATTGGGGGTTCGTACTATGTTTTTATGTCATGTGTTATTGGAAAACCTACTATAAATTTAAAAATTAAATTATTAAAAAATGAAAATATTACAAGAATTGAATTAAGGAGATGATATAAATTAAAAGAAGTATATGAGTAATAAAGTGAAATAAATACCAATATTCACATAACATGAAAAATTGGAGAGAAATATCAAATTCTACTTTTACTCTTCTGGTCATGTTTCATTGCTAAGATCATTTTTCATTGTTGAATAGAGTCAATGTTTATTCCCTCCTTACTCATGAGTGCTTTGACATTGTTGGGTTTCAGAATGGAACAAGGGTTGAAACCACAGTCAGGGGAAAACAAGTCCCTCCTATTTAATGGGAGAGCTTCCCTTATTGAAATCGAGAAAAACAAATGTACAAATATATAACTCTCAATGTTTAGACCCTGATATTCTAGAATGTTTTCATGCTTAAAATATTATCAATCATAAGGAATGGAAGAATATAGATATGGGAGAAGGAAGAAAACAACAATGCTTTTGGGAAATATAGATAGCAGAGTATCTCCCTACTTACATTGAACCAAGAAAATATAAAAAAGGATCAATTACTTCACCACCGGTGCAAATCTGTAGACAAAAAGTTCTAAAGGTTCACATAGACCAGAACACAAAGTTTTTATTGAATGCAAAACAAAAGATCCGTTGAATTGAGTAAGGAGAGAGAAAGATATAATAGAGGAAAAAGACAAGAATTTTTGTATTGAATATCTTCAGAATTTATAACCTTCTAAGAAAAATAGGATCCCTTTTTCCCATGGCCAAATCCATATATTTATAACAATTCATACACATTCATACTTTGTCCCCAAGAAAATAATATCCGAAAGGGATAAGTTTGTTACATATATGCTTTTGGAAAGTGACATGAAACAAACGCACTCATGAAAACCAAAGGTTCAAAAAGGTGAATATTTCGTCAGTTCGAGCATGATTAATTTAGCAGGGGACATCTCATGATTTTCTTCTTCATATAGTCCTACCATTTCCACCTTTTAACCACTTTTATAGCACTCAAGTTCTTACTGGTAAGTTTTCTCCCCTTTTATCGCATATGACAGATAAAATCTACTTTCTAAAAATCAAACTTTACATCTCTTTAAACTTATCAATTCAAAACCAAAACCAATCCAAAACACATCTCATGAAGGAATGACAAGAAATCAGAGAGAAAAGAAAGGAGAATGATCCATTTTTGTATTTTACAAAGCTCTAGTTTGTTAATGGCGATAAAAACTAGAAGATAGCATTCGTCTATATTTTCCCCCTTTTACCTTCAAATTTAGACCCTACACATGGCAAGATCCAAGCAACGACGACCTTGGGGGATAAAATTTGCATTTCCTATCATTTGGGAGAAAAAGCACATTTTCTCGATTTTCTCCACCCCCCTGTAGCTCTTCCAAAATCTAAATACGTGGCACCATTTGAGTGGCTGACAAAATGCGGTTCAAATCTTCCATTTAAACTCTTTGTTAACAAAAGGATCAAATTCTCACAAACCTCTTTGGGCCCGTTGTTCCAATTTCATTCTTCGACACATGGCATCACCTAATTGGTTGCGCGGGTGTGTTTCACTTTTATACTTTATCTATTTTGGAAAGGGGAAAAAATTATAATATTTCCCCCTAAAGTCCCTACCCCCGCCATTGACTTTTCAATGTAGGCCATGTGTCCCTCCCTGATTGACTACGGGTCTTAACTTAGAAAGTTTCCCCTCCATATGAGCGGGGCTCCAATTTCTATGAAATTAGATTCGGGAAAAATTGAGAGGACAACAGGCATTATGTCACATCAAGGATGGTGCTCATATAAGGGGAGGGATATGTAGTACCCCCTCCTTCTCAGCCACACATGTATGGTGATAAATTTTAACGTGACGGTAGTTTTTAAACATTTGCAAATTTTATTTGTAGTTCCATTCAATGTTTTTTTAACATAAGCTAATGATACTTTCATAATTTTTTGTTAACATTATTCGGGTTGAGAAATTGGCTAATTCTAAAATTATTGAGTGCTAATATTGGTTGAGTATAAAATTACAGAACCCTAAAATTGGCTTAATCTGATATTTGGGAGAGCCATCCAAAATATAGATTTTACATTATAACTCCTATATGTCTAAAACCACTCTAAAAAATTATGGAAGTGTGTGTGTGTGTGTGTGTGTGTGTGTGTGTGTGTGTGTGTGTAATATAACTTAAAACTTATATGTTTATTTTATGTATATACTTCCCTCTTTGAAATAATAATAAAAAAGGGAAGAGAAAATAATTAGGGAAGTGTTGGGATGTAGGTGATTTAACCTGAATGTTTCATTCTTATATGGGTAGTAGCTGATTATAGTTTATGTTAATCAATTAGTTTCCAAATCTAATTGCAACAATATCATGAATAACATTACACCCTATCCAAACATAGTAATCTTTTCTACTCCATATTTTGTAATTGAGTGTACTATGGGTGGAGGAGGAGTGAGAGAGGGACCGAGGAGGTTTTCAAAATCCAAATGGGTGGGAACTATCGTAGGACATAGGTAACCCTCATATTGAGGGTTTGCAGACTGGGTATCCACTATGTTTTCATAGAGGAGGTAATGTATCTTTTTTCCCTTCTTAGGATGACAGGATTTTGGGTCGTAACAAGGACATTTTGACCCAATATTAAGATTTTAATATTAATATTGTTGATAAGAATGGTCTCCTGAGTCTTGCTATTCTGAATGGACTGGCTAAAAAAGATAGATCTCGAATGGAGTTTTCTCTAGTTGGTAAGTTTTATGGTTCCAAATCTAATGTTGAGTGATTTCACAAATGGGCCTATAGGAAGTGGGGGCCGAAAGGCTCATTACAAATTGATTAATATGTGAATGGGTTTTATATAATCAATCAATCTAATGCTAAGGATTGTAGAAACATACTCCTTAGTGGCCCCTAGTTTTTGGGTAGATCTAGTTTGTTGGTTAACCAATGGAGCCCATGTTTTTATCCTTATAATGAGAAACTAGATGACTTTCCACTGTGTGTTAAAATTCCTAGCCTTCCTATGGAATTTTGGGAGGAGAAAATATTAACAACTATTGCTAACGTGATTGGTTCTTTGGTGGATTTTAATCCAGTTACTAGATCTTGAACGAGGATAATGTATGGTCATTTTTGTGTCAATGTGGCTATTTGGAACTTCCTGTGAAAATAAATAGAAATTAACTTGAAGTTTGGGGTTTGGACCAAGAAAATTGAGTATGAAGTCTTGCCTCTTTTTTTTTCCAGAAATGTTGGTAGATGGGGCATGATCAAAGACAATGTAATAAGCCAAGAAAGGAAAACACCAAGTTCATCAAGCTTGGGAGAAGAAAGAAAAGGATTAGGAGAAACATCAGGTTTCCCCAAGAAAATTTTCCTTAGTAAAGTTTGATTTCAATATGTTAGAGATTGAAGATCCTGTTATAGAGAAAATTATTCTACATCAAGTAGAGAATCAACCTATCATTGAGCAAGTTGTTCAGGATCAAGTTCAGAAAGAAAAAGAAATTCAGGTTAAGATTCATGATCAGGTGATTCCTGAGGAGGAGAGTCAGATTAACAAGGAATTTTTTAATGAGTATTCCAAAAAGATTTATCAAGAATAGGTTTAATCCTAAGTGAAATCAAAATTAGAGGTGGATCTAATCAACTCTGAGGTTGTGCCTTGTTCATTTAATCTAGAAAATATTTTGGCAGAAAAGAAGATTAATACTAAGAGTGCTCAGAAGCAAGAAATATCTAAAGAAAATTGTGGGAATTCCTTTACAAAAAGAGGTAATTTGTCAATTAGGGACATAAGGTAAAAAACAACGGCTAAAGAAATTGATTCAGGTAAGAAATGCTCTATTAAACATAGCATATCTCCAAAAAAGTTTAAAAGAAGCTTAATTCATGGAATATAAGGGGTTTAAATAACCATAATAAAAAGAGTATATAGTCAAATTTTAGGAAAAATCATAAGCCTGATATTCTTGTGATTCAATAAACTAAGATGAGAAAAGAAAAAATTATTGATGTTAACAATAAGTTTTGGTTTGGCTTGGATATGTAATGGGTGTCTTTTATAGGTGCCTCCTGAGTAATTTCTAATTTTTGGCTCCAAAAAGACAGAGAGGTAGTGGTTATTAGTAGTTTGTCTCATCATCCTGCCATTTTTTAGAGACAAGGAAAATGGTTTTGCATGGATATGTTAAAATATTTATGATCCTAATTATATGATTGAGAGAAGAAATCTTTGGGCTGAAATTTTACAGTTTCATTCCCAGTTTAAGTATTTATATTAGATAATTTGAGGGAATTTTAATACTCCTTTAAGTTTAGAGGATAAAAAGGGTTGTTCATATATTTACAGTGACAACATGGGAGGTTTTTTTAATTTTATTGTTGATAGTAATTTGGTGGATATTGACTTGAGGGGTGGGAAATTTACTTGGTCAAATAGATGTATGGGAGATGTTCTTATCCAAATTAAGTTGGATAGATTCCTAATCAATCCAAGTTGGTTCTTGGCATTTTTTTATCTTCTTTACCTAGAATCAGGTTAGATCATAGTCCTATTTGTTTTTAAAATTGGTAATACTATAGGGTCAAGGAGAAGACCTTTCAGATTTTTTTAAAATGTGGTTTTTACATCCTTCCTTAAAAGATAAAATTTAATCTTTTTGGAAAATTAATGTTAAAGGTAAAGTTATGTTAAAATTGGTGTCTAAGTTGAAAAATGTCAAATCCAAAATGAAAATTTGGAATAAGCAATCTTTTGGTAACATTTTTTCCCAAAAAGTAAAAATTATAGAGGATTTAAAAAGGATTGGAAAAGTATTGAAAGGTGGGGGTCTTGATCAGGAGCTTAGGAACAAGGATAAATCTCTTTTGGTGGAGTATCATAACCTGGAGGAAAAAGAGGAAGCATATTAGAAACAAAACTCAAGGTATTTATGATTAAAAGAGGGTGAGAGGAACAAAAAAAATTCATTTGAATGCTTCTATTCATAAAGAGAGTAAAATTATTATGGAAATTGAGTATAGTAGAGGAGTGAGGTTGAAAAATCAGTCTGAGATTTCAAATGAATTTATAAGTTTTTTCTCTAATTTGTTTTCTGCTGGAGAAGATCCTGACTTAGTCAAGGAGAGTGTAATTGCTAATTTCTTCCAACTTGTTATCACTCATTAGGATAATGTTGAGTTGGTCAAAATTACTTCTCCTCAGGAAATTAAAATTTTTGTTTTTTATTTAGAAGGGGAGAATTCTCCTAGGCCAAATGGTTTCCCTATTTTTTTCTTTCAAGAATTTTGGGACATTTTTCATAATGATATTGAGGAAGTTTTCTAAGATTTATTCTTGAATGGTAAGTTATTGAAAGAGTTTAACAATACTTTTATAGCTCTTGTTCCTTAGATTCCAGGTGCTAATAAAGTTACCAACTTTAGACCTATTATTCTATGTAATACTGTCTCTAAAATTATTACAAAGACAATTTAATTTAGGATCAAATTTATGTTGGAAGGTTTTATATCTCCAAATCAGGGAGCTTTTCTTGAAGGTAGACAAATTTTTTATAGGTTTATCACTATTCATGAAACTATCCATTATTTGCATGTTTCAAAGTGGGAGGCAATGTTGGTTAAACTTGATATGAATAAGGCATATGATAGGGTGTTATGGAGATTTATTAGAATTATTTTGGATAGTTTGGGATTTCATGATCATTTTATAAATTTGATTATGGAATGCATTACTAATCCTAAATATTCTATTCTTGTCAATGGTAAATATAAGGGGTTATTTTTTTCAGCAAGGGCCTTGAGATCGGGGGATCCTTTATCTCCTTTTTTGTATATTATAGTGGTGGAAACCTTAAGTAGATTTTATGTTGATCGAAGGAAAACTAGGATTCTTAATGGCTTAATTACTTCAAATGGTTTGGATCATACTACTTTACAGTAGTTTGTGGATGATACTTTTCTCTTGGGAAAATCAACTATTTCAGAAGTTATGGCTTTCAATGATATTCTTCAAGACTTTGAGGCAGTCACAGGTCAAATTCTTAATTTTTGAAAAAAACTCTATTATCTTTTTTAATGTGGATGAGGATATTCATAATAGAATTGTTGTTGTTTTGGAGTTCCCTATCATGTATTTTCCCTCTTCTCATATGGGTATGCCTCTGTTTAAGGGGAGAATGGTTTTAGATAGCTGGAATGCACTTGTCAACATATTTTAAAAAATGTTACCATCCTAGAAAGTGACTTTACCATCACAAGATGGAAAATTACAACTTATTAAGAGTTCATTATAGAGTCTTCTAGTTTATCTTATGTCAATTTTTACAATTCTTACAAAGATAAGAATTGTTATTATCCAGATTCAACATATATTTTTTTGGTATCAAAGGATATACTCCCTCTTGTGGCCTGAGATATAATTAATCTTCCCAAGAGTGCAGGAGGCCTGGGTTTGAAGGACTTAAAATAATGAATTTGGCTTTAATGGCTAATGTAAGATGGAGGATGAAGTGGGATGATGGACTTCAGGCTAAGTTTATTAAATAAAAATATTTGTATGATGAACATATCTCTTTATTTCAAACTACATCATGCTTGAGGGTTCGTGCTTTTGGAATGGTCTTAGTAAGTGTAGGTTCCTTCTGATGAAAGGAAGTAAATGATAAATTGGTGATGGAACTCAGATTATTTTTTGGCAGGATTATTCAATCTATGAAGAACACCTTATTAATGAGGTTCTGTGTAGAATGTGATAAACCACTTCATTTCCACTATAGGAAGCCTTTTAAGAGACTATTGGATTAGAACTAATTAGGGTTGGTCTTAGAGACCTCTTCAATAGGAAGTTTAAGATAACAGTATCAAGGAGGCAATTAAAAATATTAATACAAATTTGGGTGGAGTGTATATCCCATCAACACCTAAATTGGATGCTCTTATTTGGGCAGGGACTAAAGATGGTGAGTACTCTATTATAAATGGCTACTGTATTGCCCGCAATGTTCCTCATCCAATTCCTTGGTGGAAAGATCTTTGGTATAATGCTATTATCCCAAAGGTGAATTTATTTTAGTGGCATGCTATTCAAAATTAAATTCTTACTGTTGATAATTTACAGAATAAAGGTATGATGATACCAAATAGGTGCATTTTTTGTAAGTCTGATAATGAAACTATTCAACATTTGTTCCTTAAATGTTCCTTCTCTCAAAGAGTTTTCTCAATTTTTCTGAGATTATTTAAGGTCTCTTGGGTCTTTCCAGATACCTTTGCTAACTGTTATGAATAATGGTTCATTGTTCCTTATCTTCTTGGTGTTTTTCAAAAGCCTGCAATTTCGTAGTTCCCCATTTTCTGTGGGGAATATGGTTGGAAAGAAATCATGGAATTTTTTAGGAAAAAAAAAAAGATCAGTCTGGGTGAGGAATATGATTATGAAATGTTTGATTAGTAACCTTTCTATTATTAGATTCAAGGAAGAAGTAAGTATTCCTCAGTGTGAAAATTAAATCATTCAAGCTTTGGGCATTAAGAAGAGAAATTATTAGGGATCTTTAAGGAAGAAGAATATTAGGGTTAATGCGAACTGGGAAAATCATATGATTAGATGGATGAATCTTAATTTTTATGGTGTGGTG
The DNA here is from genome assembly GCA_019776745.2 of Taxus chinensis. Lineage (NCBI taxonomy): Eukaryota > Viridiplantae > Streptophyta > Pinopsida > Cupressales > Taxaceae > Taxus > Taxus chinensis. The sequence goes on along the minus strand of CM034147.1, from coordinate 569,553,929 downwards.
AAAATTGATCTAGGATTAGCTGACATGGGTGGTATTATTAGGAATGAAAATGGTTCCTTCTATTTCATCTATGTTATGCCTATTAAAAGTAAAACTAATAATTGTACTAAGGCCTATGCAAAGTTGTATGGTTTAAAGTGGGCTAATCACTATCTATTAAGGAAAATTTATGTGGAAGGGGAATATTTATACATTATTAATGTTATAAAGGAAAAGTAAAACCATCAAGCTAATATAAATTCCATTATGGAAGATATAAGGTCATTATTATTGAATTTTGAGAATATTCGAATTGAACATGTGTATTATGAAGAGAATACTTGTGCGGGCACATTGGGTAGTTACGGATTACAGGATCATCATAGTCATATATGGAAAGATGAGGTGGAACTACCACCATCTACTAGGATTTTCCTTCATGCTGAAAAGTGAATTTAATGCCAAGTGTGGGATTTGGATCTCTGAAATCCTTGTTTTCATTATCACTTATGTGGGTCCGAAAATCCATTATTTTACTTCTAGTCGGGCTTTATGTGGGTGGCATATTGTTTTTTTAGTTTTTTTACAGGTGTTTAATATTTCTTCCATCATGGGTGGTAACAGAGTTAGGGTAGAACTTTCGTCTTGTTCAGTTTTGGAAAGGAATTCGACCATTTGGGATATCTTTAAAAATGGGGGTGTTACCCTTTTTTTCCATAGATTGAAGGGCTATGATGATAATTTATCAATGAAGTTTGTGTAGGTTTTGGATAAAGGGGTTATGACTATGTGTGGTGTGAGTCTTTTGGTTTCAGAGGAATTGATTGGAAAGGTTACTGACATGGACTCTAATGGGTGTAATGTTTTTAAAGATAGAAATAGGTTTCAAGAGGAAGTCTTCAATTTCTTGGATATGGATGAGAATATTTTCCACATGGGAGGTGGTATAACTTACATCTCTCTCCCTTGGCATTGGCCTGGGGTTTTTTAATTATCATGGAGTATTTTACCCTTGATAGGAAGTATAGAAATCTCCATACCAATAATTTCATGTTGTTAAACCACTTTAGAAGAAATTCAAAGATGGGAATTCCTTTCTACCTTTAAGACTCACTTCAAGGGTCAGTGAATGAAGGAAATACCTTGATAAATTTTGTTGTCAGTAAAATTGAATCTCTCGAGGATGTGGTTGCTCAGGTGACACTAGAGAACAAGAGTTTAATTAGAGAATCTCAACGTTGAGGTGCAGAGTTGAAAATTTTTAGTAATAGGTTTGATGCACTTCAGGAGATGGTTGCAGTTGAGAAGGGTAAGAAAATGAAGCCAAATATTAGTAATTTTTATGAGGAGTTCGATTCTTCTAGCTAGGATGCGATTACGGGTCTGAGCTCAAGGACACAAAGAAAAAGTTTCCTAAGGAGTTTTTTGTGGACTTTTTGCTAACCAATTCTTATGGTTTTTGTTCGATCCGTTTCCATAGTTGGGTCTTTTTTCTGGTTTGGGGTTTTTTTGTGAGGTCGTGTTTCTGCTCTCGGTGAGTCAAATTCTTTTTAACTCGAGTTAGTTTCCTGTTTTTGGCTTTTTTTTTCTAAAGTTGTTTCTATTGGCTATGAGATATCATTGTAATATCTCTTTGTATATGTTAGGAATAAAACTTATCTTAATTCATCATTAGTTAATAGTTTAATAAATGTAATAAGTTAAAGTATTTAATTTAAATACTTTAAATTTATGCCAATAGGTATTAGTTATTGTTAGTTATTAGTTAACTTAGTGATAGTGTTATCATCCAAATGTTTGTGGGATCATGTTGTATCTTGTATATTTTTTCCCAGATGATTTTCATAAGGGGAAATAGGGGAAATTAGGGGAAATATGCTATTTTTGCATATTTTCTCAGATTATTTGATTTTCTTCCATATATTGTGGATGAGATAGAAGTTGTCTAATATCTATAAATATTACAACTCTCTCATTTTTTTTTAGTTCTTGATTTCATATTAATAAATTTATGCAAGCACCGTCTTGTTTTCTGTAATTAAATATGGGTTGTAGAAAAGAGTGTATGGACCTTGGAGCCTTTTCCAAACTTTATCTATATAAAAAACAATATCAGGAAAAACGATATGACTAATACTAAACAATGATGAACATAAAATAAATAAAACACTTGCAATGAGAGAGAGAAAATGAATTAGTTGATATCATACTCAATGTGATGATTTGAGATGATCTAATGATTGCAATAGGCTGGAAATGATCTAATCTATCTATCTCTCAAATTGTGTCCCACATATATGCTTGGACCAAAGTGTGTGTGGTGGTACAAATCATATGGATGTTATGGTCCTTTCTATACCCTTTTGTCCCTCTTTACCCTTTAGATACAGTTCTTGTGTGCCCTATGTTTATGTCCCCTAATTTACAATTTTACCATTTTGGATTCACTTGAAACAATGATCTTTGTACCTATTCCTTAAAAAATAAACCATATCTACCCTATAAATTGATTAAGAACCCATTATCCTAAAATAAATATTACATTTTTTAAGACTAGCCTTCATGGTCACCCACTATGATTGCACCAATCATTTCACTATGGTTAATAATCTATGTATTTTCGGTGTGTGTGTGAATTTTAATTGTTTCCCATTGAAGAAAGGTTTTCCCTTGTGTGCATCACACCAAATAGTGTGACACACTAGTTTTCCCCCAATGTATATGCGGTATATAATTTATAAGATAAATTATTCCTATGTTATGACAATGCAGTCCAAATGTGGTTCTTATCTTGTTATTTTTCTCAAAGGATAGTAATAGATAGTAGTACTTTTCTCCTTAAGTCTCTTTGTAAGCTAGATATATATGTGATTTGTTTTGTTCAAATTTTGACACTGGTGATATAAAATGTTGACCCCAAATATAAAATTAAAATAAGAAAAGAGTGATGAATAAGCACAATGAAAATTTATTTCATAGATAATCAAGGCAAGACCAAAAGCGTAATAGAATGACCCATAATGTACAAATGTTATGGCCCATTTTGTATACTTCAGTCTAGAAAGATTAGAAAATAAAACATTTAAGATATGATAATAGTGATATACCTTGTAACATGACCAAAATTGGATAAATAAGTCCATAAAACCATGAGGAGTGACAATCAGATAAATCAAAAGCAATAGAAAACCAAGACTTGTGCCACAATGTCTAATCTTCTTGCTCATAAACCATGTATATAACAATGTACTAAAAGTTTAATGTAATAGTAATAATTGCATATTTTAGTGTCTACCTTTTCCCCCATTTATGTAGTGAATAAAAATTTGCTAGTATAAAGGAGATAAGAAGAGTGTACCTATGAGGATACGAAGAAGGTGTATTCGTAAGCATGCCAAAAGATATAAACTTTGATGTGATGTAGTGTGGATCATCATTTTCATCCAAAATGTGCAGTCGAAGGAAAGATAGGTGTGTTGTCGTAGATATGTAACTGAAGAGAGATGTTCCATGGAGATATTTAAAGAATTGGAGTTTGTAAGTGGATCTGAGAGTGATCATTTCTCGAGCCAGCGTGTGTGTGTTCATTAAGGGATTTAAGAAATCCCTCCTACCAAAGGAAGAGTGTTGAGAGGGAAGTTTATTTTCCCTCGATATAACTGCTTCCAAAATTAAGGTCATGCCACTGTACAATGGAAGTTAGGCCAAATGTTTCTTGAAAACCCCTAGTAAAGTTCGAAAAGGAAAGCAATGTCTCATTTCCCCAACCATGCACTGTATGGGTATAGATTATAGGTTAGAAATTTGGAAAAGGATAGAATTTGTATTATTTGTCCCCCACATTAGGTCATTTGAGGGAAATATTGATTAGAATTTGAATTTGTATCATGATTGAATTGTGTCTTGAGCATTGATTACTTAGTTTGAATTAGTCTGGTATTGAATTGAAAAACTTGTCACTTGGTTAATTTTAATTAGTGGGTTACTCATGTATGATTACCTATATATTTTCCCCTTTCAGTGAGAGGGTAGAGATGAGAAGGATGCAAATGATTGAGTCAAAAGAAGATATAGCATAGTGCACAGTGGAAAGAAGTGATAGTAAGAAATGATGTAGTATAGATAGTATTAGGGATGTATTGGGTATTTCTGATGAAATGATTAAATAATTGAAGAGGAGTGTAAAATGGATTAGTTAGCACAGGTACAGATGATAAGAACATGATCCTAATTGCCGCTGATGGTGTGGGAAAGTGATGAATGGGGATTCAAGATATGGGTCATTCAGTGAGAGTTGTATTAGTTCGTGAAGTATGCGGCGACATAAATAATATATAGTTGTAAGGACCATGGATTTACTATATATAAAAAGTAGTAAAAAGTGAATAGTAATTTTCATTTGTGATTATGAGTGATTTGTGATAGTGATCTTTGCAGTTGTGACCATTCCACATGTATGATAGATGTTATCCTGACCCAATTTGAGAGAGTGGTAGAGGCCATTCAGAGTCCTAGACTACCAATTGAGCTGGTAAGTAACATTTTTTACATTGAGATATGTAGTAGAATAGGATTTTATAGATTAATTTTTAGAATTTTTTATTTTTTTTAATTTCTATACATTAGTGGGCCAAGATCTGGGGCCGTAGGATACATATTTGGCCATAGGGATGGAACCATACAAATTTGTACTGTATCATCCAAAACCATATGCTATGGTCTTAGTGGACCATACAATTTGGTCTTAGTGCTAAAAATATTCTCTAGTGAAGATTTTGCATGATTTTTCTTGTAGATTAGTGTTGATACATGGTTTTTTGGTTTGTTGTTTTTGTGATGTGTAATTCAGATGATGTATAATCATTAGGAGTTTCGTGGTGGTCGTTGGGATATGACTAATTTTTTGGGATTGTGGTTTGGTGATATAGGGTGGGATGTTCTAGATACAGTGACTAGCTTACGACATGTGGCTAGATTAGAATAGTTTAGCCCTAATATGTATATGATTACTGTATTATGTGAGAGATGGTGTGTATAGATACTTGTACATTCTTGGATCTTGATAAAGGGGATATGATGTTGAATCTGGAGGATGTGTATCACATTTTATGATTTCCTACTTATTAGGGAGAGGGTGCAAGTGATACCAGTCGGATGTGTCCATTGTAGATGAGAGATATGAGGATATTTTGGGTTGGTGGATCGCATGGTAGGAAGAATCCTATTATGCAGTCTAGATGAGATTATGATAGTTTTCATTCCTCATGTGTGTGGAATTTTATAGTGGTGATATTGGCTTCATTTGTGGTAGTGGATGGTGGTGGGGTTGTATATATCTCACTGTATGGTATATATTTTAATGTATAGAGGATAAGGGTACAAGATATACTTGGGGAAGGTGCATGTTATCCCACTTATACATGGATATATATAGATTCATGTATAGAGTATCATATAGGAGGGATATGAGGAGTGCCATTATTACATATATGCAAGAGGTTATGGAGGATATAGTAGTGTTGAGACCCATTATGGGTATATGGGTCGATTACGAGCATTACTAGTAGATGTTGATACCCATTGATGGCTAGCTCAGAGCTAATGCCAGGACATGTATGAAATATTTTTTGATAGCTAGGTGGGCCCGAGGGAAGTGGAGACCTTATGGACTATGACATGAAATAAGAGATTGCCATAGATGTAATTGATATGATAATCATTTATGGTCCTCAGTGAGTTATTTTATATGGAGTGACCCAACATTTTTTCTTGAGGTACCCCTAGAGACTATGGGAGGGTGGGAGTGAGGCCGAGGATGTGAGGTGGAGCCTTATGTCATATGTTAGATAGCTGATCGATGTACTCCCACATAGAGCATGGTTTCACAGAATCAACGGTGATAGCTATTTCCTGTCGTAGTGGATGCAGAGAGTTAGGTTATCCAACAATTTAGGTGGTGACATGAGGATAGGTTCCCCCAATAGATTTCCTATACATCATGGTATTAGAGGAGTGTTTGATCACTATATATTGAGTAATTTTGAAAGAGGGTGTTGATGCCTGTTCAATATTTGGTTTTTATCATGACATTGCTACTTATTGGATGGTATGTGGTGCAGTTGACTCCCATATTGCCAATACCAATCATAAACTAATTGGAGAGGGTGACGAAATTGAGGCATACCCATTTTTTTGATCCATTGGTGACATGGTCAAGTGTAGTGTTATCGATCCAATGCAATCATGTACTAGATACAGATGGAGGTCTAGTGGTGAAGCCTTAAGATTGAGAGCTCCCATGGTTATATGATCTAGTAAAAGTGAATAGGATTGATGAAATTGCACCCATATTGTATTAAGACATTTTGTGTGTATATATATGTGATCATTTAGATTTTCATTGTGTTATCATTTGTATGGTTGATGTGTATTATTGAATTCTTGATGATGTAGATTGATGTGTATGATGATATGTGGTGTGATTAGTGTTGAACATTAACAATTGATGATTCATATATGTTGTATTGGATGTGTGATTTTTTAGAATAAACAATAGCTAGACATGTGATGATTTTATATTAGTTGGTTGGTGTATATAAGAAATATAATTGAATATGAAATGATCTAATATTCACTCATACATTAGAGATAGTGAGATATCATAAAGAACTATATATGGCATAATCCACGAGTACTCAAGAAGAAAGAGTTCACAAAAACCTATACATAGAATTTAGTGAGGGTGATCTACTCATGCCACCAATGAATCATAAAAAGTGACCAAAATATAGAGATACATGAAGACAAAATAAATATATAACCTATTCAGAAATAAGATGGAGAGTGATTACATGTGTTTTGAGTCATGCTAAAGAATATACATTTGAAGTAGTAGTAATATTTTCAATGTTAGGATCTTGTAATATAAATCTTTTTTCTTTTGCAACCCAATTGAGCTAAGATTTAGTAGTAGGTTTTTTCTTCGTACATTTCTCTGGATTGAAATCTAGGGAAGGAATCCTTAAAAAAACTAAGTATTAGGTGATGATCAGGAAATATAACATATTCTGGTTAGTGTAGTCATGTCATAGGAGAGTATGATCATTGAGGATGTCGTTCTTGAAAGGTGATGATGCCCTTGTGTTAAAGTAACTTAAGCTTATCGTTAAGTGCATAACAATAATTATTCCAATGTATAATTATTATGTAAAATTTATAGAAAGGTTTATTATGAATCCATTACAACTAGTAAGGAGGGTGGTACTCATTACATGGTACCCAAATAAAATACTCATCAACTAGGGTGTGCAAGATGTCATTTGGCCTAGAAAAATGAGAAAAGTACAAGGATTTTCATTTAGTATGAGTGAACCACATTTTAGGTATACATGGAAAGTGGGTTGAGATGACATGTATCACCACGATGAAAGGACTTGAATTCATGTGTATATGGGGAAGAAGAACGAGAATCTACTATAACCTTGACAATACAAAGGGAGTGTGTGTGAAGGAGTGGGAGATGTATTAAGTGTGGGTACGACAGAATGTGGGTTAAGGATTTATTGTTGTAAATCAATAACACAAAGATAAAAGGTTATAAGATAATTTCTAGTGTCATACAATTACTTTTTCTTAAGAGGAAAGATCAAGCCATGAAAAAAAAAAAAATTTAAATCAATAGGCTGATATTTAATATATGATCACTAACATATTCATTTTTTCCATGATGTAATGATGGTAAATGTTCATATGTAGCTTTAGGTCCATTATTAAAGATAAACCATCAAAGAAATTATTCTTGCATGCTAAGAAAATTACACACACGCCCATAAGATAAAAGATGGAACCAATATAATGGAATGTCAGTGTTACTACAAGGTAATTCTTTGAGGATATAATCTATCATTTCTATATAAGCCATTGTGACACTATAATATTTGAGTTACATGTAAAGGTTACAAGTTCCATCAAATAGTGAAAATTTAGGCATGATAAAACCTTTAAGAAATATAGAATTGAATATCTTCTTAACAATAAGATTACCATATATGACATCATGATCAAGACTAACAAAATAGGATTTACTTGCAAGGGTAAGATTATGAATCTGATATTATAAGTCACCAAAAAATTCATAAGATAAATTAATTCTTGGAGAGGAATAACATAAACATCAAGGGTTTCATTGATTAGTTGCATCTTACCATTATTTGTAGCCAGGGGAAATTTGTGTGGGGAGTTGAATCTATGGGTCACCTAGTGGAGAAGTGATATTGGCACTGGGAGGACTAGGAGAAGAACTAGAAGTTATGGAATATTGGACACCCTTATCAATAAATTCATTAACATGGGAATAAGAATAAGCATCATTAGGTTCATCATCAAGTCAAAATGTCTTTTTAAGTAGAAAGAGTAGAAATGCAAACATCATTTGTAACAAAATTATGTTCACAAACATCTTAGACATCTTGTTTTGAAGAGAGATAAGGTACAGTAGCATTATTTTCAATAATATTTTGTTCATGAGTACATACAATATCATTTGGAAGAGGAATGGAATTAACACATGTATCATTTTCAACCATAGTTTTTACACTAGTATTAGAAAAAATCTTTTGAGAAGAAGAAGAAACAGAAGCATCATTTGTTACAATATCTTGTATACAATTATGTAAGGAAGAAACACAAGTAGTAGAAAGTGAAGCATGGATGAAATTATCAAAATTATATTCATTATCAAATAAATGTAATTAACCTCTATGCATGCATCATGAATAAAATCATTATCAGAAAGAGATTTGGTTTCACTATCAACATAAATAGAGAAATCACAATCAAGAAGTGGTAATTCATCTATCACTTTTATAGAAACATAATGAATAATTGGATGAGTAAACTAAATATAAGATATATGAATATGTTAATCATGAATGGGGATGATATAATTAGGATATTAGAAAATAGTAGGGTAGGGAGCTACACTATTTGGTTCTTGTTTCTCACAATAACACACATACATTTGGGGATCGTTATCTTCAAAACATGTATAGAAACCATAAAAAGAAATAGTATAAAACATGTATGGATTAGAATACCCATAATTATTATCTACATGATATTGCAGTTTTGTAAAATATTACACTAGGCTATAGAAAATTTGTACAATGACAAGAAAAGAAGACAAATGGATATGGATTTCAAATAGTTAGGGACCCTAGGGAAACTATAGTTCAGAAAATAATGGTTTCACCAGATGATTTAACCTAAATGATTAATTTTTATCTGGGTAGTAATCAATGGTATATTATCCTAATAAATTAGTTTCCAAAGATAATTCAATAAATATCATGAATAACTATATGAACAATAGTAAATAATGATGGCATCAAATAAATAAAGTACTTATAATGAGAGGGAGAAGATGACTTGGTTGATATATCATACTTTGTGTGATGATCTAATGAATGTAACAATATGGAAATGATATTATTTGTATCCATATATGAAATTGTGTCCTACAAAGATACCTGGACCAAAATAGATGTCATGGGCCAAAGAATAAGGATGCCATGTCCCTTTCTGTATGTTTTCGTATTTTTTCCCATTAGATATGATTCTTGTGTGGCCTAATTCTATGTCCCTTACTTCACACTTTTGTCACTTAAAATTTTCTTGATACGACAATCTTCACACCTATTCCTACAAAAATAACCCTATCTACCCTACACATTACTTGAGCACCCATTATCCTAAAATAAAGAATGTATATGCTTGAGTCGAACCAAACTTGGCAGTCACCCCACTAGGATTTCACCGAGTGTTGTAGTATATTTTATACTTTATGTAGTTATGGTGTGTGTGTGTGAGAGATAGAGAGAGATTGTAATCATGTATCGTTGAAGTTAGGTTTACCCTTCTGCACGTTGCATCAAATATTAGGATACACTACTTTTCCCCATCTATATGTGTGGTATGGAATTCAAAAGATATGCCCTTCCTATGTTATGATATTGCATTCCAAATATAATTCTTCACTTGTTATTTTACTCAAAGGATGGTAATAGATAGTAATATTTTCCTCCTTAAGTCTCTTAGTAAGCTAATTATATATATGCATTTCTTTGTACAAATTTTTACACTAGTGATACAAAATGCCAACCCCAAATATAAAAATTCAAATAAGAAAATATTGATAAAGAATCCCAATAAAAATTTATAAAAGAAAAGGATAATGGGACCAAAGCATATGTGATTTCCCATAACATACAAACATTATGGCTCATTGCATACTCTTTGATCTGAAAAGATGAGAAATCAAAACAATTAATACATGATGATAAGGATATGTGTGGCATGATCAAAAGTGAAGGAATAAGTCCATAAAACCATGAGGAGTGATAATTATATAAATCAGAAGAAATATAAAATTAGGACTTGTGCTACCAATTTCTAATATTATTCCTCATAAACCATGTATATAACAATGTACTAAAAGTGTAATGTAATAGTAATAAGTACATATTTTAGTTTATATGGTAGGGTTAAATTTTTAATGGTGTAGTTTTTAAATTTTGGTGTGCTATAACATGGTTTTAGAACCAAAAAAGAGGAGATACTATCCTCTACCAAAATAAGAGCTTTCAATAAATGTGGTCTAATGAGATGTTAAACGTGGGTCTATAATTGTTTAAAGATTGTTTTAAAAAATATTGACAGTGGACAGAAAGGGTATTGTTTGTATTATTTGGGAGGTGTTGGAAATGTGAAATGACACTCAAATTCTCATTAACTCTCCATATCATATCCTTGTGCAAAGAGAGCCTTGATTAAGTTGTGTGTGAGTTTGGGATACCTGACCTATTTATTACATCATTCTTTTCCCAGTGTGCAAAGTGCTAGAAACATGGGTATGATAAAAATGAGTTCCTTAATAACAAGATTTGGAGAGGTTAAAGAAAATTATTTTTCTAGGTTTATTTTCATGTAATAGAACACCCCAATTGTATATTTATTTAAGCTCCCAATTTTGATTGTTGAATAATCATCTAGTTTTTAGGAGGAGAGAACTCTCAGCTATAGTTGAATGAGTTTTTTAATCCTCGGGAGCTATCCACTAAAGTCACTATGTGAAACTACAAAGGTTATGGTAGAATCCTCTTCCAAAATGATTTTTTTTGGAAAACATGGGTACAAACATGTTCAAACTACCCCCTCTGCATGATGTTATGGTGCAAATAAATAGTTACAAGCTTGTCATTTGATATTGAGAGATTGAAAATACATCTTCCTATATTGAGAAAATATTAAGTATTATTACCTATGTATGATTTGAATCAGGGGGTGTTGTTAATTTAAGTCAAGGTAGAATCTAAGTTAGAGATCAAGATTTGAGATATTTTCATTCTTCTCAGTTCAAAATTTTCAGCATACTCCTAGACTGTATGAGAATAAGATCTTTAAAAATGGGTATGGATGTTCATCAAAGAATTTATAGAAAAATATGGAGGAATTTATGATACACACAAACCATTTAATACAATTCCTAAAAGAGTGTTAGAGTCTCATGGAATACGAGTGGACCCACCTAGAGAACCTTGAACACTACATCACCATTTAAAATGCATGGTTTTCTTCCTTTTCTAGCATGGTTATCATTTTGCTAGTTTTCCCTTCACAATTTAATTGAAATTCAAATCAAATTATAGGTTTTTCATTTAAATAAAATGTACTTTGGTTGATGAAACTATTAAAAGATAATTATATCTACACAACCAGAGTGACCATTTTTAGATTGGTTACCCTTCCCATGAAATATGTTTAAGAATAATTAAATACTTAGATGAGAAATTTTGGAAATTATAACAACTAGTTATGATTTGGATGCAAGATATTGTATAAACACTCTACTTATACACATTGTAAAATTTAGTAAAGACACAATCTATAACCATCGAGGAGCTGGAGAAGGTTGTTTTTGTTCTTGAAGGGGACAAGGCACCAAGACCTGATGGTTTTTCCATAAATTTCTTCCATAAATATTGGGATATCTTCTCGGAAGATTTTCTGAAAGTTGTAAATGAATTTTATAGAACATGAAATCTTCTGAAAGAGTTGAACAATACTCATATTATGCTAGCCCCAAAGAAGATGGATGCTAAATACTTCAAGGATTTTCAGCCTATCAGCCTAGTAAATGTTGTTTACAGAATTTTTACCAAGATTCTTGCTACTAGATTACAACATTTGCTATTTGATCCAATCTCTAAACAACAAAGTGGCTTTATAAAAGGAAGGATTATTCAAAATGGAGTAATCATGGTTCATGAAACCATACACTCCATGGATAAAAATTAATAATCAAGTATGGTAGTAAAATTGGACATGCATAAGGCCTTTGATAGAGTTTCTTGGATTTTTTTAGATAAGGTCCTGTCAAACTTTCAGTTACATAGAAAATTTAGAAAAATCATTCAAGCCTACATATCCACTTCCATATTTTCAATTATTGTTAATGGTACTCCAGTGGGATTATTTTCCAGTAGTAGGGGTATAAGACAAGGGGAACCCATACCCCCCTTACTTTTTATAAAAATGGCTGACAACATTAGTAAATATATAACTAAGGCTGTGAATACTGACATGCTAAAAGGCTTCAAACCTACTTCCACCAACCATACAACTTCACATCAGCAATTTTTTGATGACACAATTTTAATGTCGATGGCTTCTATAATTGAGGCTAAAGATATAAATACTATTATCAAATTATATGAAGCAACTTCTGGCCAAAAACTCAACTTTGAAAAAAGTTCGGTGTATTTTTTCAATACTCCTTCTGATAGACTGAAAATAATTGTGCTCATTTTGGGGTCTAAAATCAGCTCTTTACCCACTACCTATCTAGGCTTACCATTGCGAACTAATAAAATATCTAATGTTGTTTGTAATGCCTTGTTAGATAGATTTCACAACAAATTGGCTAGGTGGAAAGGTGTTATTCTCTCTAGTGCCAAGAATGCTTGTTAATTAAAAGAAAAATGTAAAAATTGCCCATATATATAATGTCTATGTACAACATCCTAGCAACAACTGTTGACAGCATTAAAAGAATTCAAAAGAATTTTCTATGGCATAGAACTACAGAAAGATTCAAGTACCATTTAGTTTCTTGGGATCAGGTTTGTACACCCAAAAAGATTATTGGCCTGGGTATAAAGGATATTAGGAAGATGAGTGTTGCTATAATTTCCAAACTTGGTTGGAGATTACTTAAGGAAAAATAACCATGGACTTAACTCATTAGGATCAATTACTTGAATTAGCACAATATGAATTCTTTTCTTTTTGAAGAACTTCCCAATGGCTCCATTTTTTGGAACAACTTGCTTCAAATTAGGAACATTCTTGCTAAATTCCATAGATGGAAAGTTGGAAATGGTCAGGATATATAATTTTGGAAAGAAAAATGGAATGATTTTAGGCTGAGTGACAAATTTGACTCCATCAAAGACATTCTAAGAGAGAAATATGGGAATTAAGTAAAATATTACATAGACTTGGATGGAAACAAGATAACTTGGAAGCACTTCATATTGGATAAGGAAAATTTAAAACCTATTATCTCCTCTCTCCAATAGAAGCTTACAATCATCCCTCTTAATGAAAATGATTCCAAGGATGAGCTTATATGGGTTAATTATTTTGATGGTGACTATACTGTCAAATCGACCTATAATACATTTTTTGAAAATATTCAATGTGATATAAACTAGAGTACAATCTGCTTTCCTGATTTAACCCCAAAAGTTAATTTATTTTTATGGTTGTCATTAAAAGAAAATATTCTCACTAATGATAACCTAATTAAAAAGGGTTTCATTATTCCTAACATGTGTTGCATGTGCAAAAAAGAGGTCGAAGACATCAAACATCTACTTTTGCATTGTGAATATGCCTCAAAGGTATGGAGTATCATTTTTTAAAATTTTAATATGCATTGGAATCTTCCTAATACATCTTACAGACCTATGAGCAATATAATACACCATATAAACATTGCATGATAAGAATATTATGGAATTTGGTCCTGCCTCATACCATTTGGAGATTGTGGAAAATATAGAATGGAATAATATTCAGGAACATCAGACAAGTATGCAACAAGATATTTAAGGAAATTTATATTTTTGTCAAAGAAAACATAGAGAGGTTTAGGCCTACAAAAAATATACCATGCCCCGAGGAAGAATAACCTATACTAGCTTTTTGGAAGATTGATATTGATAATTCATTAGATTCTGCCACCCAACTTATAGTACAAGTTGAATTTTGATGGAGCATATAAAGGAAATCTAGGGGTATCAAGAGGTAGTGGGGTGATTAGGGATCATATAGGTTGTTTTGTTGTTACATTTTATGGAGAAATGGGCCATCAAAGAAACCACTATTCTGAATCCTTAACAACATTATGGGGGGTTAGGCTTGTAACAGATTGCAATATCTCTAATATTATAATTGAAGGGGAATATTTGAACATAATAAATATTTTAAATCAAGCATAACCCCCTATTTGGACCATTTGGGATTTAATTTATAAATCTATTGAGATTTATAAATCCTTTACAAACTGCCAAATCATCCACTCCTACTATGAAGGCAACAAGGTGGTGGATAGTCTTGCTAACTATTGAGTTAGTAATAACATGTAAACTCAGTTTAATGATGACATCCTCTATAGAAAGGTACACAATGAAATCATCAAGTGGTAAATATGAAATAAAAAAACCATCATTAATAATTTCATTATTGTTTTGAGAGTGATTAACTCCTTATGCAAGGATAATAATAACACTCAGCCTTCACACACTTTTTGGGTCAACAAAGTCACTGTCAAGAAGCATTTTTAGGGGAGAAACATTTTCATTGGGAATCAAAGAAACAACAACATCAATATGGATGGAGATCCATGATAAAACCGAAGACCCAGATTGGAATGATGATGTGACTCTGTGGAATTATCTACAAATGGGTTGGGTCTCAAACCTCATTGAAAAAATGCAGGGTCATGATCAAGACATTTCTCTTGAATTCATGGTTGGGTGGAAGGAAAGAATGGTAGAAAATGGTGAAATCAACATCAAAATCACTAAAGAGATTATTGCTGAGGTCATAGGGCTTAGCTTGGAAGGTGTTAGATTCTTCAGTAAGAGGGTTGACAAGAAAATTAAAGCCAAGAAATTCCTCGCAGAAAGATAACATCTTGGGTTATTTACTACAGGCATAAAAGTAATCTCCATTTCAGCTCCCTTTGATGAAATTGCAAGGATGATTGTCAGGTATGTCACTTTAGAAGTCATATATGTGATAGATCCTCTTAAAAATTTAGTTTTCCTAAATTATTTTAGAAGGAATTTGCATGTTTTCTTTCGGCATTATCTCTTAAACTCCCTAGAACACTCTATTCTTGTGTTTCAAAACCACACTCATGTCACCCCCCTTAACCAAGGCCTTATTATGTTCTTCACCACCATTTCCTTTTCCAAAATCCTTCACTAACTATTGCCCCTACCTCCCCTAACCCTAGTTCCATTTCCCCCACCAGTACTTCTGGTCAAAGAAAAATCAAAACCAAAAACCCGCTTTACCATCTTAATCATCCCTTCCCCTCCCAAATAATCCTACTTAGCAGAAAAGACATTTAGTCTGATAAAAATATGCTTCACATTAGTAATCCAGTTATTGCTTCTTCTATGAAAAGGGATGAAGTCATTTGAAATAAAATTGTCAAACTGGAAATGGAGGTTGGGGTTTTGAAAGAAGAACTCAAGCAGGTCTTCAAGAGAGAAGGAAAAATGAAGATGTAAAATGACCCTAAATAGGATAATGATCAGATTCTTGAAATCTACAAGAAGCTTAACTCACTAGATAACAAACTGGGAAATACAAAAGGAAAACATGAATACACCATTTATGTTCTTAATGCTATCTACAACTTCATTGAGCAACATGTCAAAAGTGTATGTGTCCTCAGCAAAATTCTTGCTGCCATTTGGGAGCCGGGACCAGTACGGGACTTGATTCTCTCACATCTAGACAAGAAGGATCCCTCCCATGTCACTTCCTTGGCACTCTTCACCTCTCTATAGAAGGTAAGGATAAATATTGAGAAATAATACAAGTGAAGAAGAATTTCCTTACTTGTGGTTTTTAGTTTTTTTGTTGTGAGGATGCTTTTTTCATGTTGTTTTGTTGCATTTTTTCATTGTTTTGATCTTTTTATATTATTTCTTGGATAACTATAGTTACATATTCATGTATAATCTTGATGTTGATATAAACTTGATGTATTTACTTTATTATGTAGCTTTTGAGTCCTTTTGTAATAGGGTATAGTCCCTTCAAAACTATGGACTGTATTTTCTTCTATATCTAACTTTAGAGCACTTTTTGTAATAGGGTATAGTCCCTTCAAAACTATTTACCCCTAATAAAAAAATGTTAGTGAATACACTTTGAAATGATGTGAAAAACACCTCCCTAACTCCCATATTGGGGTTGTCAACATTTGATCATGTTCCCTGGTGACATAAAATGTCACATCAATCCTTAAAAAAACCTTGTGTATACACATAATTTTTCACTTTTCATATTTCATACATGTTATTGACAATTTCCTTTGCATAGATAAGGGTCACTGATGCATCTATTTCTAGAGCTGGTTCCTTAAAGGACATACCAGGAATGGGAATGTTTATTCATGTAACTATTATTGGTTATAGATAGTACACATGGAGAGTTTCATTATTTGGTCTTGGCCTTAATTTTCCTTACACTATTTATCCTTGTCCTCCTAGGTCTCATGCACATCACATTCACAACTTATTACTTGCATCTCACTAATTTGCACCTTGTTAATCCACATTCATGATCTATGACACACTATTTTTTACTTTTCATGACACATTACCTATTTTCACTACCCTTGGTTGACTCCATTTCATGTGGGTGATGGTTTTGGTGTTATGTTTTCCCGTAGCTGATGCCATTGACCATGGGAAATGATGTCCTATATATAATTTCCATTCATTTAAATTTCATAACAAAAGGAATCTATATCATTCAAAATTTCATTTTATTTGGTCTTTTGTACCATCTACTCACCTAACTCTTGGTTCATCTTGCATATTGTTTGTATTGGATTGGATAATCTTCTTCTTGGATGGTTGTTTGCATTATTAGATCACTTGTAGTGAGTCTAGGACACGAACAATGTTCCCCTTATCCATATAATAGTGATTATCTCTTGGTGTGCTTCTTCCTTGGAGAGATAAATGCACCAGTGACCACCCTAGAGGTACATGGTGAGTTCTCTAACCATTTTCTTTTCATTTTGCATAGATAAGTTCATTTAATTTCCTCATTATGCTATGTTAGCTTAATATTACATATGTTTGGTTTCTAGTTAGCATTGTACTATTATCCATTATTATCTCCTTAGCTATCATTACTTTCATTTCAGTTACATCTGTAGTCACAAAATCATGCACAGATTACTATTTTACTATGTTGTCAAGTATGTTGTTATATGCATGGATCTTAAATAAAAACAAGTATTCACTATTCATACAATCCTTTATACATCAACTTGTTTTGAAATTTTCTATTGTCTTTCTCCCTCACATATGTCACTTCTATACCCAGTTCTGGTCAGGTCACATGGATCCTTGTTTATGTGCCTTTTTCACATTTTTCATCATTTACCCCAGGACACCAACACCCACTTTTTACACGAGCACCTAGGTGCTTCTTTCCATTATG
Source organism: Taxus chinensis (assembly GCA_019776745.2). NCBI lineage: Eukaryota > Viridiplantae > Streptophyta > Pinopsida > Cupressales > Taxaceae > Taxus > Taxus chinensis. The sequence continues at coordinate 569,536,133 of CM034147.1, read as the reverse complement.
GGAACTTCTATCCTCTTTGTTCTTTTTACTTATTTTTACATTTGTGATCCTCATTTCTATTTTTACTATTCTTATCCCGAGCTCATAATCATCCTTTTGGTTCACTAGTGTCAAAATTCAAACAAGAGATCCATATATATACACAACATACACTATATTATTTTGGATGGAAATTATAAGGGTAAATCACATCTACATATTATCATTACCATCAAAGGAAGTACATTTTTTGGGTACATACACTACATCAGAAGGGGAAGTTCTCAATTCCATATCACACATTTTCATTTTATCTAGACAATATCTTCTTATCTTTGTGGCATTGACATGAGGGAAATCTAAGGACACTATTTCACACACAAGCACAAAGAACTACATATAATATGGAATGTAGTGCAATGATCAGTCATAATTTCACTCATCGGGTGATCACCGGGGTCATATTGAATCTACATATTACATTTTTAATTCTCATTCGATGTGTTTGTGAGCTTGTGTAGGTATCTAGGGTTTGTATTGTAAGTTACAGGTACCCTCGTAAATCAAAGAGAAAATATCAGGAGAGTGAGAGGAAGTGACAATGAAACCCTAGAGACACATAAGAAAGCATGTTCTGAGCTTGTATGTAGTCACCAGCACCTAGGAACAATAACCATATCCCATATACCATTATCCGTCATAGGGCTCCTATGTCTAGCATCATTCTCAAGTTTAAGATTTTACAAAGAGTAGCTGTGACATTGTTTCAATCATGTTCAACACTTTATACTTCCCATATCAATTCCAGATTGCATAAGATTTAGATAATTCATTTATCTCTCCTATTTATTTATAGTTTTGCATTTCTTGAGATCTTAGCATTTGTATATTTACTATATTTTATCACATCAGTTACTATGCAATTATATTTAATTAAGTTTTTATTAAATCATTTGGTGAACCTTCTCTTCTTTAAAAAAATTTCCCTAGTATCCCAAAAACCCTCATGGCTAAAAAGAGGTCCTCATATCCTAATCATAATATGGTTAATACATGTCTATAACCTATTTTTGATGATACTACTACAATATCTAAATTTTGTGACCTCTATCGAAATCTTCAATGAGATTTTTCCGTTCTTCAAAAACTTCTTGATTTCAAAGACACTCTTGTTATGGGCCATACCACTCCTAACATTTAAAAAATCTCCCTTGATAAATTATTTACTTCATGTTCCCCCTCATCCTCTATAGTCACCCATGTTGTTTCACCTTCTTCTTCTCCTCTTATAGTACATGATAATATTATTGTATATTGTCTACTTGATCATGTTATTTCTCGTGACAATATGAATACCAATAATTCTGCTTCTAATGTTGAAAATGTAAATGTGCATGGTGCAACTTCTATTAGTATTTGACATGAATGTAAGGCTATATCTCATACTCTTCCTACTTCTGAAAATGTTTCCAATGATTGCAATGATAAATTTGATATTAATACTCCTACTGCTTCTTTGTATGTTAATGATAGCCTTGATGAAATAATTTCTAGTGAAAATATGACTGATAGTGATTTTGATTATTCTTCTGATCATGAACATGTTAGTGATGATATTTCTTCTCTTAAGAATGTTGAATATGAATTTAGTACTCCTCTTTCTTCTACTTCTAAAATTCTTTCTAATGATGCTTCTACTCCTACCACTAGTACACTTCTTATTGTATCTCCTGAGCCTACATATATAATTCCCATAGATCCTCCATGTTATCCTCCTCCTCTTCCATGTACTTCTCCTCCTTCCATATCCAGCCCCCCTTGACATGTTCCCATGATCACTCACAATGGAAAGATCGATCCTCTCAATATGCCTCTCACTTCACCAACCATTCCTTCACGTGATATTTATCCCTCGTGTATGTTGTTTTCACTTTGTAATCTCAAGTTAATACAATCACCCTAAAAAATAAATCATATTATGCTTCCATTGACAATAATTATTTTCATGGAAATCCTATTCCTACAAATATTCACAATTTTGTTTCCCTACAGGAATTCATCATGCTTGACTTCTCATGTTTTGATGGCATTGGAAATCCTTATTTACATATCAATAATTATCATTCAACCATGTCTTTTTATTCTAATGATCTCTTGTTACTTAAATAATTTCATCATATCCTTGTTGATCATGCTCTCCAATGGTATACTCATTTGCCTTATGGATCCATTAACACTTATTATGATATGGAGGATGTTTTTCTTAGACGATTTATTTATAAAAATGGTCCTAAATTTACATATGAATTCCTACCTTATTTTCATTAAAGAAAGAATGAACCAATTTTAGATAACATCTTACACTTCAGTTCTAGCATGCACTGTTTATTGATTTAGCCCATTGATTTACAAAATTAATTTATCTTTTGTCGTGGCTTAATTCCTACATTGAAATAAAAAAATTATAGGATACATGCAAACCTTTTACTCTCGTATATTAATAAGTCATTTATTTAGAATAATATTTAATTGCTACACATATTATACCACCACCTTTTACTTCTACTACTTGTCATCCATCCATTAATTTCTCTCCATTGTCCCTATCTCCACCTCCAAGTAATCATTTTTCTTCCCCTCCAATGTGTTGGAATTCACCTAAGTATTATTCATATCCCACTCACGAACCATTAAAATTATCACATAATGAAATACCACATGATGTTCTGCTAATCTTACTTGATAATTAGATCATTCGTTTACCTTCTCGTTAACGTCATCCACCTCACCGCTTACAACGCCAGTGTGACCACCCTTTCTGTAATTTCCACTACGTCAATGGCTATCATGATAATGATTTAAATTATCTCCATGATTGATTACAACAATTAGAATAAAAAGGTTTCATTTATTTTTGCTCTCACTCTCGTGAGTACTCTCTTTCTCCTATTTCGCATAAGCATGCCTCCATCATTATTCACTTGTCTTTTTCACCTCCATCTAAAGTAATCATCTTCCCCCCTTTGAAGGTCCCCATCCATCTACGTCCTCCATCTAATGCACCTATGATTGCATACTCTCATTCTTAAAACCTTGCTTCCACACTTCCTACTACCACACCTTCTATTCTTGTTTCCATTCCATCTGACATCCAATTTAGCTCTTATCCTCACATTATTGTTGCTTCACATGCTCCATCCATGCCATATAGGCAATTTAATCTTTGTTAAATTAAATCCACTTTCCTTTTCATTACCCTATGATGCAATCTCATGCTATGGTTCACACTTTATTGTTGACAGAATAGTACATAAATGAATCTCTCCTTTCACAACTCATTCATTTTTCTAGCATCTCCTTGCATGTGATAAACCCATTTCCCAGTCACACCCTCTTATTATATGGTTCATTATTAACTAATGAGTGGGTATTTATATATGAACCTCCTTCTCACACTAGGGGAAATCACTCTTCTCCCCCTTTCATTCTCATCACACGTAATTTCGAACGTTTCTTTACATCTCATCATTATTTCATTATCAAAACATATTTATTGTTACTTTTATCCACCACATTACATCACATACATAAATTTCTATGATCTATTACTAATCATTGTTCACATACATTATTTATCTATTTCACTACTTATATAATCTTTCTACATCATAATACATTCCAATAAACAACAATCAAAACACCCATTTCAACAATGCAAATATAATTTATCACATTACATAATTACTGCCATACAATGCACATCAATATAAAGATCCATAGCATAATCCATCTATATATATATCTCATCCAAAATTACAAGTTTCTAAATATAATCACTAGGGGCCAAGTCCCCATACATCAATACATCATGCATCATCCTCACTATCACTATATATAATCGAAAGAGCTATATAACTAGAATATTTGTCGATCACTCTATGCCACTAATCTCGACCTATATATCTCTCAAACTAACTACATAATATCACAATATTAGTTTTATTCTCTACAAATTGTCCCTATATCTAAACATATCTAGCAAAACACATCCTGAGTTAGGGATCCTCCTCCTACAGCCTATCTAACTCACTTAGTCTCTGCACGAGCCTCATCATGCTAGGTCAATAACATGATACATGTGGATGTTGTTATAGCCACCAACTTGAAAAAATGGGAATGATTTCCCTCTATATCATCAAATATCTATAGCGTACCACTTCCCATGAGAACATTTAGAGGCACATTTTGCATCAACATATGTATCAACAAATCCACAATTAATGATCAATAGGCATCACCTGTAGTAAAAAAAACCACAATTTGTTATTACAAACCTTCAAAATATCACATAACTAAATAAACACTAAAAAATAGAAAATAAAAATACTTACATTTAGTTCTTACTATTGATTCACCATCTACATCGGGAGCAAGTACATGGCATTCTACTCCTCTAACTTTTGGACCACAGGTCACATCCATCACTATAGGAAATAGAAACATTGATTGATGTGTAGCCCACCACTTACAATAGGATTGGGTATACATCACGTCACTAATGTGTCTATATAGGATCTATAGCCATATCTTCCTCATCTAGACCAAGATGCATTAGTTTTTATCCTTTTAGGATTAGCCCCTACTCAAATCTTAGCAATCTTTCCACTCTAGTAGATCTCAACCATATATATGGCTCTAGGGGAACATATTTGGACATGCCAAAAATTTTAGATACTCACTCACCTTAGATCAACTATGGAACACCTAGGAAGTGATCCTTTAATCGAATGGTGCATCAAGTGCACCTTAGCTCCACACCATCCTCTACCCATCCACCATTATCTCTATAAGGTCTCCATATGATGGCACCATGACCCATCGTATCTAGTGTTGGTCCCCTAAAATATTGGCTAAGTACAAAAAGGTGCATAGACATGCAATGCCTACTTGAAGAAAGGCACGCAAGGATAAAGTGCATAGGGCAGGGTTTAAGGAAGGCTTTGAGGAAACCCGTGGCACGTGCGTAGAAAGAACCAAGGTTTTGGGCTCAGCCATATTGGGAGTTTTTGCTAGAACACATGAAAATCATGACCCGACTACACATGTGGAGTAGATAAGGTGCTAGCCTGGTGACTGGTTGGCCTACGAAGGAGCATGCCCGTGGTAGAAGCTTCTAGAAGATCATCATGGTAAAAAGTGGAAAGATCAGGCCTGGAGGAGCATGCTCATATGGAGTACCACATTTAGACACTTGGAATTAGATCTAAGGTCATTGGAGGATAAGTTGGCAATCCAAAAATCCTATATATACAAGTGCCTGTAGAATTAAAGATAGAGAGAAATAGATAGAGGGTGGAGCTCTGCAGAAATATTGCAAGAACTTTGTTAGTTTGGGTAATTGTGCTTAGGAAACGATGTATCAAGGGTATGATGATTATAAATTTCTTTTGAGAGCCTAGTCAAATGACTCTAGTTATACAGCATGACTGTGGTCTGCTTCTCTATGACATTCTGTAATGGCTCCATGAATATAATGAGGTTACTAGCTCAAATGAATATGAAAATTGAAGATTCTCATGCATACATCTTCCTCATAGTTATTTTTCATTTATGTTTATGATTAAGTATGGATGCTTATACAAATTGTCTCTATTTTGGTATAAGTTATAAAATCCCTTAAGCACTTTCTATCTAGAGTGACTGCAAGGATATAGAAGTCATTTTAAGCTCTATGGTGCTTGTATGTTTTAATTCCTTTCAAATCTCTTAAACATGGATCATAGATGATGTTTCCCACTAAACTCACATAAAAGAGAGACTCAGAACCTGTGCATGCCTCAAGTGAGTCCCCAGCACCCTTAGGTGATTGGCTGGTACACATGGGCCTTCTTTCCTTTGTGATGGGGTAAAAATTACTACATCTTGGTTCTGTTGCCGGGACCTCTTTTCAAAGTTTTAGTCGGAAATGAAATACGATCATGATCTGGCATAGTGAGTAATGACCCAAAATGTTTAACTTTGGAAGGTGTTAAATCATGGTTCAAGAGCACGGAGGATGAATTCACTTAAAGATTCTACACTTGGACCTGAGTTTGATGCACGTATATGGGTAGAAGAGAACCTCTACTATGACTTGTATGAAATTTTTTCCTGCTGCTTCCCAGTAGAACAATTTGAATGGCTCTCAGAATATGCACCTAGATCAAGCTAGTATTCTAGATCAAGCTAGTATGCTAGATATGTTCTCAGAATAGTGTGGACCCAAGAAGAATACCAGAGGCGGTAGGATGAAAATATAACATGGACTCATGCTGTGCATCATTGGTGGGAGGGTGTGTTAGCTAGCTACACCCTTGAGTACTCTATTTCCACATATTCTTATCCTGGAAGTTGCTGAGTTTGAATTTCTGTGGGATCCCAGAGGATCATTTCTACATGTTATCCCTCTGGAAATGAAGATTTTCTAATTGTTACCAAGTTGAGTTTAGAGGCATTTCCAATGGCCGACTAAACCATTCTGAGCATTGGGCGAGGAAGTGAGGGTGGAGGAAGATGGACATATATTATGATAGATAAGGAAATGGAGGAGTGATAGCTAAAGTATAGTGAAGTGCGTGAAACGGAGATTACTAGATTCCATGAGGCATGCAAGTGTGATGGATATATGACAGGTAGACATTACAATTCAAGAGAGTTGAGGGTTCCACATTGGAGGACATGGTACCTGAGCAGTCTGTGCTACCCCATCTTGGCAAGCATGGGTAAGAGAGACCCCTTCAGCTTTAATGATGAGAGTTAGATTCCTGAAGAGAAAGAAGAGTCATTGGCATGTATTTGAACCCACCTAGTGACAAAAACCTTGATACTTGGTTTTCTAGATCAAGGAAGGAGTATCATTGACCCACCATTGGTATACAGTGAAAGTGACAACCATCTGCACCCAAGAGGTACAATTTTTATTTCCCACTTCTATGGCTACGCATATTCTAGTATTCTGGAGGAATACTTTGGACAAGGAGCAAGTATTACAAGCCTAATCAATCTCACATCTAGGAGTGGTGTGGGGTAACAATAGTGGAAGTGGGGCATTATCAAAGACCATTCTTGGACAAATATGAGTAAGATTCAAAGGAACCTTGGGGAAACTTGGCATGACTACTAAATAGGACCATAGTGGTTTTGGTGGATTAGGAGGAATAGGATCTCTGGTGGTTTTATTAGCTCACGAGGCACAAGACTTCAGTGGAATTATAGTGGATCTAGTAATGGAGGAAACACTAGACATAAACCAAGGCTCTGGACTAAATGAGGAAAAGGGCCCCAAGAAATGACCCCCTAGAACAAGTCTTCTTGATGAGATGTCTTTACATTTTCTAGATTACAAAGGTATTAATGATGCTGTAGAACATGTTCACAAGTGTGAACTGTTATGGCATGCAAAGGGGATCACAACCTCTATAGCAGAAAGCTAGTCAATTTACAACAATGTTGTATGGGCGCACACATAAATCCTTATTAGTATAGTGGAAATATGACCCTCATCAAATAGTGGTGGATTATACTACTTTAAAGAATAGCCTTCTAAATAGAATTACACATCCATGAGTTTGAACAACTAGAGCATCACCTCCCTATGAAGGAGATTCAACAGGGAATGACAACCACCAGTGTATGGGAGTATGATGTGCACTTTAAAACTCTCTTGTCTAAGTTATCATATGATTACTTCACCCTTCATATAGATGCTCAATGGTTTGTCATGGGGTTGATCACTCCTTTTAGTGAGAGATTTATCTCATAAAACTTTCACAGACCCATGTGAGGCATTGAGAAGATGCTCTACGCATCGAGACTAATTGGTAGAGTGTTGATACTATAGAGTTAGCCCATTTTTGGAGGCTCAAATTCCGCATCTACTATGGCTAAGTACACTAGAGAAGTTGTCTATGAACTCATCCCATGAGACTCGCAGTGGTATATGAGAAGTACAGAATTCCCAAGTAGAGGGCATGTAAAGGGTAATTGTCCCCCAAATGAAAGGATACATGTTGTGACAATAGACTATGAAATTTGTCATAGGTACCTATGATATCAAGTAGATGCCCCTTGTTATAGTGTGGTAATGCAGAAGAATATGTCTCACTACTGTAAGATCTATACCTCTAAAATGACATGATACTAAGGATTGTAGGCTCATTGAGCATATCAATGGATGCCATTGATCCTTGGGTATGCCTAGACCAGCATTGTCAATAGTTCTAAGGGTGATGATCACCATTATGAGGAGCACATTTAGATGGATTCATGTGTGGAAGGGACCATTTCATGCAAAGGATTCTCATGTGGTCATGGTAACCAATAGGTGGAGGAATAGAGTGAGTTCCCACATGGAACCTATTCTTAATTATGGGTCTATAGGGCATTACAATGTGAGAGTATCCTAGACCTATTTCAGTGCTCTTGGTGCGGAAAGAAACACAAGTATGACAGAGTTCCTTGAGTTTTAAATTTGAGCACATGAATCATGATTGCAACAATGGAAAGACCTTAGGGCACTGTGATGGAAAGCATTAAGAATACAAACACATAATGGATGTATGTGGGTGACATGTGATGTTAGTTTAGAATCTATTTTATGTAACAACAAGAGTCTGAGGCCACATACGTAAAGGAAATACTAAGGTGGAGGACTCTGGTCTCAAGAGAAGAAGTGGTTCATGGAAAGTACTCAAACCCTTCTCATCAAAAGGAGTGTTTATACAAGATACCATGGATGTCATTCGGAGTTTACAAGGAAAAATCTAGTGTCTAAAGGATTATTCCACTGAGGAAGGATCAAGAGAAGAAAGGTCGAGGCACCAAAGAGATGACCTGGATGAGATCAGGGAAGTACGTAAAATGCTAAGGCAAGAGAATTTTATTCCCTTACTAAGGGCATGGTTGAGAGAGAAGGTACCATGCTCCAGAGAATAGTGTGAGAGATAGGTCCTGCATGAAAACCTTCCCCCTCACAGTCCTTGACTATGATAGAGAGATTACACATTAAATGCAATCGAAACATTGATGGCTGCTTAGTAATATCATCATTGACACAGGACCAGGGAGGTCAATAGTTATCTCACATTGGATGCATGGCATCAGATGGGCAGACTGTACGTACCCAAAATTGTAAGGTACTGTACTGCCAGAACAGTGTAACAAGTGCCCCAATGATGATACAGGTCTCCTCGCAAGGTGTTCGGGATCCGGAAAAGCTCTCGGAGTATGCGTTAACATCCCGCATGCCCCGCCTAGCCCCTGCACCCTTTGTTTTCCCCTTTTTCCTTCTTTCCTTGGCCTTTTGATCTTCAGTGACGAAACCGCCGCGGTCTCTGATCAGGGCGGCGGTCCTGTAACCGCCGCCCTGCTCAGAGCGGCGGTCCTGCGCGCGTTTTCCAGAACGTTCTTTTGACGCGACTCGCGTGAAATATCACGTTTCACCAGCTTTCCTTGCCGACTTGAGCATGCATTTATGTTTTTGGTCCCCTGGAATAGTGTTTTTTCCTTTGTTTATTGTTTAGGAGTTCAGTTTGGTTTTGATCTTTGGGTGATTGAATTCCTATAAATGCATGGCTTGTGCTCATACAAAGGGCTGGATTTTGAAGGACTGATCTTTGCTCTCATCTCCTCATTTTTAGTATTTTAGTTTGTTATCTTGTTTAGAAGCCATAGTTTCAGTTCACTTGCATCTTTAGTTAGATTGCTCAGCTGTTGGTAAGCCACATACTCATCTTGTGCAGGCAGTGCTGTCATTTCATCCAATCCGGTCTGAAGCTTATCCCTGAATTTCTCTTTGCATTGAGTTTAGCCATTATTTTGCTTAGAGTATTTGTTTTAGTTATTTTGCATGCTCATTTAGCTTTTTCCAACTGTTGGTAAGCCACATATCCAACTTGTGCAGGCAGTGTCGTTGTTTTATCCATTCCATTGGAGTAGAATAGCTTAGGAAGCCATTAAAGTTGCAGGTTTTGCTCTTCAAACAGGATAGTTTCAGGTTCTGGTCACTTTGTGTTGCATGACTCGCAGTAAAATCCCGCTAGGAATCACATAAGCCAAGCTCTGTACTCTTGCGCTATCCCTCTCCTACTCGCATTTTCGGTCTGCATTATGAGCTGTCCTTGTCCCAATATCTACTCCTGTTGATGCTAGTACTACACGCTTTTCTGGATCCACGTGAACACGAAAGAACGAGGAGATCCCACTGAGGGGAAAAAATCGCACACGCCATCGGATTCGCCACTATTCTGCGGAATCCAGGTTTTAACTTTCAAAGTTCTAGTTAGAATCATATCAAATAGAGTAGATAATTGCTTCATTTCAGTGACTTTTATTCTCGATATTGCCAGGGAAGCTGTGAGGATTGATAGTTTCTGAGAAACTATGATTCACTCCTCACTTCTGAGGTAGGATCGAGAATCTTGCAGATAGATTAGACGAGCTATTTTATTTATTTAGAATAAAATCTACAAATTGCACAGGCTGATAACTACACTCGGTTATTTTGTCTGTTTTAAATTATTGTTTAGTTGTTATTTCTAGATACGCTTAAAATAGTTTTCTTTCCATTGTATTCTTAAAAGGTTTCTTAGAAGAATAGAAGTTATATATATGTTTTATTCCACGTGGTTAGAATTTGCTTCGTTACAGTTAGATTTACATTTTGTATGACAATCACGGGACCTCAGGAGCCCAGAGAATATATATTTGAGCCAATCGTGCCTCAACCAAATCTCGTCACAGCAATAGTTGACATAGACCAAAATCTCAGAATACAAGTATTCCGAACAACGACAGATTTGCAACTGATTAGTTCTCAGTTGAGAGGGTTAAATATAGAAGACGACTAAGCACACACGTTTTGGTCAAACCAACCAAACTACAGATTACCCTAGAAAAACATTCGCATGACTGTAGAAGGGTTCGAAAGAGAACAAACCTTTGGTTGTGATCCTTTGGTCCCACAGCCAGGTGCAGGAGACACTCTCACAGACATAGATACTAGTTTAAGGATCCAAGTTGCACGAACGCCTGTGAGATATTCTGAGAAAATCACACAGTTATTGGTCCTAAACATAGAAGCTGAGAAAGCATACGACTACTGGATACTAGGGATTAGAACTTGATTTCGCGTATGACCATAACAGGACTGCAACAACCAAGAGTCTATGGTTGTGATCCACAGATCCCACAGCCCAACGAGTCCACAAGACAATCAGATATAGACACTACCCTACGCACCTTGGTATTTAGATCCACTCCACTTCCACCCATCATCATCGAACAATTGTCCTTACTAGATATAGCGGCTAACGAAGCTAGAGAATTCTGGACTAGGCCAGAGAATCGTCCGTAGAGTCAATTATATTCACCATCCACTATATGACCTTATTAGGAGACATACACGAAACTATCCCAGGTCATTTTCCATGTATTCCACAACCCATAGATCGAATCACGCCAGAGCTCGATATTGATTGGAGCCTTCGAGCAGTCATCCTTGCCGATCGATCTATCACACCAGTCCAAGTTAGAAAGGCCTTCTTTGCCTTAGATTCGCAAATTCCATTAGTGCGTGTCGAAGACATTAGACTGCCTAATTAGTTTGTCTGCATCCCACGCATATTCTACCCCCACCGGCTGTCTCGGCACGACCTCGAGAGGTCGGGTACGCGGAAGAGTCACTTGTAGATTCTCACGCTCGCCTGTCGCTTTTCCGGCGTACAAAATTGGTGAACCCAACGTGAAACAAACTGTTTCACCTTCTGTACCTCATTAGCATTCACATCAGTTTCACCAACAAAATTGGTGAACCCGACGTAAACCCTGACGTGAAACAAACCAACAAAATTGGTGAAATGACGTCAAACAAAATTAGTGAAGCTGACGTAAAACTTCCTACTTTCTCGTTCGAAGTCATAATATCACGTTTCCTTTCATAAATCACCTTCTCCTTCCCATTATTCTGCGGGCATTCATATACCCCCCGAATATGTCAGGATTCGATGCATATGGCAGACCCCTCTTGGGTCTTGAGGCATACTACGCCCAACAGAATAGGCAATCATCACCCTCGCTCTCAGTATGGGGCGACAACTATTCAACTAATCAGTTGTCAACACAAACCCCAAGAATCAGATATAATTCATCTTTTCAAACTGAGGAGTTAGATCAACCCCCTCGAACCCAACAAACAGAGCCTTCAGGTTCAAACAATATGACGTTTACCGGAGAATCTGGTTCATCTCCTCAAATGCTACTCAGACCACAAATTAGTAGGCAATCAGATCCATACTTGGTCTTAGATGATGGACAGTCAATACGTTATCCTAGGAGTGAACAACGTTCTCAGGGTATGTACCCACCTATAGGAGGTTTACAAATACAACCCGAGATCTCTTTTCAAGAAAATACCTCTATACCACTACATATAGGAAATACTCTCGGAGAAACTTGGCAAGATAGCGATCAGTTTATGACAGGATATCACGTACCTATACAACACCAGGGTATACAACAAACACCACTCAGGCAAAACACCGTGACCTCACCAAATGAAGTCATTTCAACGTTAGTAGAAAAGGTGAGAGGGTTAGAACTGGCTCAAGCAAGTCAACATTCTCCGTTCATACAAACAGGAAGTTCCAATCCTCCATACCGCTCTAGCCAAGTAGATCTCCTCACAGGAGTAGGCATGTTAGGCATGCTACCTCACTATCCACAACAAACGCCAACAAGGCCCATCATCTCTAACACTATTCCTCCCGGTCTAGTATCAAACAATCCATTCCTTGACAATACCCCGTCATACTTAAACATGTACTCCAAATCACCACAAGGAGATATGTTTTCCTCTCCTGGCATATTTGCTCAAACACAGGGACCTCCTTATGCCCCTGCTAACGCATACGCTGCGTCGTATCAACAACCTATCCCACCACCACTCCCTCAGCAACCACCATCAATGGTCGAAAGCTATGCGATAGGGACTTATTCAGAATATCTAAAGGAACCCTTAGACTTCACCATGCGAAGCGTCATGCTTCCAAGACCTCTTCCTGATTCACCCAAGTTCAAGGGTGAGGGAGATCCAAACGCACATATCAAAGCTTACGCTACAGCCATACGAGAATTACTCCCTTGGGATGGGGTTGTTGCTAAAATATTTCCCAAAACCTTGGAAGGCATTGCTCTCGACTGGTATTACAGGATACCTGAAGCCTCCATCCATTCATTTAAACAACTCGTGTCAGAGTTCATCAAAGCCTTCGACATGAACAAACTGTTGAGAACAGGAATCAGGGAATTCTTGCACATCAAATAAGAACACAACGAATCTGTCGCCCATTTCATTCAGAGGTGGCGTACAGTTCTTTATTCTTCAGCAAGTGCTCCAAACATGCATCAGATGGAACTATGCGATTTATTCCTTCATTCTCTCAGCAAAGAGGTGAAGGAAGAAGTCCAGAAGTTCCCGCTAAGAACTTACGATGAAGTACTTGAGAGCGTTCTTCGAATAGATCAAACAGCGATAGATAGTGGTCGTAAGACATATGGAACAAACGGGAGGTTAATCACCTCCACTCAGAACACTACAGCTATCACAAATATCAATCAAGGACCCAAAATCCTTAACAAAAATCGTGGGGTAACAACAGATGGGGTAACCGACCAGCCCAAGAGGGTAAATGCTGTTAATACTCCGTCACAAACAAACAACCAACGAAACAACAATTTTACCCCGACAATCAATATAGTGGATTTTAACCATCCACAACAACAACAACAACAACGAAAATCCCATACAAGGGCCAAGCCAAAACTCATTTGGTTATCAAAACCAAAGTCAAAGCCAAAAGCAACAAATACAAAACTTTAATCCTAATAGGCAACAGTTTGATCAGAATTTTAGGCCACAATACACACCTAACCAACAAAATAGGAATTACAATCCCAATTCTTATTGTGGTTTCCACAAAATTCGGGGTCACGATACTAGAACATGTCGTGACTACAATAAATTTATGCAACGCTTGCTAGAAGAACAAAGACAGTTCTTCACAGATTTGTTTTTGGCAGATCCCGCCTCATCATCACCAAATATGCTCGCAGGGGCAGTTTCCCCTCAGAATGCTCCCCTCAAGATCTTTAACGATCCGCTCCCAAATCATGATAGCAATAGGCTGAATCCAACTGGAACAAACAAAGGTGCAATGACGGGAAACAATGATCATGAAGCCTCGACTTCATTAAATCCATCAGTTGCGCCACAGTTAGGAGCTCAACCGAGACCCAAGATAGTCAGTTTGGTAGAATTAGACGCTGAACTACCTATCGAAGCTATAACAAGAACATGAGAGTATTTCTCTCAACCGAGCCCAAGTCATCTACCAGAAATAGATAAGAGTCAGCAAATAATTGAAAAACCCGTAGGTGCCTATGATTTAATTAGCGACCTAACAAAGACCTTCTCACACATTTCATTTTTGGACTTACTAAAGAACTCTCCCCCTCACAGAGCTGCTCTTTTAGAAGCATTAGGTCTAGGCCATCTAATTAACATCACTCCACCTCCTGAAACACAAGTAAATCACGTAGATTTTGACATCCACCCTCCGGGGCAACCGGACAAGGATGTCGAATTCATATTCGAAATAAGTAAAATGCCCACAGATGCTGAGATCGCACGCCGAGGTGATCCAGCCTTGCACTTACAAGTATGGGTTTATAATAACTATGTAAAGCGGGCAATGGTTGACGATGGGGCCGCAGTGAACATAGTCCCTTTCTCTTTCCTCCAAAAACTTGGATATGGGGAAACAAACTGTTCCACTACTCGAAATACATTGAGAGGCTATGATAGCCTTAAAGCCACTTCGATAGGAACTATTATACTGCCGGTCACCTTAGGGCCCAAAACCATTTTGACTGAGTTTTATATTATAGATCGGGAAACTAACTATAATATGATCCTCGGCCGACCATGGATACACCGCATGAAGGCAATCCCTTCCATGCTATTTCAAGAAGTAAGATTCCTGCATCTAGGAAAGGTGTTTGTAGCCAAAGGCGATCCAAAACCTTTCGATTTGCACCTAGCTGATTTAAAGAAAAGACCAGGTGTGCATTCGGAATTTGAACTTCCAACCAACCAACTTAATAAACCCACTGACCCAAAACCAGAGGAAAAGTTGGTACCTACGACGGATCTTGAAACTATCAGCATAGCCAAAACAATCCCAACCCCCAAAGATAAAACTAAAGAAACAGTATCATTAGGGACTACTGCGAAAATCGTTGAGTTGATAGAACAAGATTCACCAATGTTCTTACCATTTGATTCAGTAGGCATAGGATTTTCCCTAGGTGTTGGTTCCCTTCCAGCAGAGGACCTTTATATGGTAGAAGTAGAGTGCGCAAATGCAGTAAATGCCCCAACATCCATACTCCTGGCTAAGTATTGGACTCTCCATTTCGATGGAGCTAAATGCCGTTATGGAGCGGGGGTCGGTATAATTCTTACTTCGCCCGAGGAGAAAGTCCTTCCCATTCGCCTTTAAGTTGAACTTTGAATGCACAAACAACGGCGCTGAGTACGAAGCCCTCCTCCTTGGCCTCACCTTGGCCAAGAGAATTGGTGTTGATAACATCAGAGTCTTAGGAGACTCACAATTAGTGGAAAATCAAGTTTCTGAAGTATACGAAACCAAAGCCAAACACTTGCAGCTTTACAAAGAAGCCGTATTAAATTTAAGCAAGGCATTTAATTTCATATCCATTGAAGCAATCCCGCGAGAGAAAAATCTTCTCGCCGATTCAATAGCAACTTCAGCATCACATTTCACTCCAAGTAATGAGTTAGAAGATACCCAGTTCACGGTGTCCATTCATGATGAGCCATTGATAAAAATAATGACAAATCCCCTTTCAAGTGAAAGTGAATCTACCACCCCAGGCCATGTCAAAAATAATATGGCCACTTTGGAATACTTAAACGCCTATGCGGCATTACATCTCTCCTATCATATGCTAGATTTATCCTTAATTCCACATTCGTCTTCCTATTTCGGGAATCCCATGATGGATTTTCCCTCACAAATGGAACCTAGCATATACGCAGTAGACAATGGGGAGGGTTTGGATTTACCTCCAGCACCACCTGAGTTCGAAGAGGGTAACGCCTCTTTGATCGAAGAAACAATCGATGTCAACATCGGGACAGAAGATGAACCGAGAATATTGAAATTAGGATCATCCTTAACCCCAGAAGAAGTGGAAATACATACTCAGATTCTCAAAGAAAACATCAGAAGGCGTTTGCATTTAACTATAAGGAGATGACAGGAGTCGCACCCCACATTGCGGTACACAACCTCGTCACTAAATCAGATGCAAAGCCAATTAAACAAAAATCAAGACCCATGAAGCCCAAAGTAGCTCTCATGGTAAAAGAGGAGGTAATAAAACTCCTCCAGGTAGGGTTCATCAAACCAGTCGACTACTCCCAATGGGTACCAAACATCGTTCCCGTTCTCAAGAAGAATGGAACGATACGCATCTGCATAGATTTCCGAGATATCAACAAAGCATGTCCTAAGGATGACTTCCCATTACCATCCATAGATGTTATTGTTGATGCAACAACTGGTTTTGAACTTTTGCCTCTCATGGATGGATTCTCGGGATACAATCAAATCAGAATATCTGAGCAAGATCAAGCTAAAACTACTTTTATAACTCCTTGGGGAACCTATTGCTACGTTGTTATGCCATTCGGTCTCAAGAACGCCGGTGCCACGTACTAGCGGGCCATGACATACATATTTCACGATCTAATTCATAAAATCGTGGAATCTTACGTAGATGACTTATTGGCTAAAGCCAAGAAGCGTTGTGACCATCCCGAAGTACTCCGCGTCATTCTTTCACGTCTAATAGAATACGGAGTCACACTAAATCCTGAGAAATGCGTCTTTGGTGCAACGGGAGGGAAGCTCTTAGGTTACATCATATCGTCACGAGGGATTGATGTTGATCCAACCAAAATTCGGGCTGTCCTCAAAATGGTCCCACCTTCGAGTGAATCTGGAATCAGATAATTTCTCGGAAAGCTGGGTGCAATCCGGAGATTTATCCTGGACTTAAGCTTCGCCGTTCATCCAATCAACAATTTACTCAAAAAAGACTACAGCATTGATTGGATTGAAGATTGCAATGAAGCTTTTGACGTAGTTAAGCGTTTCCGTTTATCACCACCTACGCTAATGCCACCTAAGCTAGATCGCCCGTTAATTCTATATTCACGAGCTACCAATGTCTCGTTGGCCTGTATGTTGGCCCAAGAAGATGATAACAAAAGAGAACATGCGATTTATTTCATTAGCCGAACGCTGCTCGACTATGAAACACGCTATACACAGGCAGAACGAGAATGCCTTGCCATAGTCTTTGCTACTAAACGCCTAAGACATTATATGCTGAATCAAGAAACGAAGGTCATGGTAAAAACGGACCATCTACGGACTTTCCTCACGTAAGGGTCATTGTCTAAAAAGGCTGGACGTTTTATAACCTTAATGGGAGAATTCAAATTAACATTTGTAAACCAGAAGTCAGTTAAGGGACAAATCATCGCAGATTGGTTAGCTAACAACCCATTAGACGGGGGCGATCTAGTAGATTTAGACTTTCCAGATGAATGCGTATACTACATCGAAACCCGACCCTCTATCTCTGAGTGTCCTTGGTACACTGATATCATTAATTATATCATAGACCATACATATCCAGAAGGAGCTACACCACAACAAAGAAGACGGTTACGCATAATCGTAGCTAAATATGTCATTATAGAGCAGGTTCTCTATCGAAAGGCGTTCGATGGAATGCTCCTAAGGTGTGTCGACACAGAAGAGTCCAAGAGGATTCTCCATGAATCCCACAGCGGTATATGTGGAGGCCACTTCGGTGGCCATGCCACCGCTCAAAAAAATATATCGAATGGGCTATTTCTGGCCCACTCTAGAACATGACGCGATAGAGTTTGCACGCAGGTGTCATAAGTGCCAAGAATTCTCCCACGAGATCCACATGCCAGCACAAGCTCTACAACCAATCGCAACTCCATGGCCCTTTTCTACATGGGGTCTAGACTTAATAGGGAAATTCTCTCCCTCATCCACAGACGGCCATAATTTTATAATCACGGCCACTGAATATTTTACCAAATGGGTGGAGGCCATGCCTCTTACTACTGTACCTGGTTCTGTGATTGCCAAGTTCATTTTGAACCAAATCATTTGCAGGTACGGTATCCCGCAAATCATTATCTCCGATAATGGAACTTCTTTTAAAAATGAAGAAGTTCGTGAACTATGCAGTAAATTTAAGATAAGCCATCATACGGCTTCCTTGTATTATCCCCAAGCCAACAGACAGGCTGAAGCAACAAATAAGACACTGAAAGCCATTCTCCTTAAAACGGTGAAAGAAAACAAACGAGATTGGCATTTGAAGTTATATCCGGCCTTGTGGGCCCACCGAACCTCAATAAGAACACCAACAGGAGCAACTCCTTTCTCGCTAGTATTTGGGGCAGAAGCAGTTCTCCCGCTTGAGGTCGAAATACCCAGCCTCCGCATTTCACTACAAGGGATTCTAGATGAAGACGCTTACAGAGAAGCACGTCTTTCCCAACTAGAAAGCCTAGATGAAACTAGGTTAGATGCTGAACAACGGCACAGAGCTTATGCTGACCGAATGTGCCGGCAGTATAACAAGAAGGTCTATGAACGTGATATATACGAAGGTGATCTAGTTCTAAGACTAGACAGCAGGATCGACAAGAAGACCGGTGAAGGAAGGAAATTCCGGCCCAAATGGTTGGGCCCGTACCGAGTCATGAAGGACTACAGAAATGGTGCTTACCTCTTATGTACGCTAGAAGGTGAAGAATTTGGTGAAACAGTCAATTCCCTACACCTCAAGTGATTCTACGCATAAGTAACTAGCATTGCTTGTACAATTATCTACATTACATCTTCATATAGATTTAGATCATTTTGTCCGCTTGTTTCTTACATAAATTGTGATCAAGGGAATCTATTCTCAAAGCAATTCATTACAAACTTGTGATATTGGTGTCATAAAGCTCTTTAATCGTACCTCTCCATTTTCGTGATATAATCAAATCATCTTGGAATCTTTTATAAAGTCAGACATGACAAAGTCTTAATAGTAACCATACTAAGATCTGCAAGTTTGTTCTTGCTTTGATTTCTTCTTAGGATAAGGTGTCTTGCCTATGGTCTGTTCTAGAAGCTGCATGGTGTCACATCTATCCCATACATACATCTCTTTGAAAATAAACACATACTGACATTTTACTCGAATAAGCAAGTCAAAAAGTGATTAAACAGAAAATTTTATTTTTACACATTTCCTTGCCCCACCAACCTTCGGTGATGAGCTTGTGTCTCTTACTAGTGACATAGGGTTGGGAAAGGATGGAAATGCCCTTACTCGCCTATACCTTGCCCACGGTGATAAACCCACGCTTCTTACTAGTAGCATGGGGCAAAGTATGGGGGGTCCTCTTGACACAGCAAACATTATAAGGTCATAAACAAACAATCCAAACTTCGAGTCAAAAACGAATGAATCAGATGTTCAAAATTCCAAAAGAGTTAAAATCCTAAAAACTCAGATCTTGTCTACTATGCGGCCATCTACGGGTCTAAGTCTAGATAAACCGCCAAGCAAGTGCGCTCTAAACTATGAAGTCTTTCGGGTAGAGTAAGCTTGTAGCTTCCAATTTGGTTCTGCCAAAGCTTTGTGTGTCTTTCATCACTATCATTTCACCACATTTCATAACCTGCGCCCTTCTTGGCTCTTGGTGATGAGCCCTCGCATCTTACTAGTTGCGTGGAGTTAGGAGTGGGGCAAGTTAATCTGTTCATCATACTAGTTATTTTCATCACTTTGCCAAAACAAACATGAGGTATCCAAATCGCTCACAGAAGCTAAGATTCAAAATCACAATATATCTACACATCATGTATCAGCATCATGAAACACAAAAATAAAGCAAACATTTGCATCATCTGTTTTCCATTGCATAGATTGTAGAAAGCATATAAACCATACATCGTAATAGACACAAGGAAACTAGAAATAGAAAGGAAAACATGAGTGACAGGCGTTTGATCCAAAGATGAATGTATATATATAAATAATCAATGTTTATATACAATGCCATCATGCTCTAAGCATGGTCAAAACGCTCAAAGAGCTCGTGATATACAAAGAATGTATAGTACAAAGTACACGAAGGCCAAGAGGCCTCAAAATCCTTATGCGACCCCTCTGAAGGTGCATGCGCCCACGCCTAGGACTCCGGCTACGCCGGCGCTCTAAATGTACGGAGGGCTCAGGGTCCTGAGGGGCAACCGCGGTCTCACCACGAGAATGGCTCCTCATGAGGCGCTCAGCTGTCCTGTAGCCCGCTAACTCTGTGCGGAGGGTCGACACCATCCTGGCCACGTGCCAAACGGGAGCAAAGACATCAATATGTCTACCAGCTGCTGAGGGCTCCCCGACATCTACGGATAGCTCCGTGCGGGTCCTATCCATGGGGATCATCAGGGAATCGGTACATACCCTGCGGATCAAATCCCGCCACTCGTCAACAGTCTATGCAAACAAAGGAGAAAAATGAATTAGAAACCAAGAAAGAGGCTACAAGATACAAGATAAAAACACAAGGAGAGATGGTAATTAAAACAAATCCTAAATTAAAAAAAAACATTAAAAGGGAGAAGGGTAACTTACTCGGATCCCCAGGCATCCAAGATGGGTCGCTGGGGCCGGCACCTGCTACAGATGCCGCTGCCGACTGAGGGGCTGCTCCCGTGGCAGGGGCAACATGTCGCCCTGCAACTGACTCATCCTCTCTACCATGGCCCTGAGAGAGTGGCTCCTCTGAAGCTAGAGTATCCTTCTCTACGCTCTGCTCAGCCCTCTCTGCATGCATAATATCCTGAGTGTCATGCCACTCAATATCGTTGTCCTCGGTCTCCTCCTCTGTCCCTCCCTCTGTGAGCTCCTCAGAGTCAGAATCAATATCTATAGGGTCATCACTGCTATGAGCAAGACCCGCAACAATCTAAAGCAGAGGTGCCCGAGGCACACCGGCTCTCCCTCTAGTGCAAACTATCCTCCTGGCTGTAATAGGAATGCCAGGAGTGATCGCTGTCCAACCATGGCCTCTAGGCCCCCCTCTAGCCTCGTGGACTGATCTATAAACTGGCACCGACTGGGGGAAGCATGCCCAAATATGGTAGACCCAAACTGCTAAGGAACCCGGCCGAAAGGATGTACCTCTACTCGGCCCACTCGATCAATGAGCTACCTTGTGGTGGAGCAGGAGATCAGGGTAAGAATCTCCTTGCCCCATATGCCGGCCATAAGCCAGTACGGTGTCGCCTCCATGTCTGCAGTAGTGAGGGGAGGCAACTGGCTGATGAGGTGCTCTGAGCACTGACATATTTGTCCATCTGGCTACCCTCACAGCCCCAGGATCTGCCACCTCCACGCCCCTGCCATAAGGGATAAAGCACTCATACACCCAACTCATGACTAAAGTCGGGTGGCTCAATGAATGTCCCTGTAAACGGACCACCCTATATAAATCATGGTAGGTGGTCCCCAAAATATCTACACCCTAGGCATATATCCATTCGTGCTCCTCTATCTGCGCAATGATGGGGGGCCTAACAATATAACAATGTATCCCCTCCCTTGTCCCGCTCCGATCAGTCTCGAGGCAAGGATCCCCATGATGGCCTGTCGAAGTATGGGGATAGGTAAAGAAGGAATGGATCAAACTCTCACCCCCTTCTTAGACCCTATGGAGATAAATTGCATCTCCCATATATGCTGCCCACTGTGCAATCTGTGCCTGTGAGCCTGCTGTCTCTAATGTAAGTCTCCGCCCGATGATCGGGACTGCCCAAAATACGGTAGACATCCTCGAGTGTGATGGTCCACTCACCACGGACCCCTGGCAGTCGGAAAGGTGTTCCGATCTGCATCCCAATAAGAGAATAAGTCACAAAGAATGTGACTAGATGGTGCAACATGAGGCACACGCGATATACGCAGTATGCCGGCTCTCTGTAGCGTGTCCTCCTCGTCCTGTGAAAGGGCATCTAGTACCCTTGAGAGCCAATCACACTCTCTCTCCCTGCTCCATCTAATATACTCCGCTCTCGCCTGCATACACCCAAAAACACACAAAACAGAGCAAGTTAATATCTGAAACAATACCAAGAAGGTCATAAAAATGTGTAGAAGTGCAAAAAAATACAAGTGTAATCTCAAATTTAAGTCCTTTTGCATTCTGTGCAAAACCGCCGCCCGGAGCAAGGAGGCTGTTTTGTAAACTACCGCCTTAAGGGCGGTAGGTCGTGTAACCGCCACCCTGAACAGGGCGGCGGTCATGTAACCGCCGCCCTGGCCAGGGCGGCGGTCGTGGGTCCGAAAACCCACGCGGGTTTTATAATCCTAAAAAGCCTAAAACTAGCAAAAACTGACCATTTAACTTAAAAATGGAACCTACCCAGTAGACGCCACCCCCTAGGTGGACCTTTTGAACCTAATATTTTCGAAAATAACCCCCCCATTACGACAAATTTAGCATTTCACATTTAAAGGGGGAAAAACACAAAACTGAAGAAAACCAACCTGTGATCTAGCAGGACGGGTGTTCCGCACATGGAGGCATGATCACGATCTCGCTGCGGACGTTTTGACTCTACTCACGCAAGAAACCGTCACCATGGGTCCCCGAGCTCAAAACCAATCAAATCAACTCGCTGCAAAATGAATAGGAAAATGGGCCCACTTTCATATATATAGCGCCTTGATTCATTTTAAAAGACTTTTTCGCAGGTTTTGGAGCGCCGACGGAGGTAAGTTTTTATCCCCGCACGAATGGTACGTTCTCATTCCCTGTCTTTTTAGCATTTGTTTTTCCAAAGTTATTGTATCTCTCTGCACTTGAATCCTCTTTTCATTTTGCAGGTAGCGGGAATTTTGGATGGCGTAATTTCAAACACACGGACATGTAAGGTATAACTTCTAACTCCCCATTTCGGGACTGCCATACTCAGAACCCACCGTTTTTATGCCTCTTCATGGCTAAAACGCTTCTCCGAGGGGGCAATATGTACGTACCCAAAATTGTAAGGTACTGTACTACTCGGAACAGTGTAACAAGTGCCCCAATGATGATACAGGTCTCCTCGCAAGGTGTTCGGGATCCGGAAAAGCTCTCGGAGTATGCGTTAACATCCCGCATGCCCCGCCTAGCCCCCATGCCCTTTGTTTTCCCCCTTTTTCCTTCTTTCCTTGGCCTTTTGGTCTTCAGTGATGAAACCGCCACCCTGCAGGGTGGCGGTCTTGTGACCGCCGCCTTGATCAGGGCGGCGGTCCTGTAACCGCCGCCCTGCTCAGAGTGGCGGTCTTGCGCGCGTTTTCCAGAACGTTCTTTTGACGCGACTCGCGTGAAATATCACGTTTCACCAGCTTTCCCTTGCCGACTTGAGCATGCATTTATGTTTTTGGTCCCCTGGAATAGTGTTTTTCCTTTGTTTATTGTTTAGGAGTTCGGTTTGGTTTTGATCTTTGGGTGATTGAATTCCTATAAATGCATGGCTTGTGCACAAGCATAGGGGCTAAAGTTGGCTGAATTTTGAAGGACTGATCTTTGCTCTCATCTCCTCATTTTTAGTATTTTAGTTTGTTATCTTGTTTAGAAGCCATAGTTTCAATTCACTTGCATCTTTAGTTAGATTGCTCAGTCTGTTGGTAAGCCCACATACTCATCTTGTGCAGGCAGTGCTGTCATTTCATCCAATCCGGTCTGAAGCTTATCCCTGAATTTCTCTTTGCATTGAGTTTAGCCATTATTTTGCTTAGAGTATTTGTTTTAGTTCTTTTGCATGCTCATTTAGCTTTTTCCAGCTGTTGGTAAGCCACATATCCAGCTTGTGCAGGCAGTAGTGGTCCGTTGTTTTTATCCATTCCATTGGAGTAGAATAGATTAGGAAGCCATTAAAGTTGCAGGTTTTGCTCTTCAAACAGGATAGTTTCAGGTTCTGGTCACTTTGTGTTGCATGACTCGTAGTAAAATCCCGCTAGGAATCGCATAAGCCAAGTTCTGTACTCTTGCGCTATCCCTCTCCTACTCGCATTTTCGGTCTGCATTATGAGCTATCCTTGTCCCAATATCCACTCCTGTTGATGCTAACACTACACGCTTTTCTGGATCCACGTGAACACGAAAGAATGAGGAGATCACACTGAGGGGACAAGATCGCACACGCCATCGGATTCACCACTGTTCTGCGGAATCCAGGTTTTAACTTTCAAAGTTCTAGTTAGAATCATATCAAATAGAGTAGATAATTGCTTCATTTCAATGACTTTTATTCTCGATATTGCCAGGGAAGCTGTGAGGATTGATAGTTTCTAAGAAACTATGATTCACTCCTCACTTCTGAGGTAGGATCGAGAATCTTGCAGATAGATTAGATGAGCTATTTTATTTATTTAGAATAAAATCTACAAATTGCACAGGCTGATAACTACACTCGGTTATTTTGTCTGTTTTAAATTATTGTTTAGTTGTTATTTCTAGATACGCTTAAAATAGTTTGCTTTCCATTGTATTCTTAAAAGGTTTCTTAGAAGAATAGAAGTTATATATTATGTTAGATTTATTCCACGTGGTTAGAATTTGCTTCGTTACAGTTAGATTTACATTTTGTATGACAATCACGGGACCTCAGGAGCCCAGAGAATATATATTTGAGCCAATCGTGCCTCAACCAAATCTCGTCACAGCAATAGTTGACATAGACCAAAATCTCAGAATACAAGTATTCCGAACAACGACAGATTTGCAACTAATCAGTTCTCAGTTGAGAGGGTTAAATATAGAAGACGACTAAGCACACACGTTTTGGTCAAACCAACCAAACTACAGATTACCCTAGAAAAACATTCACATGACTGTAGAAGGGTTCGAAAGAGAACAAACCTTTGGTTGTGATCCTTTGGTCCCACAGCCAGGTGCAGGAGACACTCTCACAGACATAGATACTAGTTTAAGGATCCAAGTTACACGAACGCCTGTGAGATATTCTGAGAAAATCACACAGTTATTGGTCCTAAACATAGAAGCTGAGAAAGCATACGACTACTGGATACTAGGGATTAGAACTTGATTTCACGTATGACCATAACAGGACCGCAACAACCAAGAGTCTATGGTTGTGATCCACAGATCCCACAGCCCAACGAGTCCACAAGACAATCAGATATAGACACTACCCTACGCACCTTGGTATTTAGATCCACTCCACTTCCACCCATCATCATCGAACAATTGTCCTTACTAGATATAGCGGGCTAACGAAGCTAGAGAATTCTGGACTAGGCCAGAAGAATCGTCCGTAGAGTCAATTATATTCACCATCCACTATATGACCTTATTAGGAGACATACACGAAACTATCCCAGGTCATTTTCCATGTATTCCACAACCCATAGATCGAATCACACCAGAGCTCGATATTGATTGGAGCCTTCGAGCAGTCATCCTTGCCGATCGATCTATCACACCAGTCCAAGTTAGAAAGGCCTTCTTTGCCTTAGATTCGCAAATTCCATTAGTGTGTGTCGAAGACATTAGACTGCCTAATTAGTTTGTCTGCATCCCACGCATATTCTACCCCCACCGGCTATCTCGGCATGACCTCGAGAGGTCGGGTACGCGGAAGAGTCACTTGTAGATTCTCACGCTTGCCTGTCGCTTTTGTGGCGTACAGAGACCTACATTATAACCTTCCTCGAATGTGTTGTATATGGAAAATAAGACAAATGCAATGCCCATCGGTGTCTTAAAGGATGTAGCTATCACTATTCAGGGAGCTAAGTTAACTAGGCACTTTGAAGTTTTGGCACTCACCGAGGTAGAAAATTTCCCAACACTACTTTGGCATCCATGGTATTGCAAGAACAATGCAGACCTTTAGTTCAACAAGGGGTACATCAGCTTTAAAAATAAGCAGAAACATGTTATTATACCCTTTGTTGATGGGAAGTGAACACCCTATACTGAACCTTTGGGGGAAGATGTCCTTGATAGAATATATGTGCACTCAATCAGGGATCTAGAGATAATCCATGCTACCGATAGAGTTATCTATTTTTAGGATGCTTAGTCAGTAAGTGATACCACTAGTCTAGCATGTCATAATTAGGTGCATGGAACTTATGAATTGATTAGATGGTAGTTGAGAGGATTGGTAACAAAAGTAACAAAGGTGCGTATAGTCTGACACCTAGGAGGAAAAGAGATACCTAACTCTTCAAGACAGGCCTTCCCTGAGATCGTTTTGAAGGAGCTGGAAGCTCAATGGAAGGAGGAGAGGGAATGGAGGGGAATGTTAAGTTATGTCCTACTTGGAATAGAAGCACGGTGGTGGACTATACATCAAGAGATCCTTTTGGAATGGTGCGAGGTGAGTATTAATTTCTCTGTTAGGTTTTCTAGAAGCAGCGTGCCCACCGTCATCAAGGACTACCATGGTACGGAAACCACCTCTTTCCACATCCAAGCTTGTGAGAATGTCTGAAGAGGGGGTGTAGAAGCTTTACGACCATCCCTTTGGATACACAAGTTGTATTCTACACTACAGGGTTACATGTACATTCATTCTGAGACATGCCATTGAATAGGAAATTTGCAAGAGCTAGTAGCTGACCTCATTCAAGCAATTGAGTACCAAAGTACCAAGCCATTAGTTGATAAAGTATTGCAGGTTGTTAAGTTCCTTATCATGGGGGATAGTGCCATGACAAAAGATACGCTATTAGAACTACAAGGTGGACCAGGTTTGGAGGCATGCTTTGAAGAAGAGGTAGAAGAAGTAGAAGAGATCGAACTTGAGCGTGCGTGCTTTAAAAAGGAGAAAGGGAAATTAGTATATGTTATTAATTGGGAGGAAGTAGAGAGATTGGATGTTAACCATTATGGAGGGATGTGTGAGGTTGTGGAAAGTGTTGATGATCGTGCATGTGCCTAGCATGAGCCTTTAAAGATAAAGAAGGTTAACATCATCTTAGGAGAAGAACCTAAGGAAGCTAGCATTGGTTATTACTGGGTGTAGAAGAAAGTCTCTAAGATCATTGATCTTTTGCATGAATTTGAGGATTTATTCCTGCATGGGTACCATGAGCTCAAAGTCTTCCACCATTCCTTTGGGGAGATGAGGATAAAGCTAAAGGATGATGCGTGCTTGGTCAGAAAGAGACCCTACCGGATGTATCCTAATTTGGGTGTGAAGGTAAAGGAAGAGATAAAAAAATGATAGCTTCTGGGATCATTGAAGTTGTGGAAGAATCAGAATAGATAATTTCGATGGTAATAAGCATCAAGAAGGATGGGTGGATTAGGATATACGAGGATTATAGGGAGATGAACATAGTGTGTTTCATCAATCCTTTTCCAACCCCCTTCACTGAAGAAATTTTTGAGGGAGTCGCTAGGCATGAAATCTATTGCTTTACGGATGGATTTTTAGGGTACCACCAAGTCCGGATTCCAAAGGAAGACTAGGAGAAAACCATTTTTGCCACTAAATGGGGAAGTTTTGCATACATGGTCATGCCCTTTGGGTTGAAGAACACACTTGCTATTTTCTCTCGCATAGTGGTACAGGTGTTCTAGGATTTCATCCACAAATTTCTTCAGTTCTATCTAGATGATTGGACAGTTTATGGTCTAGTGAAAGACCATTGTGATAATTTGAGGTTGATGCTTGAGAGGTGTTGGTATTTAAGGATATCCCTCAATATTAAAAAGAGTGTCTTTACTACACCCTTTGGGATGTTATTGGGGGATATCATATGTAAGGAGGGTTTGTTATTAGGTCCTTCTAAAGTTGAAATTATTGTGGGGTTGGGGGAACCTACTAGCCAGAGCGTAGTGCACAGATTTCTCGGGCATACGGGTCATTACAAGAAATTTATCAAGGGGTATGCCAAGATCGTTGTAACTCTAAAAGAACTACTCAAACATAAAATTTCCTTCCACTGGGGAGAGACACAGCAGAAGGTGTTTGACACACTAAAGGATATGCTTATCACCACAACTATATTATGTTTTCCATCCTCGGACAATCCCTTCCATGTTCATGTAGATGCCTCAGGAACACCCATTGGAGCAATGATTACATAGCTGAGTGAAGGAATTCTTGATCATCCTCTATGTTTTTCAAGCAAGAAATTGACACCAGAAAAGTATAATTACACCATGACTAAGCATGAAACGTTTTCAATGATCTACACTCTTTTCAAGTTCAGATAGTATCTGCTAGCAACACCCTTTATATTTTAAACCGAACACATGGAATTAATATAATTGGTGAAAAATCCCATCCTAAAAGGGTGCATATGTCATTGGGTGCTATTTTTTCAAGAGTTTGTTTTTACAGTAGTTTTGAAGCCTGGAAAGAGTAACTGTGGACCTAATCATTTGTAAAGAATTGATTCAAGGGAGGATGTGCAGAGTATTGAACAGACTATGCCAGACATGCAACTGTTTAGGTTGCAGTGCACACCCTCAAATTTTTAGGAGATTGTAGCATTCCTAAAGGAAGGCATGGTGCTAGAAGGGATGAAAGCATTAGAAATAAAGCAACTAGCCATACGTTCCACGCTTTACATGTTGATCAGTGGGAACTTATACAAGCTAGGGCATGATGAATTTTTGTCTAGGTGTTTACTAGAGCATGAGCACCTCACCATCATAGAGGTACAAGATGGAGAAAGTGTGGGTGGACATTATGCAGGTGATGCCATCGCACGTAAAATTTTAATGGTCGGGTTGTGGTGGGAAACGCTATATAAGGATTGTAAGGACTATTGTAAAGCATGTGACCATTCTCATTACTTTGGAAAGCCAGGAAAGAGAGATGAAATGCTTTTTCACCCTATCCCTAGCACTAAATTCTTTGAGAAATGGGTAATAGAATTTGTAGGACCTATTGCACTAGTAGCGCGTAGTACTGGATCAAACTATGTAATCAACTGCGCAGTGTATTTGACAAGGTGGGAAGAGGAAACCCCAACTAAAGACTACACAGCTGCCACAGTGGCAAGATTTTTGTGGGAGAACATTATCACAAAGTATGGATGTCCTTTAAGTTTAACCAATGATAGCGGTACACATTTCTTGAATGAGACCGTGAGGATCCTTTTAGCATAATTCATGGTAGCTCATCACAAGACTACCCCTTATCACCGACAAGAAAATGGAACCATGGAAGAATTTAACAAAATATTAATTCATACCTTGACCAAAATTTGTGATGTCGGAAGACAAGATTTGGATGACAAGGTATCATCCATATTATGGGATTACAAGACAACTTATAAAAGGTTGAACAAAGCCACACTGTTTCAATTGGTTTTTGGCACGAAAGTGTTTCTACTAGTTGAATTCATGTTACCTTCTCTACGAATAGCACGCACAGGAGGTCTAGCTGATGAGAAAGTGTTGGAAGAGAGAATTGATGAACTAATGAAGCTGTATGAAAGATGATCACTCATCAGGTGGAACCAAACAATAGAAAAAGCAAAGAAAAAAGCATGGCATGATCACCACATCAGAAACATGAATTTTGAGGTTGGGCAGATGGTCTTACTATATGATTCTAAGTTTCTACGCCATCTTGGGAAATTAAAATTCCATTGGTTGGGTCCTTATAAAATCTTGTACATCCTTGATTTGGGCACATGCCAGTTATAAGCGCTGGATGGAATGAAATTACCTCGACACTTCAATTGGATTAGTATGAAGCCCTACTATAAATAAGTATTCTTGGTGTTTTTAAATAAGGTATTTTTTCCAATTAATTTAGAATTTCCTTTATGCATTCCTTTTCTTGTGTTTCCCTTTCGTGTTGTTTTGTTTTGTGCCTTGGGCATCGGTAATCTTATTATTTTTTGAGGATTTTTGAGTGCACAGTAGACCACACATCATTTTAGTGTGGGATGGAGTGATGCGAAGGAGATCATAGGTAAAGTACAAAGGAATTTTGTGTTGAACATCCCAGTTGAATGGCCCTGTTAAAAGAGTTGCATGAAAAGAAAAGATTTAAAAGGATGGTTGGTGTCAAGATGAGGATACTTTTAGATCCCATGTACAAAGGGGAAAAAATTGTATAAGGAACACGAGGTAGGAAAGAGAAAAAATTAGGACAGAACAAGTGCCTTCGGTGCCGGTGACGCATGTCCAAGAGTATCCTTTCTAGATGGATTGGTTGCGCGTTAGAAGGTTGGAATATTTTCCATGTAGGGTCAGGCATGTGATTTAAAGCTCTAAAGTCATACTTTATTTCAAAATACCACATTAAACATGAAAATTATGGTGGTAGGTGAAGTAGCATTTAATGCTTAAAAAGGGAAAAAATATAAATAATATTCACTTTACGTATAAGGAGAAAGAAGTGATTTTTACATCTTTGTAAACTAACACTTCCAAAAACTAATACGTGTGAATAAAAATTTGAAGGGATTGAGCATGAGTAACTAGTTTGGATCTATGAACCAGAAGGAAGGGAATTCATAGGCGTAAGAGAAGTGGTGAGAAGGCATCATCTTGTGAAGGGATTACCCAGCTAGGGTTTGAAGAACTAGGGAACAGGTT
This sequence comes from Taxus chinensis, assembly GCA_019776745.2. Classification (NCBI taxonomy): domain Eukaryota; kingdom Viridiplantae; phylum Streptophyta; class Pinopsida; order Cupressales; family Taxaceae; genus Taxus; species Taxus chinensis. The sequence goes on along the minus strand of CM034147.1, from coordinate 569,505,340 downwards.
TAAGGAGTTTTCTTCAAAAATTCAAGATCTAAAGTGGGAAAGAGTGGAAGAACAGAGTTATAAGAAGTGATTGAAGTAAGAAGCAAACCTAGATAATGGCACCCAAGAAACCAGATAGCACACCTAAGAAGGGAAAGGGCAAGGGCAAGGGAAAACAACAAGAAACTGATGCACATAAAAAACAAAGAATGGTATGCAGAAATGCAGTACCCAGATGGATTGTTGTTGGGCAAGGAGTAAGAGTCCCATCTAAGAAACATGTATGTAAACAACTACAATCATCATACGAGAAAAATCAAGAAGGAGATGGCACTGGAGTTAGTGTGCCCAATAAATAAAATGACACTAGAGGGTTTTCCCATCTATAACAATGATGTGAAGGTCAAGTTGGAGAAGGCAGGGGTATTGTAACTCTTTTAGTTTCCCTACTTTGGGAAGCCTGAGCGCCTATATAAATGGCTAATGTCACACATGCATGAATACTACTTCCATTTCACAGGGCACAAGATGTGCATTACCCCTCAATTCATCTCACATTTCACAGGCCTCATCTGTGAAGGAGATGGTTTGGAAGATGACTTAAGCAAAAAAGAGGAAATTAAGGAGACTATCACTTCCTATGCATACAAAAAGGGGTCAAGGTACTACGATATCATAGACATTGAGGACCTGATAATGAAGATGGTCACACACCTAGTGACAAAGTTAAATGGGTTGGAGAGATGGACCATGGTCATCAAGCCATGGTTGCATATTTACTGGAAAATTATAGAGCGCACCATTTATAACTTTTCTGCATTCATCACAGATGATATTGTCAGCTATGTGAAGGAATTTGACAAGATCCTTTTCGGTAATGGCCTACTAATAATTGTATTTTTAGAGATTGGATTACCTAATGCATCAGAAAAATTTGTGTGGGAGTACCTTGCTAAGGACCCTTTGCCCGTAAAGAGATTTGAAAATATGCCCATGACACCATGATCACTGAGCACAAGGTGCTCCTATAGAAATGGTATACATGAATGAGGAATGCGTTCAGGGTAGAATGGAGGATTCCCAAATAGCTACCAGTGGCCACCAAGGGAGAAGATGAATTTTTTATATACCAACATTTCTACCTGGGTAGATTCAGACTAATGTATGAGACATGGAGCCCATGGTGCAAGCTCCCCTTTTCCTTCATAGCTCAATACTTCTAAATGGGAGTACACAGGTTCAAGGAATCCAAGAAGTTGATACTAGACCTTTGTAATCTGGATCGGGACCACAAACAAATGTTCAAAGGTTTGGTCTACCCTGGAAAGTTCATGTACGTACAGAGGTACATGTTGCATGAAGTTCATATGATAAGGCCCATGAATTTGCGTATTGTAGGAGGATCTGTGGCACGCGTATACCTCTACATAAGACCTAAATTTGAGAAGGGAACATATCTGGAAAATAAGGTTTCTATACCTGAGGATCCAACTGGCAGGAAGAGACCTGTGCCCAAATGGGAGGAAAAGGATCCAGAGAAGAAAATATCAATTGTGGTGGATACACATGTAATAGGTTCCCCTAGGACAACCACCAGAACAAGTATGTTGTCACGCAAGAAGAGGTGCATAGTCAAAGAGAATACTTAGAAGACAAAAAATCCATCAGACAAGGATTCCTTGGGAGAACAAGAAACAGAGTCACCTACACCGGAATCTCGGTTAGGAAGAAGCAGAGGATAGAAGAGTAAATTACCTCAGAAGAAACTGGGAGTTTGGAGAAATACATAGGTGAAGAAGAAGATGTTACTGAGGAAGAAAAACCTGAAAAAGATCAAGGGCCACCTATTTTCAACATGCATGATTCAAAAGAAAAAGGTGGAGAAGAGGAACAGGGGCTCCTTTTTGTTGGGTGGAAGGATAGCTAGGAGGGGGAAGGCACCCAGGATATGCGAAGTGAGGAGGATGGCACACAGAAGTAGAAGGCTCCAAGTCTTACATTGGAACAGATAATCAAGGTGGTAGAGAAAGAAGAAACAAAGAACATTGAGAAGTTGGTGGAGGAGAAGTTGGAACGTAGTGCTGAACTAGTGTTGAACAAGAATAGGGAGGAGAGCACGGAAAAGGACCACGATAGCACTTGAGGCCCCATTTTAACTGTAATTATTACTAAGGGCACGTGCATGGGAGGAAGGAGTACATGGGAGGAGAGGCCAGGGATTGGTTATATTGATGACCCCAACAAAGTGTTGCACGCATAGTTTCAAAGCACAATTCTAGTACAGGAGCTCATGGCAATGTCATCTTTTGACAAGGAGGATGCATACCCATGGACAAGGAAGATGATCTCATGGTTGATTAAGTCTCATCTTGATGAGCTGGAATTTGAAGTAAGCCACGGGGAAATAGTAACATTTCCAGGACCAAGAGAAGAAAACCTAGTGGTGAATGCTCAATAGCTCTCAAATGAACAACTGTGCAACACACTCAATAAGGTCTCTATTAAGATCAAAGCTAGACTCTTCAAGTAGAATGATAGAATCAAAGATCTGGAGGAGGACCTGAAGAAGAAAGAGGAAGAGCTAGCTATAAGGGAAAAGGATATATGTCAAGAGAAACTAATCAGCACCTAGTTGTAGTGTGAGTTAAAAGACAAGAAGGACAAGGTGTGCACGGTATACAAAAAGATGGAGTCCATTAATAATTTTATAGTGTTAAAGCATCCGGACCTAGCACCTCCCACAAAAAAGTATGGATTTTCCTTGGGATGCCTGGAGGATTTAACAAGATTCCTCACCGTGGATAGGAATCCATTAGCCTAGGAATCTACAAAAGAAGTGGTCCTATGCTTGGAGAAATAAGATAAATTGAAATTCATGGCATTTGTAGCTAAGTATAACAAGGTTCTTACTGATAAAAAATTTGATTCCCAAACTTCCAAGGTCACGTACAACAATTCCGTGGATAGAGACAAAGTGGAAGGCATCTTGGTCGCCACTCATGAAGTAAAACTCAAGGAATTTAAAGAGAAGAATAAAGGAAATATGGTAGAAAGGGACAAAATCCTTGTCAAGGTCAAAATAAAATCTGAAGTGATTGAAGCCTTAAGGGTTCAATAAAAAACCGGTTGAAGGAAATGTACCCGTAAATTACTAAAAGAATGGATGCACTGGAAGATGGAGGAAAAGAGTTAGAGAAAATTGCTAACACCATAAACACACAAGGAAATGGGCTAAGTTTTGAGGAGGTGAGCACCCTAGTCGGTGACCTCTGGCAGAAAGTGCAAAATGAAGTCGATGCCTAGAACAAGTTGGAGGCCGACTTGCAAAAGGATTTTCTAGCTTATTGCATTGACTCCATCACTTCCCCCATTTTTCTTATTTCCAAATTCTTTCATCCCCTTATTCTTTTCCCAAGACATAAGTCTACCATATTATTTATTTTCACTAGAGAAGTGTTCCCGCAGACAGAGAGCAAGCGTAGTGTGGGTGTATGTTGGGCCCCTAAAATATTGGCTAAGTACAAAAAGGCGCATAGGCACGCAAGGATAAAGTGCATAGGGTAGGGTTTAAGGAAGGATTTAAGGAAACCCATGGCGTGTGCACGGAAAAAACCAAGGTTCAGGACTTAGCCATAATGGATATTTTTCATACAACATGTGAATAACATGACCTGAGTGTGCATGCAAAGTGGATAAGGTGCCAACCTAGAAACAGGTTGACCCAGTAAGGAGCATGCCTGTGGTAGAAGCTTCTAGAAGCTCATCATGGTAAACAGTGGAAATATTAGGCGAGGAGGAGCATGCTGACATGGAGGACCACATTTAGACACTTGGAATTAGATTTGAGGCCACTAGAGGATAAATTGGTAGTTTAGAAAGCCTTTATATACAAGCGCCTATAGAAGTAAAGATAAAGAGAAATAGATAGAGGGAGGAGTTCTGTAGAAATAATACAAGAACTATGTTAGTTTGAGTAATTGTTCTTAGGAAAGAATGTATCAAGGGTATGGGGATTCTAAATTTCTTTTGAGAGCCTAGTCATATGTGTCTAGTTATAAAGCATGATTGTGGTCTGCTTCTCTATGACATTATGTAATGGCTCCATGAATGTAATGAGGTTACCAGCTCACATGAATATGAACATTGATTATTCTAATGCATACATCTTCCTCATATTTATTTTTCATTTATGTTCATAATTAAGTATGGATGCTTATATAACTTCTTTATGTTTTTTTATAAGTTATAAAATTTTCTAAGCACTTTTTGTCTGGAGTGACTACAAGGATCTAGAAGTTGTTCTGATATCTATGGTGCTTGTATGTTTTACTTCTTTACAAATATCTTAAACATGGATCATAGATGATCTTTCCCACTAAAATCACATAAAAGACAGAATCAGAACCTATGCGTGCCTCGGGTTAGTGCCCAACACCCGCTAGGTGATAGGCCAGTGCACATGGGGTTCCTTTCTTTTGTGATGGGGGTAAAAATGAATACATATAGCATCAACCTATAGGTGGTCATATCCATCCTACTACTATGATTTCTTACTTACCTCACTGAAAATATCTCATGTCAATCCCAATCAGCCCGTGGGCCCTACTAAGTAGCCTCAATATCACTATATGCTCATATGTCCATATGCCCATACATGGAAAAGTGTTATGCCTCCTAGTCCACTCCAATTATCCTCTTAAGTAAATCTATACAAATATCTATACATTGGGTCAATACACACTAGAACCATGTATACCTAGTCTAGTCCTCCTCTATACTATGAAAAATATCATGTATCTTGTACAATATCCTAACTCTTCCACCCTCCACTACCACTGATGATGTTAGAATCACTTCAATAAACTTCCGATACTGAGGAAAACTAGATCTCAATATCTACTTTTGGGCATCCACTATATTCATCACCTGTACTCTCTCTCCTACAATAGGAAACCATAATATCAAGTATACATCTTCAAGGTTCATTGTCATCTCACAAGTAGGAAATAAGAATATCCATGTATCTATGCACCATATATCAAACAAATAATGTAGTCATTTTTACCCTTATCACAAAAGAAAGGAACCCCATTCATGTCGGCCTATAACCCAACAGGCGCTGGGAACTCACCCAAGGCACGCGCGGGTGTCGAGTCTCTCTTTTATGTGAGTTTAGTGGGAAAAATAATCTATGATCCACGTTTAGGAGAATTAGAAGGAATTAAAACATACAAGCACCATAGAGCTGAGGATGGCTTCTAGGTCCTTGGAGTCATTCTAGACAAAAAATGATTAACAGATTGAATAAATTATACCAAAATAGAAATAAGTTGTACAAGAATCCATACCTAATCATAAAGATAAATGAGAAATAACTATGAGAAATATCTATGCATTAGAATCATCAATGTTCATATTCATTGTAATCTAGTAACCTCATTACATTCAATGAGCCATTACAAAGTGTTATAGAGAAGGAGACAATAGTCATGCATTATATCTAGGCTCATATGACTAGGTTCTCAAAAGAAATTTATAACCCCATACCCTTGATACACCCTTCCCTAAACCCAATTACCCAAACTAACAAAGTAATTACAGTATTTCTGTAGAGCTCCGCCCTCTCTCTCTCTCTCTCTCTCTATATATATATATATATTCATTCTGCAAGTGCTTGTATATATAGGATTTGTGGACTACCAACTCATCCTCAAGCAGCCTTAGATCTTATGCCAGATGTCTGGATGTGGTCCTCCATGGGAGCATGCTCCTCTAGGCCTGAGCTTTCCACTCTTTACCATGATGAACTTCTAGAAGCTTCTACCGCAAGCATGCTCCTTCCTGGGCTACCTTGTCACTAGGATGACACCTTCTCCACTCCGCATGCAAAGTCAAGTCATGCTTTTCATGTGTTCTGCCAAAACATAGAAAACGGGTAAGTCCCAAACCCTTGGTTTTTTCCACGCCCACGCACAATAGGTTTCCTTTAGGTCTTCCTTAAAACTTTCCTTATGCACCTTATCCTTGCGCACTTGTTTTGAATTATGCCTTACGCTCCTATGCGCCTTCTTATCCTTAGCCAATATTTAAGGGTCCCAACATTACCCCACACTACGCCTGTTCTCTATCCACGGGAATACTTCTCTAGTGAAAAGAAAGAATAAAATAGACTTACACCGTGGGAAAAGAATAAGGGGATGAAATAATATAGAAAGAATAAAGAATTGGGAAGTAATGGAATCATAGCAATAGGCTAGGAAAATCCTTTTATAATTCGGCCTCCATCTTATTCCAGGAATCAACTTCATTCTACACTTTCTAACAGAGGTCACCGACCATGGTGCTCACCTCACCAAAACATAGCCCATTTCCTTGTGTGATTATGGTGTTAGAATTTTTCTCTAATTATTTTCCTACATACACATGTTTGCGGGGGTAGACGAACCCTTTGCGCATTTCCCTATGCTCCCAGTCTAGATTACCAAGGTATAGTTTCAGATTCTTGAACTCTTTAAACCTATTTACTCCTACCTGGAGGTATTGAGCTGTGAAGGCAAAGGGGAGCTTGCACCATGCACTCCATGTCTCATCCATCAGTTTGAACCTACCCAAGTAGAAATGCTGGTACACTGAAAATTTAGCTTCTCCTTTGGTGGTCGTAGGCAGTTGTTCAGGAATCCCCCATTCTACCTTGAATTCATTCCTTAGGTGCGTATACCATTTCTCTAGGCGTGCCTTATACACAGTCGTCATGGAGTCACATGAATATTTTCAAATTATTTTACGGGGGAAGGGTCCTCAGCGGGGTACTCCCATACAAATTTGTTTGATTCATCAGGTACTCCAATGTCTGAAAAGAAAATTGTTTGTAGGACATTACCAAAAAGGATCATGTCACCTTCCTTCATGCATCTTACAATATCATCCACGATGAACGCAGATAAGTTGTAGATGGTGCCTTCTACAATTTTCCTGCAAACATATAACCATGGCTTATTGACATGGGTCCATCTCTCTTGGCCATTTAACTTAGTCATTAGATGCACAGCCATTTTCACTACCGGGTCCTTGATGTCTGTGATATCATAATACCTTGATTCCTTTTATATGCATAGGCGGCAATAGTCTCCTTGATTACCTCTTTATCACCTAGGTCCTCTTCTAAATCATCTCCTTCACATATGAGGCCTGTGAAATGTGAGATGACCTGAGGGGTAATGTGCATTTTGCGCACCGTAAAATGAAAGTATTCCTGATGTAAGTATGACATCATCCATTGATAGAGGTGCTTAGGCTTCCCAAAGTAAGGTAACTCAAAGAGTTGCAATAACCCTACCTTTTCCAACTTGACCTTCACATCATCATTATAGATGGGTAAGCCCTATGGTGTTCTTCTATTTTTTGGTCACACTAACTCTAGCACCATCTCCTTCTCGATTGTGATCGTATGATGATTGTAATCATTTACAGACATGTTCCTTAGATGATACTCCCACTCCTTCCCTAGCACTACTCCATATGGGTACTACATTTCTGCATACCACTCTTCATTTGTATGTGCATCAATTTCTTGTTGTTTTCCCTTTCCCTTGCCCTTGCCCTTCTTGGGTGTACTAAGTGGTTTCTTGGGTGCCATTGTCTAGGTTTGCTTCTTTCTTTAATCACTTCTTGTAACTTTGTTCTTCCACTCTTTCCCACCTTAGATCTCAAATTTATGAAGATAATTCCTTGAACATGTTCCCTAGTTCTCTAAACCCTAGCTAGGATACTCCCTTCACAAGATGGAGACTTCTCACAACTATTTTACACCAGTGAAATTCCTTTTTTTTCTAGTTTGCAGATCCAAACTAGTCACCCACGCTTAATCTCTTTTAAATTTTTCTTCACGTGGATCAGTTTTTGGAAGCCCTAGTTTGTGAAAATGCAAAAAGTTCTTCTTTCTCCTTGTACACAAAGTGAATAATGTAATGCCTCGACCCTCTATTTATAGTTTTTCCCTTTTTAAGAATTAAATGTTACTTCACCTACCACCATACTTTTCACATTTAATGTGGATTTTTCAAACAAATTCTGACTTTAGCACTTTAATTCACACATCTGACCCTACTTGGATAATCTTCCAGCCTTCTGGTGCACAATCAATCCATCTAGATAGGAGAATCTTGCACGCTAGCACTGGCACCAAAGGAACTTCTTCTTTCTTGAATTTTTCTCATTCCTACCTTGTGTTCCTTATGCACTTTTCCTCCTTTCTACGTGGGATATGAAAGTAGCGTTATCTTGACACCAACCATCCTTTTCAATCTTTTCTTTCCATGCACCTCTTTCAGCAGAGCCATTCAAAAGGGATTTTCAACAAAAAATTCCTTGGCACTGTAATCATTCTCTCCATGACATTACTCCACCCCACACTAAAACGATGAGCGGTCCTCTGTGCACTTAAAAATATTCAAAGAGTAATAAGGTTACCAGTGCCCAAGGTGTAAAACAAACAACAACACAAAAGGGAAACACAAGAAAAGAAATGCATAAAGGAAATTCTAAACTAACTGGAAAAACTACCTTATTTACAAACACCAAGAAGACTTATTTATAGTAGGGATTAAACCTACTCCCATTGAAGTGTCCAGGCAATTTTGTTCCATCCAGCGCTTGTAACGTATAAGTGCCTAAATCAAGGATGTACAAGATTTTATAGGGACCTAACGAATGGACCTTTAACTTCCCAGGATGGCACAGAAACTTAGAATCATATAGTAAGACCATTTGCCTAACCTCAAAATTCTTATTTCTAATGTGGCGATTGTTTCATCCTTTATGTTTTTATTTTTCTGATGTTTAGATCCACCTGACGAGTGATCATATTTCATCCATCTTTATTAGTTTACCAATTCTTTCTTACAGCACTTGCTCAATAGCCAGACCTCCTACATGCATTATTCGCATAGAAGGCAACATGAATTCAATTGGAAGAATGGATTCTGTGTAAACACCAGTTGAAATAGTGTGTCTTTGTTTAGCATTTTATAAGTTGTCCTATAAGCCCATAATATGGCTGATACCTTGTCAGCCCAATCTTTTCTTCTGGCATCACAAATTTTGGTCAGGGTATGACTCAGTATTTTTTTAAATGGTTTCGTGGTTCCATTCACTTATGGGTGATAAGTGGTAGTCTTGTGTTGAGATACCATGAACTCTGCTAACAAGATCCTCATGGTCTCATTTAAGAAATGTGTACCCCTATTACTGGTTAAACTTAAAGGACATCCATACCTTGTGATAATGTTTTCCCACAAAAATATTTCCATTGTGATTTTTTTGAAGTCTTTAGTTGGGGCTGCCTCTGCCCACCTTGTCAAATAATCCATGTAAGTGATTACATATCATGATCCAGTCCTACGCACTACTGGTGCAATAGGGCCTACAAATTCTATTTCCCATTTTTTAAAGGGTTAAGCACTAGGGATAGGGTGCAAAGGTATTTCATCTCTCTTTCCTAGCTTGCCAATGCATTGACAATGGTCACACAATTTACAACAATGTTTTCAATCCTTATACAGAGTTTCCCACCATAATCCTACCATTAAAATTTAACACTTGGTGGCGTCACCTGCATAATGTCCACCCACACTTCCTTCGTGTGCTTCCTCTATGATGCCAAGGTGCTCATGCTCTTGTACAAACCTGTACAAAACTTCCTCACACTCTAACTTGTATAAGTTCCCACTGATTAACATGTAGGTCACGACGCATATGGCTAGTTGCTTTCTTTCTAATGCCTTTATACCTTACAGCACCACACGTTCTTTTAGGAATACCATAATCTCCTCCAAATGCGAGGGTGCATGCCACAACCTAAACAGTTGCACATCTAGCATAGCCTCTTTAATACTTTGTGCATACTCCCCTAAATCAATCCTTAATAGATGATCACACCCACAATTACTTTTTCTAGGCTCCACAAATACCATAAACTCAAACTCTTAAAATAATAGCACCCATCACCATAAGAGCCCTTGTAGAATGGAGTTGTTCATTAAGTACTTTAATGCCATGTGGTCAGTGTAAAACACAAAGGGTGTTGCTAGCAAATACTATCTAAACTTAAAAAGTGAGTAGATCATTATTAATTCTTCATGCTCAGTCATGGTGTAATTCTGCTCTACTGGTGTCAACTTCCTACTTGTAAAATATAGAGGAAGATTAACAATTCCTTCACCTAGTTGTGCAAGCACTGCTCTAATGGCCATTTTTGAGGAATCTACATGAATGTGGAAGGGCTTATCCCAAGAAGGAAAACATAATGTAGGCATGGTGACAAGCCTATCCTTTAATTTATTAAACACCTGCTGCACCTCCCCCCAATGGAAGGCACTTTTATGATTGAGAAATTCTTCTAGAGGCGTGGCTATCTTGGCATACCCCTTGATGAATTTATTGTAATAACCTGTATGCCCAAGAAATCTATGCACTACGCTCTAGCAAGTAAGCTCCCCTAATATAACAATAAATGTAACTTTGGAAGGATATACTAGCAAGCCCTCCTTACATATGATATGCCCCAATAATGTCCCAAAGGGTGTATTAAAGACACACTTCTTAATGTTGAGGGATATCCTTAACAGCTGACACCTCTCAAACATTAGCCTTAAATTATGACAGTGGTCTTTCACTAGCCCATACACTATCCATTCATCCAAATAAACCTAAAAAAAATTATGGATGAAGTCCTAGAACACTTGAACCACTATCCATGAGAAAACTACAGGCGCATTCTTCAACCCAAAGGGCATGACCATGTATGCAAAAAATTCCCCATTCAGTGGCAAGGGTTGCCTTCTCCTGGCCCTCCTTTGTAATCTAAACTTGGTGATACCTCAATAATCCATCCATAAAGGAATAGATTTTGTGCCCAACGAATCCCTATAATATTTTTTCAGTTAGGAGGGTTGGAAAAGGATCAATGACACAAACTCAGTTCATCTCCCTATAATCCATGTATATCCTAATCCGCCCATCCTTCTTGATGCTTATCACCATCAGACTTATCCATTATGATTCTTCCACAACTTCAATGATTCCAAAAGCTATCATTTTTTTCTATCTCTTACTTTACCTTTACACGCAAGTTGGGATTCATCTGGTAGGGTCTCTTCCTGATCAAGCACGTACCGTCCTTAAATTTTATCCTCATCTCCCCCAAGAAATGGTGGACACTTTTGAGCTCATGGTACCCACGTGGGAATAAATCCTAAAATTCACACATTAGATCAATGATCTTAGAGACTTCCTTCTCCGATCAGTAATCTCTAATGATAGCTTCCTTAGGTTCCTCTTCTGAGTCAATGTTAACCTTATTTTTCTTTAAAGGCTCATGGTAGGTGCACGCATGAGCATCAAAATTATCCACTACCTCACGCATTCCCATAAAATGGTTAACATCCAATATCTCTGCTTCCTCTCCATCAATAACATATACTAATTTCACTTTCTCCTTTTCCAAGCGTGTGCGCTCAAGTTGGATCTCTTCTTCTTCTACTACTTCTTCTTCAAAGTGCACCTCCAAACCTAGTCCACCTAGCAGTTCAAAACAACCTATCTTCTGTCATGGAACTATCCTCCATGGTAATGTGCTTAAAAACCTACAATGCCTCATCAACTGATGGCTTAGTACTTTGGTACTCAAACGTTTGAATGAGGTCAGCTGCTAGCTCTTGCCAATTTCTTGTTTAGCGGTGTGTCTCAGAATGTATGTACGATGAACTTACGTAACCCTGTAGCGTAGAATACAACTTGTGAACCGAAAGGGATGGTGGTAAATCTTCCGCACCTTCTCTCCAAACCTTTTCACAAGCTTGGATGTGGAAAGAGGTGGGTTCCTTACCATGGTAGTCCTTGATGGTGGTGGGCACGTTGCTTCTAGAAAACCTGATAAAGAGAGTGATTCTCACCTCACGCCATTCCAAAAGGCTCTCCTAATAAGTATCCCACCACCATGCCACTCTGCTAAGTAGGACATAACTTAACATCCCTCTTTGTTCCTTCTCCTCCTTTCACTAAGCTTCCATCTCCTGTAAAAAGATCTTAGGGAAGGCCCCTCCTGAATACTTAGGTAGTGTTTTTCCTCCTAGGTTCCAGACTGGATGCGCCTTTGTTACTTTTGTTACCAATCCTCTCAACTATCGTTCGATCAATTCATAAGTCCCAAGTGACTAATTATCATATACTAGGCTGGTGGTGTCACTTACTAACTGAGCATCCTCAAACTAGATAACTCTAATGGTAGGATGGATTATCTCTAGATCCTTGATTGAGCACACATATATCCTATCCAGGAATTCTTCTCCCAAAGGTTCAGTATAGGGTGTTGAATTCCCATCAGCCATGGGTATAATGAACCGCTCCTCCTTATTTTCAAATCTGATGTACCCTTTGTTGAATAGAAGTTCTACATTGTTCTTGTAACACCATGGGTGCCCAAGTAGTGTAGGGAAATTTTCTACCTCAGCAAGCACCAAGACTTCGAAGTCCCCACTAAATTTAGCTCCCTGGATAGTGATAGTTGCATCCTTTAAGACACTAATGGGCATCACCATCATTTTATTTTCCATATACAACACATTCAAAGATGGATGTAATGCAGACCTTCCCATCTAATGCCAAGAATCTAATGTGATAACATTGTCCTCCATGCCTATGTTAATGATGATATTACTAAAGAGCCATCCATCTACGACTACATCTAATGTGATATCTTTGTCATAGTTAAGGTTGTGATGGGGAAGGTTTGTATGTCAGATATACCTCTCACATTCTTCTCCGGCGTGTGGTACCTTCTCCCTCAAACATGATCCTAGTAAGGGAATAACATTCTCTTTCCTTAGCATTTTACATACTTCCTTGACCTCATTCAGGTCATCCTTTGGCACCTCGACCTTCCTCCTTTTCTCCTCTCTCCTAGACTACTCTTTTAGGCACTAGATTTCTCCTTGTAAACTCCAAATGACATCCATGGTATCTAGGTATACTTCCTTTTGATGCACGAGGTATAGGTACTTCCCATGAACTACTTACTATCTTAAAACCAAGGTCCTTTGTCATGGTATTTCCTATACGTGTGCAACCTCTACCCTTGTTACTAAAATAGGTTCCAAGCCTGATTCACATGTTACCTATGGCATCCATTATGTGTCTGTCTTCTTGATGCTTACCATTGTAGTGCCCTTGTATTTCCACTACTATTGATTCATGTGCTCAAACAACTCTAGGCATTCCTCATACTTGTGCTCCTTTCCACACCATGAGCACTGCAATAGTTATAGGAACTCTCGTTTATAATGTTTTGTAGACCCATAATTAAAATAGGTTCCACATAGGAACTCATTCCTTCCTCCCTCACGGTTACCACGACCATGAAATCATCCAAAAAATCCCATTCCACATGTGCCACCATCTACATGCTCCTCATAGCAGTGATCATCTCCTTTAGAACTATTGAAAATACTAGTTTGGTGCACCCCATGATCAATGCCCTCATCGATCTAATCAATGAACCTACAGTCCTTAGTATCATGGGTTGTAGAGGTGTAAATCTTACAGTAGCAAGACAAATTCTTCCATATTATGTGTTGTAACAAAGGGAATCTACTTGTATCATGGTCCCCATGAAAAATTTCACAGTCTACTGTCACAGCGCGTATTTCCCTCTAGGGAAAACTAACCTTGATGTGCCCCTCCACTTCACAATCCATTCACCATAAACCACTACGATTCTCATGGGATGAGTTTGCTGATAATTTATCTAGCTTTTTAGCCATAGAAACAATTTGAGCCTCTAGTAATGGGCTAGCTCCAGTATCAACACTACCAACAACCTCACCGTGCAGAGTGACTTCTAACACATCACGCGGGTCTATGAAATTTTTATGAGATAAGGCCCTTCTGAAAGGGGTGATCAATCCTCCAACTAACCACTGAGCCTGCTGCGAAGGGTGAATATCATATGATAACTTAGACAAGAGAGTTTTAAAGTGCACATCATACTCCTATACACTCTCTTCCATTCCCTGTTGAATCTCCTTCAAGGTGTCGATGCTCTTCTCTTCAAACTCAAGGATGTGGAATTCTGCTAAGAATTCCTTATTTAAAGTAGTATAATCCACCACCATTTCATAAGGGTCATAATTCCTATACCAGATATGTGCATGCACCTGAAACGTTGTTAAAAATTGACTAACCTTCCGTTCCGAGGTTGTGATCCCCTTTACTCGCTATAGCAGCTCACACTTGTGAACATGCTCCACAACATCCTTAATAACTCTATAATATGGAAAGTATAATGACATCTCAAAGAAGAACTAAGGGGGTGACAGGGGCCCTTTTCCTCCTATCCCTCCTAACCCACCGGATCCATCACCAAGTCCTATAGTAGTCATGCCAAGTGTCCCCACGGTTCCACTAAACTATACGCCGATCGTCTGTGATAATGCCCCACTACCACTGTGTACCCCACACTACTCCTAGACACGAGGCCAAAGGCTTGTATGCTTTCTCCTTTTCCAAATACTCCTCTGAATACTGGGATATGTGTAGCCATAGAAGTGGGAACTAAAAAATTGTACCTAGGTGTATATCTGTCACTTCCACGGATTCCAATTGGATCATTGATTTTCCTTCCTTACTCTGGAAAACCAAGTGCTAGGGTTTGGTCACTGGGTGGGTTTAGATACATGCCAATGACTCTTCTTTCTCTGCATGAAAAAATCTCATCAGAAGCCCAAGGGGTCTCTCTTATGCACTATCCAAGATGGGGTAGGACAGACTTCTCAGGTTCCATGTCCTCCGCATGAACCTCAACTCCTTCCCGCAATGTCTACCTCTATAGATCCATCACACTTGCAGCCTCATGTTTTCTAGTAATCTCCCTTTCATACACTTCACTATACTTGAGTTTTCTCTCCTCCCTTTCCTTCTCCGTCATAATATCTGTCATCTTCCCCCACCCTAGCTCCCTCAGCCAGTGCTCATAATGGTTTACCCGGCCATTGGAAATGTCTATAAACCCAAATTAATAACCAGGATCTTCATTAATAGAGGGATATTACATAGAAATGATCCTTTGGGCTCCCACATAAATTAAAACATAGTAACTTCTAGGAAATAATATGTGGAAATAACATACTCCAAAGTGTAGCTAGCCAAGACACCTTCCCACCAATGACCCACAACATGAGTCCACATCAAATATGCATCCTACAACCTCTGGTACTCTTCTTGGGTCCACACGTGTGATCTAGAATATCATCTTGATTTAGACACATACACTGAGATCCATTCATACAGTTCTACTGTGAAATAAACTCAGGTCCCTTGTTGAATCTCTGAGAAAATTCATCCTTCGTGCTTTTGAACCATGATTCAACACTTTCCAGAGTTACATGTTCTGTCATTACTCATTACCTAGTTCATGATGTATGTCATTTCCCACTACAACTTTGAAAAGAGGTCCTAACAATGGAACCAAGATGTAGTCATTTTTACCCTTATTACAAAAGAAAGGAACCCCATGTGCATCATCCTATCACCCAGTGGGTGTTGGGTGCTCACCCGAGGCATGCGTGGGTCCTGAGTCTCTCTTTTATGTGATTTTAGTGGAAAACATCATCTATGATCCAAGTTTAGGAGAATTAGAAGGAAGTAAAACATACAAGCACCATAGAGATCAGAACAACTTCTAGGTCATTGCAGTTATTCCAGATAGAAAATGCTTAACATATTGAATAACTTATACCAAAATAGATAGAAGTTGTACAAACATACATACTTAATCATAAACATAAATGAGAAATAACTATGAGAAAGATGTATGCATTATAATCATCAATGTTCATATTCATTGTAAGTTGGTAACCTCATTACATTCATGGAGCCATTAAAAATTCTTACAGAGAAGTAGATTGTAGTCATGCATTATATCTGGACTCATATGACTAGGCTCTCAAAAGAAATTTATAACCACATACCCTTGATACATCCTTCCCTAAACCCAATTACCCAAACTAACAGAGTTCTTGCAGTATTTCTACAAACCTCCACCCTCTATCTCTATATATATTTTCCTTCTACAAGTGCTTATATATATAGGCTTTCTGGACTTCCAACTCATCCACTAGTGGCCTCAGATCCGATTACAAGTGTCTGAATTTGGTCCTCCATGCGAGCATACTCCTCCAATCCTGATCTTTCCACTCTTTACCATGGTGAGCTTCTAGAAGCTTCTACCGCAGGCATGCTTCTTCCTGGGGCACCCTATCACCAAAATGGCACCTTATCCATGCCACATGTATAGTTGGGTCGTGATTTTCACGTTTTCTTTAAAAACACCGAAAATGGCTCAGTCCTAAACCCTTGGTTCTGTCCACGCATGTGCCACGGGTTTCCTTCAGGTCTTCCTTAAACTCTACCCTACGTGACTTATGCTTGCGTGCTTTTCTTCAACTAGGCCTTGCACACCTATGCACCTTCTTGTAATTATCCAATATTTAATGGGCCCAATAATAAGTCAACATAGGCATATTATGGGGTACTTCCCTCAATCTAGCAATGTGTCATAGGCCTGCACAGTCCAATATATCCCACTCTACGTCAGAAAATCTAAAAGTAAGAAGTGTACTCAAATGAGAGTCCCCCCAAAACTCTCTTGAGTGTATATCCCTCTAAAAAACAAAAAAATATCCAAAATTCCTCCATTACTACACCATACATAATGAAAAAATTCACTAATCATAGCATCAAACTAATCAGAATATCAGTATTTCACAATAAGTACACAAACCCTGTTCTGCAATACCAGTGCCTAAGAAAAGGTCACAGGCACCCAAAATAAAGTCACTAGAACCTAAAACTAGGCACAAGTATCCCCACGTAAGAAAACTCCTTGACCACTTCCGCTCAGGTCAGAAATGCTGAAAAATAAAAAAAGCAATTTTTTATAAAAATCGATGAAAAACAACCATGTTTGACAAAATTTTCTTTAAAAACATCACACTTACACAATCATCAACCATCTATGAAGCCATAACCACCACTACCCTCTCAAATAAATTCAAACTCACTACGCTAACACGTGCCATCCTCACAGTTCAAATCTCCAAATCTCAATCGATCTTATTAAAAATTAAATATTATTCACTTCTCACAATTACTATATATAGTAATTCTAATTTTTCCTATACTATAATTACTATTCGTAACCACTTTTATAATTAATCCATGTCTTCCATTTTTTCTCATATCTTGAGCTTCATAACTCTTTTTGTCTCACCATGTGTGCAATACAGATCATAATTTCCTCTACCACTATACCATGTAAATTTCAACATCTCATTATCACATTTGGCACATGTACCACTCAATATTCATTCATATTACAACTATGTTATCCCATAGTGTTTCTCATTTACTATTATAACATATTATGTGTCTTACTTTCATATCCATTCTCATTTCTCTGGCCCTAAAACTTTCACCAAAAGGGGGGCATACAATCAAGATCATCTCATAATCCCTCTTAGGTTACAATAGAGACAATCGACACTCCTAGCATATTACCATTGCTATTGTCTCTGATATCATTTATACAAAGGTACAATCATCTTATTCCACATTGAATATTTTCTAATATTTCAAATATATTCCCCAAATGACCTAACTTGGGGGAAATTCACAAAATTCTCTTTGTGATTAATTTACTAAGTACACAATCTCAAAGTAATATTCTATCATTCAAAGTAACTCAATTAATTGGTTCAATAAGCATACGTTATTATCTCTACCATACGACGTAACTTGGGAGTTGCAATACATTTATATAAATTATAGATGACCTAACTTGGAATCAATTTAGAATTATGCAAATAAGAACACCCATTACTATAGGAGTGGGGGAAATGAGACCTCATTACCTTTCCTATACGGTTGATATATGGGTTATTCAATTGAAATAAACACTTTTTTAAATGGAACTAATTGAAACTAAATTTTTTCTCTATCCATCTACAACGGTTATACCTTTTGAGGATGCATTCATGGATGGAGACTAAAACTAGACCTCTCTCCACAATACTCTTCCTCTGGCAGAAAGAAGGCCAAATCCTCTCATTTTCAAACAAATTAGGTTGGGAATTTATCACTCACTACCTCTTCAATATTCTTTGAAAACAATTCAAAATATCTAAAGTCTCCAAATCATTTCAAATATTTCTCCAAGTTCTCGTTTTTGACGGTTTGCTATCTCCAATTATGCTATATGGGTCAAAGCGTTGATCCATAGTTTATCACGCTAAAATTTTCTACCTTCTACACATACTTTGTAATATGGCTTCTCTAGAATCTATAAAGGTATATTTCTTACTTCCTTTACACTACTTGAATTTCATTTAAATATCATAAAGGAAGGAAAAATGTAGACAAAAAACCATGAACATATTAATATTTGTTGTTTCCTCAAGTATGCTTTTATATACATGGATCCTAAGTAAGAAACGTATTCACTAGTTACACAATCCTTTGTCTATCCACTTGATTTGATTGCTTCTATTGTCTTTATCCTTTACATATATCACTTGTATACCCAGCTCTGGTCAGGTCACATGAATCCGTATTTTTCTATCTTTTCACATCTATTGACAGTTATCCTAGAACACCAGTGCCCACTCTTGACACCAACGCACAAGTGTTCCAGTCCATTCTGGGTGCTTATGTCCTCTTTATTTTTTTTTTGTGTAATAATTAGTTAGCCATGTTAGTGCAATTCAAACTAACACCTATTAGCTTCAAAAAAAATGCTAAACTAACATCTATGCACCATTATGCTAACAACTAAACAAGTAATAAACATCAACATTATGCATTAGAACCTGTAAACTGAACTTCAAACTAATTGGTAAACATTTATTTGTCTACTCTTTATAAAGATAAATCAATGAAATAGACCTATGTAGATCCTTTAGCTATCAAAGGGTTGATAGTTGTTGCTTGATTCAAGAGGCTTGAGGATGGAGGTTCATCAATTCATGGCAACAAGGCTTTTCTTGATTAACTCCATTGATCTTCACAAAACTAGTATGGATGATTGAATACAAAGGGATGATGCTTAACTCCACTCTAATGGAGAATGCTCTAAAATGATGAAAATGGCTATAGCTTAGAATCTAAGCTTATTTAGGTGTAAGTAGAAACGTTAGAGGAGGATTCCTTTTATAACCCAATGTTTTGAAGAAGCTTTGCATCCTATTGTATGTAGGATAATAACAAAATTAGGTTAGTTATAGATAAGCATGATTTAGAAGTGGTTGAGTTTACTTTAGGAGAGTTTACTTTGTCCTCTAGTGACTCATGGGGATTAAGGGGGTTTATTAATTAACTAAAGTGATTAATTAATAGGTGTGCAAGCTTATAGAATCTTTTTAGAGGAATAGTTAGTATGATCTATGTTATGAGAGGTTTTTAATCAAATAAATGATGATTTATTGATTAAATAAAGGAGAGAATTAATTAATAAAGAATAATTAATTAATCTAGATAGAAAGGGGAGCTTAATTAATTAGAAATAATTAAATAATCTGGATAGCAAGGGGGGCTTAATTAATTATAAATAATTAATTAATCTAGATAGAAAGAGGAGTTGATTAATGAGAGTTCGTTAATTAGCATCATTGTTGGATAAAAGAGTTAATTAATTAAACATAATGTAATTAATTAACGATGATCAGCAGAGAAAATGTGTGATATTGATGATATATCATCAATTTACGGCAAAGCGTATAATTAGGGAAATTTAAGTATTTAAATTGCTCGAGCTAAATTATAGGTGTATACACTTTTCCCTCTTTAGAGTGGTGGAAGTGATGCCACTTTAAGGATAGTAGACAGATAAAATTATGAAGGCATCAAAGAAAAATTTATAGAAGTGAAAAATTAATTGTTAGGAAATAACGGATAAAATATGTGGAATAATCCCTCACATAATTGTAACAGTAGAAAATAGTATGCAGAAAATATTACAGATCTCAAATAAAATTACAGAATAAAATAACACAACACAAAGAGACAGTATTTAACATTGTTCACCTAATTTGGGCTACATCCACTAAGAATAACTTATTCATATTTTATTACAAGCCACTGATCTCTCAATACAATACCCAGATCTGTTTGGAGCTATGTTCAACAAACTCTACAGAATTCACACCTAAACTCAAAACACATATGCTATGTTACATTATACCTACCATATGCATAAAACTACATAAGTAGACAATTGCTTAACCAATTTTACAAAACCATGGGTATCAAAACCATGGGCCAAAATCGTCCCATAAACATATGGGTCAAAAATCACATCCATATGAGAAAATAATGTTTCTTGGTATATCGGGCACATTTTAAGGCCAAAAAAAAATTCTCGAGGGTCGTGCCCCTGAACCTCAACAAGACAACTGTAGAAAGTGTACAATACTTAGTGTATAGTCTTCAACACTTTCTCACATGAAAACAGGCCCCATAACCTAACAAAATTGCTCAACCTAAATTATAGGTGTATACATTTTCCCCTCTTTTGAGTGGCGTAAGTGATGCCACTTCAAAGATAGTAGATAGATAAATTTTTGAATGTGTGGAAGAAAAAGTAATAGAAGTGAGAGATACACCCCTCGAGTGTTGATGGGGTGATGAAAGAAGGTGATACATAATCAAAAAAGGTGAGAGAAATGGATATAAAAATGGGTAGGGGAAGGATGCCCAATGTGATTCAGAAAAATAGTGTTGATAGGAGAATGATGTGAAATATGAAGAAGTGGAGAGAAGAACTGGCTTTCATCCCTTACACTAGCTACAACTATTTTGTCATGATATAGCCAAAGATCTACGTCATCGGTCCCTGATTAAAAATATAATCATACGAAAAAAGTAGAATGACATGAAAATCCATACTATGAACAATTTTTCCATTTTTGAAAACACCAACCCAATGCAACATAAAAAAAGCAATGCAATATGAGAAGGAAACAAGCTCATTTAATATGGAAACAAGTACACACACACACATACTCAAACTAACAAAGTTAAGGATGGTTGTACAAATGTTTTGTTATCAAGATGACAATCCCCAAATGTTCATGATTGACAAAAATGGTGAAAAATTATGCCCCTATGAATGATATAAGCAAGCAAAAATAATGATGGACACTGGGTCCAATTATAAACCATTTTGCACAATGAAATAGTATCAGGTAACTAGATGTTCCCCAGAGTACCGACGAAGTAAGAAGGCTAGCTTTGTAAATGGTTGTAAATCTGATGATTCCCAAGTCATTTGATTTGTAAACATGTGAAAATTCTATAAATATATGGAATGAATACCATGCGCAAGACATGAGTTTCAACCGCTATGAGTTGTTTACCTATTTTTGTAAATTTTCCAATTTTTTAGGATTTTTGAGAATTTTTTAAATGTTTTTTTAGGTTTTCGATGGATTCTTTTAAAAAATTTTAATTTTTTTAGATTTTTGACTTTTGGATGTAGAATAAGTTATAAGAATATGAAATAGTCTCCTAGGAGAAAAATAAATGCCCCATGGAGAAGAAAGAAGCACCATATGACAAATAATGCTCTAGCATAATGGAAAATTAATAAAATAATTATTGGCAGAGTGTCTAGAAGGGGTTAATCACCTAGGAGCAATAAAATTGTCCTAGTGAGAATAATTGAGTACTAGGTGGCAAATAATTCCCCCAAAATGGAAAAATATTGAAGAAAAAAATTATTTATGGTGGGTAGAAGAAGAGTTAGAATGAAAACAGTGGTAAAAATAGTCCTCCGAGCATCACAGTCAGTGAGAACGGTTTAATATAACCCACACAATGGGGGGGGGGGGGGGGGGTAAATCATTATGATCAATTAATTTGTTACGAACCATAACCAAAAATTACCGTGAGACCCCTGATAGTGATGAAGACGATAATGAGAGCACGATCCCATAGGAAATGCACCAAAAAAGTTTGGGATCACGATCATCATGCAGACGATTTCCCCTTAATGAGTAGTTTTACCTTTCCCTCATATTTTTATACATTTAATGCTTTATTAAACATTTTAGACCTAGCATAAGGTGCATGCATGCAATCGCGAGGGCACAGACATCCTTAAGGGTGTGCAAGGACCATAAAAGTTTCTATGCACATGCGCACACACCAAAAAATCACGTGCATGCATGTGTACATGACAAAATGTATCTGTGCATATGCACATGCATAAAAACCTAAGTGCAAGCACCCTAATGAAGACAGATGCACACGCCCATGTGTGCACACCAAAAAAGCCACGTTGCCACCCTAATACACGCACACACACACCCTATGCACACATTATCAAATTGGCCCACACGAACTAAAAATGGAATAAATTTTTGAAAATGAAGAACATATAGGAAGGAGGAAAGTGTAGAAAATTGAATCATAAAACAAAGTTAAATTTAGCATAGGATAGAAGAAAATAGAAGAAATGTTAGTTCCTAACACATGTTTTTTTTTTCAGAGATGGTTTCTAGCACTGCACACTAGAGAGAAACATTTTCACATTGTTGAGATAGAGGCAAGACTGCCTCGGTGAGACCATCGTGACATGGAGGTGTTCTTGTAGGTTGTTGGCCTAGGACATGTTGTGTAGATATCATCCATCATTTTGGACCTTTGTTTGTTGAAAACATTGATAGAGAAATGAAACAATGAGAGTCATTTTTTCCAAATCACTACTGGAGAGATGATTGTTATGTTAAAGTATTTTTGGCATATACTACTTGTTCCTATTATTGGTTCTCTGATTGAGTACACTACTAACTTTGGATGGATCATAGAGGTGATCAGTGATGTCTTCTACTAATATGAGATACCTGATGAGGGAATGACAATATATTTACACTGTTGCATATCATATTGCACCATTCACCAGGGACCTTTATATCTAATGACATTTATCAGTGGGTTCTTACTAAATGATAAGATAGGGACTTCATTTCCATTAGGTTTGATTACTGATGTCCATGATTTATAAAGTGCTGAGAGATATTTTTGGGGCCAATGTATACTGGCACATCTATATTGGGACTTACATATAATCACCTACCACCATCAGAAGATGGTAGGGCCTACCTCATTACTACAAATTTTGTCATGGGATCACAAAGTGATTGGTCACCATGTTGGTGCACTTCACATGTGAGCTGTAGAGGATATGAAATTCATGGGATGGGTTCCCATTGGGGATGATGTATGAGGGCACCTAGGTAGTACATATTATTATTGATGAGATTTTGATGAGTTGCAGTAGAGAGACATTATTTGGAGTCCCTACAGGCATATACAGTGGCCAGAGGATGGGGTAGATCTCGGTGTCTACATGGTAGAACACTTTCTCTTGGGCATCCATAGTTATATTATTGAGATTTACATATTGGATTGATGTCTATGGTAGTTGGATATTATTCAGGGTGTTCCTTAGCTAGATATATGGTATGCTAATTGTGATGCAAAGAGGAAAATTGTTGGGCCCTGTATTTAGGTAGCCTGAGCTAGGGCCAGTTTTACATAGATGATGCCATAGATTTGGGATCATGTTTGACATAGTAGGGATCCTGGTAGCACACGATATTATCTGGCTTGGCATGCCACTATTCTTCTTTGAAAATTGACCATATCATATGGGCCATGTGCTGTAGGTGTGAGGTTGCCACTAGATATCCCTTATAGCAGTGATGAGGGTGATGGTACAAAGGGAAATGGAAAAGGAGGTGGTGATGCTGATGATCCATTTGATGGAAAGATACACGATGGAGGAGATGACTTATAGGGTATAGCATAGGGTCCTAGACTAAGGCAACATGAGCATGGATATGGTCTTAGAACAAGACTACATGGGTAGGGACAGGCTCCCATAGTACAATAGAGACTACCCAGAATACAGGGTCTGAGACACAACCCTCCTCATAGTTCACCAAGAGGAGTAGAGGGTGGAGATGACAGGGGACATATAGTTATTTTGCAGCAGTAGCTTTAGCAGGTCAGAGAGTCTAGCTGCAGGTTCTAATAGAGAGGGACAATGCCTGAGCTCATATACAAGTTTTGATAATAGATTGGGACCAAGATAGAGCATAGAAACATCAAGAAGGATATGGTTCTACTCATTTTTAGCATAAACAACAGATGGCCTTGTAGATGGCATAGGTTATGAGTATACTACATCAATCTAAGGCTTAGGTGCAATAGGTTACAGTAGAGAGAGATCAGCTCTGAGACAAGTGAGAAGTGGGTTAGGCTAATTTTTCAAGGTTATCTGTGGAGGTAGCATCCTTCCAATGCATGTATGGGGTTGTGGTGACACCACACACCCATAGAGATATAGTAACAACTGAGAGAATAGCCTCTTACTACTGTTCCTTAAATTTTCAGGCCATTCCAGAGGGTCAACGGGAACCTACCTATAGCCAATAGTCAAGTGGATCAAAGAGGTCAGAGAGGCCTCTAGCATCGGTTAGATCAATTAAACAGCCGTGAGAGAAACCAACAGGGTAGTGGGGTGCACAAGTCATGGGTCCTCCCTCGTCTCGCAGGCCACACAGTCCTGTTGATGATTCAAGTCAGACATGATTCTCATGTATTTATTGATTATATATGTACCCTAAGATACACGCATCTTATGAAGGCTTCAACATTTGTGACCGATGTATATGATGGAGCATTTTGATGTACACCTCTGATGAAGGCTTTATTAGTTGTTCCCTTGACGACCCATTTTGTATTGATGATGTATATCCTCCTTGAGATAGACATTTTAAACATGTATATATGGACATTTGATGTTACACATTGGTCATGTATTTTATTTTGATGATTTATTACGGACGTTCGTTATATCATGATGTTATATGGTTTTATTACAAAACTTTTATGTATCATGATGATAGTTGAGATGATGTATCATAGATATATATATATATATATATTATGATAGATCCATAGATTATATCAATTGTATTATATATGTGATGGTATAGATTAGAGGACGAGATTCCATGATGATATTGATGTGGGTGGTGATAAAAAACAAAATCAAATGTTAACAAACCTATCAAATATACATTACTAAACAACATGAATTAACACAACTATGTACAATTATTTACAAGCATGCAAAAACACACTTTATATGTACAGGTAAGAATGGATCTAATCTAATAAAAAAAAGATGAATCTGACAAAGTATTCTTAAGCGAAAAACTATACAAATGTATAAACAAACAACAACTATACAAGTGATCAATGTACTCAAACTAACAAACATTGCAAGAAACAAGATAAAGCCATTAAACTAAAGCTATGTTTTGGTCAATTTTTTTAGTGTGTTTTGTGTTTGTGGGAATTTTTGAAACAATTTTCTATTGTTTATGTGTTTTATTTTTTTCTATTTTTTTATATTTTGAACTATTTTTAATGTTTTTGGATTTTCAACATATTTGAATGTTTTTGGATGTTCAATATTATTGAATGTTTTTTTGTGGTTTTGTAAGGTTTTCCGAAGCTATGTATAGGAAACCAAGAAATGTGGATGCCCCAAGCATTAGATAGAGAATATACAAGGCCATGTGCCACATATTTATAAATAATAAGATTAAATCGTGAAGGTGCCCTAGCATTAGATGAGAAATATATAAACACAACCCCTTCACTGATTTTAAAGAGGATAAATATCCACCTCAGGGCTTGATAGGATAGGCTAACAGGGAAACTCAAATACATGTGTGGAACCATCCCTAGGAAAAGTAAAACTACCCCCAATATGCAAGATGTTTGTGAAAACTGAATCCTCCCAATGCATCAGAAGCTGGTTTTCCCCAAGGGATCTATCCAAAGCACCACAATTGTGTGGATTTCAGCTATGGATGACCTGCTTTCTCTTTATCTTTTTCTCTTTTTTGAATTTTTGTATTTTGATGTTTTTTTTACTTTTTTGTTTATTTTTTTTTATTTTTTGCCCAGTTTAAGCATAGAACCACTTAAGGTGCATGGCATTCATAGGCTTGAAAATCTCATCACCATTGGGATGAGCACATTTGTTGCTCATGTTCCATATTTTTCCACATTGATGTAAGGTCCTAACCAGTGTGGTTCAAACTTTCCTTGCTTCTCTCTTTCTTCTCATGTGTTGAATTGATTCTCTTTCATGACCAAATCTCCAACCTCAAATTGAAAAGGTATGATCCTTTCGTTGTAGTTCCGAGAGAATTTGTTTTGATACACCTTGAGATGATTAAGTGCCTGGATGTGATTTTCATATAGAAGTTCTAATTCTACTAGCCTGGCCACTATATAATCCTCATCTTTGTCCAGATAATACCTAAGAGATATTTTAGGGAAGAAAGCTCTATTTCCAATGGGATGATAGATTCTGTTCAAAACACTAGGGAGTAGGGTGTCACACTAGTAAGAGTGTGAATGGAGGTCCTATAATCCTAGAGGACTGGGTGAATTTGGAAATGCTAGTTGTGATATTTCTTACTCACCATATTTTCCATGATCTAAACCAATGGTTTGTTAGGGGCTTTAGTTTACCCATTACCTTGAGGGTAATATGGCATAGACCACTTTAATCTTATTTGAAATTGATGACAAATATATTTCACCATCTTGTTCTTGAATGATTTTCCATTGTCAATAACTATGGCTGCAGGAATGTCATACATGAAAATAAGGTGATTCATGATAAACTTTTATATCTGACCACCTGTAGCATAAGTCAATGGAATGGCCTTCACCCTCGTAGTGAAAT
This sequence comes from Taxus chinensis, assembly GCA_019776745.2. Taxonomy (NCBI): domain Eukaryota; kingdom Viridiplantae; phylum Streptophyta; class Pinopsida; order Cupressales; family Taxaceae; genus Taxus; species Taxus chinensis. The sequence continues at coordinate 569,478,480 of CM034147.1, read as the reverse complement.
ATTCTGTGGCTGTGATGATATGGGTATGACCATCAAATGAGGTATGGGTGAGCTTCCCTATTAAATCAAGTCCCCATTTGGAAAATAGCCACAGTGTTGTGATTGTTTGTAATGGTTGTGATGGCGCATGGATGAAACTTCCATACTTTTGACATAGAACACATTTCCTTACATAGTTATCAAAAAATTTCTCCATTGTAGGCCAGTAATAGCCTACCCTTAACAATTTATTTACTAAGACCATTCCATTCAAATGGGCATCACACACCCCTTCATGCACCTCTTTGATTGCTTGTACTTAATATTTTATATCTAGATAATGTAATAGATTCCCATCATATCCATGATAATAGAGCGTACCTCCTAGGAGGGTGTAACGGGATATTTGGTAGATAAGGATTTGTTCGTCGAATCGAGAGATGTCAGTAGGAAAGGTGCCATTTTTAATATAGGCATAGATAGGTGCATAATATGGGGAATAGGGACCAAAAACTTCATAATCCAAGCAAGATTCTAGAATGTCATAAGAAATATTCTCAATAAATAATGGCATATCATTTCTTTCTAGTGGAATTCACAGCATAGAACGCATAGTTGTCATTGCATTTATGGATCAGTTTTGTGCCCTTGGAATTTGTTCGAAGGTGATGCTCACAAAGTATTCTTTCAAATTTTCCACCAATTTTTTGTAGGGGATGATATTTTCATCCTTGACCTTGTATTCGTCGTCAACTTGTCTGATAATCAATTGTGAGTCACCAATGACCTTGACATGGTGGATAATACATTTGATTGTTAGCTTCATCCAATCGACGAGCACCTCATATTTTGTAATGTTATTTGTGTAAATAAATATGAGACCATGGAAAGTGAATGATCCATCAAATTTTAGCTGGCACATGACAAATTCCTTAATATAGATTAATGATGCATCTGGCAGATCCAAAATTACAAAATCTATTCCAGGTAAAGGTGCTTTTGCTAATTTATCGGTAAGCACTTTTCCTTTAACTTACTTTTGGTGTACATGCTCAATATCAATTTCACTGAGCAAAATTATCTAATTAGCCATTCTACGCATAAGGGTGGGTTTATAAAAGTACTTGAGTGGATCAAATTTTTATATAAGCTAGGTTTTATTATTCAACAGGTAATGTCAAAGTTTTTGGAAGGTAAAAAATGACATCCATACAAGATTTTTCAATTTGAGGATACTAGAGCTCATAGACAATTAGGGTATGACTAAGATAGTACATTGATTTCTCTTTATGGCCTATGTCATAATGTGTGAGAAAAGCACCAATTAAAAATTGGGTAGCATAAATATATAGAAAAAGTGGCTCACATGGAATTTGAGGCATGAGAACAGGTAGGATGGTCATGTATTTTTTAAGCAAGGCAAAGGCCTGTTGTTGCTCTGGCTCCTAACTAAAGTCAACATATTTCTTAAGAATATGGGTGAAAGAATGAAATTTTTCAGCAAGATACAAAATAAAGTGGTAGATAGCTTGTATCTTTCCTTACAAGCTATGTACTGATTTGATATTCTTAAGAGGAGGCATTTCAGTAACATGTATGACTTTGGATGGTTCTACCTCAATACCTCTCCTTGATATAATAAATCCTAACAACTTCCCTAATAATATGCAAAACACACATTTATTTCGATTTAATCTGACCTTATACTCCTACGGGCATTCAAAGATATGCCACAAAACCTCATGGTGTTATTCTCTTTTCTTGGACTTCCCTATCATATTGTCTACATAGTCCTCCATAACATCATGAATCATATCATGAAATATCATTGTCATCTCCCTTTAATAGGTTGCACCAGCATTTTTAGGCCAAAGGACATTACCTAATAAAAAAATGTCCCCTAAGAGGTTGTGAAGGCTATCTTGTGATGATATTCATCCACTTTTTTATTTGATTGTAGCCTGAAAATCCATCCATAAGAGATAACATTTCATATCCCACAGTTGAGTCAAAAATCATGTCAATATTGGGAAATAAGAAATCATCTTTTGGACATGCCTTATTGATGTCTCTAAAATATATACAAATTCTGATCCCGATAGGTTTCTTTTGTAAGGGAACTATTGGTGCTCAATTTGATCTCGCCCCATTTTTCCTTGAAATTCTTCAGTTTGCGGGATCTGTCATGTTTTATATCTCCCCGTATGGATGCATGAAAACTATGTCCTCCTTTTGGTTGCCATGATCAGTCCCTTCCTTGGTTGAGGATCACTTAAAGTCTAGAATTTGTTGTTTATTCCTCTATCCATTTGAAAAGAATCTCTAACATGGGAAAAAACTTGGGTTTTTTCCCTTCCGTTTTATTTAGTCACGTTTTTTGTCCCTGTCATTTTTGTCTCAAATATCTTTGGAAACATGATTGGATGCAGCTCAGAGGATCATATTTGGGCCTTATATCGTTTCCAAATTCTCTGTCTTGAAAGAAAGATTCATTTCTGGGCACAAATGGTGATTTTTCTACATTTTACGGTTTGATAAGTGTATTTTTTCCGGTCAAACTCATATCTCATCATCTATGGAAATGTGGCCCTTTCTAGTTAGATGCATCTCAGTGAGGTACTTTGAAAATCTAAAGCCCACTTCAACTCAAAACTTGTCCATGTGGAGGGCCAAAGCTCATCTAAAAATTCACCTTTTGGTTTTGCTTTAGAGTTGCATCGGGGAGACATATGGAGGTTTCTGCTGCCTTTCCCAAACTTAGACAATTTTTTCATGTGGCAGGTGTAGCTTTGGTGGACCATGGAAACATGCAGGGATGAAACTTGTTTGAGAATCCACCTCAGGGTCACACCTTAACAATATAAACATGGGAACACATGGAGGGACAGTGCCTATTTGGGGACCGACCCCTATATTTTATTTTGAAGAAGCACCAGGAAAACACTTAGAGGCTTCAACTCACTCTGTCATTACTTGTACTTTTCAACAGCTAAGGAAAACCATCTCAGACCCTAGACATGTTGTCACCAAATCACTACACCCTCTGAATGGCCAGGAGTGTGACCAAAGGATGTTCAAATTTGATTGGGACACATGGGATCACCTCTCAATCTGTGGTACTTGGGCTCGAGGTGAACCTCCCGAAGAAGGCCAACTTCCTCTTCCTAAACTAAGTGTTGTACTACTCCTAGTGTAATAAAACATGATTATCTAGACCTATGCTAACATTTTCATGGGTTTTAGGGAAAGAGATTTACAAAAATGAAACTATACTAGGGATGGTGATGCACCAAATAAAGGGTTTTTCCAGACTCGGGAAGGGTTAATTTGAAGAGGGTGTGTGCACCACAAGTCAACTTCACCTACTACAACTTAGAGATTGGTACAAAATACCAAAAAATAGGAAGCACATGCATTCCCTTTGTTAAACCTTGATCAGACAAAGACAATTATACCAGTCTTCCAGTGAAGAAGGATGAACTTAAGAAGGGTGAACAGGGCACCACAACTCAACTGCATGCAATAATCCACCACTCGATAAGCACAAAGCTCCAATAGACTTAGTTTTCATTTACCGAATTGAGTTCTGAACTGTTCCACCATGAGCTACCTTCTACTCGTTGTGCATTGAAAAGAGCACGGAGAAGTCATATATTGGATGGAATCTTGTGACCAATATTAGTCACCAAACACACGAGCTATGAGTTCTCTTATTAACGTCACAACCAATGCCACCAAACATCTGTAGTTGAGGCAATGGTTTCCAATTACAATCTTGACTAAAGGAGGCTTTCTCGAAAGTAACTCGGCAACATAAATGGCTCATCTTGCTGATATCTCCTGGACTCTTAGAAAATTTTGTATTTGGCTAATTTCGAGTTGACTGTCGAACAAGCTCATGTTCTATAGAAATTTCTTCACATGATTCATCTACAACTTACAATCCATAGAAGAGTATCCTGAGTTAGATGAGGATCAAGGTCATAATTCACATTCCGGTTAGCTTGAAGGCACCACGATCTCTCTACGTACAGTTGGTTCAACCATCTGTCGTAACATATCCATCATGCATCCATGAGTGGTCCCAGTTGACTCTTGTTCTCCTTACCTTGGTGGCCCCAAACTAACTTGGTGTCCTCCAATGCACACAACATCCTCAACATTATTATTAAGCATGATTTCAATCGAGAAAAATTAAATCTAAATGTAAAATGAAAAGGTCGTGAACCCCTTGTTGAATGGTTTGTGCTGATGTAGGCGAATCCATAAGGAGTTATGTCTTAGCATAGCATCTAGTGATAACTATTTCCATGTGCATCTAGCCAAGCTTAGTACAACACTTAAGTTAGGAAGAGGAAGCCAAACTTCTCCAGCGGTTCACCATCGAGACCAATTCCCATAGCTTGAGAGGTGATCATGTGTCTGAATCACGACTATCAACATTCTGCTCACGATCAGGTCGTTAGGATCTGTGGTAGTGATTTGGAAAACACAATTTTGTCCTATTAACTCGGTCCTTAGTCGAGCTCTACTTGCTGAGGCGTTAAGCATACACCAATGATTTGCAACTAATAACCTGACTATGAGCTTCATGAGCACTCATTCTCAACTAACACCAACTTCTTCACCAACAACTACGTTTCGATTCACTTGATGACTCGTTACCTGATATTCGAGAAAAAAAACTCAGACCCCTAAGTCAAATTCTTAAGCACATGGATTACCTGCTCAGTTAACCATCAGTCAAACTCCCAATCTTGGCAGTGGTAATCAAACATATCACATGCTGGCTTGCCAAGTGATTATTACAACTCGGAAACACTCATCTCATCATTTCCTCGTGAGAAATGATTCAGATATTGTATTTATTTTTCATGTGGCATTACTTCGACTTGGCCTGCCAAGGTTCTAAAATTACCCCACACTTGGAAACCATGTGTTTGCCTTATTTTCCACATGTCAACCTGACAAGTTAACTTCTCAGATAGAAAAAACGATCTAATCGACCTCTTCATGAGCTTGAAAATCTTTAAGTCTCATTCATTATCCATCTTCCACCATCGGCCGCAACACTTGTGCAAAACTCTTTGTATTTCTTTGTTTCGTCTTATTCTTCTTGATATTGCAATGGAGAGATCCCTTTTACCTTGTTCTTTATTATCTTCCTTCGAGCCCAAGTTGGCTCCCACATGCACTCGTTAGCTCTAGTGATTGAACTCTGCGATGAGCCCCCGGTGTTTATTTCCCCCATCCCTTCCTTTCTTCGATGAGGCTATCTTGAAAGTGAAATAACTGATGCTTGAAGTTTTCACGATTCACCTTGGTTTTGAAGCTCGAGCCACATTAAAGTCTAACACTGAGTGAGATCATTCTTCCTGAGCTCTAAGTTTAATGGAGCTCGAATCACCTCATATTCACCATTCAATCTGTTGAATAATCTTGGCTCAGTCTCATGGCCCTAAGACTGATTCTTCATTGATGTAATGTTTACGAGATCAATGCAAGTTGGCTGACCGAATCCAACCTGCACTCATCTGGAATGGTCTATGTAATGTCATCTCTGCCGAGTCTGTTTAAAATGGAAAGGACTATGTTGGACTTGATGTATATAGCTCCATCATTTAACCACCAACCCTCTGCATTGGGCAACCGCCATTGGGAACTCAGATCACTGAGTTAATATCTTGCCATCATACCAATCCATGCTATAGAGTCGCTTTCCACTTAGCCATGGCTCATTCAATGACTCGAATTATTCCACCAGTAACTGTGGGATCACCATGTAGATTTTGCTACCTCAAACTACCGAGCTCAAGCCATTATTATCATTACTTTTTTCCTGATGAAGTTTGAAACTTATCTCATTTCCTAATTAGTGGCCTCAGAGAGTTACCACCATAGTGCCACATCAATTGATCTCATTGGAACTACTCTTGTTGTCAACACTGATGTACACTTTTTGTGCAACACATGACAAGCTTTGATCTGGAACTTATTACACTAATCTTGTCCTCTATAGAACAAACGATATAAATATGATTTCCACATTAAGTTGTCTCACCTTAGTTCAAATTTGGAAGTCACTTCCTATGGAGTTAGAACTCCATCAATGCTATGTTGAGGCAAGATTTCCATAGAATGAGGCTGAGCATTGATCTCACACTATTTGGCACTAGCTAGTGCATCAGATTTGATTTAAAACTAGACGCCTAGCCCACTGGGTTTGATATGGGTCTCTAGACTCGAAGCTATCAAGAGTTAGTGAAAGGTGCAAATTCCCTCCACTTTTAAACATAAATGTTTCTCACATCTTTGATCCAATTACTTGCATGGTCGAATTATTGTGCAAGCCCGACTCCATTGGTCTAATTGCGAGTTGCATCGTAAGCAACCTCTTTAATTCCTTCCCGACCTGAGCTCCCGACCAACTCGACAAGCAAAATAGCTTCGAGATGAAGGTCAAAGACCAAATTGGGTGCCTTTCGATGAAGGTGATTCCTTAAATGTAAAATTATGACCAGAATTATGTCTCATGAATACCTCTTTCTTGGAACTTTATGGGTCCAACCTTAGGTCATAATAGGATCCCATTGTCCAATTTTGCCATGAGGAGTAAAAATTGGATAACATTTTTGATGCAACCTCTCGGGGATGATTTCCTGCTAAGCATGATTCTAGTAGCCTTAAGTCATCCATTGGGCATGGAGTCAATGTTGAAATCCTGAAAGTAGTTTTATTTTCTGTGATACATCCCAGAATATCCTTTGAGCATTATCAATGATCTTGGACCTCCCTGGAATGCTAAGGCATGAAGTATACTGAAATCTGTTGAATGCTTGACATCTATGGAACAACTGCGCAAATTTTTGAATGAAGCAGATGTTTAATGAATCATTTTATGGAAACGTTTGAACCTTCCTTCCCTTGACACCTTCTAATGATGAAACAATGTGCAGAACAACATAAAACACAACAACGAGGAAAGCAAAAGAACAACACAACAACAATGTGTATAAGCACTTGGAGGAAAACACCTAACTGAACTATACAGGGGGTGGAATGCTACTCAAAAACAATCTTTGAGATGTATCCCATTCACATGAATGGGTAGTTCTTCTCCATTGAGCCCGGATAGATGAAATGAATTCACCTCTTTGCAACTGGTGATGATGTATGGCCCACTCTAGAGAGTGTCAAATTTTACATGCCTTCCTTAGTTTGGCCCTTGTCTTCATCCCATTTGAGGACTAAATCTCCCTCTTAAAAACATTTCTGTCGAACGCCTTCTTGTCAAAATATTTCTTAACCTGAGCCTGATGTTGCTCCAAAGTCTTCATAGCCTTGTTTCGTACTTCCTCTAACTCCATGAGTTCAACAAACCTTACTCGTCAAAGGATCACTCTCCTATAACTTCAAGTTGATGAGCTAACTCCAAAGAAGGTAACTCCAAGGAGAAGTTTTTCTAATCCGCTTCCATATACAAGAATGAAAGGAGAATTTCTGATGGCCCTTTTAGGTGTGATCCAATTTTCCCATAAGGCAGTCTTAAGATATGTATGCCAAGTCCTCTTGTTAGTTTCCATCATGCTGCTTAATAATCCTTATGAGGTTTTTGTTGCTAGACTCATCCAATCCATTTCCTTGTGGATAGTAATTGGACGAATTCTTGAGGTAGAACCCATTTTTAACAGCCCATTCACTCAAATTTCATACCAAGAAAATCCAGCATGTTCTCTGAAATGACTGTAAAACGGAACACTCGAACCTTGTCATTATACCTTCCAAGAAATCCAAAACTACCTTTTCATTTCTCTCTTTCAATGCTACCGCCTCTGTCCATTGAGTAAAATAGTCTGTTGTAGTAAGGACCCATTTATGTCTCATCACTGGATGGAGGATTAATCATTCCGATGAATTCCAACCCCCATTGAACAAAGGGTTTATCCACTTGAATTAGATGCAGTGGAAGAGCTACCAACTTCTGCTTTGCCTATGAAAAAGGCACATTCCTTACATTTCCTTACCCAGAGATGGGTATCTTTGAACAAATCCAAAGCCAATAGTAACCAGCTCGCATGATCTTGGTAGCTAGTTGTTCGTGTAGAATAATGTCCTCCAGATAGGTCATTGTGAAATTCTTCTAGTATCTTACTTACCTGTTCCGGTCCTATGCACCGAAGGAGAACACTGCATTTCAAATATCCTTTTGAAAGAGAATGTTATCTACCAAAACATATGGAATAGATCTAAAGATGTAAATTTCTTATTTGATTTTTATCCATGTTCGATAGGATATACTCATGAGAAGAGGAAATTCTTCATTTTGGATAACCAGTCAACTTGATCATCACTCCTCATCAGTGTTTAGGAGTGTCACATCCTCATAACCTTTTGATTCCATGTCTGCAAGCAAGTTCTTGACACAAACCTTTACCTCTGAAAAGTTTGGTAACTTTGATATGTGCACATCATACTCCATCACCTTTGTGATCCATCCAACACTATTTCATTCATCTCTTTATTCAGCAAAAACTCCTTGACACCTAGATGAGAAACCATCGGATGAATTTTGTTGTTGGACAACATGTGCTTGAATTTCTTCAAAGCTTGAATAACCACAAAGACTTGTTTTTCAATGAATGAGTATTTGAGCTCATAGTCTTTGAGGGATTGACTGAAGAAAGTAATTGGTTGTCTCCATCAGGGTTTTTGTTTTGCTAGGTGAGGATCCCTGAAATGCTCTCTTGACCTGCAAAAGCATAAAGGATAAAATCTTTATCAAACCTGGGGTTCACGAGTGTGGGAGCTTGAGAAATGTCTATTTTGATGGCTTCAAAGCTCTTTCTCATCCTTCCTTTGTCCATGAGAATGGAATGTTTTTCTTCAGCATGGTTGTCAGTGGTTTAGCCAATGTTTCACGAATTGAGGGATGAATCTCTGCATGAAATTTATGGTTCCCAGAAAACTCTAGAGTCCCTTCTTGTGACTTGGGAGAGATAAGGACATAATCGAACATGAATCCTGGTTGGATTGATTGATAGTCCTTCTACTGAAACAACATGCCCCAAAAAAACTTTCCCTCATCGCACTACAAAAATACATTTCTTGGGGTTAAGTGAAACCCCAAATTCCCTACACCTTCAGAAAACCTTCCTTAGATGTGTGATGTGATCTTCTACATGCTTAGAATATATAGTTATGTCATCAAGGTAAACCAAAGATGATATCATTGATTAGTCCCTTAAATGCCATGTCCATGGCTCTTTGGAAAGTATCCCCAACATTGGACAATCCAAATGTAATTTTTTTGCTAGGCATACGTGCCCCACTTGGTAGTGAAAGCCATTTTTAATTGGTTTGATTCTTGGACTGAGAATTTGATTATAACCTGAATATCCATTGAGAAAAGAAAATCTTTGAGCTCCTACCACCATTTGAAGAATTTTCTCCATTGAGGGGAGAGGATAATGGTTTTTCAATGAGGCACGATTCAAATCCCTAGAAATCTACACACAACCGAATCTCTCCGTTCTTCTTCCTTATGGGCACCAGATTGGCTACCCATGAGGAATGCTTGATGGGAAAAATTATACAGGCCTTGATGAGTTTGATTAGCTCCTTTCTCATTAGCAGGCTCAATTTTGGGATTAATTGGCCTTTGTTTCTGACGAACTGGCTTGGCATTAGGATCCAGTTCGATGGTATGTTGTGCCAGGACCTTGATCAAAACTACACAGATTCTTTATCAGCTCCATGCAAAAATTTCATGATACTCTTGACAAAAGTTTGATGAAACCTTCTTTCTCCTCAGAAGTACACACTATTCCGATCTTAAGAAACTTTGCATTTGATACGTCGACTTCCTCAAAATATTCTTATTTGACCACCATGTTAGGGCTTTGTCTTTTGGCTTGGTCATCTAAATGAAAATGGTTTCCAAAGTGACTAAAGCTTTTGGTAACTTGTTGCTTTTAAATTGGATAAATTTCTCACCATATGACTCCTACAACTTATCTTGATTCTTTGTAGCAAACTCCACCTCTTCTTATAGGAAGAGGACAATTTGTTTGTCACTATTGAACACTTGCCAACTACTCACATTATCAGGGACTTCTGTTCAAACCACCATTTTAACAAATTTCTGCCCCTTCTTTCATGATATCAACTGGTATGTTGTATTGTGAACCAATTGTAGCAAGTCTATCTGTATCTTGATTTTGACCTCTAGGAACTGAATGGATTCCAAAAGCTTTGAAATATTCAATCAGGTCCCATAATCAATTCTTGTATGATCTTAAAAGATCATTTTTGGATGCACTACGTGCTGAAACTTGATGAACAACTAACTTACTATCTCCAAAAATAGTTAGGGCCTTGATTCCCTTCCTTTGGGCTAGCTGAATTCCTTGCACAAGGGCCTTGTATTCAGCAACATTGTTAGTGCAACTGAAATACGATCAGAAAGATGAGAAGTACTTATCTCCCTCTAGAGAAATTAACATAACACCAGCACTAGATCCATTCTTACTTCTTGAGCCATCAAATAATGATTGCCACAGTCCTTTAGAATCACTTGGTGTTTTGAAAAGTTATGGTACGATCGTATCTTCTTCATGGATACAGTAGGTACCTAATCATGTTTCTTACAAGAGTAGCAAACCAACTTCTTCTTCTTCCAATACATCAGCGTAGGGATCATACTGATGATCTCTTCTTACTTCATCTAGCAAAGTATCAGGGACTTCTTTAAAAAGGGTGGTTGGTTCATGATCGGCATCTTCCTCTTCGGGATCACCGATGGTGTAATTTCCATTTATAGAACTAGCAATGTAGGGTTTTACATGATTATGGAAAATTTCTTCTACCCTTATAGTTACTTTGGTTTCGTATCAAGTCCTAAGAATCATATGTGACCAATCAGCCGATAGGTAACTATCCATCTTGGTGGTGAAATCCCATGATAGGTAGATGGAAAAGAGGGGAGGGAGATCAATGACTGATATATCTTGGGTGAATGAAAAACTTGGGCATGCATGAATGGTAAGTTGAATTCCTTTTATAACCCCAATATTCTTAACATCTGTGCCATCTAGCTAAAAAACCCCTCTTGCAATTGGCGCATATTGTATGTCTAGTACATATGCGATTTGTTTAGGCATGACAGAGCTACTGACACCAGAATCAATCATGCAATTATGTACCAGGTGGTTGCCAATGATCAGGGAAATGTAGAATGGTGGTGGTTTGTTTGCCATAGGAATGATTCTCCCTTACGATTGACACAAAATTGTAGTAGTTTTCACTCCATGGCTTGGTGATCCATTGGTTCTAGCAAAATTGTTCAGAGCTTCTCACAATAGGTTTCTTTAAGAAGGGATTGAGAGTGCGTCCCACATGGTAACTATTAGATTGGTTTTCTTCATTTGTTCTACTATGCTGAAGGGAATCACTCCAACTTTGATGACACTTTTTTGGGAATTGGGGTCCTCTTTTGGAAAATCTTTGTTGGGTACCGTGATTCTTGGAGAACCATCTTTCCCTGAGGTGTGGTTAGCCAGTGTTTCTGGTGATTTCTTTCCCACATTTTATACAGTTCCATTTGTAACCCAAGTTGAGAATTGGACACTAGATCATATTTGGGAGGTTGAGGCTCCATTGCTCTCTTTTTGGAACGATTATTTGCTTCCACTGATGAGGAATTTGTATTCAACCCGCAAAAATCTTCTACTTGCCAGTTTAGCAAAGCAGATTCTTCAAGTTCCTATGATTGATATGCTGCTTCTTGCGTAGATGAATTTTTTGTTAACTCTGAAGGGACAGATACACTTTAAACCAAAAGGGCCTAGCTAAAAACCCCATTGGGACAAATATTTTGATTGTGAGGTTGAGAGCAAGGATAACACCATTCGTAGTCTTGAACTAGATTATTCTGAAAAGGTACTATAGGTTCAGATGAGCTAGCTGCAAGAGGGTTCTGAAAGTTGAAGGGCCTAACATTTGCAACCTTACTTGTAGTTTGATTTTGAGTCTGATTGTTTCCTTGAAAAGGAGGATGGTTAGCCTGATACTACTAATTTTGTGGCTGATACAAACGATTGTATTGAAATCGTTTCCTTTTGAGTACAACGAGCTCATTTCCAAAATTTTGCAATAGCAACTTGACTTCAAATAGGCCATTTGAAGAGGTAGGAGAAGATTGAGATGGTTTCTTGGAGTCTACTGGAATAGGAGCAATGATAGGTTGATAATTTGTAAGATCTGGAGAAAAGGGCATTGGTGGTCATGGAGCTATCTTTCCAGCCTGAATCAAAGAATTCTCTGCACTTATGGAAACTTCGTAAGCATTAGGAAGTGTAGTCCCTCCCATGGACTGGATCATAACTGCTACATCGGTATTCAAGGCTCACAAATAGTACAAGAATGTATTATGTACAAAACGCTTTACAAGTGCTAGAATCCTGTTCCAAGTCCTTTGAAATCAGAAGTTTAAATCACTCATGTATTCTTGGGAAGCTCTCTTCAAGGTAATGAGTTGTTCCAAAAGTGATAGGTGATCAATTTTGTCTTCGAACTGTTTACATAGATTTTCTCCCAACTCGTCTCAAGTGGTTATAGTGCCAACACCTAACCCATGAAACCATTGAAGTGCTTTTCCCTTTAAAGAGGTGGCTAGAAGTCTAACTGCAACGTTGTCTTTTGTGATATTATGTACTACGCAGATGTTGGCTACATCAAAGATATGCTCCACTGGAGTAACGTGAGTTTCCCCCATGTAGAAGGGTAAACTTTTGAGTGCCGCAATAGGTATCGGGTCACGTTGAGCCAACATAAGAGGAATGCTTGCATTGAAAGGGGGAAAAACATGGTTCGTCGCCATAGCAATGAAAGGTTGATTGTTCATGGGTGGAGGAAACCTTCTGTAAGGAGGACTCAAATGACCCCTACTAGGTAAATCTACAATTGGGGATGTGGAAATGCCTCTTCTTCTTCTCTTTGGAGGAGACACGGAAAGTTTGATATCCTGATAATTTCCTTTCTTTGAAGAAGCTCTTGTATGAATTCTTTACATAAGTTATTGCACTGAGATTTGGAATCTAGAGATATAGAGTTGCCAGGTACTTTGACTTCTGCAAGTGAGAAGATAAGTACCAACTCTCTCCCACTAGGCGTGCCAAAAATTGTTTTCGCAAAATCACTGCACCCTCTGAATGGCCAAGATGTGAATAGGACATTTGGTGTGATTGGGAAACATGGGATCACTTCTCAAGCTATGGTACTTGGGCTCGAAGTGAACCTCCGAAGAAGGCCAGCTTCCTCTTCCTAAACTAAGTGTTGTACTATTCCTAGTGTAACAAAAAATATCATCTAATCCTATGCTAACATCTTTGTGGGTTTTTAGGGAAAGAGATTTACAAAAATGAAATCATACTAGGGATCATGATGCACCAAATAAAGGGTGTTTGCATACTCAAGAAGGGTTAATTTGAAGAGGTTGTGTGCACCAAAGGTCAACTTCAGCTACTACAACTTAGAGAGGGTACATGATACAACAAACTAAGAGACGTGTTCCCTTTGTTAAACCTTATCAGACCGAGAAATATTCCAGTTTTCCAATGAAGAAGGATGAATTGAAGAAGGGTAAACATACACCACCACTCAAATACATGCAATAATCCACCACTCCATAAGCATATAACTCCAAGAACCTGCAATAGAAACCTAAACTTGCACAATGTACCTATAAGTACGAGAAAGGCACAAAGAAGCACAGAAGGATGAAAGGACCAATATCAGTCACAAAACACACACTTTTATTGCTTAAATAACATGTACAATGCATCATACATTCAGAAGAGGCAATATTTGCAATTAGAGTCTTGAAGAAGAGGCTTGAAAGTTCTCTCAACACACAAGAACAACTTGCAGAAGAGAGAGGACTCTTGAAAAGTATACACTTGCCTAAGATATCTAACTGTCCAACTTGTCTGAACTATTGGAACCCTTTAAAATGAGCTTCCAACCTACATTTATAGAAGAATATGTGAGAAAGAAGAGGAAATGTCATAATTACATTCCTAAATTGAAGGTCCATGATGTATTTACTATAGTTAGTTGAACTACTTGAGAAGGTTCCATCATGGGTCATTAATTTCCTAATGACCAAGTCTTCTCAATTAATTAAAATAATATTTAAATAATAATAATAAATATTATTATTAAAAATATATAAATAGAAATATTAAATTAATTAACATAATGTCGGGACCCCCTGTTGACCCGTTTGACTTGAAGAGGAGGGGGGTCCATGCGAATAGAGTCTGTATATAGCCCAATCTCGGTGTTACGCTCGATTTTGAACCCCACACCAACTCTTTCCTTTCCTTGGCAATCAAGCTCTTTTTCATTGAGTCCTTCAAATGGTGAGCTATAAAACTTGATTCTTATTGTTTTCCTTGATCAGATTTGAGGAAAACATCAAACCCTGAGTGTAAACATTTCAACTGTAGCTTGTAAGGTATGATAATTCCAACATAAACCTTTATGCCTGCCAACTTAGTGACTCATTGAAGATGCTCATATAATTGCAAAGAAAATTATGCTTCATGAATATTCTGATATGAAACAGATCCACCTCTATGAGATTCACTTCCATGAGTTACATCGTAAAACAAGGAAGGTCTCAGTAGAGAATCTTTGTAATAAATTTCATTAGGTCTCCTAGTAACACTCTCACTGTCACTTAATCAATTTTGATAAAAATATCTTGAAGGAAAATTCTGAATTTGAGGATGCATTCGATACTGAACAGATAACAACATAGTTGGACAACCTGCTTGCTGGAAGCACTAAAAAAGGCTTCTACTATACTGCAACACACCTGCGGCCTTGTTAAATAATGTCAACCGGATGAGATCTCACCGTGGTTTCAATAACTCATCACTGTCGGCACATTTTTTTAAGCTCCAAACTAATAAAATCCCTTTGCTATGAGTTCCATCTTCCATACATCAGATGGTTCGCTCACCTAAACTCATCTGCAACACTTCTCCAGCGATGGGTCGTTTCACTCCATTCGATAGTTTTATCATTAGTAAGAAGAGCTTATTACATCATTACCACTATTAGTGACCAACTCGGTCTACCATCTATTCTTCTTCCATGCTTCGTATTGATAAGCTTGGTATTACCTCGTTACATCACGTTGTTTTCCCCCATGACCTGCTCCAATGTTTCCCAATTGTCCTATTAAGCATCCTGGTGACTTGCACAATGACTCAGACCACTCCAAGCTACATTGAATTCTCATGACAGATCACCATCGTATGATCTCCTCTTGGTAATTTGATCCAATTTATCCCATGCTCGGAAGTATCACCATGATTTATCAACCCAATATTTCCACTTGGGAATGTATTCCCTGAGTTCCCCTATTCATGCCTTAGCGCAGGATTTATATATCTCTTCCGACTGCGTTGGGCTTGTCATAACTCATCGACCCCAAAAATCTCACTTGGCAATGCAGCCTTGGGAATCTGCAGAGTATCTTGCCATTGCGGCATACCATGCTAACATCCCCACTTGGCAAGAGGGGAAAGTTTCTCCACTGTTCCCACCAGCATGCGGGATCACCATGATTTTTACCTCTTGTCGAGTTGAGCCAGATGGGCTCTTCTTTCATCCCACGAAGTAAACTTACCTCAAAAAATCAGTGGCCTCCAGAGAGAGTTAATTGTGACAGCTACCGTAGGGAGACCCCAAGGAACCGTTGGTGTTGATCCTGATGTTTTGGTTACACGTGACCAGAGTCGTGATCATTTGTTGCAAAATCTTTCCGCTGTAGTAGAAGAACGAGATAAATTTTTAGTTGAGTTGTCTCACCTTTTTATTTTGGAAAGTCGCTTCCATGGAAGAAGCTCAATCAAATCTTGAGGCAATTTTTGTAAATGAGGCTGATATTGTGTTCACTACTATTTCTAGTAGTGGTCGGGAGTTATTCCAGCACCTAGCCCATGGGTTTGATATGGTGGTTATAGATGAAGCTACAAGCTAGTGAAGTAGGCGTGTTACCTCCACTTTCATCTCATTTCTCACATTTTATCCAACTCTATGCATGGTGGTTTATTAGTCCAAGCCTGAGCTCCATTGGTCTCATTGCGAGCAACATCATATCGACCTCTTTATATTTGACACTGAGCTCCCTATCAGCTCGACCCCGAACTCTTCACTGAGTTGAGATCAACTGGGTGCCTTTCGATGCTAGGTGATCTCTCATATGCAATTTAAGAATTATTTTTAATTATTATATCTCGATAATAACCGGAGGTTGGTTCCTAGGACTATTATTTCATTTTGAAGGTGATAGGACCCCATTGTCCAATCTTTCCATGTGTGCAAAATTGGATAACAAGACACATGACACATTCTGCTAATCCTTCAACTTTTTAAACAAATTTGGCAGACTAAGGCACATGGTGATTCCGTGCTTATTTGGGGTCTCTACTTTTAGGGACCATCTCAAAGTGCACCATTAATAGGTGTGGAGGCTTCTGTTGGATCCTTTTTAACTAAGAATTTTTTAGAGGCCAAAATGTGTTTTTCTTCGGCCCAAGGAATGTGGAAGGCCCACGCTTCATTGGAAACTTTCCCCTATACTTCTCCTTTGTATTTATGCCAAGGTAACACATGGACAACTACAATATAAATTAGAGAAGGGGTAAAATCATTGGTTTCTATACATTTCACCTATTTTTCTGCCATTTTTTCTCCAAGACTCCTTGAGATGTGAATACACACTATTTTTCATCATTTATTAATGAAATTCCTTGTCGTTTTTGTCTACAAAGTGCCATTAAATGGATTCATAACTTAATTTTTGATTCCAAGGATTGTTAAGGTTGATATTTTGAAATTTGGAATTACTCAAGCACTTGCAAAAACATGAATTACCAAAGAAGATGGATGCAGGGTAGGGTTGTAGAGAAAAGAGAGGGAAAAGGATGAAATGATGAAGGTTGCAGGTGCAAAAGATGAAAAACGTGTTACCTCGAGAGTGAAAATTATTACCTATTAGATCTAATTTTACAGAGCCTCTAGAAAATTATTAAAATGGGGATTTATCATGTGACAAAATCAGAATGATTAGAAGGTTTGCAAAAAATTTGTGGCATTAGAAATAAGATCAGTTCATAGTTGGTCCACCTAGAAAATATCAGATATGAATTTGTTAAACGTTGCTTTCTAAGGTAAATTAGTAACAAGCAAAGGTCCCTCAAATATATTTTTTTTTTTTTTTGGGGGGGGGGGGAATTTGGGATCATTGAGAAAGTGAAATGTATAAATGCAATGAGAATACTCTTGCAAAATGTTGGTGGTTGAATTCTTAAGGGAAAATTTTAGAGAGCCCTTCTTGTTGAGAGACCAATCTAAGATACCTGGTTAATTTATTTTGTGTTAGATTTTCTATCATGTCAAGTTGGTTACATATGTATAGCCATTGAAAATCTCTGAGATTGCTCTAGAAGCTTTCCCTACTGATGAATCTAATCAATTTTGAGTTAATTTGTGTCAATCTTGGAGAAATTTGTGTCTACTTTGTTTTATAATGTCTATAAGTGGTTTTTCTTATTCCTATTACAATCTTGTGTTAAAGTCCCTCTGAATCACATAGGATCTCATCCTTGTGACAGTTTAGTGGCATTTGTAATTTCATTTCAAGAAGAGCTTTCATTTTGTGATGATTTACAAAATTTAAAATCGCTTCACTGTCATTTGTTGATAAATATTATTTGTAAGCCTTCAAGTGTATCTTAGGCATGAGGAACCAAGGGTCTTTGATGTTTTATTGAGTCTTTAGCTCAATCCTTCATGTTATATTCTCAAAGATTGTGTGAAAACGTGCTGATCTGGGCCTCCATTGAAGCACACCTTTTGGTTGAAGGGATATCTTAGCTATTCCTAAGCTTTTTGTCATTTAGCTTTACAATTGTGGTGAAGTCTCCCAAAGATCTATTATAATCAACTTCATCCTTCTTAATCTCCCACCAAAATTATTCAAAAACCATGAATCCATCTTGAACTACCCTTGTTTTCCCTGTATATCAACAAAGGAAGAAAATCTATTTACTAAAATATGTAGAACAATCAGGATCCCATAATATCTTCAGTAACCTTAGCCTTGTTTTGAAAGTATCTCCATCTTTTAGAAGTGACAACTCTTGAGAGTTAAATTATGGAGTATTGATCATATTTTCCCAAGGGATTTCTTCATAAAATTTGTGCAAAAGAAGGATATATCCATCTCCTTCATCAAATAGAGGTTAAATTATGGGTCCTCTCACCCTGGTTCGAAGAGGTACATGACCTAAAGTAGTGAGGATAGGTCAAATCCTCTTGAAGGTGTTATCCATATCTCCACAAATCTGAGTGAAAAAGGGCTAGTTAGATCTCATCCCTTGCTACAAAATGACTCACATGTTATGATCTATTTGTCTCTAAGCTCCATGTCGAATCTATGATGCTTCTCAACTTGAAAAGGAGAAAAAAATTGGATACCAACACTCATGGCACCACTGTCAGGAACTATTTAGCATTGTTGGGGATTATTTGAGCTCTGAGATTTATTTATGTGGTAACAACACTCATGGCACCATTTGTGGGGATTATTTGAGCTCCGAGATTTATTTTTGCGGTAACAACACTAGTGGCGTCGTTGTCATGGACTATTTGAAAGTATTTGAACAAAGGTGTACAGATACTGAGTCTGGTAATGTTTATTACATGATCTAACTACGAATACATTGCTGAAACATCATTATCTATTCAAATTTGTAAGAATTGTTCAAAGTTGTAAGTTCTAAGTGCAATATTTCCAGCTTATACAGTTATTGCACTAAATTTTGTATCATCATTGATCAATTTTGGTAGAAGAAGAGAAGATTTGGTAATATTTGCATGAATCTGGTATTGACATAAATTTGATAGGTCTTTCATAGTGCATCTACATAAACTAAGGTGAAAATCCTTAGTGGCGAATCCATGTTGTTTAAATTATTAATAAATACTAGTGTCTTAACATATATCAAGTAAGATTTGTCATTAACCTTTGCAAAACTAGAAGGAAGAACATCTTGCTTCACCAAGGACCCTAGTAGAAGGTTGTTTTCAGAGTTGGGAAAGTCTAATTCAGAGGGAAGAATAATTTGGAAGGTTGTTAGAGATCAAGCATCAAGAAAAGAGATCTCCATTGGTGAAACTGATCATCCTGTGATTGAAGATTGCAAAACTTCCTCAGGTGCTTCTAAATAAGGTAGTCTCTTTGTTGAGTTAAATTCTCCATCTGGAGAGTGTTCTTCTTTTGTATTTGGAAAATTTTCTTCTCAATTTGCCCCTATATTTTCCAAATCTGATAGAGTTTTCTAAGAAACTGAGCCTTTAGAGGGAAGTCTTTCTGAGAATTATATCCCTGCACCACAACGACTTCTCACTCCTCATCAGTTTACATCTCCTCCAAGGTGACCTCCCCAAAATAATATGGCTCGACCTCCACCCAGAGCTCCATTTGTTGTTAATATTTTTGGTCCCATCAATTTTAGAGGCATGGCTGGCTATCCAAATGATGTGCCACAAGATGTAAGAAATAGATTTTTGAAATTTCAAGGAAATAATGCAATCACTAGTGATCAACACTTGAAGCTCTTTTTCAATATTATAGAGGAATTTGAGATAGAATTTGAATATTTGTACATTAAATTATTTATCCATACTCTAGAAGAAGATACAAGGGACTGGTATAAATCTTTGCTAGATAATTGCATTGATTCTTGGACATAGATGAAGAATGCTTTTAGATTGTAGTATGGAGATAAAACAAACCCTAGGTTTCTTTTATCAAAATTTGAAAATATAAAAAAGAATCCTAATGAATTAGTGCATGATTTTAATATAAGATTTAATAAAACATTGAGAAAACTACCTATTAATTTGAGGCCATGTGATGAATCATGTCTGATAAAGTATTAAGATGCATTTGATAAGAAAGTTTCTTAATATTTGAGGGATAAGAACCCTGGAACTTTGAGGTAGGCCTTTACCATGGCTCTGCATATTGAGAACAACATTAAAGTAGTTGGAAAACCTCATAAGAGGGAGGTTGTTAAACTGATCAACCCAGAGAAGCCTCGATCAAGTAAGGTCATGGATCTTGAGGAAGTTGTAAAGACTTTGGTCGGAGATGTCAAATAAATATATTACAAGCTAGTTGTTGGTACCCAAATTTGTTCTCCCTTTCATTCTGAGTACCATCAGAGATATGACATGAAACTTGGAGATAGATAGATCTTGTTGTATGTTTTTTTATAGCGAGGGATGTGATCTAACTAACACTTAGCTTTGTGGAGAGATTGATAGGACTCAAGTAGGACCTTATCTTGTCCTAATTGTGTTAGGTTGTGCCTTTCAACCAAGGTAAGAGGACCTATTTTGTAACCATAAAATGGTGAAGGAGATGAAGATATCCCTTAATTTGTACAAATAGAGTGAAGGAGCCTTGGGAAAATATGATCGACACTCCAAATATGACTTTCACAAGTTGTCAGTTCCAGAGTATGGAGATACTTTCAATGCAAAACAAGGCTTACTGAAGGCATTTTGAAATCCTAATCTATTATGCATACTTTAGAAAATGGATTTTGATCTTATGTGGGTGTACAGGTCAAAAAAAGGGTAGTATGGGGTAGGATTAGTTGTTTATAATGCTTTTTGGTAGGATATTGACAAGACAAACTTGACTATGCCAGATCTTTGACAACCTCTACAACATTTGAACAACTATGAGATAAAATGCTTCAAAACAGTCATGATGTTCTTTCAACCAGAAGAGATACACAAATGGAGGCCCAGGTTTACACTTTTCACACAATCTTTAAGACCTCAACAAAAAATATTGAGTTAAAGGACTCAATTAAACATCAAAATATCTGATCAAATCACACCTAAGGTACCCCCAAAGGCTTACAAGCAATCTCTATTAACAAATAAAGGTGAAGTGATTTTAAACTACTTATTTTTAGTGCCAAATGAAAGATCTTTTGAAAAATGAAATTGCAAATGCCACTAAACTATCAATAAGTATGAGATCTGTGTAATTCCTAAATATTTCAATGCAAAATTACAACAAGAATAAGGAAAACTATTTACAGACATTTAAACATGATAACATCATATTGCCCAAAATAACATATATTAATTCAAAATCTTGTAAGATTCATCAACAGGGGAGAGTTTCAGGAACAATCTTAGAATTGTGTGATGGCTATACACTTGTAACTAACTCATCATGAATGAAGATCTAACACAAAAGACACTAACCAAGTTTTTTGGAGGGTTTCTCAAAAGATGAGATTCTCTCAAAATTTTCTCATGATTTTCAATTTCTCAACCTTTTGCATGTCTCAAAACATGCATTATATAACATTCTATTACATTTGATCCTTCCTTCCCAAGAAAAGAATATCCTAAGAATCAAGTTTCTTACAAAATTCCATCATGATTCGCAGATAGGGACGTTTAACATATTTCCAACAAAAGTTGTTAGGTGTTTCAAAAAAGGCAAATCATTGCAAAATTCACATCATTATCCATTGTGAAAGTGTGTTATTCATCTTCAAATCATGCAGACCCCCTTCTTTTCATTATTTCATCCTTATCCCTTCAAAATTTGACTCTGTAACTTTTGGATTTGATATTTCATGTTTATGGACGGGTTTGGGAAAAAAATTATTCCAAAAACATCTTTGATTTTCAAATTTATCCTCAAAACCAATAGCATCGGTCCTTGCAGGCACAATTGACATGAATTTGTCAAAAATTCGATCAAAATCGATGCAAAAAACACATTTCCACACTTCCTAGAGCAAAAATGGCAGCTAAACTGAAAAATGCATAATTACCATTGATCTACCTTTCTCCTTTCAATTTGGTCCCTCCACATGTCACAATGCAATTGGAAATGGGTTTGGGATCACTTTTTGACATTTTAGAATTTTTGGAAAAATGTAAAAATTTGGCATTTCTCTCCGCCCCTCTGCCCTTGAGATTTGGCAGTGACACATGTACCAAGGTGGGTCCCATCAGAATCATGGCTCGATTCTACACATTTCCACCCTTTTAGAAAATTTGAAAAACTTCTTAATTTCCTCCACTGCACCTCCCTTGAGATTTGGCACATACGCATGGCATAATATGATTGGATTCGGGGTCACCAATCAATTTTACACAATTCCACCTTTTTTGGAAAAAAGGAAAATTTTCACAATCATCCCCGCAGACCCGTGCCTCCGCTTCTATCCCTGACACGTGGCAACCGATGATTTTTCATGGGGCCATAACTCCCTTTTTTGCTTCATACTTCCTTCACAAAATTTCAATGTTTTTCAAAATTCACCGGTGGCCTACACTTCCCTCTTGCATTGATTTTTACATGTGTCTCCCTCTGATTCATTGTGGAGCCACGCTTCAACATATCACTCTAACTCATTTTGCCAAAAAAGAAATATTTCAATTTTTCTTTCGGTGGCCCGCACTCCCCTCTACCTCTGATCCTACCACATGTCCAATCCTGATTGGCCTGGTGGACCCACAAAATTTTTCAAAAAAATTTCTCCCTTTCGCCAAAAGTAAATTTTTTCTAAGTCCTCCACCAACCTTCCATCCCACTTTTGATGAAAACATGACACATTTCCACCTCTGATTTGCTGAGGGCCTGCGATCTGAAGCTGCCATGTGTTCCATTCTATTTTGTTGTGGGCCTACGCTCTAAAGTTTCCACGTGTTCCATTCTGGTTCGTTGCGGGCCCTAGGAATTTTCTATGTACTTTAACTCTTTTTTCTAAAATTCCTTAAGGAACAAAAAGTCCTGCCTATCTACCTTCACTCTACATGTGACATGTGTACCTCCTCTGGGACCTATGGAGCTACGGGGAGAACATGTACTCTTTTCCAAAAACACAAAAAACATTAAGTTTTTAGAAATGACCCACCGATCCTTGTCCAATTAGAACAAGCCATGTAAGAGAATATTTTTGAGCTAAAATTTGATGGGCAAATCCTACCCGTATGACCGTCAAACAACGCAGAAATTGCCAGCAATTCCCTAAAATGTTGAAGATGAAATTGATGGGAAAATGAAACTCGTATGACCGTCAAAACACAGAAAATGGCAGGAATGCCCTAAAATTAATTTTTGTTGCTAACGACAATAAATTTCTCAAAATTGAACCGACTGAAACATGTTTTTAACGCATTTTCTATCATGGAATCAGATTTTAAATGGCGTACAAGTGAAAATCAATAAATTTCAAACTTCCACGATCAGGTAAAAAGGAAAAAATGGTAGAGCCCAGTAGATTTTGGAAAAATTAGGGCACAAAAGAGGGCAGACATGTTGATTTCATTCAAATTGGGATAAAACAACAAGTTTATTAGAATTTCAAGGCATTAAATCTAGAGGCAAAAGTCACAGACCACCAATTTGAGAGAAAAAATGTTCTAGAGCATGAAAACCAAAGGAAAAATTAGGGGAAAATGGTGTAAGATAAAAAATGGCACCAACATTAGCTCCTTCTCAGGGATGGGCACTCCCAGTGAGTGCCACAAGAAAAAAATTATACCAAGTGCCAAAATAACCCATTGGGAAAACAAAATCATGAGCCAAAGCCACCCAAAAACTAGCTGAGAAACTGACAAAAATGGATACCACACACCAAGGCAAACCATGAACTAACAAAACACCAAAAACAGAGAAAAATCCAAACACTAAACATTGTACAAGTCAGTGAATACCTCAAAATTAGGGATTAATCTAAGAAATGATTCAGATTCCTACCGTTAATAGGTAGTTCAAGCAATTCCCCATCTAATTCCTTGAGAAAAAAGTTATTTTCACCAATTCTGATATCAATGGAGTAAGGACCCATCCATAATGCATCAAATTTACCATGTTTTCCCTTGTCTTCATGCCTACTATCCCATAATAAAACTATATCTCAGACATTGCGATCCCTAGGAGTGACCTTCTTGTCAACAAAACCTCTTCAACTTCTCTCTAAATCTGACATGCCTTCGGTGGGATGCTCTTCTTTCTTCATATAGCTCAATAATTTGATTAATCATTGCTTCATATGGACTGACCTCTTGATCTTAAAGTTGTTGAATAAACTGAAATGAAGATAATTGTAGATATAAGGGTAGAAGAGCTTGAGTTCCATACACCAAATCAAATGGACTCTTACCAGTAACTCTTTTGGAAATGATTTTATCAGCCCAGACTATAAATTTTAGTTGTTCACCCCATTTTTTGTTGTTCAACTCCAAGGTTCACATAATGATCTTCAACAAGTTCTTATTTCTAGACTTAGCTTGTCCATTCCCTCGAGGGTTATAGTTTGAAGCATAAGTTAGATTGGTTCCATACCCCTAGCACATTTCCATCAAGGGCTTAGCTCTAAAATACATGGCATTATCAGCAAAAATCTTTAGTGACACACCAAATATATAAATGATATGATTCTAAAAGAAGTCCATAACAACTTAGTGTGTTACTTTCTTGGTGGGGATTGCTTCTACCCACATGGTGAAGTAATATGTGGCTACAAAGATCCACTTGTGTCCAGCACTAGAAGGGTCTGAAATCTCACCAATGAAGTCTATTCCCCATTGTTTGAAAGGAGCTTCAATTGATACATTATGCAAAGGAATGGATCCTGAAGCTTTCATTCTTTCAGAGAAATGTTGGCAGCTTTCACATTTTCTAACCAGCAAGGTTGCATCTTTGAAGAGATTAGGCCACCAATAACCATCTCTCAAAACATTGTGTGTCGTAACCCTTCAAGAAAAGTGTCCTCCACAAACTCCCCCATGGAAATCAACAAATATTTTTGGAGCTTTATCTCCAGTTATACATTTCAAGAGGACACCTTCAGGGTTGTTCCAAGCCAACCCAAAGTCAGTGATGATGTATTTTTTAGAAACCATCTTGAGGGATCTTTTCTTATTTTTATTCAAATGATTAGGGAAGCATAGGTGTCTGAGGTAAAATATTACATCCTTGTACCTCTTAGAACTTACCAATTTCTCAAGAACATCTTCCCTTTCTTCCTCTACTTCATTCACTTTAATTTTCTACAGGTTGCTCTCAGCCATGAGCTTAGCAAAACCCAAACCTTTCACCAAATTTTTGGTTTGGATGTCCTTGTCATACTCCTACAGTTTATTCACCCATCTACATAATTTTCATGAGATCTCCATCTCTGATAAGATGTCTTTTACCATGGTGTGGGGAACATAAGCAACAACTTTTGAAATTAAGATATAAGGCCTGAAAACCTTTGCTGCTTTCACAAAGGCAAATGCTTGTTTTTCCATGATTGTGTACTTTAACTCTACACTTTGTAAAGCCTTGCTAAAGAAGGAATTAGGCCTTTCAGCCCCATCTTCATCCTTCTACATCAAAACATATGCAATGGTATTTTTAGAATTAAAGGAGAATATTTGGAAAGGCTTCTTGTAATTCAGAGCTGCCAAAATAGGTGCATGTTTCAATGCTTCTTTGATTCCTTTAAAATATTGAATAGCAGCTTCCTCCCATTTGATAACTTGGTCTTTATTTAACATATATGTAATAGGAAGAGTCAATTTAGCAAAATTAGACACAAATCTTCTAATGAAATTGATCTTGCCAAAGAAGGATTGGATGCCCTTCTTTATTCTTGGAATTGGAACCTTGTTGATTGCTTGTATCCTCTCAGAGTCAATCATGAAACCAACCTTTGAAATAATATGACCAAGAAACTTGGAATTTTGCACTCCAAAATGGGACTTCTTTGGATTGAGAGAAATTTCATATTATCTACATCCGATTAACATTCTTTCCAAGTACTGCAAGTGATCTTTTCTGCTCCTTGAAAACATAATCACATCATGCTGATAAACTGTAATGAATTCATTTATGTAACCAACAAAAGAAACATTCATTACTCTTTGGAAGGTAGCTCCAACATTCATGAGACCCAAAGAAACTCTTACATATACATATGTTCCCCAAGGAGTGGTAAAGGCAATTTTAAATCTTTCTAACTCTTTGAAAACAACTTGATTGTAGCCATAGAAACCATCCAAGGTGGACAAAAATTCAGATCCAGTCACTAACTCCAGCATTTTTTCCATGTTAGGCAAAGGATAATCATCCTTCAATGAAGCTCTATTCAGATTTCCAAAGTCTACACAAAGTCTGATATCTCCATTTTTCTTTCTGACTATAACAAGGTTTACAAGCCAAGATGAATACCTTGTGGGGTGAATTATCCCTCCCTCTTTCAGTTTCTTCAATTCAACTTGCATTTTCATGGAGAGGATTGGATTAATTTGCATCTTCTTTTTTCTGAATGGTTTGGCATTTGTTTTAAGAGGAATCTCATGCAGAAACAAATCTTCTGTATATGCCATCAACTCTGAATAAGACCAGGAAAGACACTCCTGATATTTCTTATATAGTTAAACATAGGACTATTTTTCCTCTTTGTTTAGATTGCTACCCAACCAAAATTTTCTTTGTTTATCATTAGTGCCCAAATTGATAAAATTGCATGTAGAACTTATATATTCACTTAATCCTTACAAATCTGATTATAAAATGATGCTTCAACAATGTACTTACATGCAGAATTTGTAAGAAACGTTACCAGGGTTTGACACATATCCAAATATCTCAAATATTTTTAATAAGTCCCCGGCAATGGTGCCACTGGTGTTCGTACTCAAATTTGTTCTCCTTTTTAGTCTGAGTAGCATCAGAGATATTTCATGAAGCTTGAAGATAGATAGATCATGATGTATGTCATTTTGTAGTCGGGGATGTGATCTAACTAGCACTCATATTTGTGGACAGATGGATAGAACTCAAATAGGACTTGATCTTATCCTAACTATTTTACGTTGTGCCTTTCAAACAAGGTAAAGGGAACCTATTGCGTAACCCTCAAATGCTGAAGGAGATTAAGATATCCCTAAATTTGTGCAAATAGTATGAAGGGGCCTTGGGAAAATATGATTAACACTCCAAATATGACTTTCACAAGTTGTCACTTCAATATTATGCAGATACTTTCAATGCAAGGCAAGGGTTAATGAAGACATTTTGAAATCTGAATTTGTTCTGCATACTTTAGCAAATGGATTTTGATCTTCTGTGGGTATATAGGTCAAAACAGGGGTAGTATGGGGTAGGATTAGTTGTTTAGAATGATTTTTGGTAGGATATTGACAAGACAAACTTGACTATGCCAGATCTTTGACAACCTCTACAACATTTGAACAAATATAAGATAAAATTCGTTAAAACAGTCATGATGTTCTTTCAACCAGAAGAGATACACAAATGAAGGCCCAGGTTTCCACTTTTCACCCAATCTTTGAGACCTCAACACAAAATATTGAGTTAAAGGACTCAATTAAACATCAAAATATCTGATCAAATCACACCTAAGGTACCCCCAAAGGCTTACAAGTAATATCTATCAACAAATAAAGGTGAAGTGATTTTAAACTACTTATTTTCAGTGCCAGATGAAAGCTTTTCTGAAAAATGAAATTGCAAATGCCACTAAACTATCAATAAGGATGAGATCTATGTGATTCCTAAATATTTCAATGCAAGATTGCAACAAGAATAAGGGAAAATGTTTGTAGACATTTATACATGATAACAAACATCATATTCCCCAAAATAACATATATTAATTCAAACTATTGTTAGATTCATCAGCAGGGGAGAGTTTTAGGAACAATCTCAGAGCTGTGTGATGGCTATGCACTTATAACCAACTCAACATGAATGAAGATCTAACAAAGAACACACTAACCAGGTCTTTTGGACGGTTTCTTAGAAGATGAGATTCTCTCAAAAATTTCTCGTGATTTTTAATTTCCTCACCTTTTGCATGTCTCAAAACATACATTATATAACATTCTATTAAATTTTATCCTTCCTTCCCAAGAAAAGTATATCCTAAGCATTAAGTTTGTTACGAAATTCCATCATCATTCAGAGATAGGGACGTTTAATATATTTGCAACAAAAGTTGCAAGGTGTTTCAAAAAAAGATGAATCATTTCAAAATTCCCATCATTATCCATTGTGGAGGCATGTTTTTCATCTTCAAATCATGTAGTCCCCCTTACTTTCATTATTTCATCCTTATCCCTTCAAAATTTGACTCTACAAATTTTGGATTTGATATTTCACATTTTTGGATGGTTTACGGAAAAAAATTATTCCTAAAACATCTCTCATCTTCAGATTGATCCTCCAAACCAATTGCATTAGTCCTTGCAAGCACAAATGACATGAATTTGCCAAAAAATCAATCAAAATCAATGCAAAAAATGCATTTCCACACTTCCTGGAGAAAAAATGGCGGCCAAACTGAAAAATGCACAGTTACCATTGATCTGCATTTCTCCCTTCAATCTAGGCCCTCCACATGTCACAATGTGATTGGAAATGGGTTTGGGATCAATTTTTGACATTTTAACATTTTTGGAAAAATATAAAAATTTGACATTTTTCTTTGCCCCTCCGCCCTTGAGATTTGGCACTGACACATGTCCCAAGTTGGGTCCCATCGGAATCACCGCTTGATTCTACAAATTTCCACCCTTTTTGAAATTTTGCAAAATTTCTTAATTTCCTCCACCACTTTTCCCATGATATTTGGTGATGACACGTGGAAAAATATGATTAGATTCGGGGTTGCTGATCAATTTTACACAGTTCCACCTTTTTGGAAGAAAGGAATTTTTTCACAATTATCCCCACACACCCTCACCTCCGTTTATGTCCCTAACACATGGTGATCATTGATTTTCTGTGGGGCCATAACTCCCTTTTTTGCTTCATACTTCCATCACAAAATTTCAAAGTTTTTCAAAACTCACCAGAGTCCCGTACTTCCCTCTTACATTGCTTTTAACACGTGTCTCCCTTTGATTCATTATAGATACATGCTTCAAAATATCAATTTAACTAATTTTTCCAAAAGGGAAATATTTTCTTTTTTCATCTAGTAGCCTGAACTATTCTCTACCCCTTATCCTACCATGTGTCCACTCCTAATTGGCCTAGAGGACCCGCGGCCTTTTTCAAAACTTTTACTCCCTTTTACCAAAAGTAATTTTTTTCTAAGGCCTCCGCCAGCCTTCCTTCCCACTTTTTATAACAAGATGACACATGTCCACCTCTGATTCACTAAGGGCCTGTGCTCTGAAGCTGCCATTTGTTCCATTCTATTTCGTTGTGGGCCTATGCTCTGAAGTCGCCATGTGTTCCATTCTGGTTCATTGCAGGCCCTAGGAATTTTCTTTTTACTTTAACTCTTTTTTCCAAAATGCCTTAAGGCACAAAAAGACCCGCTCGTCCACCTTCACTCTACTTGTGACACGTGTACCTCCTCTGGGATCTACGAAGCTATGGGGGGGGCATGTAATTTTTTCCAAAAACACAAAATTGTTAAGTTTTTAGAAATGACCTGTCGATCCTTGTCCAACTAGAACAAGCCACGTAGGAGAATATTTTTGAGATAAAATTTGATGGGAAAAGGATGCACGTATGATCATCAAACAATGTTGAAATTTCCAGCGATGCCCTAGAATGCTGAAGATTAAATTTACGGGAAAATGATGCCCATCTGACCGTCAAAACACAAAAAATGCCAGGGATGCCCTAAAATTTAATTTTTCACTAAGGACAACAAATTTATTGAAATTGAACCAGCTGAAACATGTTTTTAAATCATTTTCTATCATGGAATTGTATTTTTAATGGCATACAAGTGAAAATCAATCAATTTCAAACTTCCACGATCAGGTAAAAAGGAAAAAATGGAAGAGCCCACAAATTTTAGAAAAATTAGGGCACAGAATAGGGCACACATGTTGATTTCATTCAAATTGGAACAAAACAACAAGTTTATGAGCATTTCAAGGCATTCAATCTGGAGGGAAAATTCATAGACCACCAATTTAAGAGAAAAAAACATTCCAGAGCATGCAAACCAAAGGAAAGCTTAGGGAAAAATAGTGCAAGATAAAAAATGGCACCAACATCAGCTCCTGTTCAAGGATGGGCACTCCCATTGAGTGCCATAAGAACAAAAGTATACAAAGTGGAAAAATAACCCATTGGGAAAATGGATTCATGGGCCAAAGCCACCCAAAAACTAGTTGAGAAACCGACAAAAATGGTTGCCACACACCAAGGCAAACCATGAACCGAAAAAACACCAAAAACAAAGTAAAATTCAAAAACTATACACTGTACAAGTTGGTGCATACCTCAAATTTGCGGATTAATCAAAGAAATTCTTTAGATGTCTACCATTAATAGGAAGTTCAAGTAAATCCCTATCTAAGTCCTTGAGAAAAAAGGTATTTTCACCAATTCTGATACCAATGGAGTAAGGGCCCATCCATAATGCATCCAATTTTCCATGTTTTCCCTTATCTTCATGCCTATTATCCCATAACAAAACTAGATCTCCAAAATTGAAAACCCTAGGAGTGACCTTCTTGTCAAACAACCTCTTTAACTTCTCTCTAAATCTGACATGCCTTTCATGGGATGCTCTTCTTTCTTCATCCAGCTCAACAATCTGATTAATCGTTACTTCATATGGATTGACCTCTTGATCTTCAAGTTGTTGAATAAACTAAAATGAAGATAATTGCAGATGTAATTGTAGAAGAGCTTGAGTTCCATATACCAACTCAAATGGGCTCTTACTAGTAGCTCTTTTGGCAATGATTCTATCATCCCAAACTATGAATTTCAGTTGTTCACCCCATTTTCTCTTGTTTAACTCCAAGGTTCACCTAATGATCTTCAACAAGTTCTTAGTGCTACACTCAGCTTGTCCATTCCCTTGAGGTTTATAGTTTGAAGCATAAGTTAGATCGGTTCCATACTCCTAGCACATTTCCATCAAGAGCTTAGCTCTAAAATACATGGTATTATCAGCAACAATCTTTACTGACACACCAAATCTATAAATGATATGATTCAAAAAGAAGTCCATAACAACTTGGTGTGTTACTTTCTTGGTGGGGATTGCTTCTACCCACATGGTGAAGTAATATGTGGCTACATGGATCCACTTGTGTCCATCACTAGAAGGGTCTGAAATCTCACCAATGAAGTCTATTCCCCATTGTTTGAAAGGATATTTAATTGATATAGGTTGTAAAGGAATGAAGCCTGAAGCTTTCATTCTTCTAGAGAAACGTTGGCAGCTTTCACATTTTCTAACTAGCAAGATTACATCTTTTAAGAGAATAGGCCACTAGTAACTAGCTCTCAAAACTTTGTGTGTTGTAACCCTTCTAAACAACTTTCCTCCACAAACTCCCCCATGTAAATCAAAAACTATTCTGGGAGCTTCAGCTTCAGTTATACATTTCAAGAGGACACCTTTAGGGTTCTTCCAAGCCAGCCCAAATTTAGTGATGATGTATTTTTTAGAAGCCATATTGAGGGATCTTTTCTAATTTTTATTCAAATGATCATGGTAGCATAGGTGTCTGAGGTAAAATATTACATCCTTGTACCACTCAGAACTTACCAATTTCTCAAGAACATCTTCCCTTTCTTCCTCTACTTCATTCACTTCAATTTTCTGTAGGTTGCTCTCAGCCATGAGCTTAGCAAGACCCAAACCTCTCTCCAAATTTTTGATTTGGATGTCCATGTCATGCTCCTGTTGTTTGTTCACTAATCTACATCTTTTGCTTGAGATGTTCATCTCTAATAAGATTTCTTTTACCATGGTGTGGGGAACATAAGCAAAAAAATTTAAACTTAAGATATAAGGCCTGAAAACCTTTGTTTCTTTCACCAAGGTAAATGCTTGTTTTTCCATGATTGTTTACTTTAACTCAGTAGCTTGTAAAGCCTTGCTAAAGAAGGAAATAGGCCTCTCCGCCCCATCTTTATCCTTCTACAGATAAACATATGCAATGGTATTTTTAGAAGCAAATGAGAAGATTTGGAAAGGCTTCTTGTAAATCGGAGCTGTCAAGACAGGTGCATGTTTCAATGCTTCTTTGATTCCTTCAAAATCCTGAATAATAGCTTCCTCCCATTTGATAACTTGGTCTTTCTTTAACATGCATGTAATAGTAAGAGTCAATTTAGAAAAATTAGACAAAAAGCTTCTAATGAAATTTATCTACCTAAAGAAGGATTTGATTCCCTTCTTTTTTATTGGAATTGGAGCCTTGCTGATTGCTTCTACCCTCTCAAGGTCAATGGTGACACTAGCCTTTGAAACAATCTGACCAAGAAGCTTGGCCTTTTGCACTCCAAAATGGAACTTCTTTGGATTAAGAGAAATTCCATATTCTCTACATCTGATCAACATTCTTTCCAAGTGCTACAAGTGATCTTTTCTGCTCTTCGAAAACACAGTCACATCATCCTGATAAACTGTAATGAATTCATTTATGTAACTAGAAAAAGTAACATTCATTACTCTCTGGAAGGTATCTCCAGCATTCATGAGACCAAAAGGAATTCTTACATAGACATATGTTCCCCAAGGAGTGGTAAAGGCAATTTTAAATCTTTCTGACTCTTTGAAAACAACTTGATTGTAGCCAGAGAAACCATCCAAGGTGGACGAAAATTCAGATCCAGTCACTAACTCCAGCATGTTTTCCATGTTAGGAAAAGGATAATTATCCTTCAATGAAGCTCTATTTAGATTTCTGAAGTCTACACAAATTCCGATATCTCCATTTTTCTTTCTGACTAGCACAATGTTTGCAAGCCAAGATGAATACCTTGTGGGGTGAATGATCCCTCCCTCTTTAAGTTTCCTCAATTCAACTTGCATTTTCATGGAGAGGATTGTATTAATTGGCCTCTTCTTTTGTCTAAATGATTTGGCATTTGTTTCAAGAGGAATCTCATGCTGAAATAAGTCTTCTCTATATGCTATCAGCTTTGAATAAGACTAAGCAAGACAATCCTGATATTTCTTATATAGTTGAACATAGGAATATTTTTCCTCTTTGTTTAGATTGCTACCCAACCAAAATTTTTCTTGGTTTATCATTAGTTCCCAAGTTATGCTCTTCCACATCCCTTTAGGTAGACATATTTCTATTTATTACACAATCAACATTGCTAAAATTTGACTCAAAAGTAACCAACCCTCTAGGGATGGTGTTAGTCTTCAATTAAATGATATCCTTGCCAAACAAGGTTTCTTTTCCATCAAAATTACACACCAGTGATTCCAAATCAATATTTTTATCTAAGAACTCACCTTGATTTCGTAAGAACCTTTACACTTGAGTAAGAACCTTTACACTTGAGCATCATCATTAAACACTTGCTAATTTTTTATGTTTTCAGGGACAGCTGGCCTAGTTAACACTTCAATATTGTTCTCAAAATAAGGTGAAATGGTACAATTTCTAAATCTTGACCCCAACATTGCTAACTTGTTAGCAACAACATTGAAACTTTTATCATGATGCAAAATGTTGAAGGAATCAAACATCTCAATTAGATCCCAAACTGCATGTTTGTACTATTTCATTCACTGATTTTTTGTAACATACAGTTTTCTTATTTTTTTGACAATTATCTTTGAATCTACTTTTGCGATGATGTCCTTGACACCATACTTCCATGTGACTCTCAAACCCAATATTCTCAATGGTGTGATAACTATTTCTTACCACATTCTCCATGTCAAGTAGATCAGAAATTTGAAGAGGATGATGATGATGCATGCATGGTGGATTCTTCCACAAGTTCACAGTAGGGAGAAACCTCAACTGAGTTGATGAGTGCTAGAATGTTTAAATATTTTTGGGATTACATTCACTGGGTATTACCTCTTCCTCCCATTCATACTTCTAAAATTGATATGGTGTAAGCTTTTGAATTACCTAATAATGATTTTGAATACTTAAGGGCATTAATGATTAAGATATATGATGGACGAATCCCTTCTAAGGAGGATAGGTAGTTGTTAATGAATGTTGTGGTTGGCCATGAAAAAGAATATAATACTAGGAGTAAGGTTTCCAAAGGGGCAGGGCCTTAGGTCAAAATGAAAATTCCAGTGCTTACCAGTATTCCAAAAGAAACTCTAAAGAAAGATGCATCTGGAAAAGGCCTTATTGTCTCAAGTAGAAATTGTGTCCCTCCCTATGCTTAGACTATAAAAAATCTTTTGCCATCAGATTGATTTTTAAATGTTCCTCCTAAAACTACATTAACCAAATATGTTCCTTGTGACATAGCCCAAATCTTGACTCAGATCAATATTTTTGTTCCTATTGTTGAATTTCTTAGAATCCCTAAGAATAGGAATAGAGCATTCAAATATTTGGGGTTTAGAGAAGAAAATATCACCCAACGCAAAAATGTTTAGATTCCTCCTACCATTTTAGAGTTGAAAAAAACCCAAATACTGGAAGAACTAGGTGAACCTCTTGAATTTTACTTGGATACATCTTTGCTTGAGTCTTAATTAAATGTTGATCCATTTTTTACAACTTTGATTATTAAGGAGAAACTGCTGCAAAATTGTATGTTTCATTCCAGAGCATCATGCAATGTTATGCCTTTAGAGGTCTTGAATGAATTGAACATTAAAGTGACAACTTATGGCAAGTGTACTGCAATGGATTCTAGAGAGGTGCCAGTTGTAGGATGTTTAAAAGATTTTGTGGAATAACTTGTAACTTATCCGGGTAAGAACTTGAAACTTGATGTTGTTATTGTTGATTTCCCTGCCAAATGGGACATGTTGTTATCAAGAAAGTGGGTTATAATTGTTGGTGGAAGTGTTCATATGGATATGTATTTTTCCACCATTCCAATTGAAGGAATCCTTGTGAATTTACCTAGTGAAAATAAAATGTTATATCTTATTAAGGACCCCAAAATAGCTTCTTATGAAGTGTTACATGTATTTATTGATATTGATAACTTTGTGTGTAATGTTGCTTTCAAGAAATATGAAATTATCAATTCAAGTATCATGAGTAGGATGATTTTCCTGAGACTTTGATGTTTGATGTAGCCTCGAAGGATGTTAAAAATATTTACCCAAGCATAAGGGGAAAGCCTGAAAAAATGTGGTCAAATAGTGACTTGGATGGAAAAGAGAGACAATCATATGACCAGCTGTTAAAGACATATCAGAACTGCTTAGCATGGTCATATCTAGAATGGTAGGCACTTGAAGATTTTCCTTGATTATTTTCTTTAAATTAATATACTCCATTATACAGTGTATACTCTTTTTATTTATTTCTTGTTTCATGTTTTTCTATTTTTCTTTGTCCTAGTCCTTGGCAACCACTGTGTTAGTTTCTCAGTTTTTCCTTGGGGGAGTTTGTTATTATTGTTCTGCTCTGTAATATTATTCTTTAACTCCATTTCCCAATGGTTTTTTTGGAACTTGGTCTACTATTTGTTCTGATGGCACTCATAGGGAGTGACCATCCCCGATTCGGAGCTAGTGTTGGTGCTTAATTTGATCTCACCTCGTTTGTCCTTGAAATTATTCAGTTTGTGGGATCTATCATGTTTTCTATCTCCCCGTATGGATGCATGAAAACTTTGTCCACTATTTCATTTCCATGATCACTCTCTTCCTTGGTCAAGGATCACTTAAAGTATAGAATTTTTTTTTCATTCCTCTGTCCATGTGAAACAGAATCTATAACTTGGGTGAAAACTTAGGTTTTTTCCCTTCCTTCCATTTTCTATAGTCACGTTTTTGTTGTCCCTATAATTTTTGTCCCAAATATCTATGGAAATGTGATTGGTTGTGGCTTGAAGGATCAAATTTGGGCCTTATATCATTTCAAAATTCTCTATCTTGAAAGAAAGATTCATTTTTGGGCACAAATGGTGATTTTCCCACATATTACAGTTTCACGGGTGTATTTTTCCCGGTCAAATTCATATCTCAGCATCTATGGAAACATGGCCCTTTCTAGTTAGATGTGGCTCGTCAAGGTACTTTGAAACTCTAAATCCCACTTCAACTCAAAACTTGTCCACGTAGAGCATCAGTGCTCATATGAAAATTTGCCTTTTTCGTTTGGCCTTGGAGTTGCACCGGGGAGACACGCGGAGGTTTCCGCTACCTTGCCAAGACTTAGACAATTTTTTCATGCAGCCAGTAGAACTTTGGTAAACCATGGACTCATGGAGAGCCAACACTCATTTAAGGATCTACCTTAGGGTCCCACCTTAATAATTGCAACAAGGAGACATGTGGAGGATTCTACTGGCTCCATTCTATACTTTAAATTTTCAAAGAAATTTTCTAAGGCCTAGGACACGTGGAGGGACCAGGCCTGTTTAGGGACTGGCCCATAAATTTTATTTTGAAGAAGTGTCAGGAGGACACTTGGAGGATTCTACTCACTCTTCCCTTGTTTAGACTTTTCAACGGCCAAGGAAAATTGTCTCGGACCCTAGACACATGTCACCTTCCGTTGATCCCTCAACTTTTTTAACAACTCTACCGGACTGAGACACGTGGTTTTCCTACACTTGTTAGGGGTCTCCACTTTTGGGGACCATCTCAAAGTGTGCCATTGAGACACGTGGAGGATTTCACTGGATCCTTTTTTACTGAGACTTTTTCAGAGGTAAAAAGGTGTTTTTCTTGGGCCTAGGGCACATGGAAGGCCCATGTTTGTTTGGAAAATCTCCCATATACTTCTTCTTTGTAGTTGCACCAAGGAAACATGTGGACGACTATAATATAAAGTAGAGAAGGGGTAGAATCAACGGTTGCTATGAATTTCACCTGTTTTTTCCACCATTTTTTCTCCAAGACTCCAAGAGATGTTAATACGCAGTATTTTTCATCATTTATTGATGAAATTCCTTGTTGTTTTTGTCTATAAAGTGCCATTGAATGGATTCAAAACAAAATTTGTGAATCCAAGAATTGTTAACGTCGATATTTTAAAATTTGGAATTGCTCGGGCACTTGCAAAAACATGAATTACTGGAGAAGATAGATGCGGGGTAGAGTTGTAAAGGAAAGAGAGAGAAAAGGATGAAATGATGAAGGTTGCAGGCACAAAATATGAAAAATTTGTTGCCTCAAGAGCGAAAAGGATTACCTATCACATCCAGCTGTACAGAGCCTCTAGAAAATGATTAAAATGGGGATTTCTTACATGACAGAATCAAAATGATTAGAAGGAATGCCAAAACGTTGTGGCATGATATCCTTATCATTAGTTAAGGATATTAGAAACATGATTAATTCATAATTGGTCCACTTGGCAACTTTCAAATTTGAATTTGTTAAACCTCGCTTGCTAAGGCAAATTGGTAACAAGAAAAGGTCCCTCAAATATTATTATTTTTTTGGGGGAAAATTTGGGATGAGTGAGCAAGTGAAATGTATAAATGCAATGAGAATACTCTTGCAAAGGGTTGGGGTTTGAATTCATAAGAGAAAATTTGAAAGAGCCCATCTTCCTAAGAGACCAATCCGAGATACCTAGTTAATTTATTTTGTCTTATATTTTCTATCATTTCAAGTTGGTTGATGTTGTATAGCCATTGATAAGCTCTGAGATTGCTCTAAAATCTTTCCCCTGCTAATGAATCTAATCAATTTCAAGTTAATTTGTGTCAATCTTGGAGTAATTTGTGTCTGCTTTGTTTCAAAATGTTTGCATTTTTTTTCTTCTTCCTATTGCAATCTTGTGTTAAATTCCCTCTGAATCACATAGGATCTCATCCTTTTGATAGTTTAGTGGCATTTGCAATTTCATTTCAAGAAGAACTCTCATCCTATGATGAGATAAACAATTTAAAATCACTTCACTGTCATTTGTTGATAAAGATTATATGTAATCCTTCGATTGTATCTTAGGAGTGAGGAAATAGGAGTATTTGATGTTTTATTGAGTCCTTAGCTCGAGCCTTCATGTTATATTCTCAAATATTGTGTGAAAATGTGCTGGTTTGGGCCTCCATTGAAGCACACCTTCTGGTTGAAGGAATATCTTAGCTATTCCTAAGATTTCTATAATTTAGCTTACCAATTGTTGTGAAGTCACTTAAATATCTCGTATAATCAACTTTATCCTGCTTAATCTCCCACCAAAATTATTAAAAAACCATGAATTCATCCTGAACTACCCCTATTTTCCCTGTATATAAACAAAGGAACACAATCTATTTACTAAAATAGGCAGAACAATTAGGATTCGATAATGTCTTCAGTAACCTTATCCTTTTTTTAAAAGTATCTCCATCTTTTAGAAGTGACAACTCTTGAGAGTTAAATTATGGAGTATTGATCATACATTCCCAAGGTTTTCTTCATAAAATTTGTGTAAAAGAAAGATATCTCCATCTCCTTCATCAAATAGAGGTTACACTACAGGTCCTCTCACCTTGGTTGAAGAGGCACATCCTAAAGTAGTGAGGATAGTTCAAATCCTCTTGAAGGTGTTATCCATCTCTCAACAAATCTGAGTGACAAAGGGAAAGTTAGATGTCATCCCCAAATACAAAATGACACACATTATGATCTATCTGTCTCTAAGCTCCATGTCGAATCTGTGATGCTGCTCAACTTGAAAAGGAGAACAAATTTGAATACCAACAAGAATTATTTTTGATATCCATTTTGAGTAGTCAATATGTATAATAAAAATTTTTTCTAGAAATTTTTATAGCTCTTCTTTCACTAGAAGATCCATCCATGGATACATTTTTCTGATTTTCTATTTGACGAGCTTTACGTCTATGTTCACAACTAGGTTATGCACTACCAAAGTTGGATCCAAGCTCGACATATCTTTATAAGACCATGTAAATATATCTACAAATTCCCTTAGAATCATGGTGAATTTATTTTTCTCTTATGCTGAGAGTGAAGCTCCCATCTTGAATATCTTCGAGTCTTCTTTTGTTCCAATATTCACATCGATGGTTTCTTCTACCAACATTTTGGACATATCCTCCATACGCATAGGATCGGGAGGAGGGTTGAAATCTTCTTCAAAGGGTGTCTCTAAAATATTTTTACCCTTAGCCTAGTCACTTTTCTTGTCTGTTATTTTTCTTACTTGTTTTTCATCTAGTGTCTTAAAGAGGTTTCCACTTTATGACTTAGACTTTTTATTTTGCCAAGGATTTTCATTGGAAATTTTACCCTCACTTTTTCTTAGATTTTGATGACCATGAAGCTTAGCTTACTCTTTGAAATATGTATAGGTATCTAAGTCTTTGTAGAAAAAATTATTATGGTCTCTGATTGGGATTGTATCCTGTTTTCCCATGAATTCTACAATGGCCTCATCATTCTCAAAGAGATCCAATGGCACGTGATGTTATTGGGTCCAAGTAATCCCCTGGGTAATAATGTCCCTATAGTTTGTTCATCTATATGTCATTTGAAATTATAGTTGAGTTGGCCTCTTATTTTATGTGACAAAGATAGGTTTGAAAATGGAGAGTTTGTTGCAAATTATATTCTCCACAACCATACTCCAGAAATTTCATCTCCTGTGAATCAAAAGGAGAAGTAGATGTAGAATATTCATGAGCATGGGAACTTAGGGAGTATGAATCTACCAATGATTTCATAGCTTCTAATTTAAGGGGGAAAACTATATCAACAAAAGGACATGTATATGTACACTTACGAGCAAATCTATTGAGAGGTCTGTAGTGAGTCAAAGGTTTATGATCTCCTTGTATTATAGCAGTGTGTCCCTCATGTTTTATCTTGATGCACTAATGGAATGTTGATTGTATGGTTATCATCACATGAATCCATGGTCAGACAAGAAGCATATTATACAAAAGTTCCAAGTCGAAGACATGAAACTTTTTATTATGATAGGTTGGTCCTACCTCCATTGGTAATGTGATTGTTCCAGCTAAATCCCACTCCTTGTTTTTGTAAGTAGGTATGGTAATAATATGCGACTCTAGATCTTCCTCTAGATGCCCCAATTTTTTAATTAGTTTCAAAGTGCATATATTCAATCTTGACCCATTGTCCACAAGCTCCCATTTTATTTTCTTATGGGAAACAAATACCTCTATATATAGGGGAATATTATACATGTGATCTTCATTAAGAATTTATTTGTGGTTAAATGAGATTTGTTCAGTTGGTACAATGTTTGCCACCATTGCATGTAAATGTGAAGGGTTTATTGCTATTGGCACTATTAACCCCTTGAGAGTTTTGTATATGATGGCCTTATGTAAATTTGATATCTTAAGAAGATCTAAGATTGAAATCTTGGCGGATGTCTTCTCATGTTATTCTAAGAGGTTGTATGGACCATCCTGCAAGATTGACAGAGAGGGTTATGGGATCATTAGACGGGCATGCCTTGTTACCATAGTGCAATCATTTCTCTTGATCCTAATGGTATTCATATGTTCAATAGAAGAGTGGACACATCCAATGAGTGAGTTATAATGATTATTGTCACTTTTGGTTTATAGATAGTTTGCAGCTTTGTAGCTTTGGGATGACTCTCCTTAATCTGACCTTTTCTCATCTTATTTTCCATGTTTAGGGAATGGTTCTTTGATTATCCCCATCTTTTCATACGGCATTTGATTTTCCTCTAGGGTGTCAAATTATATATCTCCATTGTTAATGAGAACTTAGATGTAGTGGCGAAGCCGTAGGCACTTTTCTGTATTGTGTCCCTTTACATGATGAGAATCACAATATTCATGTTCTTTATACCATGATGTTTTAAGAGTATTGTCATCAAAAGGTTGGGTTGTAGGATAAGTTACCATGTGGACTACATCTAACTTCTTCAATATTACAGACAAGGACTCATTAAGAGGAATGGATATTCTACGCTTAGGTGGTGGTTGAATAGGTCCTTTGGTTAGTTTAAAAGGTTGACCAACTTCAACTATTTTGCACTTGTTTTGAATTTTTGATTCCATATCCCACCACGTTTTTGTTTTTGTTAAAGATCTTTGGCTTTTCCATTGGTTAGGCATTTTGATTATCTTTAGAAGGTGATTTGATTGTTCCTATTGCAATGACGGCATTTTATATTTGTATGCCCTTTTCAATGAATTCTTTAAAGGTATGGACACAATGCATTTATAAATGAAAAGTGATGTCCAAATTTAGATTATGCACAAAGATTCTCAAAAATTGTTTTTTAGGAAACGTGCAAGGGAAGCTGTTGCATATCCCTTGCCATATTTGTAATAATATAATGAATGTTTAATTAGGGAATTTTTTAGTACTACAAAAGTGTGTCATAGTTATGTTAATTTCTATGTTGTATGATAAATGTCAAACAAACCTCTCTACTAGTTCAAGCCACATGAAGATAAAGCTATGAGGTAAGAAACTATACCATTCCAAGGCTTGTCCCCCTAGGCTCTTCATAAAGATTCATATGAGGTAATTGTCCTTATATGCCATTTCTTGGTATGCCATGTAAAAATATTTCACATGATCTCCCAGGTCGCCTTTCCCTCTGTATGTTTCAAATTTTGGCATGTGAAACGTTTTATGAAAGGGATGAACCATCATAGCTTTATCAAATGGATGGGGGAACAACTCTTCATATTGGTACTTTTTTATATTCCCAACATTAATTTCTTGAATGTTTATAAGTGTTACTTTCATGTATCACACTTCTTGTATAAGTAATTGCTCTTTAGTAGGAGAAGAAGGGATATATACACAACTATATTCCATATTTTCTACTTCTTGATTTTTCATGTGAAGTTCACTAGATTTAACCTTAGGCATCATCTTATCCAAAAAAAATTTGTTTCCTTTTGTACATGAGATGTTATTAAAGCTAATTTTCAACTAAGGTTTTGGATTTGTTATTGAATAGTGAATTCTCCCTCAAGAGGTTCTTCTTCTTCTTCTTGGTGTGCAGGTTGTTCTACATTTTCATGTTCCAATATAACTCTACGTGACATCTTGATGAAGGAATTTTATAACCCACCATATTATCATTTCTGACATTGGACGTGGAAGCATGCCCATGCATTAGGACATATTCCATGTTAATGAGAGGTTATTTCTCTTCATTATCCTCATTCATTTGTGCGATTGTATCATGTTCTGTAGGCATTCTAGCTCCTAATTCCACCACTTGTGCTAACACCAGATATTTTTTTCTATAACGGAATTCATCTAATAAGGTGGGGTCAAAGTCAAATTCTATGTAGGATGACCGTAACTAATCACCACTATGATCTACCATTTCCTCCACTTCTTTCTCCACATAAAATAAAGGCCCAAGTTCATGGCCAATAAAGGGATTCGACCCTTGTTTGTTTGAAGTTTCCCAAGTTTTTTTTTGTCTTGTTTCAAATGCTTGATTTTTGGCTCCTAATATTGTTTTAGGGGCCATGATGTATGATATTTTCACTAATATTTTTTAAATGTGTTCAAAAGGTATTGATTAAGCCTAATTTAAATGCAAAAATAATGTCAATAGTTTAAGAGTTAAAATTAATTTCAAAGGATAAATGTGACAAAGTGATTGCTCTAAATAAATAAGTCAATAGTGACAAATAAGATACAGTCACACAATTTTTAGTTCTAGACCAATTAATCAAATGTTGTACTTCCTAAGTCTATTTCCAAAAAAGGTAGTTGGTGATTTAAGATTATTAAAAAAATGTCACTATTTATGTCAAGTTCAAGGAAATGAACAAGGCATAAGTAATAACAATGACTTAACACGATCTCTAAAAAAAATATACTAAAAGCAAGCCCAAATCCAATCAAGACCTATATTCCAAAAAGTGGCAATTACGATTGTGAGTGAAAGAACAATTCCACCAAGATATGTTAACCAAACTTTGTGAAAAAATAAGGT
Source organism: Taxus chinensis (assembly GCA_019776745.2). Lineage (NCBI taxonomy): Eukaryota > Viridiplantae > Streptophyta > Pinopsida > Cupressales > Taxaceae > Taxus > Taxus chinensis. The sequence goes on along the minus strand of CM034147.1, from coordinate 569,435,547 downwards.
ATTAGTATCAAGATGATATTGATATAACACACATAAGTGGTAATGCTCAACACTTTTCAAATTTGAGGTGGTAATTGAAATCAAACTAAAGCTAGAGTATACCTAGGAATTGTTAAAGTGTAAATAATGTAACATGACAACATAGATATTTAGGTCAATTTTACAAGAAACAAGACGTAAATACCAAAATTGTAGTGTCACGATATAAACAAGATAATCATTCAAAGGATATTCAAGGTGATGAATCCATCCTCACTACGATAATGATCGTGACTTGGGTATCAAGATAAAAAAAGCATACTAATGATATGAAAACTTATCAACACACTTTAGACATTTAACAACATAGCCACAAACATGGATGAGCGTAAATGGACATAAAATTGGAAAATACAATCAATTAGCAATACAAGGGTAGTCACTCTTCTTCTAATCAACAAAGTGTCAAAAGAAATTGAAAGAAGTGGATAAATTGGGGGTGAAAAATGCTATCCTCACTTCAACAGTGTTTCACCTCACCCTAGGGCAAGTGAAAAACTAAGAAAAAGTAACGCTTCACATGTTTCATGATGAATAATTGATCTCAACTAAAATTGGTTTTGATATGGTCAAAGTTGGATCCTGGTCAAATATAGCTTCCTAGGTGGCTCACTCAACTAGGTGTCACAAGTTATCTAGATACAACCTCAATTTTCCAAGAAAAGTTACACTTAATAGTTCTTAGAGTATCTCATCTTTACTTTACCCCCTTTAAGTACAGTGGGCAATAAGTGCATCCATCATGTACTCTTAATAGGGTCATGATACAAATAACTTTGACACTAAAATATCAAAAATGGTAAAACTAGTCAAATAGGTTATGTGGAGCACTTCTCATTTCTTCCACAAGGTTCCCTCTTGTGTGAACTATGTTAGGGTTCCTAGAACCACCCCCATTGTTGTAGCTTAAGGCATTATTCCAAAGGGGTTGTGTTCTATTTTAGTGGATAGGAACGTACACTTTTTTGACACCTACAAATCTAGTGTGATGTTTATGGTGTGTTTTTTATCTTGTTTAATTTAATGTGGTTTTCTTGAACACTTTTGGAAACCTGTACGAAAATTGTATTAGCAGTTTTGTTTTGTCTTGAATCCTCCTTTCTTTGACAAGCATGTTTTGTTTTGCACATTGCATTAGTAATTTTCCATACACATAAAGAGGAAAAAATCTGTTTTTGATTCTCAAGGTCATCCTAGGATGCAAGAGAAGAGTATACGCGACACAAAAATCCAATTAAGAAACCAAAAAAATGGAAAATACTTAATTAAAACACAAAATACATACATCTTGACCCAATTTGGACATTCTAAAACATTTTTGAAATCAATGAAAGAAATAAAAATCATTTCTGATTCCCAAGATCGCCCCAACAGATGCAAGGGAAGATCATATGTGACCTTACTCTTATGATTAAGCATGCAAGGTTTATCCAAGGTTATTAAAATTATAACAAAAGAATGTAAACATACCCTATAAAATAAAAATAAGATCAGATTAAACCTATAATTAAGTTATTATTTAATGAAACAAGCCTTTGTAAACACTGAATTTATATGTAAGTTTGGATTTAAGTACCTGCGCGTAGGTTATGGTGTGTGTGCCATCGTGTATGGTGCTTGCACTCCTGTGTGTAAAACTGGTGGGTCTATAGAGTGCTTCATCTACATAAGAGATGTTTGTGCTCGCATAAGTGCATCTACACTAGAGGATAGATGCTTTCATATGGGAAGAGAAACAAAAGGTACAAAAATGTATAACATTATGTGTGCAACCCATAGAGGGATGTTTGCGATAAAAAATGGGTGCATATACCATTAATCCATACATAGAGCGTGTGTGCTAGCATAATGGTGTATTCATTACCTTTAGGGTGTTTATGCTAGGTTGCCAAGTTTTTGACAGAAGTAAGGTACAATACTACAATAATGTGTGTGCACACTGTGATTAGTGTGTGTACATGGTTTTGTGTGCCTACACGTGTTTTTGTGTACCTACACGCGCCTTGCAAAATCTATTCATGGTGATGATGTCGAAATATAGCCCAATGACATAAACAAGTTCAAAAATCTCAAAATTTTTAACATGGTTATCTCAAAATTTATAATAATCCATCAATATTAAACCTCTAAATAAGACACAACAAATGTAAGGTTAGCAAAATCATAAGAATTTGAACTTTATTTCACACATGTGAATATTAAGAGTTACCCAAATATCAAAATAACAACAAAATTTGAGCTGTAATGCTAAGGGACTAAGGATCAGTCCCACTGGGTGTGTCAAATGTATGCAGGAATTAGTTATCCATGTTAGTGAAATTGAAACTAACACCTAGTAGCTTAAAAAAAATGCTAAACTAACATCTATGCACCATCATGCTAAGAGATAAACAAGTTAATAAACATCAACATTATGCATTAGAACCTAAAAAATTAACTTCAAACTAACATGTAAACATTTATTGCTCTACTCTTTAAAAGGATAAATCAATGAAATAGACCTATTTAGATCCTTTAGCTATCAGAGTGTTGATAGTTGTTTCTTTATCCAAGAGGCTTGAGGATGGAGGTTCAACAAGTCACGGCAACAAGGAATTTTATGATTAACTCCATTGATATTCAAAAACTAGCTTGGATAATTGAACGCAAAGGCATGATGCTTATTTCCACTTTCTAATGGAGAATACTCTAAGATGATGAAAATGGTTATAGCTTAGACTCTATGCTCATTTACGTGTAAGTGGAATCGTTAAATGAGAGTTCCTTTTATAAACCAATGTTTTGAAGAAGCTTTACATCCTATTATATGTGGGATAATAGAAAAAATAGGTTACTTATGGATAAACATGGTTTAGAAGTGGTTGAGTTTACTTTAGGAGAGTTTAGTTTGTCCTCTAGTGACTCATGGGGATTGAGGGGGTTTATTAATTAACCAGAGTGATTAATTAACAGGTGTCCAAGCTTATAGAAGGTTTTTAGAGGAATAGTTAGTATGATTTATGTTATGAGAGGATTTTAATATAATAAATGATTATTTATTGATTAAATAGAGGAGAGAATTAATTAATTGTAAATAATTAATTAATCTGGATGGAAAACCGGGCTTAATTAATTAGAAATAATTAAATAATCTAGATAGAAGGGGGGATTAATTAATTATAAATAATTAATTAATCTAGATGGAAAGGAGAGTTGATTAATGGAAGGTCGTTAATTGGTTTTTGGATAGAAGATTTAATTGACTAATGTAATGTAATTAATTAATGACGATAGTTGGAAAAATGTGTGATATTGAAAATATGTTGATGATTTACGGGAAAGGGTAAAATTAAGACAATTTAAGTATTTAAATTGTTGAAGGTAGATTATCGGTGTCTACATTTTTTACTTATTTTGACACTTTTCCTCCTAATTTTATATTTGAGCTATATTCCCTAGTGATAGCCTTAGTAAATGGGCTCCAATATTACAATATACTTGAAAAAAATATCAACACTTTCATCAATTTCCAATAATCTAAAAACTAACCGGTTTAAGCCTTCATCAAATGCTTGATGAACCTATCCACACAAACAGAACATAATATGTGTAAATGATAGCCTCTTCCTACTTTTCTTACAAGCTCTTATACCTTGCATTCAATACAAGGTGGATTCCTTTGGTCCCACTTCCCTAGAAAAGTAATTTCAACAAGCCAAAAGGAAATATTATCTCATGAGGTAATTTAATAAAGTTTATCCATAGATACAAAACAACAAACAAGTCTAAATCCCTACATGCTATAAGAACAAGAATGCGATGAACGATGGAGTTCTGAGATACCTTTCCTCTTATTGCTTCTTCAAATAGGACTATTTTCAACATTAACTAATAACCTAATAATAACATAATCCAGTATTACTATCATTAACGACTGAGTAAGGGTTGAAATGTCACTTACCAGAGTTGTTTACTTTTATCTTAGATCCTTCTCAAACCTATTCCTCATTGGACTGATGAGAGTAAGTTTTTTTTGGTGACATGCTATTTGGGTTAAATCACATGAGAATTTTCACGCACTTTGAATGGATGTCATTAGCTTCTTCTTATAACCCAGCTTTGAGTATGACGCTATCACTCATGAGCATTTGATCGAAGAAATAAAATCCCATGGCGTGTATAAAAAAAGGATCATCATTAAAATATTAACCATGTTAATTAAAATCTAAAAAATATTCCCTAATCTTATGCCTAATCATTATGTAACCAAAATTTCTAAGAAGTAAAAAAACACTACAAACAATGTAGTTGACACAGATTACCTTCCTGAGAATACAGTTATAATTAATGATGCAAAATGTGTTATAGCTTATGTAGAACCAGAATATCCTATAGCATTCCAACCTAATACTAAAAAAATCTTATATCCTTTTGGACATCAGATTCAAACTCCTCAACATAAAAACCTTCCTCCAGAAACCATCAACCTAAGAGGAAAATCCTCCTACAGGGATGATTTTTGTTTAGATTTAAATCCATATCTACATACACCATCGTTCCCTGGGAAAATAAAACTTGCAGGAATGATGGTGTTGGAAGTAAAATATACTAAGAGGAGGGGGTAAATCAGTCCTAAAAATGTCTTATTTCATTTTCCATTAATTACAACATCCATTCACATACATTCAACAATACTATATTAAGTGTGTACAATACATTCAAACAACCATAAAACATAAGAGAGAGCTCATAGACATAATTTTTAAGTTAGAAATCTTCATGGGGAAGAAATACCACTAAAAAAAATATTATATTTTCATGTTTCAAATTTAGTGAGGCAATAACCCCACAAGGAGCACAAACCCTTAGTTTAGTAGAGCACCAACCCTATAAGGAGGACCAAATCCTAATTTAGTGAAGGACCCACTCCAAAAGGAGGCTATAACCCCCTAAGATAACTAAGCACCAACTCAGCCACCTAATGATGGTGATATCTATTTTGTTTTTGCCTCAACTGATGGATATCTCTAATTCCTCTCATTCACACACCTTTAAACCCTCGTTCCTTCAACTCACTCTATCTTCTTCTTCTTGGACATGTCTTAGCTCTAAATCTTCTTCAAAATGCAACACACTCTATCATCTCTTAATACATTCCTTAAAACTTGTTACACACTTCTACATGGGTCACACTTTTCCCTCCAAGAGCACAAGTTCAAAAATGAACAGAACAAACAATTAAATATGTTTTCCATCTTTAAAAATCAAGGTAGGTTGGTTTCCCCTCCTTTGTTTTGACCAATTAAAACTTTTTACAATTACAAAAAAATCATAAAAATGTTCACATTTTACCCATATATGTCTCTCATGTCCAAAACCACTCAACTTGCCCAAAATAATCTCAAAACCCTATTACAAGGATGAGATTTAACCAAAAATTAAAATACTATGATTATTCAAGCTCCCAATTTCACAAAATAATATGAAATACAACATATAATAATCATCCATGGTCCCAAATTTTCTTTATACAATCAAATAATTCATAACACATGCCAAAAGGCTCATATCCTTCACAAATTAGTTGTTTCTAGCACCCTGTCTTCACCTTTGGGCATATAGACCACTCCAAATCAACTCAAATATGAAATGTATACAATTTATGGAATTATAAATACCTTTATAAACACATCCATGAATTTTATATCTCATTAAACATTCATGTGTTAAAACCAAAAAAAACTTTCCTCTTCACCAAATCAAGCTTCCCAAAAACCTATTTCTACGAACTTAAGAAGTTTCTACCCTTTTTGTCACTTTCAAGACCTCAAAATTCCTTAAACAGGAATAAATTTCACCCCTATTCACTCTCCCGGTGATTAAAATATCAACCAATCCATTTCATGCCTTACGAACTCAATATTTCATCATGAGAAAAACCTGTTTTAAAAAATAACTACCTTCAACTCATCTCACTAAGACAAACTCAACACATCGAATCAACTCACCAAGAAAAAAATCCATATATCAATATAAATCCCTTTGAATCCTCTTTCCAGAACATATTATAACTCCTTCCAACTCTAAATAGAATGCTTTCAACCAATTTTAGTCTCTACAAAGTACTTTGTAAGCCTTCTAGGACTCATGAACTAAGCTTGAGCTCAACTTTCTCCATCACCTCAAAACTCACTTCCACACTTTACCAAAACATGTAAAATCCTTATACATGATTTCTAAGAATGCATAAACCTTCACCAAGAAATAAAAACTCATAATCATCACTTTACCTCTTGAAGCCATTAAACACCCTACTTGAACAAGTATCCTCTGGATTTGACCCTAAATGAATAGGTAATAAAATTTGAATATCATATTAGAAACATAATTTTTATATACCATTGGAAATATCTATGAACCATGATTACAACAAAAATTGAAAGGATTCCTAACTCATATTGTAGCTCATGCAGTTCCACTTTTAGTGCATACTACTCCAAACTACGCCAAAAACTAGTCCTCATAAATAGGGCACACTCTGTAATTTTTCACCTTAACCATGACTTTAAATATTGATGAACATGTATTAAAAATTCAAGTCTAAAAACAATGTCAATTTAATATTTACATTATTTGGATAACTTCTTCACAAACTGGAATTCTTCATTAATAAGCATGTTTGGGTAGGACCCACATATCACCACATGCACTAATATCCCTTTTTGGAAAGATAGAATAGTACTATACAACATCCAATCATCAATTTTGCAAAACCAATCGAAACTTGGCTAGTACAAGAAATCTTCTCCAAGTCACTCTTAGCTAGGGTTTAGCTATGGTTTCTAACCACTTTACCTTATTAGTGATCGTTCATAGAAATGTGACAATAAAACCCCCTTATTTTTTTTGTGAAACCTTCATAATTGACCTAATAATCTACCCCAATTATCTCATGTCCCCGTGCAAATCATACAATGTACAATGAGCATTATAAGGTCCACTTTTGTCTCAAAAATAAACTGTAACTTACCTTTTTTTGCCAGAAAAAGCATATAACAAAAATCCTTATTCAAAATGACCTGATACTTATCATGAAGCATCATGAAAACATCATATAATTTTCCATACTCACCATTCAGCTTAAATATTCTTGAAACTCTCCAACAACAAATACTTACCTATGTTATATTTTATGTTTCTCACCTTTTCGGTTCCTAAGGACCCTGAAACACCACCAAAACTCTTAAAACTGACCATAAAATCACCATACACCTGAAGTACACTACCATAGTTCTACTACCATTATCCAAAAAGACTGATTGGGTCTAAATCTCATATCTCCATCTCAGGCTGCATGCCCCAAGGCTAGGAATAGGCCTAGAATGACATGACTCAACACATGTAACCCATGAAATGACTATGTTGGCCTCATGAATAATCATTTGCAACTCTAACACACCTCATGGAAAATTTTATACCTCATGAAAACATCTAAGCAACTCAAGAAATATCATACCATGATTAGGGCTACTCAACCATGCACCATGACCTCCTAAAACACACCAAATCTTGTCACTAACAATCAACCTTCATCTTTGACACTAAATGACAAATCATGGAGACACATATGTACTCATGAAACAATTTTCCATCAATTTAATTGACATCAATGATACACTAACACACACTAGCTAACAATCTCCCCATTTATCATTGATGGAAACCACCTTCAGAAACATTGATGTTAACTAGCAAGACTAACACACCTACATGACTCTTTTCCATGTTTATGATTCTTATCTCCCCCTTTAACATCTATGTTAAAGGGTAGAAAGAAACTACTACATGGGAAATGACAACAACCAATTAAAATATTAGAAAACAACAACTTACCTGACTCGTAAAGCATACCCTAGAATTGAAATCTGTTAGTTAGGGTTCCAAACCTCTATACCTTCTTAACGATCGTCCATAAAAATGTGATGATCAAACCATATCATTATTTTTTAAAAAACCTTCATAAATGACCTAATAAGCTATGAAAACGATCTTAGGTACTCATGTAAATCATACAATGCACAATAAGTATCATAAGGTTTGTTTTTGTCTAAAAACACACTATAACTAATCCAGTTTTACCAAAACTTGCATATCTTACAAATCCTTCTTTAGAATGACCTGAAACTTGTCATGAAGAATTGTGAAAAACATCTTATAAACCGTACATACTCACCATATAGCTAAAATATTCCTAAAAGTCTCCATCTATAGTGACTTACCTATGTTATCTTACTTGTTTCTCACCTTATTTCATCCCAAGGACCCTGAAACAACCAACAAAATTCTAATAACTATCATAAAAATCACCATACACATTAGGTACACTACCACCATGTTGTTACCATTATATAAAAACATTGATTGGTTCTAAATCTCCTAGCTCCATTTCATGTTGCATGCCTCAAGGCTAGGAATAGGCCTCGAATGACATGACTCAACACATACAACTTATGAAATTACCATGTTGATCTCGTGTAGAATCATGTACACCTCTAATACACCTCATGGACCATGCTAGACCTCATGAAAACATCTAGCCAACTCAATAAAGATTATACCATGAATAGGCCCACTCAACCATGCACCATGACCTCCTAGAACACACCAAATCCTGGCACAACCAATCAAACTTCATATTTGACACTAAATCACACCTCATGGAGACACATATGTCATCATGACACCCTTTTATATCAATAAACTAGACATTAATGTCAACAATAACACATAATGGCCAATAGGTGGTGTAAAAACTGATTAAGAATTAATTTCAGAAGTATCTCTAATCACCCTTTGTAGTAATTTTGATGCCTTTCACAAAACAAGGAAATCCCATGCACACTGACCTATCACCTAGTGGGCACTAGGCACTCACTTGAGGCATGCACATGTGTCGAGTCTCTCATTTATGTGAGTTTTGAGAGAATTCATTATTTACGATAGAAACTTAAGTAAAGAGAACAGAAACAAACCATACATTCATCTTAGAGCTCAGAACGAGCTTCTAGACCAATTTATTCATTCAAATGAGAAAAGCATAACAAAACATAGATTTGAAACATAACATAAAGGAAATACATAGGGGTTTACACTACTCATATGAAATATATATAAAATCTATTCATACAGATATAAGTGTAACTGGAAGCACATATATCCATATTAAATATGTTTGGTAATCACATTACATTCATTGAGGCTATTATAGATCCATATAATAGCACAGACCAAATTCATGCATCAGAACAGGATTAAGCCCCTCCTAGTACAAAGAAAATTTTTCAGACCCATCCCTTGGATACATCATACTCCTACAGATCCTCTTAACCCAACTCATATAACTCTCACAATATTTCTGTATAGATTCGAATCCTTCCCATTCGATATCTTTTCCTCTATCAGAAGCTTGTATTTATAGCCTTAAAAAGCACCACCATGCCTTTATGAAGGTGTAAATCAGGTGCTAAGTGTCCAAATGGTCCTCCATGGGAGTATGCTCATTCAAATACAAGTTCTCCATTCTTCGCCATGATTACCTTCTGAAATCTTCTATCACAAGGTATATTCCTTTCTTGGGCACCAAGTTACCAGGATAGCACCTTATCCACTCCACATGCGCAGTTGAGTCATGATTTCCTTGTTTTCTTCCAGATATACTAAATATGGCTAAGTCCCAAAACCTTTTCTCAACCCTACGCATGCGTGCCAATGGCTCTACTAAACCCTTTTATAACCCTTTCCTCCGTGCTTTTAAAGGGGTCAACATTTCAAAAAATAAAAAGAGGGAGACCAAAGTGAAAACAAAAAGAGAGGGAAACAAAGAAAAGGACCCTAAACCAAAATAAAATAAACAAATTACCATACCTTGAAAAAGACATCACAAAATACAAGAAATGGAATGTCAGAGCAAATGTGTCAGGTAAAAATGAAGAATAAAAAACTGAGTTTAAATAGAAAAATGGATATTAATGGTAGAAATCCGATTCATATGGAGGTAGGTGAAAAATTAATTGTGTGGAGAACCTCTAAAAGTTTGAAACTAGAAAGCCCAAAATTATAATTTTGGGGTTTCAAACTTTAGAGATTGGGAGTCAAAAAAGTGAATTGGCAATGAAAATTTTCTGAAACCCAAAATCCAGAAAGTCTAAAAATTTGAAATTTCATACTTTCGAACTTCAAAAGTTCAAAAGGGATTTTTTAAAAATGGGGCCAAAAGTTCTGAAACCCGAAAGCTCGAAAGTATGAAATTTAATAATTTTAGGGTTTCAGACTTTGGAGAGGTAAAAAAGCAATTCCAAATCCCAGCAATAAAACTCTAAAAGAGAAAAATCTATGAAGTCCGAAGATCAAAAATTTCAGATTTCAGCCTTGGAGAATTTCATTGTTCAAAGGATTTCTAAAAATTTTATCTGACATATTTTCTTCAAGGTAGGTTAATTGGTTAACAGTACCATGAGAATCCATCCATGAAAGAGTATACTTCAAGCCCGAACTCTCCCTCTAATATTTCTTCAGTAAATGGGGTTGTCAAGGGATCAACAACACAAACTACATTTAGATCTCTATAGTCAACATAAAGCCTAATCCTCCTGTCCTTCATGATGCTGATGACCATTGGGCTTATTAATTCTGACCCTTCATACGCCTCAATTATACCAAATGCTATTGTTTTTATATCTCCTCCTTGACCCGTATGCACAAATTTGGGTTCATACGATATGGCCTCTTTCGGATAAGGCACACACATTCCTTCAGTTTTATCCTCATCTCTACCAAGGAATGGTGGATGCCTTTGAGTTCATGATACCCTCATGGGAGAAAATCTTGGAACTCATGTAATAGATCAATGATATTTGAAAGTTTATTTTCTAACCTATAGTCATCGATGATAGCCTCCTTAGCTTCTACCTCTGTCCTAATGTTAACCTTATTCATATTTAGGGGTTCATGGTAGGCACATGCTCACTTTCATCAGAGCTATTCTATGACTTCATGCGTACCTTCTAGAATGGTTAACATCTAAAGTCTGCATTTCCTCTCCATCCATGACATAGACCATTTTTCCTTTTTCCTTTTTCCATGCACACGCACTCAAGTTGTATTTCCTCTTGATTCTTCTTCATTGAGGCATGTCTCTAAACTAAGGATCACCTAGTAACTCCAACAACCTATCCTCTACCATAGCACTATCTCCCATCATAAGGCAGCTTGATCACTTATAACACCTTATCTATTAATGGCTTGGTTACTCCTATACTCGAAGGCTTGAATGAGATCAACCGTCTAACTCCTGCCAATTACCTATTCTAGCATGATGCATCTCCGAAGTGAATATACCATGTGTGCACACACATCCTTGTAAGTGTGGAATACAACTTATGCACCCATAACGATGGCAGTAACACTTCTGTGCCTCCCCATCTAGGCCTTCTCAAACATGCTTGGATATGAAATGAGGTGGTCCCTTTACCATGGCAGTCTTGTATAGACCATGGACGTGCATTGCTCCTAGAGCACCTTACAAAAAATGTGATCCTCACCTTGTGCCACTCTAGGAGGTTCTCCTTAGTGTGTATCCTACTAATGCACACTACAGTTCTGAGCTAGGTTATAACTGAACAATCCCCTCCTCTCCTCCTCATTTTTCCATTGAGCTTCCATTTCTCGCATAGGAAAGTTTCAGGATATGATCCTCTAGAGTAACTTGGAAATTTCTTTCCTCCTAGGCACTTGACTAAGCATGCCTTTTTAACCCTTGTTATAGTTCCTTTTAATTTTCACCCAATTAACTCATAGGTCCCATGCACCCAATTATCACATGCCACACTAGTGGTATCACTCATAGGACTGAGTCTCTTCAAATTGGATGACTCCCTCCATGGGGTGAATTACCTCAGGATCTTCTGATGGAGCGCACATAGATTCTATCAAGGAATTATTCTCCCAATGGCTCTATGTAGGGTGTTGACTTCCCATCCATGTCAAAGGGATGACCACCCGTTCTTCCTTGTTTTAGAAAATGATATATCCTTTGTTAAACCTTATGTCGACATTATTCTTGTAACACCATGGGCACCTAAAGCAACATGTAGGAAAAATTGTCTGCCTTGACGAGTACCAAGACTTTGAAGTCTTCAGTGAAATTGGCCCCTTGAATGGTGATAACTACATCCTTCAAGAATCCAATGAGGCATTGCCTTAGTCTTGTTCGCCATATACAACACATTTGAAGATATGCTGTAATGCAGGCCTTCCCATATGATGCTCAGACATATAAGGTAAGAACATTCACCTCTGCTCTCGTGTCGATGAGGATATTGCCTCAGAATCCATCCATCAACAACCACATTCAGAGTAATCTCCTTGTCATATTCAAGGCTGTGAGGAGGAAGGTTTGCATGCAAAACCTGTCTCTCACGCTCTACTCTGGTGCATGTGGTACCTTTCTCCCTCAGCCATTCTCCTAGCAAGGGAATAATATTCTCTTACCTTAACATTTTACATACTTCCTTGACCTCATCCAGGTCATTCCTTTGGAACCTCATTATCCTTACTTTTGCTCCACCTACCTTGATTTCTCCTTGGCAGGCATTGGATCTCCCCTTGTAAACTTTGAATTACGTCCATAGTTCCTGGTACACTTCTTTCTAGATGGGAAGGGTGTAAGTACTTTCCATGTACCACTTCCTCTCTAATGAAACTAGAATCCTTGGTCTTGGCATCTTGCCTAGCGCACGCAGCCTCTACTCCCATGTTGTTTACCAGCACAAGGTTCTAGCTCTCGACTCACATGCCACTCTTGGCATCTACTATGTATCAGCCTTCTTGATGGTCACCATAGCTAGCGACCTTTGATCCTTCTAGTGATGCTACTAAGTTCATATGCCCATATATATCTTTTGAATAGTCTTTGTACTTGTGCTGTCTTTCTGGGACCATAAGAATTGTAACAGATCAGGAAACTCACATTTTATAATGCTCTGTAGATCAACAATTATAATAGGTTCCTCGCGGGAACTCACTTCATCCTCCGCCACAGTTACTGCATGACCACGAAATCCTTCCGTGAAAATCTCTTCCACGCTCTCCTCAATCTGTGTATGCCCTTCATAATGATGGTCATCATCCTTTAGAACTAATTGCGAGGATTGTTTGGTGCACACCAAGATAAATAGCATCGTGGATGTGATCAATCAGTCTGCAGTACTTTGTATCATGGGTCGTAGATGTACATGTATTGCAATATCAAGAAACATTCTTGTGGATTGTGCACATTGGAGTAGAGGGCATCTACTTGCATCATGATATCCTATGAAAAATCTCACAGTCCACTACCAATATAGTGTGCACCATGACTTTCGAGGGAAAATATCCTTTGCATGCCCCTCTAACTTCATAGTTTGTATACCAAATCCCACCATGAACCTCATGTGCAAACTAAGTTTGCTAGAAAGGTATTCTCCAAATTCTTGGCCATTCCAATAATTTGAGCCTCCAGATAATGGACTAACACCAGTATCCACATGCTCCCAACAGCTTTGGCAGTGTGTAAGACAAACTTTTAATGCCTTGCACGTGGGTTAGTGAAAGTTTTATGTGCGACAAAGACCCTCCTAAATGGAGTGTTATAAATCCCTCCGAAAAAACCATAGAGTATGTTATGAAGAAGGATGAAAATTTCATAGGAGATTTTGGACAACGAGAGTTCTTAAACCATGCTTGTCATATTCTCCTACACACTCTCCACCATTCCCCTACTAGATCTCCTTTAGAGTGCTGATTATCTTCTGCTCAAACTATGGGATATGGAACTTTGCTAGGAAGGTTTTCTTCAACGTGGTGTAGTGTACCACTATTTGATGGGGGTCATAATTCTTATACCAACTATGCGTGTTCCTTTGAAATATCACTGTACAAAATAACTTGCCTTCTACTCCATGAGGTAGTGATCCCCTTCGTGTGCTATAGTAACTCACACTTGTGCATATGATCTGTAGCATATTAAATACCCCTATATTCTATTAAGTGTAAAGACATATTGAAAAACACTTAGGGAGGTGGCTGGGGTCCTTGTCCTCCCGATCAAGAGCCTTGGTTCCCTCTAGTGTTTCCTACATTGTTCCCTCCACTAGATCCACTGGGTCCACTAGGTCCTATTCCTCTTTACCCACCAGATCCACCGGATCCACCTGGTCCTTTTCCTCCCGACCCTCTAGATCCAGATCCACCACCTGCAGTGGGTAAAGGTCCTGAAGTGGCCAGCGCCAAGGGGTTCCCAATGTCCCACTGAATTACGCGCACGATGGTCTGTGATAATGTCCCACTACCAGTTAGTGTTTACCCTGCACCACTCCCAGATGTGATATCAAAATACTTGTGTATCTTGCACTTTTTCTCCAAACATTCCTCCAAACACCGGAATGGGTATGTGTCAGCCATGGATGTTCCAAATGAAAAATTATATCTCATGGGCGCATTGATCGGTTACTCCCACTCGATACCAAATGGGTTAACAATACTCTTCCCTTGATCTAGAAAACCAAGCTGCCAAGGATTGGTCGTCAGGTGGGTTTAGATGCACGTGCCGATGGGATCTTATTTCTCCATGTGATGAACTCTCATAAGAAGCTGAAGGGGCTTTCTCTCACATGCTTGCCAAGATGGGGTAGCACAGACTGCTCAGGCTCCACATCCTCTACATGAACCTTCAACCACCCTCTCGTAACGTATGCCTCCTTATAGATCCATAACACTTGCAACCTCATGTTTTATAGTCATCTCCCTTTCACAAGATTCATTATACTTGAGTCGTCTCTCCTCCCTTTCACTTTCAGCCATAATGTCCCACCATCTTCCTCCACCTAGCTTCCTCTCCCAACACTCAGGAAGCTTAGCCGAGCCATAGAGGAATGCTTCTAAACTCAAATTAATGACCAAGATATTCATAGCCAAAGGAATAACATACAAAAATGATCCTCTAGGCTCCCTTAGAAACTCAAACTCAACGATCTCTGGGAAAGAATACGTCAAAATGGTGTATTCCAAATGATAACTAGTCAACACCCTCTTCCACTAGTGATCAATAACACGTGTCCAAGTTCATATCTTTCATCCTACAACCTCTGATAGTCATCTGGGTCCATGCACGTGATCTATAATACAAGCTTGATCTAGATGTGTAGGCTGAAAGCCATTCATATAGTTCTACCGGGAAGCAACAAAAGTAATGTCTCATATAGCTCATGGTATAGGTTCTCTTCTACCCATCTATGCACATTGAACTCAGGTCCAGTGTTGAATCTCTGAGAAAACATCATCCTTCATGCTCTTGAACCATGTTTCAACGAGTTTCTAAGGTCAAGAACTCTGTCATCACACATCACAAGGGACAAAGATGCATGCCATTTCTCACAACAACTTTGAAAATAGGTCCAAGACAATGGAACCAAATGTAGTCATTTTTTATTCCTTTCAGATAACAAGTAAATCTAACCCCATGCACATCTGACCTATCACCCAATGGGCATGTAGGGTGTTCACCTGAGGCATGCGGCGGGGCACCGAGTCTCTCCTTTATGTGAGTTTTGAGAGATGCATTATTTATGAATAGATAACTTAAGTGGAAAGAGAATGGAAATTCAGAACCATACATTCATCTTAGAGCTCTAGAATAGGATTCTAGACCAATGTATTCATTCATATGAGAAAAAATTACAGAATCATAGATCTGAAACATAACAGAAAGGAAATGCATAGGGGTTTAAACCCACTCATATGAAATCATATATAAAACTAATCCATAAAGATATAAGTATAACTAGAACCACATATATCCATATTAAATATGTTTGGTAATCACATTACATTCATTGAGGCTATCGATAGATCCATATAATAGCAATGCAGAGTCAAAGTCATGCATCAGAACTTACTTAAGCTCCTCCATATTGCACAAAGAAAAATGTTCAGACCCATCCCTATTGTGCCATACATCATACTCCTATAGATCCTCTAAACCCAACTCATAGAACTCTCACAGTATTTTCTGCATCTCCGCTTCCACCTCTTTCCCATTATATATCTTTTTCTCTATCAGGGGGTTTGTATTTATAGCCTCAGCAAGCACCACCATGCCTTTCTAAAGGTGTAGATCATGTGGTCACTAAGTTTCCAAGTGATCCTGCATGGGAGCATGCATCCTTTAGATCTAAGATCTCTCCATTCTTTGCCATGATGAACTTTCTGGAATCTTCTATCACAAGGTATATTCCTTTCGTGGGAACCAAGTTTCTAGGCTGAACACCTTATCCACTCTGCATGCACAAACAAGTCATGCTTTCCTCATGTTCTTCCTAATATGCCAAATATGGCTAAGTCCCCAAAACCTATTTTGACTCTACCTTACACGCATTGCCACTAGTTTCTACTAAACCCTCCTAAAACCCTTTCCTTTGCGTTCTTTCTTTTTACGCACCCCATCTTCAAATAGGTCCTTGCATGCCCATCCATTTTCCTTATTGTACTTAGCCAATATTTTAGGGGCCCAACACCCTGTGACTGATTAAAAAATTACATAAACATTAGGAATCTTGACACTAATATCCAACATTTTGAAATCAAATTTTATTCCTGATGTATGTGCTATCCTCTGAAAACACTTACAAAAACAATATGATTTAGTTCCATGGGTATAACTCATGCATACATCTCATCAGTGTCATGTAATGTCTCATAGAGTTATGTTTTTGACATGAACATCCCTTATAATCCCTTTTTAGGGTAGAATATTGACAGGTTCTCATAAAATAGAAAAAATCATATGTTAGAAATGGGATGATTCTTTTTTACTTTGATATTCATCTCATTACATAGTTTTTGACTCTTGCATTCGTCTTCAAAACACTATAGCTTATAAGAAACAAAAACATAATGCATCTCTTGCATAATGTGATTGATCAGAATCCCTTTTACATGATGAGTGGTTATATCAGTCAAATCATGGCCATAGTCATGACAAAAATTGATGTTGGAGTAGGAATGTGTGTGGACTCAGTACATTTCAGGCAAGGATTTTGGTTACCCCTCTCCAATGTAATTTACAATAAACTATCAACGACTTGTATAAGGATTCAAATATACTAGGCAGACAAGTTTCCTAACCATAATTATTTATACTTATTGGAATTTTGAATGAGTACCCCCCTTAGACTATCAAAAAAAAAATTCATGAGATTTACATTTTACCCCTATCTTATGACATTCTCCTATGGATGACTTAGACTGCATCGTATGTGTGTCACTAATTATTCCTGCTTGTTAATAGTTAATTTCACCCACAAATTGTGCTATTTGAAGAAAATTGAATGTGGGAACCAAACCCTTGTAACTTTGGATACACTTGAGAAATGAAGGGGACTTACAATCCCCTTATTGGAGATTTTCTAATATTGCCCCTATAATAATCTATATTACTTATCTCCTCGAAATATTGTAAAACTTGACTAATTGAAATATTCTCCAAAATATGTATATGAATTTAGGGGAAAATTCATGACTAGAAGCATGTAAAATATAGTCTCTATGTTGTGAAAATCCTCTTTTATGGATGAGGATCTTAAAGGTATTCGACTCATTAGAAGAGTCTCTCTAACTCATTTCCTCTTCAAATGTCACTTCCCAACTTCTCCCAATTAGAGAGATTTAAATTATTAGATATAACAATCCTCTAATACAAATTGGTGGATCACCAATGACAAATTTAGAAACCGCCATACAACAAGATAGTCCTTCTTGGAATGCCAAAGGAAGGGTAGAAAACATGTCTTGCAACCATGCATCCTATGAATATGAAGGAAAAGAAAAGATAAAACTCCAATGTGTCAGAAATTGTGAGTTTCCAAAACACCTGGATTATGTGTGGTAGGGCAGTGCCTTCAAGTTTGCTACATAAGATGAAACAAATGGGGAGGATGTGGATGTTTCCACCTGTCACCCATCCATAATTTAGAAAAAGGAAAGGCCTCTTGCAAAAGGAAGGAAATCCCTACGAATTGATGTTTAGAGCCACTTAACTCAAGGATAATGTTTCAAACTAAAAATACAGTGTGAGGAGGATTGCGAATCACCCATGAAATAGGTTGTCTCTTTTGGATGAGTTGCAACAAGTTTTAAATAATGTAATACACTAGGATGATGAGTTAAAGCACATGATTGAGAACCATTTAATGCACAGTGGTGATTTTTTTTATTACCAGTGCTAATAATATAGAGATTCCTTAATGCAGGAACAAAAATGAATTTTATGTCAAAAAAATAAAATTTAGATATGACATCACTTGAAAGAAGTCTCAGATATAATTCAAAATGGGGATTCTATAGGGGCCCCAACCCATGGTAAAAGGGTCCATTTACATAATTGAAAACAAAAACATAAAAGAAAAACATAATTATCAAAGACCCTTAACTCCTTCATAATTTTCTCCCAATGGGGGAAGTTTGTTCAACAACATTTTCTTCCTCAACATGAATTCATTTGAGCCCTATGTTGTCTGAAAAAATATAATGGACCCTGCTAGATCTTGGGATATCCCCATGCCCATCAAATAATCATGATTCATTCTGGGACTTTCCATAATATTTTCTAGCTTGATTTTCTTCTGATAGGAAGATACCTAGTCTAAAAGATCCAAACCTCCTGTGAATAATGTTGTTTTCCCTTTCCCCTTGTGAAGGGTATATTTACAGGGAGCAAGTTGAGAAGGAATGTTCAGAGTGATTGGAATAGAAAGAAATCCACCTAGTGGTCTAGGCAAATTATGAAGTCTTGAGATAGATCTAGCTTCCCATCTCCTTGTGTGAGGTGGGAATTCTCTTACAGAAGGAATTAGATAAGGTCCTAAAAATTCATGCTTTGATAGAGGAGCATGATGCAATAAATGAGGGGATGATTGAATGGAAAACCTACCCCTAATGCCCCTATCATACAAACTTTCTACTCTAGAGTGGAGAGTAGACAATGAAATATCTTCTTCTCCATCATAAATTATAACTGGGGGTTGGGAGATTGACTCACCCATTCTCTTCCCTAAAGTTGTTACTAGTTATGTGAGTGGTTCTAATTGCACCTGTTCTAGCTTCCCCTCTTCCAGAGAAATAATCTTCTGCTACAATTCAATTATTTTGTGAGAAATGAAGGGCATCGTATCAATAGAAGACTTGTCATATAACACATAGGATTCCTTAGGAAGCTCCTTCAACACAAATTATTCATCACATAGAAAAGGACACTAAAAATCAGTTTTCCCAAACACTTGAGGCCTCCTTTCAATCCAGAAATTCTTCAGGTCTACAGGTGTTTTCTGGTGTTCCCACCAAAAGAGATGAAAATACATGGATTAAAAGGCTAAGAAAACATGACTGATTCTGATTAGCCTTGGGAGGAGTGCGATCTGGACCATCTAATAAGTCAAGGGTCCTTTGGTGTCTCTTGCACATTTTATATCAAGCAAGGTGCTAATGAAATAACTCATTAGGACCATGCAGGTCGAAGATTTGATTCAAATCTTCTAACAAGATTTACTTCAAACTATTTTCCAAAAGTACTTTTGCCATGTCACTGGTAGAAAAATGTGAAAAATTTGCTCATTTATAGGATAAGAAGAGAAATGCATCCTGGTGAAGGGATAAAATTTGGTTTTATAGTAGAAGTGGCACAAAATGATTGAATTAAAAGAAATCATTTCCACCAGATAAAGGAAGATCTTTCTCAGCCTGCACAGGGAAAAATTATAAGTTGAAGTGAATCTGAAACAAGCGTGATTAATGAATTCACTGGATTTGAAAAGAGCCATGTGGAATAATTAAACCAAATAGATGTAAGAAGGAATGCACAACACCTAAGATGTATCTTCAGATATTAGATGAAAAGCATCTATCAATTCAAGTCACCTAGGAGTGCACAAAAGATATCAGAAGCAACCATTCAATTACAAAGTGGAAGGAATTATGAAATCAATTATCACAAGCAATGACATGATATCCTAATCATATATGACAAGAGAATAATGAAGAAGGAACGTACTCTTTATACCTGACAAGGCAAAATAAATTATTTTCATAAAAAAATAATAAATACACTTTGTATTTTTTAAAAGAGGAATATACTTTTGAAATATCTAAATTTTTGGGGGAGAAATTGAAAAGACAATAGGGATGGAATTGTATAAAATCAATGAAAATACTCTCACAAAAAAGGGGGCTTAAATTTTTTTGATAACTATTCAAGGAAAAGAGAGAGCTAAGAGAAAAAAAAAAATTCTGAGAGGTTATTTGAGAAACCTGTTACTTTCTTTGTGTCTTCAAATTTAATCATGTCGAGATGGTTGCAAGTGTCTAGCCATTGACAAACATTGAGACTATAGATTTACTTTCCCTTGTTGGTAAATTTGATGCATCTTGAATTAATGGTGTTAATAATGAGGATTGTTGTATCCACCATTAAGATGATATACTATAAAATATTTATTCATGCTTCTGTTGCAATCTTATTTTAGGGATCCCGTAAGTCACACATAATTTTATCATTTTGGTAGCATTTTGGAAATTTAAATTACACTGTTGAGAAGAGCTTTCAATTCATTTATGCAATAAAAAAATTTAAAATCACTATGTCACCAATTTGTTAAATGTTTCTTGTAAGCTTTCAAATGTATCTTAGGTGTGAAAAATTACGTATCTCTGATGTTTTATTATATATTCAACATGAGATTTTGTGTTTAAACCTTTAAAAATTGTGTGAAATGTGTGTTCTTGGGCTTCCATAAGCGTATATCTTCTTGTTCAAGGATCATTGTGAGCTATTTTGAGGTTTCTTTGTCTTGTATTTTTTAGATATCTAAACATTTGTTTAATTTTCTAGGGAATCTGGTATAATCAAATTTATTATATTTAATTCCCCAAACCACATATGCCCAAAAATAACTAATCCTACCAGAATTTCCCATGCTTGTCTCATTAAAACCAACAAAATGCCAAAGCAAGCTGGTTCCTTACTATCTTTATTAGTCTAAGCTTTGGTTAGAAAACATCTGCATTGTCTAGATGTGAAAACTCATGAGAGATAGCCTTTGCTGAATTGACCATGTCTTACAATAGTTATTTCTCAAGTATTTTTAAAAAGAGTGCCAAATATTGTTGAGACATCCATTCCTCTTGCAATTATAGACTACAGAATGGGTCCTCTCACCATGGCTAAAGGTAGATCCTAAAGTAGGAGGGTACGTCATACCCTCAGCACAGTGATTCCTGACTCCTTCCAAGATTGAATGATAAATATATGATGAGATCCTTCCCTGACTACAAAATAACACTGATTTAGATCTATAATCTTCTCAACATCTGGTTGATGTTACCAAGTTGTAAAGGGAGGACCGATTTGAGTACCAACATCGATCTGACATCACTTTCGGAGAAATTTTGGTACCAATACATATGCATATTGACCTCTAGTAATGATTCTTACATGTTTAGATAAAAATATGTTGTTTAAACGTCATCCTTTGTTAATTTTTCTAAAGATTGAGCAAGATCAAAAGTTCATTACGTAATATTTCCTAGTTTAAGTGAATGCTACACTAGATTTGTAGTGTTAGTGATAAATATTGACAAAGGATGATCATATATATTATGCTTTGTAAAAATTGAGTATTGATATTCACTTGACAAGTTACTTAAATTTATTTAGAACATCTAAGGTGAAAATCCTTTGTGGCGACTCCATTTTGGTTTGAAATTTTTGGTAAATTTCAGTTTCTTAAGTTTTTTCAATTAATATTTCTTGTTAATATTTTCAAAGCTAGAAGGAAGAAGGTTTTTATTTAACAAGGATCTTACTAGAATATTATTTCCAGAGCTTGGGAAAATAAATCCAAAAAAGAGACAACTCTAAAAAGTATTGGGGGATCAAGAGTTAAGAGAGAAGGTAGTACCAGTAGTGGAAAGTGATCAACCTGTAATTGAGGATTATCCTACATCTTCAAATAGTTCAAAATGAAATATTCGTTAGGTGAATTTAAATACTCCAACTAGTGAAGGGACATCATTTGCATCTGGAATAGGTGTCCCTCATTTCTTTCTTTTATCACTCAATACTGATAGTGTTTTTAGTGAAAATGAGTCACTAGAGGATATTTAATTTGAAGATTATACGATTGTATCCTAAAGACTCTTGGTCCCACACTATATTAATCCTCTTGTGGGATCACCCCCTCATAATAGCATGCCTCAACCTCCACCCAGACCTCTTTTTGTTGTAACCACATTTGAACCAATAAGTTTTAGAGGCATGGTTGCCTAAATTTCAGGGAAATAATGCCATCACTGGTGATTAGCATTTGAAACTTTTTTTTAATATGATGGAGGATTTAGAAATAGAATATTAAGATGTATATATAAATATATTCATTTATACTCTTGAAGAAGATGCACGTGATTGGCAAAAATATTTTCCAGATAACTCAATAGATTCATGGAATGAGATGAAGAATGCTTTCATATTATAATACTGGCTTAAGATAGACCCAAGGTTCCTCTTTTATGAGTTTTAGAATATAAAGAAGAATCAAAATGAGTCTGTATAGGACTTCAATACCAGATTCAATAAGACTTTAAATAGACTGCCCATAATTTTTAGGTCTAGTGATGAGTCCTGCCTAATTAAATATCTTGATGCTTCTAACAAGAAATTTACTTATTATTTGAGAGATAATAACCCTAGAACTTTAAGGCAGGATTTCAGAATGGCCTTGCAATTAAAAAAATATTAAGACACTTGTAAAACCCTTTAAGAGGGAGGGTGTCAAATTGACTAATCTTGATAGACCTTAGTTAAATAAGACAGTGGATCTGGAGGAGGTTGTGAAGACTCTGGATGGATCAGTTAAATAAATATATTATAAGCTTTCCAGAGAAAAAAGGGGAATGGGGCAAGGTTCTCAAGGCTAGCACAAACCACAAGGACAAGATAGATTTAGATATCATCTTAGGAGTGATAAAAAAATAGATGAAAGAGGTAAGGGTACCATGGGATCAGGAAATAAACAACTTAGAGAAAATAAATAGATCCCTGGCCCTTTGACTGCTAGAGTTTCCATGGTGGTAGAAAATCATGTTATTGAATGGTGCGATAGGTGTTTTTTCCCACATTCCCCTTGTGAACCTGCTGAATAAAGTGAAGAGGTTGGTAATGATGAGACTTACGGCAATGTATGCATGATGGAGTGCTATGGTAATCCAAAAGAAGGACTTACTTCTACTGTACTGATAAGTGCAATAAATACAGAGAGTTTCTAGATGTGCATTCACCAGGTGCACCCACTTTCTCATAATAATGATGTTGAGATTTATATGGTGCAATATTTGGAATTACCCAATTATGAATTTGATTACTTAAGGGACTTGATGATAAAAATGTATGATGGAGGAGTCCCTTCTGAGGAGGATAGGCAATTACTCATGAATGCAGATGTTGCTCAAGAAAAGGAAGACAATATCAGAAGTCGAGTTGTTAAAGGAGGACTACAGTCTAAACCAAAAACACTACTTCTTATGAATGTTCCAAATGAGTCTCCTAAGAATGATACACCAACTAAGGGGCTGATTGTCCTAAATGGAACTTGTACCCCAGTTCATGCTGAAAATGTAAAAATTCTTGTACCACCAGAAAAAACTATTAATCTTCCTCCTAACATGATCTTACCCAAATATGTCCCATGTGATATCGCCCATATTTTGAGTAAGATAAAATTCATAGTTCCTATTGTTGAATTACTTCGGATCACTGAACATAGAAAAATAGAATTTGAGTACTTGGGATTCAAAGAGGTTGCACTACCCTCATGTAAAAATGTGAATAATGTGGATACTCCCTATATCATCATGGAATTGGAAGTACCTTAAGTATTAGAAGATTTGGGACAACCACCTAAGGTATATTTGGGCACTTCTCTTGTTGAATCCCAACTTGATGTTGACCCTTTCTATAATACTTTGATCATAAAAGATAGGTTAGTGCACAACTGCATGTTTGATTTAGGGGCCTATTTTTAATGTTATGCCCCTTGAAGTGATGAATTAATTGAATATCAAAGTAACAAAAACGTTTGGAAAGTTCACTGCTATGGATTCAAGATAAGTACAAGTGATTAGGTATGTCAAAATTTTGGTAGCATAATTGGCAGCTTATCTAGGAAAGTGTTTGACCATGAATGTAGTCATTATGGATTTTCCGGTGAAATGGGGAATGTTGTTGCCAAGGAAATGGGATGCTAGTGTTGGAGGGAGTATGCAGATGGATTTTTCATATGTGATTATACCAATAGAAGGAATCTTTGTTAAATTGTGTGGAAAAAAGATAATGTTGCATCTAATTGAGGATCCCAAGAACGCATCCTATGAGGTGTTTTATATTGATGTAGATGTTGATAATTTTGTGGCTTATGCTGATTTTGATGAGAATGACTAGATAAATGTAAGTATCTAGAGTAACTGAGTGCCCCTGGGACTTTAATGTTTGATGGAGCTTGTTCTAATTTATGGAATGGTGTTGGAGTTGTCCTTGTGTCCCCAAATCATGAGACTTTCAAGTTTTCCTTTAAACTTAAGTTTGAATGCACTAACAATATTGTAGAATATGAAGCACTCCTTTAAGGCTTAAGGATTTCTTTGATGTATGGTATCAAAGATATGGTTTTCAAAGGAGATTCAGAATTGGTAGTCAAGAAAGTTAGGAAATTATATGCAACCAAAAATGAATTAATGAAACAGTATAAGCATGTAGTTTGGGATTTTATTGAAATGTTTTATTCTTTCAACATAATATAACATGATAGAATATAGAATACTACTACAAATAGGTTGGTAGTATTGGGATCTAGATTTTAAAATTTTACAATGTCTCCTTACTTTGAGTATGATATAGAAGTGTTGACAAGACCATATGTCCCTGACAATGTTAAACATTGGCAGGTTTTTCAAGATGATGCTCAGGTTCAGAAGGATTTACAAAATGAAGGAGAATTATCAAATTATAATATGGAATGGGAACCTATGGTTTTTTTTATGATGGTAAAGAGAATCTATTTGGAAAATACATTATTCAATTAAAAACCAATACCATTCCAAGAGGTTTGGTT
Source organism: Taxus chinensis (assembly GCA_019776745.2). Taxonomy (NCBI): domain Eukaryota; kingdom Viridiplantae; phylum Streptophyta; class Pinopsida; order Cupressales; family Taxaceae; genus Taxus; species Taxus chinensis. The sequence continues at coordinate 569,410,279 of CM034147.1, read as the reverse complement.
GTATTAGACTCAATTTTTGATAATGTTGACCGCATTGTTAAAAGGAATATGCTAGCATCAAGAGATGTGGAAGAACATAATGTGGGGACTGATGGTAATCCTATAAAAATATGGCTGGGAAGTAACCTAAGTAAAGAAGAAAATCAGTCATATGTCCAATTGTTAAAAAAGTACCAGGATTTGTTGGCATGGTCATATTTAGAATTGAAGGCATATAGGGAGGATCTTTTCCAACATGAAATATCTTTAGAACCTAATTCCAAGCCATTCAAACAAAAAAAAATGCCAATTAATCCTCTCTTATCCCAAAAAATTCAATAAGAACTCAAGAAACTCAGGGATGGAGGTATTATACAACCTACGAGATGTTCTTCTTGGGTAGAAAGTTTAGTACCAATTAGAAAAAAGAATGGGGATATAAGAATCTGTGTAGATCTTAGAAATCTGAATAATTCTTCAATGAAAGATAATAATCTGTTTCCTAACATGGATAATATGTTCCAATTAATCATTAGGTTATAACTATTGTCTACATTAGATGGATTATCAATATATCACCAAGTGGTTATGAAGCAATCAGAATAAATCAAAACTACTTGCACCACTCCTTGGGGTACCTATGTGTAAGTAAGAATTCCATTTAGCCTGATGAATGTTAGAGCTAAATTTCAAAGAGATATGGATGCAACATTATTAGGGTACATAAGTGATTTTATAGCTGTATACTAGGATGATGTGATAATATTTTCAAGAAAAATGGATGATCATTTATAGAATTTGGAAAATATGTTACAGAAGTGCATGGAATAAGGTATCTTGTTGAATCCTAAAAAATGTCAATTTGGAGCTTAAAAGTCCAAATTTATGGGGGCATATCGTATCAAATGAAGGGGTCATGATTGAGCTTAAGAGAGTGGAAGCTATTGGGAGAGTTCATATCCCTAAGAACAAGAAAGGTATTTAGTATTTTTTTGGCCAAATCAATTTCATAAGAAGATTCATTTTGAATTTTGTGGAAATGAATATCCCTATCATGAATATTCTGAGGAAGGATCAAATTTTGAAATGGGATGATGAAGCTATCCGAGCTTTCACTGGAATTAAAGAGGCATTAAGAAAATAAAGTTGGGGGGAAGTTTAGGTTTTTTGTTTGGGTAGATAGAATTACTGCTAACAGAGCCACTGGTAAAATTCCATTCAAACTAGTCTATGAAGTCTAGGCTCTCCTTCCTTTACACCTAAATTTTTCTTCTTATCAGTTCATCCAAAAACTTGAAGATCAGGAAGTTAGCCCTTATAATGAGATAATAAACCAAATCATTAAGGTGGATTTGGAAATATGAGAATCCCACCAAAGGAATTTAAAGTTTAGGGAAAAGATAAAAAAAATATTTGACAAAAAGGTGACTCCCAAAATTTTCAACATTGGGGATCCTGTATTGTTATGGGACAGTAGCCATGAGGATAAGGAAAAACATATAAATTTCAATGCATTATGGATGGGACCTTATTCCATTAATATCAGGATTGGTGATCATACTTTCTTAAAATACTTGGATGGAGAGTTTCTCAAGTTTCCTATGAATGGTAGGCACCTGAAGCATTTTCTTGATTAGCTTTTGCAGAAAGGTATGAACAAATATACAGTGTATAGATTTCCTACTTTTTTTTCTTGTTTTTTGTTTGTGTTTTTGTTTTTATTTTTCTTTCCCTTGTCCAATGTGACCATTTTCCTCATTCCTTAGTTCGTTTTGTCATTTGTAGCCATAGTGTGTGCTTACTTAACTCCTTAGCCTAATGGAATTTTTTCACTTGGTCTACATTGAATAGTTATTATGGCACCTGCAAGGGTACCCATCCTGGATTCAGAGCAAGTGTTAGAGCTTGAATAATCTTGACCCTTTTTTTTAGTATTTCCTTTAAAGTCCTCGTGTCTAAATTATTTATTTTAAAATGTGCATATGTCGAGTGGAAAATTCATGACTCGGATCATGTGGAATCCCGTATCTGTGTTATGAAAATCCTCTTTTATGGTTAAGGATCATAAAGGTATGCCATGATTGGAAAATACCTCTAACTATTTTCCTTTTCAAAAGTTACCTCATTTGTCCCAAGTATGAATTATAGGATGCAAAATATTTCTATAAACTCGGTGGATGGTCAAAGATGAAAGTCATAAACTGCTACAAGGGCAGTCCCTATGGAAGAAATGAAGGTTTTCCACATGTTTCCCCAATGCACCTTTTAAAAGGTATAACAAGTCCACCCCGCCAAGTTACAAGCATCCACCACGTGGCTTATGCACGACAGGGTAGTCCTAGTAAACTAAAAATTCAAAGAAAGGGAGAGGACGTAGATGTTTCCACATGTCACCCAAGCACAATTTAGAAAAAGGAAATGCCCGTAAAAGGAAGTAAATCCCTGTGAATTGATTTTTAGAACCACGCAGCTCAAGTATAGTGTTTTGAACTAAGAAGACATTATGAGGAATGATGCGAATCACCATAAAATAGGTCGTCTCTTCTGGATGAGCTACATCAAGTTTGAAATATTTAATACACTAAAATGATGAGGTAAAGCACATGATTAAGAACCATTTAATATAGAGTGGTGTTTTCTTTTCATTACCGGTGCTAATAATAAGCTAGAAATTCCTTAACGGAGGAACAAAAATGAATTACATGTCAAAAAATGAAAATTTAGATGTGAAATAACTTGAAAGCAGTCTCAGATATAATTAAAATGGGGATTTTATAGGTTCCCCAACCCATGGTAAAAGGGTTCATTTACATAATTGAAAACAAATGCATAAAAGACAAACATAATGCTCAAAGACCCTTCACTCCTTTGTAATTTCCTCCCAGTGGGGGAAGTTCTTAAACAGCTTGTTCTTCCTCAACATTAATTCATTTGAGCCATGTTTCATCTATAAAAATATAATGGACCCTTCTAGATCCCGGGACATGCCCATGCCCATCAAAGAATCAAGATTCATTCTGGGACTTTCCATAATCTTTTCTAGCTCAATTTTCTTCTGATACGAAGATACCCAATATAAAATATCTAAACTACTGGTGAAGAATATATTTTTCCCTTTCCCCTTGTGAAGGGTAGATTTACTTGGAGAAAATTGAGAAGGAACATTTAGAGTGATTGGAAGAGAAAGAAATGCACCTATTGGGTCGTGTAGGTTACAAAGTCTTGAGCTAGATCTATCTTTTCATCTCCTTGTTTGAGGTGGGAGTTCTCTTGGAGAAGGAATTGGCCGAGGTCTTGAAAATTTATGCACTGAATAGGAGCATGATGCACTAAATGATTGGATGAACGAATGGAAAACCTTCCCCTAATGTCCTTGATAAAAGAAATTTCCACTCTAGATTGGCGAGCAAAAAAGGACATCTCTTCTTCTCCATCTTGAATTATAATTGGGGGTTGGGAGTTGTACTCACCCCATCTATTCCCTAAAGTTTGTATTGGTTCTGATTCGACCTATTTTGGCTGCCCCTTTTCTATAGAAATACTCCTCTGCCCTAATTAAATTATTTTGTGAGAAATGATGTGCACCGTATCAATGGAAGACTTTTCATAAAACACATGATTTCTTCAGGAAAAATTATTCATCACATAGAAAAGGACACTAAAAATCAGTTTTCCCAAACACATGAGGCCTCCTTTCAATCCAAAAATTCTTCATGTTTTCAGGTGTTTTCTGGTCTTCCCACCAAAAGAGATGAAAATAAATGGATTGGAAGGTTGATAAAATAGGACTTATTCTGATTAGCCTTAGGAGGAGTGCAAGCTAGACTTGTTGATAATTCAACAGTCCTCATGTGTCTCCTACACATTTTATGTCAAACAAGGCCCTAATGAAAGCTTCATCAAGACTATGCAGGTTGGAGATTTCATTCAAATCTTCTAACAATATTTCCTTCAAACTTTTTGACAAAATTTCTTTCGCCATTTCATTGCTAGAAAACTGTGAAAATTTTCCTCACTTACAAGATAAGAAGAGAAATGTATTTTGGTGAAGGGATGAAATTGGTTTTATAGTAGAAGTGGTATAGATTGATTGAATTGAAAGAAAACATTTCCGCTAGATAAAGTAACATCTTTCTCATATCGCACGAGGAAATTTTATAAGTTGAAGTGAATCCTAAACAAACATGATTGATGAATTCATTGGATTTGACAAGATCCATGTGGGATAATTAAACCAAGCAGACGTAAGAAGGAATGAACATCACCTAAGATGTATCCTCAGATAGTAGATGAAAAGTTTCTTGTCAATTAAGGTAACCTAGGAGTGCTCAAAAGATATCAGAGGCAACCATCTAATCACCAAGTGGAAGGAATTATGAAATCATTTGTCACAAGCATGACATGATATCCTACTCATATATTAAAAGAGCACAATGAAGGAGGGCCATACTATTTATGCCTAGCAAGGCCAAATAAAGTATTTTCATAAAAGAATCATTGATACACTTGGTATTTTTTAAAAGAGGAATATACTTTTGAAATAGCTAAGGTTTTGGGGGGAAATTGAAAAGAAAATAGTGATGGAATTGTATAAAAGTTATGAGAATACTCTCGTAAAAAAGGGTGGTTAAAATTTTCTGAGAACTATTCAAAGAAAAGAGAGAGCTAAGAGAAAAACCATTCATCCAAGAGCTTATCTGAGAAACTTGTTATTTTCTTTGTGCCTTCAAATTTAACTATGTCAAGATGGTTGCAAGTGTCCAACCAATGAAAATCATTAAGATAGTAGATTTACTTTCCCTTGTTGATAAATTTGATGAGCCTTGAATTAATGGTGTTAATCAGATCATTTTTGTATCATCCATCAAGATGATATACTCTAAACTAGTTATCCATGCTTCCATTGCAATATTATTGTAGGGACCCTGTAAGTCACACATAACTTTATCATTTTGGTAGCATTTTTGAAATTGAAATTGCACTATTGAGAAGATATTTCATTTTTTTTGTGCAATAAAAAGTTTTAAAATCACTTTTTGACCAATATGTTAAATTTTTCTTGTAATCCTTCAAGTGTATCTTAGGCATGACAAATTTCTTATATCTGATGTTTTATTAAATCTTCAACATGAGATTTTGTTTTTAAACCTTTAAAGATTGTGTGAAACCATGCATTCTTGGGCTTTCATAAGCGTAAATCTTCTGGTCGAAGAATCATTGTGAGATATTTTGAGGTTTTGTTTTCTTGTATTTTTTAGATATCCAAACATTTGTTGAATTTTTTGTGGAATCTAGTATAATAAATTTTATCCTGTTTAATTCCCCAAATCAGATACACCCAAAAATAACTAATCCTACTAGAATTGTCCATGATTGTCTCAATAAAGCTAACAAAATGCCAAAGCAAATTCGTTCTTTACTGTCTTTAGTAGTCTAATATTTAGTTAGAAGACAATTGAATAGTCTAGAAGGGACAACTTGTGAGAGGTAGCCTTTTCTGAATTGACCATGTCTTCCCAAAGTTATTTCTAAAGTATTTCACAAAATAGAGCCAAATATTGTTGATACATCCATTCCTTTCACAATTATAGACTATAGAATGGGTCATATCACCCTAGCTAAAGGTAGATCCTAAAGTCGGAGGGTAGGTCATACCCTCAACATGGTACTATCTCACTCCTTCTGAGTTTTAGTGATAAAGAGATGATGAGATCCTTCTCTGGCTACAAAATAACATTGATCTAGATCTATCATCTTCTAAACATCTGGTTTATGTTACCTGGCTATAAAGGGATGAATGATTTGGGTACCAACATTCCCCACACTTATTGAACTATCACATATCCCCTTTCAATAATATCATTGTTTTAAGTACCCTATAGATACTCTTTGCAGAAATGTTGGTCATCTTGAGTTGGATGGGTGCATGCCTACCAATATATTAGAATCAGAAAAATTCAAGCCTAATGAAGTCACACTTAAAATCAACACTTCTTATATTCTTGAACTCATCATATCTCAGTTGCATAGTAGCCTTCAATTCCCACAATTATCTCAAGTACACCACACCCCCATGAGAGCATGTGGTCTAGCTAGAGACTATAGTTTACTCTTGTGTGGTGGATGCTTCCATATCAAATTACAATGATGGTTATGCTTTAGACCTCACCTGATTAGCTATACCCAAATTTTGGATCAGGAAGTCCTACACTACTAGGAAACCCTATGCACCAAAATTAATCATGATGTAAATGCAATCCTAGTATAAGAGGAAGCTTCGAGAACAGTTGATGATTCTCCCCCATGGGTGCCTGAGCCTTAGATTGTTCCACCAATTATACCTCCACATACTATAATTAATTTCTCCAACCAATTTTCCCTAATTGAAAATAGATCATCGATATGTTGGCTTTGACTACGAATTTGGTGATATCATGGGTGAAAATCCTATGTACTATTCCTTAATGATTGGGTGACACACACCCTATTAGAACCATCCTCATGCATTGCACCAAAACCCTCATCAAATACTCTCACTAGCCCTCTACAACCTACGAGACCTCTCCCTTATATCTATTCATTCCTCTACGACTGTTCCATATTACACATGGCATGAGGTTCTAGGGAATTATGTTTCTAACTATAGAGCCTATTAACACCACATGAAGAATCTTTAAGTCAATTTCAAGTGTGAACAAACTAGAAAGGCTACACATCCTTCCGCTTTATATATTTTCTTTTTCTCTCATCAGGGGAATTACATGCACATCAATGTTAATTTTTGGGTTCTACATAGCAATTTTCCCATTCTTGAATCTTCCTCTCATAATCAGAATCTTTGGGTTGATTCCTCTCGAAATTGAACACCTTCCCCTCAATCATATAGAATAACACCTTCCTATAGAACACCACCCTACCTCAATCCTTGTCCCACTATGGATGATGTTTGACATGATATTCTCACCCAATTGGAGGATTAAATAGATTATACCTTCTTCACCAAGTGCTCTAAAGTTCATTAGAAAGTAGCTATTACACAAAATGTTATTGAAGACCTCATGACTTGTGATAAAATCCATATCTTCAATCAAATTGACGAAATTATTACTGATAAATTGTGATCTTTTTATCCTCATGGCTAGTTATCTATAACAAAATGATTACATATTGTTTTATTCCTCTTACCTAATCCCTCACATTTACTTAGGCTCTCGGCCCTCACTTGGGTTTTACACAACATATCTTACCCTCACCTAAGCTCTCGATCCCCCTTGGGTTTATCAAACTATCTCAAATACCTCATTATATCTTTGACTAGGTTTTATTCTCTACTTGGATTTATCAGCATGTACGACTTGGTTTCTCATACCATTAGAGTGCCTTGGTCCCGAATTTTCCTATTTTGTCTCTTATTGACCTTGGTATTTCCTATTAGATCACCACAATTCACTTTACATCCTTTTTTAAGATTATGACCTCACTTAGATTTATATACTAAATCACGCCCTAACATCTTATTGTTAGATTTATTTTCCTTGTTCCACCTCTTAGATTCTTCACATCATGTGGGTTGGGATGTCTTGTTGATCAACTTCTCGCCAGCTTTACCTATCTATCACATTATCATTATTCCCAAGTACCATGATATTATCAAATACATACATGAAAAAATCAGGAAATGATAAGTAAAACAACATACATACAACAAACATCCAAGTACCTAAATACGATAAAATATCATCATCATCATCATCATCATCATCATCATATATATATATATATATTATATATTGAATCAAGTTTTATACATCGACAAAAATCATACATAATGGATATGACCCATCTATAATATAACTCAATCACCCTCTCCCCCTGTGGAGGGTCTCTAGATGCTTTGGGATGATGGGGTATTATTGGCAGCTCTCGCCATTTGAGCTAGGGACAGTACCCTAAATTAGTCTTTGAAGGCATCTCCCTATGCTCTCACGAGTGGGTTCTCTAATGTGATCCATGTTGTAGATCTTTGGGAATCTTCATGGTGAATTACATTCTCCTAAATAATGTCTTCTTGTACCTACAATAAACTCTACAACATCAAATATATGATTTTGGTAGCCTCAATTTCATGTGCATCCTGATATCTTCTCAATGTCTTAGATGCCTCACCCACCATACAAAATGACCTCACTGAATCTTTGGGTGATGTTGTTACTAGATTGAACATCACCGCAACATATTAGACATATAATACTGGGTCCATGATCTCATGGTGGGTGCTCTTGATCAAGGAGTGCCACTCCTCTGCCATCCACTCTACAAAACCAAAACATGACACATATCACTAACAATATCAAACTCATTCTACAAAAATCATCTAAATAATATAATATCACTCATACTTGGCTGCTCGAGTCTCTCCATAACGGTCTGGACATTTCCTCAGCCTCCTAATACCTCCTCCTCCTCATCATCACAATGAGGTATGACTCCCACATATTGTTCCCACTTTTCCTTGGGAGCCAATATCATATCTCCTCATCATTTTTGTTTAGGCCTCTATCTCAGATGCATAGCCATTTGTACCTCGATCAACGTCAAATACCCTCCTTTGGGCCTTGCATATTATGCTCTCTAAAAAATGGTTTTACATGTCCTTCTCCTCCCTTAGTATTCGTACCTACTCCACTTGCTCCAACCTATGGTCATGTATCCATGAATCCTCTATCGAATCCCTCCTCCGATCCACTAACTTTTATGGTCTGTAGTGGGCCTTAAGCATCCCCACCATACCTGCGCTATATCTGACCTAGTACACTTGCTTCATGTATCCTACGGGGTCAAAGTGCTACTACTATTAACACTACTCCTGCAACCTCTATCGCATTATAGTAGTGGTAGGGTGGAAATTGTGGTATCACTACTATTGACAGTCTCCCAAACTACCTTAGGACCTGACTCACTACATGGGTCTTCACCTAATAAACATAATGTCCTGACACCTCTGTCATGGTATCCAAAAACTATACTCTAGGATAGCTGGGCCACTGATCCATATTCCTTATGTAGATATTCCATACCACATCGCTTGGACCCACCTATTTTAGTGGTCAGTATGCTCTAACTGCTCTCACTATCACGCCTTATTCCCATTGATGTACTCTTGGGGTATATTCCACCAATGCTTGTGGTGTGCTTCGAGTCTTGTACATAGTGAACCACTCATATATCCATGTTGTCAATAATGTCACATGTTGAGCACAATCCTCTTACCTCTGCACCATACCCTTTATAAATCGTGCACCAATTGCACCCATATGGTGGTACCCTAACTGAATAAAACCCCATAATCAACCACATCTCTAAATACTGCAATCATGAACAATCGTATGGATTCATCTTCCTTGTGGAAAACTATATGTGCCACCATGATCCTCATAATGTGGTCATGACCTTAAAATTTTGACTTTCCAAAATCTAGAAAACGATAAAATGAAATTAAATCCCTCTCAAACCTACTTGTATTTCATTCTAACCTACCTAATAATGCAAGTTTGACTAATAATGAAGTGATAACAACTGCAATAAATAACTAAATGTCACCTAATCTACTCAAAAAATTAAATATGATGACTTACTCATGTTTGCACCCTGTCGCGTTCTCCACCTTGTCATCCTTTATCACCACCTCATACTTGTTCCATGAAGTCAAAATACACCTCAAATCTAGAATTCCATATCTCAGTTCTCTTAATTACAAAAATACTAATAAGTAAATCAAAATCAAAATCACTACAGACAACTCAATTTGCTATTCAAATTTAGTCACAATCAACATAAATCTTCAATTGACCATTATTTTCACTCCCAAACTTCTCAATATGTATCATTTATTTCGTTATGGCCATACTCTCATGTTGTTTATTTCAATCTATTACATGACTAATTTTCATGACTTTCACTTTTGACCTATTTTTGACACCATGTCAGCATGTAATATCTGAACATCACGATGACATGACATACATCCCAAAACCCCGTAGATATGTTATTTATGTCTTATTTTATTGATGATCCTCTAGTGTTTCCTTTCATTTTTTCTTATTCAGGGTTCTTGCAACATGGATTATGCCCACACATGGAAGGAGGAGCGACACTATCAGGTACACATTGGTTGGTATATTTCAATTTAGTTAGTCCTTTCATAATTTCTTAATATACTTTTAGTATCGGTGTTATAGACCATTTCATTCCGTTGACCACCCCATGTTTTTTTATTATGACATGTGGTGATCAATGGCTTGGGCATATGTATACACCTAATTTTTCCCTTTTCATATTTCACAAATGTTACTAACAATTTCCTTTATGCAAATAAGGGTCACTGATACATATATTTCTAGAGGGGGTACCTGAAGGGTCCTATGGGGAATGAGGAATGGTTATCCATGTAAGCATTATGTGTTAGACATAGTACACAGAGAGAGTGTCTCTATCTGGTCTTAGCCCTATTTTACCTTTTCCTCCTAGGTCTCATGAAAATCACATTCACAACCTCTTGGTTTCATCTCACCAATTTGTACATTTTTATCGACATTCATGATATACAACACATTATTTTTACTTTTAACGACACACTACCTCTTTTCACTACCCTTGGCCGAGATCATCACTTATAGGAGATGGTGTCAATGTTATGTTTTCCCATGGCCGACACCATCACTCATGAGTGATTTCATCCTATATATATTTACAACTCATTTCAAATTCATAAGAAAAGCAAGACAGAGCATTCAAAATACCATTTTCTCTACTCTTTTACGTCATCTTCACATATGGTTTCCTATATTTTGGTTCATCTTGCATCTTTCTTGGATTGGTTTGGATACTCTTCTTCGTTGATGATTGTTTACACTATTAGGTCACTTATAGTGAGTCTAGGACATGAACAGAGTTCCCCGTATCCACCTAATAGTGATTCTCTCAATGTGTTGCTTTTACGGAGAGATAGATGCATCAATTACTACCCTATATACAATGTGAGTGCTATAACCATTTTCTTTTAATTTTGTATAGATAAGTTCATTTCCTTTCCTAATTGTGCTATGTTAGCTTAGTATTACACATGTCTGGATACTAGTTAGCATAGTACTCTTATCCATTACCATATCCTTAGTTATCATTACTTTCATTTCAATTACATCATGCATTCTTTTTTTTTATCTTTACCTCTCCACACCCAACTATTGATATCTCAGCAGGGGTCCTTCCTCTATCTTGACCATGGGCCTTAAAAACCCTAGGTTTATCTAGTGTAGGGATTACTTCCCTCTAGATATGCAACCCTGAAACTCACTATATTTCCTTTAATTTTACCCCATTTATATGTTGGTACATGTGTGTTTCCCACTCATTTCCTTGATACCCTTGTAGAATGAATGATTTAGGAGTACAAGATATTGTGACACATATTTGGCCCACAGACACCTTGGATGATAATTTTATCATTTAATGGAATGTATTCAAGACCCTTGTTGGTTGTTTCAGAGCATGGAAGATCTACCAAAAGTTAGATTTTTATTTTTTTTTGGCTCCTGGTTTAGGGATATATGTTGGGAAATGTATATCTACCACCACATACCTCTAGAGTGTCACCATGAAAATTCAAATAAAATCTTAGATCTGAGAAAAATAATTTTGGAATTAGCTTTGCAAACGGGTTTTAGGCCACTTTTCATTCTACAACAAGAAAAAATTATTGCATTTATGATAATCAGCTCCGAAAAGGGACTCATAGATTAAACCTTGGTTTCCATAAATTAGTTTTGTCAAATCTACGAGATTCTCTACATATATAGGGAGTAGATAGAAATTGAAAATATGGTTGTACAAATATTAGAAATTGGTTTTTGGACTCAATTTCATAGCCTCTCTAGCTAAATTGGTCACTTTTGTAAATTCATATAAATAGCTTGAAAATTGTCGTGGAACCCCCTTTAAGGCTAATAAATATTGAGATACTTTAGGAAACCTTGACACGAATCTATTGAACCTATAGTTTTTGCTTGCAATAACAAATTGACTTCTAGGAAATATTGTGTTTCTCTCTCTCTCTCTCTCTCTCCTCTCTCTCTCTCTAAAGTTGAAAATGCAACTAAACTAAATATGTATTATTTACCCTCTCTAACTTCATGCAAAGATTATGATATCATTTTTAATGGAAAATATGCATACGTAGAATGTGTTAGATTATATGATTTTTCCATGGCAGCTTCTTGGGTTGACCATGCTTTTGGTTGTAGGCATCCTAGACAAAAGGATTTAGTAGCATTATTTTTTAATATTTATAATAACATTTACTAATTAAAATTAATGCATTTATTAATGGAAATATTAAAAATATTTATATTTGGTATGATAAAATACCATTATTATATTAAGAAAGAGTAAATATTAGTTCTTTTTTGACAAAATGGTAACAATACTTATATGGATATGTTGATGAGTTGTATATGCATGTGCTTGGCAGAGTACTTGAAAATTACTTGTGGATAATATTGTAGTCATTTTACTTAGCTGAAATGGTCACGTTATTGTATATCAAGCTCTATGGTAAAATGGTGGATGTATTCATTTTTTGATCCACGAGCCATTAGAGAACTAGAAAAAATAATGGCAAGTAATGAGAAAAATTTTATATTCTTATATGGATAGTAAATACTTGTATTTTCCATTGTAGTATAAAGAACTAAAGTTATAGGAATGGTCTTAAATCCATTAGAACATGTTAACACAAACTAATGTAGAGAAGATAAGACTTTAAGTTTAGAATTTATGCTAATGATCATGTATGCTAAATGGAAAAACTATGTGAAACATTGTTGGTATTGTAAATGGTTAATCCCTATTAGGATTATAGCCTAAAATAACACATGCGGATGCTAAATTTATAAGCCTTTTGAAGGATATTTTACAGTGTGTGTTAACCATGTGTTTTCTTCTAAAATTAGAATAAAAGATAAGTTGGTTATCCAAGAATGGCATGAGTTTTAGGAATGCATGATAGTTATCAACCACGTTACAAGACCCATAATTTACCTTGATATATATTTATGGACCCTATCTTCATGCGTATCCCTATTGTAAATGGTTAATCCCTATTAGGATAATATCCTAAAATAACACATGCAGATGCTAAATTTATAATCCTTTTGAAGGATATTTTACAGTGTGTGTTAACCGTGTTTTTTCTTCTAAAATTAGAATAAAATATAAGTTGGTTATCCAAGAATGGCATGAGTTTTAGGAATGCATGATATTTATCAACCACGTTACAAGACCCATAATTTACCTTGATATATATTTATGGACCCTATCTTCATGTGTATCCGTAGAAGCCTAGTAGTAGGTATTTATATGTTTATAATTATGTATGACATAAATTATCAAATGGTATATGTTTTACATTTGAATTCATGAGGAATTAAAGTATTGAAGAAATAAAATGGTATGTTTGAATATGGAAAAATAAGTAAAAATGGAATTATAGAGATGTTCAAACAATGTAGTTACATGGGTTCATCGGAGCAATTAGAGAATGCAATAATGTGACATTAAAATGTTATTAAACAATCACTAGTAAATAATAGATTGAAGTGTAACCCTCATATTATCACATCAATGAAAATCCTTATTTGTGTTCAAAGAAAACCAAACTAAACTTGTTATAAAAGAAAAATGAAGGGGTGTGTAACTTTTTTATGTATGTTTAATTGCAATGTAAATTTTTCAAAATTCTATCAAAGTATTCACCCTAAGATGGAAATGATCAAGGAAATTAACTATTATAGTAACAACGTGGTGAACCTTGCCTTATGTGGATGAGATGAATATAGTTGATGTCAAAAGAGGGAGGTTAGTGAAATTTTATCTTCTCTACTAGTGGCTTTAGGTAATTTTTTTAGTTAGAGCCACCATATGAATGGTATTTTTGCATAAAATGGCTAAATGAAATATTAACCCTATGTTATATCTTACATATGAATGCTAGCTGAAATATTTCGATAGTATGGTCATAGAGATTGGAGTGAAAGAATGAATATGGGGGAGTGACCTATTCCATTTAAGATTTCTTTAGGACCTGTTGTTGCAAATCACCAGCACCCCTGGATGCAAATCAGGTTTCTAAATTGATGTTTTAGGCATCCAGTGTGATTGCACAACATTGAAACCTCTCTCTAAGTGTGGGACTTGTAAAAATGAGAGAGGAATCTCCAGATTAGAGGATGGTTCCTCAAAATCCTCTAATTAGATATATTATTTGCACAACTGCAGAGGTTCAGATCCTAATTTTATCCTAGATTGCAAGGAGACAGGGATAAGAGATGTAAAAATTGAAACTAAACTAATAAGGGTGATACACCAAAGGAGTGGTGAACATTTTTTTTATGCAAATTGACAAAAATCAAAAATTGTAACATAAAACATCATGCACAGGTTGATAACTGTAATCAAAGGTCTGAAATGAAGCAAACAACACATGCAAAGGACTGAAAGCATTCACAGAGCCTGCATTGTGATTTTCAACATCAAAATCCTTGTATTCCAACACCAAAGAGGAAGAAAGACCTGTTACAATCCCTAGAAGGTCTGATCCTTCCAAAATCACTTGCTTAAGGTGAAAATAGAAGCTTGCTGTGTAAAAAGGTGTTCATCCCTTGAAAAATGAGCCAAATCTGGCTTTTACAGTGCATGGGTCGAGCCCAAGAGAGAGAAAATGTGAAAAAACGTGGGAGCCATTCCCCATTGACCAAAATGCATTAAAAACAGCATGGAGCTCCTTACAAACCCATGCCCTGACATTTTTGACCATGCTGGAGAAGAATGCGACCCATTTTGCATTAAAATTGGTTGTTGAAACGTCAGTTCTATCCATGGGCACATTTTTGACCATGCTGGAGAAGAATGCGACCCATTTTGCATTAAAATTGGTTGTTGATCAGTTCTCCATGGGCACGTGACCACCAAAATTCAAAATTAACCATGGAATCTTGTAGATAATTTCACAAAATGAAGTGTTTTTTAATTTTATCCCTCCAAACTGAACCAAAATTCGAAAATTAACCATGGAATCTCTGTAGATCAAAAGTTCACATGGTGATTTGAAGTTTTAGGGCAAAAACATTGATATAAAGAACACAATTGAAAATCTGAGCTCTGGATCAAAAGTTATGGTGATTTGAAGTTTTAGGGCAAAAACAGGCCAAAATCGGATCGGCGGACAAAAAGTTTGAATTTTTACCCATTTGGTCTTTGGAACATTTTTCAAATTTTCCCCACACTCCACCACTCCAGGTGCCACATGGCACATTCTGATTGGGTGTGGGCCCTTCCTGACCATTTTTTCCTTTAGGTCGCTTGGTGTTTTTTCGCCCTTGGACACGTGGCAGCTCCTGATTGGCTGCGGGCCTTCTAGGGAAAAATTTCCCACCAAAACTCCGCTGAGCCATAACTTGAAAAATACGTGGAGTTAGGAGGAAAAATTTACCTTTCTGGAAAGCTGAGAAAGATCTCTATCCAATGGTGCCATTTCCAGAAGGTTTTGAGTGCCTAAAAAGTAAAAATTTATGACTGAGGCACAATAGAAGGAAAGAATGAAAGGGAGTTAGCCACAAAATGAGTAGGGGGCACATTTGGATAACAGGACCATGCATGTGGAACTTTTGTAACAACTTGTTTCATGAGTGCTTTTATTTTTGAGTGGTTTATGTGAAAACTAATCCCCAAGATATGAAATGTATAGCCCTGAATATAAGAATAATGGGTTGGTATCTAAACATATCAAGGATGTTAGTAAACAATACTACCTACTTAATCCCACTTAAAATTACCCTGTAAACAGGTTAGAGAGAAAAATCAAAGTTAAATAATAATGTATTATTACATCTTTGAGGATTTGGATGTCATAACTAAACTTAGACTTGCTATGAATCATTCCTAGTATGAAACCTAATTATTGGGGGCTACTACAATAAGAACCTACTGCTTCATAATTTTCTTGTATAATATCTTTAAATTTTTTTGGACATAATAATCTCATAATGAGTGTGATGACTAGAGTGTCCTTGAGGTCACACTTCAAAGTTGTGCATTTTGAAACTGACCCTTTGATAAAGAGAAAAACTGAAATTTCATTAAAACAACAAATGAGAATAGACATGCAAAACTAACTCATGAAAGAACCCAAAAAATAAAATGAACCCTATTTGATATGTTGGTATCATACATCTTGGTGATGTTAGCTATGTTTTTGTTGTGTAACTTTTCTTAAGTACCAAAATACAATGCATACAAAAGTAAATTTTCTACCCATATGTTCATTGGATTAATATAACTATGCGTGTTAGTGTTATGTGGGCATAATTTTATGTGTTTTTTGATTAGTGTAGTAGTAATAATATCAAAAAATCATGAATAAATCACCAAAGTTATTATTACCTTTTGGGTTGTAAAATTTTTGGGCATTAGAGTTGTGTTTAATTATGTATAATGATTTATGTACTTATAAACTAAAGGTAAACATTTATAAAAAATTATTATTATGTATTTACAATTCAAAATAAAATGGGAGAATAAGGAGGGGATATTGGATGATGAGGACAATGGTAATGATAATGGTGAGGATCAAGAGGTGAGGAGGAGTATGATGATCATTATAGCATATAGTATGGACCTTTATATGTTTTTCGTAATTCATAAGGGGTATTTTTGTACTACCTCAAAAATTAATTATTATATATTATTTTATACAAACTATAGGAACTAAAATATTATCTTATTTTACTATCTATAACATTTGGATATTTTAAAATTTTCTCTTTACATCAATAAATATTATTTTTTATATATTAAACCAAAATATCACATATTTAATATAATAAAATATAATTAATATCTCAACGTATAATGTTTAATTATTTTAAAAGGATTGAATAATAAATATAATATAGTTATTTATAATTACTGAAAATTTTTATAAATATAAAAAAAAAATTCCAAATGGAAAAAATGTGACAGAACTATCAATTCTTAGTTGTTTTATTTTTACATCACTTTTTTCCACTTCAAATGATGTCATTCATTCTAAGAAACACACCCAAAACAAAAAATAATCGGTATTTGACATGATTTTGACCCTATAACTGACACTAATTGCACTTTATGTAGTAGTGAGGTCATTTTTTAAAAGATTGTATTCACCATGTTTAAGAGTATTTACTAAAATATATCATGACTTTAGGTCATGTAACCCTATATAATTGTTTCATTATTGTATTCCTCTAAGAACATCATCACATAGTGTTCTTTACCAACACTCACAACACAAACTTAATGTTTTAATAGGTTTAGATTTTAGTGGAGATTACACTTTGAGGCCTACTTTGAGAATTATGTTACTAAGATAAAAATAATAGGCTTTTCACAAAAAATAAATACCCATGACTCTCTCAATTAAAGGTTTTATTAACCTTGAGTGTTAATGCACAAATAGTTTCTAACAAAGGTAAGTATCCCTAACCCTTCAATCTCCATTATATTGGTATGTTTTTTTATGTTTCATATAACTTATCATATATTATATTGGGATAGAGTATTTTATATTTTATATTACATTATTATTATTATAATTTTTTTCCTATATATATCTTATGGATTTGTAACATATACCTTAGATACCTTATAACATATTTTTATTATTCTTATTTACTATTACAACCATAAGATTTTAGTAACACCACATCCACTCTTCTATAAATAGGGTTTAGATCCCTACACATTTGATAAAGTTTGGATTAGCATATTCTATATCCATTTCTCTTAAATTATTTCGTGTTCTATCTTATGTTGTGGGTTACCCCTTGTATGATCTTCATATTTTAATCTATATTATTGAAAATTAAAAAGAGAGGATAATTGTATCGATCATCTTAGCACGCATATATTATGATTAACATGATAAAAATAATACTTAAATATGGATTGATTAATATTCACATTTTATGTTATCAACTTCTTATCTACCTATTATTTTACATCCTATCATATAAGATTATTACTAATTTTCCAAGTAAACCTTTCTTGAAATTTTTCTTTTATTTTCTAAACATATTTTACCATGAAGCATCTCTATAGGGCTCAAAATACTGATTGGGCATATTTTTCTCAATTATAAAACTTTAACATAGATCGTAACATGGTTAGTAATAACTCAAAAGGTATATTTTCTAATAGATATACTAGTAATTTTCCACTAGATATCAATTTAATAAACATGTAGTTGAGGGATAATAAGATAAGAAGGGTGCATGAAAGGATAAAATTTATCCTAAATACACATAGGATGTGTAATAAATCATCCAAATATGGTATTACTATATTAAAAATGTAATATAATTTATGGATGAGCACCTTAATCAAAAAATTCTCATCAATAACATATAATCATATCACATATCACTCCCCTCCCTTTCCATCACATTCCAATTTTTGTTATTCATAAATCATAGGTGATATGAGTAATAGTGATAATTTACAACCTAACAACAATATTAAATATACTCCACTTGTTTATTTTATATAACTAATCTTACAGCCCATGGACCAAATGAGTCAAAACAAAACCTCTAATAATAACCAATTTACTTAAATGTAATATAACCTGGTTGGAATGAATAATAAACCATAACATATTTATTAGAGTGTACCTTATCGATTTCCCTCCTTACCCCCCTTATTTTTCATAATGGAAATTAAATCTAAAAACCACACATTACTATCAAGGTTTTTATACCAACTAAAATAGAACATATAATAGGTCCTTATATTGCTTCAATTGACATTAGAGTAGTCACTCCAAATATCCCTTATGATGGATCCATTAATCCCTATATTCACATTTACATTTTTTGGTAATATCTACCAAGAATGGTTATAGTTAACCACTTACACAAATACTGAGCTCTTAGCTCAACCAATTACATATTACACTCTTGACTTGAATAATTACATTCCAATTAAATCTGTTATTGAGCTTGAAGTTCTAGTTAGTATTTTAATTTAATAAATTAACTATCTTCAATTTTCTAGTAAGAAAATTAAATTATTCATAAAATATAACAATATGAATATGAAATGACTCATTCCCTTATCAAGAAATATATTTATAAAAAAAAATTAAGCATTACATGTTAAATAATATTAATTTTTAATTATTCCTTGAGTATTTAAGATATTCCCTTCACTACAAGGTTAGGTCCATCTCTCCATATAACTTTTAGGAATCCCTTGATAAGTATACGAGAACATATTAGCTCATGATTGAATTTAAACAAACTTAGACTAAATAGCAATCAAATAAAAACTCGTCATCCATATAAGAAATCAAAACTTAATGCCACTAATGATGGATTCATATACACTCATGATAATGGAAATGTTTCAAATATAATATTCATAAAATTAATCCAAAAACTCCCTAACATAACCTCACACACCCTCTATGGGGACTATCATTAGCCACTTATAAGAAAATAATTGAATAGGGAATCTATCTAGTCCATTCTCATAACCTATAAGCCATATAGTCTTATTTCTGGTGGTAAAATCATAATAATATTTATTGGTGACATGCGAACTAATATAATTTTAATTAACATTTTAAAGTTCTTATAGCTCTTTCTTATACTTACTTTCTTATAAATTTAATTGATCATGATGACATGGTTTTAGAAATACATGATGATTTTATCAAATTATGAGATAAAACATAGCATCAAAATTATCATCATGTCATGCATAACACCAAAACCAAATTAGATATCTACAAGAATAAATTTAATAATAAAGTTGATGTTTATACATCTCGTCAATTATCAAATGATAATAAACATTCAAACTATTCACCTAAAACTATTAAAATAATAGACAACCCTTTCATATATAATTCTAAAAACTTGATTAACATGCAATGTATGAACAAATGTATTCCTTCCATAAATTTTATGCATTCTACTTCCCATACTAGACTTGGAGGGATATTCACACCTACCCTATATTTAATACTTCATTACAGCAACCTCAAAAAATTATACAATCTAAATCACTTATTCAAATCAATTCCTTCAATCATCGTGAACCTTTAGGGATAGTAGTTTTCTAAATAGAAAAATTATTCTTAAGAATATTGAAAAATTTTACTTCATCACGCAGACACACCAAGAGAAAGAAAATTGAAAAAAAAATGTTGAACGTAAAAATAATTTTAATAATGTCTCTTGCATGAGGTGATAGTTAGTGTAATCTCTGGTGGTTTAGAATCCTTTGTAAATATGTTTTAAGTTTTTTCGGTAGTTATGCAAGCCACCTAGTAGTTACACAAGTCATCATATTAGTTATGCAACCACACTATTGGTTCTATCATGGGGTAGACAATGTGGTTAGGTACACCAAAAATATACCATGTCTCTTTTTTTACCCAACTCTTATGAATCTTCATTGCATATGACATGTGAAGTGTGTAAGGATTGAGGAGACATAAGTGAGTGGGAGAGGATTTTTTTTGTGTAGTTTTTTTTTAAGTAAAGTGTAAAGAATGAAAATTGTAAGAATTCTTGATAATGGAACAACATTGTTTTATTATTTTCCAAATTTTCATTATATTTATATTTCATTATTTGGCCAAAAATAAGAAAGTATATTTTCCCTTCCCTATTGGGTTTTCCCTCATATTTTAGGTTTTCCAAATATCATATATAGTTTCATAGTTTTTTCATGATGTTGTTTTTGTTTAATTTAGTTCATAAATACTATTTTGAAAGTAATTTAAGCACAAATAATATCTTTAACGAAGATAAATTGACTGTCATTTCAACCATAGATGAAATAGGAGAAGACATTATGATTTAATGAATTATAAAAAAGGTTTAATATGTATTTTTGGTTTCTAATATGATTATAATCCTTAAATACTATGGAAATTTGTTCTTTCCATTTTATATTTTAGAGAAAATGTAACAAGGAAAATATGTAATACCTTGTGATCTAGATATAGCTACATGAGATTGGAATCAAAAGAAAAGATATATAGAAAGATAATGAGAATAATATATGTCCCATATATTTGTAGTACTAGATACTTCCAGGGAAAGGATGTTGAGGCATTAAAAAGAGATCTCAAACCAACATTATATTCTAATTGATAACAAAAAATCCAAGGTTGAAGTGGTTTTATCTCTATCCAAGAAGTTTGGCATAGTTGGGAGAGAGATCCATGATAAATAATTCATTAAAGAGGATGAGGGAGAAGAGTACTAATCTCCGAAAGACATACAAAAATAATAAGGTAACATATGAACATATTCCTTTCAAATTTGACACCAAGATTGAGATTAATAACTTTTAGTGATAGGTAAATGAATAATTACTAGATAAATGGCTAAATCAAATGAAGGTATATTTTAGTGTGCATAATGTCACAAAGGTACATAGGATCACCTTTTCATGTCTCAACATGGACCTTCATCCTCTTGTTTTTAGGTAAACCTACAAAACCAATTATGAAAATAAGAAGAGGTGTGTTATAGATAATTGGCAAAGATTTAAGGCATTAAAAAGAGATAAATTTATTGTTTTTGAAATAATATCGATTAGAGAATTAAATGTTAGTATTCTGGACAATATAGTGGTCAAAGTGTACAATATTATACTATATAGTTTGAAATGAAAACCATGTTATTGAAAAAGTACTTGGAGATGAAGAAATTATTACCAAATACTTGAGGGATTACATAATCATATAAAGAAAAAGGGTCATCTCCATAAAGCTAAAGGATCTAGATAAATCTTGTATGTAAGCATTCTATACAAATAAGTTATGCAAGTACTTCCATAAGGTCGATGACATTGAATAAAGATGATTGTTGTACAATTAGGATATTATGTGGAGGAAATTCACGTAGTGGCTGATCACATAAAGAAAGTGAGAAAGATTAAATAGAGGAGAAAATATGACCTAACCTAGATCAGTGTACATTTCACGTTGGGTTCACTAAAATGTATAATAGACCAAGATTGATCCATGCCTTAGTTTTGAAATGTTAGGGAATAAAATCTAGGTTACACATAAGATGTAGATACCAAATATGCTCAAGGAGTGCTAGTGTCATAATTATAGAGGATAATATCCCTAACCACAAGGTAGTTATAGGTTTCTATTTTCGATGCATAAGATAAAGAGATATATCATACTAGGATTCAAAAAAATAGTAGGTCAAAAGGGATGGATAGTTTCAAAAGTCATAATATAATAATGATGAGTAGAGAAGACAAAAATTATTGAATGATTTTATTCATGTAACAACATAGTATATATACACATGGAGAAAATTACAACCAAATCGGATGTATATAGGTCGACAGGTTGGTTACTAACCTCTGTAAACAAATGTAATAAATTAAGCTAAAAATGCCCCCTTATTGCATTGTTTTTACAAATGTACCCCAGAAACAGTTCAAATTTCACCTTTCCAAGAGACTTGATGATTATATAAGCCACCTGATAATATTTTGGGAAATACTAGAGCATGATGTGGTGGTTTAAGAATTGTTCTCAAATGTAATGACATTTTACCTTAATATGCTTTGTTTATCCGCTAAAAAATGGATTCTTCACAATCTTCAACCCACCTTGATTGTCACAATGAATGATAGTTGGATTTTCTTCAAGAATTCAAGGTAACCATATCACTTCACACATAGCTCCTCATGTGGCACGATACTTAGTCTCAGTATATGAGAGAGTAACAAAAAATTTCTTCTTATTGATCCATAAGATGGGCCCAAATCTGATATGAAAAGCATATCTTGTAGTTATATTCCTATCATAAATGGATCCAACATAGTGTGAGTTGGTATATTCTTGCAAGAACAATTGAAATTTCTTCATATATTCTAGGCCATAATCAATTGTACCTTGAAAATATCCCAAAACATGCCTCATTGTAATCTAATGACATTTCTTATGATCCTACATAAATATGTAAAGATAGCTAACAATAAAGCATAAGTATGGTCTTGTATAAGTCAATTAAATTAGACTCCCAATAAGCTACTTGTATAAAGTAACATCTACTTTATGTGAATCCTAGAATCAAGAGAGTTACAAGCCTTTCTCCATTGGAGTGGACACAGGGTTACACTCTGATATCCTATACTTTTCTAGTAGTTTCTTGGTATATTTCATTTGTGAGATAAATATGCTATGCTTATTTTATCATACTCCTATCCAAGAAAAAAATGAAGTAGCCAAAATATGTCATGTCAAAGGATATCTTTATATCACTCTTTACTTATTCGAGATTATCACTCTTTACATCTTCAAAGAGATTTTTTGAGATTCTTGTGATCACAAGATCATCCACATACAAAACAAGAATGAAAATGTTTTTCCCTGCCTTCTTGATATAGAAATTTGAATCAAGGGACTACGAATGAATCTGATTGTAATATGTGGTCATCTATTTTAATGTGCAATGCCCTTGCTGCTTGCTTAAGTCCATAAAGTGGGTTAATTAGATGACATACCTTTTAAATATGTTTCTCATCGATAAATCCTATGGGATGGTTCATGTACACTTATTATTTTATATCACCATTCAAGAAATCACTTTTTTCATCCATTTTTTAAAACTTCGATCCTCATTACATGCTACTAGTGCATAGACAACTCTAATTATCTTGATATTCACAATTGGTGAAAAGTTATCCTCATAATCAATTCCTTCTTGATAAACATATCCTTTTGCAATAATTCATGATTTTTACTTATCAATATATCCCTACCTTGTATTTTTTTTTGAAAATCCATTTACAACCAATGGGTTTATTTCCTAAAGGAAGATCGATAACTTCCCATTTCTGATTCTCAATCTGGGAGTATTATTTTGTGTCTATGGCCTTATTCCACTATGGTTGACTTATTTCCTCTCAAACATTATCAAGTTCAGTGTTTTCAACAATTTAACTCATGAGTTTGATATTTACCTCATTCCTCTCATATCTTTTCATTCTAACTCTTGATGAAGTATCTAGGAGAGAGTTCAAGTGGGAGTCCCTAACAATTACTTTAACAAATTTCAGATGTTGATGGTATTGTTGATGTGAAGAATTATTTTCTAAATGACCAATATTAATGAAAATTTATTTTTTTATTTCATCTTCCTTATGTGAGGATTATTCTTTCTCATCATCTAACTATGAGATAAATATATGATAGGAAATCAGTAATGACTCTTATTTATGTGGAAATGATTTGAATTATGACTTATCACAAACAAAATTTTGACTCTCATATATCTTATATGTCTCAAGATCCATGATTTGATATGAATTTAAGGTAGTAATGTACCTAAAAAATATAAATTGGCATGTCTTAGGATCAATAATTTTACCCTTTTTTACTGGGACATGCATATATGTTGTAAAACCAAACACTCTAAGATGACAGATCGAAGGATTATTATTAATCCATACCTCTTCTAGTGTATTTTGCTACAAGATATTTTTAGGTGCCCTATTTAGAAGATACACATGTTTTTGGACTTCTTCTATCCAAAATATATTCTCTAACTTGGTTATATAAAGCATGCAATGATCCATCTCCATGAATGTATAATTACAACATTCTATAATGACATTATTCTATGGTGTGTAGGGGCATTAAAGTGTTGTTTGATTTTGTGCTCTTTTAGCAATTCCAATAAATTGTTTGACACAAATCCCCCCCCCTCAATCTGAGTGGAGGACAAGAAGGGTTTTCTCGGTCTACTGAAAAAATTGTTAATAGAAGATATTAAACATTGGTAAATTTTTCTTTTCTTCCTGAGGAAAAACACCCATGTCTTGGGAGGATAGTAATTTACCAACAACTTGAATTATTGGAATCCTTGAATGGAATTAGGTAGGTGTTTACACAAATCAATATGTATGACATCAATATGGTGTTTGGAATGAAAGGTACTTGGATCAATCAGATCCCAATGAGGAAGACATCCAAAATATATAGGTAAAGAATGGGAAACCTAAGAAAGGTCTCTTACTATAAGATTTGGAAGAAAGGTTCACATAAAGATAATGCTAGATTCTAGTAGAATCTATCGTAGAGGTAGAAAGAGAAACTTATAA
Source organism: Taxus chinensis (assembly GCA_019776745.2). NCBI lineage: Eukaryota > Viridiplantae > Streptophyta > Pinopsida > Cupressales > Taxaceae > Taxus > Taxus chinensis. The sequence goes on along the minus strand of CM034147.1, from coordinate 569,385,064 downwards.
TGATGAAATTACATCTAGTGTAAATAAACAATCATTTAAAAAATATCTTGTAAGTATCATACTTTCCCTTCAGATCAAGCCAGATTGGATACCTTTTTGGAGCATGAACTCCACAGTGAACTTGTGATTCAAGAGATGAGAGACAAACAAGATATTTTTTTTCAATCCCAGAACTTAGAGCACATTCATAAGGGTAGAGCTTATCATCCCAAGAGGAATGGTAATATTTCCAATTCCTTCTACAACATACTCCTTATTGTTTATAATCTGAACCCAATATCTAGTGGGCTAATCAGTCAAGGAATCAAAATATTTATTTCACTCGTTATATTCTTGTTAGCACCTAGGTCAATCAAGTGCACATTTAGGGATGGCTATAAGGTTTGGGAGACAAGAATTTTTTTTTGATGTGCACGATAATTGGTTGATTCTCATACATCCTTATCTGAATCATCATCTTGTTGAGTTGTGACATGTCCTTTCTTACTCCTATGGTGAGGACACCATCTAGATTGTTTAGAACCATCCAAATGTGATCTCTTTGTTGGCATTTCCTTGTGTTAAGCCATTACAAAAACAACCAATAGTGTCATACATATTTATAGTGTATATTTGACGCCATTGACTCACTTTTTGATACTTCTACTATTATGGTTTCTTTTAGGGTTTCTTCTGGGACTGCTTCTGTTATTGACCCTTTTAAGACTTGTCACCATTTTCTCATCTTCAGATAAGTTTCTTGTCTTTCAAATCCTTGTGCACTATCTAGATGGCTTCTTCTTGCTAAATACAATTCACCATTTCTTCAAAGGACATCACTTATATGGTGAATATCAATGTCGTAAAAAATGTCCAACAATGGGAGAGAAGATATCTTAGGGTTATAGGGACTAGTAATTTTTCCTCCACTTTCTCTCTGAGAACTACAATCTCTACTCGTAGTTCTTTCACACAAAGCAAGAAATCCTTTACTTTCTCATCATCTTTGATATTAAGCCTATTAATATTTTACTAGAGAAAAAGAATCTTTTTATAGTTCTTAACTTTGTAGATGGTAGATAGATAACCTCATGCTTCCTTTGATGTTTTCACGTCTCATATGTGTGGTTGAACCTCATTGGAGATGCTAAGTGTGATCAACATCAAGGCTTTTACATAAAAAAAATCATACTTTTTCTACTCATTAGTACTAGTGAGATGCACTACTTTACTAGTGATGATCCCCCAAATCTAATCAAAGTGGATATTCATGACCATATTCTTCTTCCAAGATACATAGTTAGGCCCTTTCAACTGATACGCATCAAAAAGGGGAAACTTTGGTGCATACATGATTCCAAAGAAAAAAATTTATTATTATTATATTTATAAAAATACAAGACATTACAGATAAGGGGAGAGTGTAGGTGAGCGTGGTATACTTGTACAATGAGACAAATATGCTTTTGTGGGTGTTCTACCATGCAATTTTCATATATATCTGTTGGGGTGATAATGTAAGGTGGGATTAGTCAATTCAATATGCCCTAACACTATTAAAGTTTGTCTAATCAAACTATATTAAACAGGTCTTTCACAACTAAAAGTGAAGTGACCTAACCGATTCACCAACCCACATTGATGTGCGTGATCACTCTTGGGATTGGATTTAACAATTTTTAGATTTGTAAAGTCAAATATTAAAGACAATATCATACTATAAGATACGCTAGAAAATCATACTATGTAAGACACTAGCAGAATATAAGATGAGTGAGATGGTTGTGAGTATTGCATTAACAAATCAAGAGACATAACTATGTAGTGTTGTGAAATACTGAGGAGTGAAGGGGAAGTTTTAGGTTAAAACTTGTGTAAATTCTTAATACAGAAAGTGATTTTATAATGGATTTTTTTCCTTTGGGTTTCTCCACTTAATATTGGTGTTATCTATCTCTACTTTTGTTCATTATTTGCTTTCAGCTCTTGTTCATATTAGCTTTGTTATCCACTATCTATTTCAAGTTATGTCCTTGTCTTAATCAAATGCATGCCATAATCTATATTCTTCGGCTGTAATGGTGGATTTATGATATGTGGATTATATTTCCCCTACTAAATCTAACATGGTGTCAAAGCTTGGTGATTGTGTGTGTGCAGGATCGATCTAGAAGTGTTTAACTTGAAGAGTAGAAAAAAAATTAAGTTTATTGATGGATCTGCGAGACATAAAAGTTCCATAGTCGTGTTCGAGAAAACCAAGTTTAAAATTCCAACTCCCACCTAAATTTTTTTAAAATATTGGTTGAAATGTTTAGATCATGTTTAAGCTTTTGTATACTTAGATATTTTCTTTTTCATTATTTTTAGCCATTTACAGCTTGAATCCATCATATGTGAGCTATTTTTCTATTTTCCCCATTGAAAAAAAATTTTACAGTCATTTTTTTGAATGTGGATCTGAAATATTTAGTTAGATCCAATTTATTCAGGACATTTAAGTCCATAATAGTGGTAGAAATCAATCTTTTTCGATATTTTTACCTGTGTAAAGCCTAGGTCAATCATTTTGTGCCATCTGGCTTCATATTTTCATTTTTTTTACGAAGCCTGGTCCAATCATTTTATGCCATTTGGCTTCGTATTTCTTGTCATTTTTTTGGTTTTTTACAAAGTGTGGACCAATCATATTGCTCCATCTAGCACCGTATTTGTCATTTTTTATGAAGCATGAGCTAATCAAAAAGCTCCAACTTGTTTCAAGGTATTAGAATATTTTTTATCTGATTATCATTTAAAATCCATGAGCTAATAAGGGTTTTATGTGTGTCTTTGTATTTTCAAAATTAGATTAGCTATTTCTGACATTTGCAAAACTTGAGCCAATAATATTTCTCCAAGTGGCTCTGTATTCCACTTTTTCAGTCTTATTTTAACTTGTTTCTAACAGTCATGAGTGGAAGATGAATAAAATATCTCCAAGTATCTTTTCTACTGCATTTGTCAGATTTGTGAAATCCGAGCCAATAGAATTGCTCCAAATTTTGCATTTGTTATTCTTTTGTTTGTTGCATTTGTTTTCTAATTAAAATTTTCCACATTTTTCACATTTGTTAGTTTTTTTCAGTCTTACAAAAGTGAGCCATTTAAAAGGCTCTTTGTATCTTGTTTCACTTAGTCTTTTTTATTGCATAGTGAAGTGCGATCCAATAACATTTAGACATGTATATATATGTCACACTTTGGAAAGCTTTCAAAGTGAGAGCTAATAGGATAATGAAACATGTATTCATTTTTCACGGTGTCAAACTTTAGTTCTTTGTTTTACAGATTTATTAACTGTTCTTTGTACCACGTCATCTAAAATTTTCTTCATTTCATGGGATTTTTTTAAGCTTTTGAAATATGAAATACGAGAAAATTAAAAATCAACATGTATTATTTCTTTTCACATTTCTCAAACTTGTGAAATATGATCTAATTATTTTTTGACACGTATCAAGTGTCAGTATTTGCATTGTATTGACTACATAAATTGATACACCTCTCTTATATCTTTTTCAAATTGGTTTATCCTACCGATCTTAAGCCTTCCTAAAAAAATTAAAAAGGTTCGGCATAAAGATACCAAGTGTCTATAGTTTAGCCATTAATTTTTTGAAAAAGTGGTTTGTTTAAATTAGACTTTGTTGTCGCATTGTGTTAGAATGCAAAATGCAATCCAATTAATTAAAGAAATGTGTATACAGTTTTTTCTTTTAATTAATTATCAGTCTCTCTTGTTAGCTACATTGTGATATGTGAGCTAATTAAAAAGTGACACGTGTATTTTCTTTATTTTATAGCTTCACGTATTGACGCGTATTTGTTTATCATTTTTATCAGATTTTTGAAACAATTGCGGACCTAAAGGGGATTTAACTTTTATTTTTAAAGCATTGTGTCTGCTCGAGGATTTGTTTTAAAGCCGAAACATGCCATTCTTGTAATTGTTGATCTATGCCATGTGTCGTCCCCCACCTTGATTTTTTTTAACTTATTTTTATTAAATAAGTAGCTCACTTTTAAGCTCACCCCGTTGAGATTCCAAATAACTTGTTGAGATTTCTTTGTCTCACATATTCCAAATTAGACAACTCGTCCTTTAGCTCGCTATGCTGAGTTGCTAAAGAAGTCACTGAGCTCCTATAACTCGACCCCAACTCTCTTCTGTTAATTTAATCTTAAATTGGCTAATTTAAGATAAATTTAAACCAAATAAAGTTGTTTTTAAAGATTTGACAAACTATGTTTTATATCTTAAGCTCATAATTAATTAATTAATTAGCTAAATTTTCTATTAAAATAGTCTATAATTGAAACACAACCTAGCTCTATTAAATTGATCCATAACATGACCAATTTAAGATTTTTTTAATCAAATGTGGGTTGTTTGTCATCATATAACAACTTAAAAGATCTATAGAGAGTTCTTTGTCTTTTTTTATCTTCTTTGAGTTGTTTTCTAGCTATAACTATCTTTATTTACCATCTAAGGATCTAAAATGGATAGTTATGTTATTTTTTCAATGGATAAATCTCAGATCTTAAATTCTACTAACTATAACATCAGGAAAGTTTGTTTGAAATATTGTTTTATGGATAGAAATCTCTAGGATCTTATTATTAGTGTTGAAAATTGTCCCATAGGGAGACAAGCTACCTCTGAAAATCTTAGTTCTTTTTCTTAGAGGTCTCATGAAGCTCTATCCATCATATTGCAAAGAATTACATATGAGTTCTTGATGCATATAGGTCATTTAGACTCACCTTCAGCTATATGGAAGCAATTAGAAGCCATGTATGAAGATGGTAGGATGTCTAAGATAATTAAATTGATTTTAGGGTTTTTCACAACTCCCAATAAAGGGGATGAGAAAATTGTGGACTATTTAGCTAAAATTAAGAACATAAAAGATAAATTATATGGTTGTAACTGCGATCTATTTCAAGATAAGTCGTTATAATTCATTATATAGATCAATATACATTAAAATTCTAGAAATTTTATCTCCATTCTCAATTCCAAGTATTAAAATGAGAAAGATCTTCCTTATTTAGACACATTATCCTCTTTTTTTGTTTAAGAAAAGATATTCATGGAGAACTTGGATTCAAAAGACACTTCTTCTCAAGCTCGTTTCTCTCAAAATCATAAGCCTTCTCATACTATATGTTTTAATCCAAATCATAATTCCAGTATTAATTTAAAATTTAAATCTATTCCTAAGACTAAATTTGTTAAAATAAATCAACCATTCAATGTAAAATTTAATGCAAATTATAATAAATGTGGAAAATTTAGACACAAAGAAGATGATTGTAGAGTAAAAACTAATAAAGTAGTCAAGAATGCCAAAAAATAACAAGCCTAGTATTTACAAGAAAAATCAAAAGAAAAAGCAAGAAAATGTAGTTGAGGCATAATATATCATATTATAATGCATCAAGTTCATTTATAAATCATGAAAGTTGTACATAGATGGTGTTCTTGAGAAACCTTTTTGTAAATCTACCTCTCTTCCCTCCTCTATATAACCTAATACATAAATTTTTCTGCAAAGTTTTTTTTTCTATTGTTTTTTGATATAATGGATCTAGACGTTGAGGGGGAGATCTTTCAACCCTCAACTCTGACTAGGATTCCTATTTCAGGTGATCTCATGAGCATGTTCTCTCTAACTATTTTATAATAATGATTCTTTTTTCAAAATAGTCATGATCTCTTCGTAGAAATAAGAATATAATTCTTGGAAACAAGAGAAGTAAGACAATGTTTTTTACTATTAAATAATGTTTTTTGGCATAAAAAAATGATCATATATGACATGTCTAAGATTAAATTTTTCTTACATGGTCATTTTCATCTATGGATACTTTGATTATTCCTTGAATTATCTTATTATTTGTTTAGATGTGTTATCTACCAAGTCTTATCTCATTATGTAAAGACTTAGAATATGAATATATACCTATGTTGTTAAATCATCTTAATTGATTTCTAAAATATTATCATATAAATATCAATGAAACTTGGGGAGGAATTTTTGTTTGTATTGGAGACGTCCAATACTTACTACATATAATTAATGTTTTATTAGTATAATATGTTGAAATATTTCAACATATTTGTAATATAACATGGTTATTATAGTTATGCCTATTATGTTGGCTATCATGACTCTAACCATGTTGATGTTGGGTTAGATATGCAGCTGAATTTATATTCAAATTTTGATGTAAGTGTCATCACTTGAAGTAGAAAAACAACAATGTGGCTAAAGAGGTTATCAGTAGTGATACACATAGGATCTAAAGGAAGTATTCCTCCTCTATGTGAAGGCCAGATTTTTTTTATAAAGAATGCAATTCAAACATCAGAGATTATGTGAAGGCCATTGCATGCTATGAAGTCTTGCAAGTTTTATTCCTTGATCATCCTATCAGAGTTTCCTTAGAGGGATAGTGTGTATGGCAATGCCAACTCTTGATGTCTTACTATTAAATACCCGGGTTAAATTTTAAGAGTGAATCATGACCACATTATTTTTATGTAACAAAGTGATCCTTTAGGGATTGGTTACACATGTTTGTAACATTGTATGTGAGTTGTAAGTCTCATGAGAAAATTCATAAGGTAGTTCATTGTAAACTTCCAATACTTCATCCACTTTGTAATAAGTAAATGTATCACTCTATGTGAAGTTACTTATAAATCCCAATGAAGATTTAGTTATGGGTATGCCTTAGTTTATAAAAGGCTCGATAATCTGATGTAAGCCTTCATATGTAAAGCACTGGTCTTAAGAATTTATGCATGGGAAGATCTACAGATTTCCCTTGTTTGCATGTTATCCTAGATCAGGTAAAATATGCATGACTATTTTTTTCTTTCCACTTAACATTAAGGGGGAGTGTTTGTGTAATAATTTCAATGATATCATCCACTTCACTACACACCAACGTTATTAATTTTTTTCTAATTAAAATTTATTAAACAAGTCTTTCACAGCTAAGAGTAAAGCAGCCTGAATGATTCAATAACCCACATTGATTTGAGTGATACCTCTCAAGATTGACTTTAGCAACGTTTACATTTATACAGTCCAGTATTAAAGACAAAAGATCAAACTATAAGATATGCTAGCAGATCATACTATGCAAGACACTAGTAGAATACAAGATGAGTGAAATGGTTGTGAGTATTGCATTAACTTATCAAGAGACATAGCTTTGTAGTGTTTTGAAAGATTGAGGAGTGAAGTGGAAGTTTTGGGTAAAACTTGTGTAAATTCTTAATATAGACAATCCTGTTATAGTGTATTTTTTTCCTTTAGATTTCTCAACTTAAATCTAGTGTTATTTTTCTCTACTCCTGTTCATTATTTACTTTCATCTGGTGTTCATATTAGCTCTATTAGTCATTATAGATATCAAGTTATGTCTTTGTGTTAATCGATTACATTCCATAATATATAGTCTTCAAATTGAATGGTGAATTTATGATCTATGGATTATATTTCCCCTACTAAAACTAACAATATCATAGCCTTCCTTCATCTTATGATGAATCTTATTTGTCTTGAATTGCACATCAAGAAATATTTAGTCATGTAGTCCTTGATGTACTATGTCTTCAAATTTTAATTTTATGATGTTTTGGATACTTTCTAACAGCGTTAAATATAAATCAATGCTCTCTAGGGCTTGATCTCAACCTCTTAATGGTTTAACCTCTCTTGGATTGCTCACAACCTTGTTATCATTTATTGGCATGATATACATGTGATCACATGTTTATGGTGAATCTTACATGCTTATGAGTCTCCAATTAAATTTACCTCTCACAAGTAATGGAAATCAGAATGAAAAGAAACCCAACACCAACTTGGTATTCACATGGATGAGGGAAGTACAATGTCTCCTATCCCTCTTTGGTCTGATTTCTTTTTTCTTTCTCAAGGCCCAATCATTTACTCTTATGGTTTCTACTGTACTAGTCACTAAATCCTCCTTTATCTATTTTTCATGCAAAGGAGGGAATGTCTACTATGCAAATACCCACAAAAAAGGAATAGTAAAATGCCAAAATAGATGGATATGTGCTCCATGTCAAAAAACCTTGGTCATTTTTATGTTACTTACCATGTAAGTCTCTTCAATAAATTGTTATATGCCAAGAATTTACACTACCAAAAACAAGTTTGTGAATAACTAAATTTAAAGCCACATCCTCCATTACGCCACTTCCTCACATGATTTTCACAAGTCTAGATCACTTTATCTTATACTAATGATGAATATAGAAGAAAAAAATGATTGGATATTTTTATTCATGTAATAATAGATTATATATACATATAGAGATGATTACAACCAAGTCGGTTATATACAGGTCAACAGGTTGGTTACTAACCACCATAAAGAAATGTAATAAATTAAGCTAACAAATAAGATAAATTAATAGATAAAATAAAACATGTATCTACTCTAATTTATAGTAGTTAATTTCCAATCATTTATATAGATAAAAAAAACAAATAAGAAAAAAGGACTAAGAAGAGTTAGAAATACTTATCTACAATATGGATTTTGATGCATGATCATCCCCGAGAAAAAAAAAAAAGAGAAAATATCTAAGGGTTGATAATGGAAACTATCAAGTAGAATATCTCCAATCCTATCTCACTATGGTTACCTGAATACAAAATGGCAAGCTCTAAAACCTCAAGCCTAATAGTTGTATGTTCTAAACTATGTGTAAGTGTCAAGTGTGTGAGAAAGTTATTTGTTTTGGGATTATTATAGATTTGTTGATTGAAAAAAAGTGTGGTTAATCATAGATACATGATGTAATCTTCTGTGGGTGATTTCATATTCCATGGTGGAAATCAAACCTGACACCATCACCCATCGAAAATGGTGAAAACATTCAGGGAAACCAAAGGTCTTGAGGTGGAGGCTAGAAGATAAATGGAGGTAATGAAGAAGGAATATTATGACCAAAAGTAGGGATAACAACGTTCGTGAGTGTAAAAAAAGTGGAAATAATGGGATAAGTAGACATGATTGATATAATTTATGGACAAAAGAGGGAAATAAGGAAAGGATAAGTAGACTATGGAATAATAACAAGACCTATCTAATGTTTTGGTCTATCCCATGTGACTAATTCCCATCACACGTCAATCCTAATAAGACCCTTGAGGAACCCACTCAAGAGTAAAATGCATCAATAGATATTACACGAGAAATAATAAGCAATCATAAAAAATTAGGTGCATAAAATCTTCACCAATGGGGCCCCATTCTAAATCATCTTGTGAAAAATAGGATTTCCCATTTCCCACATCTTTAACATCAAGAGATATTAAACTCTCAAACTTAACCATTCTTCCCATCCTATACATAATTAAATTGAAATTACATGATGCATGAAATGAAAAAATTTATTAGACAAAAAATATAATGAAAAAACAAAAAAGGTAATGGTGTGTGGTATAGCAACAATAGTAAAATCAACAAATGGTAAACATGTAATAGTTATCATTATTACATTGTGTTTTTAAAAATAACAACTGTAAATATTATTGTGGATATTAAACTCATGAAAGAATTGTGTGACTTTATGTTTGCATATTGCAAATGGTGTATTGTAAATATCAAGCATAAATATTGAAAACAAACTCTACATGTGTTCATATATTGAAGATATATCTTTGAGGAAAGAACACATAAAGAATATCCTTACAATAGGTTATCTATAAAAAAACATTATTGTACATCTCAATAATGACTTAATTAATTGAATAGGGTGGATATTATAAAGGGGGAAATTCTAATGGTGTTTCACATAGAAATGAAAAAAAAAAACCACAAGTGGTAAGAACAAAATGTTTATCAATGCTATATGGTATTATTTAAATTAAGAACTGAACCAAATAGTCTATGATTGGAATATGTTGGTAGCTATTATTAATCAATAATATACATCATACATTAACATTTTGAAATTGGGATGCTCAGATATTGAATTTACCAGCATTTGGAAGAAATAACATGTAAAGAAGATCCTTGAAACATGTTATGTACTAATAAACATGATTGTACAACTCGGTAGGCCATGATAAGTTCAATATATATAATCAATATAAGGAAAGTGAAAATTGTAATGGTGTGTGGCATAACAAGGAACAAAATACATATGGTAAACACACAATGCTTTCCATTGTTGTGAGTTGATTTTTACAATAACAAACAAATTAATAGTATGGTGATAAAAAAAAATGTGATTCCACATAATATAGAATGTAATTATTTAATTTGTCTTGGTAAATTATAGCTGGTGCATTCATATTTCATTTAGTGTGTAGATAAATTTAGAATATTTTTGAAAATTTAACATGTTACCAGATTGGGAAGAGATACTTGTTTAATGTAGAATTTTTTTGTTGATAATTTCTTACTTTTTTATATGTTACTCTATAATATACATCACACATTTAATATGAGAGAAGAGATAATTAGATTCTCTTATTCATGTAGCCAGTGGGATGATATATACATTCATATTAAAAAATTTATGATAATCATATCTCTCAAATTATCTATCTAACTGAACAATGTAATATAGGTTAATTATGCTAACATTCCCCCCTTATTACATTGTTTTTATAAATGTACCCCCTAAAAAACTAAAATTTCACATTACTAAGAGACTTGGTGAGTATATTATCTACATGATAATATATTGCGAAATATTGGAGTTGGATGTGGTGGTTTAAGACTTGTTCTCAAATATAATGACATTTAACCTCACTATTTTTTTTCGTTCATGTAAAAATAGATTCTTCACAAGATTTAACATGCATTGATTATTGCAATGAATGATAGGTATCATTTCTTCAGGAATCTCCATGTTAGCTAGAATGTGATAGTGCCATAATTACTTCACATACAACTCCTCATGTGGTATAATATTTAGCCTTTGTATATGAGATAGAGACAATAGTACGTTGCTTTCTAATTCCTATAATAGGTCTACATATAAGATGAAAAACATATTCTATAGTTAACTTCCTTTCATCAAAAAAAATCAGCATAGTCCGAGTTAGTATATACCTGTAAGAATAACTAAGACTTATTCTTATATTCCATACCATAATCAATTAAACCTCTAACATATCTCAAAACATGTTTCACTATAACCCAATGGAATTTCTTCATCTCTTACATAAATCTCAAAAGATAGTTGATAGTAAAGGAAAATTCTGTTATGGTATAGGTCAAGTAAATAATACTTCCAACAAGTTATTTGTATAGAGTTGCATCTACATGAGGTGAATCCTAGAATCGAGAGAGTTACAATAATTTCTCCATTAAATGGACATAAATTTAAGATATGTCATCTCGTAATTTTCCAGGAGTGTCTTGGAATATTTCATCTACGATATAAAAATGTGATTCTTCTTTTTCCATACCTGCAATCCAAGACAGTAGTGAAGTAACCCCAACTTTTTCATGCTAAAGGATTTATTCAGATAATTATTTACATCTTCAACAAGATTTTATAAGCTTCCTATGATCACAAGATCATCCTCATACAAAAAAAAATCAAACTCTTGTTGTATTCCTTCTTAATATACAAATTTGAATATGATGGGCTATGGGTGTGTTGGTCCTCAATTCTATACCCCTTGGTGGTGTGAAAACGTTATCTGAGAAGGGGTATGCTTGGATGGTGGTAGACATGATGGAATATGTCATTTTGTATCCGGGGATGGTTCTAACACTTTCCTTGGGATCAAGCCATGAGGTGATTGAGGGGAACATACAAAGGGGATGGACTCTTCCTGCTAATTTTGGTCCTACCTTGAACTAGGGTGAGAGGACTCATGGGGTAACCTAAATGCATAGGGGAGATGAATTCGTTGCTCCTATTGATATTTTTAAATGATGGATAAATATGGGATAAGAAAGGACATTAATAAAACAATCAATCTCATGAGTTGTCACAAAATTTTTGCATATGCTTAATGTACCAGACACAAGTTACTATAGATAAAAAAATTGGTTGCTCTTGAATTATCTTGATAGTAGAATTAAGGCTAGAAGGAACCATCAATGATATTTAGAGCAACAAAGTAGTGTTATCCAAAATTCACCCCCCAGGGTAAATTTGATAACATGCATTAGAATACTCAAGTCCCAGGAAAATAGATTGACTCAAGGCAAAAAATCATGTTTCTAGAGTCCCCTCGGATTTTTTCTAACTCTCATGTCCAAGGAGAAAAGAGAAAGTTCTAAAAAAGGGTGAAAAAGTTGCAGAAAAACAAGCTTGGGGTAGGAAAAATCATGAAAATTGGCTAAGTCCTGGTCCAGGTGGTGCTTGGGACAGTTGGGACGTCGGGGCGTGAACCGGCCAAAAAGCCTCTAGGTGTTCTGCACAGCAAAGGGACATCCGGGCCGTTGGGACGCACAGGACGCGAAAGGGCGAACCGGCCGAAGGTGAGAAAATTGACTAACTGTTGTGCAGATAAGGTTGGGACATCTGGGCCAAAAAGATGCAAAGGATGTGAAAAGACGAAGTGGCCGAGAGCAAAGGTAGCCCATTTCAGGCGGTTTGGAAGAATCTGTCCCAGACAGTTCGGGATAGTTGGAACAAATGGACATGAGGGACGCAGAGAGCCGAAGGAGACGAGATCCAATAAAATAACGCCACGTGTCTTCACCTCAAAGAGGAACAGGGAAGCCCGAATCAGACAGATCAGAGGAATTTGTCCCAGATAGTTTGGGACAACCGGGCTGAAGGGACGCGAGGGATGTGAAAAGCCAGCAGGCCTATGGACGAATCATGAAATGCCACGTGTCACAAGGGAAAACGTCCAAAATTTCAAAGGGCAAGGTTTGAAGCGTTGGCCCGAGCCAATAGACACAGGACACGTGTCCAACAGAGCAGGGAAGTGTGGAGCTCGTGGAGGAATTAGAGAATTTAGAAAAAGTTTTGGCCAAAAACTAAAAGGTAAAGGATGACCCCGCGCCCCTGTCCTCCAACCAAATCATGCCACGTGTCCCAAGTGGCGGGACGCGGGGAAAAAATGGGAAATTTTCCAAAATTACAAAAAAGTAAAAACTTTCAAGGAAAACCCGCGGGTAAGGGAAGGAGAGAATTTGTCATCCAATTTGGTCAAAAATGGCAGGGTATGGGTTTGTAAGGTCCTCCATGCTGATTTAATGCATTTGTAGTCAATAAGGAATGGGCTCCCAAATTTTGTACATTTTCTCTCTCCTAGGCTTGACCCATGTAATGTAAAACCCAGATTTGGCTCATTTCTTAAGGGTGGAACACTTTTTGGCATAACAAACTTCTTCTTTCACCTCCAGCAAGTGATTTTAGCAAGAATTAGACCTCTTCAAAGATTTTAACAGGCTTTCTACCTCTTTGAGGTTGTAATGCAGTGGTTTTGACATTGGAAATGATAATGCAAGCTTTGTGAATGGGTTTCAGTCCTTTGTTTGTATTATTTGCTTCATTTCAGATCCTAAATTATATCTTAGCAGCCTGTGTATGTTTTATGTTGCAATCTTTGGTTTGTGTCTATTTGTATGAAAAAAATATTCACCACTCCTTTTGGTGCATCACCATCTTTAGTTAGTTTCAATTTTTGCATTTCTATCCCTGTCCCCTTGCAATTTAGAGTAGGATTAGGATCTGAACCTCTGTAGTTGTGCAAATATAGATCTAAATCAGAGGAGTTTGAGGAACCAGCCTCTAATCTAGAGATTCCTCTCTCAGTTTCACAAGTCCCACACTTGGAGAGAGGTTTCCATGTTGTGCAATCACACTGGAAGCCTAAGACATCATGTAGAACCTTGATTTGCATCCAGGGGTGCTGTGATTTTGCACTAACAGTTTTGGCATGCCTGGTGGGACACTAGGGTTAGATTATTTCATCTTTCATAGGTGTCTCATTATCAACAGTAAATCTTAAGCCACCGTGCGACCACACTAACAGTTTTGGCACACCTAGTGGGACCTAGAGATCTCATTTTTATTGCAGCAAAGTTGATGTGCATCTGCTGCAATTTTCTTTCTTGAAAAGAGCTATTATTTGCATATTTGGCGACTCCAAGGGGAAGAATCAACTATTTTTAGCAGTGCAGGCCTGAAAACTCATGAGAAGAATCACCACAAGGTCAAGAGTTGGAGAAGAAGAAGTGTTGTTTGAATACCTGCAATCATCTCCAAGAAGAAGACAAAGAGGAAGAAGGACTCAAAGGTCTCCATCTCCACCAAACAAAACTCTCTCAAATCCTCCACCTGGTAGGCCTTTCATTCAGTCAACAAGGGTTTTAAGACCAATTAGAATGGCACAAAACAACCCCTATGTCAACTTCACAGGTAGCAGCCCACTTGCCCTCAATGCACAACATCTAATTCCTATTGCAGCCTTGAAGAACATTCCCTACTTCACTGGAGAAAATCAGACTACTCCAGGTGATCATGTTAAAGATATTGCTAACCTTTGTGCAATCCATGAAATCAATGAGATGCAAGTGGCTGTCAAGTTACTAGCATCTTAATTCAAGGGTAAAGCATTGCAATGGTTTAGGAGCCTTGGAGCTGGTTCTATCACAATTTGGAATCAGTTGTGTATAACACTTCATGAGAAATTTGGAGAAAAGGGAGACAACTTGTCTCTTTTGGAGCAGTTGACAACCATCAAGAGAGATCCCAATGAGCAGCTGACTAATTTCAACTTCAGATTTCAAAAGACTTGGGAGAGAATTCTAGTGGCAGTCAGGCCAATAGCAGAAGGTGCTTTTCCCTACTATCTCAAAGCTCTAAATTCTGATATTTCTATGTTAATTCAGTCCATGGGAGGCATAAATATCCCTATGGCTTATAGCATTTCCATTAGGGCTGAAAATTGTTTGATCCAATCTGGCAAACTTGCCCCTAGACCTCCCATGCCATTGTTTCCAAGTTTAGAGAGTCCAAACACCAATCAAGCACCTAATTTGGCTCCTTCTCCCACTCCTAGAAATCAGAGTTCAAATGAAGCTTCCACTTCATCTCCAAGTGCCCCAAATGAGCTTCAAGAAGTCATGAAACAATTACAAAACCTAGGCATTGGGCTGGTTACTCTCAAAAGGTAGCAGGCCCAAGGTTTTAGACCTTTTTATCAACCCCAAGCTCAGCCTAATAGGCAGCCATACCAACCACAAATGCCACCTAATCTAGTTGCAAATATGAATCAAACAAGGCCTCCTGCCAATAGACCATTTCAGCCCTATAATCCAAATGTCATATTTTCCTCTAAGGCATTAGTGCCAACGTAAAACAACATTGCTCAGAATTATGATTGGTGTTTTCCATACAATGAGCCTCATAACCAATCCATGTGCTTCAATAGTGCTTTGAATCAAGCATTAATGGTGACAAATACTGGTGTAGAGGGTGAGAGCAGTCAAGGAAACAGCTAACAACAAGAAACATTCCAACAGTAATCAGCCCCAAATGACACCACATTGGTAAACTGGCAAGTAGAAGATTTCTATGGCATGAACCAGGTAGTGTCTCAAGGTGTTGTAGCTAACACAAGGTCAAAAAGGAGGAATTTGTGTGAAGAACAACCATTAGCCCCAACCAATCCACAACCTTCCATGGCTCCACAAATGATTGGCAAGCAAAATCCAATTTCAAATGCACAAGGGCAGCCAAGAACAGCCCCTAGGCCAACTCAAATACCAGTTGTTACTGCCCACATGCAAGGAGTGAATGTGCAAACCAAGGGATAGAAAAGAGATCCTTCATCACCATTCAGTATTATTGATCAGATGAAGAAGACAAACGTCAATATATCAATGTGGGAATCCCTATCTATCCCAGGCCAAAGAGATCTGCTGCAAGCTGCCATGAAGGACTGGTCAACTTCAAATCATCAAGTTCAGATGCAAGACAAAGTGCTCACGAATGCTGCCCAGCCTGAGGGAAATCATGGAGGACAGAAAGGTAAAATGTTGAAGCCCCCTCCTTTCTATGTTTCGTTAATCATTTGAAATCAGCTAGTACATAATTTTATGATAGACTCCGGGGCAAGTAGCTTGGTAATGCCTAAATAGATAGCTGATCAGCTAGGGCTCCAGTATGAAACAACATCCAAAGGGGTAGTGCAGTTGGATGGGATAGCAGTTCCAACAGTTGGAGTGATTAGAAACTTGAGTCTTACCTTTCATGCATGTCCAAATGTTGTTGTTTTACAAGATGTATCAGTCATAGACCTTCTACCACTCTTTGCCCTATGCTTGTCAAGGGACTTCACAGCCAAGATTGGGGGATATTTGTCTGTTGATTGATCACACATGCTATTCAGAATGAGGTATGGAACTAAGGCTACAATCAGGTCAGAACCTATTGCAAACTTCCATATTGAGCCTTACACTCCAAGTCAGATTAATGCCAATTGCTCAGCATTTGATCAAGAAGATCACCCAAGCACTGATGAAGCTGACACCAAGGTTTAAAGCATCCCGGATCTAACTCTTGATGAATGGGAAAACAAGGTACATGCATTTGATCCTTATCAAGAAGTGGAAGAATCTGAGCTAGGTGTCTATTGCATACACGAAGAAAATAAGCCTATTCCTAGCATCACCAAGCCAAACCACAAAGATGACAATGAGGTATGACAGCTGTTTTTTGATGGATCAAGGAGTAGACAAGGTACAGGAGGTGGAGCCATGCTTGTTTCACCTCAAGGAGTAAAGTACTATTCAGATTTTAGATTTCAGTTTGCATGCTCTAATAACACTGTTGAATATGAAGCCTTGGTGCAAGGGATGCATTGGGCAATCAAGAAAAAAATAAAGAACTTGCAAGTCTTTGGGGATAGTGAATTGATTGTAAATCAGGTCAACGGACTGCACGCTACCAAGAATGATCTACTTAGGTGCTACAAGAACAGGGTGTGGGACCTCATGGAATATTTTGAGGGTTTTGGCATCAAATCCATTCCTAGGAAAGAGAATCAAGCTGCTGATAGGCTTTCAGCAGTAGGGGCAGCCTTTGACATTGTGGAAAGCATTCAACAAGACAAGGTACAGCCAAACATCCACATGATTGTGAGGCCTTCAGTTCCGGATAACAATGTCAGTTGGCAAGTGTTTGAGAATGACCAGCAAATCATCCATTTCTTGCAAGAAGAAGCTGAGTTCTCAGCAAAGAATCAAGAAAAGTTGGAACAGCAGTATGGTGACCAAGTGGTACGGCTGAGAACTAACAAGCTGCCCAAGGGACTTATCACTTTGGAGTCCATTTTTAACCCCAATGATCAGTTTAGAAAGGAGAAAGCAAACATTCAGGTCAAGAGAGAGGATTATGTATCCATCTTGGTAGAAGAGGACAAACCATTACAAATTGGAAGGATGACAACTGAACAAGAAAGATATGAGTTCATACAGCTGTGTCAAGAGTTCCCTGACGTGTTTCTTGGAGATATGAAGACTTGAAAGGTTTCAATCCCAACTTAGATCAACATACCATCGAATTGGATCCAAATACTAAGCCTGTCAGGCAGAAACAAAGACCAGTCAATCCACACATGGAGCCTCTCATGAGGAAATAATTGGACAAGCTGATTGAGTCAAGAATCATATTCCTAATCAAGCATTCTAGTTGGGTTGCCAACTTAGTTCCAGTCAGAAAGAAGAGTGGAGAGATCAGGGTGTGTGTTAACTTCAGAGACTTAAATAGAGCCTCTCTCAAGGACCATTACCCACTCCCTTCCATGGAGAAAATCTTGCAAGTTGTGGCTAGCTCTGAGAGGTTTTCACTACTTGATGGCTACTCAGGCTACAATCAGATTATGGTGAAGGAAGAGGGCCAGTTCAAGACAGCCTTCACAACCAATGGGGAACTTTTGCATACAGGAAAATTCCATTTGGGTTGTCCAACACTGGTGCTACCTTCTAAAGGGCAATGGACATGGCATTCAAAGGTTTGATTAACAATGCGGTGCTGATTTACCTTGATGATATCACTATTTTTTCCAAAAATGCAGCAGACCACCTCTCTCATTTGAGACAAGTCTTCAATAGGTGCAGGAGATTTGGAGTGTCTTTGAATCCTAAGAAGTGTATCTTTCTTGCACAAGAAGGAAAGCTCCTTGGCCATATTGTCTCCAAAGAAGGATTAGCAATTGATCCAGAGAGGGTTGAAGCCATAAGAGCACTACCATTGCCAAGCCACAAGAAAGCCCTTCAGAGTTTCTTGGGAAGGATAAACTTTGTTCAGAGGTTTGTCCTAGATTTTGCAACCCTTGTCAAGCCCATCATAAAAATGTTAAAGAAGAGCATGGCTTTCAAGTGGATAGCAGAAGGCAAGGAGAGTTTTGAAGCAATCAAAGAAGCCATCTCTCAAGCACCAACTCTCATCAACCCAGACTTCTCCAAGGATTTCATCCTCTATGCATTTGGAGGTAATGACACTATTTCTGCCATTTTGGTACAACAGAACAAGGAAAATGATGAGCAGCCAATTTCCTTCTTCAGCCAGAGCCTAGATGACTATGAGGTGAGGGTACTCTTTTATCGAGAAGCATGTACTTGTAGTAATCAGAAGTTTGAAGAAATTCAAGCATTTAGTCTCAAACAACAAGGTCCAGTTGTTGGTCTCACATGCTGGGGTTAAGGACTTCCTCCTCAACAAGGATTTGAATGAGAAAAGGGCAGGTTGGATCACCCATGTCATGGAGTATGACATTGAGATCAAGATCACCAAGCTTGTAAGAGGGAAAGGATTGTGTGAGCAGCTGGTTTTGGGGAAGCAAAAAAGAAGTATGCAATGAAGAAGAGGCTGTTTTTGACAGTCCAAGACAGCCATGAACCTAGTGGCAATCAAGAAGAAGACAATACTGCCCCCACTCCTTGCTAGACCCAAGGTATTATACACTTCCTAGGCACACGCCTATGCCCTTCGAAGATGAACAAGACCCAAAGGAGACACTTTAGATTGCAGGCTGTCCCGTATGCCATTGTTGATGGAGTTTTGTTCAAGAAAGATGTGAATGGAGTGTTGCTAAGGTGCATTAGCACAAATCAGATTCAAAGGGTGTTAGAAGAGTTTCATGGTGGACCAGCTGGTGGTCATTTTGCACCAAGAGTGAAAAATCTAAAAATCATGAAGGCTGGTTATTATTGGCCCTAAATCTTCAGTGATTGCTATGCATGGATCAAGAAGTGTAAGAATTGTGCATTCTTCACAGGAAAAGAGAGACTTGCTGCCCTTCCATTGCATCCAATCTCAGTTGACCAGCCATTCATGCAATGGGGTTTGGACTTCATTGGAGTCATTAATCCCAATTCAAGCCAAGGGCACAATGGATTTTGACAGCCATAGACTACTTCACCAAATGGACAGAAGCAGTAACACTCAAAGAGACAAATGAGTCTAGCATCTTAGACTTTATGAGGGGATAACAACTAGATTGGTTACCTGCTACAACAATCTCTGATAATGCATTGGCATTCATTGGATCTAAGGTGACTGAGTGGGCTGTCAAGAACGGTATCTAACCTAAACACTTCATCAAACTATTACCCTCAAGGTAATGGCCAGGCCGAGTCTACAAACAGAACTTGTTGAGGATCATTAGGAGGACTCTTGAGGAGAATCAAGGTCTCGGCATACCAAACTTAAATCAGCCTTATGGGCTATAGGATAACTCCCAAAATATCCACAGGTAACTCTCCATTCAAACTTGTCTATGGAAGAGAGGCAATCTTGCCCATGTCACTTGAGTTGCCAACATTGGAACTCATGAAGCAGCTGGAGTTGCTAGAGTTTGAGCCCATGGAGGTGAGGATGCCGCGTTGTGGAGAGCTGCCAAGAGATCATAATCAGCATTCCCATTCAGTGGAAAGGCTTCAA